>OY728151.1:474107142-476507142 GCA_963277665.1 Viscum album
ATAAAGAAAACAATTACTATAAATGACATCTACCAAGAAAGTGAATACCATCATTTATCCCCGATATATCTTGTTGATCACATTCCAATCATGTGAATAACTTAATCATGTATTCTATTGAAAAATGAATACCCATTTAACCTTAGTCAAAACATGAATGCTGTCAAAAGTTAACTCTTTCCACATACTAAATTCCCATAATTTCTATATACTCAAACCATGATATCCCTTTGTCCTTATTTTAGTCATGAGCTCATTATTATTATCATATTATTTTCTCCTTATCTCTTCATTATGCGCATTTCGTCTTCTTTCCAAAAATATTTCAATCACTTTTTCATGGTTAGCAGCACCATATAATTATTTAAAACCAATACATAGATATTTCAAAATTCCACAATACCATATATGAGATTCCATGATACTATTTTGAAATCCCATTACATAAACACTTAATCATTACAAAACATCATTTTCTTACTCAACATCACAAATAGTGATCTCATGAGACATCCCTTTATCAATTGCCTTAAGAGGTTGCTCACGTTGATCATCATTTACCCGTGGATTAGGGAATTTATTAGCATAATTCCCCATTTCCTTGCACTTGAAGCATTGAAGTGTTGGTGGAGAGTTCTCTGTAGTCTTTTATCTATTCACATCATTAGCAAACTTTTTCCCATTAATTCGACAATCAACTACTCGATGACCTTCTTTTCGACACTTAAAACATTTTATAGTACCTTTTTGGCAATCTCCACCATGATTCTTTCCAAACATTGAGCATAAAGAAACATTTATCTTCTTTTTACCATTTTTCTAATATTTCTCCTTGAACTCTGTCATTCATTTCTTATCAAAACCATGAGATGGATATGTTACACCAACTTCTAGTTCTACCTTGATAGCACAACACACAATTTCTTCATAGCTACTGAAGTATCTTTTAGTTAATGCCCTTCAAAGACTTGGTTTTAAGCCACTGAAAAATCGATCAAATTTACTTTCAGGTTGGATGATAAAGCCAGATTCATACCTTGAAAGTCTTGTAAAATTATCTTTGTATATACCAACAGATTCATCATCCTTCTGATTAATCTCAAGAAACTCCTTTTCCATCTTTGTTCAAAGAATACGAGGGATGTACTTACTGAAAAACATGTTCTTGAACTCATCCCATTCCATGGACTCAATTTCATCTCTTTGGATCATATTCTTGATAATATTCCACCATTGATTAGCATCACCTTCCAAACGATATAATGATAAGATGACTTTATCATGCTCAGAATATTGTAGAACTGAAAATATCTCTTCAGTGGTACTGATCCATTGTTCAGCCACTAAGGGATCAGAATACCCACTGAATGAAGGCGGACTCTGCCTCATGAAGGATTCAACAGAATGTTGCTCCTTTCTCTGCTCATTTTGAAGTCCAGAATGATTTATAGCTTGTGTAAGTATAGAAATAAGATTGTGCACTCCATCTCCCCTGACATTGGTTTGGTCAAGAGGAAAATCATTGCATTTTCCATTAAATTGATCAACATGGTTCCTTCGGGTTCCAACTATCGTCTAAAACCCAAAAATAATAGTGTCAGAGGAAAATAAAATGCTAGGGAGAACAATATAATAAAGGGGGAGTACCTTAAATATCTAACATATTAGGTTTAATTCTAAGATCGATAGTGAAATTCTAGGACTATAACCTATACGTATACTTATCCTTAGGGACATCCCTAGACATACCTTAGAAATATCTCTAGGGATTTCACTAATGTTTTCACATCCTAGTTTCCAAAGGTTAACAAAACCTTTCCTCTGATACCAACTGTAGAGACCCAAAGCTTGACTTATATAGGCATTACATTACTTTTGCAGAATACTTAATACATAACAAAAACAGACACACAAGAACCGTAATAGTTTAGTGTCTTTGGAAAACTGGAACCTAATCTTCTAATCGTTGTGAAAGATCTTCAACATCTCCCATAAATATCATCCCATTTTTTTCTTACTTATAACATTTCTTTATATCCTGGGGAAAAAACATAAAAAGGGTGAGCTCAAATTCTCAGTAAGGGTAAGCATGGAGAAAATAAAACAAACCATATACCTTTGACCATAAAAACATGAACATAATGTTTGAACATTGAAATCTTGAGCAATGACATAAAACATGGCAGTACATAAGGAAAAGATCAAAATAGAACATAAATCATGATAAAATTTCTTGTAAATAAAACTTGTAATTGTTGCAAAACATTAAGCACATTATATGATTTCCATAGTAGCCAAGGCATTGCTTCCAAGACCATCTTAGTGGACAAAGTCCCTTTCTGAATCGAGTTCACTCCTCGTTCCATTCCTATATTACTAAACTTGATTAACATACCATTCCAGCCATGTCTATCTCATGAGATATAAATCTTTACCCAATTCATTGGAGGGAGATATAGGTCCCACCAATCTCATAATGAAATCATTCTTACGTGTGCCACGACAAAAACATAAATCATTCATCATAACCAAAAGAATAAAATGTGTTTCATAAACATCATCCCATCATAACCTAATCTATATGAAACAAATGAATATCATTTCATAATAATAAAAGTGAAACCATGTAAATAATATAGACATTATACTTGAAACAAACACATATTAAATGATGTCATCTTAGATGGAAAAAAGTTTTGATAAAATGATTGAAATGTTTTCTTGAGAAAAATATCCTTTCTTCTTTAAAATCATTTTCTTATCACAAAATGCCATTCAATTTTAAAAGAAAAGGATTTTGTTGAAAATAATAATTAAATCTTGTTGAGGAATATTCATGAAAACTAGGCGTTATGAAACCGTAAAAATCCATTCATGCCGTATAAGATAAGAAAACATTCTTCTTTTACTTTTGCCAGAAAAGTCAAAAAGTACCTCATAACGTAAAAAAAAGAAAGATTCTTTACATACCATGTAGTAAAAGCCAAAAAAGGGTAAAAAGGACTTCAAACATACAAGAAATTTTTTTTAGAAAACAGGGACATGGATGATAACAAAAACACCAGTAAATTCTTACGAATAATCAATCTCGGATAAGAACGAGATTGGAATAGTTATCCCTTACCTTAGGTCTGATATGCTTCATACCTATACGAACCTCATATATAATGATTTAAATAATGTCATTGACTTATTAAAAAATCATATTCATTGTTATGATATCATATATGGTTCACTTATGACATTATATTACCCGTTCTTTTGTAAGTTCCATGTTAAAGCAGTGTTTTGGGAAAAATCATTTTATTTATCGTGCATGTTTGGACTTGTTGTTCTTGATATTATTACTTATATCCTGATTTACATAATTCTAGAATATAAAACATGATTTATATGTAATATATATTCATCATATACATATATATATGATAGATCGATAAGTGGAATGAAATACACCGTTCTTGGAGACGGTAGGCCGTACGTACATATGAACACTGTTTTCGTTTCCTTATTGAATTGAATGGAATTAAGTAGATGACATACAAATATATATATAGAAATCCAGTATCATTATTATGTCATATATTTCATGATTACTTATTATATATACTTTATAATCATTCATTAATGGTTATCATGGAGAATAAATCTCATCGCGTCGTGGAGACGGTAGTCCGTACGTACGCACGAGCGATGATATCATTCCCATGATCATAGAATTGTATTGAAGTGTATGTATAATATTTCATAATCAATATAACTTTTCAATAATCATATATAGTTATTTAGTTACATCATTATACCCATCCAAGTAAGTTGGTGGTCGAAAACATATTACACCACAGTGTGGAGACTGTATTCCGTACGTACGCACGCGCGGTGATTTCATTTTCTTATAGGATGGATGGATGGTGAAATAGGGTTGTTTAATAATTATAATAACATATCATTATATGAGTGATACTGAAGTTATTAATTCATAATGAAACAACTAATGAATAAGAAGTATAGGAAGAAATAAAGTTGAATGAATCGGTAACAGACATTACCTCTTCTTTGAAGCGCCTATTCTTAACCTCTTCTTAGGGCACTAAATATGGTCTTTGAAAAAAACCAGGACCTATAGGATATTTCTAGGGAAGTGGAGAAGAGAAATTGGCAGGGGTTGGCCGAGCATGAAGGCTCAAAGTGGTGTGAGGACGAGAGGGAGGATGTGCCCTTTTATAAGGGAGGAGAGAGGCACCTTAGAAAACATAAAATATTATTTTATTATAAAGTCATATTCGGTTTTTAATAGCTCCAAATTAATTTATATCGAAGATAAGGTGGGGATGGGTAGAAATAATCTCATCCAGTAGAATTTAAGTAAGTTTAGGTTTCTATTTTAACCTTATCATTAAGATTTAACTTTAAGTTAAATAATTTTAGTTTTACCGTGTCTTCTTGTTTTCTTACACTATAAGGTTAATAAACTTACTATAACAAGACAAAAGAACCCAAAGTTGTTTATTATTAATATATATAACCTTATCTAAGTCATTTGGCCGAACCTTAGATTTTTGAGAATAAAATAAAAATTAATAATATAATATTTGTTTTAAAAACTATTTTATGTCAATTTTAACACTATTTGGTAATTGATTTTTGTGAAAATCATAAAAGAATGATTAATTTGAAAAAAGTTAATTAAATAATTACTAAAATGTAATATTAACCTATAAAATTTGTGGAATTCTTAAAAAAGTCACAAATTACATTTATTTGGGTATTTATAACATCAATTAAGTCAATATTTCATTAATGAGATAATTACAACATCATCATTGTGTCATATATAAATTAACTTATATAATGTCTAAAAATTATAAATAAAATACCATTTTCTAGTAAATTGTTTTATCATTCTAATGAATATTTATAGTCGAATTTATCTTATGTAAAAACCTATATTAAAAATGTTTTAGTTATTAAACTTTTATTTTAACTATTGTAACTATTCTTTAAATAAAATGATATTAAATGTCTTAATCTAATCCATGTGGCCATAAATGGTCATATTTTATTCCTACGGTTGTTTTTGGTCGAATTACACTTATCCAGTAGAATTATGAAATGTGTTAGGGTAATAATAATATCTTTTTTACCCTTAATTACCCTATTTACTTTTAACCTTGGTAAAAAAGTAAGAAATTACTATTCACCAAAAATTATTTTCATCTCATTGAACCACATTTTATTCCTCGATATTAACTGTGTCACTCGGATTTTCGAAATTCAATTCACAGAAGTGGTAAAATTTCATTTAAATGAAAAAGTTAGTTTTTTAACTACCACTAAGTGGTTTCACTATTCATAAAAAATTGACGTTTTTCAGGAAAATACCAAAAATTCAGCCAAATCATTATTTGGTATTCCGAATTCAAAATTGATGTATATTTTGACAAATTCAAAACATATAAGTGGCATTAATTAATTTTAAAATTAAATCTCGTTATCAAAACAAATTGCGTGTTTTTAAGAAACAAAAACTATCAAAAGACTGATACTTGTTTATATCCAAATTCAAATTGAAATTAATTATAATGAAAAAAATTTGATTAAATGGAAAAATATATATTCTAATTACACTTTAAGACTAATTAAAAATATAATATATCCAAATAAATTATTGTGATGACAAAAATTGTTTTTAATTAAAATATATCGTGTTTTTTACTATTCATTAAAATATGAAAGTTATCAGAATAATATGAAAATATTATCTAAAGTAAATTTTTATATCCTGATTCCAAAGAAGAATTTTATTTTGTCAAATTGAACTTATAGACATGTAAAAAACAATATTTAAGGTGGGTGCGCCATCAAAAGGCGACAAAACTGCAATTTTTGAAAAATACATATTTTACATGAAATATTTATTTTGTTCTCATACCATATTCTAGAAAATGTGTAAGATGAATAATAATGTTATAAAATTCAAAATTTAGTTAATACTATTCATAACGGTTAGTCCATAATAATATTATAACAATATATCGTTGTTTAGTGAAAACCCGGTATTGCGTACTACACACGCTATCGAGGTAGGTCGCGATTGCGTGTAATGCAAGCCAAGAATAGTGTTTCATATAATGCAAGCAAATGCGGTGTTGCATATAGTACAAGATAATCATGGTGTAATGTATAATAGAATATCAATGAAATTAAAAATAATATATCTCATAAAATCTCGGGGTGTTACAAATATGTTGGTTGGTAGACATGAAATAATAATTCTTTGATTTTGATTATGTGACACTTTATGACTTATTTTTATGAAATGATCTTATCCCAATGTTATTATCTCATGGATAATGTTCTTTTATTCATTTATGAATCATTTATTATGAACCTTTAATCTTTTTTCCATGACCACTAATTATGATATATGATTTGATGGGAATGTTTTTACAATGTTAATTTTTTTTCAAAAACTTATACTCATGTTGTTCATAAAAATGATCATTGATTGATATATAATTTTTTTACCTATACATAGAATATGATCTCTCCCTTTTATTGTATTAACTTTTCCCCAATATATAAGGAGAGTATTTAAGCATGATAAGTCTACAAAGGGTGCTGGTTGTGAATAACTTAGTGGGAGATAACATAGATATTTAATGTACCAGTTGTTTATGTATCTTTTTTTCTAAAGACATAGAAAATTTATTGTTTTTTTGGATAATAATGACATGAAATGTATTTTCATCAAATAAGATGTAATATTTATGTATGTAATACTTCAGTTTCGTTAATGGATAAATGGTTTCTAACTAAAGTCAATGAAAAAATAACCTAGTATTCTCTAATTCAATATAGCTTAATATTTTCATGTACATTAAGAGTTAATGTATGTTCAATTTATTTTATCCAATTTAGAGGATTATGGACTAGATAATAGAATATATTTTTTTGGAGTTTATAATGATAAGATTTGTAATGATATTTTTTACCAAAGATTCAAATATTATATATGTCATATGAGTAACATTTAATATATTAAAAATTATTTAATATTTAAATCTCATGATATGAAAGGAATGAAAAAGTGGTTAGTTAATTTTTATTTTAAATTATATAGAGGAATTTAAATTACATTTTAATTCAGTTTAAATTTTTAGGAAGAATCCGAATTAAAATTCACGCCTTAAATATGGTTCATTAGGTTTAGATACATAGAAATGTTTTCCACAAACTAGGTGGAGGCCATTCTGGTGTTATAATTTATTTATAAAATCTATTTGTATAATTATTTGATAATTAATTAATTAATGTTTTTATTTGAAAGAAATCTAAGGGAACTATCTAAGAGGTCAAATCACAAAATTTATACAATCATACTTTTTAATGGGGAGGGTATCATTTACTGGAGGAGAAAAAGATTTTCCCAAAAATTATGAAATAATAGATAATATATTAATGTATTCAAATAGGTACAATTTGGTCCTTTGTCTCTTTCTACTCACAATAGATAATAGATATTGTCCTAAATACAAAAAATGTGAAGAACCGTAATTATATAGGAAAATAATATTCAATATGATTGTAAGAAATTGATTATTAGTTTTATTAAAAATGTGTATTTATTAAATTAGAAAAAATAATATAAAATTTGCATATATCATTTCCAGAACCCCATAAAGTGAATGTGATGTAGAATACCTTTAAAAATAATGGTGATAATGTAATTATTACAATTTTTTATGTGCGGAAAAATACTCAAGATGTGTAAATGTATATGGTGTGATTGTTTGTATCCAAAATGTTTTTGGATATCCATGTATGGAATGAAGGAGGTTGAATACTTGGGTGAAATATTATCCTTCAAGGATAGTATTTTCGATATGAATTATTTAATATATGATATATATTAACAAAATCTATGATTTATTTTTATAGAAATGGAAATATAGAAATAACCTAAAAAGAATACCTATCTAGATCCTCTACCTCCACATTGAGACTAGACTATTTTTTGTGAGTTCAATGCTATAGATCCCAATTTAAATATTATTGAATAAATAATGGTACATACTTTTAAGGATTATGTATATCATCGGCTTATATAATCCAATAAATTAAGATTAAGAGTACATGTTATTGTTGGTCCAATTGCTCTAAATTCGATACCTATCGATGATGTGGCTATATATGGAAAAATTATGGGTCATTTTTCCACTTGTTAGCTATCCTTGTTCTTCAATTGACATAGGAGTTGTGTTTTATTATTTTTATCTTTATTTTCTTTTTGTTTTTAATTTACATTTAATTTTTTTCAATAAATTATATAGGAGTATCTAAATTCTAAACAGTCAATAGAAAAATAAATAAAAGTGCCAAGAACCAAAACATTCATATACTTTTTAGTTTTTCCAAGTGAAAACTAAATTATAAGTTGATTATTTTCAGTTGGGGAATTTTTTTGAGTTCTTAGTGGCTATCGAAATATTTAAGAGAGAATATATGTTAAGAATATTAAAAAAGATATTTTGGATATTGTAATTGGTGATGATCTCTTAATATGTATGTTGTAGTTTTTTTCAGTGTGAGTAAATTAAAAAATTAATATTAATTTTTTTAAGTAAATATAATATATACTTATTTAATTTATTTCTTTTCTAATTAGGAATCCAAACACTCTTTTAATATAAAATGAGATTAGTTATACCTTTTACGGATAAAATTTACATTTCAATGGATATGAAATACCATAGTAATCCTAGTAGAGTTAAATATATATTAAAATGATTAGAAAAATAATTAATTATGTGTTTGTTTCTTCTGATAATTTACTAGTAACTAGATATATAAAATTATGATCTATAATTCATTATAATTTCATTCTTACTATTTTTTTAGTAGACATTGGATGTAATGATGATTCTGCCAACATGAATGAAAAAAATATTAGTCTTTCCCCTTATTGGTTGATGTTTATGACTATTTTCATGATTTTTTAAGGTAATATATTTTATTCAATTATATTAATGATTTAATCCTAAATTTTTCATGTTACATATATATGGATAATTAATATTTAAAAATAAAAAAAATTCTTGGATGATGCTTAATAGGTATCACAAGTCGATAATGAATCCTATTGTAATTAATTACATTCCCATAAAGGTAGATAATTTTTAAACTGGTTAATATTTTTTTTTTCTTTGATATAGATATATTATTACATATTTTCAATTATTTTAATAACAATAGTGAAATTGTCAAATAAAAAGTGTTTAATGTGGTTATTGTGGTTAAAAATTATTTTTTGAGATTATTATGACTAAAATCACTAGATATTTTCACAACATTTATTCGATTACAACAAATTTATTTTAAAAAAAGATGTTATTGTATTATATTTGTTACATTTTTTATATTTTTTATATTATTTCATCATATTTAAATGAAAAATTAAATCACCATCAATTATTATTTGTAGAGATTTCTATAGGATTTAATAATTTATAGATGTTTATAAAATGGTTTATTATATTTTTATTTTATTATTAATCTTTTTTAGTAGGGTTTGAATTTTGTTTTCTTCTACTGTTTTATATTCCATATAATACTGGATTTCTAGTTATAATACATGGGCTATAGTAATTAATTATATATTTTTTAAAAAATAAATTATTTTTCCATGAAAGCTTTCAGAAAAACTAATATTGACATTTATTTTCACTGTCATTTTTATTATAAAAAATGTCAAAAATAGCATTGAATGTTTATTTTTTAAATTCTGATGTTAAAAGAATCTCTATATCTATATTTCACTAAAATATAAATTTTGATTTATATAAGAAATGAAATTTAATTTAAAAATGAAATTTTATTTTTAAACATTGATGTTAAAACTATATTTAAGTTTATGTTGTATTTACATTGATTTTCAACAAAAAATAAAACAAAAACCAAAAATGTTTCAAGATTATTTTTTATTAATAACCACATTTTGGTTTTTTAATGTAGTAAAACACATTTTTACATTAATAATTTAGCACAAATAATTAACAATGGATGGAAAATTCAATCATATACTATTTCAATGATTTACCAATCATCTACTATAAACACACAAGAATCTACATGAGTGTGAAGAATTATTGAAAAATTAAAAACACCTCATGAAAATACTTCTTTGATGATTATATTATTTAGAACCTCTTAGTATAAAAAAAATAAAAAACCCCCCAAAATATGATTTTAAATTCTATCCCCTTAAGGATCATTTTTAAATATTTTTTCTAACATGGGATAACTCTCAATTTTTTCGAAAGATAGAACAATTCCTACCATATTATTATAAGGAAAATCTTCTATTCGTTTTTCAAGAGACCCAAAATGAAATTCTATTAATGTTCTCAATATAAGATAAGAAATGTAAAAAAATATTCCATAATCCATATCATACAATTCCAGGAAAAAAATCCTTAGGGTTCTAAGGATAACATTCCCAAACTATCTATTGGGATAGAGACAGTTTCACTCCAATAGCCAATTGATTCCATTCAAAACCATCAATGGGTAATGTCTTTTTCACGATGTCCCCGATTTAATTATTTAGACATTTACTGTACCGTCTATAGTCCATGTTCAAACATTTTATTATTCAAGTCATGATTTATGTTATTGTTATTTTTCATTATGTGGTGGATAAGATATTTTCAATTATTCATTACAACCATATAATTATACATGATTTAAATAGTAGATATCAGAAAAGTTAAATTTTCTCAAGATATTGATTCATCCCTATAAATTGAGTAAATGAATGAGTAGGTACAATATAGTCATCTTCCATCATACTCAATTAAATATAATATGTATTCGTACTTTTCCAACAAATACACAATCCTAAAATATTAAATTCAACACTTGAGACCAACTTGTGATCATAAAAAAACAATCCATGTAGAAATATATAAATATCATTATCTCATGTTGTGAAAACATATAATATGACTACCAAAATACTACCATGACTTTGAACTAAAATTATATTATTTTCACAATATTCATGTGGATTTTAATGATATTTTTTGTACCATGGGAAATGAAAATTGGAAAATATAAAGTTGGGTTTTTTATCTATTAATAACAGTAGGATCCCAACTATTTTCTTATATTAAATAAAATCAAAAAAATTTCCATCATTTTCCTTTGAAAACTTCTTCTCAGCAGCTATAGGTATAGACATTTCATTATAATACTCCGTTAAAAAAATTAGATCCTTTTCTAAATATATATACTATGAAGTAATGGTTTCGTTCCTTACATGTGCCACATAAAAAAGGGGAAATGTAAACAATATAATGTATGAAATATTGAACATTCACCTCTTGAGTTCCATCAAAAACCTATATTATACCTTGTTTTATAATATAAATATTATTTCATCATCATAAACGATCACCATAATTCATTGATCATTCTATATTTTGACATAGAAATTATGATCAACTCCTTCTCATTGGAATCCATGATTTTACTAATATTGATCAATAATAGATTAAAAACCATTTTTTACATGTTTCACCACATTTCAATCCCTTATTAAAAATTTAATGTCATCCTCCAAAAATTATAAACATATCTAGTTGTTCAATGTAAATCTCTTCCTCAAGATATTTATTAAGGATTGCTAATTTGATATCTATTTGGAACACTTTGAATCCCATTTTCACTACAATGGGAAATAAAAGATGAATCATTTATATATATTCTATAAGAATACTATCTTATCTATATCAATACCCTTGAATTATAAATTCTATTTAGAAGCCATTCATGACTTTTTATGAACTATAATTCTTATTGCATTGAGTTTTTCATGGAAGAGACACTTGGTTCTAAGGATTTTTGTGTTAACTAGAAAAGTAATAATTTCTCGGGTTTGATTATTCTCAATATGGAAAATTTATGAATTAATAATTTTGATTCAATTTAAATCATTATTATCCTCCTTTAATATTAACTATATTTACAAGAGATAGTTGTCATTTTTGTTGAATATTATTTATTGTTCTTTTTTATAATGAACAATTCTAGACAAAATGAAGTTATATTCATTGATCATAGCCTTGATTCTCAGCTTCTTTATATCCACTGATATTGATTCATCGACCTCATCATCACTGTATTCTTAAAAATAAACAATAACGCTTAATTATAACCTGAATATTCTTACATCAGAATCTTTATTATAAAAACTTTTCTCAATAGTTTTCTAGAATCCCACTCATAATATATAATAATGACACCATGTATTTCAATTAGTTTTTCAATAATTTTATAAAACCAATTGAATTATTTTTTCATGGATGATTCGATATTAAAAATAACTTTACATATTTAATATTCAAACATTTTATGAACCTACTTATAGAGAATAATCAACTTAGAGCAAAAAATTCAAAAGTATTTCAACATGGGTTTCCTCTTGTACCACATCTCATATGGTGTCTTCTATTTACCTAGATATAATAAATACCTATTATTAATGTATATAAATATCTAGAATATTTTCTTATAATTTTTATCCACATGGTAATTCTCAATGTTCATCATGGCTCTTTTATTAATGATATAGTTCATCATCTCAATGTCATTATTTTGTTGGGGATTATTCACTTTTGAGAATTGTCATGTTATCTCAGGATTCTTGAAATAATGATCCATTTTATTGTTATTAAATTGCATGGTATAATTTTTTATATGTATATATGAATTTTTATCCCATAAATATTTTCCTCCAATCTCTATTAAAATTTAATAAACTTGAAAAAATCATACTATTTAGAGATCACTATTAAAGAATTTATTTAGTTTTAACTACCGATGAATAAAACAATGAACATTTTTTCATCGGTGGAATTAGGTGGTATTTGATGACATAAATCATCACAAAGAAACTCAATAAACATCATTTAAGACTTATCCTTAAAATTTAATGTCATTCGAATAATCATTCCATTTTGAAAAGAATCACATGCATGAGTACGATTGTCTAAAAGATTATGGATATCACAATCTTATTCAATATTCACTAAATCTTACAATGTAATTTATCTCATGTGGATAATCATTTTGAAACAATTTTTTTCAATTTACCTTATTTAATAAATAAATTTCATCTTCTCAACTAATGAGGTCGTAATTTCTTGTTGTTCCCTTCCCCAACATTGTGATTGTACAATCTCATAATTTTAGTCTGAATGTATTCATGATGGAATTAATTTAATTATCTATAATATATAATTGATTTCCCAATTTAAAAATGTGAACAGGGACTATTAGTGAAAATTAATTTATGTGACATGAGTAATCACAATTTATTTTATCTTTCAAAGAGAAAATAATTTTTAAACCTTCATCATTTAAAAATCTAATGAGACCAAATTTTTATACATGATTCCCATGAAATTTTCATCATTTCCTATCATTTTGGAAGTGAAAACAATATCAAGGATCTTCCCTAAATCCTAAATAGTAATTATAAATAAATATCTACAGTATTTTCATTATCATGTCTTCTATTCATAAATGAATTTTACTACTTCACCTCACTGTGTGGTGAATAAATTTCATCAATGAATCCACTATCTTATATTCCATTGCATTCTTAGAGAGAATCTCACAATTTTGTTTCTATAACCTATATAAAAAAATCATAAACCATGAAAAAATATTTATCGTAGGAATTTTTTTTTCTATTTTTCTACTATTTCTTGTAGTTCTTCTTTTATTTATAATTCATGAATTGAATATGTCCTATATTTTGAAAATAATTAAACTATAATTTTTTATATTTTAAATATTATATTTTAAAAAAATTATCATTGATCTTTTATGAATCACTTATTTTTATCTTCTTTTTAGGTGTGTATGATTATATATTTTCATCAGTCATGACCACTTTTGTGTGATAGGCCTCACATTAAAGATTCCTATATTTTTAAAAAGCTTTACTAATACTAAATCCACCAATTGTCTACTTAAATACCCATATTTCTCCGCTAATTATTTTATAATACACTCATTCCAGTTTAACAAGTATATAATATGAGTAAATATACTTTAATTATATTTAATCAATCAACATAAATCCAAAATTTATTATTTATGATCATTGATTCAATTATATCTATCCGTCATCTTATTATTCCCAAAATTGATTATTTTTTATTTCACATTAATTTTGTTCTTTTTCTAAACCTATTTATATGAGTTTTCATGATACCTATATTTTATCCATTTTGTTTACTTCTTTATCTCAGACATATCCTCATCATGTTGTAGCTTATAATGTTTTTAATAATGAAAAAAATCATTTCTCTTATTTATTTTTACCTTCAAAACATTATTTTATGCAAGAAAAACTTCAGACTCTTATTTGAGGACTATACTAACATAAAAATTAAAACATTCACCATAATTTTCCTATAATTATTTTTCTATGATAACCACAAGTACATATTTATTAAGATCATTACAATCCTCATTTTCTTCAACCTCTTTCTCTCTTGATCTTAAAACTTCTTATGAATGAATCATTTTATGCTTATTGAATTTATATTGTGAACTCCACATACCCTTAAAATAATTTAATGAATTATATAGTAGTTATTAATTATAATCATCATCTTAATGTTTTTTTGGAAACTATTTAATGATGTTAATTTCCATTACATTCTAATATAAATAAATGGAATTTAGAAATAGAATCATCATTTTATCATTTTTATGGAAATCTAAAGAAAATACATGACTCTGTTGAGTTCTCAATACATATTATTATTATCTAATACAGGTTTCATAATTTTTGAAAAATCCACATTAATATAATTCTATTTTAACAAGGGTACATTTTTCATTATTCCTTATAATTTATACAATGAGAGTGTTTTGGATAATATCCATTTTAACATCCTTTGAATCCATTCCTTTTATAACTAACAAATTCTAAGTGAATAACTATATATATATTATTAGGATACTCTTCATTAGTTTTCTATCACTGTGTATATCTATGAGCCTAGTGATGTCTTGAAAAAATGTTTTCACCCAATCAAAAAATACATCAACAAATTCATTTGAGTGCTTTTTTAAATTTGAAAACATTAAAATTTTTCATAATGTATCATGTAATCAAATTCATAAATGTTTAAGGATTTACAAAGAATAAATTTGAGGAATTTTTTGTCATCACTATATTTTTTATTACATTTCAAAAAGATCCCATTAACACATTGACTCATTTTCCCCATATATCTCACTCCATTCATTCTTTTTCTAATTATTATTTTCATTCAATGTTGTTCAAGATCCCATATATGGAAAATCATATAGATATCTATTCCTAGTGACTTGAAATTTTGTTTCCTCTAATTTATCCATAATCAAATTTTATTTATATCGATGATTGGAATTTCCTTATGATTGATGTGTGATTCAATTTCTTACAAGGGAGAATCTTCACCATGAACTTTCAACTCTAATATCACTTTTTACTCCCAAATAAGGAAAATACACTGAATGGGAATGGTGAATTAGGGCATGTTGAGTTTTTCAAATTATCCTCCCCAATGATCATATTAAACTATTTTTAGAATACTTTACTCTATTATAATGAACAATATGTGATATAGAAAGTTAAAAAGATAGACAAGAAAATTTTATTCAAATATCTATTACTGGGTTATGTTTTAGCAGAATATAATAGGGATTGATAAATATACCAAATTCACTAATAATAATTATAATTTCCTTGTAATTAATAGTGTCTACAAATACCATATTGGTTTAAAACTCCCACAAATTAGATCACCAACTTCTATTAACCACTATAACATCCTAATTCTCCCCCAAGATAATATGTCTCAATGTCCAAGAAGAAATATTGTAGTTTACACGAATTATGTTGTAACAATAAACTCCTACTCCATCTATATAATGATCCTCATTAATATTATAGATAGATAAACAAACATAACATCATCTCCAATCTATTATACCTTATAAAACAATCTTGAACTTCTCTTATTTGATCCTCAATCCTCCTATCTCCATTATAGATAAATAGTTATCATTAATCTTGATATAATATGTATATTTCCATTTAAAATGATATTAAAACTAACCTTAATTAAAAATATAAAATTTATCCAAAAAGTATTACTAATTTCCAGTCAATGCTCGATAATTTGAGTATCATAAATTTCATAAAAGATAAGAAATTTGAATTCTAGACATTTTTGGAATGTCCCTGCTATAGTGTAACCATCAACATCACAATGATATTTTTTCCTTTTCATGAAACCTAAAAAATTAGGTTTCTACCAATTTATTGGTAATAATTTCATTATTACCTTCATTAAAACATATTTTCCATAAAATTATAAGAATCTTGTATTAGAATCTTATATTAATGTAGTAAAAAATTAGAAACTAACATTTTCTATCCCTTAATGATGAAATAATCTCTTTATAAAAATACATATTACTACTCATAAAATAAAAAAAAATCATACATTTCTCTTCATTATGAAGAATAATCATCCAAGAAAAAAACATTATAGTTGTGGAATGAACTACTTCCTGTATTATATTGTGATTTAATAATTTTTAATAGGGTCTACATTCCAGTGT
Source organism: Viscum album (assembly GCA_963277665.1). Taxonomy (NCBI): domain Eukaryota; kingdom Viridiplantae; phylum Streptophyta; class Magnoliopsida; order Santalales; family Viscaceae; genus Viscum; species Viscum album. The sequence goes on from OY728151.1 coordinate 474,123,835, forward strand.
GACCATTACCATAAGTTTAAATACTCTCATATAATAAAAATTATACATTTATGGTTAGCATTTTGATCCTTATAATTTTGTTTTATTATTTTGTTTATCGTTTTTACAATTTCCATAATATTAATTTTTTTACACATCAAGGGATAATAATTTTAATACTAAATGAAAAACAACCAACAAATTCTTAATGTTTCATTTTAAATCCATATCCCATTAATTTGGATGAATCTAATATTTTTATGATTTTTGATCATTTAATAAATTTGGATTGTATTATAAATTATCATTAAGGTAATTTTTAATGTAATTCATTTAGTATGACATCAAATACATAAAAATGGTGAATTTGAAGATAATTATTTAACATGGAACAAATTTTTCATATTAATTAAAAAATTCATGTGACACATTAAATCACTCATAATATATAAATTTTAATATTTTTATTTTCATTATATGTGTATATATATTTGTTGGATAAATATTGTATCACTATTGCATATGAATTTATAGTCACTATATAATCACTAAAATATGGAAATAAATTTAAATCCTGAAAATAATTTCATTTATCTCAAAATATGAACATATATTCATTCATAGCATGTTTTTTTAAATATGGAAAGATAATATATATTTGAGACTATGAGAGTAAAATTTTGTAACTTTATATGATTTAAGTATTATATAAGAAGTTTTAATTTAATAGTGTCCATTAAACAAATAAATTTATAAAATAAGGTGATAATGGTTAAATAATCTCCATCCATTAAGAATTAGGATGAAATATTATGGCCTTATATCTTATTTTTAACTTATATAATCTAATTTACCCTCACCAAGGTGATAAATTTTACCATGATTAAAATTTATATTGAACAAAAATAAAATGGTCCTTTTTTCTAAATTGTAAAACCCTAAATCCATATATGGAATCCATTTTATCAATTTTAATATCTATATGTTTTAGAAATAAATTTTAAAATAAGGGATAACCATGTGATGAACCCAAAATTTTAGGAAAATACATTTTAACAATACATATTGGTTTATTCTTATATCCGGGAAAGAAAAAAATATTAAATGGTGTTTAAAATATTTTATTTGATATATAACATATTAATTTTATTCAAATAATATACAGAGAGTGAATAGTATAATTTATTAAGATAAAATTAAATTGTATGCTTAACAATAGTTTCTCAAAAAATTGTGCCCATTTCATTAACATGATTTTTTTTATTTTTTATTTATTTAAACCCAAATAATTAATTGAATCATATGTAACAATAAATTTTTTATAATTATTTATTCATATTCAGACCCTCCAATACTATTTTAGTGGGATAACTATAATTCAATAGTATATCATGCTTCGTTTAAAATTATTGTTGTGTGTAATGGAAGATATCAGAAAATTAAATTTATTTTCAAAAAATATTTCATAAAATATCTTATTGTTACATTAATAATAGTTGAATATATTTCCTTCTACCTAAGATATTTCTTTTGGATTAATATTCTTGAATACTCAAATATTAAATCATATATTTCAGTAGATTTTTTGACAGTAGTGATGATTAATTCCCATCTCTTCAGTAACAACAAAAATTAAATAAATTTCATAACATCTTCTATGAAAGTGAATTTAATTGAATCATGTAAAATAATGATCAATTTAAAATAATTTATAATATCCATATAAATTATTTCTTCGAAATACAGATTTAATACATCATACACATCATAAACAAATTGTTTAAAGGGATAATTTTTTCGAACATGACTATCAAGGATATCATCTGTTCAATTGATAATTTATTATCCTGAATTCTGAAAAAAGCATTACATTCAAATAAAATAAAAATATATCTAATAATTTAATGATATATCTATTTCCATTATTTTTATCCATCTTATCTAGTTTTATTTTAGGTAATGGAACATCTATGTCCTTTTTGATGAGATAGCCTTTTATCTGCGTCTTCTAGAATCCAATGTCCTTTCTATCAAGATTATCAACCTTGATCTTTCCATATTTTGACCCATTTAGAACAATATAGTTACCCCCATAGAAAAAATGACATCAAGTAATAAATTAAATGAATATTATTGTATATATAATGTAATTATTGAAGCATGGTCTGATACCACTTATTGGGAAATAATAGGGGAATAAACATTTAACTTTTACAAATCATGAAGTTAGTGAATGGTAACCACAAAAGTACTTCTTTAATTCACATAAATTTCAACTTCCAAATATCATATGTGGAAAACATGCAAACCAGCATAACTAAGAGATCTATAATAGAGTAATATTTAATGAACACTAAATCACCACATACAATGTATTTAGAAAATATATAAAGTTGAATAATAATGAAGAATAAATCTGAAAAAGATAAAGAACCAATTTTGGAATATTACAATTAAAATTTTATTTCTATTTATGTTTAATATTTATGAATAAAAATTATTTATCTAGAAGTATAAATATTAAAACTTGTGAATTTTCAACCACATAGATCACAATTATCTAGTAATCTTAATTCATGATTTTAGGTGTTCCCACCCAAATAATATTGCGGGGTCTAACTAGTAAAGTACTTTCACTCCCCTAATACCTTCATGGGAGTCCACCAATATTAAATGTTATTCATTGATTAGTTATATCAATCCTCAATATTACTATCTATAACCAATAGGATGAAAACATCACTATATTTTCTGATTAAATGAACACATTGAAAGATCCACATTCCACTGAACTAAAAATCCATTATAATTTACTCCCAACCAGACAATCACTCGTTAAAATATCATTTACATTTAATTATTTTAATGAATAGAATACAAAACCTTGAATATAGTTCATATTCATAATATATTTCACTTGAAAACAAGATGATTAACGATTTATTATGATACTAATTTGGAAGCCCATTTTCAACGCAGTACCGAAGGGTATCACCTCATTATAGTGAAAACAATTATAAGTTATATCCAAGGTACTGTCAATTATGGTTTTATCTTCAATTCCAATAAATACCATAAATTATTATCCTTTTTCCGATACAGATTAGTTTGGGGAGGTTGTTTGCTGAATATCTACAAGAGGTGGTGAATTTTATAATCTCACTAACTATAAAGGGTGGATGGGTAAGAAACAAGAGAGTAAATATATTATTGTGGTTGAGTCTGATTATATTTCATTAACATAATTTTGTACATAACATCAATGAAAAAAAATGTATGATGTTTTGAAGAAGTATAATAAAATATAGTGATCTTATATGAAAAAAAGTGAAATTAAACTCATAAATAATCCTAAACAACATTCCCAAACTATGTTCATTCAAATTAGATATCATTTCATTATAGAAAAATTTCATCAATGAGTAACAATAATTGATAATGTTAGAACAAATAAATGAGTGGTAGATATCACGAATAATCCTTTTACTATTACATTATTCTAGAAAAAATGGTTTTGATTTGGTGTTCAAGAACCTCTATCAGCTTGAAGAGGTTTATAAATTTCATACTCTACCAATTATATGATGTTTTTCAATCTCTAATTTTTCTATTTTTTTACAAGTGTTTTTATTCCATTGAGTGTGAAAAATATTATGGAGATACTAACCATGTGGAATTCTAGATGGAATAAAGGCAGGATCATAATTATATGGACACTATTATATAGATTCTCTTATTATCTTATTTTTTCATAGATACTTGGGTCATGTATGATTATATTAATTGTTAATGACTCTTTGATAACTTTGTTTGAACAAGAAGTTTACAAAGTAATTTTAAATTAATCATATTTTATTGAGTAACCCTTTTCATTTTATTGTCATAAGAGAAGATGGATTTTTGGTGGTGTCATATATAAGATATGTGCATCTGTAAGGGGAGTGAAACTATATTGGTGGTTTATAACATGTGATATTTCAAGAATAGTTGGTATTATTGAAAAAATTGGGAGAATGTTGAACCATAAGTTTCTATTATGTTTAATTTATTTTAAATTACTTTGATGGAGTAGGATAGATCAATCTGGTTTATATGGGATGTTGATAATGAAATTCCTACTAATAGAGTTTTATGGTGACCCTGTTAATTTTTTTAAGGGATCACTGTAGTCAAGAAAGTAGAGTATGAAATATTGATATCATTATATATCAAGGACTTGTCTTCTGGATGTTGGGGATGAATTTTATTGAATATTGTTATTAGATGATATAACATGATTATTCAATATTCATATTATTTCGGAAGTATGAGAAGATCGCGGTCACAAAAATTTGTAAAGGAATCGATGTTTTCCTTATATAAGAACAAGGAACATTGTGTTGAGTATATTTTTAAATATGATAAAGGAACATCAATCAAAATAACATATAAAAGTAAACTATTGAAGTAGAAGAGAGAAATGGAAAGGCATTCAGTTTGTCTTGTATATGTTTAAATAGTTCTAAGAATATGTGTGGATTTTTGTATAAGTCATGTAGTATATAAATTAAAATTATAGTCTATAAAAAAATTATTTTATAAAGAGGATGTAACATCCCAAGGATGTATAAATTAAATTCCATTTTTAAATAAATAAATACCTTATTAAGTAATGATGGTTTAGAAAACACATGCACTACTTTGGTTATTTTATAAAATTATACATTATATCCCTTTAGACGTAAAAGTCTATTATGTGTCTCAACTATTTAACATATAGTCAATGTATTATGACAATTAATATTGTTATATATTTAGGATTATGGTAAATTCTAATTTATATGGATTTAAGAAGAGATATCCTAGACTAGTATTATTATACCCTATGAATCCAATTTACAAGACCATCCATGTTAAATTTCATCATAGGTGTTTTCCTTGACTAATCCCAAGATGATTTTCAATTACTAATTCTTGAGAAAAACTATTAATGGGACTAGTTCAAGATTACCAAGATCAAAGACCAAACTATGTTTTCCAAACGACCCCAAGATAGTGTCACCATTACACACCATACCCTTCTGGCGTATAGTGGTGTAATAAAGGGTTATGTGTCTATAAGAAATAACATGAGTTTTTATATTTTTTCATTAAAATAATGATTATATTTATCCATTTTAATTTTACTTTATAATTGAATGATAAGTTTGATAAAAATCATATATTTATGTGATGAATTTATAATTGTACTTATTTTGGAAATATATAGTGTTAAAATTAAGACACTATTTTGGGAACAATTCTAGATTTTTTGAATTAAATGATACTTTAAATAAATATTTATATTAAGCAATATTTATTGGAATAAAAAATGTTGTATAATTTAATGTAGTCTAATGTAATATTTATAAGTGATAGAAATCCATTATCTTCTTAAAATTCTTCTTTTTTAATAAATATGGAACTTTTATTTAAAATTATATTTTATCATATTTATAGAATTATTTTAATAAAATAAAAATTATTTTTTAAATCATCACCTCAATATTAGTCAATAATGAATTAATTATAACTTTATAATTAAATTTTATTTTTGCGTATAAATTAAATACAGTATTAATGTATATTATATATTATGAGAACCTAAAACAAATTGATGAAATAAATGCTATAAATTGTATAAAAACCCAAAATTATGTTTTCTATTTAAAATAATGTATTTTTTATGTTATTTGATTCACTTTTAAACACTTAATGATGTAACAAAATTCAATATTATATTTTAAGGTTTTAAAATGAATTCTTTTCTAACATGAATCACTTAAACATCACCAAGTATATTATATTAATTATTTCAATTAATTTTTTTAAAATGATGAAAAAAGTAACAAATTTGTTGAAATAATGGGCCAAAACCATGTTGAGGATTTTCGTGTTGATTATTTTATCATATAGAGACTAAGTCCTTTGTTTATTAAAACAATAATGAATTTCCCACTTGTTTACTATATAAAACCCACAAGAACTCACATTCATCTAAAATAAAAATCATATAAGCATAAATTTACTATTAATATATCTATCAATATCCCTCTAGCAGTGTTCCCACTCGCGTAATAATATCCTCACAAGCTTTTATAATCTCACTCTCAAGGTATGGGATCATGTCCTTCTCCTCATTATCAATGAACCTTTATCATATTAGGGGTTTTAATATCCAATTACTCCTGTTATTATTTTTTTCACTTAAATATTAATTTACTTATGATTTAAATTGATTTATATACTAATTTCACTCTCATTATGTCTTACCATGAATCCTTATGTACTTCTATTTTCTACTGAAATCATTTTATGATTTTTAATTGGAAAGTTTTTTAGGGAATATACATCACCTTTTCCACTCAAAGGTATTCAACTAGATTTATATATCCTTATTTTATTTAGGGATTCGATATATGTAACCCACAATCCTTAATTGTGGGATCAAAATGGATTAATGAAATCCTTATGTTGTATGATCTACAAGGCACAATTATGTATGTACATGAGAAAAATGTGATGGGTGGGCCTAGAATTAATTATACGTATAATGTATTGGGTAATGTTTTTATCTCATGAGATACCATATATAGTGCATGTGAGGTTACCATATGAACAATATTAATGATTCCTTTTTGGTTATCCTTGAATTATATTTATGATGTCATGTTTTAAGTTATTTCCACATTCCCATGTTTCTTTTATGTTATCATCTTATATTGTGGTTCAATTTCAAAGATTAAGATTATCGCCCCTATTATGTTATGTGGATATTTCTCTTGACTCACATGTATTAAATTAAATTAATATATTTTTTTATTATTCTGAATTGGAATTTATAGATCAGCACATAATTATATACATCAACATGTTATCCCATGTAGTAATATATGAAAATTCAAATTTATGGGAATTTTTTAGTTTATTTTAAATAATTTATTTATACCCATGACTATTTTTCATTCTATATACCAAATTTTCCCAAGACACTAGGCCTCCGGTTCTTCTCATGTTATATTATTTGTATCATTACATAATAAATCATGAATTATGGTGTATTAAAATATTGATTTTAATAGTTGGTATCAAAGGAATGTCTAGTAATTTCTTGGGTATTAGGATTAGGAAAAGGTATTTAATTCATTAGGTATGAGACTAAACATATGAAAACTCCACTAGGTATTCATAAAGTATATAGTTAGTGGTTATTAATAAAATAAAAAAATTTATGGGTAATAGAAGTGGATGTTTCTTTATAAGAGTTGTACCTATGTGTAATAACCCAGAAAATGGAGAATTAGTCTTTACTCAATCATCACCTGGTGTAAAACAAAGAGGCCTTATTGAATACCCATTTTTACACTCTCAAGGGATATATATTGGTAAATTAACAGGATAATAACGAACAATTATTAAGGAAGTAAAAATTAAAATAAACTTATATATTAAGAAATATATCATTGCTAACATATATTGTAACCCTTAACTTCCTAAGATAAGGAATCTATGAAATTTATTTGTTATCATGTTAATGTTTATTTTTTCATATTTATGTGTTCAATTGTTTAAAAATTATTATCCCTAAATTTCCTTTTTAGTTTGTAATTGGCTATAAATATGATGAACCCTGTCAACAACAAATATGGGGGGGGGGAATATTTGACATCCCAAAGGAGATGCTAACCTCAATGGGAGAAGGATTTGGGAACATAATGATAAAAAATTCTCATGTTACTAAATTTTTGAACAGATATATAAATAATGAGGAACACCCACATCCCCCAAAGTATTATTAGGTATAAATTGAGACTATTATAACACAATGGCCTTTGACTATCAATGTATCCTTTGATCACTTTACCATAGAACAGTAGATAAAATCCATTGAAAAGATATAATCTGTCCATCAATGGTATGAAATGGGGAAGGATGATATATTTTTTTATCACATAGAGGGATTATTTTATAAATGGATTATTTTAATCTAAAATACAATTCTTTGTTAGAAGATCTAAGTGTTCAAGTGAGAAAAACATCGAAAAATGTTTTTTTTGATAAATATTTTCCTTCCAATCACTTACATAAAATTGAGAGGTATTTATTTACCATCATGTAAAAGGATCATAAATCCATCAGGGTGTATGAGGTGACAACCACAAGGTTTTCATGATACACCTTCAGCTTTTTTGTATCCTCTAAAAATAATGTTGACCACATATTTGGTGGTATAAATCCAATTATATGAAATGATTTGGTGGTTTGGGAAATGAAAATAATTGAAAAGTATGGCCAACATTTATTTAAATTTGATATGGAAATTAGTTAATCTCAAGGGTATTATGTGTCTATATATTGTAATGAGATAAATGATTTTAATTCTAGTGTTGATATAGAGGAATATCATGTGGGAAATAAATTGTAACACCCAATAGGGTAAAAGTGTGGTAAAAAGCATCCTAAAAATTATTTAAGCATGAAAAGAATATTATTTAAGCATGGGAAGAAATTTCACCTAGCTAGATACTTCAAGTGGTAGAAACCCACCACTATGATGGATGAAAAGAATACTCTAGTTAACCCTCAACATTTTACCAAATGTTTCAATTGAACGGAATATGAAAACTATGTGAATCAATGCATTAATCCAATGTTTTTTGTGGAAAATTATGGAAAAAATCTTCAAGGCCTAGAGATAAAGGGAAAAATTATCACATTATAACTATTGGGGTGGATAATAAAAATAAAGCGGTGAAAAATAATCTAGTTATTAATTCACAGATAATGTAAATTCAATTTTATTACCATTAAATGAATTTTTTCAAATCACAAAAATGTAGTATAATATTCCAAATTACACCTCAAACAATGGAAATAGAGTTATCATTGATTATGGAAAATGGGTCAATTATTGTGTCCCAAGAATATAACTCACCAGATGTCAAAATTTATTTTATAATTTAATAGAAAGTCTTATGATACCAGACATAGAATGATTTTATGCTTTTATTGGATTATGTTTCCTTTCCTTGTATATATCCAACAAAAATGTCTAATAGAAGGAAATATCCCTCCATATCACAAACTGACATCCAATTCATTTTAAGTGAAAGGATGCAGATGAATATTCCTTGGTATCATCATCTCAATCAATGATATTATGGCCTTGTGAGTATTTTTATCTTACTCAAATGATTGATACTATAGAAAGGATCATAATTTATGAAATTCAAATTGTAAGATAAATCAATGATGTTTTTATTGATGAATTGGTTGGTCTTCCTACTAGTTAATAATTTTATTTTTGAATTAAACTTATGTATGAATCATTAAAAAAAATCCAAGAATCAATATTTAATTGGAAATATTGAACATAAAGAGCCTAAGAAGAAACTTTAGTTGAATTTGGATGAGGTTTTTATATACTCATTATCATTATTATGGGGCGTACCAGTCATTTTCATTAATAATAATCAGGTTTAAATGCACCTCTTCATTGATTAACATGATATTTTCATGATCCTGATAAATAATATGTATCCTCTTCCATGGATTGATGACTTTTTTATATTCTATATGGATAAAAATACATCTCTTAGGTGGATCTTCGGTCAAGATAGTATTAAGTAATCATAAAAAGGAAGATATCCTCAAGACTACATGTTATACAAGGTATATTATCTATAAATTCACAGTGATTCCATTTTCACTCACTAATTGTATGAATATCATCAACTTTGCAAAGCATAGTTTCTAGAGAGATAACCTAATAATATTTTTAGTAACATGTATAGATGATATTCTAATATACACTAAAATAATGTGGAATATGAGTAGAATTTTAATGATGTAATAATGACCTTATAGAAAGCAATTTAGTATAAAAATTAATGTAAATGAGAGGTTTGTATTGAGAATGTAAAATTCATGGGGCATGTTATCTCCAACATAGGGATATTCGTTTATCCTTAAAAAATATAGGTATTTAAAGGACATACCAAAAGAATATATGTGATGTAAATACATTTTCTCCTTAAATTATCTAGGTTTATTCATTTATTTTTGAGAAACCACTCATGATTTTCAATCCCACTAACCAAGAAAACTCGAAAGGGATTATGGTTTTTCTAGACTGATTAACGTGACAAGATATTTAAATAGTCAAAGAAAAGGCTAATCAGAATAATTGTACTCACATTATCCCTCATTGGGGAAATATTTTTAATCTAAAATATTGTATCTAAAATGGGATTGGGTTGTTTACTCATGAAATAAGAAAAAGTTATTGAATCTCCCTCTTCCAAATTAAATATCCATAACTATAACAACACAATTCATGTTGTAGAATTGGTTGTAGAAATCCTCATATTTATGATTTAGAAAATTATCTTTAAGGGGTGATTTGTGGAAAATATATGGATCATAAAAGACACAAGTAAATATTCACATAAATAGATATCAATATGTGACAATGAAGGTTATTAGAGATGTTATAGGATTATGATCATTCAATCCAAAACAATCTAGGGAAGTAGAACAATGTTGCATATTCTTTGTATAAAAGGGATTTGGAAACCCTATAAACGATGAGGTTTAAAAAAAGAATACATTACTAGAAATGGAATGGATGTAAAAAAGAATAATAAGATGGTATTCATCCCACCATGACCAAATAATTGCTCAATCATCCATTCATGATAGTATCAAGGAGGCCCATAAAGATGATATTTTCTATGTAATAAAGAAATAGATATTATAGTGTTTGAATTTGTTAAATTTTGATTTACAATGTTTTGAAACCTAGATAAGTGTCCCATTAAAACCATAACTGAAGAGGAAATTTCATGATGGTGTTCCAATGTATCCTTCTCTATTTATCTCAAAGTTCCTATGATATGTAGTTATTTGAATGAAAACATATTATGTGTTAACATAAAGAGGGTGATTGTAAAATTTGAATTTATTTGTTTATTATGCCAATAATTCAAGGTTTGATGTTATACGTGTAATGGTAAGGTAAAAAATTTCATATACTAGTATAGAAAGGGGAAAAAACCATGTATTTCATTATAGGACTCCCAATTACATCAATAAAATATAACACCATATAGGTGGTAGTTGATCACCTTAAAAATTTATCACATTTCATTTCAGTTTGGGAATACTTATCTATCGACGAACTCAAAATGATATATAAAAGGTAAGTGGTTAAAAAAATGGAGTACCGATATCCATTTTATTTGATAGGGATCTGAGGATTATTGAATTTCTTATAATGTAGAACTCTCTCTTATGGAAAAACGTTTTGGTTAATAGACATAAAGAGTGCCACCCCATATACAAGAGGTTGTGGACTAGTAGGTGGGGTGTGATATGTATAGTGGGGAGACTAGTCCCTTATATTATGATGTGTGATTGAATAATAAATACATCATATAAAAAATTAATGAATGTATTGACACAAGAGAAACCAACAACAAGAGAAAACCGAATAATGGAATAAATAATAATGGAATTATGTATGAAAATCTAGAATGTAACTAAATTTAATGCAACAAAAAATACATTTAAAATAATATAAGCCTTAAATAAAGATTCAAAATCCCCAGTTCCCAATCCCCATGTGGGTCTCACCTACAAACTCTAACACTTGTAGTAAGAAAACAATCAGTAGCCAGATCCTTTTCCCATGTCCAAACCTGCATATAAATAGTCTTATAGGGTACCAAATGATAACATGAATAGATTGTCAATATAAATCCGCAAGACAACACCACAATGTATAAACAAATAATTAACATAACAAGTGTATGGAATAATCCAACAATATGTGTATTAATTTATTCATCAATTAATATTATCCAACAATAACCAATATTGGCTACGTTATGAAATATTTTTGGGCATGTCTTAAAACATTGGAAACCAAAACCATATTGCAATGGTAAAATAACCTTCTTTAGCACCATTCTAGAATATATCTCAGAATATCTTGTTACCATTCTATGAACCTCCATATAACCTTGTTATAGTTACAACAATCAAGGTCAAACCCATATAACCATTACAACATTTGGGTTAAAGTCCTATTAAAATTACTACATGGGACTGGACATAAACAACTCTCTATAAGAATTAAAGAATGAGAATGGGATGATCCCAATCAAAATTATTTCTCTCTGACCAATCCCAATATATAAGAACTTCATAATGAAACAAAATTCCTCTCATATGACTTGAATATCATAATATCCAATCAAAAATCTAAATGGTTAATTATGCTAATTTCCATTTATCATTAATATATCACAGTACATTTAAATTAAAATTTATTAATAGTTATAAAAATGATCAATAAGCCACATATTAGTTATTATATATCAATCAATTAATTAAAGATTCTTGTCATGCTAAACACACCATAAACCATTTTCCAGTTCAATTATATTCTCGGTCTTCTCACCCAATGGGTAACCATTAGCCATGTTAAATTCTAATTGAAAAAAGGAGTCCAATTAATGATTAAATTCAGTACATAATGGATTCAAGTGAAGGTTATGTTGGCACAATAACTATACTGCATAAAAAAGGATATTATGATGTAACACCCTAGGTAAATAGAGAATATGACATTTTCATATTTATCCATATTTTTGAATAAAATATTAATATGACTTTAAAGGGGACGCTATGCTCGATGGCGTACCCAAAACGCAACAACGAGTTCCTTGGGAATCTTACGTTGCACTCTAATAATAAAATAATATCATTTTAAATGGAAGTTAACATGTAGCTGTTGTATTGGCGGGAATGTATAGAAATAAATAAAATATGAATATATATGTTTTTTTAAAATGTTTTTACATCTATCCAAAGGCTTAAAATACAGAAAGAATTCAATTTTAGGCGTATATGCCCTAGTTTTCACTAAAGGTTCACTAATCGCCTTTTAATGGAGAACTGTCATTAAATATAGTTTTGTTCACTCTTAAACATTATTTTGGACCAAATAAAACTCTTATTAAGAATCGGGACATCAAATTTTACTTTGTGTAATTTTTTGGTATTTTTCCGATAAAGTTCATTTCTTAATGAATAGTGTAAAATGTTGTATTTTAATTCAAATCCTCTTTTTAATCTAATTTATATGATTAGATTATACTTTGAATTGTTTTTAAAGTGAAATTAGAAAATATTTTTACCATTAAATCCAATAGTGTTCGTTGGAATTAATTTCACTTTGAAATCAGACTTAAAATAGTGTCAATCTTTTGATACTTATTGTTTTATAGAAACACGCTATTTGCTCTGACAGCAGGAATTAATTATTAAATTAATTAATGTGACTAATATGTTTTGAATTTTTTAAAACGGACTTCATTTTTGAATTCGGAATATCAAATATAGCTTAGGGTGAAGTTTTGGGATTTTTCTGAAAAACTCCAATTTTTGATGAATAGTGAACCCACTAAGTGGTAATCAAGCAAACTAATTTTTCAGTTAAATGAAAGTTTACCACTAATGTGTATTGAATTTTAAAAATCCGACATACATGGTTGTCATTAAGAAGTAAAATGTGGTTTAATGGGATAAAAGTAATTTTTTTGGTGAATAGTAACTTATTATGTTTTTAATCGCGATTAGTGGTAATTAGTGTAGTTTAAGGTAAAAATGATATTATAAGAATGTGAAAACACCATGACACTTGTCCTAAACCTATTGGGTGAGTCATGGCCGACCACGACAAGCCATGGGCCAACTTGGGGACCCCATGGTGCCACTTTAGTTGGAAAATGACAATAATATATTTTTATTTAATGGAAAAGTAAAATTGACACAAACATGATATGTTTTAATAAAACAATTTTTAAGTAGGGTTATACAAGTCATATTTTTGATTATAAATATTCATTGGAAAGATAAAAAGATTTCATATATCATAGTAATTGTTTTATAATTTTTAGACATTAAATAAATTAAATTATTTATGACATCATAATGATGCAGTGATGACATCATTAGTTAACGATTAAAATAAAATGGAAATATAATGTAATATATATGAACTACACATGTACAAAACTTATTGGATGGGTGGATTTCGAACCTTTATAACCTTATCCACGAATTATATCAATGTGGGACCTTATAAAACCGAAACACATTTTCAAATAAAGTAATATTTCCTTACTTTCCAAAAGTGCCCCTCCTCTCCTCTTATAAAAGGCCCCCACCTCTACCTCTTTTCACACACTAATCAAGCCTTTGGATCGGCCAACCCCTGCCCATTTACTCTCTCCACATCCCTATCCTCATCCTATAGGATTACCTTTGGGCAGAATCCTTTCAAAGGAAGCCTTTAGGCTCAAATCAAAAGGAGTTACACTTTTAAAGGTAATTCATTCTCTCATGTTCATTTGTTTTATTTTGCTTCTCCAACCCCCTAAACACTTTTTATTTATTTCTTTTGTAAAAAAACCAGTATCTTCAATATACTATGATGTTGTTATAAGATTTATTCGAGCTACACTCTCACACAACTACATCAAATGGTTAAAGAACATACGGTTTCCGTGGATGGCGAAATTATGCCTCCCGAAACGATGATTGTTCAATACTCTTTTAACACCTTCAAAGGTGGCCATTATGATGTCAATATTTTTATATATGATATATAATATGCTTATGTTTTAATTATGCTTCTTTATTTTTTATTTGTGTCTTACCTTGATGGATTCCATTATGGGTATACACGACATCTTCATTTTAAGGAATTGCGGACTACCGCCCCCTCAAATTGATTTGATTCATTATATACCATATGTGGGACGTATAAAGGATGGAACTATGATATTATATATGATATTATACTGGAATTATAATATACCTTTATATCAGTATTATTCTATTCTATAAAATATGAAATAGAAATGAAAGTAGCGTTCATTCGTACGTACGGCTTACCGTCTCCATGAACGGTGCATTTCATTTATTACCTCTAAATGATTATGTAATGTAATAAATGCATGCATGTACTGGATATATATGACATATATGATATATAAATCATGAATACAATTCTGGATATAATAAACTTATGGCCACACGAACAACATGTAATTGTAAGAAGTCCACTTTCGACTTAAGAACCAAATATCGACAAAACAATCATTATTAACCTAAGGATTACATAGTGTTAATAACAAGGAAATAAGTGATATAAAAGGAATAATAAGATTGAAAAAGGTTCTTAATCAAGTAGAAATTAACTAAAGTTTATTATTCAGGAGATTAAAGAATGATCGAGTCAAGTCGGACCCGAGGTAAGGGACCCTACTCCACTCTTTCTTTTTAAGTACACTCTTTTATGTCATTCCTTTTAAAGATCATATTTCTTGTTATTGGGATGTTATTTTATATTAATCTCACTTTAATTTTTATGTTCATGTGATGAGAGACCCTATTCTCTCTCATCAATCTATTTTTTATGTTTTATGTGGTGCGGTTAGGCTGCCGAGTTTTCGTAAGGGATTTTTCATCTCACTTTTATTCCCGTGAGATTTATGCTACATTTGCCACAATTTCCTTTGAGTGGTGTATGTACTTCCCATTATTCTACTATTTGTGTAATATAATTTCTTTTATGAGTATTTACATCAATTATTTATTGTCCTTCTTTCATGGGGTGTATGTTTTGAAAGATACCCAAGTCGGTAAGGGAACCTTTCACCATCATCTATTTAAAAGACTTCTTTTGTTGGGTCTTTTAATTTACATATTGTTATGTTGGGACATGTTATCATATATCCTTATTGATGTAAATTTTATGTCCAAGTGATTAGATACACTTTTTATCTCTCATCAACTCATTTTGATGTGATGCCGTTAGGCTGTCAAGGGAACTTTTTAACCCAATTTCGATTTTTTGGGTTCAACATGTAGTCATTGAATATGTCATCCATTGAATATGTGTGAATGAACTTTTATTGTTTTACACTTAATATCCACTTATATTGGGTGTATTTATATTTTTCACACATATTTTTGAGATTGATTTGTCTTTAATTTAAGGATACCTTCTTTATAAGGGATTTCATCACATTTGACATTTCTATTGAGAGTTCATTGTTGTTATGCACCAATTCACTCTTATATGGTGTATATACTGTCCTTTGGAGTATTATATCATGAATCCATTTATTCTCATGATATTATAAAGTTTTGACTAAATGTTATTCCTCAATTATTGTATTCAAGTGTCTCTGATTTTGGTAAAACCCCTTTAACCAAAATATCGTTTTAAATGTTTTAATTATTTCTTCTTATTAATATCCATGTTTTCAAAATGGTTTTAAGGATTTATTTATATGGATATTAATGGTTTAAAATTTTAAGCTTCAAGGTGGTATGGGACACTTTGATTCAAAAATCTCTTTATTAATTATTTTAAATGGTTTTGGAAATGGTTTCTTTTTGAATGGATTCAATATACTAAAATGTTATATTGTGATTGAAATATGGAAATGTTATGTTTCCTTTATGCATGTTTTATGTGACACATTTATGTTATGGTTCTTGGGAATTGTTATGAAAACGGGTGGTTCCGTGATAAACTAAGGGCGGGTGAGCCCGTAATAGCTCTCCAATGCATTGGGTAACGCGAAGGAGAGAAACGTTAAGGTTTCTCCGAAGAGATTTAGGGAATATACTGTGATGGGTATTCCAAACGTAACCAAGAGGGTTACTCCCTACATAAGAATGTTATGAATGCCTCAAGTTACCTTTATGTCTTATGTTTTCTATGATTTATTCATGATTTGATATGACTATGTTTTATGGGTAAAGTATGATTTCATTCTAATGTATATATGAACTCATGTTTCCTTTCCATATTTTTATAACTCTTACTGAGCTTTTTATGCTCATCCCATGTTTTTTGAAATATTTTTCACAGGTCAAGGGAAAGGTACATGATGTGATGATAGTGTCAAGGATGTGTCAAGAAATAATCCATGTTTTATTTTAAAAATGTTTCCGTTGATGGGAAGAATGAATATTGTCTTTTATGTAACCACTTTGTTTAAATGTGGAATGTAATGCAAGTTTCATGATCTAATTCTCTAAAACTCTAAACCTGAAAAGATCCTCAATGTGAATTAATCATTTAATTCAAAATTAAGTAAGGTTTAAGTCTGGGGCCCTATAGTTGGTATCAAAGGTCGGTTTAGATAACTTTAGAGGTTAGGGTATTTTTTAATCATAAGTGACATTACCATAATGGTTAGGATTTCAGAAAGAGTCCAAGTTTTAGATAAATTGAATGAGTAAGTATATCTTAGTGTCTATCTTACTCATTAGTACGTGATGGTTTTGTTGATATACTCACACTGACCTTTTTGGTTTTAGTAAATGGCTGGATCTAGCAGGCACCAAAGTAACAGTGGATGTGAAGGAAACTGTGACAGTGTTTTGAGCAAGCAACTGAATGATATGGGAGCTGCAATGAGAACTCTTGTGAATATCCTGAACCAACTATCTGGAGTCATGATTGACCACCTAAACCTTGGAGATTTCTCTAAGACATCATATATGCAAGAAACAAATCCCTACGTAAGTACAGGTAATAATCATAAAGGTAAGTGTGTTCAAAAACCTATGTGTCAATGATGTGGAAAGAAACACCTAGGAAAATGTTTCAAAGGGACAGAAATATGATATAGATGTGGAAATGAAGGTCATAAAGCAAGAACCTGCCATGGGAAAAGGAAGCATCCAGTTGACTCAAGGAAAGGGAAAGAAGTTCTTTCTGAGGGATCAATTGAATTTTTTAAATGTGGTGTGCATGGTCCTTATGCAAACACATGTCCTATGAAGAAGTTTCGTGAATGGGGTCACGAAGAGCGTACCAATATTCGTCTACCAATACCTAATGCCATTCCGATTGAGGATGAAGAAACTGACAATGACCAATCAAAGGTATGTACTATTTCACGAATATGGTTTTCCTACTTTGGAATCTTAGGATATGATTCATGATTTTGTTTGTAGGAAAGAGGTATTTCGGAATAATTTGGAAAGGAATGGATAATGGATCATGAAGAATGTTGAATGAGTAAGATGTCAACATGTAAGGGCTTCAAGAGTTAGGGTGAAATTCTTAAGATTATTAAGTCTCTTTTGATGATGGGGTTACATTAGAAGACTTTTTATATTATGTGTAACCCTGATGTTTAATATAGGTAAATTTTATTCAAGTAATAGTTATCTTTTCTTTTGGGGACATAGTTATAAAGAACCATTTGGGTTTATATGATCCTTACTTTTGAGGTAATTATGGGTTACTATATGAAAGGCATGAGATAAAATTGAGGTTAAATTATGTTATGGTTATTTTTGATGATTTTATCCCTTTTGGGTAATGATTTGAGAATTATATAGTTTTGAAAAAAGGACAACACGCAGACCGTGTGACAACCCGTCGCGTCGGACAAAGTTGCGGGAATCGAACCCACAACCAAAGTGCGACTGGTATTTATCGCCTACCACTGGACTACGTGAAGTCCCTTGTTATTTTGACTGATTCTTTCTAGTTATATGATTTTATGAATTAAGAGTAAGTTGATTTTGGGTTATTTATGAAAATGATTAAACTATCATGGAGGATATGTGATTAGGTTAATTACTTTTCAATACGAGACTTTAGGAGCAACTGATATTGTTTGGAGATAAATGTTACGATTTATCTTGGAAGACTATGCGACTAAATCCTTCAAATATTTGGGTTTCAATCTTATATTGGTTTACTTTTAAGAATTTTATGGACAAATTATTTATCGGATGGTCCTCGTTGAACTTTGGGTTTTGTTGGACAAATTTTGGAGATTAAGAATAGATTTTCTTTTTATAAGGGGTTATCCTTTTCTGGATTATCTGATCTTGTACTATCCTTTTTGGTTTTGGTTTTGGTTTTGGTTAAAGTCTAAAGACATGGGATGTATATAGATCTCTTTTGTGGATTATGTGACTCTCTAAAAGTTGATTATAGTACTCTTAATGTGATCAAGTCTTCCTAAATACTCGTCTTTTGGAGAAAATACGAGTTTGTGTAAAAGTTGAAAGTCAACATGATAAGTGATTATGTTTCCTTATGAATAAATTACTCAATAAAAAGTAACTTAAAAAATGTTGTCTATCAACTTTTCTTAATGGGGAATCGAATACCGTTTAACCCATCACAAGTTTGTGATTTTCTCATGGTTAACTTTCTCCTAAACATGTTTTCTATCACTCTCCATCAGAACATGACCCTATTTTTTCTCCTCCATGTCCATGTCTTCATACTAGGAATCCTAGTATAGGTTAACTCGGGTGACCTCTGTGCTTATCTTTCTTTATTTTAAAGTGATTGTTTTACCGACTCTTCTCCGATGTGGGACTTTCAAGGATGTTTCCAAGCACAAATTTAAAAATTGCGAGGACGCAATTCCCAAAAGGGGGGAAGGATGTAACACCCCAGGTAAATAGAGAATATGACATTTTCATATTTATCCATATTTTTGAATAAAATATTAATATGACTTTAAAGGGGACGCTATGCTCGATGGCGTACCCAACACGCAACAACGAGTTCCTTGGGAATCTTACGTTGCACTCTAATAATAAAATAATATTATTTTAAATGGCAGTTAACATATAGCCGTTGTATTGGAGGGAATGGATAGAAATAAATAAAATATGAATATATATGTTTTTTTAAATGTTTTTACATCTATCCAAAGGTATAAAATACGGAAAGAATTCAATTTTAGGCGTATATGCCCTAGTTTTCACTAAAGGTTCACTTATCGCCTTTTAATGGAGAACTGTCATTAAATATAGTTTTGTTCACTCTTAAACATTCTTTTGGACCAAATAAAACTCTTATTAAGAATCGGGACATCAAATTTTACTTTGTGTAATTTTTTGGTATTTTTCCGATAAAGTTCATTTTTTTAATGAATAGTGTAAAATGTTGTATTTTAATTCAAAACCTCTTTTAAATCTAATTTATATGATTAGATTATATTTTGAATTGTTTTTAATGTGAAATTAGAAAATATTTTTACCATTAAATCCAATAGTGTTCATTGGAATTAATTTCACTTTGAAATCAGACTTAAACTAGTGTCAATCTTTTGATACTTATTGTTTTATAAAAACACGCTATTTGCTCTGACAGCGGGAATTAATTATTAAATTAATTAATGTGACTAATATGTTTTGAATTTTGTAAAACGGACTTCATTTTTGAATTCGGAATATCAAATATAGCTTAGGGTGATGTTTTGGTATTTTTCTGAAAAACTCCAATTTTGATGAATAGTGAAACCACTAAGTGGTAATCAAGCAAACTGATTTTTCAGTTAAATGAAAGTTTACCAATAATGTGTTTTTAATTTTAAAAAACGGACATACATGGTTGTCATTAAGAAGTAAAATGTGGTTCAATGGGATAAAAATAATTTTTTGGTGAATAGTAACTTATTATGTTTTTAATCGCGATTAGTGGTAATTAGTGTAGTATAAGGTAAAAATGATATTATAAGAATGTGAAAACACCATGAAACTTGTCCTAAACCTATTGGGTGAGTCTTGGCCGACCAAGAAAAGCCATGGGAAAACTTGGGGACCCCATGGTGCCACTTTAGTTGGAAAATGACAATAATATATTTTTATTTAATGGAAAAGTAAAATTGACACAAACATGATATGTTTTACTAAAACAATTTTTAAGTAGGGTTATACTAGTCATATTTTTGATTATAAATAGTCATTAGAAATCTAAAAATATTTCCTACATAATAGTAATTTTTTTATAATTTTTAGACATTAAATAAATTAAATTATTTATGACATCATAATGGTGGAGTGATGACATCATTATTTAACGATTAAAATAAAATGGAAATATAATATAATATCTATGAACTACACATGTCCAAAACTTTTTGGATGGGTGGATTTCGAACCTTTATAACCTTATCCACGAATTATATCAATGTGGGACCTTTTAAAACCGAAACACATTTTCAAATAAAGTAATATTTCCTTACTTTCCAAAAGTGCCCCTCCTCTCCTCTTATAAAAGGCCCCCACCTCTACCTCTTTTCACACACTCATCAAGCCTTTGGCTCGGCCAACCCCTGCCCATTTACTCTCTCCACATCCCTCTCCTCATCCTAGAGGATTCCCTTTGGGCAGAATCCTTTCAAAGGAATCCTTTAGGATCAAATCAAAAGGAGTTACACTTTTAAAGGCAATTCATTCTCTCATGTTCATTTGTTTTATTTTGCTTCTCCAACCCCCTAAACTCATTTTATTTATTTCTTTTGTAACAACACCAGTATCTTCAATATACTATGATGTTGTTATAAGATTTATTCGAGCTACACTCTCACACAAATACATCAAATGGTTAAAGAACATACGGTTTCCGTGGATGGCGAAATTATGCCTCCCGAAATGATGATTGTTCAATACTCTTTTAACACCTTCAAAGGTGGCCATTATGATGTCACTATTTTTATATATGATATATAATATTCTTATGTTTTACTTATGCTTCTTTATTTTTTATTTGTGTCTTATCTTGATGGCTTCCATTATGGGTATACGCGATATCTTCATTTTAAGGAAGTGCGGACTACCGCCCCCTCAAAGTGATTTGATTCGTTATATACCATATGTGGGACGTATAAAGGATGGAACTATGATATTCAATATGATATTATAGTGGAATTATAATATACCTTTATATCAATATTATTCCATTCTATAAAATATGAAATATAAATGAAAGTAGCGTTCATGCGTATGTACGGCTTACCGTCTCCATGAACGGTGCATTTCATTTCTTACATCTAAATGATTATGTAATGTAATAAATGCATGCATGTACTGGATATATATGAAATATATGATATATACATAATGAATAAAATTCTGGATATAATAAACATTAGGCCACACGAACAACATGTAATTGTAAGAAGTCCACTTTCGACTTAAGAACCAAATATCGACAAAACAATCATTATTAACTTAATGATTACATAGTGTTTATAACAAGGAAATAAGTGATATAAAAGGAATAATAAGATTGAAAAAGGTTCTTAATCAAGTAGAAATTAACTCAAGTTTATTATTCAGGATATTAAAGAATGATCGAGTCAAGTCGGACTCGAGGTAAGGGACCCTACTCCACTCTTTCTTTTTAAGTACACTCTTTTATGTCATTCCTTTTAAAGATCATATTTCTTGTTATTGGGATGTTATTTTATATTAATATTACTGTAATTTTTATGTTCATGTGATGAGAGACCCTATTCTCTCCCATCAATCTATTTTAGAAGTTTTATGTGGTGCGGTTAGGCTGCCGAGTTTTCGTAAGGGATTTTTCATCTCACTTTTATTCCTGTGAGATTTATGCTACATTTGCCACAATTTCCTTTGAGTGGTGTATGTACTGCCCATTATTCTACTCTTTGTGTAATATAATTTCGTTTATGAGTATTTACATCAATTATTTATTGTCCTTCTTTCATGGGGTGTATGTTTTGAAAGATACCCAAGTCGGTAAGGGAACCTTTCACCATCATCTTTTTAAAAGACTTATTTTGTTGGGTCTTTTAATTTACATATTGTTATGTTGGGACATGTTCTCATATATCTTTATTGATGTAAATTTTATGTCCAAGTGATGAGATACACTTTTTATCTCTCATCAACTCATTTTGATGTGATGCCGTTAGGCTGTCAAGGGAACTTTTTAACCCAATTTCGATTTCTTTGGGTTCAACATGTAGTCATTGAATATGTCATCCATTGAATATGTGTGAATGAAATTTTATTGTTTTACACTTAATATCCACTTATATTGGGTGTATTTATATTTTTCACACATATTTTTGAGATTGATTTGTCCTTAATTTAAGGATACCTTCTTTATAAGGGATTTCATCACATTTGACATTTCTATTGAGAGTTCATTTTTGTTATGCACCAATTCACTCTTATATGGTGTATATACTATCCTTTGGAGTATTATATCATGAATCCATTTATTCTCATGATATTATAAAGTTTTTACTAAATGTTATTCCTCAATTATTGTATTCAAGTGTCTCTGATTTTGGTAAAACCCCTTTAACCAAAATATCGTTTTAAATGTTTTAATTATTTGTTATTATTAATATCCATGTTTTGAAAATGGTTTTAAGGATTTATTTATATGGATATTAATGGGTTAAAATTTTAAGCTTCAAGGTGGTATGGGACACTTTGATTCAAAAATCTCTTTATTAATTATTTTAAATGGTTTTGGAAATGGTTCTTTTTGAATGGATTCAATATACTAAAATGTTATATTGTGATTGAAATATGGAAATGTTATGTTTCCTTTATGCATGTTTTATGTGACACATTTATGTTATGGTTCTTGGGCATTGTTATGAAAACGGGTGGTTCCGTGATAAACTAAGGGCGGGTGAGCCCGTAATAGCACTCCAATGCATTGGGTAACGAGAAGGAGTGAAACGTTAAGGTTTCTCCAAAGAGATTTAGGGAATATACTGTGATGGGTATTCCAAACTTAACCAAGAGGGTTACTCCCTACGTAAGAATGTTATGAATGCCTCAAGTTACCTTTATGTCTTATGTTTTCTATGATTTATTCATGATTTGATATGCTTATGTTTTATGGGTAAAGTATGATTTCATTCTAATGTATATATGAACTCATGTTTCCTTTCCATATTTTTATAACTCTTACTGTGCTTTTTATGCTAATCCCAAGTTTTTTGAAATATTTTTCACAGGTCAAGGGAAAGGTACATGATGTGATGATAGTGTCAAGGATGTGTCAAGAAAGAATCCATGTTTTATTTTAAATATGTTTCCATTGATGGGAAGAATGAATATTTTCTTTTATGTAACCACTTTGTTTAAATGTGGAATGTAATGCAAGTTTCATGATCCAATTCTCTAAAACTCTAAACCTGAAAAGATCCTCAATGTTAATTAATCATTTAATTCAAAATTAAGTAAGGTTTAAGACTGGGGCCTTATATATGAAACCATAGTGTTATGATTTAGATCCCCTAACTTTATCTAACAATCAAAAAATGCTTCCAATGACACGATTAAATGACGAACATGGTGAAAATGATCAAAATGAAGATCCAAGATCCAAACTAATCATGATAAAAACTAATATTCAACACTGTTAGGGTATTACACTACAATGAATAGATAACCAAAAGGGGGAAGGAGGTAGCTGGACCAAAACAACTTACCAAAGGACAAAGGCATTATCGGGACAGCCAAAATGTAGGTTGGCACTCCAAAACTATATGGATGGGACCCTATGGTTGAAAGGATAAGGTTTTAGTGAGTTGAAATAAAAACCCATCCAAACAAATTACATTAAAATATAATTTCGGGGAATTACATGGTGGTTAATGCAGTCATACTTCATGTAAATTCATTTTACGGTATGTGCTGAAAAACAAATATCCTCAGATTACATACTCTCAAATAATTACACGATGTTTAATCCATTCACATGACGTGTAAATTATATACAGAAAGTTTTTTCACCCCATTTTCACTTTAATAAACCTAAACCCCATTTAACACGTCTCAACATAGTAAGAACCCATGAAACACCAGACACATTTATACCCAGACTCCAATAATTCAACCAAACATAAATCCCTAATCATTAATTCATTTCCCCCAAAAAATATATCATTATGGATAACCTCCAATGCTTTCCATTTTTTGTTTAAATATGACTGCAAAATAAACAAAAACAGAAAATAATAAAAAAATCTCAGAGAGAGACATAAATAGAAAATGAATGGATCTTACATCCTCCCCCTCATATAACAACTCATCCCCGATATACATTGAGAAGCCTTGTGATGTCTCAACAAATGACTCTTCTATTATATTTTTATGTTAGAATCTATATCCTAGGTCTCCTCCTGAACCAAACCATGTTTCCCCTTCCCTCAAAACAATGATATAGTCCTAACCTAAATATATTTATCACTATAAACCACAACATGTATAGATTCTCCATAAAGGACGCATAAACACAAATATGAATGTTAGATATGTCGATAACATGAGATATTTCTGGATGATATATTCATTCATGAAAAAAATAGAACATGGGATTTATTGAACTGTAGTATTGTGGAAGTTCTAAATGGTACAACCATGGACCGACCGTTTCCACTATCTCAAATAGCCTAAAAACCTGGAATTTAGCTTTCCCTATTTTCTGATAAGACATTTCCCTAACATATGAAACACTCAAAGAAAAAAAAGGATGACTAAAATATGATTCTAGAGATCTTCTCCAATGGCCATAAAAAGATGTTTACCTACTCTATGCAGTCACGAAATTCTGTCTGATCAACTAAACCTGCTATGCTGATTCATTCCTGACACTACTCCCAATAAGAGATGACTCCACTACCTAATACCAATATTGAGGATAATGGGGTGGACTAATATAAATATCCTTATAAGGACCCATTTGAATTGATGACTAGAATTTTTTATTGTATTCAATCTCCATGAGTGCCATGTGTTCCTCCAATGCACCATTAAAATAAAAAAATCAGGCTTGTAACATAACCTACAAAATAAGAATACTATTTCCACATTTTTTATTATTATGGGGAAGATAGGTTGGGGTGAAAATAACATAGAATTTTATTCAACCTGTGAGAAAAACAATATAAAATGAGGATCTTGGTAAGAAATGATTCTTCTCAAACACCCAGATACTGAACCACCATGCATACAAAAAGACTGTCAAGATCAATATATATTAAGGTTTACATGATTGGGAATACGTGGTATACCATTTTCAGACTATCCAAAATAACCCATAAAATTTCATTCTTATGGTTTTTCCTAAGTAATCCAATCAAAAAATACAGTATGAAATTATTCCACATCGAGTCTAGAATTGGAAAAGGCTAAAAAATACCAGCAAGCCTTTGATGCTCAGATTTCACCTACTGAAAATTATATCATATAACTAAAAATATTTCCACCTACTTATTTATTCATAATCTCTAGTACTATATACAATGATAACGATACATATTTGTCAATACATGATCCTCCACCCATCTAGAAGCATGAATCCCCATCATCTTCTCCTCATGTAAGCTCGTAGGAACCCACACATGGCCATAAAGAAGAACATAATCACAACTACTGAGAGACCAAAATGATGGTGTCTCCCTATCATATAATATTTCTCTTTTAACTGATCCCTATAATATCATAAATCAATTTGGTTGTAATCTGATCCAAATGTAAGGTTATAATAGATATTTAGGTTAGATCTACCCATCTATAGAAATTAATAACATCAAGTTTTATGTCTAAAAAAAGGTCCATTATCCAACAATCATCAAAATAATCTCTTAGTACCTATATTAGTTTATTTAGGATAAAGGAAACAACAATGAAATTTTCATTTCCACAATCCTACCCACCTCCTTAGATGAACATTTATGTACCATTGGGAAAATATGTAACCGAGGCTTATATGGTCCATGTATACCACAAACATATCCCCCATGAGGTTTTTCTCTAACATAAAAGGGTATATACAACTGCTGCTAAATCCATATCATGATTTGGTTAATTATTCTCATACGTTCCCAGCTTCCTTGTCCCATAAGCAACCACTCGATCCTCCTGCATTAGAACTACTATAAGTCCACCTCTAGATCTATCAAAGTACATAGTATATTCTTTACCCGGGACATCCAAAGTAAGGACAATTTCTGAGGTTATCCTTCCCTTCAAGTTTGAAAAATATCTCTCTCAAGCAACAGAATAAAAAAATTCACCCCTTTCTTGGTCAACCTAGACATTGTTGTTTCCAAATAGGAGAAATATTGGAAAAATAACTGATAATAACCCTCTCAACCTAGAATGCTCTAAATGTTAGAGATGTTCTTGTGATATTCCCAAGATACTATAAAATAACTTTATTTGGGTCCACTTAAGATCCATCTTCAAAGATGACATGGCCTAAGAAGGTCAATTTATCATTTTAGAAACTACATTTGGTAATATTGGAATACAACTGATGCTCTCTCCATCTATTTAGAAAAAAATTTCAAGATATTTTGCATGATATTTTTTTGAATGGGATACACTAAGATATCATCGAAAAAATCACCATAAACTAGTTACAAAGGCATGAATGATCTTATTAATGAAGTCCATGAATACCTCTAGTGAATTAGTCAACCTAGACAACATCACTATAAACTCATACAAGTCTTACCTACTCTTAAAAGAATCCCATTGTATATTTGATGGTCACTAACTCGACTAGTTGTATCCTAATAAATATTCAATCTTAGAGAACATATTAGAACCTCTAGACTAATTGAAAATGTCATCAATGTGTGGAAGAGTATACCAGTTCTTGACTATCATCTGTTCAATCACTGATAAAGTGCACATAATTGTAAAGACCCATCAACCTTAAAAGAGAAGATAACTAAGGAACCCAAAAGAGAAGAAGTAAGATGTATAAAGAATTTAGATTATATATAGAAACCTAGGATTTTCATAAATATATATTACATCATTTTAGATGACTATTAATTATATTACAAAAATAGATTCTTGATGATCATAATAGTTCCAGGTATTTGGAAACATGGAAAAAAAATTCAATCCTGGTGAAAGATCACCAATATCTTTCATAAATATGTACACCTTTAGTGGTTCTACCTAAAACCATTCTTCATAACTTGGTGAAAGGAAACTTAAAAAATGGGTTATCTCAAATTATATTTAATGGTAAATAAGGAAAATGCATAAGCATAACATCAACAAAAGGATGCAGAACATGATCAAAACATTTTAAGATCATACCCTTCATATCAGATATCACAATAAGGATTATAAGTACATAATACATGAATCATAAAGAAATATTGAAAATACGACATTAAATCATAGTATAGGAATAAAACATGGAATTTTGATAGAAACATAAACATATAATATTATAAACCTATATAAGTAATAACAGGTTCACTCATATGGTAAAGGGCATGAGATCAGGCCCTTACATAAACATATGAACACAGGACTAGTTCCATTAATAACATTGTGATCATGTATTTAGGTTTATGCAAAGTAGTAAGGAATTTCTTTTAAGGATATATTGGTTGTATGGGTTCACTCCCCATACAATTTCAGAAGTCATTGTTTAGTCCCTAGGCTGTTGTAGTAGCAATAAGTCACACCTTGTACAACATTGGTATTCATTGTCCACTCCCACAACTATTTTAGTAGCAACAGTTCACTCCCCATTCCACCATGGTATTCACAGTTCACTCCTCTGGACATCATAGTAGCATGAGTTAACTCTTCATACTATATTGGAATTCATGGTTCACTCTCCTGGCCAGTATTGTAGTCAAGGTTAAATGAAATTACTATCTTAGTATATATCATGAGATATTAATCATTATCGAATGAATTGGATGGAGTTATAGGCCCCACTATTCTCATAGATAAATCATACATACATGTTTCAAAAAAATCATACAGTCATATACTGAAAAATTAAATTAAATGGGTATCAGAAAAATGTAAACAAATCATAACCTGTGAAAAAGATACGATTTTCATAATCATTTCATCAAAAGAGTTACTCATGTATGTCAAAACTATTTCACAAACATATAACCCATGAATGATAAATGAATTTCATAAACATAATTCCCATTAAAGGGAAACATGTTTCATACATAACATGACATTATACATTAATGGATTTCATTTTAAATAGAAAATAATTTTTAAATATATTTCAAAAATGTCACTTTATGAAAATATCTTTTATTCTTTGAAAATGATTATTAATAAATAAACCCATTTAAATATAATTTTCATAGAAAATACATTTAAAACATGAAATAATTTTTAACCATTTTTCTATGAAGACTTATAAAATAATCATGGATTTTATTTGGAAATAATTTTTCCATGAGAACTTATAAAATAAGATACAAAATATTTTTCTTCAAAAAAAATTTGAATAAATTATAATAATAATTGAAAACATTTTGAAAACCATTTATTTTAAACTACTTTGGAAACTTATAAAAAATGTTTAAAATTTTTTGAAAACCATTTTCCTGAAAACATATAAAATAAAGTTGAAAATATTTTGAGCAAAAAAATCCTTGCAAATTTATAAAATAATATTGAAAACATTTTGAAAATAATTTTTCTGTGAATACATATAAAATAAGCTTGAAAACATTTTCACAATTATTTTTCCAAGAAAACAAAAAAGAAATGGTTGAAAAAATTTTGCAAACCATTTTCCTAGAGTACATATAAAGAAATCAATAAAATGTTTA
Source organism: Viscum album (assembly GCA_963277665.1). Lineage (NCBI taxonomy): Eukaryota > Viridiplantae > Streptophyta > Magnoliopsida > Santalales > Viscaceae > Viscum > Viscum album. Next base: position 474,153,297 of record OY728151.1, read on the forward strand.
AAATAAATTTTTAAAACATAAAAAACTTTTCAAAACGTTTTTATTTTAAAATAGTTTTAAATAATATTATATCAGAAATTTTAGGAGAAAATTTTATTTCAAAGATAATATCTTTTTAATCTTGTAAAGGATTCTTCAAGGGAATGACGATTGGTAAATCAGTACATGTTGTATAGGGTGAAAAGAATAGTTATTTTTTTCATTGAAAAGGTATAAAAAGATGCATTGTTCTTAAAGTGACAAGGATATTACTGTCAAGACAATGGTAAAATAACAAAAGGGTTAATATTTATTTTAATTATAAAATTAAAATGGTACAATATTCTTGGAAACCATTTTTTAGAACACATGTTTTTGAAAGAACATAGATTTCTGACCAAGGAGAGGGTAATTTCAGGATTTCTTAAGAACACATTCATAACAATCTTATGAACCAAAGAGTGGAATAAATGTTTCCAGTATATGAATAAATCGTTAATATTTAATGGAGAAAAAAAATCATGAATTTTATTGAGATATGGGTCTTAATATTTTATTAAATAATGCGTAAACAAAAACAATATTGAAAAGCGATGAGATTGTTTCAATAAAATCTTATAACTTTGTAACATGGGATCATAATCTATATGAAATACAATGAAATTACTTTAGTCAAAAATTATCATTAAAATTATAATATTCTTGATATAAATTACAAATGGATGTATATACACCTTGAAAAAAAAATTAGTTGCATAAAAACATGATTCTCAAAAATGGAAAATTGAGACAAAACTATATTTCTGATTTGGTAACTTTTGATACTTAAACCCCGAAAAATAAAGGTCATAAAAGGGATATGTTAATACACACTAATTAAATTATAATATACATAGAAAATAATCATGTTTAGTACATAAAACACATAAAACTAAAGAGTTGTGGTCAAATCATGGATCTCACATAAATTAAGAGTGTGATGAAATCTCTTTACCTTATGTCATTAATCTCGTTGTACTCATTAAAACCAGCTGTATAATAAATATAAATTTATTATAAATAATTTAAATAACCATATTATTATATATAATATGATATATGGTTTGATTATGACCTTATATTTACCTCTTGTTAACCATCCTATGTTAAGGTTTCACTTTGGGTAATATTTTCTTTTTTTATATGTGTCTTAATTTGTTATCTTGTTGGTCCATATACTTATAAAATGATTTAATAATGTAAAACATGATATAAATATCATTTATATATAGTATATGTGTATTATAAAAATCTTTATAATATATAATTATGAAACAAAATACACCGTTCATGGAGACGGTAGGCCATATGTACGCATGAATGCAATTTCCATTTAATTATCATGTTGAGAGAAAGAATGTAAAAGACTTATATGTATATACATAATTATAATTATTAAAATAATTTTATGATATCATATAGATCATATATATTCAATAAAACCATATTTAATATAATCCATGTAGTGAATGAACTAATTAGATCGCTTTAAGGGGAAATATTCCGCACTTTCTCAAACAAAATTATAATAATTACATAAGAGTTATATCGTAAAGGCATGTTAAAAATAATAATTATGGAATAATAATCAAATTATAAATATAATATATATTATATATAAAAATACTTTCTATCAAAATGGCCACCATTATTGGTGGTAATAGAAAAATGAACAATCATCATTTCGTGATGCAGTAATTCCCCATACAAAGAAACTTTATATATGTAACCCATTAGATGGTGGTGTTTGTAAGAGTAATTAAAAAAATTAGAATAAAATAATTTTAGTATATTTATTATACTTTTTTGGTTATAAATAAATTTAAAAATATAATGTGTATGAGGTGGATAATTAACTTAAAAGGAAGAATATTCATAGAAGGCATTACCTCTTAATTGGGTAAATCCATTTTGTTTATGCCAAAAGTTTACCGTAAAATACATTCATCCCAAAGGGGAATCTAAGGATTTATAGAGGTATCTTTGAAATTTTATTTTCTAGGTATTGTATAAGAATAATATTTTTTAGAGGTGTTAGGAATTGGGAGTGTTGGTGGCCTTTTCTCATGAAGGAAAAGGACTCACATTGAATGTTTTGAAAAATGTTATGTGTACACGTGTTATTACCTAAATAAAGTCAAAAAATCTGACCAAACTCAATAATTTATGGTGTATGGAAAAAAAATTTACGTAAAGGTTGTTATGGAAATGTGAATGTGCCATTTTTCCCTTGATTATAATGTTTAGTCCATAAATAATGTTTAATTGGCATTATTCACTATAATTAATTTTTATCAATTTTAGTAATCATTTTCTCAAAAATTATCTTGGTATTATTAGACTGTAAATGTTATAGAAAATAAAATTATATATGTATTATTTTTATAATTCAATTATGATACGTTAAAAAATTAATATTAATGTTAATCCCACACATGAGATGAGATAACGGGTTTTTAAAGTAAAAAGATGTTAACAAAAATTAGTAATTTTTTATGTTCAATTTGAAATTGAAATTTATTTTAAATACCTAAATTTTATTGATATATGTAATATCTAACTAATTTTACATTATAAAAAATATATAATATCATTTAAAAATAATAATTAATTAAACCAAATGATAGTTTTTTACTAAAAAGAAGTATTTTTTACTATTCTTTATAAATTTCTGTTTCTTAGAAAAATCTAGAAAATTACCCTAGGATAATTTCAATGTTCTGAATTCAAAAATAAATTTTATTTTATGAAATTCAATTTATATATTTTTATAAAATTATTTTTATTATTTTTATCCAAATGGAACTAAAAGCATTTAATTTGATAAAATAGTATTTTTAAACATATAAGGAATTTACCAAAAATTATATATTTCATTAAAAATATGTTTTATTTCTATAAAAAAATTATAATCATTACTTTAAAAGTATCTATAACTCTTAATTTTATTATGTTTTACAATTAGGTTATAATTATATTAATTAAAAAATTATAACAATAAAATGATGTTTCATACAATCATTAGTGTTTCATGTATAGTACGCCAAGTTGGTTTTGTAGTACCACAGGCTAAGTCGGTATTTCATATAAAAAATGAAAATTTGGTAATTCATGTACCACAAGCCATTTATGTATTGTAGGAAAAGGTGTATTTGAATTAGTGTTTTAAATATATATATATATATGTAATGAAATATTTTTAGTGTCATGTGAAATGAAAAATCTAAAAAAGATAAATTAATTTGAAAAAAATTAATTGACAAAAAATTAAGGGTGTAACATTCTACTAAAATTAAAATGAATTTCACACTCAAAATTTATATGGGTTATCAAAGGATTAATACTTGAATGTTTATGTTCATAGAACCCCATATCATAAAAATGAATACTAAAACATCTCTTTAATGGGAATGTTGGAACCATAATAGTTACCCAAAGTAAAATATAACTCGCTTTCAACATAGGAAAAAATAGGTTGAGAGTATATAATGGAAATGGAAGAAAATATTTTAATATTTATAAGGAGTGAGTTATGTCATCAATCAAAAATAATTGAATGATCAAATAAAAGTTTTTGGACTCAATGCCATAAATATGTGATGATTTATAAGTCCATTAGTTTGACTGAAATTAATTTATTAATATAACATTTTGTCTTTTGATCATTATCTTAAGGTTGAGTAATTCTTTTATTGACCATGAATATTAGGAAATACTCTATATTTATAAATTTCTAAAAATAATAATTCAATATTCAGATGTAATTTTATAAATTATTAATTCATCCATTACATCATGTAATAGACGTCTAGAAATTAACTTTGATGCCTGATGTGTTAAATTACACCTTTAGAAGATCTTAAGTCCCACAAAATAATGAAATTTATAAATATTTATTTACAAATATTCTTCAAAATCAACATGGTTAATAAATTAATCTCTAAAAATAATAATTAACACTATTTAATCATCATAAAGAGTTAATCATTAAAAATAATTATACATTATCCATGATATCATAGAGGCGGATGTTAGGCGTGAAACCCTTATCATCATTTGATCATGGGAAAAAGTCCCACAGCCTTGCTTGGATTGATTAGTTGTCACCCAAAATACATGATTTCATTTTCTAAAACAACACTAATAAAATTTCAAAAAATAAATAATATGGACATCCATGAAATAAGTTTAATCACTATATATCCTTTTAATTGTGGGTTTCAATACAAACTCATTGTATAAATACTTCCTCTAATGTAAAACTTAAACTTTTTGTGAATGTTTCACTGATAACCCTTTTTGAAATACAAACTTCCAAAACATTATAATGAGATTCATGAAATCATCTTAAAATTGATTCCCCCATATATCACAAAGTATCTCATGGTTGTCACATTCCAAAAATGTAAATAACCTCTTGGAAAATTAGTAAAAGTAATTTTGGAAAAAAATGAATCCTTCCTTATTCCAACGATTACTAGGTATATACGTTAAATCCAAGAAGTTGTAAAATTCATCTCCAATGACATAAAACAATTTTTCAATAATCAGTTCTATGGTAATCTGTAACATGCAATTACTTATTCATATCGTTTATATCATTATACAAAGATGAATACCTCAATTTCAGGCATTAATTAAGGGTCTCCTTCCCTAAATCAAAATATCACTATTACATGATATCACTTTTCTATGTATTTATTACCATTTGACATGTACTTTTCAATCTTAATGAAAAAATATACATAAAACACTTATAAATTTTCTGATTCATAAAACATAATCATTGAATTCCAAAAAATATATACTTCATTAATCCTATTTTATTTTTAATCAATTACTCAACCTTCATCAACTTATTAATAATTAAATCATTACTATAATTTGAAATAATAATAATTATTTTAAGGTTACTCAACCTGAACATAATCATTATTCTTATTTTTAATTTAAACATTTCTCGAAAAACATCTCATACATTTTACATGTCATTTGAAGTCTCATTATCGTAAAATGTATAACCATTACACGTACCAACTTCCTAGTTATCCTTATGATATTTGTCCTTTGGAAATAAGTTCATATAATTTCATTATTTACAAATATGAAATGTTAAATGTTAAACATGTTCCTTGTAGTTATCTCAATTGAATAAAACCAGAAAGCACAGGGTGAGAAATCCATATCATATAAGAAAGCCACATAATCATGAAAAATTAATTATTGGATGTGTAAATAATGGATAATACTTCATTAATATATGAAAACATAGTTTTACACTATAATATTCATAGAAAACTTATATCTAAATACTTCATGATGTTTCATGAAGAGTTTGTGAATTTCCAATGAATATCCCTCAGGAGTGTCAAACTAGTTGTTAAGAAAGGCCCATTATCATGTTCTAGATTACCTCGAGTCAAGCCTAGAACATCTTTTCAAAGTATTTACACCTAGATATATCCATTCGACAACCAAATACACATGTAGTATTTAAAAAGAGATTTATTTCTCGAAAATCACTCACTCTATACATTACCAAATTTCTAGGACATTTTCCTAAATATTAAGTCATCCTTATACTTATCCTTAGTTATATCCCTAGAAATATCTTTATAAATATACCTAGGGTTATCACTAAGGTTTTACTGTCCTATATTCTAATGGTTGACTAAATATTTCCTTTCAATATTTACTACATTGCAAAACACATGCCTGAGGACCATAACATTAAAGTGTATTTGGTATCATCAAAAATAAATTCAATCCTTGTAAAAGAAATTAAACATCTTCCAAAAAGATAAAATCCTTTAGTAACTCTACCAAAATACATTATTCGTAACATAGAGAAAGGAAACGTAAGAAAGGGGTGAGTATAGATGCTCAATACGGGTAAATAAGAGAAATAGATAAGCATAACATGAAATTGCTTATAGAACTTTAGAATAACATTTGAAGATCAATCCCTGTATATCAGATATCATAATAAAGATTGGAAGTTCATAATACATGAATCATAAGGATAAATTATACATAATCTAGGAAATAATAACATAGGAATAAAACTCAAAATTATGGTACACACATAAGAATATAATATTGTGTCTATGTATAAGTTGAAAATGTTCAATAATTAGGTTAATGAAATGGTATTAGGACCTCACATAAACTTATTGACATAAAACGGGGTCCATGCATAATTTTTCATCATGCAATTGGTTTCACACATGGTAGTCAATAAATTTATTACATGTTCAACTTGGTAGTATGGGATCACACCCCATACCATATTGGTAGTCTTGGTTCAGTCATATGGACATATTATTATCTTGAGTTTACTCCTCATATGACCTTTATTGTAAGGATTCAGTCCGATGTCTATCTTAGTTTCATGAGTTCACTCCTCATACCACCATGGTAGTCATGGTTCACTCCCTTGTGTATCTTAGTAGAATGAGTTCACTCCTCATACCATCTTGGTAGTCATGGTTCACTCCCATTTCTATATTAGTATTCATGTTTCACTCCCATGACAATTATAGTATATCTCATGAGATATAAATCTTTATCCAATGCATTGGAGGGAGATATAGGTCTCACTATTCTCATATAGAAATCATAAATAAATATTCCATAAAATCATAAACAATCATATCATAACCCATGAAATTAAATGGGTATCATAAACATGTAAATATATCATAACATGTGTAAAAGATAATTTTTTCATAATAATTTTACCAAAAGTATAATTTTTATAACATAAACATATATCATAAACATATAACATGTGAAAGAGAAAATTATTTCATAAATATAAAACCCATAAAAGTGAAACAAGTCCCATAAAGACCCTTACATTAAGAAAAATCCATTAATAAAAGGATATGAATAGAACCATTAGATCATTTCTTAGAAGTTAACGAGTAACATCAAAGGATTCCATCAGAGATGTAAAATAATTTTGAAATATCTTTCCAATCGTTTTTCCTGAGGAAAATATCATTTTTTTTTTGAAAAAAGATTATAAATACATAAAATCATTTGGAAATCATATTATTAGTAAATAACATTAAAACACAAAATCATTTGAAAAAAAATTCATTTAAAACTTATAAAATAAGATTGAAAAAATTTGGAAAAACATTTTCCCTTCAAAACTAATAAATTTGCTTGAAAATTTTTTGGAAATAAATTTTCATGAAAAAATATAATATAAGATTCAAAACATTTTAAAAACCATTTTATTTAAAAATATATTGAAAACATATAAGGAATTATTGAAAACACGTATAATACTATTTAATTGAAAATACATTGAAAACTTATCAAGGTGGCTAAAAATATTTTGGAGACCATTCCCTAGAGCACTTATAAAATAATCTTGAAAATATTTTGAAAATCATTTTTCCTGTAAACTTATTAAATAATTTTGCAAATGTTTTGAAAACAAATTTTCCTTGAAATCATATAAAATAGTATTCAAAGAATATTTAAAATCATTTTTATTAAAAAAAAATTAAAATAAGTTTGAAAAAAATTTATAACCTTATTCCTTGTAAACTCATAAAGAAAACATGAAAACATTTTAAATTTATTTGAACACAAAAAATAGTTCTGAGAACATTTACCTCTTAAGATAATTTTAAAAAATAATTAATAAACTTAATGTTAGGATATAATTTTATTTTAAAAATAGATTCATCATAATCATTTGTGTGACGCTTGAAGGGAATGACGGAATGTATATTCTCACATGTTATAGGAGGTTAAAAGAACATTGTTTTCTACATGGTAACAGGGATTGAAAGATTCCTCGTTCAGATAGAGACAAGAAGAATCATTTATAAAATTTGTTAGATAAACAAATGATAATTTTTTTTAAAAAAATTAATGTATAATGGTGCAATATTTTTTGTAAATACTTTTTTAGTAAACATGGTTTTAAGAAACACATATTTCTGTCCGTAGAGTGGGTAAAGTTGGGATTCCTTAAAAACACTTTCTTAACTATCTTATAGACCAAAGAGTGGAGGAACTTTTCGCAATATATTAGTACAAATTATTTAATCAATAAATATAATAAAAATTATAATTTTCATGTTATAACCTATAAAATGGAATTATATCCACCATGAAAAATAATTTACGTGCATAACAATACATGAGTCTGAAAGGAGGAAAATTGATACCAAACAATTTTATCGATTTGGTTAATTTTGAAACAAAAACCCCATGAAAGAAAATTATATAAAATGGTTATGATAATTCTCATTAATTTATGTGTAATATAAATATAATACATCAACGGGTTGTACATACACAATAAAAATTGAATGAGTGGCGAGCATATTACGTATCTCACAGAAATAAAGAGTGAGTTGATATTCTATTACCTTGTTTCTAGACTCTCATCATACTCGTTCAGAAAAACTATATAATAAATATAAATTTATTAGAATTCTCCTAAAGAACCATATTCTAATATCTAATACCATATATGTTTTTATGATGACCTTATATTACCCACTTGTTAACCATCCAATGTTAAGGTTTCACTTTAGATAATATTCACTTTATTTTTCATATGGCTCTTAATTTGTTATAATGTTGGTCATTATACTTATATCATTATTAAATAATGTAAAACATGATATAAATATCATGTATATATTGTATATTTTTATTATAAAAATTTATAGAATAAATAAGTATGAAACAAAATACACTGTTAATGGGTATGGTAGACTATACATTCTCATGAACACTAGTTCCATTTATTTGTCATGCTGAGAGAAAGAAAGTAAAAGAAATATATGTATATACATAATTATTAAATTATCTTTATTATATCATATATATCATACATACTCACTGAAATCCCCCTTAATGAAATCTATATAGTTTATGAATGAATCATTTTACTTTAAGGGGTGGTAGTCCACACGCACTCAAACGAAACTAAGGTATTTACATAAATTTGATATAATAATGGTATATTCAAAATAAGAATTAAGGAAGAATAATTTCATTATAAAAATTATATATATCATATATAAATTGTTTTGTCATCATAATTTCTACTATGTTAGGTTGTAATTTAAAAATAAACAACTATTATTTCGAGAGGAAGTAGTTCACCGTACATAGAAACAATATGTTAGTTACCCATTAGATTGAGGTGTTATTAAGTTTAATTTGAAAAATTATCATAATAATATTCTAGAATATTAAAGATATTGGTTTTGTTATAAAATCATGGAAATAATAAAGTGGAGGGGTGGATAAAGAAATTATAAGGAATAAGCTTAAGAAAATTCATTATCTCTTAATTAGGTATATCATTTTAGTTTATGCCAAATGGCTACCTTGGACTTCCCTATATTAAGGTGGATTTAATGAGGAAAATAGGGATGTTTAGAATTATATTGGGTAGAGATTGGTCAAACATAATAGGTTTTAGAGGTGTGAGAATGGGGTGTGGTGGTGTCCTTTTATAGGGAAGTAAAATGACTCACTTATAATTTTTAGAAACAAGTTAGATGTACACATGTTATTACCAAAAATGGTCATTCTAAACCAAAAAAAATCAATAATGGATGTTTTTTTTTGATAAAAATGGATATAAAAAGGGGTTTGGATAAGTGTGTAGGTCATTTGGGAACTTAATTTTATGGTTTAGTCCATAATTAATCATAATTTAACCTTAATCTCTATGAATAATTTTAATCACTTTTACTGGTCCTTTTGGTAAAAAAATTAACTGGGTATTTTTAGAATCTAAATATTTTGCTGAATAAAATGGTGTATGTTTTATTTTTGAAATTCAATTAATAGAACCAATATGATTAAGGTCAATAATAATCTTATAGATGGAATGTGAAAATTATTTTTTAATGTAGAAAGAATTTTTAAAGATTAGTAAGTTTTAATACTTAATTTTAGAGTGAAATTGATTCTAATGACATAAATGTTATTAATATATGTGATATTGATCAATTTTTACCTTAGAAAAATAGTTAATATCATTTGACAATGATAATTAGTCAAATAAAAAAATATTTTTATCTAAAAAGTAGTATTTTCCTTCTTCATCCAAAATTGATGTTTCACAAAAAAAATCCTAAAATTTTATTCTTGTATAATTTCAATTTTATGAATTAAAAAATGAAGTTTATTTCATCAAATTAAATTTATAAATGTTTAAAAAATGAATTTTATTATTTTTCATAGAAGGACAGTAAAAGTAGTTCATTTGAGAAAATAGTATTTTTAAACATAAATGGACATTAGAAAAAATAATATCTGTCATTAAAAATATGTTTTATTTCTATAAAACAATTATAAATATTATTTGAAAATTAATTGTCACTATTCATTTTATTGTGTTTAACATCTTGGTTGTATTTATCTTGAATAATTATTCTAACAAGAAAATGATCTTTCATAGAGACATCGGTGTTGCTTCTAATGTATGCCAAGTCAGTGTTGTGAAAGTGCGAGCCATGTTCGTGTTTTGTGAAATGAATATTTGACTTAGTGTTTCAATATATATATATATATATATATATATATTAACTATTACGTGAAATGAAAAATATCGAATATATAAACTAATTCGAAAACAATTTCACAAAATCATGGGGTGTTCCATTATATAACATCAATCTAAAATTTTAACAACTGAAGCTATTCTAGTGCAATTATATAAGGCAGAATTGAATGTGGTTCTACTCTTATCACCCACTCGATTGTGAATTCAATATGTCACTCAAGTCATATGTTTTGAAAATCATTTGTGTAATGACACGAAATTTTGAATAAATCTTGTTTCCGAATTTTGTGTGTTATTTTATTTTTGTACTCAACAAAATTATTTCATTTGAAAACATGAGTATAATTAAAATGAGACCATTGGGTTTTTAATGTTATATGACCATTGTTCAATACGACTGTTGGAATCTAAATGATGCGATTATTGTCTCTAAATACAAGTGATCTTGGTTAATTAATATAAAAAGAAGATTTGAGGGCCTCATCCAGTAGTCTCGGGCCAATCGAAACCCATTTAACAGATCATCGGAAGGAGGTAACACCACTGGGATTTTCTCTGGACCAAACCCAAGCCAAACTTCATCATGTGAATCCAGAACAGAGTTGCCTTTGCGAGAAGTTCAAACTGAGAGAAATCACTACTCGTGTGTTGTTGGCCGAGCCGCCCTCAGATTCTCTCACCTTAGCACACCTTACACTTAGGTCTTATGTTGGGTTTATAAGTGGTATGTAAGGAGACCTTAACTGCTTTGTGTAATCCTTAGAGATAAATAAAATTTTGTTTTCTTCTTATGATGAAGTTTTTAAATTTTTAAATATCAGAATAAATGTAGAATGTATATTGTTGCTGAATTTGAAAAAATGATATTTTAAAATATTTTTGTAAACCTTAAATAATTAATGATGTGTAATGATTTTCAAAAAATGGTCTTCTGCAAATGTGATCAGTAAGAAACTTGGAGTCTAATAAGATCAACGTATTTTTTGGGTGAATAGTAATTTATGAATAGTGATTTTATTCTTAGGATTAGTAATGTGACCAAATGGATTAGTAATCTCACTTAAAGAATGTATTAATATAATATAAGCACATTGATTAAGTAATGCGATTCAATAAAATAGGTAAATAACTATTTCAGAAATTATTAGTCAAGTATTAGTTATTTCGGGTGAATAGTATTTTTTAATTAAAAATTAAATTAAAAATATTTAGAAAATTATTTTTATAAAATGTACTTTATTTTTGAATTCAAAACATTGATATTATGTTAAGGTAATTTTTGGGGATTTTTCTGAAAAAAATGAATTTTCAGTGAATATTGTTTCTATTTAAAAAATAAATTAAAAATATTTAGAAAATTATTTTTATAAAATGGAGTTTATTTTTGAATTCAGAGCGTTGATATTATGTGAACGTAAATTTTTGGGAGTTTTTTGAAAAAATTGAATTTTCAGTAAATAGTAAAAATACAGTTTTAGGGTTTCGGTATGTTTAATGACATCATAACTGCATCATGATGATTTCATGAGATATTTTAATGGATGGTCGAATAAAGGGGATGAAATATTGAATGAGGGGTCCCATGTGTCCTAAAACCTTAGAAATACCACAGAAAAGCCCATGGTTTTGTCAATACCACAAATAAGGTGTCCCTTGGCCATTAATGCCTTGTCCCCTCACTTTCCCTATAAATACCAAGCCATTCTCTCATACTTTAGACTCAAAAAATCATCCTAAATGAAGTTCTGGTCTCCTTACCTCCAAATGAGTCCTCCGAAGGTGCCCCAAGCCCTCAAGGTCCTATCCTTTGAGTTTTAAGGGTTACGTTTTAATGTAAGGGATCCATCCTCTCTCTTTCTTTTCAAGTACTCTCTTTTATGACATTACATTTATGATCTATGTTATTATGTTGGAGGAAACTCTATTATATTCCTCCTACCGCCCTTTTCTTTTTAATATGATGATATACCCCCTCTCAGTCCCATTAATTCATTTTTAGAATGTTAAAGTGGCGCTGTTAGGCAGCCGAAATTTTAAGGGATTCTTTCACCCTTCTCATTTTCCAGATCTATTTTCATGTCAAGTCTTTCATTTTTCTTTTTATTATGTTGGGGTATGATCTCTATATCTATCATACTGATATTCTATGTTCATATCATGAGACACCCTATTTGATCCCGTCAATTCAATTTTTTTGATGTTTTAAGTGACGCTGTTAGGCTGCCGAATTTTCATAAGAGAAATCTTATTTTTGTCTTCCTTCCATGTTTTTTCATTTCATATGGTATGTATTTCAAATTTAATTACCATATTCTTATATCCTTTATATTATGTTCCTCTGATGTGCTATGGATCATTTATGTGTGGGTGACCCATGGCCCCTCTCTTTTCAATATTTCAAAAACCCTATAACATAGTTGTTATGCTGCAGAATTTTCGTCTCAAAATGTCTCTCTCTTTTTCTCAAATTACATTATTTTATTAAGTTAATACTCAAAGATCATTCTTAAAAAAGTTTATTCACATATATATCAAAATTTTCTATTTTAAATTATGGGATTTACATATATGAAACCCACTTTCCTTTTTCTGTTGGATTAAAATGACATAAAGATCATGTCTTAAAAGCAGTTTTTAAACCGTTTTGATTATGAAATAAAACCCATTTCTTTTATTCTATATGGGTTATTTATTAAATGTCTGATGATGATATATATGGCTCACATGATGATAAAGGAAAATTTAAGGGTGTGACCTGATAGCACTCCAATGCATTGGGTAATTATGTAACCACTAGGGATTACAATTTTAACAATACCTTGGTGAATAACCTTGGTAATTTCAAATGACACCTTGGGGATGGACCTTTGTGATATGTTCGTGATTTTTTATGTTAAATGTTGTATCAACATCTTCAAGTTATGAATCATATTCTTTTCTTTATCATATTCCTCATGTTCTCTTTCTCATGCCTTAAAGCTATTTATCATGACTTTATTGATGTATCTCAAGTTCACATGTAAAATGTTTCTCTTATTTCCCTTACTTGGCCTTCTCCTCAACCTTTCCTTTGATGTATTCTCTCAGGTTATGAGATGCTGTAATGAACTTAGGATGAACAAAGAAGAATCCTATCAAGTGCTTAAGAAGAATGTTTTATGTTTTTATGTTTTAAGTTCCTGGTTTCCAAGACACTAACCCTTAGAGATCCTCAGTTTGATAAAATGTAATGAAAAGTTACGTTATAAAAAGTTGGGATGATATTGTTTTTATAAAACGATGGTTTAGTTATTTGTGGAAATTAGGATATGAAAACTTTAGTAAGAACCCTATATAAAAGTTTAAATATAGAAAATCTTCCTGGTATTTTGGTGGGTATTGACTAAGTGGTTTATCAAGAAAATACATCCCTGTCTGGATACGAGCAGGTAGAGGTGGATCTGGCACAGATTTACATATGGGTAAAACCCGAAAACACCACATGATCTAGACTCGAATGGGAACCGGTACACAACAATGGGCCTTACTGCACTCTTGGTTACTACACTCCCGGGTGATATGCTTTGATAAATTCATAATCTTAGTATGAACCATTACTAAAGGAACAAAGATAAAATAAAATAAAGATTCACATAAAAATATATGATTACGGATAACCAAGATTAGAACCTAGGGGATCAAAAGTTAGGAAATATTTTTCTTCTACAATTTTTTCCTTCTATGCTTAAAATTTCCTTTTCATGATTATTGGATAAGTATTTAAGCCCCTAATTATACTTTTTTTTCTTAGATAATGGTAGGAAATATAAGAACATTTCCCAAAAATCAATGTGATTGGAAATGTGATGATTTCTCTATTAATGTGACATAGATGATGAGAGATCAAGTTGAACATATTGTGATAATGCCAAACAATCTATCAAAAATTACAATTAATAATTGGTACCTAGTTGAATGCCCAAATTCATCATGGAAGAAGAATATGAATTCTCAAGGATGGTCAGCTAATAAAGTTGATAAGGGAAAGAAGACCCAATTTTCTTTGTCCAAAAAGTGTTGAATGGGGCACCAATGAGAATGCCACAAAGGAACCAGGAGATGTTTTAAGTGTGGTGTGATAGCACATAACGTAGCCTATTGCTTCAAAAAATGGATAATGTGATGAATAGAGATAAGGTTCGATCTAATGTACCTTATACTTTTCAATGTCATAAATGTGGAGAAGTTGGAAATTATCCAAGGCAATGCTCTCTTGGAAGGGATGAGAAGCATGATGAGCATCAACAATCTTAAAGGACAAGGAAACAATGCAAGTCCTATGCTGAGATAGATCATGATGACTAAAGTACATGCAACTTCTTCTCAATAATTGTCTATGTCATGTTGTATTTTAATTTGTGCTCTATGAGCATATCCTTAATGTTTTCTAAGAACATCGAGTCACTACCTAAGATGGTATTATATCATTAAATAAAAAATATATTGTTATGTATCACATGTTGATGTTGTGAAGTTGTTCTTCTTGAAAAAAAAATGATTAGGGGATTAAAAGATGATTTTTATTTTGGAAGATGTTCACTATTTTGGGAACCCGATATGATCATGGTAAATAGATTACTACGGTATTTATTTTGTGGAGTAAATTTGGACTTATATATTGAAGAATCGAAAAATTTAAGCTGAAATTACAGTAATTTAGGTTACTTATGGAAATGATTAACCTATCTTGGGGAAAATATGTTTAGGTTAGTTACTTTTGTTATAAGATGTTAGGAGTGGTTGATGTTGTTTGGAGATGAATGATAAAGACTATATTGGAAGACTAGGTTATCAAATCTTTCTTATATTTGGGTTTCAATATTATATTGGTTTATTTTGAGAAATTTTAAGGAAAGTTATTTATGGAATGGTCTATGATAAACTTTGGGTAGTACCATGGAACTTTTAAGATTTAAAGTAGTTTCCCTTCCTATGGGGTTCTTTCTTTTTCAAGAGTTGTTTTATCTTAACCTTTCTATTTTTGGGATAAATTTTTAAAGATAGATAATTATTCTTTTGCGGATTAAATGATTCTCTAGAAGATTATTCGTGTGCTTTGATGAGAAAAAGTAGTTTTGATTGCTATTTTATTATAGAAAAGATTACACTTGGTGCACACTTATTAAGGGATGGAACTCTACTTGAAGGTAAATATTTTTACTTGTGTTTTTATTCTATGTAGTAAATGAATTCCTCAAAATTATTAAAAGGAACATAAAAAAAACGTTGTTGGTTTCTGTTTCCTATTGGGTAAACAAAGACCGTCTAACCCATCAGATGTTTGTGAATTTCTGGTGGTTAACATCATCTTAGACATGTTTTCTACCACTCTCCCTCAAAACATGACCCTTTTTTTCTCCTCCATATCCATGTTTTCCTACATGGAATCCTAGTATGGGTTAACTCGGGTGACCTTTATACTTCCAGTTCGTTCATTTAAAGTAATAGTGTTACTAACTCTTTTTCTGATGTGGGACCTTCAATGAAATTTCCAATCCCAATTTTAAAAATTGCGAGGATGTAATTTTATAAGGGGGGAAGAATGTAACGACCTGAAATTTTGAATAAATCTTGTTTCCTAATTTTGTGGGTTATTTTATTTTTATACTCAACATAACTATTTCATTTTATAACATGAGTATAATTAAAATGAGACAGTTGGGTTTCACTGTTATATGACCATTGGTCAATATGACCATTGGAAACTAAATGTTGCGATTATTGTCTCTAAATATAAGTGATATTGGTTAATTAATATAGAAAGAAGATTCGATGGCCTCATCCAGTAGTGTAAGGCCAATCGAAGCCCATCAAATAGAACTTGGGAAGGAGATAGCACCACTAGGCTTTTCTTTGGACCAAACCGAAGACGATCTTCATCGTGTGAAGCTAAAACGGAATCACCTCCGCGAGAAGTTCAAACTGCTAGAAATTACTACTCGTGCGATGTTGGTTGAGCCGCTCTCAGATTCTCTCAACATAACACACCTTACACTTAGGTCCTATGTTGGGGTTATAAGGGGCTATGTAAGGAGACCATAACTGCTTTATGTAATCCTTTGAGATAAATAAAATTATGTTTTCTTTTAATGGTGATGTTTGTAAATTTTCAAATGTATGGATAAATGTAGGATGTATATTGTTGATGAATTTAAAAAAAGGATATTTTATAATATTTTTGTAATCCTTAAATAATTAATGATGTGTTATGATTTTCAAAAAATGTTCTTCTGCAAATGTGATCAGTACGAAATATTGAGTCTAATAAGATCAACTTAATTTTTGGCGAATAGTAATTTATGAATAGTGATTTTACGCTTAGGATTAGTAGTGTGACCAAATGGATTAGTAATCTCATTTAAAAAATGTATTAATATAATATAAGATCATTTATTAAGTAATGTGATTCAAAAAAATAGTTAAATAACTGTTTCAGAAATTATTAGTCAAGTATTAGTTTTTTCCGGTAAATAGTTTTTTTTAACTAAATATTACATTAAAAATATTTAGAAAATTATTTTTATAAAATGGACTTTATTTTTGAATTCACAACATTGATATTATGTTAAGGTAATTTTGAGGGATTTTTCTGAAAAAAATTAATTTTCGGTTAATAGTGTTTTTATTTAAAAATTAAATTAATAATATTTAGAAAATTATTTTTATAAAATGGAGTTTATTATTGAATTTAGAGAATTTATATTATGTTAAGGTAAATTTTTGGGAGTTTTCTGAAAAATTTGAATTTTCAATGAATAGTAAAAATACAGTTTTAGGGTTTCGGTATATTTAATGACATCATAACGACCTCATGATGATGTCATGAGATATTTTAAGGGATGATCGACTAAATGGGATGAATTATTGTTTGAGGGGTCCCATGTGATCTAACACCTTGGGAAATACCATGGGCAAGCCCATGGTTTTGTCAATACCACCAATGAGGTGTCCCTTGGCCATTAATGCCTTGTCCCCTCACTTTCCCTATAAATACCAAGACATCCTCTCATCATTTCGACTCCAAAATAATCATCAACGAAGTTCAGGCCTTTTTACCTCCGAAGGAGTCATCCCAAGGTTCCCCCAAGCCCTCAAGGTCCCAACCTTTGAGTTTTAAGAGTTACGTTTTAAGGTAAGGGATCTTACCTCTCTCTTTCTTTCCAAGTACTATCTTTCATGTCATTTCTTTTATTTTCCATGTTCTTATGTTGGAGTATGTTCTTTTATATTAATCCTAATTTAATTTTAATGTTCATATGATGAGATACCCCCTATTTCTCTCATCAATTCATTTTAATAATGATAAAGTGGCGTCGTTAGGCAGCCAAATTTTTAAGGGATTCTTTCACCCTTTTCGTTTTCAAGATCTATTTTCATGTCAAATCTTTCATGTTCCTTTTTATTATGTTGGGGTATTATATCTATATCTATCATAATGATCTTTAATGTTCATATTATGAGATAACCTATTTGATCTCGTCAATTCATTTTTTGATGTTTTAAGTGACACCGTTAGGCTGCCGAATTTTTATAAGAGAAATCTTATATTTGTCTTCCTTCCATGTTCTTTCATTTCATTTGGTATGTCTTTAAAATTTCATTAAAATGTTCTTATATACTTTATATTCTGTCCCTCTACGGTTCTATGTATCATTTATGAGTGGGTGACCCATGTCCCCTCTCTTATCAATATTTCTAAAACCCTGTAACATAGTCGTTATGCTGCATAGTTTTTGTCACAAAATGTCTCTCTCTTTTTCTAAAATTCTTTTATTTTATTAAGTGAATACTAAAATCTCTATTACTCAATAAGGGTATTCATATATGTATCAAAATTTTATATTTTAAATTCTAGGATTTACATACATGAAACCCTCTTTCCTTTTTCTGTGGGTTTAAATTGACATAAAGATCATGGCTTAAAAGCAGTTTTTTAAAACGTAATGATTATGAAATGAAACCCATTTATTTTATGTAGTATGGGTTATTTATGAAATGTTTGATGATGATATATGTGGATCACATGATGATACATACAAATTTAAGGGTGTTCCCCGATAGCGCTCCAATGCATTGGGTAAAAATGTAACCACTAGAGATTACAATTTTAATGATACCTTGATGAATAACCTTGGTAATTTCAAATGACACATTGGGTATGGACCTTGGTGATATGTTCATGATTGTTTAAGTTAAATGTTTTATCCACATCTTCATGTTATGAATCATTTTCTTTTCATTATGATATGCCTCATGATCTCTTTCTCATGCCTTAAAGCTATTTATCATGACTTTATTGATGTATCTCAAGTTCACATGTAAATTTTTTCTCTTGTTTCCCTTACTGGGCCTTCTGATCACCCTTTCCTTTGATGTATGCTCCCAGGTTATGAGATGCTGTAATGAACATAGGATGAACAAAGAAAAATCCTTTCAAGTGTTAAGGAAGAATGTTTTATGTTTTCATGTTTTAAGTTCCTGGTTTCCAAGACACTAAACCTTAAAGATCCTCGGTTTGGTAAAATTTAATGAAAATTAACGTTATAAAAAGGCGGGATGCTATAATTAGGGAAAACATTCTAAAAATGGTTTTCCATTGGAGAAAAATAATTCTAATGAATTACACCATTATTTAGAGGAATATAAACTATCTTAACCCTCGGGTAATAAAATATGAATCGAATTTGTCCCAAAAAATCAACCTAATGATCCAACTAATCCTAGTGAGAATAACTAAGCCTTCTATAGATAGAAAGGTAACTCTTATCCTGTAACAATTGATATGATATTGGTATAGAACTAACTAATCCATACCATGTGTCAAGTCAAATCCTGTCATTTCCAGGTAGAACAATTCCCAAAATAAATACTAGCAACCAATATCGAGAGAATTTTCCTTACAATATTGGATATTCTCTGACCGTAAATCCAATGTCGTGTCTATGGTCATATCACCGTAAAATATCCCCACATCCAATCCCAAACCATTTGAAAAATATTATATTTAAACGATTGATATGCTTCTATATAAAAACTGTGTTAAGGTATATTATACAATAATTTTACCTCTGACAGTAGATGATCCTACATCGATGATTTTCAGAGTAGTCTACATAACATACATATGAATTTTCCATCATCCTTAGGCTCCAGCCTCACTACCCTGATCAATTACCTTTTCTCGGTCTACTTCTGGAACACTGGGGTACCATGTCCCCTACCTTGGCCTAAATGGTTTGTGGAACTCAAGCTACCAGCCTACTGATGGGTAGATGATACCCTTAAAAACTTAGGTCCCTATCTCTATCCCATGAAACTAGTATACTATAAAAAGTTTACAAAAAAACCATTGAAAATGATAAAATATTCAACAAATATCACACTATAATATTGGTTATGGACAATGTAAGTCCATTGGGCCATTCATTCTACACTAATAGCACTAGAACGGAACACAGTCCTAAGATGGATGTACACTAGCCTGAATACTCTTTCCACTACTAACTTGGTGAAAAATATCATATTTGAGCTTATAAAAACTCAATTGAGTTCTCCCAGATCGCCATAATAAAACAAAATGGTTGTTGTTCGAGGCTGCTATTTGATTCCCTTATATGATGAGTGACTTGTTCATCAAGTCCTCAATGATCCTAATAAGTTGTTTATCTATTACCTAATCTCATAATAAATACCATCTTAAAAACATCTAACCCAGTAAATTTCATTAGGTACCAAAGATGGTGTGAATAACTATAGGTTGGTGGAAAATCCATCATTGTCTAGCACAAACATTCTCTTATACATCAGATTCATAAACTCATTGTTGTTTTTATCAATAACACCAAATTTTTTTAAAAAAATAAATTAAATGAATGAAACTTTGTTTTACGTAGATATTTATAACTTTCCTTTAAACATAATTTTTCATCTTCTATGTTTGGAATTTCGAAAAACATTTATAGGCAATTGTTTTCAGTGAATTGTTTGGATTCTGATGGAACCAACTTCTTTTTTTGATGAATAGTAATATACCCTTATGAATAGTAATATGAAGAGTAATATGATCCTAATTAATATTAAAGTTTATTATTATTTTATATTCTTAAGGCTTTAAGATAATCGCTTTTTGGTTAATTTTTCATGGAGATATAAAAGGATTTGTTGCTTTAAAATTGTAAATTTTTTAATTAAGTGTGATTTTATTTAAAAATAAAAATCATAATATTTTGAAAATTATTTGCAAAAAATGGAATTCATTTTTGAATTATACACTTTGAAAAATGGTGATGGTGAATTTTTGAGATTTCTCTAAAATAGTAGATTTTTCAGTGAAAATTTAAAACATATTTTTGAGTTTTGGTTTGTTAATGAAATCATTAATGATGTAATAATGATATAATAATTATGGTCTACTTTTTTACAGTAAAATACATTTTGAGTTTTCAAAAGTGTCTAATACCTTGGGAAAATACCATGGGCAAGCCTGTGGTTTTGAAAATACCACTAATGAGGTGTCCCTTGGAAATTATAAAATTATTCCATCACTTTTTCTATAAATATGTACCCATTCCATCATTAATTTCATTCCAAAATTTATCATTAATGAATCCTTGTCCTCCTTTCCACCCTAGTAGTTCTCCCAAAGTTTCTTCAAGCCCCCAAGGTCCCAACCTTCATGTTCTTGGAGTCACTCTACAAGGTAATAAAATTCTCAAATTCTTTCGTTTTTCCATTGAAGTTATCTTTTATGTGGTATAGAATTAATGAATACATACCAAGTTTTTATTTTCATCTTATTATATCTCTATTATTTATTATAATTCATTTCTAAATGGGTTACCCTTGTCCTCTCTCTTTTAAATTTTTTATAAAACCATATTTCATTGTCGTTAGTTTGCCGAATTTTTTTAAAGGATTTCTCAAATATTCATTTATTTTGAGTTCTTTTATTTTCTTATTCATTCCTTAGATCCTATGAAACAAGAGGCATGAAAGCTCCAAAAATCATTTAGATTCGAGATGTTCTCATGTTAATGGAAAATTCATCATCATTCTTCTTCTCCTCTACCACTTATTCAAGGAATAAAAACATTGTTCGTGAGGTGTCGAATTACTGACATAGTGGATGAGTAGATATCAATTTACCTTAATTATTTCAACCCGGGTCATGAACCCATTTTAATGGTTGAAATGAGTTATAATATATAAATTATGTCTAATCCATGGTTCTGTAATTATTTTTTACACATGGTTCTTATTTATAAAACCAAATGAGGTCGTTATTATCAAAGAACAACTAAAATGATCTAAATGAACATCATTAATGTTTTAAATTATGAATCATACTCATATAAATAATAGAAATGATAAATGGTATAATTTATAGAACTGTAAATATTTAAATACCTTCCCATTCCAATTTTGGTTTTTTACTTCCAATTGACAAGAATATCCATCATGAACCAATCCTAGAAATCTTGCAAGGAATCACAACCAAAACAATGCAAGGAACGAAATACTAACAATTAGGTGGTGAAATGATGTAATTAAATGACTATATAAGATATTATAAATATTTATAGGTTTTTGTAGGATACTAATAACACTCTTTTAACAATTATTTAGGAGTTTTAAACATGTTTTAAGTAAGACATACCTGAGGTAAAGGAATTCATAACCCAATTTCCACTCTTTGGGATAACCATATTCTTTATTTAATATATGGTATTACAATTATTGGTGTGATGAATGTTTTATATATATTATGGTGCATTAGGTTTACTTATAGTGTACACACATACCCATTCCATTCTATTAATTCTCACTCCAATTATAATTTAAGGAAATTTCCTTTTAAAATCCATTTAAAACACTCTTTAATAAAATCCAAATGAATTGTTTTTATGTGAATGGAATGAGTAGTTTATACTTATTTCATGATAATTTATTACCACGACATGTTCATTGGAAATTATTTATATTGGGTTGATCACATTATAGCTCAAGATATGATTAATGAGCCCCATTTTATCTCTCCAATGTATTGGGTACTCTGGAGATGGAAGTTGTCCAAATGGTTATTCCATTTGTAAGGATGAATGTAATATTGATATGGTAAATATGTCTCAAAAAAATACATAATGTTTTTATTCATATAATTTTTTATGATTTTGGGTTTTTTTGGTTTTTATGTTATCACTTGACTAACGATTTCTTTCATTATATCCCTTACTGAGTTTTATACTCATCCCAAGATTAAAAATGTTTTTGATAGGATATAATGATAGGTAAGAGAAATAAGGTAGTTGGGATGAATAATGTGGAGGGTTATTAATGAAATCATGTTTTGAGATTTAACATTTTATATTTTTTAAAAAATCGAAACTCTTTTTAGTAGTATCCTCTTGTATGATTGTGCTATGTTATGTATGTAATGTATCCTAATTATCTAAAACTCTAAACTAAAAAGGTTACTCAATGTGTAATAATGTATATTCCTGACAAAAATTCATGATTAAGTAACGTTTTAAGGTCGGGTCCTTATAGTTGGTATTAGAGGATGGTTTAGATAGAATTAGGGGTTGGGATGATATTTAAAGAAAACCATAACAGATTTTTACACTATGGTAATTTGAAATATTATAGAATTTAAGGGATACCATGTTTCATTAACTATGTTATGATTGTATAGAATGGTTTTTCGTAGAAAAAAACTGGGAATCTGACGTAGGAAGGCACCAAGATACAGATGTCTGTCCCAATCTGCAGCACAAAATGCTGGGAATTGGAGTTGATCCGTTTATGAAAACAATGGCTCAGTTGGCTCATGCAACTAATAGGGGTGGTATCCATGATAGAGAGGAACATGGTCTACCAGAAAAAAAACATGTCTTTTGTGAAGAATTTTAGGAGGAAACATCCTCCATCTTTTAGGGGAACTACAAATCTAGTGATATCAGATGGATAGATGAATTCTTTAGAAAATATATTTGATGTCAGGGGATGTTCAGAACATAAAAATGTAATACAATCCATTTATAATTTGGAAGGAGATTCCGATCAATGTTGGACTTTTTTTAGAAATAAGAGATAATGAGATGATCATTCTAGTTTCAAATGTGATGATTTTGAGAGTCTTTTTCTGTAAAAATATTTTCTCAAAACTGTTCGACTCAGAATGAAGAAAAAATTCTTGGAACTAAAGCCGAAAGATGATGATTTTGTGGCAGCATATAAAGAAATTTTAACAAGACTGGCCTGGTATGTACCAAATTTTACTCTGGATTTAGAAAGTAAAATTAAAAAATTTTATTCGGGTTTGAAATCGTTTTTGTGAAGAGCTTTGTCCGTAAAATAGTTTAAAAGCTATGAGAATATTGTTCGTTGTGATGAAAAAGTTGAGTTGGAGTTTGTTGAAACATATGTTCTTCATTATGGCAAGAATAAAAAGTGGTATGGTTATAAATAAATGGGGACGAATTAAACAAAGAAGTCTGGATATAAGAAAATGAGTATCCCATCTTGTGGAAAGTGTGGTAAAAGGAATCCAGGTGAATGTGTTGTGAAATCTATAAAATGCTACTGATGTAGAATTTTTGGATAGATGTCTTTTGAGGGGAATAAAAATGATCAAAAAAATACTGAGAAGCTGATGGTGAGATGATTTAACTATAAGGAATTGGGTCATTTTGCTAATGTTTTCTGAATCTAGTAACACAAGAAAGGAATCAACATGTTAGGAAATAGAAGGGTTTGGTATTTTCAACGACATCAGTAGATGGTGAACCATTAAATGAGGTGGACTCAGGTACATTGGTTGTTTTTTTTAGATTTTTCAAATGTGTTGTTTGATTCAGGGTCTAGACATTAATTTTTTTGAGAAATTTTTGGAATAAATAGGAATTTGACCTAATGAAGTGAAACCAGATCTCATGGTAAAAACACTTTGAGGAAATATTGTGGCAAAAATAAATTATAAGAATCTGGCCATCCTTTTCTATGGAAAGAGTTTATCTTCAATCATTTTTGTTTCAACTCTAGTAGATTTTGATATTATTCTGGGTATGGACTAAATTTATATTTATCATGCTAAGACATATTGTAGAGAAAAAGAAGTTGTTTTTCTTAAATCATTACATTTTGTGTACAAGAATGAACCCATACCATTAATAACATATGAGGAAGCTAAGAAAATAATAAATGAAGGAAATTAAAGTTATCTTTCTCATATATTTGAAGACAAGAGAACTATCTAGATTAATGATGTACCAGTGGTAAATGAATACTAGGAAGTTTTCCCGATGATTTTCCTGGTGTTATTACTAATCAAGAGGTTGCATTTACTATTGACTTAGTTTTAGATTCTAAGACAATTTCTAAACATCTTTATAGAATGTCCCAAATGGGTCTTCTAGAATTAAAAAATATGTTTTTGGAATTATTAGATAAAGGCTTCATCTGACCCAAAACATTACCATGGGGTGATCTTGTCTTGTTGGTTAAAAAAAGATTGTTAAATGGGGCATTGAATTGATTTTAGAGCGTTGAATTTTGTTATTATTAAAAAAAAGTATCCTTTTCCTCATATTGATGATTTGTTTGGTCAGCTCTAGGGGAAAAAAATTTCAATGGTTGACTTGAGGTTGGGGTACCATCAGTTGAAATTAAAGAATGAAGACATCCCAATGAATGTGTTCCGTAATAGATATGGCCATTATAAATTAGTATTTATAATGTTTGGGTTAACTAATGCACCTGTTGTATTCATGGATCCTATGAATAGAATATTTCATGACTTCTTGCATATGTTTTTTGTTGTATTAATTTATGATACTATGGTATATTCTAGAAGTGAATAGGATCATGAAAAACATTTATGGGCTGTTTAGGAAACCTTAATAGAAAAAAACTGCATGTAAAATTTAGCAAGTGTCATTTTTGGTAGCAATAGATTTCTTTTCATAGGAAAATTATAAATAAGGATGGAATAACAGTTGATCCAACCAAAAACGTGGTTGATGAATGGCTATGAGGTACAAATGAGAAAAATATTTTTAATTCTCTTGGATTAGTTGGTAATTACATATAGATTTTTAAAAACTTTTCATGGTTATCTATCCCACTAACTAAATTAATATTAAAAGGAGTTAAATTTGTTTGGACAAAATAATGTGATGTTTTTTTTCAAAAACCGAAGAAGAGATTGGTTAATGCTTTAGTTTTTTCATAGCTTTCCTAAAATGGTGAGATTTCCATCTACAAAAATGCTTCATTGAAGGGACTTGGTTGTGTTCTAGTGTATAATGATTCAGGTAATTGCATATGATTCAAGAGAACTATAACCTCAAGAGTTAAATTATCCCACACATGATTTGGAATTGGCAGTAGTGTTTTTTGCTTTGAAAATTTGAGGGCACCATTTATAAAGAGTTGAATGTGAAATATATAATCACCATAAAAGTCTGAAGTATATATTCACTCAGAAGGAATTAAACACGAGGCAGAGAAGATGGATTGAATTGAACTAGGAATATGATTGTATGATCAATTATCATCCAAGAAAAGAAAACAAAGTGGGGGTATTCCTTGAGTTTAAAACATCATTACTCATTTACCAGGTTACCATTGGAATATGATACATTGACTAATTATTTGATGAATTTTGGCATAGATATTTTTGGTGCAGGTAATAAATTTGATTTGTTAAAGGTTTATGTGCATTCATCATTATTAGACAGGATTAAGTAAGTGAAGAGGGAAGAATATGAGAAATAGAAAAAGGTAGAATTGGTCAAAATGGGTAAGTTACCAGAATTTTACTTTGATAAAGATTGTGTTTTATTATTTTGAAAATGGTTGTGTGTGCCTTGTGATTCTCTGTTAAAGAAATATTTTTTAGTTTGAAGATCATAGTTCTCCATATTCAGTTCATGTTAGAAGTTATAAGATGAATAGAGAACTTAAGAAGTATTACTGGTGGGATTGAATGAAAAGGTATATCACAAAAATTACTATGAAATGTTTGACATGTCAACATGTTATAGAAGGGTGGAACTTACGAAATGGGATGCTTCAGCATTTTCTTATGATAGAGTGGAAATCAGAGAATATATCAATGGACTTCATGGTGGGACTACCAATGACTTCTCGAGGTAACAATACAATTTGGGTTATTGTTGATGAGCTGACAAAATATATATATTGCCTTAATATTGAAGATACAATGTATTTGAAACAGATTTCTTGATTGTACCACAAATATATTATCAGGATACTTAGAGTTCCTCTTTCTATTGTATCTGATCGGGATCCCAGGATCACATCTAACTTTTGGATGGGACTTTAGAAGTCATTGGGCACAAGATTAAATTTCAGTACATCTTTTCATCGTCAATCAGATGGATAGTCTAAATGACCAATTCGTACTTTCGAGGATATGCTTTAAGTTTGTTCATTGTACTACCAAGGAATTTGGGATCATCATCATTATTTAGTTGAGTTTCTTATAATAATAGTTTTCATTGTAGTATAAAAATGGTGCCTTTTGATGAATTGTATTGGAAGTGGTATTGAAATTCAACTTTTGGGGATGACATTAGGGAAAGGATGTTGATGGGACCAAAATTGGTATAGGAAGTGGATGAGAAAGTGAAGATGATCCAGTAGAACATGGGGAAAACTCAGAGTAAGAAGAAAAGTTATGCAGATAACAGAAGGAAGGATTTCTCATTCAAGGTAGGTGACCATGTTTTCTTTAAAATATCTCCTTGGAAAAGTGTGATTCATTTTTTTAATAAAGGAATGTTATGTATATGATTCATCAGTCCTTTTGAAATATTATAGTAATTTAGACTAGTTGCATACCTGGTACCTTTTGACTCTGAGTTTATCTCAAGTACGTAATGTTTTCCTCGTTTCGATGTTCAGAAAGTATTTTCTAGGTTCATAACATGTCTTGAGTCCAGAAGTAGTTCAGCTAGAAAATAACCTATCTTATAAAGAGAAACCAGTAACTATTCTTTATTGAAGGGAATATATATTGCGGAGTAAGGTAATCCATTAGGTAATGGTTTGTGGACAAACCACATGGTTGAAGAAGCAACATAGGAATCTTTAAATGTTATGAGGTAAAGTTACCCTCACTTGTTTAATGAGTAAATAAAATTATGAGGATCAAATTTCTAGAATGTTTTGATAATATAACACCCCAAGGTTTTAAAAAAATAAATTAAATGCATGAAACTTTGTTTTAAGTTGATATTTAGAACTATCCTTTAAACATCATTTTTCAGCTTTTATGTTATAAATTTTAAAAAAAATCATCTACAAATGTGTTCAGTATGTTGTTTTGAGTCTGATGGAACCAACATGGTTATTGGGTGAATAGTAACATACCCTTATGAATAGTAATATGAATCTAAGGAATAGTAAATTTAATTATTACTTAATTTTATTAAGGCTTTAAGATGATGACATTTTGGATGATTTTTCAATGTTTTACAAAAGCAGTTATAGTTTTAAAATTATTAATTTTTAAATTAGGTATGATTTTATTTATAAATTTAATTAATAATATTTAGAAAATTATTTTCAAAAAATGGAGTTCATTATAGAATTATACACGTCGAAATAAGGATAAGGTGAATTTTTGGGATTTTTCAGAAACAGATGATTTTTGGTGAATAGAAAAAATAGAGTTTTGAGTTTCGATGTGTTAATGACATCCTTAATGATGTAATAGTCTGGTCAACTTGTGTACAGTAAAATATGTTGTGAGGTTTCCTAAGTGGCTAATATCTTGTGAAAATACCATGGTAAAGACCATGGTTTTTCAAATACCACTAATGAGATGTCCCTTGGAAATTTTTAAAATATTCTCTCACTTTTGCTATAATTACTAACCCATTCCTTCATTAAATTCATTCCAAAATTCTTCATCAATGATGACCTCGCCTCATTTCCTCTAGAGTAGTACTCTTATGGTTTACTTAATCCCCGAAGGTCCCAACCTTCATGTTCTAGGAGTGACTCTTGAAGGTATGAAAATTCTCCACTTCATTCTTTTTCCATTCAAGTTCACTTTTATGTGGTATAGAATTCAAGAAACCATACCATGTTCTTATTTTCATATTATTCATGATATATTATGTATTATAATTCATTTATGGAATGGTGACCCTTGTCCCCTCTATTTTAATGTTTTCTAAAACCATGTAGCATAGCTATTAGGCTGCAGAGTTTTTAAGGGATTTTTCAACAATCCTTTTATTTTGTATTCCTTTCTTTTCTTATTGTTTCCTAAACTCCTCTTTACCAAAAGCCATGAAAGATATATAAATCATGTATATTATGGATTTTCTCATGTTCAAGTAAAATTCATCATCATTCTTCTTCTCCTCTCCCACTTATTCAAAGAATAAAAACATTGTTAGTGATGTGTCCAATTACCAACATTGTGGACGATGTGGTTTCTATTTATATTATTTATTTCAATTATGGTCATGAAACCATTTTTATGGATGAACCAGGTTATTATATAAAATAAAATGGGTTCGTTATTATCAAAGAACCATTAAATTTTTCTAAACGAACATCATTAATGTTTTAACTTATGAACCATCCTCATATCAAAATTCAAAAATGATAAATGGTATAATATATGATAATGGAAATATTTAAATACCCTTCCAATCCAATTCTGTATTTTCACTTGCAATCAAAAAGAATTTCCATCATGAACAAATCATGGATGTCATGTAAAAAAATTCACCAAAAACAATGCAAGGAACAAAATACTAAAAATTAAAGGGTTAAATAATGTAATGAAATGGTCATATAAGATATTATAAAGATGAATATGTTTCTATAAAATATTATTAACACTATTTTAACCATTATACATGATGTTTAAACAAGTTTGGAGTAATAAAAACCTGATGTAATGGAATTCTTACCCCAAATTCATTTCTTTGGGTTAACCATATTTTTTATTCATTATATGGTATTAATATTTTTGGTGTGATGAATTTTTGAATATATAATGTTTCACTATGTGTATTTACATTGTATACAGATATCTATTCCATTCTTTCAATTCTCACACCAACTATATTTTAAGGGACTTTCAATTTAAAATCCTTTTATAACCCTCTTTAATAAATTTCAAAAGGATTGTTTTTCTATTTGTATGGAATGAGTAGTTTATCCGGATTTCATGATAATTTATTACTATTATTTATTCCATGGACATTATTTATATAGGTTTTATCCCATTATAGCTCATGATATGTTGGGTTGAGCCCCTTTATAGATCATGATATGTTGGGTTTAGCCCATTATATCTCAAGATATGACAGGTGATCCCCATTATATCTCTTCAATTCATTGGGTACTCCTGAGATGGAAGTTGAAAAAATGGTTATTCCATGTGTAACGATGAATGTAAGAGTGTTCTGTTAAATATTTCCCAAGGAAAATAAATGATTTTTTAAGCATATTAGTTTTTATGATTATGGGGTTTTTTGGTTTTTATGTTATCACTTGACTAACGCATTCATTCATTATATCCCTTACTAAGTTTTATACTCATCCCATGATTAATAATGTTTTTATAGTATATAAGGACCACTACTAGAAAAATGGCTTGTACCCACGGTTCAAAACCATGGGTATATACCCAAAAACCGTTGGTATAGCCTATACCCAAGGTTTTGGGAACCGTGGGATGGAAAGGCGTTACAATAGGTGTCCTTACCTATACCCACGGTTTACTAAACCATGGGAATAGTACAGGCAGTTTTTATGGACAGTGTGGCAGGCTGTTTTTACGGTTTTCAAATCGTATGTAAAAAATTATAAAAAAACGACCTCTAGCGGATCGAACCAGCACTTTGCGTATCATCCACAGATGGCCGACCAACCAAAATAATAGAGCAACTAGTAAATATAGATAATTTTAGTTAAATATATTAATATAACTCCTATAAAAAAATGGGACTCCCGGGTTTTGAACCCGCGACCGGTGCGACATGGGTAAACGGACTGACCAACTAACCTAATAATATTATTCATTTATTTATATACCTCTCTTTACTTATATTAATATTAATCATATATTTGAAAAAAATAAAGCGTTGGGATTCAATCACTGGAATTCTTCATGCAACCTGAATATTTAAACCAACCAACCTAATGAATTTATACGTTTTATTATTTCTATCCTTATAATTATATTATTCACGATTGTCATCCCACCAAAACTTTTTCCCATTCCATATAATTTTTTGTTCCCTCCATAATTCAAGAAATCTATACCCAATGTTTTTCAAAACCGTGGGTATAGGTCTTTGAAAAAAAATAACTTCTATAACCATGGTTTTCACAAACTGTGGGTATAGGGTTGCATAAAAACACTTATACCCACGGTTTTGGAAAAATAGTGGGTATAGGTCTTCAAAAAAAACCTATACCAATGTTTTTAAAAAGAACTGTTTGTATAGGAAACCTATACACAAGGTTTTCCAAAACCATGGGTATAGGTCCCTATATTATCTCTATACCCACGGTTTTGGGAAAACGTGGGTATAGTGGGGACCTATACCCACAGTTTTGAACAAAACTATGGGTATAGACCCCTTTTCTAGTAGTGGATGGGTAATAGAAAGAAGTGAGTCATGATGAATAATGCGGAGGGTTGTCAATGAAATAATGTTTTGAGCGTTATTGTTTTATATTTTGAAAAAAATTGAAAAAAATAGTAGTCTCCTCTTGTATGATTCTGGTATGTTATGTATGTAAGGTATCTTAATTCCTTAAAACTCTAAACTGAAAAGGATCGTCAATGTGTAATAATGTATATTCTTGACTAAAATTCTATATTAAGTAAAGTTTTAATGCTAGGTCCTTATATTATCCCTCACCATCTTGGGGTAGAATATATCAAGAACATCCTCTTTAAGAAATTCCGAGATAGGTTATCATGTTTTCCACATTCCTCTAGAATATTCCACCAATTCATGGTAGGACAATGAATCATATATGTATCAAGACTCAACCTTCTATCCATGGGTGTCTCAAGATGTCTAAAGATCATCTATACTTACATAATCTAGAACTCAAATTCATGGGGCTCTCCTTCCCTGGTTGTAGCTAAAATTCTGTTGTCAACTCATTTATCGACGGAACAATACAAATAATTTCCCATTCCCCTGATTTCATGACCTTTAGGAATATTCCACAAATATGATCATCTATATTATCCCTATGAACTAAAGGAAGATCTAGTTTAAATGTGTTAAGAGTGTATTAATTTCCACTCTCTTAATGCTCAAGTTTAAGACGATGAGGATACATTTTTTCCATAAGACTAATGAACACACTAGTGAACTGCCTAGAAACAATGTCAAACTGAATAGATGTATACAACCAAGAAACATTGACTCCCAGTCTCTCTATGCTTCTTTTATAATTTTGTTTAAATTAAACATCAAATCATTTCATTTATCCAATGAAACAGATATCTCATATCATAGTTCCATACAAAAATATATATCACATGAAATATTATATATGTCCCTTTCCTGAACAATGCATGCTGATATATCTCCATATATCCCTATCATGATGCGTTTATGCTCATCTAATGACATATCGTGACAAGAGTACAAATATCAAATAATAGTAACATTGTAAAATAATAAACTGACTCAAAATGTGAGTCACCCAATGTGAAATAACTTCAAATGTAACAAGAAAAAAAATCATATCCCTAGGCCACTAGATTGTCCACCATCCATGGGTTTTCTAAAACCATGCAGAAGATCATTACTAGGTCCCAACACATCATAATATAATTTCTACCTTTCACAAATAGAAATTAGAAGAAAAGAAAACATACTCGTTTGATAACACTATATAATGTTCCACAATATTGAACTCTCTCATGTAGCAAAAATGGGTATATTGCAAGTCCTCAAGCGGGCTTCCCCATATGATAGAAGCTACCGACTAGAAGTGGGTATGTGAAATGTATAATGGGGAGACTATACTACCTTGTATGAAGAGTTATAGAAATAGGCATAAAATATATATAGAAATTAAATCAAAGTATATTAATGGAGGAAACCAACAACAAGAACCGACTGAATAATCCAATAAATTATAATTGAATAATGTAATTTTGACCTGGAATGTAAAGAAATTCCATACTATAAACAATACAAGAACAATACTAGAATAATAAAATCAATACTCTGAAGTCCCGAGTCTCGATCTTCACATCATTTCAAGCTCTAAATTCTAGCCTATCTAGCTAGAAAACAATAAAAAACAAGGTCCTTTTTCCCTTGTCCACACCTCCATCCATGAAATCTACATGTTTACCAAATGGAGACCAAATAGGGTGTGGGTATAACTAAGTAGGTCAACCCCAATATGTGCGAACAATCTAGTCTGAAAAGAAGTTTATACAATAATGTGATAGAATGCATATTAATTAATTCAACAATTAATAAAACTAAACAACAACCATATTTGACCCCAAGTTAGAATATCACTAAGCATGTCCTATAACCATGCCATCCACAACAACATAACCACGGTACAATAAACTCCTTCAGAACCCTTTCTGACCATCTCTATGAATTTATTTTTACTATTCCAACCATCACCATATAACCATGCTATAATCACATCAATCTAGTGGAAATACTTATAAATATTATAATATCTAGGTCAACTCCGTATAAGAATTATAACAAGGGGCTAGAAAATCCTGGTCTCTTTAACCATTACCGCATGGGAATGGGCCAAGACCTCTCAATATCACTATTATAGGATAAACATGTTTGTGTGTATGAGAAAATCCTAATATATAATCATCTCAACATGTAACACTCATCCTATAAAACAAAACATATACCACAATATCACAACATAAATCTCAATGGTTAATTATGAAAATTAATATTTTTCATTCAAATAAAACTATTAATTTAATCATAGTTTAATAAAAGATATATCAATAATCAAAATGCTAGATGTTAGGGATTTTTTAAAAATTAATCACATAATGTTTCATGTAATGAAAAGTGAACATTAAATCATTTAACAATTCAATTATATTAATGGTTCAGTCACCCAATAAAAAACCATATGTTAAGATTGAATACAATTGAAAAAAATATACATGAAAGAACTATTTAATTCAATTCAACATTTATATGGGAAAATGTTACATTGGAACAATCATAATATTATGTAAACATAGAAATTATCAAACAAATGGGTTAATATTTAGAAACCCTACCCGTGAATGATGGTTCATCAATGTCTCTAATGGAAAACACAAACAAGGAACAGTGGTAAGATGATCTCCAAGAGGTTCCTTGAATAAACCTAATCCTGATCAAAATCTAAAACGCACAAGGTATAGGGTTTACACCACAATGGTTGTAAAAATAAGGGAGATAATATGTAAAATGGACCAAGACCACTTTCTATGGATACAAGGCATTATCAGGATATATGAAAGGAAAGTTGGAACTCCAAAAGAACATAGATAGTGATCTAGGGTAGAGTGGAGAAGGTTACATGGACTTAGAATGAAAACATAGTTGTAAAATGAACTTTAAAATAATATCTCAGGGAATTACACAAATTCTAATTTAGTTTCACGTCACGTTAATATTTTTAATGGGATACACTGAAAATCCCATAACCTCACAATACATTATTAAAAACACACAAATTATTACATGATGAGTAATACATTTAAATGATGTATAAATGTTCAACAGATAAATTTTTAGTTCATTTTCTTTTAACCAACTCAAACCCCCTTTATATCTTCTCAACATACAATAGACCCATGAAACACTTAACCCATTTATACTCCGGCCCAATTAATTCGAAAAAACCTATATCCCTGGATATTAAGTCATTTCTGCCAAAAAATACTTCTACACAGATCCTAACCGGTTTTCTGAAGTTAGGTTTAAAGACGAGGCAAAACATACCTTATGTAAAAATTAACAAAAAATGTAGAGAGAGGCATACCTAGAAAAAGATGGGATATTAAAATTATCTTAAGGATCTAGATAAGCCTTTAGAATAAACTAGATAAAAATATAAGCTTATCTACTTCTTATCACCCTCATTTGGATGTCTAGACTAATAGGACTATTTAAACTCTAATGGAAATACCAATATCAACTTCAATGGATTTACAAGGATGTTGGGATCAATAGATTCCCCAATTCAAGGTCAAAGATTAAAACAGGCTCCCACTCTATCATTAAAATGGAACCTTATGAAACTAGTTATGGGATGTGATGTCTGACTCCATCATGCTAGGATGAAGTTGGAGATACGAAGTTAGTGGGGCGTGATCCTATCCAAGATATGGTAGATAAGGTTCAAACTATTCAGCTTCATATGGAATCGTGCAACTTCAACATAAAATGTATAAAAAACTCGATGATGAGGAAAAGTGTTTGAGGACCAAGATAAGGTGTTACTTCATATAAAATCATCGAAGAAAGTCATCAAGTTTTGTAAGAAGTGAATACTTAGTTCATGATACATCATCCCCTTTGAGGTCAATGATCACATCAGAGTTATGGACTATCAACATACTCTCTATCCTAACCTATAATAATTATATTATGTGTTCCATGTATTTTCCTTGAGAAAGTATATACCAGAACCCTCATGTGTACTAAATCTAGTTGTAATACCATTATATAATGATCTCTCATACAAGGATCGGCCGATAACGTTCATAGAACATAGATACAATCCTCTAAAATACTAGAAAACTCACATAGTGAAAGTATTATGGTTGATCCACAAGTTTGAGGAAGCAATGTGGGACTAGATGATTCGATGAAACATAACTACCATCATTTATTTTATTTTTGGAAATGACATTTCCAGGGGAAAATTTATAAATGGGGGAAGATTTTCACCGCCCAATGTTTTTTAAATAAAATTACTTTTCAAGTGAAGATATTCTATATTAATTAATGATGTAATAGAAAACCCATGTTATACTTTGATTATTTTTTACCCATATAAGATATAACTTCACATAATTTAAATATTCTAAAGCAGGATAACAATTGATAATATAGAAAATTTATATCAACAATTATGATTATTAATTATTGATAGTCATTATGAAGTTTAATTGAAATAGATAGAAGAAGTGATGACCTTGACTAGTACAACAACACACTATGAATACCTTTAATCATAGATTTCATATTGGATAGAATCAATTCGATTTACCTTGACAAATCCAATATATATTTTTAATAATGAAATCCCATGAAAAACCATTTATGGGATATGTTCAAGCTTATCGTGATCTTATGCCAAACCATTTTCGATGAACCACCCATTTATAGTGTCACCATTAGACACCTTATCATTGGGGTTTATTTTGGTCTAATCACTAATTATGTATCTTGAAACTAATGTTTTGATTTTATATTTTATTTTCAATATAGAAATATTTAATTTTTCCCCATTATAATTATATTATAAATGTTTAATTATTTCCATAATAATTATACTTGCATACAAATAAATATGAAATATATATTTTTTTATAAAATATATATAGTTTAAATGAGGAAACATATTTTTTAAAAATTCATGATTTTATTAAACAAAATATATTTTATTAAAATATTATTTTTAAATTATTTATTTCAAAATGAATTGTAATATAATTTTATGGAATCCAATATAATCATTACAAGTGTTAGAGAATTGTTATCATCAAAAAATAAATTTTTGTCAATAAATGATGATTTTTTATATAAGATTAAAATTTTATTTTTATATAATTATTTTACATAAAATAAATATTAATTTATATATAAGAATGTGAAATACATATAATATATATTTTTTCAAAATTTTCAGAGGCGGTCAATTTTCTTGGGTATAAATTAAATATTCTCAAAATATATAGTGTGTATTATGATATCATAAAATCCAAAAAGTGATAAAATAAATATTATAAAGAGTATAAAAATGAAAAACTATTATTTTCATTTAAAATAATATGTTTTTAAATGTATTTCATTAACTTTTTAAACCCATAATGAATCTTCCAAAACATATGTTAAATATTATAGTTTTAAAATCAATTCATTTTGAACATGGCTCACATACACATCACCAATTGTATATTGATAAGGATTTTGGTTCTTATTTTTATAAAATATTAAAAACCCACTATAATTTTGTAGAGAAAAAGTTCCAGACCATGTTAATATTGGTGTTTTGGATTATATTGTCATATATAGATTTCAAAACCTATATTTGGAGAATTAATATATAATTATTATCACTTTTTCATTAAATAACCACCCAAACTTCCATTCCAATTCATTAAAAATCCTTTGAGCATGATGTTACTCTAAATTTTACAATATATATTTCCCTTTAAATGTGAAACCAATCTCTTAAGAATATACTCTCAATCTCATAGAAGCATTGTGTCAAGCTATGGGATCCTCTCATCCATATTCAAGAATATTGTTTATATCTTCCTTTTGATGTCCAATTTTTCTTGATGAAATATGTTTTTACACATACCTATTACTATACTTATTATTTACATGTGTTGATATAAACCTTTTACTCTAAGTAAATCCTTAAATTAATCATTATGTACGCATATTTTCCTAGAAAAACTATAGTTTGATTTTCCATGTGAAACATTTGTATTGTGAATACCCATTCCTATTCCACCTCATTGGAGTTCACCTAGATGTACCTATACTTATCTTATCAGGTAATTCGGTGTATATAACCCATACTCATTAATCATTGGATTAGATTTGAAGAAATATTTCCTTATTTTTTATTATCTATGTAGAGCACTTATGCATGAACATGACAAGAATGTGATTGGTGCAACATAAATTGTATTTCCCTCTAACGAAGTGGGTAATGTGTTTTCACGAGATATACCAGATGTGGTGCACATGAGGTTATCCTAAGAACAATATTTATTACATCATGATGACTATCCTTGACTTATATTTATGATGTCATTTTTTATGGTGTTACCACATTCCCAGGATTGTATTATGTTGTCATCTTTTATCATGCTTTGATATTAATTTTTTTATTCTCACCCATATAATGTCACCTTGATATGAATATTGGCTCACGTGTCTTCCTTTAACATATATGATTCTTTGAATAATCCCTTGTTGGGATTCAATTCTCACCCCTTTTTTACATACATCCATAGGTTATCTCAAGTAGTATTAAAAGAACAAAGGATTTTAAGGCCACGTTGTGGATTTTTAAACAATATTATTGTATACATGTTCATGTTATTTTTCTATTTCCCTAATTTCATAAATATATTGGGATTTGCTATGTTATGTGATTTTATTATGTATATCTTTAAGTAATAAATAATTAATTAAGATGTATTAAATATGGGTTTTCATAGCGGCATCAATATATATCTAAAAGTGGCCAAGATAAATTCAAAAGAGAAAATCAGAGATGATAATGGGTGTAGTGGGAATGTTTCAATCTCTCACTCATTATGTAAGAGTAATCCATGTTATAATCTGATGAATGTATACGTCCTCATAGAGTATTCTGTGTATGGAAAATAATGATACAAAATTTTGGGTGCATAATTATAAATGTCTAGAATATTCCTAGGTGTATAGAAGTCACCAAGCTATACTCGTGGAGAATTTAATTTTTTTTAAAGGATTCTACATTTATTACAAAAAGTAACATAAAGTTTTTTATACAAGATATTTTTTTATTGTCCACACATTGTTTTAAAATGATATAATATCTATTTATACACATAATTTTACATTATAGAGATGTGAAAGATTAATTTTTTGGAAAAGGATAAAGCATAAGTACCATCTCTAGAGTTTGTAAGAATCATTTCTATGACTCCATCCTATGTGTAAGATTCATTTCTGGAGCAGATAAGTTATTTTTAAGGTCCATTCTTTTATTTTATTTCATGGAATTAAGTTTATTATTATAGTATCTAATTACGATATGAATTTCATTCACAAAATAATTATTAATATTTCAATAAAGCTATGATGGAGAAAGAATTACTTAATTTCAAGGGAGGAACCAGCTGTTGTTCATCATTAACTTAAGTATAAGATTTTTCAAATGTTTTTGGATTTAAATTTTTTTCAAATTAAATTTATTATTCAATTTCCCATTATTATTAAATATTATAAATAGTTAATGTATACGGTTTTAAATCATTGACTGCATATATTTTCCATTTGAGAATATGAAAATTATCATGCGAGTATATATAGGTAGAATAAGTAATAAAATATAGAAATAATAATATAGGGGTGACATGATATAGTGAATTATATTTTGAAAATATAATATAAACATATGTAAAAATAAGTAAGAGTGTATTATTCTGTAATGTTTCAATATAAATAGGGTTTCAAAATATGAGCTGAATGAAAAATCCCTTTGTAGGATTGATATAACTTTATTTTTTGAAGAATTATTTCAAGAGGAATATGTGTCACTATTTTTTCTAGTATACTTTTCTTAAAATTGTGTGTAGATATATATGTTGATTATGTTCTTTAATGATCGATATTGTTTCCTTCGTAAAGAGTATAATAATTTTTTGAGTATTATTACCACCTGGCACATCAATAATCAATCGGTGTATTCTCCTTGGATAACCATTAACAATTAATCAAGTAAAATACATTATATCTACACATTATTTATACATTTGTATTTTTCACAAATTCTTGATGAATTAAATAATTTATATTTTTATTTATCATATTTTAGAAAGATCCAGAAAAATGAAAAATATGTACACATAATCATTTATCCCACCTGCATTAGGGTGTGTGATGTTGTAGTTATAACATTACTCCAAGGCATATGTTCTATCTCAGATTATGAAGATATTTTATATTATGTATACCATATATCAAATATTAAGATAAAAGAAAACATAGACTTGATACCACCTTGTAGAATCCCCAATACAGTTCACCTATACAATGACTAAATTAGGTTCCACATACCTCAAGTTCTCCTTACCATATAGAAGAAAATATTGGTCAGTGGTGATAGTCTATATATATAATTGGGATATTTTAACCTATTTTATACCTTTATCCATAAATCATAATATAAAATATAATAATAAACATTAATCATAAAACAATAGAAAATTATAGTATAAATCTAAGCTAAGAACGAATGGAAATAAAATAAAAAAATCTAATGCTATAAATAAATAATACATATATTAATGTAAAATGATGTATAAAAATTGATAATGTCACCTATAGTGAAATGATGTATAGTCAATAAAAAATAAAAAAAATAATGGATAATATTGAAAAATCTTATATTGAGTCCCAAGTTGGTTTCATGTCAGGACACCATCCGTTCTCTACCTGCTCATCCATCTATTAGAAGAAAATTTAGCTTACTTTTGAATACATCCTAGATGTATTATAGGGTACCAGGGTGCTAAATATGGGTGTGATAATAACTCATTCGTTCTCCACCAATGGTTTCCCTACTCTAGAATAGTAAATATAGGTTAATGTAATTTGTTATGGTCACTAATATATAACCAAAAATGAAAATAATAATAAATATTTCATTTTCATGGGTAATAAACTACCACCCTTGTGTGACTATACATGTTTTAGTTAGTGTTGGGGTATCTTTAGACATACAATAAGAATACAAACAATGTATCATATCCCATGTCTAATCATGGGAATTAGTTGTGATACTCCCAAGATCCTAGTGTTTATGGTATACATATTAGCTTATATAATATGGTATAATAAAGTGATATCATATGAGACTATTTCCAATATTAATTATTTGTTCCAAATTCCAAGGACGGGTATATAATTTTGTAAAACATGGATATATCACATGGAAAAAATATGTGAGGAATCGTATTATACACAATATACTGACACCCGATGTTATGTATGACATAGGAATATTAAAAGTTAACATATTTCTATATTCCATATATGTTTATGAATAATACATGTTTCAAAAAATGAAATTTTTGGGAGGTTGAATGAAACATTCATGTGATGAATACATCTTCAAACCAAAATTTTCTTATAAATTATTTAATTCATCAATAAATTTAGTCATGATTCCCGAATTTAACAATGGATATATATGTATTCTTATACCATTGGGACAGTGGATCAATGTATATTTCCTAAGACTCTACAATTTCACCTTATCCTTGAATATATGATTTCCATCCTAAATTTCCACGATAGTTACTAGCTTTCCATCGAGTGATGGAGAGTCCCACATTTTCATAGGTAATTCATTTCAACCCATGGATACTCCAAGGAGGAGGGATTCTTTTAGCTATATATAATTTAACATCATTAAACAACTATGATGAATAGAGTAGCAGTGGATTGAATATTTAAAGGTATACTATGTTCTATTTTTTGGTTCTATACAACATTTTGGTTTCCATCATTGTGTATAGTAGGTTTTTTACTTTCATGTTCTTCCTTCTCTATGTATTTAGTGATAATAACTAATTAGAAACCCATAGACTAAATCAAGGTTTCACCATGTGTTTTATTCTTGAAATCATGATTAAAAATGGGAATCACGTTTTTTCACATGGATAACATATTTAATGTTTTAAAGAAGGGTAATGTTTTTATTTTATGGTGTAAATATAATATATGATGTCATAAGTAGTTATATCAATTAAAAATTAATATTTATGAAAAATAAAGTCATTTTAAAATTAAACCCTAAAACATGGGATATTGTTGGTGGTGGCACAACATGTTCTTTTCATTTCAAGTTATGTCATACTGTTTGATATACGATAACATATTACATGAAGAAGATATATCAAAACATAGAAAGTGTTTCTCATATCGTTGAGGAAATATTAGACATACCATTAAATATGACTCGTCACACTATATGATGTTATCAATGACACTAATCATTAATTTTAAAATAAAATTTAAAATGTTTTAAGTCATATTTTTTAATATATATTCTATCATTGACCATGACATCCATTAAAAATTTGATTTAACTAAATTTAAAATCATAATTTTATTATATGGCTTATAAATAGTCAATATATCATAAAAATAAAATTTAGGATTTTTACCTTATTTATTAAATTTTTGTTGATTAATTAATTAGAAAATGTGTATAATTTATTAATAAATGTTTATGAAATGTATATTAATTAAATATCCAAAATATTAAATTTAAATATTAAATACCATTTTAAATTTTTTATCATGACCTATAATTTATATATAATATTTTTATATATAAATTATGATGGTAATTTATAAAGGGTTTATAAATTAAAAAATAGGTAAAATTATAAATTAAATTACATTTAAAATAATGAATTGATCATCATATTTAATTTGGAATTCTCATATTAAGGGCCTTATTTGATAAATTATAAAAACAATATCAAAAGTGATTTTGATAATTGGTTTGATCAATGTTTAAATGTTATTAAATATTTGATTATTAGATCTAATAATTACTTTCCCATAATATACCTGGAATATAAAATGTATATATTTCATTTAATATAATATATTTAATCATTTAATGGCCACAATGAATGGTAAAATTATAAAATCTTTATAATTGACTTATTATTTAATTATTAATAAATGTACATATCATTTTAAAATTATTTAATTATTCATATATTTGGTATTATTAATTTATTTATTAATTGATATAATGGTAATATTATTAATTGATGCATAATTTAGTTTAAATTGATAAGAAACTTCAATAAATTATCATAAACATGTTCAAGGAGAAATAGACTTTGTACGATGATGGATTTAATATTTTTTACATTGACATTAGATTGTGTGGGTTATTTTTTTTAATTATGTGGTCCATTATAGATTAATCATATTAAGAATCATAATTGTGTGTGAATTCAAATATCTACTATGAAAAGTATCTTATAGAAAAGGGACCTTATGTTTGACTACTCAATAGCCTCAAGGATTATCCTTTTTCTATAAAATATAGGGTTTTCTATCTATCCCTCCAAACATACACATACATGGATTATTGATTTCATATGATTCAATAACTTTAAATGAAAGGGTTTTAAATACCATATATGTAGTATTCATTTTTATATGAATGAATATAATATGATTTTATAAAATGAGTTACATATCACTATATTGTGAATATATTGATTTTTTACAAGGAATAATATTTCAAACTATATCATTAGATGAATTCATACATTTAGATGGAACATATGAGACATGGTTGTGAGAATAATTATCTTTTTAAAACACTTTGTGTCAGATTTCTCTTAAATATGACACTTATTAATATATTGATCATTTAGTATGGGTGACCCTAACTATTAGGTTCCCATGAATTATCCTTTCTAAGGAATGAAATTATTAAGGTGAATCTAACAATTTGGGAGGATAATCATGAAATATTATATATTTTCATGACTTATTTATACACTCTTTAATATAAGTCATTATGATTTGAGATATGATCTCACTAATGGATATGATGGAATTAAAAGTTGTTATTACTTTATTGGGAGAATATTTAAGAAAATTACATGTTAAATAACTATAAATCATGATACTCATCTGGTAAAGGATTATATATATATAGCATCATCTTCCTCATACTTTAAAATGAGATCAACATTTGAGAAAGAAGGATATTTATGTATTCATCTTCTTTGATTGGTATAAATGAAATAATTGTCTGTAAGTGAGGAAACAATTCATGTGATTAAAGTAAACCCTTCCATAGTAACCATATGTTGATAATGTTCCACAAGTGAATCTAGATTCTTGTATAAAGTATATAATGGTTCCATAAAATAATTTTATAAAAAATTATAGTAGTAACATTACTATCCAATCATATAATCAATGAGATATAGTGTGTTGAGGACTTCATGAGACTACTAGTTTATCTAGGGTTTAATATGATTAAATAATTCATTCTATTTTCTTTTTAACAATTTCTTTATAATGTGAATGATTTCAGGAAATTTTGACCCAATTAAGTAAAAATTTTGAGGTTGATGATGTTGAAGTTATATTTTTGAATCAATAGTATTGGTAGGAAAATGTAAAAAATTGAAGAATTAAAAGATGGTTAGAATATCCAAAAAAATGTTAGGAAATTTAAATTTTGTTTCATGTTTTTATTTATATAATCATACAGAGAAGCTCATAAATTTCATATCCTACTTTATGTTAAGACTAGAGGCCATGGAATGCTAATATGAGTTTTCGGTCCTGAATTTATGCTTAAAAGGTATATAATGATCAATTTTATGAAGGATGATCAAATGATGGTGGTAGAAAATGTATGGTTTTATCTGAGAGTAACTATATAAGGTTTTTTATCTTTGTTTTTTTGTAGAAGGATGGTATATAGGTGACATCGTATTGTTATATAAGAGAAATTTACATTTCTACCATATTATTTCAATCAATAAAGGGGAATGTAAAGGAAATCAGATGTTATTTTCCTTAATGGTTAGTCCACTATAAGTTTCAAAAGGCTTATAAAGAATCTAACTGGATAGGACACACTTTAAAGGTGGTGTGTGACAATCTTCACATGTGGCATGTGACAAATGATGGGTGATCTGAAAATTGCATGAGTTTCCAATTGAGATTGAAATATTAGAGATTATGATAAAATGAAATGTAATATAGTGTTTATGTGCATATTGACCTAATATTAAAACCACATAAATAGTTAATTTTTTACT
Source organism: Viscum album (assembly GCA_963277665.1). Taxonomy (NCBI): domain Eukaryota; kingdom Viridiplantae; phylum Streptophyta; class Magnoliopsida; order Santalales; family Viscaceae; genus Viscum; species Viscum album. The sequence goes on from OY728151.1 coordinate 474,197,753, forward strand.
TGTTTTTATTTAACATGAATTTTTTATTTTGGGAGTTTTCATTTTGAGATTTTGAGGAGTGTAAAATTGGTGCGTTGATTTAGGGTACAGTGTTGTCCTATGTTTCTATATTCCAAATTCACAAGGTTTTTTGGGCCATGTTGGTTCCGATACTTTGTACCATGATTGATTTTATAGTGGTTTAACTTAAATTGATTAAATTTTTGGACAACCCCCACAAGTTGTATCAAATAATGCTCTTATTCTGGTGGATCAACACCATAGTAAGTAGACTCACGTAACTCTATTTCAATGATTTTATTTTATTTATTGGGATTCATTGTTTAAGAAGGTATGAATTTCATGAAGGGAAGGAATATATAGGTATATTACAAGGGATAAACTACAGCTTTTAGATGAGGAATTTGATAAAAAAAATACATCTCAAATGGAACTTGTGGTTCTGCTGAAGTGATTAAAACTCGAGAAAAATGAGAAAACACAATGGGGAAGGAATGGTATAAAGGAACATGAATAAATTTTTATTTAATTAGCATGAAATGTTAATTTTAACATTTGAGAGATTAAAACCGCAACAGATAATATGAAATCTATAGAGGAAATGTTTGAGAATCCAATAGTAATGAACATGGTGTTCATAACATGGAGGTTATTCATTAGTATAATGCTAAATAGATGAGAAATGTATGATAATAGAAATTGATTTAATATGATTTAGAGTTACCATGAATACTTTAATTTTAGGGTTGTGGTATATGTATATTCATCTATGTTTTTTCCATTTCTAAAATATTATTGAGATACGATGGTAATTTTGGTAAATTAATTTTGTTGGAAGACTGGCCATGTGTAAGAAGATATTAAAAATATTATCATAAATGAATAACTTAGATGTAGAGATGTTGAGGTACCTATAAGAACAAAATTGAAAAAGGTGGAGTGAATTTCATTCACTAGAATAAATTGGAGAAATAAAAAGATAGATTGAGGGAGAGAATTCAAGGTTAATCAATTGGGCCAATACATGTATGTTTGCACTATGGGAAAAATGGGAATATCATGAATTAATAAACTGATTTTTGGGAATGTTCTAGAAGGGAAGCTCCTAGATGTTCAAGTTATCTAAATTACATAACTAGGGGTAATAAAAAATAATTATGGACTGCGAATATTTATTTAGAATCATGGGTCATTTATTATGGGGATTCATTCCACTCTATAGTCAAGAAGGGTTACCTAGAAAATTGAATCCCCACAATTTTTTGTAAGGTTCACATAGACGATGGCAAAGCTCTTTAGATTTTGGAAAATGATGGTGTTAAATTCTTGATGAAAATAGAATTTATTTGAACAAATAGAGAGTATTGTACAAACTAGGTAATTGGAATAAACTAATTCCAATTATTCAGATAAATTATGAATGATTTAAAATAGACTTCATAAATGAATTATGAAAAAATTCCATATGTTTCCACAGTTTCAGACCAATTTGTGAAACAATGGATTTTATATTTGATGATTATTTTAGATAGGGAAATAAATTATGTTATAAATTTTTTTGGTAATTTAATATAAGGACTCGGCCTTAAACCATACATAATATTGAAATAAATTAATAACTCACATTGAGGATCTTTTCAGGTTTAGAGTTTTAGAGAATTATAACATAACTATTACATCTCAAAATATTACAAATTAGACACTTCTACTAAGTTTCCATAGAATAAAAACTCTTAAAAAGAATCATGTCTAGTTAGATGTTTTATATAGCATGACTTTCCCTTGATCCCATCCTTGACACTATTTCAAATTAAGTCCTGTGAAAAACTATTCAAAAAAACTTGGGGTGAGCATAAAAAGCTCAGTAAGGGATACAAAAAGAATGAAAACTGTTAGTTTTTCAAACATCAAGTAAACCATGTATACTTTATCAAAGTAATACCTTCACCTTCATGAATTAGTAAAAACTCTTCACTGAATAAAATATAATTACTTACAATTTTGTAACCAAAGGATTACCATAAAAACCATATAAAGGACACATAACATATAAAGGTAACTTGGTACATAAACATACTTAAGTGGAATAACCATACGGTCGACTTCCACACATATCACTTAATGGAATAGCCATACGGCCAACTTCCATACATACTTAATGAAATAGCCATAAGGACGACATCCATACCCAATTCATTGGAGGTTAAAACGTAACCACCCGTCCGGGTATTCACGGCACCACCCGTCATATGGTTTATCATGTAACCACCCATCAAATTTCCAAGTACCATTATAAAAATCATAAGACATAAAACAAATATAATGGAAAGAAAACATTTCCACACATTGATCACAATATATCACTTAAATATATTGACATAACAAATCCATTATAAAAACCATTTTCAATACCAAAATACATAAAAGTTTATATTTTATTTATTTCATTTTAAAAAAACATTACGGCTTGTTCCGGAAGCCAAAGACCAAATAATACACTCGGCGGCGGAAAAGGTTGTTGTCACCGTGTACTTTAAAAGAAACATTCCTTTTTGTCGTTTTGTAAAATGATTCATAGAAAAAGATTCCTTTATTATAAAAGTAAAAGTCATAGGGGTTTATACACCGTATAAAAGAATGTTGTGTATAAAATGAAATACGCCTCAATGAAAGGAGATTGAGACGAAGTCCCTTACCTTGGGTCCGACTTGACTCGATCGTTCTTTAATGTCTTGAATAATAAACTTGAGTTAATTTCTACATTCTTAAGAACCTTCTTCAAGTTCATTTTTACTTTTATATCACTTATTATCATGTTATAAAATTTATGTAATCATTTATGTTAATAATGTTTGTTTTGTCGATATTTGGTTCTTAATTCGAAAGTGGACTTCTTACAATTACATGTTGTTCGGGCGGTCAAAGGTTCTTTATATCCAGAATGACATTCCTGATTTGGATATCATATATATCATATATATCCAGCATATACATTTATTTATAATACCACATAATCATTTAGAGGTAAGAAATGAAATGCACCATTCATGGAGACGGTAAGCAGTACGTACGCATGAACGCTGCTTTAATTTCTATGTCATATTAATGGAATTAAAACTAAATGAGAGATATTTATATTTTAATTAAAGAATTATATTAATCATTTATATGTGTCATAAATAATATATATTTATTATATATATTTACTTATAATAGTACATTACATTTGAGGATATGAAATGAAATGCACCGTTCATGGAGACGGAAAGCCGTACGTACGCATAAATGCTACTTTCATTTCTATCTCATAATTTAATTGAGTAAAATCATAATGATAAAAAGGTATATTAAAATTCCAGTATAATATCATATATAATATCATTAAATACATCCTTTATATGTCCCACGTATGGCATTAACGAATCAAATCACTTTGAGGGGGCGGTAGTCCGCACTTCCTAAAATGAAGATATCGCGTATACCCATAATGGAATCCATAAAGGTATGCCATAAATAAAAAATATAGAAGCTTAAGGAAAACCTAAATATATTATATATCATATATAAATATAGTGACATCTTAATGGCCACCTTTAAAGGTGTTATATTAGTGTTGAACAATCATCGTTTCGTGAGGCAGAAATTCTCCATCCACAGAAACCGTATGTTCTTTAACCATTAGATGTAGGTGTGTGTAAGTGTAGCTCAAATCCTTTTTATAAAAACATACTAGTATATGGGAGATACTGTTTTTGTTACAAAAGAAATGAATAAAAATATTTTAGGGGGTTGGAGAAGAAAAATAAAACAAAAGGACTCAAGTGAAGACATTACGTTAAAATCGGGTAACTCTCTTTGGTTTGAGCTCAAAGGCTTCCTTGGAAAGGCTTCTACCCAATGTCAGTCTTCAAGTAGTAAGAGTGGGATGTGGAGAGAAAAAATGGGCTGGGGATGGCCGAGCCAAAGGCTTTGGAAGTGTGGGTAAGGTGGTAGAGGTGGGGTCCTTTTATAAGAGGAGAGGAGGGGCACTCTTGGAAAGTAAGGAAATGTTACTTTATTTTAGAATGAGTTTCTGATATTAATGGTACCACATTGATGTGTTTCGATGATAAGGTGATAAGGGTTATAAATCCAACCATCCAAAAGGTTTTTGACATGTTTAGGTCTTAGATTTTACATTATCATTCCATTTTATTTAAATCGTTAAATAATGAGGTAATCGCTGCATCATCATGGTGTCATAAATAATTTAATTTATTTAATTTTTAAAAATTATGAAAAAAATAATATGATACAGGAAATATTTTTACCTTTATAATGAATATTTATAGTCAAAAATATTATTTGTATAACCCCATGTAAAAATTGTTTTAGTAAAACAACTCATGTTTGTGTCATTTTAATTTTAACATTAAATAAAAAGATATTAATGTCATTTTCAAATCAAAGTGGCTCCATGGGGTCCCCAAGTTGACTCATGGATTTTATTTGTCTTCCATGACACATCCAATAAGTGTAGGACATGTTTCTAGGTATTTTCATTTTATTATAACATTATTTTTACCTTAAATTACACTAATTACCTCTAATCGTGATGAAAAACTTAATAAGTTACTATTCACCAAAAAAATTATTTTAATCCCATTGAACCAAATTTTACTTCTTAATGACAACCATGTATGTTGTATTTTTGAAATTCAAAACATGGAGGTGGTAAAATTTCATTTAAACGAAAAAATCAGTTTTTTAAGTACCACTTAGTGGTTTCACTATTCATCAAAAATTGAAGTTTTTCAGAAAAATACCAAAACTTCACCCTAAGATATATTTGATATTCCAAATTCAAAAATGAAGTCCATTTTATAAAATTCAAAACATATAAGTTGCATTAATTAATTTAATAATTAATTCCAGCTGTCAAAGCAAATAGATTGTTTTTATGAAACAATAAGTATCAAAAGATCGACACTAGTTTAAGTTCGATTTCAAAGTGAAATTAATTTCAATGACCACTATTGGATTTAATGGTAAAAATATATTCTAATTTCACTTTAAAACCAATTAAAAAGATAATCTAATTATATAAATAAATTAGATTAAAAAGTTGTTTTGAATTAAAATACAACATTTTACACTATTCATTAAAAAAATGAACTTTATCGGAAAAATACCAAAAATTTACACAAAGTAAATTTTGATGTCCTGATTCTAAAGAAGATATTAATTTGGTCCGATAGAATGTATAAGAGTGAACAAAACTATATTTAATGACGGTTCACCATCAAAAGTCGATAAGTGAACCTTTAGTGAAAACTAGGGCATATACGCTGAAAATTGAATTCTTTCCATATTTTAAGCCTTTATCTTTTATTAGATAAAAGTAAAAACATTTAAAAAACATATATAATCATATTTTAGTTATTTCTATCCATTCCCTCCAATAAAACGGCTATGTGTTAAATACCATTTATAATAATATTATTTTATTACTAGTGTGCAACGTAGGATTTCAAAGAAACTCTTTGTTGCGTATCGGGTACGCTATCGAACATAGGAACCCCATTAAAGTAAAATTAATATTTAATTCATAAATATTAAAAATATGAAAATGTTTTATTCTTTATTTACCTGGGATGTTACATCCTTCCCCCCTTTTGGGAATTGCATCCTCGTAATTTTATTCACTTATCAAAATAAGTGGGGGTATTTATCCCTCATAGCATTTTCAGATTCCCATGTTGCCTCTTCAATCATACGATTTTTCCACAAAATCTTTACCTGATGAATCACCTTATTCCGTAACACCTGCTCCATGTGGTCAAGAACTTGGACCGGTAGTTCCTCATAAGATAGGTTCTCTTCCAGCTGAATTACCTCTGGACTCAAAACATGAGATAGATCTAGCATATACTTTCTCAGCATCGAAACATGAAAAACATTGTGTACCTGAGATAAACTTGGAGGTAAAGCCACTCGGTAAGAAACTGATCCAACTCTCTCCAGAATTTCATATGGTCCAATTAACCTTGGACTCATCTTTCCTTTCTTACCAAATCTCATCACACTTTTCCATTCAAAAACCTTGAGAAAAACATGATCACCTACCTCGAAAGATAGATCCTTCCTCCGGCTATCCTCATAACTTTTCTGTCTGCTCTGAGCTGTTCTCATGTGTTTCTGAATCAACTGGACTCTTTATGCCATCTCTTCTAACAATTCTGGTCCCATCAGCTTCCTTTCACCCAATTTATCCCAAAAAGCTGGAGTTTGACACTGCTTCCCATATAATGCCTCAAATGGTGCCATCTGTATACTGGAATGAAAAATGTTATTAGAAGAAAACTCAACCAAAGAAAGATTTTGGTCCCAACTTCCCTGATAATCCATAGAGCAAGATCGTAGCATATCCTCCAAGGTCTGAATTGTTCGTTCGGACTTCCCATCTGATTGCGGATGAAAAGATGTACTAGAATTTAATTCATTACCCAATGACTTCTAAAGGCCATTCCAAAAGTTAGAAGTAAACCTTGGATCACAATCAGATACAATGGATAGGGGAACTCCATGCAACCTGACTATCTCTTTAAGATACAATCGAGAAAGTTGATCTAGAGAGAATGTATCTCGAATAGGAAGGAAATGAGAAGATTTAGTCAATCGATCAACAATAACCCAAATTTCATTATTACCTCTAGATTTCTTCGGTAATCCCATGACAAAATCCATGGATATATTTTCCCATTTACACTCTAGAACTGGTAAAGGCTGATGCATCCCTTTCGGTAACTGCCGCTCTGCTTTAACCTGCTGACAAGTCAAACATTTCACAGTAAAATCAGCAATATCTCTTCTTATTCCATCCCACCAGTAATACTCCCGCAGATCTCTGTACATCTTAGTACTGCCAGGATGAACTGAAAACGTGGAACTATGAGCCTCACATAACAACTCATTCTTCAACTGTGAATCACAAGGCATACATAATCTCTTCCCAAACCTCAAAACAACATCATTATCAATGTTGAATTCAGGCAACTTACCCTTCTGAACCAGCTCTACCTTTTTCTGCAACTCATTGTCTTGATTCTATTTTTTCTTGATTCTGTCTGATAGAGAAGATGTCACTGATACCTGAAACAAAACAGAAGGACTTCCTACACAAACAACATCCATGCCAAAGTTCATCAAATCCTTAACCAAAGGATCACGTTCCAAACTCAACATTGTTAATGAAGCATTAATTTTTCGACTCAAAGCATCAACCAATTTATTTTCTTTTCCCGGATGGTAATGAATTGTACAATCATAACCCTTAATTAATTCTAGCCATCTCCTCTGTCTCATGTTCAACTCTTTCTGAGTGAATATATACTTTAAACTTTTGTGATCAGTATATATTTCACAATTTACTCCATACAAATGATGCCTCCAAATTTTTAAAGAAAAAAACAACATCAGCTAATTCCAAATCATGTGTAGGATAATTACCTCATGAGTTTTCAACTAACATGAAGCATATGCAATTACCTGATCATTCTGCATAAGGACACAACCAAGTCCCTTCAATGAAGCATCACTGTATATAACAAGCTCACCATTCCTGGAAGGAAGTTCCAAAACTGGCGCATTCACCAATCTTCTTTTCAACTCCTGAAAACAATCATCACATTCTTTTGTCCAGATAAACTTAACACCCTTCCGAGTTAGCTTAGTCATTGGACTTGATAACCGTGAAAACTTTTCAACAAACCTTCGGTAGTAACCTACAAATCCAAGAAAACTACGGATCTCGGTTACATTTGTGGGTCTTGGTTATTATTCAACAACTTTTGTTTTCGCAGGATCAACAGTTATGCCATCTTTAGAAACAATGTGACCAAGGAAATAAATTTGTTGCAACTAAAACTCACACTTGCTGAATTTTCCATACAGTTTATTTTCTTTTAAGGTTTGAAAGATAACCCTTAAATGACCTTCATGCTCCCCTTTACTTTTAGAAAAAACCAAAATATCATTAATAACACAACCACCATTTATCACCTGATTCAACTGATCCATCACTGCAGTAAACTACTCAATTCTAATTCTGACCATCTCATTATGCTGATTTGAAAGGTTATTTCCCACTGTATGCCTTCCCAGAAAAGCCGTTCTATTTCCACTACGAAAAACCATTCTTAACACAGAAATATCTTAGGATAAGAAACATGGTAATCTTTAAATTCTATATCATTTCAGTCATACCATAAATTAATTTATAGCTTAACAATTTTCTAACTCCTAAAGTTGTCTAAACCAACATCTGATACCAACTATAAGGCCCCAGTCTTAAACCTTACTTAATATTGAATTAAATGAATAATTCACATTGAGGATCTTTTCAGGTATAGAGTTTTAGAGAATTTGAACATTACTATTACATCTCAAAAGATTACAAATTAGACACTTCTACTATGTTTCCATAGAATAAAAACTCTTAAAAAGAATCATGTCTAGTTCCATGTTTTATATAGCATGACTTTCACTTGATCCCATCCATGATCCTATTCAACATTAAGCCTTGTGAAAAACATTTCAAAAAAACATGGGGTGAGCATAAAAACCTCAGTAAGGGATACAAAAAGAAAGAAAACAGTTAGTTTTTCAAACATCAAGTAAACCATGTATACTTTATCAAACTAATACATTCACCTTCATGAAGTAGTAAAAACTCTTCACGGAATAAAATATCATTACTTACCCTTTTGTAACCAAAGGATTACCATAAAACCCATATAAAGAACACATAACATATAAAGGTAACTTGGGACATAAACATACTTAAGTGAAATAACCATACGGTCGACATCCACACATATCACTTAATTGAATAGCCATACGACCAAATTCCATACATACTTAATGGAATAGTTGTACGGCTAACTTCCATAGCCAATGCATTGGAGGTTATAACGTAACCACCCATACTGGTATTCACGACACCACCCGTCATACGGTTTATCACGTAACCACCCGTCAAATGTCCAAGTACCATTATAAAAATCATAAGACATAAAACAAATATGATGGAAAGAAAACATTTCCACACTTTGATCACAATATATGACTTAAATATATTGACATAACAAATCCATTATAAAAACAATTTTCAATACCAAAATACATAAAAGATTATATTGTATTTATTTCATTTTAAGAAAAACATTACGGCTTGTTCAGGAATCCAATGACCAAATAATACTCGTGGCGGCAGAAAAGGACGTTGTCACCACGTACGTTAAAAGAAACATTACTTTTTGTCATTTTGTAAAACGCTTCGTAGAAAAAGATTCTTTTTTTATAAAAGTAAAATTCAAAGGTGTTTATGCACCGTATAAAAGAAAGTTGTGTATAAAACGAAATATGCCTCAATGAAAGGAGATTGAGACGAAGTCCCTTACCTCGGGTCCGACTTGACTCGATCATTCTTTAATGTCCTGAATAATAAACTTGAGGTAATTTCTACGTGCTTAAGAACCTTCTCCAAGTTCATTATTACTATTATATCACTTATTATCATGTTATAAACATTATGTAATCATTTATGTTAATAATGTTTGTTTTGTCGATATTTGGTTCTTAAGTCGAAAGTGGACTTCTTACAATTACATGTTGTTCATGTGGTCAAAGGTTCTTTATATCCAGAATGACATTCCTGATTTGGATATCATATATATCCAGAATATACATGTATTTATACCGTTTATGGAGACGGTAAGCTGTACGTACGCATGAACGCTGCTTCCATTTCTATGTCATATTAATGGAATTAAAAATAAATGAGAGATATTTATATTTTAATTAAAGAATTATATTAATCATTTAGATGTAACATACATCATATATATTCATTATATATATATACTTATAATAGTACATTACATTTGAGGATAAGAAATGAAATGCACCGTTCATGGAGACGGTAAGCCGTACGTACGCATGAACACTACTTTCATTTCTATCTCATACTTTAATGGAGTGAAATCATAATGATAAAAAGGTATATTATAATTCCATTATAATATCATATATAATATCATTTAATACATCCTTTATATTTCCCATGTATGGCATTAACGAATCAAATCACTTTGAGGGGGCGGTAGTCCGCACTTCCTAAAATGAAGATATCACGTATACCCATAATTAAAGCCATAATGGTATTCCATAAATAAAAAATACAGATGCTTAAGGAAAACATAAACATATTATATATCATATATAAATATAGGGAAATCTTAATGGCCACCTTTAAAGGTGTTATATGAGTGTTGAACAATCATCGTTTCGTGAGGTAGAAATTCGCCATCCACAGAAACAGTATGTTCTTTAACCATTAGATGTAGGTATGTGTAAGTGTAGCTAGAATACTTCTTATAAAAACATCCTAGTATATGTAAGATACTGGTGTTGTTACAAAATAAATGAACAAAAAGATTTTAGTGGGTTGGAGAATAAAAATAAAACAAAAGGACTCAAGTGAAGACATTACATTAAAATCAGGTAACTCCCTTTAGTTTGAGCTCAAAGGGTTCCTTGGGAATACTTCTTCCCAAAGTGATGATTCAAGGAATAAGAGAGGGATGTGGAGAGACAAAATGGGTAGGGTTTGGCCGAGCCAAAGGCTTTGGAAGTGTGGGTAAGGTGGTAGAGGTGGGGGCCTTTTATAGGAGGAGAGGAAGGGCACTCTTGGAAAGTAAGGAAATGTTACTTTATTTTAGAATGAGATTCGGATTTTAATGGTCCCACATTGATGTGTTTTGAGGATAAGGTGATAAGGGTTCGAAATCCACCCATACAATAGGTTTTTGACATGTGTATGTCTTAGATTTTACATTATCTTTCCATTTTATTTAAATCGTTAAATAATGAGGTAATCGCTGCCTCATCATGGTGTCATAAATACTTTAATTTATTTAATGTCTAAAAATTATAAAAAATACTATGATGTAGGAAATCTTTTTACATTTCTAATTATTATTTATAGTAAAAAATATGATTTTTATAACCCCATGTAGATATTGTTTTCGTAAAACAACTCATGTTTGTGTCATTTTAATTTTAACATTAAATAAAAAGATATTAATGTCATTTCCCAACCAAAGTGGCTCCATGGGGTCCCAAAGTTGACCCATGGATTTTCTTGGTTGGCCATGACACATAAAATAAGGGTTGGACATGTGTCTAGGTATTTTCATTTTATTATAACATTATTTTTACCTTATGTAACACTAATTACCTCTAATCGCGATTAAAAATTTCATAATTTACTATTCACCAAAAAATTATTTTAATCCCATTGAACCACATTTTACATCTTAATGAAAAAAATTTATGTCGGATTTTTAAATTAAAAACACAGAGGTGGTAAAATTTCATTTAAACGAAAATTCAGTTTTTTAAGTACCACATTGTGGTTTCACTATTCAAAAAAATTGAAGTTTTTTAGAAAAATATCAAAACTTCACCCTAAGCTATATTTGATATTCTGAATTCAGAAATGAAGTCCATTTTACAAAATTCAAAACATATAAGTTGCATTAATTAATTTAATTATTAATTCCCGCTGTCAGAGAAAATAGTGTGTTTTTATGAAACAATAAGTATCAAAAGATTGACAGTAGTTTAAGTCTGATTTCAAAGTGAAATTAATTCCAACGACCAATGTTGGATTTAATGGTAAAAATATATTCTAATTTCACTTTAAAACCAATTCAAAAGATAATCAAATAATATAAATAAAATAGATTAAAAAGAGGTTTTGAATTAAAATACAACATTTTACACTATTCATTAAAACAAATGAACTTTATCGGAACAATACCAAAAATTTACACAAAGTAACTTTTGATGTCCCGATTCTAAAGAAGAGTTTAATTTGGTCCAATAGAATGTATAAGAGTGAACAAAACTATATTTAATGATGGTTCGCCATGAAAAGGTGATAAGTAAATCTTTAGTGAAAACTAGGGCATATACGCCTATAATTGAATTCTTTCCATATTTTAAGCCATTATCTTTTATTAGATAAAAGTAAAAACATTTTAAAAACATATATAATCATATGTTATTTATTTCTATCCATTCCCGCCAATATAACGGCTATGTGTTAACTACCATTTAAAATAATATTATTTTATTACTAGTGTGCAACGTAGGATTTCAAAGAAACTCCTTGTTGCGTATCGGGTACGCTATCGAACATAGCAACCCCTTTAAAGTAAAATTAATATTTAATTCATAAATATTAAAAAATATGAAAATTATTTATTTATTATTTACCTGGGATGTTACATTTATTCCTGGGAAATTTTCTTATTGGGGACATTATTGAGAGGAACATGTGTGTTATATTAGAATAGGTTATACTGAAGGCTGATCACATAGAATTTTTATGTTGTGAAATAAAGTTGCAAGGGTTTTTATAATGTCAGTTAGAGAAAAGTAATAGGGTTTGAAAATATTATACCTTGAATACCAGAGTAGAATTGTGTTTCAAATGAAATCAATCATATATGAACTAAAAGTGAACAAAACATGAGTGCACATTCAATAATGTCTAAGTATATTTTTTTAGATGAATAAAATATTGATGCAAATTGTTTGAACTAGAGTCCATCCACACCAATGGGTTCGGAGATTATAGAGAAGTAGTGGACCAATAAATTAGAAAATGTCACCCACTTCAATGTTCTTAAAATCCTCCCATGTGTTCATGTATATTCCACGGGCCCAGATAGACATGATTGTAATTAAATTATATATTTATTTATGGGATATGGTGATGAAGGCATTGGTTTCAATCCCCATAATGGTTATACACATAAAATTATCAGAAGCTAAAATGTTCCCTTCAAGAGAAGGTATTGGTAGATAATAATTTTTACAAAAAATAAAAAACTGATCAGATCCATTTTGATTTAAATGAATGACTCATAAGGATAAAATTTCATGAAATTTGTAGGGTCATGAAACGTCTCGAGGTTTAAATTTATCTTGTGAAATAAGTATATGAATTCACACGGAATTTGGGGGCTTCATATAGACTTTTATAAATGTAATTTCGGGATTTATGGTTCAATAAATCATATATCGATAGGTTGAATTATTGATAGGTAGTAGAGATAGAATAATAGTTAAAAGGTTCAGAACTAACATGAAATTATTTCTCTATCATGGATTGGTAAATCCAAAAATCCATGAATAAGTGGTCAATCCCATCATTTAAGGATAATGATAGTTGGGTATGAAATATAGTATTAATTTTGTAGAAAAAAAAATACACGAGCTTACAAAAACCACAGTTGGGGAAGAAAACATAGTAGGGAAAATTGAACTTTTTAATGAATAAACTATAAGTTTTAAGAAGTATAATATTAAGCTGGTTGTGAAAAGATTTCACAAAAAAAGAATGAATGTATTTATTCTAAATATTTAAACTAGAAATCTAACACATTACCATCCAGATAGTTTTGAGTTTGTGTACTTCTAAAATATTTCAATTTTAACATATGGATGTATTGATGACACACTATTATGGTGAAATATGAGAAGAAATTTTGAAAAAGTAACACGATGGTTTCCTAGAATGTTAAAATAAGGTTATAGTGTGTAAGATGAAGAAAAAAATATATGACTTAAATAATTAACCAAGGAGATATATATAAAATTTATATTATTTCATAGATGGGATGGGGGGTTTCCAAAACAAAATCAGATAACACTTTCTTTCTAAAGGAGTTAAAAAATGGTATATTAATTATTATAGTAATATATATAGATGAAATTCTCCTCGAGGTTATAGACATTATGAATACTATGGAAATGAAGAATGATTATTCAAAAATATTTGAAAAAATAGACTTAGGGGAGAAATGGAAAATATAGGGATATATAACCCACATGTTGGTATAGTTGGTTATTTTATATTATTTTATATTATTTTTTTTATCTTTGGGTTTGGGTAAATTTTGCACATAAAGTTTAATATATTTCAGTATTTCAAGGTGTTTCATAGATGGTATTCATGGTTAGGATTAACCATGTAAAAACCATGTGAAGGGTGATGTTATAGTGACTACAAGGGTTTTCTTGGTTAGGGTGTGGATTCCCTAAATATATGGGTATCCTCAATAATAATTCATCATGTTCTAGTTTTTATGGATAATCCCACATGGTCAGTGCATGATTTTCTTAAACATGAAACAAAATTGTGTGATGCATGTAGCTTTTATATTTTTTGAGAAATGACCAAACTACCCCCTCAATATTAAGATGATTTCCCCTATACTATCCCACTTCATCGAATCAACTCTTATGATATCTAGGGAGAGATTCTCCCTTCCTCCTACTTTTATGTTAGACTAGATTTACTTTATTTAAAGAGGATTTCAAAGTAAATCTCTTTTATTCGACATATGTTATCATTTATTTTACCTTACCGTGTATTTCTTATAGTTTTTCATCAACATGGAAGCCTAATTTAATACATAAGATAGGGTTTGGGATTGATATGGTTGTGATATAGTATTTCGGTCTCTTATGGAATTTCGAGATGATTTCCCTTCTTATTAAAGTGTTTACCAATGATGGAGACATTTTTTGGTTTGATTTCACTTATTTTTGGTTTCTTAATATATGAAATGTCACTATTATTCAATTCATATAGGTCTTTAATTTTATAAATTAAATTAGGTTAAAATTATCGATTAATGTGAAATGTAGGTGGTGATTTGGGAAATTGTTTATATGTACTCTTTTCTTGGAATGAATGTTTTTCTATTATGAATTTTAAATTCTTATTCAAAACAAATGATTTGTTTTACCATCAACCTGGTGAAACTTTTCATAGTTTATTTTAAGTATGTTTGATGGAAATTAATTTATTTCATCTTTATTTTGTTTTAAAATAAATATATCCATGTCATGGAAGAAGAATTTTGAAATTGAAATTATGTGTGTGATATTAAAGGCCTTTTTGTAACATTTTAATATAAATAGATTATTTCATGATATATCCTAAATTATTTACCATATTTTTCACACAAGTATGGTTATTTATTTTTATGTGATGAATTTATGATGTGGAATGGTATTTTTTTATGGTAGGTAATTAGAGGTGAGGGAGAGTTTCTATTTGTTCTTTATTTATGATTAAAGAACTTTTTCTATCACCTTAATATTGCAATATTTCATGGGAACCCTAGACTAAGATATCAGTCTAGATTTATAACACAGTAGTTAGTACACACATTGTTTTATTCCCTTCAACCATGAGATAGTCTTGGGTTTGGATGTTTCATCTCGATGATTCTAGTGAATTCTGATTTAGTGGTTTGTGTTGTGAAGACATTACTCATGCTTATTATAAGTCATAATTTAGTTTCTTAAATTATTTAATTATCTAAATTTATTCAATAAGGTAGATCCAGTAACACATATTCAATGATCTATGGTTTATTTTTGATATTCCTACTTTTTATTTATTGTATTCCCCTTTTATTTTTTTTCTTATGGAACTATTTGACACTTACTATTTACAATATTTTCCCTTGATTTGTAGTGTCCAATTTAATGTATTCTTAAACCTATGGGTTTTTTTGTTTTATTAAAATGGTTTCAATATATTTTGAAAAATAATTTTTAAATTAATTAATCTCAGTTTGGGGTATTCAAAGTGGTTTTTAAATGGTATTTTATATTAATGAAGGCTAATGACAATTAATCAATTTTAAATTGATTCTTCTAATTTAAATAAAAAACTGAATACATATAAAATGGATATAAACATGATATTTTTTTATATTCTCATCTATAATATAAAATAATAAAGATTTCTAATTTCATTTTATAGTGGCATTTAATAATTACTTTGTGATTTTAATATCAAAGATTTTTTTCTGAGATCATAATCAGAATATTTTTATATACCCTTCACACAGATGTATTGTATGAGTTTATTCTGTCCTTATTTGGTATATAGGTTCCAGGTTCCATTCATAGATTTAATTTTTTCTTTGGTTTATTAATGGTTACTTGGGGGAAAGTGAGAAAAATTGGGTTACACAGTTGTAGATTTGATTTTTGGTTTGATTTTTTTATTAATGGTTTTTATTATAATAGCCAATTTTTCTTTGTGTAATTGTATTTATCTTAATCCGTTTCCCACGTCAATTTGTTAAATATTAGGAATCCTTAAATCTTATGAGAAATCCATGATGTTATATTTTTAATCCTGGTTGGGTTTATTTCCTTATTTTGTTTTAATTTCTTATGCATGGTAGCCCCATATATGAACATAGCATGCATGATTCTCTACACAATTCCATGTTTTAATTATTTATATTATGAGGGAAAAATAACTCCCAATTAATTATTCTATAAATATTTTACAGTAGTTCCATGTTAATGGGGATTGGAAACTCTCTTCAGGACTACTGGTGAGATACAAGTGATTATGTGATAGGTCTGGCAGAGCTAGTTCAATACAAATGATATTACAAGCTATGTTTCTAAATTGAAGGGATATATTCTAGAGTGACTCCCTTGTTTTTTTTTTGTTTTTTTCATGGATAAAATGATATTAGGGTCATATAAATTTTATTGTTAAGGTAAAAAAGTGTCTAGAAAGATCTTTCTCATCACAAGCCACTAATTTCATGTGGTAGTCATGTTTTTAGTTGTTAATTTTATTTTTTTGTGTATTTCTCAAAATATATTCATGTCTAATGAATATTGTTTATCCCCTCTGAGTGGGAAGATGATTGTGGGGGTAGGGATATATATGGGGTTTTGGTGGGGGAACATATGGTATAATTGAGATTAAATGATATTTGATGTGGTCTCTCCAACCTTTTAGAGCTCATATGCTTTGGGAATATAGCATTCACAAAGCTAATTGCACAGTTGGAACATAGTTTCTCAACCCATTTAGAGAGACTATTCACAACTCAATTTCTTCACTAGTTATGAAGATTTATCTACTCTAGATTTTAAATATATTATAATGTTTTTCTCTCTTGGTTTAGATAATATTAAATGGGTTTTTGTTAATGTTTTTATGTGGTTATTATGAATTCTATTTGAGGGAGTCTATACCATCCTATAAGGATTTTTTGATTGAAAATGGAAATCTTAATAAGATTCATTATTTTAAAATACTCATTAATGGGTTTATTTCAAAAAAAATAAATATTATTTTTAATTAGATATTTATTAAATTGGTTGATATCCTTATGTGTTTTGTCAAATGTTTTGAAAATAAAATAGTTATTCATATCAGTTATTATAAATGAAAATTATTAATTAAAAAATTATTTACAAATATAAATTAATTATAAAATAGTTTCAATTAATTATCAAATGAATTGATTTTTCACTAAAGTATATTTTCTACAAAGAGTGTTTTATTTTGTTTTCAAATACATTCCATGACGAAACATGGTTTTAAATACTTTTATGGTTGTTGAAAATATTAGATGAGAATAACATGTTTTGTTTGGGAGAATTATGTTTTTGGATTTGTTCCTTGGTTTATGATGGGACTTTTTGTGTTATGCTTTTAAGAATGAATTAATGGTGTGTATGCATTATTTCAGGTCGATTATTCCATAAATAATGGCTAATGTGGAAATTATAAGGTCTTTAATAAAAAAGGATTTTCTTCTAGAATCATGTCTTTACATAAAATGTGGTATTTTATTTTTTTATTCCACCCAGAATGCAAACTTTTTGGTGTAATTAAAACCTTCTATTCTTAAGGATACTATATAAAACATCATAAATCATCAATAAAATTAGTTCTATAGGGATAATGCTTTAAGTTAATTAGTATTACGATTGTAATAAATTTATAGAATCTCTAATCCCCTCAAAATACTTGAAGTATCATAGGTGAGAGCTATGGGGACCATGATTGCTAGAACTATACTAATGGGTTGGGAGTTTATGTTCCCAATTTATCTATGTGGGTGGTCTTTGGAGTTCTTCAAGATGATTTTTATTCATTAGTTATATCCTGTGATAGTTAGAGTTGAGAGAGCTATTTAGTTTGTGAGCCTTGTTCATGGTGAATAATTAGTGATGGTGTATGTCAAGTACATAAAAAATCTTTTTATCTACTATAGAAATCTAGTTTTCAATGAATATGATAAATATAATTTCTTTAGAGATAATATTCCACCAAGTATTAGTTTATCTATGGTTTATTCATGCCAATCATCCATTCATGTGGTCATTGAGGGGGCCATTATGTGGTCACTCAGGAGGCCTTTTTGGATATATCTGAAAATTCCAGGCTAACAATATCATTTTATGACTTACTTTTATTAAATGGAATGGAAATTACCCAAAGGAGTATGGAATATATGGGGGATAAACACGATTTTCATGTCCAGGTCCCACCTCATTAGACTAATAAAACTCTCTTGGTCTTCTATTGTGGATCTTTAATTAACCATAATCTTCCCTATCTCAATGTTTCAATAAATTAACTATGTTGTGGCCAATTTAGGTTTTCTTTAAAAGTTTTCTATGTAGGGTTATCAAATGAAGTCATAGTTGTGATATGTTTCTGGATGATGGGTTGTTATGGGACAATTTTTTGGTTGTTGGAATATCTCAATTTTTATATTCTACCGTATTATATTAGTAATCAATTAAAATGTTCTGTTATGGATACTTTTTAATATTTATTTTTGCAGTGACTCATTAATTTGGATGAATTTTCCCAAATATTTTTGAATTTTTAATGGTCGGTTGAAATGGAATATGTGTTGGGAATGTGTGTTGTATTATTTATTTTTTTTGAATTTCGTAACTGGGAGGAGTAGTTATAAAATATAATTAAATCATTGAAGTATTTTAAGTAGTGATGTGTCCTTAAACCATTATGGTAGTAGGATTCAAGGAAGTTGATTTTTTAAAAAGATGTTCTTCTGATGTCTCCATGACTAGTTCATCTTTTTCAGGAATTTTAGTTGGAACTTTTAGAAGAATGGCCAATAAAAAATATTTTGTGATTTGATTGATTATTTACTAGAGGTGGTAGTTAAATAAAGTGTTTCTACATCAGATTAGAAGTGATAATTAATAAAACAATGTAGTCTATAATTTCTCATAGCTCATTGGAACATGATTACTGGATGGAACTCTCTATAATTAAAAATATCAGGCCACCTTATTTTAAAAAAAATCATGTATAAAATCACATGACTACATGTTGCAGTAATCAATGCGACCCATTAGTTTCATGTTGTAATTTATCATTACATACGAATGGGAAGTTATAACTTTTCACTCATGGATATAGGAATTTCAATATAAATCATATAAAATCTAAGTGTTATTTCTTGATAACATTTATTTTTTATGGACGAATGTTTTTAATTTTTTATAGTGAACATTATTGAAGTGAGTTTCAACATAGTACGGTGATATATGATAATTTTATTCTTCCATTTTATATAATGATGTTATATAGAGCATTCCTTACAAAATCTATTTCTTGTAATGTTATTTAGATTGAATTATTCTAGTAGGTTATCAAATGAAAATTGTGGAGATATTACCAATAATTGGCATAAATGTTATGGATCAAGGGAGGATCAACTATTCTCTATAGAGTTCAGGAAACATTCTAGCACTCAGATGTTTTTAATTTTGTATTAACAATTATTATTTTTATTATGGTTTGTATCATAGGATGTAATGGTTTAGATTGATAAATTTTATTGAACATTATTCAATTTCTAAAAATTATTCACTGAATGGTATATCACAAGGAAACATTTTGAGCTTCCATTAAATGGTGTCAAACAAGAAACAACGTAAATAAGGTAAATTGAAAAGGATAGATCATATATAACTTTGTCTTATATGAGTGTCACTATTTTGGAATGTTTCTATAATCATTTTGTATAATTATACCATAATAGATTTGATTTCATCACCAACAAATATATATTAGAAACCTATAACACTGAAGAAAGTGTTCATTATGTGGAATCAATTTAGTATTATGTAATTGGAAGGAACAAATAAATTATATCTTTTGAATGATTTAAACTTAATCAGAATCAAGATGGTGTATATTAAAATTAATTTATATATGTTTTTTGGGTGATTCTGTTCTTATTATCCTCTCTAGAATCATGGGAATCCATGTTGATTATTGTGAGTAGTTTGAGTGGAAATAATGACTTGGTGTTTACTAATGTTAAAATATTTTTCTCATTATAGATATCAAAAGAATATAATGCTTAAATTTTCCCAATAATGTGTTGAATATATAGTAAAAGGGATCCTCATCTTTTTAGATGAATAAAAATAAATCAAAGAGGAAATCAATGGAAATCAATAGAGGTAAGTCTTCTTTAAGCTAGCCATTTGTATGCATTGCAGAAATATAGGGGACACCATTAATGATTTGTGGGGTAAGAAGACTATAACAACCATTCTATTTATTACCCACATCAACATAATTTATTACAAAAAAAATCACTTAATATAACTCTAAGGATCGAGAGTTCTAGTGTCTTGGGAAATTAAGAACATTATATAACAACTTAGAACATAAAAAACACAACATCTCTATTGAAAAATTCCTTTATATGACCACTAAATTCCTTTGTACATAGCATTTCATGGGATATCCTTAGGACATGCATATGAAAATGGTGATATATAAATCCTAGTAAAGTAGTAAACAAGACATAAAATAAATAATGCATTCCATGTTATACAATAGACATATCAAAGGATCATAAGAGAAATATGAACATAAAGGCATGATATAGCATTATTATCATAACATGGAAATGTGGAAACAA
Source organism: Viscum album (assembly GCA_963277665.1). NCBI lineage: Eukaryota > Viridiplantae > Streptophyta > Magnoliopsida > Santalales > Viscaceae > Viscum > Viscum album. Next base: position 474,218,620 of record OY728151.1, read on the forward strand.
AACTGAATGTGGTATTAGCATGAGCCAAGAATCATTGCACATGGAGCATGAGTAAACCCTCATTTCACTTGAATTAGCTTGAGTAAGCCATCATTGAACTTGATGTATCATGATAATAATCATTTCCCAATGCATTGGAGCTCTGTCTGGGCGCACCGTTCTTAATTATTTCATTTCATGCATAAGTGTGCCACATGGATCATATAACATGGATTCATTAAATAAAATCATTTATTCCATGATAAAGGAATGTGCAAATCATACATGAAACTCTATAATCAATTAGTAAATGTGTATAAAGGTGAATAACCTTGATAGAAAAATGAGCATGGTATTCACGACAAAATGACTTCGGCTTAGAAAATCGTGGTGCAATTTCGACAGCATAATGACGTGACATAATAATTAATAAAAATGTTTTATGAGAGAGAAAGGGGTGTCTCATCATATGTACATGAAATGGAGAGTAGTGGGGTGATATAGATACAAGTACCAATATATGTAATGGAATTTTAGATTCATAATACAAAATAATTGCTTGAATGAAAATGAGGAGAGACGTTAGTATGGGGGAAGTTCAAAATCATACTCCAAAATTGGTAACTAAAATAAAAGGGCAGAACAACATAATGAAATTTAGACAAAAAATGAGAAAGGAAGAAATCTCTTACTGAATTTCGGCATGGTAATAGGTGTACATGGGATTAATTAATGAGATATAAAGGGGTCTCTAATCATTCAAACATAAGGAGGGAAGAATGGAGAGGTTTGTAATCACACCCCATCAATTTCAATTTAATGCAAAGGGTATAACAATATAATGAAATTGTGACAAAAAATGCGAAAGGACGAAATCCTTTACTTGGAAGTGTGATCCTTATGGCTTGGGAGCAGCTTGAGAGAGGCTTCTTGAGATATTAGGGCACCTTGGGAGGATCATAGAGAGAGTATGAAAGAGGTTGGTCACGATCCAAAGGCTTTGAGTGAAGATGAAGTGGGAGCTTGGGTATGTTTATATTGGAAATGGTGGGAATTCTTAATTATTTAGGTTTTGGCCACCATAAACTAAAATATTCAAAACCACAAACCAACCCATGGTTTTTCCCCTGTTTTTTCCCCAAGGGGAGTGGAAAATGATATTTTATAAGGAAAATTGATGATCTTTTAAATATATTAGGTTTTCTTATGTGGAGGTGTGTCACACTCTTAAGAAAATCATTTTAAAAATATAAAATGATTTATAAGTCTTGGAGGGTCCATTAAAGCATTGTAGAATAAATAAAAAAAACCTAAAATCGAATTATTTTAATGGTAAAAAATATATTGGACAAAAATAATATTTATAGTATTTTATTACATCACTATTGGGTCATTATTATTTCATAAAACAGATTATATATTCAAACGGTATTTAATTTTTACCAAAAAATTTGACTATCTAGGAAAATTATAAAAAAATAACCGTTGGATAATTTCGACATCCTCATTCCAAAATTAATATTAATTTTAAATATATAATATTCTAAATATGAAATTTTTTACTTTTAAAATAAAAACTGATATTTATCTAAAATTCATGGGTTAAAAAAACAACTTTCAAACCTTAATAATAATTACAATTATATTCATAAAAATTATATGATCATTTATATTTAACCAAAATTAAGTTATTAATAATATTTTATTATAATATTATTTAATTAAAAAAATCAATTAATCCATCAAAATAGATTTATTAGTTGAATATTTATTAAAAATTCTATTTTTTCTTTAAAAAATATTTACAGAGTTACAATAATAAAATGAATGTATAATATTAATTCTATAAAAAAATAATGAAAATAATCATAGTGAAATGGTCTTGTTACATAACGCCTTATAACACATGTATAAGACTGAACTGTATGGTGGGTGATGGTGACAGACTCTTGGGGTGACCCAGATAACATCGATCTTGTGGTAATCTCTATAAACTTCCACTTCTCCAATAGGTGGTTTTGCATATTCTTAACATGTTCAAGCTCGGTTTGGGATTGGACAAGAGAGACACCCGACAATGCTATCGCCTTTCTCAGCTCTGACAAATGGGCTTTGAATGGAGCAATTATACTAGATGAGTCCATCCCTTCCTTTATCTGAGTAAATTGGATTTATTAAATCCCTATATTTATACAAATCATGTTATCAATGTTCAACGTCTATATTAGCAATGGTAAAAACTCATAACAATATTTTAAAATTCTAAAACATAAAACTACGGAAGATCATATTTTATATAACCATTTTACATAATAAAAAAATTTATTAGATCAAGAGTAATTTTTATTATTGAAATTTTGGGTTGTTACAATCTTCCCCCCCCCCCCTTTAAGAAATTTCATACCCAAAATTTCATTTTCCCACACTACATTAGAAGATAGTAACTCTACTTCATCATTTCCTATGATTCCCTTGTTGCTTCTTCAATATTGTGGTTTCGCCACAACACCTTGACAAGGGGCACTGTCTTATTTCATAGAACTTTTTCTTTACGATCTAAGATCATCACCGGTGTATCTTCATAGGAGAGGTCACTCTCCAATGGTACCACATCATGATTGAGAACATGTGATGGGTCAGGTATATACTTCCTCAAGAGTGAGACATGGAATACCTCATGTACTTGAGATAGGTTTGGTGGGAGTTCTAGTTGATAGGCCACCGCTCCAATGCGATCAAGGATATCAAAAGGGCCGATGTACCTTCGACTAACCTTTCCCTTATTCCAAAATCAGAGAACTCTCTCCCATAGTGATATTATTGGTCAGAGTGGATACTCAAGAGGGGGTGAATTGTGTTCAGATTAAAATTTCTGTTAAAAACATTATGGTGAATAAAACCACCGATTGTAAAAAATTCCCAGTAAATTAACGCAGTATAAATGTAAAGGTTCAACTGGTCAACAAGTCTCTCAATGGGTTTTTAATCCTCAGATGAATCAGTTGTGAACACCAATTCAAATTTTGAAACAATTTTTCTCAATTAAAAAAATACACACACTAACCAAAACTAACTATCAATGTGTAAGCAAAAAAGGTTTATGTTTTTGAAAATATAAGTAGCGGATAAAATCAAAACAGAGTATATGAATATTTTCACAACAATATAAACAAGAGGTTCAGTCTCAAGTTGAACCCTAATCCTCAACACTTGGGGATCACCTGCAACCAAACAGTTTATATTAATACATGATACATAGCCTATATCAGGATTTACAACAGTTTTCACAAACTGTCCAGGGAACACACACTCTACCACAGTTCTTCGTGGGAAAGACAAACAAAAAAGACCACACATGATCTCTTCCATAGTTATACGTGGGAAACATAGATAATTTGAATTTTGATGCGAGGATAGTTAATATACTCCAGTTTAAGTACATTATACAGTTTGTGATATAAACAGACACACACACTTCTCAAAGATATAAAATAAAGAGACACAATAGAGTAGTTATGAAGAAAAAGAGTTTAGAAGGCTCTATGTGTTTGCAGTTCAGCTCTTTACTCCTTGGAATGATAAATGTTGAAGTTCAAGTCAATCTATGAAAGTTATTTCAAAAATAGTGTGTTTCAATATAATGCCTCTTCCTTAATCCTTACGTAATATTTAATTAAATGAATAATTGACATTGAGGATCTTTTCAGGTTTAGAGATTTAGAGAATTAGATCATAAAGCATGAATTACATTCCACATTTAAACAAAGTGGTTACATAAAAGATATTATTCTTTTTTTCCAATCAATGGAAACATATTTAAAATAAAACATGGATTCTTTCTTGACACTTCCTTGACACTATCATCATATCATGCACCTTTCCCTTGACCTGTGAAAATCATTTAAAAAAAACTTGGGATGAGCATAAAAAGATCAGTATAGTATATAAAAGTATGAAAAGAAAACATTAGACCATGTATGAATTCATACATTACTCATAAAACATAAGCATTTTAACATACATCATCAAATCATAAATAAATCATATAAATCATAAGGCATAAAGGTAAGTTGAGGCATTCATAACATTCTTACGTAGGGAGTAACCCTCTTGGTTATGTTTGGAATACCCATCATAGTATATTCCCTAAATATCTTTGGAGAAACCTTAAGGTTTAACCCCTTTGCTTTACCCAATGCATTGGAGAGCTATATCGGGCTCACCCGCCCTTAGTTTAACACGAAACCACTCGTCTTCATAATAATGCCCAAGAACCATAACATAATCGTATCTCATAAAACATGTATAAAGGAAACATAACATTTCCACTTTTCAATCACAAGATATAAATAAAACACATTCATATAAAAACATTATGAAAACTATTTTCAATACCAATATAAAAGAAGAGTAAAACATGGTATTTTTTTCATTCAAAAAATTTTACGACTTGTAGAGGAAGCCGAAACTCAAATAATGGTCACGGCGGCATAGAAGTCGTTGTCGCCGCATACGAACGACAAGAAAAACATTCTCTTTTGTCGTTTAGTAAAATTGTTCGTATAAAAAGATTCCTTTTGGATAAGCGTAAAATTCAAAGGTGTTTATACACAGTATAAAATTATGTTGTGTATAAAACAAAATATTCCTCAATGAATGGAGATTGAGACGAAGTCCCATACAAAGACGGTATCCTTGGATTAAAGATAAATTAATTACATAATTATGTGTGACAAATGAATACACCAAATATAAGTGGATATTAAGTGTAAAACAATCAGATTAAATTCACACATATTCATATAACGAAATATTCAAGGAGTACAAGTTTATCCAAAAGAATCAAAATTGGGTTACGAAGTTCCCTTGCAAAAATTCGACAGCCTAATGGCGTCACTGCAAAATTCAGAAAAAGAGTTGATGAAAGATAAAAGTGGTATCTCATCACTTGGACATAAAATTTACATCAATAAGGATATAGAGAAACATATCCCAACCTAATAGTATGTGAACTAAAAGACATAACAAAATAAGTCTTTTAGAAAGAGGAGGGTGAAAGGTTCCCTTTCCGACTTGGGTAACTTTCGAAACGTACACCCCATGGAAGAAGGGTCATACAATGAAGATGTGAATACCCATAAAGGAAATTATATTGCACAAAGAGTTGAATAATGGGCAGTACACACACCAATCCAAGGAAATGGTGGAAACTTAGCATAAATGTCACAGGAATAAAAGTGAAATGAAAATATCCCTTACGAAAACTCGGCAGCCTAACGACGCCACTTAAAACATCCGAAAATGGATTGATGAGATAAAATAGTGTCTGTCTTCATATTAACATAAAAAGTAAATTAGGAGTAATATAAAATAAGATCCCAATCATAATAAATATGATCTTAAAAGGAATGACATAAAAGAGTGTACTTAAAAAGAAAGAGAGGAGTAGGATCCCTTACCTCGTTTCCGACATGACTCGATCGTTCTTTAATCTCCTGAATAATAAAATTTGGTCAATTTATAATTTCTTAAGGGCCTAATTTAAAGATTATTATTTAGTTAATATCACATATTATAATGTTATAATAATTGGTTAATAAAGTGAGTTCATATCGGATGTTTTTGTCGATGTTCGGTACATGAGTAAAAACCGAACTTGTTGGAAAAGAATTTTCCATGTAGTTATAGGTACATCCTATCCAGAATAGTATTGATGTTTTAAATATCATATATATCCAGTATATATTCATTTTATACTATTCCATAGAATTTTTAGGTAAAAAATTAAAAGCACCGTTCATGGAGACGGTAGGCCGTACGTACGCATGAACGCTACTTTCATTTTTTGTCATATTAATGGAATTAAAACAAAATGAGAGAGATATATATATTATAATTTCAGAATGATATACATAATTTAGATGTAATATATTACATATATATTTATTATATATATGTACTTATAATAGTACATAACATTTGGAGATAAGAAATGAAATGTACCGTTCATGGAGACGGTAAGCCGTATGTACACATGAACGCTAATTTAATTTCTTTTTCTTTTTGTATTAAATAGAATTAAATAATAATTATATAAAGGTATATTATAATTCCAGTAATATATCATATGTAATACCATTAATTCCATCTTTTATATGTCCCACATATGGCATTAACGAATCAAATCACTTTGAGGGGGCCGTAGTCCGCACTTCCTAAAATGAAGATATCGGGTTTACCCATAATGGAAACCATAAAGTTATGCCATAAATGAAAAATTAAGAAGATTAAGGAAAAGATAAACATATTATATATCATATATAAATATAGTGACATCTTAATGGCTAGCTTTGAAGGTGTTAAAATAATATTGAACAATCATCGTTTTGTGAGGCAGTAATTCACAATCCACAGAAACAGTATGTTCTTTAACCATTAGATAGAGGTGTGTGAAATTATAGCTCAAATCATTCTTATAAAAACATACTTGTATATTTATTATTCTTTTTTTGTTACAAAATAAAGTAATAAAAAGAGTTTAGGGGGTTGGAGAAGAAAAATAAAACAAAAGAACACAAGGGAAGACATTACCTTTAAATCGGGTTACTATCATTGATTTTATCTCAATGGCTTCCTTGGAAAGGATTATGCCCAAATTGAGGCTTCAATGATGAATATAGGGATGTGGAGAGATTCAATGGGTAGGTGTTGGCCGAGCCAAAGGCATGAGAGGTGTGTGTAAAGTGGTAGAGGTGGGGGCCTTTTATAAGAGGAGAGGAGGGGCACTCATGGAAAGTTATAAAATATTACTTTATTATAAAATTATTTTCGGACTTAAAAGGTCCCAAAAGGATATATTTCAAGGATAAGGTGATAAGGTTTCGAAATACACCCATACAATAGGTTTTTGAAAAGATTAAGCCTTATATTTTACCCTATCTTCTCATTTTATTTAAATCATTCATTTATGAGGTAATCACTGCATCATCACAGTATCATAAATAAATTAATTTATTTAATGTCTAAAAATTATAAAAAAAAAATCATGATGTAGGAAATATTTTTATATTTCTAATGAATATTTATATTCAAATATATGACTTATATAACCGCCTCGAAAAATTGTTTTAGTAAAACAACACACGTTTGTGACATTTTAATTTTAACTTTAAATAAAAATGTATTAATGTCATTTCCAACCAAAGTGGCTCCATGGGGTCCCCAAGTAGACCCATGGATTGTCTTGGTCGAAAATGACTCATCCAATGAGGCTAGGATATGTGTGTAGGTCATTTCATATTATTAAAACATTATTTTTACCTTAAACTACACTAATTACCTCTAATCGCGATTAAATCATAAAAGTTACTATTCAACAAAAAAATTATTTTAATCCCATTGAACAAAATTTTACTTCTTAATGACAAACATGTATGTCAGATTTTTGAAATTCAAAACACAGGGGTGATAAAATTTCATTTAAACGAAAAATCAGTTTTTTAAGTACCACTTAGTGGTTTCACTATTCATCAAAAATTGAAGTTTTCCAGAAAAATACCAAAAATTCACCCTAAGTTACATTTGATATTCCGAATTAAAAAATGATGTATATTTTACAAAATTCAAAACATATAGGTTAAATTAATTAATTTAATAATTAATTCCTGCTGTCAGAGCAAATAGCGTGTTTTTAAGAAACAATAACTATCAAAAGATTGACAGTAGTTTATTTCCAATTTCAAGATGAAATTAATTCCAACAACCAAAATTTGATTAAATGGTAAAAATAAATTCTAATTTAACTTTAAAACCAATTAAAAAGATAATCTAATCATATAAATAAAATAGATTAAAAAGAGGTTTTGAATTAAAATACAACATTTTTCAATATTCATTAAAAAATGAACTTTATCGGAAAAATACCAAAAATTTACCCAAAGTAATTTTTGATGTCCCTATTCTAAAGAAGAATTTTATTTTTTCAAATATAACACATAAAATTTTAAAAAAGTGGATTTAAAAGAGGTTCTCTATCAAAAGGCGTTTAATCGACCTTTTAAAGAATATTAGAATGTTTACGCTTAAAATTGGATTCATTTGCATTTTTAAACCTCTAACATTTATTGTAAAAAGTAAAAATATTTGGCAAACAAATATAATCATTTTGTTGTTATTTCTGTTCATTCCCGCCATTACAACGGCTAGGAGTTAACTACAATTTAAAATAATATTATTTTATTATTAGAGTGCAACGTAAGATTTCCAAGAAACTCGTTGTTGCGTATTGGGTACGCCATCGAGCATAGTGTCCCCTTTAAAGTTATATTAATATTTTATTCACAAATATGGATAAATGTGAAATTTTCATATTCTTTATTTACCTGGGGTGTTACATCCTTCCCTCCTTTTGGGAATTGTGTCCTCGGAATTTTAAAATTATGCTTGGAAACATCATTGAAAATACCACATCGGAAAAAGAGTCTGTAAAACAATCACTTTAAAATAAAGAAAGAGATGTACAAAGGTCACCCAAGTTAACCCATACTAGTATTCCATGTAGGAAAAAATGGATATGGAGGAAAAAACAAAGGGTCATGTTCTGAGGGAGAGTGATAGTAAACATTTCTAGGAGAATGTAAACCACAAGAAAATCACAAACTTATGATGGGTTAAATGGTATTCGATTCCCCAATAGGAAAAGTTAACAGACAACATTTTTATTTTAAGTTACTCTTCATTGAGGAATTTATTTTTCGGCTTAACTAAATCATAATGAAACATACTTACTTGTCACCTAGACTTTCAAATTCCACTAGATTCCTTAATCAAACTCATATTTTCTCCAAAAGATGAGTATTTAGGAAGACTTGTTCGCATTAAGAGTACTATAATAAACTTCTTGAGAATCACCTAATCCACAAAAGAGAACTATATATTTCCCATGTCATTAGACAAAATCCAAAACCAAAATTGTTAGTATGAGATCAGATAATCCACAAAAGTATAATCCTTTATAAAAATAAAATCTATTCTTATTCTCCAAAATTTGTCAAAAAAAACCCAAAGATCAACGAAGACCATTCGATAAACAATTGTCTAAAAAATTCTTCAATGTAAACCAAACTAAGATTGAACCCCAAATATTTTAAGTATTTAATCACATAGTCTTCCAAGGTACAAATAAACTTTTATCTCCAAATAACATCAGTTGCTCTTAAATTCTCATATTGAAATGTAATTAACCTAATCTCATATCCTCAATGATAGGTTAATCATTTCCATAGATAACCCAAAATAAAGTTACTCTTGATTCCTAAAATCAGATAACTAAAAAGTATTAGTCAAACTAACCAGGGACTTCATGTAGTCCAGTGGTAGGAGATAAATACCAGTCACACATTGGTTGTGGGTTCGATTCCCGCAGCTTTGTCTGACGCGACAGGTTGTCACACGGTCTCTGTGTTGTCCTTTTTCCAAAACTATATAATTCTTAAAACATTCCCCAAAATGAGATAAAATCTTAAAAAATAAACATAACATATTTTAACATCAAGTTTATCTCATGCATTTCATTTTCCATCATAATATATAATAACCCATAATTATCTCCAAAGTAAGGATCATATAAACCCTAATGGTTACCTTTTTAATTAGTACCTGAACATACACATCGATTGGTCATCTTGTACATGATGCATTATAGAACATACCAAGGTACAAGTGGTTGATCATGAATCCTTGATAGTTGGTTTAGAACAACCACGAGTTTCCTTATTTAATCCCCCATTTCATCCAGTCTCTTAATCAGAGAACCACCACAGTTTCCTTCAAACCTATTGTCACTTTTGTGCCAGCTAGATCCATCCATTCACTAAAAACAGAAATGTCAATGTGAGTATATCAACAAAACCATCATGTACTAATGAGGAAGATAAACACTAAGATATACTTACTCATTCACTTTATCTAAAACTAGGACTCTTTCTGAAATCCTAACCATTATGGTAATGTCACTTATGCATTGAGAATACCCTAACCTCTAATGATATCTAAACCACACTATGATACCAACTATATGTCCCCGACCTTAAACCTTACTTAATATTGAATTAAATTAATAATTCACATTGAGGATCTTTTCAGGATTATAGAATTATAGAATTAGATCATAAATCATGAATTACATTCCACATTTAAACAATGTGGTTACATAAAAGATAGTATTCGTTTTTTCCCACAAATGGAAACATATTTAAAATAAAACATGGATTCTTTTTTGAAACATCCTTGAGACTATAATCATATCATGCACCTTTCTTTTGACCTGCGAATAACATTTCAAAAAAACTTGGGATGAGCATAAAAAGCTCAGTAAGGGATATAAAAGTATGAAAAGAAAACATCAGTCCATGTATGAAATCATAATTTACTCATAAACATAAGAATTTTAACATACATCATCAAATCATGAATAAAGCATATAAATCACAAGGCATAAAGGTAACTTGAGGCATTCATAACATTCTTACGTAGGGAGTAACCCTCTTGGTCACATTTGGAATACCCATCACAGTATATTCCCTAAATCTCTTCAGAGAAACCTTAATGTTTAACCCCTTATCTTTACCTAATGCATTGGAGAGCTATATCAGGCTCACCCCCCCTTACTTTAACACAGAACCACCTTTCTTCATAATAATTCCCAAGAACCATAACATAATCATATCACATAAAACATGTATAAGGGAAACATAACATTTCCACTTTTCACTCACAAGATATAAATAAAACACATTGATATAAAAACATTATGAAAACCATTTTCAATACCAAAATAAAATTAGAGTAAAACATGGTATTTATTTTTCATTCAAAAAATGTTATGGCTTGTAGAGGAAGCAGAAACTCAAATAATGGTCATGGCGGCGGAGAAGTCGTTGTCGCCGCATACGTATGACAAGAAAAACATTTTTTTTCATTTAGTAAAACTCTTTATATAAAAAGATTCATTTTGGATAAACTTAAAATTAAAAGGGGTTTATACATCATATAAAAGTAGGTTGTGTATAAAACAAAATATGCCTCAATGAAAGGATATTGAGACGAAGTCCCATACCAAGACGATATCCTTGGATTAAGGATAAATCACTTACATAATTATGTGTGCCAAAATAATACACCAAATATAAGTGGATATTAAGTGTAAAACAATCAGAATAAATTCACACATATTCATAGAATGACATATTCAAGGAGTACAAGTTTATCCCAAAGAATCAATATTGGGTTAAGAAGTTCCCTTGCAAAAATTTGATAGCCTAACGACGTCACTTAATAATTCAAGAAAAATACTTGATGAGAGATAAAAATGGTAACTCATCACATGGACATAAAATTTACATCAATAAGGATATATAAGAACATATCCCAACCTAATTGTATGTGAATTAAAATACATAACAAAAGAAAGTCTTTTAGAATGAGGAGGGTGAAAGGTTCCCTTTCCGACTTGGGTAACTTTCGAAACGTACACCCCATTGAAGAAGGGTCATACAATGAAGATGTGAATACCCATAAACGAAATTATATTACACAAAGAGTATAATAATGGGCAGTACACACACCACTCAATGGGAATTGTGGCAAACATACCATAAATGTCACGGGAATAAAAGTGAGATGAAAAATCCCTAACGAAAACTCAACAGCCTAACAGCACCACTTAAAACATCCAAAAATGGATTGATGAGATCAAATAGGGTCTGTCATCATATGAACACAAAAAAGTACAGTAGGATTAATATAAAAGAAAATCCCAATCATATGAAAGATGAGCATAAAAGGAATGACATAAAATAGTGTACTTAAAAAGAAAGAGAGGAGTAGGATCTCTTACCTCGTGCCCGACATGACTTGATCGTTCTTTAATCTCCTAAATAATAAAATTTGGTCAATTTATTATTTATTAAGGACCTACTTTAAAGATTATTATTCAGTTAATATCACATATTATAATTTTATAATAATTGGTTAATAAAGTGAGTTCATATCAGATGTTTTTGTCGATGTTCGGTACATGAGTAAAAATCGAACTTGATGGAAAAGAATTTTCCATGTAGTTATAGGTACATCTTATCCAGAATAGTATTGATGTTTTAAATATCATATATATCCAGTATATATTCAATTTATACTATTCCTTTGAATTTGGAGATAAAAAATTAAAAGCACCGTTCATAGAGACGGTAGGCCGTACGTACGCATGAACGTTACTTTCATTTTTTGTCATATTAATGTAATTAAAACAAAATGAGAGATATATATATTATAATTCCAGAATTATATCCATAATTTAGATTTAATATATTACATATATATCCATTATATATATGTACTTATAATAGTACATAACATTTGGAGATAAGAAATGAAATGTACCGTTCATGGTGACGGTAAGTCGTACGTATGCATTAATGCTACTTTCATTTTTTTTTGTATTCAATGGAATTAAATAATAATTATATAAAGGTATATTATAATTCCAGTAGGATATCATATGTAATACCATTAATTTCATCCTTTATACGTCCAACATATGGAATTAACGAATCAAATCACTTTGAGGGGGCGGTAGTCCCCACTTCTTAAAATGAAGATATCGCGTTTACCCATAATGGAAACCATAATGGTATGCCATAAATGAAAAATTAAGAAGATTAAGGAAAACATAAACATATTATATATCATATATTAATACAGTGACATCTTAATGGCCACCTTTGAAGGTGTTTAAATAATATTGAACAATCATCGTTTCATGAGGCAATAATTCGCCATCCACAGAAACAGTATGTTCTTTAACCATTAGACGGAGGTGTGTGAATGTGTAGGTCGAATTCTTCTTATAAAAAAATACTAATATATTTAATATACTGGTGTTGTTACAAAAAAAGTAATAAAAAGACTTTAGGGGTTTGGAGAAGAAAAATAAAACGAAAGAACACAAGGGAAGACATTACCTTTAAATTGGGTTACTCTCTTTGATTTGAGCTCAAAGGCTTCCATAAAAAGGATTATGCCCAAAGTGAGGCTTCAATGATGAATAGAGGGACGTGGAGAGATAAAATGGTCTGGGGTTTTCCGAGCCAAAGGCATGAGATGTGTGTGTAAGGTGGTATAGGTGGGGGACTTTTATAAGAGGAGAGGATGAGTACTCTTGGAAGGTTATAAAATATTACTTTATTATAAGATGATTTTCGGATTTAAAAGGTCCCAAAAGGATATATTTCGAGTATAAGGTGATAAGGTTTCGAAATACACCCATCAAATAGGTTTTTGACAAGTGTAAGACTTAGATTTTACCCTATCTTCTCATTTTATTTAAATCGTTCATTTATGAGGTAATCACTACATCATCACGGTTTCATAAATAAATTAATTTATTTAATGTCTAAAAATTATAAAACAAAATATCATAATGTAGTAAATCTTTTTAGCTTTCTAATTAATATTTATAGTCAAATATATGACTTATATAACCCCATCTAAATTTTTTTTAGTAAAACAACACATGTTTGTGACATTTTAATTTTAACTTTAAAAAAATGGTATTAATGTCATTTTCAACCAAAGTGGCTCCATGGGATCCCCATGTTGACCCATGGATTGTCTTGGTCAGCCATGACTCATCCAATGAGGGTAGGACATGTGTCTAAGTCATTTAATATTATTAAAACATTATTTTTATCTTAAACTACACTAATTACCTCTAATCGCGATTAAAACTTAAAAGTTAATATTGAACAAAAAATTATTTTACTTTTTAATGACAAACATGTATGTTGGATTTTTGAAATTCAAAACACAGAGCTGGTAAAATTTCATTTAAACGAAAAATTAGTTTTTTAAGAACCACTTAGTGGTTTCACTATTCATCAAAGATTGAAGTTTTCCAGAAAAATACCAAAAATTCACCCTAAGATATATTTGATTTTCGAAATTCAAAAATGATGTATATTTTAAAAAATTAAAAACATATAACTTAAATTAATAAATATAATAATTAATTTTTGCTGTCAGAGCAAATAGCGTGTTTTTATTAAACAATAAGTATCAAAAGATTGACACTAGTTTAAGTCCAATTTCATGATTAAATTAATTCCAACGACCAATATTAGATTAAATGGTAAAAATATATTCTAATTTAACTTTAAAACCAATTCAAAAGATAATCTAATCATATAAATAAATTAGATTAAAAAAAGGTTTTGAATTAAAATACAACATTTTTCACTATTCATTAAAAAAATGTACTTTATCGAAAAAATACCAAAAAATTACACAAAGTAAATTTTGATGTCCCGATTCTAAAGAAGAATTTTATTTTGTCATATATAACACATAAAATTGTCAAAAAGGTGATTTAATAGAGTATCGTCATCAAAAGGTGGTTAATCGACCTTTTAAGGAATATTAGAATGTTTACGCTTAAAATTGGATTCATTCGCATTTTTAATCCTCTAACATTTATTTTAAAAAGTAAAAATATTTGAAAAACATATATAATCATTTTTTAGTTAGTTCTGTTCATTCCCGCCATTACAACCGCTAGGCGTTAACTACAATTTAAAATAATATTATTTTATTATTAGAGTGCAATGTAAGATTACCAAGAAACTCGTTGTTGCGTATTGGGTACGCCATCGAGAATAACATCCTCTTTAAAGTTATATCAATATTTTATTAACAAATATGGGTAAATTTGAAAATTTCATATTCTTTATTTACCTGGGGTTTTACATTCAACTCCAGGTTCAAGCTCTCAGTGTTCTACTTCTAATGTTGATTAAGAGTTGATGAAGCACATAAGGGGGGAATGAGTTTATCTGAGAATGATCTTCGTGATTCTTGTGTGTTCAGGATCTTAGTGTTGGATGGATTGAATTTTTAGAACTGTAAAGTAAGCTCTATCACACTTCCCTTGTGCCCTTTTCTTCGTATTCATGTATATGTTACTCTTCTTGTTTTTATCACCGATTCTCTTTTTTATTTCCTGGTCTAGCCTTTTTATATTTGAGGTCCAACAATGGGAATGATTAGATCATGTTCATGCTTTCTCATACCTCATATCGTCCCTAATATTCTCTCCTGAAACGTTAACAATCAGTATTAATTAATGTCAGAGCATTTATTTTATCAAATATTATTGTTAGAAAAGTATTGAGAAATTGACAAAGTATGGAAGAATAATATTCGATAAAATGGTAATGATATCCTCTATATCGGTAGGCTTAAAGAGTAGGTTCACATCGGCAATCTCTAACTGTAACCTTTAAAAGAATGCTCACACCAGTAACCATGTAATGGTGACCTTTTCCCGGTAACCCTGTAACGGTGACCATGTTGTGGTAAACCTGTAACGGTTACCTTGTAGTGGTATCCTTGTAACGGTGACCTTGTAGCGGTAACCATATAGAGGTGACCATATAACGGTAGTCTTTTATCAGTGATCATTTATCAGTGACCTTGAAGCGGTAACCTTGTAGCCCTAACCTTGTAGTGGTAACCTTGTAAAGGTAATCTTGTAACTGTAACCTTGTAACGGTAAGCTTGTACATTGATAAATTTTGCACTGTAAGCTTAACCAATCAAGCAGTGAGATTGAATGTATATGAATATCACTCTATAGGAACTTGAAAAGTCAATGAAACATAATTTTCCAAGAATGAAGAGATGGTTCTTACTTAAATGAAAAAAATATTTGGGATTATCAAAAAAGGATTTGGGATTATCAAAATATGTGAGTTTCAACAATCTCTCCCTTTTGGATAATCAAAATTTATGGCCTTGCTGAGAGTTTTGAATCAAGGTAAAACACATCTGGTAATGTTATTGAATCAGAAGATTTATGTTTTTAATATTTTCTCCCCCGTGAGAATGACTTCTCCCCTTTTCTCCCTTTTAATATTTTCTCCCCATTTGTGATTAACAAAAATCTTACAGAAAGAAAAAAAAGAGAAAAGAGATAATCTTTATTATTAAAATAGCAGTACATTATACAAAAATTAAAACACCAATCCATATCAACTAAGACAGTCCACACTCAATCCTCATCAGATATGCCTATAGGAGCTTTGTCCTTAGAGGCTGAGGATACAGGTGCTAAAGGTGGAGGGATAGGCCGAGGGATGGTAGATAGAAAGGTAGGAGGAGATGCAATAGCATCATTAGTAGACCTGTAGTGAGTATATCTATGAGGAATCAAGGGGGTCATGCTACTGATGGCCTGGGTAGGAGTCATCAAAGGAACAACACTGGTGGAACCTAAAATGGCTGAAGAAGCAAGATGAGCAGGAGGAACTATGATTGGAGTGCAGTCCACATGGAGGAAAGGAAATAGAAGATTCCTAAAGTCCATAATAATACTTCCATCTCTCTCCATATCAGAAATAGAATCATCCATATTATCCATGAGTTTTTCCAAAGCAGGAGTCAATTCTCTGAGTCTTATAACCTGATCCTTAAAGGCTAGAGTGAAAGGTGGGATCCTTATGTTTTCCAACAACAACATGAATTGACCATCCATATAATGTTTTGTGTACACATGTTTTTAGTAGAAATAAACTTGATCCTTGATGGACTTCTTATCCCGAGCACCTTCTCTTAAATAGTATCCCAGAAGACTATGAATTTCCCTAGTGATGGAAATGACCTGAGAATCTGAGGAACTGCCACCAGAGAACTTTTCCACTTCTTCTCTAACCATGGTCCGGAAAGCTTCAATTTCAATTGGAGGACAAGCTAAAGTGGAAGCAGAAGCAGCTAGAGAAGCCAGAGAGAAGGCTACTGTCTCCTTGAACGATTTTGTCAGCCCAGTGATCAGTCTTTTGACATCATCATCTTTCCATTTCACATGTGTTTCCATAGATTTCTTGAAATCCTCAAACACTGTGACCATTTTATTAACTGTTCTTTTGACATATGCAAGTTATATGTCCACTTGGGTCCTTGAATCTATATAAGCATCTAATTTGGAAATATACTGTTTCACAAAAACCATAGAATCTGTCATCTCACTAATTTGACTATGGCATTGACTTTCTTCCTCGAGCAGAGTATATTGAATACTGGAGTGCATTTTGACTAAGTCAGATGTTAGATGCCCATGATCTAGAGCAACATCCTTTTCCACTTCTAAAGACCTATCACCAGACACTTTTTGCATGTTTGATTTTAGGGATTAAAGATTTGTTTTTCCGACATATTCTTGATGGAAAGAGGTTGGGATAAGAGTGAGGTTTGGCACCAGGGGTCTTCTATTAGGACTCTCATCTGTTGATTCAACATAGTCTAGACCAAATACCATAAATCCAGTGTGTTCATACGATCCTTAAATTTCATTCAAAATAGAAACTATGCCTTTAATTGCAGGTTCCTCCCCCTCAATCTGACCAATCTCCTAATCTGCCAAATTCATTTCCTCCAGACCTCCTTGATCAACTGCAACATCAGGAAGGTTCACTTCCACTTCCACTTCAGAATCTTCAAATACTTCCTAGACATGTCCATCCTTAACTGAATCAATAGCTTATTCTTCTTCTCCACTTTCTACCCTTTCTGTATGTCTTATTAAGGGACTAAGACTGAGACATTCCTCTTCATTTTCCGCAACAGCTGTCTCAAGGTTAGCATGACCTGATTCAGAGTCCTCATCCTTATCTGAGGTATCACTAACTTCTCTTAAAACAATTTCAGCCACTTCTTCTTCACTGGTCTCTTCATCATTGTCCCTTAAGGTAGCTTCCCTTGTATGCAATATCTTTTGTAGGCCAGGGTCAATAAAGGATACAGTAGTCACACGAGGATTGAAGGGAAGGTCAGTGTGACTTTTTTCATCTATAAGAGAGTCCTCTCTTTATTTCACAGTAGAAACTTCTTCTTCATCATCTGAGTAGGCAGTCTCGGCTTTATCATGCTTACGACCTGGGTCTCACTTATTCTTATGCCTAGTAGGATGAGTTATAGGATTGAAATCTTCATACACATTATCCTCATCATTCACCCATATCTTTATCCATGGATTGTAGTTAATTTTCATCAACTTGCAGATTAGTTTGGTGATGCAATGGTTATTCTGTACAACAACAATTTATTATTTATCTCCAGCAACTCCTTTCACTTTCAACATAAGAGATATCATCTTGGCATGGAATAGAGAATTGGATTTGGAATTAGGCTTGGTCATGTCTTCGAGTTGAATCATCAATAGCCAACACATGTTAATCATATGTCCATGCTTCAGAAAATTCAGAATGAATATGTCCTGATACATCAAAACAATGAATTACCCTCTCCTAGGACATATCACAAGGTGAAGTTTTTTGAAAAGAATCTTATCATCTCCTTTCATGTCAGCATCAATGATATTTCTTGGAATTTCATTTCCTGTCAATTCAGCTAATGATTATTCTGAGAAAAAAAACTAACTAGTGGGAGGAACCATTTTTGAGTAATAGTCATAAATTCCATCATGATGAATCCTTAAACAATCATCTCACTCAGAAGAAGAGAAACATACATTTACTATATGTACTCTTGAATTCATCCAGTGCTCATTCTCAGACTATCTGAATTTCAGATACTCATAGAATTACTTCACCAAGTTCGGGCAATAGGGACCATTGTTGTTTGCAAAACATTCAACCCAATACTGAGCTTAAATTCCCTTAATCACTAAATATCGACTCGAAAGTAGCCACTCCCTTCTCAGCTACTATCTCCCTCTTAGATAAATGAAGGTGCAGTACCTTTTCCACAGTTTGGATTTTGCTACTCGATTCATCTCTAGGTATCATAGGATCAGGCATGTCTCCTTCATCACTGACTAATGACCTCTTAAATCTAGCCATTAATCTGGAGCAGTTAGAGGTTTCAGCGGAGGTTTAGGTTCTGAGATTTTAGAGAAAGAGGTTCGGAGGAGGGTTGGATGTTGCTCAAAATGTGTTCTGTGTTCTATTTTTATCATTTAGGGATCAAAAAATAAAATAGATAAAATATATAAATAATAGTAGAAAAAAGGTTCATATTCTAATTAGGAGAACATAAAATGCAAAGTCCTGGACATTGAATGTCTATTGGTAAGGAGGTATCTGTGAGGTATAACGGTGTGGTCCTAACAGTGAGGTCCTGACAGTGATGTTTGAAGGGTGAGGTTCTAAAAGTGAAATTCTAAGGGTGAGGTTCTAATAGTGAGGTTCTAACGGTGAGGTTCTAATAGCGATGTTCTAACGGTGAAGTTCTAATAGTAATGTTCTAACAATGAGGTTCTGACATTGAGGATCTAATTGTGAGGTTCTGACGGTGAGGTTCTAACAGTGAGGTTCTAATGGTGAGGTTCTAACAGTGAGGTTATAAGAGTTATCAGTTTATCATACCTAACTCATGTCAAATGTAATTTAACCTCCTGAAAATCAAAGGCTTTGTGAATATATCTTCCAATTGGTTTCGGTACCAATGAATTCAAGAGTGACATCACATTTTTGAAAATGATCTCTCAAGAAGTGACTTCTTACATCAATATGCTTTGTTCTAGCATGAGATACCGGATTCTTAGAGATGTTAATAGCACTTGTGTTGTCACGATTTATAGAGATATGTTTGAATTGATGTCCATAGTCTAGTAAAGTGTGTTTCATCAATAGAATTTGAGCACAACAACTACCACCAACTATATATTCAGCCTCTGCAGTAGATAATGCAACATAATTTTGTTTCTTACTACACCATGATACTAGAGACTTGCCTAAAATGTGACATGTTCTAGAGGTTCTCTTTCTTTCTAACTTGCAACTAGAAAAGTCAGCATCTGAATAACATATTAAATCAAAAGGTTGTCCCCTCAGATAAAATATTCCTAAACATATAGTATACTTGAGATATTTAAAAATTCATTTAACAGCATTTAAAAGAGAATCTTCGGGATTTTATTGAAATCGAGCACACAGGCATACACTGAACATAATATCAGGTCTACTAGTAGTAAAATAAAGTAGACTCCCAATCATACCTCTGTAATTGGTTTGATCCACTGGTTCTCTAGTTTCATCAGTATCTGATTTGCAAGTGGTAGTCCTAGGTGTATCACTTCCTTTAATACTATCCAAACCAAAACGTTTTAAAAAATCTTTAATAGATTTATTTTGACATAAAATAATACCATCATTGTTCTGAAAAATTTGAAATCCAAGGAAAAAATCTAGTTCCCCCATTAAACTCATTTCAAATACATTTTTCATCAATGATGAAAAATCAATAGAAAAATAATGTTTAAAAGATCCAAAATTTATATCATCTACATAAATTTTTACTATCAAAAAATCTTTGGAAATCCTTTTAATAAAGAGAGTTTGATATGTTATCCATTTTTAAAACCTTTTGAAATAAGAAAAGAACTGAGTCTATTATACCAAGCTCTTGGAG
The DNA here is from genome assembly GCA_963277665.1 of Viscum album. Classification (NCBI taxonomy): domain Eukaryota; kingdom Viridiplantae; phylum Streptophyta; class Magnoliopsida; order Santalales; family Viscaceae; genus Viscum; species Viscum album. The sequence goes on from OY728151.1 coordinate 474,239,077, forward strand.
TATGATTTAGAGCATATAAGGCTTTAGATAGTTTAAAAACATGATTTGGAAAAGGGGGATTTATAAATATAGGGGGTCATTCAACAAATACATATTCAATTATATATCTATTTATAAATTCACTTTCAACATCCATTTGATAAAGTTTGAAATTCAGATGAGCTGCATAAGCAAGTAGTACCCTAATGGCTTTCAGTCTAGCTATAAGAGCAAAAGTTTCCTTATAGTCTATTAATTTTTCTTAACTATACACTTGTGCAACTAGTCTAGCCTTGTTTTTATATATATTTCCATACTCATCAACATTGTTCTTAAACACCCATTTAGTGCCTATGGTTAAGGTGTCCTTAGGTCTTTCTACTTGTTCCCAACATTATTTATTTCAAACTAATTCAATTTTTCTTGTATATCCATCACAAAAAATTCATCATTGATTGCATAATTGATATTTTTAGCTTCAATATGTGAATGAAAATCTTGATGTTCAACTTTGTTTCTCAGAGAAGATCTATATTGTGTCCCTCAATTTAAATCACCTAAAAATTCATCAAAATGATGATTACTTAGAGTTTGAATACCTCTAGAACAAGTTGAACTAGACCCCTCATGGTCATCTATTGGTTCATACTCAACAGGTGCAAATACTAGAAGATTCCCAAAAATGGTTAGTTATACCGGAGTTTCTCTATCATTAGCATAAGATATAGAATTGACATATCATCCTCAAGATATGCAAAAGAGGTTTTGGGTTCATGTGGATCAGTATCATCAAACATTACATGAACTGATTCATCCACAAATTTGGTTTTCTTATTGAATACTCTGTAGGATTTACTTGAGATTGAGTAACCTAGGAAAATTCCTTCATCACTTTTGGACATAAATTTTTCAAGATTATCTTTAGTGTTTAGGATAAATATTTTACAACCAAAAACTCTAGAGTAATGAACCTTAGGTTTCCTATTATTCCAAAGATCATAAGGGGACTTCTTAAAAATCGATCTATTGAAGACTCTATTAATAAAGTAACAAGCTGTATAAACAGCTTCAGCCCAAAAATAAATTGGAAAATCATATTCATTGAGCATTGTACTAGAAATCCCTTGAAGTGACATATTTCTTCATTCCACGACTCCATTCCGTTGAGGTGTTCTATGAGAAGATAAGTTGTGACTATATCCATTTTGTGAGAAATAAGATTAAAACTTTTTATTTTCAAACTCACGGCCATGATCACTTCTCAAGGTCTTAATACTAAGTCCACTATGCTTTCCTACAGACATGGAATATTTGATAAAATAATAACAAGATTTGCTTTTGTGAGCTAGAAAATATACCCAAGTGTACCAAGAAAAATCATCTACAAGAACATAGACAAAGTACTTCCCATTTAAACATGAAACTCTTGTGGTCCCATAAAATCCATTTGAACCAACTCAAGCGGTTGAGAAGTAGAAACTTCGTTCATTGGTTTGAATGAAACATTGTGTTGTTTCCACTTTTGACAAGGATTACACACTTCGTTAAGAAGGAATTAGAATTTAGGTAAGTCTCTAACTTAACCTTTCCTAGTTAGTTTGCAAAGTGAGTGCAAATTACAGTGTCCTAGTCTTCTGTTCCACAACCAGGATTCCTTATGAAACACATTTAAACTAGAAACATTTTTCTTAGCTAAGGAACCCATATCAATAGAATATACATACTCATTTCTGAGAGCTTTAAATATTTATTCATTTTTATAAATAAAAACATTACATGCATCATTTTCAAACTTGACGTTAAAACCATCATCACACAGCAAAGAAATACTTAACAGATTTTATTTTAACCCATCAACCAAAAGTACTTTTGAAATTAATACAGTATTAGGGTTACCAATCTGGCCTAAGTCGACAATTTTCCATTTATCATTATCATCGAATGTGACATATCCACCACCAACTTTAATCAGAATTTTGAAACATGAATGGTATCCAGTTATATGTCTTGAAACTACACTTTCCAAGTACCACAATGCTCTACAAAGACTCTTTACACAATTTTCCTGCAAAATATATTAGACATGGGGTAACATTGGTACCCATATTTTCTTGGGTCAAGAGAGGTTAGAATGTAATACTCTAGGAACCCATACCATTCTCATAGATTTCCTATAATCAACAGATATATTTTAAGACCTAAACCCTTTGTTTCGTCCTTTAGAGAATTGTTTTTCAAGAAATGGTCCAGAACATGAACTAGTTGAGAATTGTCTAGATTTTGGAACAAATTTGGTTAAAATAAACCTTCTCTGTCCTAGATGATATACTAGACCAGTTGTATATTTTGGGGCAATCTGTTGTCCTAAAAACTGAGTCAAGGTATCTCTACCAGATTTAAATTTTTCACGATCTCTCCTCAATTGTTCATTAGATAATTTGAGTTCAGTATTTTCTTTTAACAACTGAGCGCATTTTTTTCCTCAATATCCAGATCAGATTTGAAATTAGTATTTAAGGCGTGGTGTATTTTCAATAATTTATATTTATCATTTAGTTTATTAAAAGTATCCTCAAGAATTCCACGGTATTCAAATAGTCCATCCTTAGTCATATTATCATCATTATTTGATTCACCTTCATTCCCATAGTAATAATTATTAGGCTTAGGGGAATTTTGTGTTACCTAAGATGTTTTTGTCATGAAGCATAAGTTGGCATGATTGTTCCGTTCACTATCATAAGAAACATATCCGTTGGAGATGTCTTCTAAAGCACTCGAGGTAACATTCACAGCCATTTTAAAACCTTTTCCCTTATCTTCATATTTCTACATAAATTTCAGCTTGGGGCAGTCTGCCTTCACATGACCTTTTTGTTTGCACTCATAACAGATTATTTCATTTGAGTTGTCATTCCATTTTCTGTCGTTCGTCCATTTTCCTTTACTATCATACATTACCTTGTAGTTTTACTTCCTAAATAATCTCTTCTTTTAGTAGAATTTTTTGAATCTTCTAGCGAGATGAGCCATCTCCTCATAACTATCTGAGTCTTCACTTGTGGAAGTATCTATAAGAGCTTGAAATTTTTCTTTATCCTTGTTCATTGAGGTAGTAGTCTTAAATGTAACAGATATATTCCTTGGTTATTGATCTACTTCTTGATTCACCTTAAGTAATTCTTCATACATCAGGAGCTTTCCAATTAGTTCCTTCACTGGAAGTTTGCCTATGTCACAATATTCCCGGATAGAAATAGAAGTCCCTCTCCATCTATTAGGTAGGCATTGAAGAAGTCTCATAATATTGTCCTTGTTTTCCACTGGTTTCCCAAGCAGACTTATTGTATTCACTATTTCATTAAACCTGAGATACATGTCAGAAATTAGTTCATCAGGATGTATTTTAAAGTTATCATATTTAGTAGTGTAAGTATTAAATCTCATTTCATTAACATTTATTGTTCCTTCATGAGAAATAGCTAAAGTATCCCAAATTTCATATGCAGTTTTACAAGCAGATATTCTACTAAATTCTTCATCACCTAGAGAACAGTACAAGGCATTCATTTCTTTACAGTTATTATTATATGTAGCTTTAGTCAACCGAGATCATGTGTCTCTAGAAGTAGCAGGTAATGTATGTTGTTCTCCAATTGTGTCCACGATTTCAGGTCCCATGCTCTCTAGATACATTTTCATTTTTAATATCCAATAAGCATAGTTATTACCGTTAAATAATGGTGTCATGTTAGTAGCAGCACCATCAACTCTATTTTCTAAAATTACATAGAATATTAATGAACTGAATATTGAGATATGAAAAAAAAAATTAAGATCCGTGAGATACAACTATAATCATAGTTAAATACAATATTTATACTAGATAAAAAGTCCTCTGAAACCAAATATTTGTCGGAGTGAATACTAAAGAGGGGGGTGAATTGAATTCCAATTAAAATTTATGTTCAAAACATTATGGTTGAGAAAACCCCCAATTTTAAAAATGGCCTAGTTAATTAAGGCCTTAGAAATGTAAATGTTCAACTGGTCAAAAGATTTCTCAAATGGTGATCAATACTTATATGAATCAGTGTAGAACACCAATTAAACATTTGAAGCAAGTTTATTGAATTAAACAAATACTCACACTAACTAGAACTATCTATCAAAGTGTAAGAAAAAATAGTTTTATGTTTTAGCAAATATAAGAAGCGGATAAAATCAAAATAGTGTATATAAAGATCTACACAACAATGTAAACAAGAGGTTCAGTCTCAAACTAAGACCTAATCCTCTCCACTTGGTGATCACCTTCCACCAAGCAGTTTATATTAAAACTTGATACACTGCCTATATCGGGCTTCCCAATAGTTTTCACAAACTGTCCAGGGAACTTAACCTCTACCATAGTTCTCCGTGGGAAATACAAACTAAATAGACCACACACGGTCTCTTCCACAGTTATACATGGGAAAGAAAAATAAGGTGACGTTTAATGTTAGGATAGTTAATATCCTCCATTTCAAGCACAAGAGACAATGCGTGATATAAACAGACACACATACTTCTCAAATATATTAAATAAAAAAACAAAATAGTGTAGTTATGAAGTAAATGAGTTTTGAAGGCTCTATGTGTTTGGAGTTCATGCCTTAACTCATTGGAATGAGAAATGTTGAAGTTTGTGTCAATCTCTAGATTTTGTTTCCAAAACGGAGTTTTGAAACTCTAGGTTCAAGCTCTCAGTCTTCTGCTTCTGATGTTGATCAAGAGTTGATGAAGCACAGAAGGTAGGAATGAGTTTATATCATAATGATCTTCATGATGCTTGTGGTCCAGGATCATAGTGTTGGACGGGATGACTTTATAGATCTGGCATGTATGCTCTATCACACTTCTCAAGCGCCATTTTCTTTGTATTCACTTATATGTTACTCTTCCTGTTTTTATCATTGATCCTCATTTCTATTTTGTGGTCTTCACTTTTTATATTTGAGGCCCGTCAATGGGAATGATCAGATCACGTGCATGCTTTCTCATACCTCATATTGTCCATAGTATTGTCTCCTGAAACATTTATAATCAGCATTAATTAATGTCAGGGCATCTATTTTATAAAATATGACCATTATAAATGAATTTAGAAATTGATAATGAATGGAAGAATAAGATTCTGTAAACTGGTAATGGTAGACTTCATATCGGTAGGCATCAATAGTCGGTGCACATCAGTAATCTCCAATTATATCCTTTTACTGTATGCTCACACCAGTAACCATGTAATAGTGACCTTGTTGCGGTAACCCTATAATGGTGACCTTGTAGTGGTAAACATGTAAAAGGGACCTTGTAGTGGTAACCTTGTAACTCTGACCTTGCAGCGGTAACCTTGTAGTGGTGACCATATAACGGTAACCTTTTATCGGTGACCATATAGCTCTGACCTTGTAGAGATAACCATGTAGTTGTAACCTTGTAGCGGTTACCTTGTAGCGGTAACATTGTAATGGTAATATCATAACAATAACCTTGTAATGGTAAGCCTGTACTTAGATAAATTTTGCATTGTAAGCTTAACCAATCATGCAGTGAGATTGAAAGTATATTAATATTACTCTATAGTAACACAAATCGTTAATGAAACATAATTAGAAAAGAATGAAGACATGGTTCTTACTTAAATGAAAAAAATATTTGGAATTATCAAAATAGGATTTGGGATTATCAAAATATGTGATTTACAACAGATATGTAGAGGAATTCCATGTCTCCAACATCAGGCTCAAGGTATCATTGACGATTATCTGCATAACTTTTTCATCGACTCTGGGCAGCATTATATTGATGTTGGATTATCTTACCCTTATCCACCATTTCTTTGACCATTTCTGGACCTAGGAGTTTTTTCTCCCCAACTTCATCCCAATGTGCTGGTGTCCTATGTCTCTTATTATACAGGGCTTCATAAGTATCCATTTGGATGCTTGATTGGAATCTATTTCTGTATCAGAAATCAACAAGAGGAAGATGTTGATCCAATCCTCCTTTGAACTCCATTGAGCACACTCTCAACATGCCCTCAATTGTTCGGATAGTCTGCTCATATTGGCCATCAGTTTGAGGATTATAAGTTGTATTTAATTTCATCTCAGTATCCAAATCATGTTAAAGACTCTTCCAAAACATAGAGGTGGATCTTAGATCTCGATCTGATCCAATCAATAGTGGTTCTCCATGTAGCCTTACCAAATATCTGATTTATATTTGTTCTAGATGATTTTGTGAGAAAGCCTCTTGAATTGAAATGAAGTGTACGGTATTTGAAAGTCAATCCATAACAACCTAGATATCATTGTTTCCTTTGGATGTATTCTGATTTCTAGTGACAAATTCTACAGCAATTTTCTCCCATTTCCTTGCCCTTATGGGTAATGGTTGCATCATCCCCTTAGATTTCTGCCACTCAGCCTTCACTTGATGACATACTAGCCACTTTGATGTATACACATCGATCTCCTTCTTCACATTATCACACCAATAATGCTCTAGGATACCTGCATACATATTTGTGTTTCTTGGGTGAATGGATACATTTTAACTATGTGAATCATCCAAAATATCCTTCTTTAACTTTAGATTTGATGGAACACATATTCTTTACCCAAATCTCAGAATTGTTTCTCCATTGAAATTAAACTCAAAGGATTTCATTTTTCTAACAGTTTTCAACTTCTTATGAATTCCCAAATCATTATTTTTAGAATCCTTTAACCATTCCAAAAGAGATGGTTGAGTAATCATTTGTGAAATGATTGATGATGTTCCCTTATTTATGATTCCCATGTCCATTTTCATAAAATCTAAGAAGAATTAATCCTATTAAATTCTCATTGATGGTATAATCATTGGGTCCTTTCTACTAAGAGAATCCTCTACCTTGTTCACCTTCCCATGTTTTTAATTTACAGAGCAATCATAGTCTTTGTTCATCTCTATCCATCTTTGTAGTAACATTTTCAACTCTTTCTGTTTGAATATATACTTGACGATTTTTTGATCCAAGTATATTTCACACTTCTCATCAAAGATGTAATGTAGCCAAATTATTTAAGAAAATATCTTTGTAGCCAACTCCAGATCATGTCTTTTAATGTTTTTCTCATGAGCTTTCAACTGCCTTGAAGCATAGGCAATGACTTTGTAATTTTTCATCGACACACTACCCATGCCATTCTTTGAAGCATCACGGAATACAAAAACATGTTCTCCACTCATGGGTAAAGTGAGAAAGAGGTCATTTATAACCCACCTTTTCAACTCCTTGAGGTATCAACACATTTATCCCTACATGAAAACATGACACCCTTTTGTGTTTGCTTAGTAAAAGGGTTGGAAAACTGTGATAAATTTCTCACAAATCGGAGATAATATCCTTCTGACCCTAGGAATATATGGTTATCTGTTACCGATGTTAGCCTTGTCCATACTTCAAGTACAGATTTCTTGGAGGGATCCAAAGATTTACCATTGCTTGTAATTATATGACCCTATAATGAGACCACCATCAGCAAGTACTCACACTTGTTGTAATTTTTGAAGATATTCAACTTTTGCAAGGACTTTAGTAAAGTTCTTAGATGATCCTCATTATCTACCTTGGTTTTGAAGTATATTAGAATATCATCTATAAAGACTATGAAATTTTTTTCTAGGTACTCTCTAAAGACTCTATCCATCTAGTCAATTATGATTTATGGAGCATTAGTGAGTCTGAAAGGCATTACTCTGAATTCATAGTACCCATATCATGTATAAGAAGAATTCTTGGGTATATCCACCTTCTTCACCCTTAATTGGTAATATCCCTACCTCTGATCAAACATGGAGAAGTATTGTTCTCCTCATAGATGATAAAAAATCATCAATTTCTGGAAGAAGATACTTGTTCATTATCATGATTTTGTTGATCTCACAATATTCAATACAAAGGCGCATTTACCCATCCTTCTTTTTGACGAAGTGGACTTATGAACCCCATAGTGAAGCAGATGGGAATATATTCCCTTTATTTAGATTCTTCTGTAGTTGATTCTTCACCTCATCAAGCTCCACAATAGCTATTCTTTATGGAGTCTTTGATATTGGAAATGCCCCGGGTATAACGTCAATTGAGAATTCAACATCTCTTCTTGGATAAAGACTATAAAATTCCTTAGGAAACACTTCATTGAATTCCATCACAATAGGAACGTCTTCAAGTATGATTTATTCCTTAGATTCTATCATCTGAGATATTTACACATGCTCATAGGAAAGTAATATCCACACATAAGATGATGGGGCTAAGGATTATTCATCTCCCTCCTTGAACTTTTATAGAATTTGGAGTTGATTCCCTGTATGAGAGTTATTTCCCTCTCATGGATATTTATGTTGGTTCTATATAAGGAAATCTAATCCATGCCAATAATTGCATCAAATTCCACTAGAGGGAGTATGGTGAGGTTCTCCAGAAAGTTCAATCCCCAAATTATGACAGGGAGAAGTGATATTCAAATGATGAAATGATTGTCCCATTATTTAAACTCACCGAAATCTTTTCATCCATTATTTGTGGTGGTGGTGGTATTATTTTACTAAACTTTCAGGATACAATATAATTCATTGAACTAGAATAGAAAAGTTTGTTCACTATTCTTGAATGAATTACAATAATGCCAGTCACCACTTTTTTGTCGGGGTTCACATAAGTGGTAGTGATAAAAAAATATATCCCCTGCTTTCCTGGATGTTGTTGGTTTCCATTGAAATCCATTGGCTTAGGGAACTAATTTTCAATGTTCTCTGGTTCTTTGCAATTGAGTAAATGAACAATAAATCGAGGGTCGATAGAGTGTTCCTCTCTTATTTTGTAGCTGAGGGTTTTTCTTTCCTGCAGTTAACGGCTAGGTGCCCTTCTTTTACACACCTAAATCATATCTTTATCTCCTTCAGGAAATATGTGTGGTGATTCATTCTGCACCTTTGTCAAGCGGGGTTCTTTTTTTTTCTCGGCACAATTAGATTTGTCCACCGAACTTCCAGAATTTAATTCCACCTTATGCTTCTTATCCACATGATACCCCTAAGATTATATGATCACTATTTTGACTTTTAGGTCACATCAGAAAATTTCCTCATAGATATCAAAGTCACAGATCACCCAGAATTTCAGTAGGATAGGCTTACACCCACCAATGTAGTGGTCAACCATGAATTCAGTGGTAACGAAAAAGAGAGGGTCATACCATGAAAGCGTTGCGATGTTTTCCTCATACACTCCGATTGATTTTTTATCTTTTTTCTTGAGGGAAAAAAAGTACCTTTCCATCTTATGTCGGTGGGTGCAAGTAAAATATTTATCGAAAATAATCTTCTGCAAGTCCTTCCATTCTAACGCCTTAATGTCCTCCTCATGCTTCTTATTTTTTATCAATTTGCACCATTGATCTGCTTCACCCTCTATATGATAAGAAGCCTAAAGAACCTTCTCTTGTTCAGAACATTGAAGGATGGAGAAGATAATTTCAATGGAGTTGATCCATTGTTTAGCGATCGAGGGATCTGATAATCAATTAAAAGTAGGAGGCATTTGTGTCATGAAACTCTAGATTGTGACATGTTATTTCTTGGGGGGGGGGGGTTGAACATTATTCTTGATCAATTTTTCTATTCAAAACATGATTTAACTAGGACAGTATCATGAAAAAGTTCATGATTCCCACTCTAATCAGATTGGGAATTTCATTAGAACAGTTGTCACACTGATCTTCACATTAGTTTTTAGCTCGAGTCATCCTTTTACTGGCCATTACCAGGAATAAAAGGAATGTTATGGGGAAACACATAAATTCTAATCCATAGACAAAACATATAATTTATAAATTACTTTTATTTCTTTAATTTATGAATATATATTCTTCAATATATATAATCCATGATCTACCTCCAATGATATATTCTAAGGGGAATTATTTTAATTCAATTAATAATGGTTCATACTATGCATGTGAATTTAACAAAGAATATCCTTTGGGAGTGTCATAACCAAGATTGTAGTAAGGCACATTGTTGTGTACCAGGATGCCCCAGGTCAAGCTTGAAACTCCTTGTCAGAGTTTTCACTCCTAGGTACATCTCTGCCTGAGCCGACTCTAATTGTTCGTATCCAGATGAGGATGTATTTTCGTGATAAAACAGTTACTCAATACTATCCAAAATTAATGGGAAGTTTTTATTATACATAGTCTTATCCCTAAGTATTAAATAGGGTTTTCTAATTCTAATACCCAAAATTACTAAACCAATCATCTGATACCAAATCTAACAACCCTGCTCTATCACACACTTAAACATGATTTATTAAATTATCTTTCACTTAATAAAACTATGAGGATCGATAGGTATAGTGTATTGGGAAAATAAGGACATTACATAACAACTTAGGATATAAAAACCCAACATCTTCGTTGAAAACTTCTTTTACAGGACCACTACATTACTTCGATCATAGCATTGCATGGGATAACCTAAGGACATGCATTAGAAAAGGCTAAGCTATAAGTCCCCTTAAGAGAGGAAAGACGACATAAAATGAATAATAAATTGCATGTTAGGCAATAGGCATATCAAATGATCATAATAGAAACATGAACATAGATGTATCATATAACATGATTATCATAACTTGGAAATGTGGAAACAAATCTTAACATTTTATTAGCATAACCCAAGGATAATTGCAGAAGGAGCATGATTGAACACTCATTTCACTTTAATTATCATGAGTAAACCCTAATTGAACACGGCTTATAATGATACTAATCTTAACCCAATGCATTGCAACACTATCAGGGTGAACCCTTCTTAATCCTTTCACTTCATGCATAAGTGTGCCACATGGATCATATAACAAGGATTCATTAAAATTCATCATTTATTCCACAATAATGGAATGGGGAATTCATATATAAAACTATATAATCAGTAAGTAAATGTTCATAAAGCTGAATACCCTTAATAGTGTAATGAGCATGGTATTCACGACACAACGACTATGGATTGGAAAATCGTTGTGAAATTTCGATAGCATAATGACATGACATAATTATTGATAAGAATGAAGGATGTGAGATAAAGGGGTGTCTCACCATATTTACATAAAATGGACAGTAAGGGAGACATATAGATATGTGTACCACCATAATTAATGTAATTTCAGATTCATAATACAGAATATCTTCATGAATGTAAATGAGAAGATAGATATTCCTTACGGAATTTCGGCATACTAAAGGGGGTTCATGGGAGCCATTACTGGGAGAGAAATGGAAATATCGTCATTAAAACATAAATCTTACAATATGGGAGAGGTGAAAAACTATACCCCAATATTTTAAATTGAAAATTAGAGGGAATAAAAATATAATGGAATTTGGACAAAAAAAGAGAAAGGGAGAAATCCATTTCAATGTTTTGGCATGGTAACAGTTGTACTTGGGGTGCATTAATGAGAGTTAAAGGGGCCTTTAATCATTAAAAAATAAAGAGGGAGGTATGGGGAAGGTGTGAAATCATACCCCAAAATTTTTAATAGAACATTAAAGCGTATAACAATATAATTAAATTGAGACAAAAATGAGAAAGGAGGAAATCCCTTTCTTTTTCAGAGTGATCCCAAAGGGTGGGGGGCTTGAGTGGGGATTATTGAGATCTTTGGGAGCCTAAAGAGAATTATAGAGATATTAGGACAATATTTGGTTGATCCGAAAAATATTTTAGTGAATAGGATGTGGGAGCTTGGGTGTGTTTACAGAGGAAAAGAAAGGGAATTCTTAATTATTTTGTTTTTAGCCACCACACATTAAACATATCAAAACCACAAACAAACCCATGGTATTTCCCCATGGTTTTTTCCAAAGGGGATAGAAATAAAATATTTTATATTTACAGTTGACAAACTTCTTAAAATATTAGGCTTTCTTTTGTGGATGTGAGTCACGTTCTCAAGGAAATCATTTTAAAAGGATTAAATGATTTATAAGTTTTGGAGGGTCCACTAAAGATTTGTAAAATAAACTAAAAAAACCTAAAATCACATTATTTTAATGGTAAAAAATATATGGTATGAACAAAATATTTATTGAACTTTATTACATCACTATTGGTCCATTTTGATGTCATAAAACACATTATACATTTAAATGGTATTTAATTTTTACCCAAAAATTCAACTATCTCAGAAAATTATGAAAAATTTACCATTGGATAATTTTGATGTACTAATTAGAAAAATAAAATTCATTTTATCTAAATAATTTTCTAAATATTTGAATGATTAATTTTAAATTAAAAACAGACATTTATTGAAATTTCAAGGGTTTTGAAAAAAATTGTATTCAAACCTTAATAAAAATTAAAATTGTCTTCATAAAAATTATTTGATCATTTAGATTTAATAAAAATTTATTTAGTAATAATATTTTATTAAAATAATATTTAATTAAAAAATCAACAATCCATCAAAATAGATTTCTTAATTGAATTTTAACTAAAAATACTCTTTGTGCTTTAAAAACTATTTACAAAGAAAAAATAATAAAAAGAAAGTGTACTATTTATTCTATAAAAAAACATTGCACATAATCATAGTGATATGGTATTGCTACATAATCCATTATAACAAATACATAATATCTAAGGGTAAGGTGGGCGATGGTGACAGACTCTTAGGGTGGCTCGACTAACATAGATCGGTCGATAATCTCTATCAACATCCACTTCTCCAGTAGGCGGTTCTGCTCGAGCTTATATTGTTGAAGCTCAACTTGGGCTTGGTCAAGAGTAAATCCCAATTATGCAGCCTCCTTTATAATCTCAAAAAAATGGGATTCGTATGAAGAAATTATACTAGATGTGGTTGTCACTTCCTTTGTGTGAGTAAATTGGATTTGTTAAAGATGAATAATTATACTAATCATGTGATCACTGTTCAACGGATATATTAGCAATGGTAAGAATTATTATCGGTATTTTTAAATCCAAAAACATAATACCAAGGAATTGTATATTTTATATAACCATTTTACAAAATAATACATCTAATTAGATCAATAATAATTTTCATTAATAAAATTTTGGGTCGTTACAAAGAAAATATCTGAAATGATTGTTTCTAGAGAACATAGTCTAATAATAGAGAGGATTTTAAGTTTAATTTTAATTTTACCTACTCAATTGGATATTGGATCATATATTCTATATATTTTTTCTAGTTCAAAGGTGAAAAGGGTTGTATATAAAATTATGTATCCATAAATATTGGTTGAGTGACTCTTACTCATGATGTAGTTATTGACATATTGTGGAAGGTATAAGTGAGGGTTCAATTGAATAATGGATGTTTCCTTATAATTTATATATTGAAACATGTTTTATGTCTCTAAAAGAACCTTATTTCTGTTTTTATCTATATGAATCATATTTCGGATAATTTTTTGTTGAAAGGGTATAAAAGTTTACTCGGGTTACTCTTTTCTTAGACAGAGGTGAAAAATATTTGTCACTATATCATAATATATGGTATGTGAGAGCTACACATTCCTAAAAACATTATTTTAGGAGTTCATAAATTCAGGATAATTGGTTTGAGATTTTAAATGTAAAAGGTATATAGATTCTATAGGAAAAGGGAATACAAAAGTTGGATTATTCAGACATTAGAAGATATTAGACTTGTATATTTAGAATGTTCAAAAAGGTATATTTTAATATTCTTTTAAGGAGAAAAAAAATCTAGAATATAATTTATATTCATATAAGGAATGGAGGGACTTACCCCAGTTTTTCCACATAGAAAGGATAGGTAATTTTTTACATTCATTTATTATTCTATTAAAAGATTATGGGTATAATTTATGAAATAAAGAGGTGATTATTTTTAAGAATTTTCAAATGAAGGTTTATTGTGGAAAGGGTAACCAAAATTAAGATAAAATTTATGTGTTGATATAATAGTGGTGATTTTAGAAGAAAAAGTATCCATAATTGATGTTGGCACTAAGGAATCCAGCATGAGAAAGTTATTCCCATAAAAAATGTATTCAATAATTTAGCTGTTAGAATGAATTGGTCATTGATAGAGAGGATTAAAATTATGTTTATACATTTTATAATGGCTGCATATTTTTTAGTGGAATTAATGGGTAAAAGAAATACATAAAAAATAGAAAATTATTGTAACTAGTTGGATAGTAGTTACCAAACATAACTATTTTTAAGATATACAATCTAATTTTATTATATTAGAGTATTAGAAAGATTATACTACATTTAAATGGATTAAAAAGACAAGATAATATTGATGAAAAATCATTGTAATACTTATTCATATGATATGAAGACAAATATTTTGGTTTTTTAATTTATGATGAATAAAAGAAGAATTTTTTTTGAAAGTTAGAATGCTCCCTTAAATGAGAATGTCTTGTTAAAATATTATAAATTGAGGAGGGAATAAGTCTTTTACAATGACTCAAATCCAAATCAAGTTGGTCTTAATAGTGGTTTGGACCGATCATTGGTTTTAGAATGTTTATAAGTATCTAAGACTATAAGGTACATATGTTTTATGTGTATCTGAGACTGTCAGGTACATATGTTTTTATTCCAAGGCTAACATTATATTAAGGTCTTAGTAGGTAGCCTTGATATAATATTTTCCATTCTTAGGTGTATGTCACAATTCCATGTCCTATTCATATGCAATGATCTCATATATTATTTCCTTGGTATTTATATGATTTAGATTTTATGAACATCTAATATTTATTCCACGAATCAAGAGTATATTCTTTGATATACAATCTATGATCTTATAATGTTATGATCATGTTCCCATACCATTTTGCTCATGTTATTCTTAAATATATCCCTTATTTTTTGCTTAATAATCATCTAAGACCACCAATTTATTATGTTTACTCTCTATATGTAATTAAGAAAGGTTTTATGTATGATTATAAATGAATAATATCTTTAAGGGATATATTCAAGATCTTTCACCAAGATATATGATTTTGTTTCCATGATTTTGAAGACACTAAACTGTCATAGTTATCAAGAATGTAATGTTGAAATTTTAAGAATATTAATCTAAAAGTATGTAAATTCTATTTATGTAAATATTGGGTCACTATATAAAATCATATAAGTTCCCATCCTCTAAATAAAAAAATATGTTTTTTAATCCTAGTTGTAGAGATATATAGTGAGAAATCAGATCGAATTTTATGGGAAACCATAAAATTTTGATTTATACAATGTATTGTAAAATAAAGTTCAATTATAAAATTGAGGTGAGGCGTTAAATCATAAAAAACCATTTTATGTAATAAAATATTTTATCCCAAAAACCCTCACCCTCTATATTTAATTTTAAAACCATGATTTTATTGAAAATAGTTTTTATTCATTAGCTTCTTTATTATTCATATTTCAATTATTTCATGGAAAATAATTCATCATCTCTTATTATTAATTATAAACCCATAACCATTTAAAATTAATCCACTATTTGATTTAATTATATGATTTAATTTATGTAGTTTCACTATAAATTATATGTTGATTATGATAATTTCATTTGTTATATTTTTTAAGGTGTATATTTATCATAAAACATTAATGTTGAGTGATAATTTACATTTCATGTTTATGTTGAAAATTATTTCTCTTCATGATTCTTTTTAAAGACTTGTTTCTTTGAATTCTCAATTTCATTATCTTTCATTCATTCTTTTCTTTAAAAACTCATATTTCAAAAAAAAACATCTAATTATGAATATTCATATGTTAACCTGGAATTTATTTATAAACTTTTCTTTAAGGTTAATTAAAATTTAAAAATTGATATTAATTAATTTAAAAAGACTTATTTAAAGTAATTATTTTTAAAAAATAATGAAACTAAATGTTTTTGTAAAATTTTTAGCATGGTAATTGTAAATGATGACATGGGATTAGAAGTTAAACCCAAAATATGGAATAGTTTTTCCACCAATTGAAGGGTGACTCTTATATGGCCTTCAAATTTACAGATTTCATTATGGATTATGTTTCTAAGGATTTCATTGGGTTTTACTAAAAAAATTGTATTTAATTTTAAGAATTATTATTATGATATTTTCAAAAATTGAACGTTTTTACATTAATTAATATTATTGACTTTATAATAGTTTTAAAATATTTTGTTTTTAAGTAATGTGGTCTTTAGATTATTATGTTTTCATAAGGAAATATTTTTTAATTGAACCTATGACAACCCTTCTTTTTATTACAACTTAAACATTCTTTAATACATAAAACTTCACTTGATCCAAAAAAGAATATCTAGAGGTTTAGTGTCTTTGGGGCTTAGAATCATTACATAAAAACTTTAAACTTTAAATACAACATCTTTATTGAAAACTTCCTTTACATGACCACTACATTCCTTCGTACTTAGCATTGCATGGGATAACCTGAGGACATGCATAAGAAAAAGGGTGAGCTATAAAGCCCAGTAAGGGAGTAAACAATGAATAACATGAGGAGTGAAATACATGTTAGGCAATAGGCATACCAATAGAGCATAAGAGAAACATGCACATAAAGGCATGATAAAGCATGATAATCATAACATGGAAATATGGCAACAACACTTAACATTGAATTAGCATGAGCCAAGGCTCATTGCACATGGAGCATGAGTAAACCCTCATTGCACTTGAAGCACGAGTAAACCCTCGTTGCACTTGAATTAGCATGATTAAACACTCATTGCACATGACGTATCATGATACTATACTTTACCCAATGCATTGGAGCGCTATAAAGGGCGCACCCTTCTTAAACATTTCATTTCATGCATAAGTGTGCCACATGGATCATAAAACATGGATTCATAAAACATAATCATTTCTTCCACTATAAAGGAATGTGGAATTCATACATGAAACTTTATAATCAATATGTAAATGTGCATAAAGGTGAATACCCTTGATGGAGAAATGGGCATGGTATTCACTACACAAAGACATTGTCTTAGAAAATCGGTGCGATTTCGGCAGCGTAACGGCGTGACATAAGAATTCATAAAAAAGGTTGATGAGAGAGAAAGGGGTTCCTCATCATATTTACATGTAATTTACAGTAAGAAGATCATATATATACATGTCCCAACAATTGAAATGGAATTTAGATTCATGATACAAAAGTATTGCTTGAATGTAAAAGAAGAGAGAGAAGTTCCTTTCGGAATATCGGCATAGTAACGGATGTACATGGGAGGCATTTAATGAGAGAGAAAGGGTTCTACGATCATTAAAACAATAAGAGGGAAGTATGGGGGAGTTAAGAAACCATACCCCATCATTCATAATTGAAATAAAAAGGGAAATACAACTTAAAGAAAATTGACAAAAAATGAGAAAGGAAGAAAACCCCTTACTTGGAAGTGTGCTTCCAAAGGCTAGAGAGAGGCTTGTGAGAGGCTTCTTGGGAGCATGGGGCACCTTGAGAGGATTCTAGAGAGAGTAGGGCAGAGGTTGGACGAACTTCAAGGGCTTTGAGTGAGGAGGAAGTGGGAGCTTGGGTGGGTTTATATAGGAAAGGTGAGAGAATTCTTTATTATTTAGGTTTGGGACCCCTTATATTAAAATAATCCAAACCACAAACCATACCATGGTATTTTCCCATGGTTTCTGGAAAAGTAAAGAGGAAAAAAATATTTTAAAAGTCCAAGGTCCGAACTTATTAAAAAAATAGGGTTGCTTATGTGGAGGTGAGTCACACTCCCATGGAAATTAATTTAAAAAGGCAAAGTGTTGAATAAGTCTTGAGGGCTCCATTAATGCTTTGAAAAGTAAGTCAAACAAACCCAAAACCTCATTATTTTAATGATAAAACACATATTGTCCGAACATAAGGATTATGGTATTTTATTACATCACCATTGGGTCATTATGATGTCATAAAACACATTATATATTTAAATGGTATTTAATTTTTACCCAAAAATTTGACTGTCTCAGAAAATTATGAAAAATTCACCATTGGATAATTTCGACGTCCTGATTCCAAAAATAATATTTATTTTATCTAAATAATTTTCTAAATATGTGAATTTTCACTTTTAAAATAAAAACCGACATATATAAAAAATTCACGGGTTTTGACAGAAATGGCTTTCAAACATTAATAAAAATTTTAATTGCATTCATAAAATTTTAAGATCGTTTATATTTATTAAAAATTAATTTAATATTAATAATAATATTTTATTAAAATATTATTTAATTCAAAAATCCTTTAATTTAATAAAATATAATTCTTAATTAAATAATAACTAAAAACACCATTTGTAGTTTAAAAACTAATTACAATGTATTAAAAAAAATTATATTCATTATTATATACAAAAAAATAATGTACATGAACATGGTGCTACTTATTTGTTACATAACCCCTTAAAATAGCCGCATAAGACCTAAGGGTAAGGTGTGCGATGGTGACAGACTCTTGGGGTTGCTCGGATAACATCGCTCGAGTGGTAATCTCTATCAACTTCCATTTTTCCCGTAGACGATCACGTTCGAGCTTGACTTGATGAAGCTTAGCTTGGGCTTGGTCAAGTTCAAAGCCCAAAGACGCCACCTCTTTTTCGAGCTCCGAAAAATGGGCTTCGTCAGGGGCAATTCTACTGGATGAGGCCATCGCTTCCTTTTTCTGAGTAGAAATGGTTTCGTTAAAGCCTTATATTTATATTACTCAGATGATCACTGTTCAACAGCTATAAAAGTAACGGTCACAAATATTAACATAAAACTAAAGAAGTTGACATCTTATAAAAAAAATTTTCATAAAGAAACATTTAACTGGATCAAGAGCGATTTTCCATTAATGAAACTTTGGGTCGTTACAACATTCCCCTCTAAAGAAATTTCGCCCTCGAAATTATCCTTTTCCCACACTAAAACAAATGTGGGTAACTTAGCTTCATCATATCCTCCGACTCCCAAGTTGCTTCTTCAAACTTGTGGTTTCTCCACAACACCTTGACGAGGGGCATTGTCTTATTTTGTATAACTTTTTTTCTACGATGTAAGATCTTTACTGGTTGCTCCTCATAAGAAAGATCATCTTCCAATTGTACCACCTCGGAAGAGAGTACATGTGAAGGGTCCGGTATGTACTTCCTTAAGAGGGATACATGAAAGACATCATGCACCTTGGACATAGTCGGTGGAAGTGCTAGTCGATAGGCCACAGCCCCAACATGATCAAGAATCTCGAATGGGCCGATGTACCTTGGACTTAACTTCCCTTTTTTCCAACCCTCATGACCTTCTTCCACGGAGATATGCGTAAAAACACCATGTCTCCGACTTTAACCTCAAGGTCTCATCGACGATTATCTGCATAACTCTTCTATCGACTTTGGGCTGCCTTGATATGCTGCTGAATGGTTTTCACCTTCTCCGCCATTTCTTCGACCATTTCTGGTCCAAGCAGCTTACGTTCACCAACCTCATCCCAACATGCCGGTGTTCTACATCTTTTCCCATACAGGGCTTCATATGGTGCCATTTGGATGCTCGAGTGGAAACTATTATTATAAGAGAACACAACCAGAGGAAGTTGTTGAACCCATCCTCCTTTAAAGTCCATTGAGCACGCTCTCAAGATATCCTCAAGTGTTTGGATAGTCCGCTCGGATTGGCCATCAGTTTGAGGATGATAGGCCGTACTGAAGTTTAGTTTAGTATTCAGAGCATGTTGAAGACTCTTCCAAAACTTAGAGGTAAATCTTGGATCTCGGTCAGACACAATAGATAGTGGTACTCCATTCAACCGTACCACTTCTCTGATATATATCCGTGCCAGTTAATCCAAGGAGAAATCCTCTCTAATAGCAATGAAGTGTGCAGTCTTTGTAAGACGATCCACAACAACTCAGATTGCATTACTGCCTTTGGATGTCCTTGGAAGTCCGGTGACAAAGTCCATGGTGATGTTCACCCATTTCCATTCTAGTATGGGAAATGGTTGCATCATCCCCTTAGACTTCTACCTCTCAGCCTTCACTTGCTGACACACCAGGCACTTTGATGTATACTCAGCGATCTCTTTCTTCATATTATCCCACCAAAAGATTTCTCGGAGATCTCGATACATCTTTGTGCTCCCTGGGTGAATAGAGAAATTTGAACTATGTGCATCATCCAAAAGTTCCTTCTTCAGCTCCGAACTTGATGGAACACATAGTCTTTTCCCAAACCGCACAATTCCTTCTTCATTAACATTAAACTCTGAGGATTTTCCCTTTTTGATAGCTTCCACTTTTTCTTGGATTCCCGCATCATCCTTTTGAGCATCCTATAACCTTTCCAAAAGAGATGGTTGAGCAATAATTTGTGAAAGGATTGATGATGTTCTCTTATTTATGATTCCCACGTCCATCTTCATCAAGTCTAAGAAGATTGGATCCTTCTCAATTCTCATCATTGATAGAATTGCTGGATCCTTTCTACGTAGGTAATCGGCCACCTTGTTCGCTTTCCCAGGGTGGTAATGTATTGAACAGTCATAATCTTTGATGAGCTCTATCCATCTTCTCTAGCGCATATTAAGCTCTTTCTGTGTGAATATATATTTAAGACTCTTGTGGTCAGTATATATCTCACATTTCTCTCCATAGAGATAATGCCGCCAGATTTTCAAGGCAAAGATCACCGCCGCCAACTCCAGATCATGCGTTGGATAGTTTCGCTCATGGATTTTCAACTGCCTTGAGTCATAGGATATCACTTTATCATTCTGCATCAGCACACATCCTAAGCCCTTCTTCGATGCATCACTGAATACCACAAAAAGCTCCCCACTTGTGGGTAAAGTGAGAACAGGTGCAGGGATAAGCCTCCTTTTCAACTCCTTGAAGCTTTCTTTGCATTCATCACTCCAAGAAAACTTTACTCCCTTTCTAGTTAGCTTGGTAAGAGGGTTGGAAAATCGGGAGAAATTTCACACAAATCGTCGATAATATCCAGCTAACCCCAAGAAACAACGGATATCAGTTACCGATGTTGGCCTCGGCCATCCCTCAATTGCATCTGTTTTGGAGGGGTCCATAGATATCCCATTGCTTGTGATGATATGACCCAAGAATGAGACTTCCTTCAACCAAAACTCACACTTGCTGTACTTTTCATAGAGCTTCTCCTTGCGCAAAGTCTCTAGTACAGTTTTTAAATGCTCCTCATGGTCCTCCTTGGTTTTGGAGTATATTAGAATATCATCTATAAAGACTACTACAAATTTGTCTAGGTAATCTCTAAAGACTCTATTCACCAAGTCCATGAATATTTCTGGAGCATTGGTGAGTCCGAAAGGCATTACTATGAATTCATAGTGCCCGTACCTTGTACGAAATGCAGTCTTGGGGATATCTTCCTTCTTCACCCTTACTTGATAATACCCCGACCACAAGTCGACCTTGGAGAAGTATTGTGCTCCACGCAGCAGATAAAACAAGTCATCGATTCTTGGGAGAGGATACTTGTTCTTTATCGTGATTTTGTTAAGTTCACGATAATCGATGCAAAGCCGCATTGACCCATCCTTCTTCTTGACGAAGAGGACTGGTGCACCCCATGGTGATGCACTTGGGTGTATAAACCCTTTATCCAGATTCTCCTGTAGTTGTTTCTTCAGCTCTTCAAGCTCAACAACAGCCATTCTATTTGGAGTCTTGGATATTGGTAGCGCCCCAGGTATAAGTTCAATTGAGAACTCAACATCTCTTCTTGGAGGAAGACCAGGAAGTTCCTCGGGAAATAATTCAGCGAATTCCCTCACAATAGGCATTTCTTCCAGGGTGGTTTCTTCCTTGGACTTAATCATCTAAGCCAGATATGCGTGCTCATAAGGCAGTAATATCCATGCTTGAGATGATGGAGCTAAAGGAGATTCATCTTCCTCATGACACTTGTAAAGAATCGGGGGTCGATTCTCCATATGGAGTGTGATTTCCCTCTCCCAAAAATTTATGTTGGCTCTATATAAGGAAAGCTAATCCATGCCAAGAATTGCATCAAATTCCACCAAAGAGAGTATAAAGAGGTTCGCTGGGAAATTTAATCCACATATTATAACAGGGGAGGACTTATATTCATGGGATGCAATGATTGCCCCATTTGCCGTACTCACCGACATCTTTACTTCCATGATTTGTGGTGGTGCAGGGATTGTTCTACTAAACTTCTGAGATATAAAAGAATGCGTAGAACCTGAATCAAAAAGTAAGTTCGCTATTCTTGAATGAATAACTACCGTACCTGTCACCACTTCGTTGTCGGGGTTCACTTCGGTAGAAGTGATGGCAAAAGCTCTTCCTTACTGTCTTGGAGGTTGTTGATTGCCTCCGATAACCCTTGGATTAGGGCACTGATTCGCAAAATGACCCAGTTCTTTGCATTTGAAGAATTGAACAACGCGTTGAGGTTCGATCGGAGCGTTCCTCTCCTCTACCGCAGCCGCGGTTCCTTCTTGCTGACAGTTAACAGCTAGGTGCCCTTCTCTTCCACACTTGAAGCATTTTCTTGTCCCCCTAAGGCAATTTCCAGGGTGCTTCTTTCCACACTTTTGGAAAGTGGGGTGCTGGAACTTGTTAGCGCCGTTGGATTTATCCATCGGACCACCAGCATTGAAGTCCACCTTACGCTTCTTGTCCCCATGATACCCTTGTGATTCTCCGATCTCCATTTCAACCTTAAGGGCACATCGGACAATTTCCTCAGAGCTGTCAAAGTCACGGATCGCTAATGCTTTCCGCAAGCTAGGCTTTAGCCCACCAAAGAAGCGGTCAACCTTGCATTCGGGGGTAACGACAAAGCCGGAAGCGTATTGTGCAAGCCTTGTGAAGTTTTCCTCGTACGCTCCCACAGATTCTTCATCTTTCTGTTTGAGGGAAAGGAAGTCCCTTTCCATCTTAAGACGGAGGGTGCGTGGAAAATATTTATCGAAAAACATCTTCCGAAATTCCTTCCATTCCAAAGCCTCAATCTCCTCCTCAGGCTTCGTATTTTTGATCAACGTCCACCATTGATCAGCTTCACCCTCCATACGATAAGCCGCCAGGAGAACCTTCTCTTTTTCAGAGCATTGGAGGATGGAGAATATCTTTTCAATGTAGTTGATCCATTGTTCAGTGATCGTGGTATCAGATGATCCACTAAAAGTAAGAGGCCTTTGTCTCATGAAGCTTTCAATAGCGACTTGTTCTTTCTTAGGGGGGGTTGAACGTTCCTCTTGACCAGTGTTTCTATTCAAAACTTGAGTTAGCTGAGAGAGAAGCGTGACAAAGTTCGCGATTCTCGCTCCCATTGGATTGGGCATCTCATAAGTACAATCATCACACTGATCTTCACAACGGTTGTTAGCCCGAGTTCTCCTATTACCGGCCATTGGATGGAATAAAAGGAGAGTTAGTGATAACACATAAATGGTAATCCAAAGACAAAAGTTTATGACTTATAAATAAACTTTAATCTCTTTAACTCATGAGTCTATAGGATTCAATCTAGGATTTTCATGATCTTCCTTCTAACATATATTCTTAGGGGCATTTTTCCCATAATAAGGGTTCATACTAAGATTGTGAATTTATCAAAACATATCCCCCGGGAGTGTCGTAACCAAGAGTGAAGCAAGGCCCGTTGTCGTGCACCAGTTCCCGTTCGAGTCTAGCTCAAAGCGGTGTTTTCGGGTTTTACACCTAGGATACATCTGTGCCAGAGCCGCCTCTACCTGCTCGTATCCAGACAGGGATGTATTTGTTTGATAAACCACTTACTTAGTATTTACCAAAACTTAGGGACGTTTTTATTATGCTTAGTCTTGTATCTAAGGCTTTACTAGCATTTCCTAATCCCAAAAATAACTAAACCTATCCTCTGATACCAACTATGACAACCCTGCTTTTTATTACAACTTAAACATGCTTTAATACATAAAACTTCACTTGATCCAACAAAGAAGATCGAGAGGTTTAGTGTCTTTGGGGCTTAGGATCATTACATAAAAACATTAAACATGAAATACAATATCTTTATTGAAATCTTCCTTTACAGGACCACTACATTCCTTCGTACTTAGCATTGCATGGGATAACCTGAGGACATGCATAAGAAAAGGGTGAGCTATAAAGCCCAATAAGGGAGTAAACAATGAATAACATGAGGAGTGAAATACATGTTAGGCAATAGGCATATCAATAGAGAATAATAGAAACATGCACATAAAGGCATGATAAAGCATGATAATCATAACATGTAAATGTGGCAACAACACTTAACATTGAATTAGCATGAGCCAAGGCTCATTGCACATGGAGCATGAGTAAACCCTCATTTCACTAGAAGCACGAGTAAACCCTCGTCGCACTTGAATTAGCATGAGTAAAAACTCATTGTACATGACGTATCATGATACTATACTTTACCCAATGCATTGGAGCGCTATAAAGGGCGCACCCTTCTTAAACATTTCATTTCATGCATAAGTGTGCCACATGGATCATAAAACATGGATTCATAAAACATAATCATTTCTTCCACTATAAAGGAATGTGGAATTAATACATGAAACATTATAATCAATATGTAAATGTGCATAAAGGTGAATACCCTTGATGGAGAAATGGGCATGGTATTCACTACACAAAGACATTGGCTTAGAAAATCGGTGCGATTTCGGCAGCGTAACGGCGTGACATAAGAATTCATAAAAAAGGTTGATGAGAGACAAAGGGGTTCCTCATCATATTTACATGTAATGGAAAGTAATGATATCATATATATACATGTCCCAACAATTGAAATGGAATTTAGATTCATGATACAAAAGTATTGCTTGAATGTAAAAGAAGAGAGAGAAGTTCCTTTCGGAATTTCGGCATAGTAACGGATGTACATGGGAGGCATTTAATGAGAGAGAAAGGGTTCTCCCATCATTAAAACAATAAGAGGGAAGTATGGGGGAGGTGCGAAACCATACCTCAACATTCATAATTGAAATAAAAAGGGAAATACAACTTAAAGAAAATTGACAAAAAATGAGAAAGGAAGAAAACCCCTTACTTGGATGTGTGCTTCCAAAGGCTAGAGAGAGGCTTGTGAGAGGCTTCTTGGGAGCTTGGGGCACCTTGAGAGGATTATAGAGAGAGTAGGGCAGAGGTTGGACGAACTTCAAGGGCTTTGAGTGAGGAGGAAGTGGGAGCTTGGGTGGGTTTATATAGGAAAGGTGAGAGAATTCTTTATTATTTAGGTTTGGGACCCCTTATATTAATATAATCCAAACCACAAACCATCCCATTGTATTTGCCCATGGTTTCTGGAAAAGGAAAGAGGAAAACAATATTTTCCAAGTCCAAGGTCCGAACTTATTAAAAAATTAGGGTTGCTTATGTGGAGGTGAGTCACACTCCCATGGAAATTAATTTAAAAAGGCAAAGTGTTGAATAAGTCTTGAGGGCTCCATTAATGCTTTGAAAAGTAAATGAAACAAACCCAAAACCTCATTATTTTAATTATAAAACACATATTGGCAGAACATAAGGATTATGGTATTTTATTACATCACCATTGGGTCATTATGATGTCATAAAACACATTATATATTTAAATGGTATTTAATTTTTACCCAAAAATTTGACTGTCTCAGAAAATTATGAAAAATTCACCGTTGGATAATTTCGACGTACTGATTCCAAAAATAATATTTATTTTATCTAAATAATTTTCTAAATATGTGAATTTTCACTTTTAAAATAAAAACCGACATATATAAAAAATTCACGGGTTTTGACAGAAATGGCTTTCAAACCTTAATAAAAATTTTAATTGCATTCATAAAATTATAAGATCATTTATATTTAATAAAAATTAATTTAATATTAATAATAATATTTTATTAAAATAATATTTAATTCAAAAATCCTTTAATTTAATAAAATATAATTCTTAATTAAATAATAACTAAAAACACCATTTGTACTTTAAAAACTAATTACAATGTATCAAAAAAATTATATTCATTATTATATACAAAAAAATAATGTACATGAAAATGGTGCTTCTTATTTGTTACATAACCCTTTAAAATAGCCGCATAAGACCTAAGGGTAAGGTGTGCGATGGTGACAGACTCTTGGGGTTGCTCGGATAACATCGCTCGAGTGGTAATCTCTATCAACTTCCATTTTTCCCGTAGATGATCATGTTCGAGCTTGACTTGATGAAGCTCAGCTTGGGCTTGGTCAAGGGCAAAGCCCAAAGACGCCACCTCTTTTCCGAGCTCCGACAAATGGGCTTCGTAAGGGGAAATTCTACTGGATGAGGCCATCGCTTCCTTTTTCTGAGTAGAAATGGTTTCGTTAAAGCCTTATATTTATATTACTCAGATGATCACTGTTCAACGGCTATAAAAGTAACAGTCACAAATCTTAACATAATACTAATGAAGTTGACATCTTATAAAAAAACATTTTTCATAAAGAAACATTTAACTGGATCAAGAGGGATTTTCCATTAATGAAACTTTGGGTCGTTACAAAACCTTTTCCATGATGTTATTTTTTATATATTTGAAACCCCATTTTTATTTTTAATGTGTAATTTTTTAAAAAATAATTTATGATAATAATATAATTTGTGTTAATAGAAAATAATTTAATGAAGATTTAATATATTTTAAAACCAAATGGGACTTTCTATTCTTTAAAACCTTATTACTAAGACTTTTTTATCACCCTATGTTTTGAAATATTTTTCATAGGATACATTATTTAATAGGTGCTATTATTGGGATAGGTAAATGTTGTGTGTTTTATCATGGCTGATGTTGGGGTAGTATTTTTTGAGTTTCTATATAGGTTAAAATTCCCATTTAAAAATAATTAATATAATTTTTGATATATAATATATTTCTTAGTTCGGTAAATATATGTACCAAAAATGAACTTGGTTGTGTAGATAATGAATATTAGTTATATAAGTTTTATTATTTAATGTAACAACAGGTTTTCTTACTTTAGTATTATATACAATGTGGAATAATAATTTTTTTATATCATCGAAGCCTAGAGTGCTGATACGAGGAATAACACTTACCTTAATCCTTCCATTTATTCTAGGTTTCTCCTTATTCAAAAACCATATATTTTTTTTGTTTATGTTATTTTTACCCTAATATCTTGGTCTCTTATAGATTAGGGATATTATTTATATTCTTCTTCTAGTGTTCTATGTTGAAGGTGATACATTCAAGCTCAATTCAATTCTTGAAGAAGATGTTTTTTTGAAACTTAACCATTTTTTCATTCATTTGATTCTTGATCTTTATAAATTAGTAATTAATATTAATCTTATATGTGATATATATGTGGTGTTTTTGAAGTTGATTCTATTAATATTTTTCTGGGGAAAAAGTATCTTCTTATGAATTTTAAATGTTTATTTGAAATAAATGTTTTATCATACTAAGCCCATGTTTTATATTATTATATTGATATTTTAAGCATGATTTATGGAAATGAAAGCATTTTTTTCCTTGATTTCATTTTCAAATAAGGGAATACATGTTTTGGAAGGGGGTGTTTTGAAATTAAAATGATGTGTTTCATTGTAATGTTTTTTTCACTTCGTAGTTTAGATGATTTATTTTTTGGAGTTCCTTATTTATTTACACATTTTGATTCACATATTAATGGTTTTTTTACATTAATGAAATGGATTAATGATGTTGAAATGGGTAGTTCTATGGGATGGTGTTGGAGATGAGGGAGAGTTACTAATTTTTCATTATTCGTGATTGTAGTTCTCAGGCACACACCCACACTATAAGGCCCCGGCCTTAAACCTTACATAATATTGAATTAAATGAATAATTCACATTGAGGATTTTTTCAGGTTTAGAGTTTTAGAGAATTAGGACATAATGGTTACATCTCAAAAGATTTCAAAGTAGACACTTCTACTAAGTTTCCATAGAATAAAAAAACTCTTAAAAAGAAACATATCTAGTTCCATGTTTTATATAGCATGACATTACCTTAATCCCATCCATGACCCTATTCCACATTAAGTCCTGTGAAAAACATTTCAAAGAAACTTGGGGTGAGCATAAAAAGCTCAGTAAGGGATACACAAAGAATAAAAACTGTTAGTTTATCAAAACAAAAAGTAAACCATGTATACTTTATCAAAGTAATACTTTTCACCTTTATAAAGTAGTAAAAAATCTTCTCTAAATAAAAGATCATTACTTACCCTTTTGTAACCAAAATATTACCATAAAACCCATATAAAGAACACATAACATATAAAGGTAACTGGGGACATAAACATACTTAAGTGAAATAACCATACGGTAGACTTCCACACATATCACTTAATGGAATAGCCATACGACCAACTTCCATACATACTTAATGGAATAGCCATACGGCCGACTTCCATACCCAATGAATTGGAGGTTATAACGTAACCACCCATCCTGGTATTCACGGCACCACTCGTCATATGGTTTATCACGTAACAACCCGTTAAATGTCCAAGTACCATAATAAAATCATAAAACATAAAACCAATATAAAGAAATGATAATATTTCCACATTTCAATCACAAAATATCATTTAAATATATTGACATAATAGAATCCTTTA
This sequence comes from Viscum album, assembly GCA_963277665.1. NCBI lineage: Eukaryota > Viridiplantae > Streptophyta > Magnoliopsida > Santalales > Viscaceae > Viscum > Viscum album. Next base: position 474,267,858 of record OY728151.1, read on the forward strand.
TCAAAACCATTTTCAATACCAAAATACATAAAAGAGTATATGGTATTTATTTTATTTTAAAAACATTATGGCTTGTTGAGGAAGACAAAGACCAAATAATACTCGCAGCGGTGGAAAAGGTCGTTGTCACTGCGTACGTTAAAAGTAACATTCCTTTTTGTCGTTTAGTAAAATGCTTCATAGAAAAATATTCCTTTTGTATAAAAGTAAAATTCAAAGGGTTTTACACACCGTATAAAAGAAAGTTGTGTATAAAACGAAATATTCCTCAATGAAAGGAGATTGAGACGAAGTCCCTTACCTCGGGTCTGACTTGACTCGATCTTTCTATAACGTCCTGAATAATAAACTTGAGTTAATTTGTATTTTCTTAAGAACCTTTTAATGTTTATTATTCCGTTTATATCACTTATTTCCATGTTATAAACATTATGTAATCATTTATGTTAATAATGTTTTTTTTTCAATATTTGGTTCTTTAGTCGAAAGTGGACTTCTTACAATTACATGTTGTTCATGTGGTTAAAGGTTCCTTATATCCAGAATGAAATTCATGATTTGGATATCATATATATCATATATATCCAGAATATACATGTATTTATAATATTACATAATCATTTATAGGTAAGAAATGAAATGCACCGTTCATGGAGACGGTAAGTCGTACGTACGCATGAACGCTACTTTCATTTCATTGTCATATTAATGGAATTAAAAATAAATGAGAGGTATGTATATTTTAATTCCAGAATTATATTCATCATTTATATGTATCATTCATCATATATATCGATTATATACATGTAATTATTATAGTACATTACATTTGGGGATAAGAAATGAAATGCACCGTTCATGGAGACGGTAAGCCGTACGTACGCATGAACGCTAATTTCATTTCTTTGTCATTTTTTAATGGAAAGAAATAATAATGATATAGAGGTATATAATAATTCCAGTATAACATCATATATAATAACTTTAAATACATCCTTTATACATCCCACATATGGCATTAACGAATCAAATCACTTTGAGGGGTCGGTAGTCCGCACTTCCTTAAATGAAGATATCACATTTACCTATAATGGAAACCATTAAGGTATGCCCAAAATGAAAAATACAGAAGCTTAAAGAAAACATAAATATATTATATATCATATATAAATATAGTGACAGCTTAATGGCCACCTTTTAAGGTGTTAGAAAAATATCGAACAATCTTCGTTTCGTGAGGCAGAAATTCTCCATCCACAGAAAGAGTATGTTCTTTAACCATTATACGTAGGTGTGTGTAAGTGTAGCTCGAATACGTCTTATAAAAACATCCTATTATATGGAAGATACTTGAGTAGTTACAAAAGAAATGAATAAAAAGAGTTTAGGGGGTTGGAGAAGAAAAATAAAACAAAACGACTCAAGTGAAGACATTACCTTATAATCGGGTAAATCCCTTTGGTTTGAGCTCAAAGGCTTCCATGGGAAGACTTATACCCAAAGTGAGGCTTCAAGGACATAGAAAGGGATTTTTAGAGACAAAATGAGTAGGGGTTGGTCGAGAAAAATATAGCATCCAATCTTTTTATAACATAAACTTTCATTACATTACAAAAAACTGAGGATCTTTAAGGTCTAGTGTCTTGGAATCCAGGAACATAATACATGAAAACAACATAAAACATTCTTCTTAAACACTTGAAAGGCGTCTCCTTAAGTTTATTCTAGGTTCATTACTGCATCTCATAACCTGGGGACATACATCAAAAGAAAGGGTGAGCAGAAGGCCCAGTAAGGGAAACAAGAGGAACATTTTACATGTGAACTTGAGATACTTCAATAAGGACATGAAAAGAACTTTAAGGCATGAGAAAGAAATCATGAGGAATTTCATAATAAAAATAACATTTTTCATAACTTGAAGATGTGGCTACATCATTTAACATAGACAATCATGAACATATCACCAAGGTCCATCCCCAAGGTGTCATTTGAAAATTACCAAGGTTATTCACCAAGGTATCGTGAAAATTGTAATCTCTAGTGGTTACATCATTACCCAATGCATTGGAGCTCTATCAGGGAGCACCCTTAAATTTGCCTTTAATATCATGTGAGCCACATATATCATCATCAAAACTTTCATAAATAACCCACATAGCATAAAATAAATGGGTTTCATTTCATAATCATAACGTTTTAAAAATTGCTTTAAAAACATGATCTTTACGTCACTTTAAACCCACAGAAAGGGAAAGCGGGTCTCATGTATGTAAATCCCAGAATTTAAAATGGAACATTTTGATATATATGTGAATACCCTTGTAGAAATAAGTGATTTGTGTATTAACTTTATAACATAAAATAATTATTGAGAAAAGAGAGAGGCATTTTGAGGGGAAAATTCTGCAGCATAACGGCTATGTTACAAGGTTTTAGAAAACTTTGAAAAGAGAGGGGACATGAGCCAAACATTCATAAATGACCCATAAAACAGTATAGGGACAAAATATAAGGGGTTTAAGAACATGTTAAGGAAATTTGAAAATATACCATATGAAATGAAGAACATGAAAGGAAGAAAAAAAAAGATTTCTCTTGTGAGAATTCGGCAGCCTAACGGCGTCACTTAAACATCAACAAAATTGAATTGACAAGGTCAAATATGGTCTCTCATCATATGAACATAATAGTACAGTATGATAGATATAGATATCGTACCCCAACATAACAAAAAGGAACTTGAAATAATTGACATGAAAGTAGAACTTCAAAACGAGAAGGGTGAAGAACCACTTAAAAATTCAGCAGCCTAACGGCGCCACTTGAAACATCAAAATACTGAATTGAAGTGATCAAATGGGGTCTCTCATCATATGATCATAAAAGATCAGTATGAAAAATTTAGAGATCATACCCCAACATAATAAAAAGGATCTTGAAATACTTTACATGAAAATATATCTTGAAAATGAGAAGGGAGAAAGAATCTGTTACAAAAATTTCGGCAGCCTAACAGCGCCACTTAAAACTTCATAAAACGAAATAATGAGAGCAAGAGGGGATCTCTAATTATATGAACATGAAAAGGGCAGTAAGAGGAGTATAAAATAACATCCTCCAACATAAGAACATGGAGCATAAAAGGAATTACATAAAAGAGATTACTTGAAATGAAAGAGAGAGGTCGGATCCCTTACCTTAAAATGTAACTCTTAAACCTCAAAGGTTGGGACCTTGAGGGATTGGGGGCACCTTGGGAGGACTCCTTGGGAGGTAATGAGACCAGAAATTCGTTGGCGAAGAGTGGGGAGTCGAATGGATGAGGGGAGGGCTTGGTATTTATAGGGAAAGTGAGGGGACAAGGCATTAATGGCCAAAGGACACCTCACATGTGCTTTTCTCAAACCCATGTGCTCTCCCTTGGAATTTATCATGGAGTTAGGCCACACGGGGACCCCAAAACAATAATTCATCACCCTTGGCCGGCCAACCCTAAAAATAACTCATGACATCATCATGACACAGCTATGATGTCATTAAACATACCGAAACCCTAAAACTGCATTTTTACTATTCACTGAAAATTCAACTTTCTCAGAAAGATCCCAAAATTTAACCTTAACCAAATATCAATGCTCTGATTTCAAAAATGAAATCCATTTTATAAAAATAATTTTCTAAATATTTTTAATTTTATTTTTAAATAAAAACACTATTCATTGAAAATTCATTTTTTTCAGAAAAATCCCCAAAAATTACCATAACATAATATCGATGCTCTGAGTTCAAAAATAAAGTCATTTTTATAAAAATAATTTTCTATTTATTTTTAATTAAATTTTTAATAAAAAAACACTATTCATCCGAAAAAACTAATACTTGAATAACAGTTTATGAAACCGTTATTTAACCATTTTATTGAATCGCATTACTTAATCTAGGTGTCTAAATTATATTAAAACTTTCTTTGAGTGAAATTACTAATCCATTTGGTCATATTACTAATCCTAAGCATAAAATCACTATTCATAATTTACTATTCATCAAAAATCTAGTTGATCTTATTAGACTCCAAATTTCGTACTGAACATAATTGTAGAAGACCATTTTTCGAAAATCATTACACATTTTATGTTATTTAAGGTTTACATAAACATTTTTTTTCAAAATATTCTTTTGAAAATTTATCAAAAATATGCATACTATTTTTATCCGGTCATTTGAAAATTCATAAACTTCATCATAAGCGGAAATCCCAATTTTTATTTAAAACAAGGATTACACAAGGCAGTTACGGTCTCGTTACATAGCCCCTTATAATACCAGCATAGGACCTAAGAGTAAGGTGTGCTAGGGTGATAGAATCTTGGGGCGGCTCGGTCAACATTGCCCGAGTAGTAATTTCTATCAGTTTGAACTTCTCGCGAAGGCGATTCCGTTCTAGCTTCAAATGATGAAGTTCGGATTGGGTTTGGTCCAGAGCAAATCCCAATGGTGCTACCTCCTTCCCAAGCTCTGTTAGATGGGCTTCGATCGGTCCAAGACTACTAGGTGGGGCCATCAAATCTTCTTTCTATAATAATCAACCAAGATTACTTATATATAGAGACAATAATCAAAACATTTTGTTCACAGCGGTCATATTGACTGATGGTCATATAACAGTCAAAACCCAATGGTCTCATTCTAATTATAATCATGTTTATCAAATAAAACATTTGTTGAGTATAAAAATAACACATAAAATTAGGAAACAATAGTTATTTAAAATTTCGGGTCGATACAATCTTCCCCCCTTAAGAAATTGCGTCCCCGCAATTTTTTTAAAATTGGGTTTTGAAATTTCATTGAAAGTCCCACATCGGAAAAGGAGTCAGTAAAACTATTACTTTAAAAGAATGAAAGGGAAGTACAAAGGTCACCCGAGTTAACCCACACTAGGGTTCCATGTAGGAAAACATGGACATGGAGGAGAAAACAAAGTGTCAAGTTCTGAGGGAGAGTGATAGAGAACATGATTAGGAGAAAGTTAACCATGAAAAAATCCCAAACATATGATGTGTTTAAACGGTCTTTGATTACCTAGTAGAAAACATAAACGAACAACGTTTGTGTTTTACGTTCCTTTTCATAATTTTGAGGAATTCATTTACAACATAGAACAAAAACATAAGGAAATATACTTATCTTCATGTAGAGTTTCATCCTTTAATAAGTTTCTACCCAAAACTAATCTTTTCTCCAAACTATGAGCATTCGAAACTACTTGGTCTCCTCAAAACACAAGAATCATCTTCTAGAGAATCCCATAATCCACAAAAGATTAACTATCTATTTCTTTTATCTTTAAACATTATCCCAAAAACCGAAAGGGTAAGGTAAAACAACTCTTCCAAAGAAAGAATCCCATAGGAATGGAAATTACTTTTAAATCTTCAAGGTTCCATGGTACTACCCAAAGTTCATCATAGACCACTCCATAAATAATGGTCCTTAAAATTCCTCAAAATAAACTAAACTAAGATTGAAACCCAAATACAAGAAGGATTTGATAACATAGTCTTCCAAAATAAGCTTCATTTTTCATCTCCAAACAACATCAACCTATCCTAACATCTTATAACAAAATTAGCTAACCTAAACATATTTTACCCAATATAGGTTAATCATTCCCATAAGTAACCAAAATTACTATAAGTCCGCCTTAAATTAACCAATTCTTCAAAATATAAGTCATCCTTACTCCTCAATGAAAATACCGTAGTAATCTATTTACCTAGATCATATAGGGTCCCCAAAATAGTGAACATCTTCCAAAATAATAATCATCCTTTAATCCAGAAATCATCACATTTCCTATCACATTGGTTGTTGGGACATGTTCTTCCATTTCTAACCATTAACTAAGAAGAGAAAGTATAATTAGAGGCTTAAATACTTAACCAATAATCATGAAAAGGAATTTAAATCATATAAGGATAACTTGTAGAAGAAAAGTATACCCTAACTTGTGATCCCCTAGGTTCCAATCTAGGTTATCCATGATCATATATTCTTATGTGAATCTTTATTTTATTTTATCTTTGTTCCTTTAGTAATGGTTCATACTAAGCTTATGAATTTACCAAAGCATATCCCTCGGGAGTGTCATAACCAAGAGTGCAGCAAGGCCCGTTGTCGTGTACCAGCTCCCGTTTGAGTCTAGCTCAAAGCGGTGTTTTCAGGTTTTACCCCTATGTACATCTGTGCCAGAGCCACCTCTACCTGCTCGTATCCAGACAAGGATGTATTTTCTTGGCAACCCCTTACTCAATACTCTCCAAAATACCAGGAAGATTTCCTATATTTAAACTTTTCTATAGGGTTCTTCCTAAAGTTTTCATATCCTAATTTCCACAAATAACTAAACCATCCTTTGATACCAACTATAGCATCCAATATTTTTATAACATAAACTTTCATTACATTACACAAAACTGAGGATCTTTAAGGTCTAGTGTCTTGGAAACCAGGAACATAATACATGAAAACAACATAAAAAATTCTTCTTAAACACTTGAAAGGCGTCTCCTTAAGTTCATTCTAGGTTCATTACTACATCTCATAAACTGGGGACATACATCAAAAGAAAGGGTGAGCAGAAGGCCCAGTAAGGGAAACAAGAGGAACATTTTACATGTGAACTTGAGATACTTCAATAAGGACATGAAAAGAACTTTAAAGCATGAGAAAGAAATCATTAGGCATTTCCTAATAAAAATAACATTTTTCATAACTTGAAGATGTGGCTACATCATTTAACATAGAAAATCATGAACATATCACCAAGGTCCATCCCCAAGGTGTCATTTGAAAATTACCAAGGTTATTCACCAAGGTATCGTGAAAATTGTAATCTCTAGTGGTTACATCATTACCCAATGCATTGGAGCGCTATTAGGGAGCACCCTTAAATTTTCCTTTATTATCATGTGAGCCACATATATCATCATCAAACCTTTCATAAATAACCCACATAGAATAAAATAAATGGGTTTCATTTCATAATCATAACGTTTTAAAAACTGCTTTAAAAACATGATCTTTACGTCACTTTAAACCCACAGAAAGGGAAACCGGGTCTCATGTATGTAAATCCCAGAATTTAAAATGGAATATTTTGATATATATGTGAATAAACTTGTAGAAATAAGAGCTTTGAGTATTCACTTTATAACATAAAATAATTTTTGAGAAAAGAGAGAGGCATTTTGAGGGGAAAATTCTGCAGCATAACGGCTATGTTACAAGGTTTTAGAAAACATTGAAAAGAGAGGGGACATGAGCCAAACATTCATAAATGACCCATAAAACAGTATAGGGACAAAATATAAGGGGTTTGAGAACATGTTAAGGATATTTGAAAATATACCATATGAAATGAAGAACATGAAAGGAAGAAAAAAAAATATTTCTCTTGTGAGAATTCGCCACCCTAACGGCGTCACTTAAACTTCAACAAAATTGAATTGACAAGGTCAAATAGGGTCTCTCATCATATGAACATAAGAGTACAGTATGATAGATATAGAGATCATACCCCAACATAACAAATAGGAACTTGAAAGAATTGACATGAAAGTAGAACTTCAAAACGAGAAGGGTGAAGAACCACTTAAAAATTCGGCAGCCTAACGGCGCCACTTGAAACTTCAAAATACTGAATTGAAGCGATCAAATGTGGTCTCTCATCGTATGATCATAAAAGATCAGTATTAAAAATTTAGAGATCATACCCCAACATAATAAAAAGGAACTTGAAATACTTTACATGAAAATAGATCTTGAAAAATGAGAAGGGAGAAAGAATCCGTTACAAAAATTTCGGCAGCCTAACGGCGCCACTTAAAACTTCATAAAACGAAATAATGAGAGCAAGAGGGGATCTCTCATTATATGAAGATGAAAAGGGAAGTAAGAGGAGTATAAAATAACATCCTCCAACATAATAACATGGAGCATAAAAGGAATTACATAAAAGAGATTACTTGAAATGAAAGAGAGAGGTCGGATCCCTTACCTTAAAATGTAACTCTTAAACCTCAAAGGTTGGGACCTTGAGGGCTTGGGGGCACCTTGGGAGGACTCCTTGGGAAGTAATGAGACCAGAACTTCGTTGGGGAAGAGTGGGGAGTCGAATGGATGAGGGGAGGGCTTGGTATTTATAGGGAAAGTGAGGGGACAAGGCATTAATGGCCAAAGGACACCTCACATGTGCTTTTCTCAAACCCATGTGCTCTCCCTTGGCATTTATCATGGAGTTAGGCCACATGGGGCCCCCAAAACAATAATTCATCACCCTTGGCCGGCCAACCCTTAAAATAACTCATGACATCATCATGAAACAGCTATGATGTCATTAAACATACCGAAACCCTAAAACTGCATTTTTTCTGTTCACTGAAAATTCAACTTTCTCAGAAAGATCCCAAAATTTCACCTTAACCAAATATAAATGCTCTGATTTCAAAAATGAAATCCATTTTATAAAAATAATTTTCTAAATATATTTAATTTAATTTTTAAATAAAAACACTATTCATCGAAAATTCATTTTTTTCAGAAAAATCCCCAAAAATTACCAAAACATAATATCGATGCTCTGAGTTCAAAAATAAAGTCATTTTTATAAAAATAATTTTCTATTTATTTTTAATTAAATTTTTAATTAAAAAAACACTATTCATCCGAAAAAACTAATACTTGAATAACAATTTATGAAATCGTTATTTAACCATTTTATTGAATCACATTACTTAATCTAGGTGTCTAAATTATATTAAAACTTTCTTTGAGTGAAATTACTAATCCATTTGGTCATATTACTAATCCTAAGCGTAAAATCACTATTCATAATTTACTATTAATCAAAAATCAAGTTGATCTTATTAGACTCCAAATTTCGTACTGAACATAATTGTAGAAGACCATTTTTCGAAAATCATTACACATTTTAAGTTATTTATGGTTTACATAAACATTTTTTTCAAAATATTCTTTTGAAAATTCATCAAAAATATGCATACTATTTTTATCCGGTCATTTGAAAATTCATAAACTTCAACATAAGCAGAAATCCCAATTTTTATTTAAAACAAGGATTACAGAAGGCAGTTACGGTCTCGTTACATAGCCCCTTATAATACCAGCATAGGACCTAAGAGTAAGGTGTGATAGGTTGATAGAATCTTGGGGAGGCTCGGTCAACATTGCCCGAGTAGTAATTTCTATCAGTTTGAACTTCTCGCAAAGGCGATTCCGTTCTAGCTTCACATGATGAAGTTCGGCTTGGGTTTGGTCCAGAGCAAAGCCCAATGGTGCTACCTCCGTCCCAAGCTCTGTTAGATGGGCTTCGATCGGTCCAAGACTACTAGGTGAGGCCATCAAATCTTCTTTCTATAATAATCAACCAAGATTACTTATATATAGAGACAATAATCAAAACATTTTTTTCACAACGGTCATATTGACCGATGGTCATATAACAGCCAAAACCCAATGGTCTCATTCTAATTATAATCATGTTTATCAAATAAAACATTTGTTGAGTATAAAAATAACACATAAAATTAGGAAACAATATTTATTTAAAATTTTGGGTCGTTACAAAAAAGGCTTTGGAAGTGTGGGTAATGAGGTAGAGGTGGGGGCCTTTTATAAGAGGAGAGGAGGGGCACTCTTGGAATGTAAGGAAATGTTACTTTATTTTCAAATGGTTTTCGAATTTTAATGGTCCCAAATTGATGTGTTTCGAGGATAAGGTGATAAGGATTATAAATATACCCATCCAATAGGTTTTGGACCTGTTTAGGTCTTAGATTTTACATTATCATTCCATTTTATTTAAATCATTAAATAATGAGGTAATCGCTGCATCATCATGGTGTCATAAATAATTTAATTTATTTAATGGCTAAAAATTATAAAAAAATATCATGAAGTAGGAAATCTTTTTATCTTTCTAATTAATATTTATAGTCAAAAAATATGACTTGTATAACCCCATGTAAAAATTGGTTTAATAAAACATTTCATGTTTGTGTCATTTTTAATTTAACTTTAAATAAATGGCATAAATGTCATTATCATACCCATGTGGCTCTATGGGGTATCAAAAATCGACCCATGGGTTTTCCTGGTCGGCCATAACTCATCCAATAGGGTTAGGACAAGTGTCAAGATATTTTCATTTTATTATAATATCATTTTTACCTTAAATTACACTAATTACCTTTAATCGCGATTAATAAAACATAAAAGTTACTATTCACCAAAATTTATTTTAATCCCATCGAACCACATTTTACTTAATAATGAAAATAATTTAAATTGGTTTTTTGAGATTCAAAACACAGATGTGGTAAATTCCCATTTAAACGAAAAATCAAATTTTGTAACCCCCACTTTGCAGTTTCACTATTCATCGAAAATTGATGTTTTTCAGAAAAAAACCAAAAAATCACCCTAAGATATATTTGATATTCAGAATTCAAAAATGAAGTCCATTTTACAAAATTCAAAACATATAAGTTGCATTAATTAATTTAATAATTAATTCCCGCTGTCAAAACATATAGCGTGTTTTTATGAAACAATAAGTATCAAAAGAATGACACCAGTTTAAGACCAATTTCAAAGTGAAATTGATTCTAATGACCACCATTGGATTAAATAGTAAAAATATATTCTAATTTCACTTTAAAACCAATTCAAAAGATAATGTAATCATCTTAATAAATTAGATTAAAAAGATGTTTTGAATTAAAATACAACATTGTACACTATTCATTAAAAAATGAACTTTATCAGAAAAATACCAAAAAATTACACAAAGTAATATTTGATGTCCCGATTATAAAGAAGAGTTTTATTTGGTCCAATAGAATGTATAAGAGTGACCAAAACTATATTTAATTATGGTTCGCCATCAAATGTTGATAAGTGGACCTTTCCTGAAAATTAGAGTATATAAGCATAAAATTGAATTCTTTTCGTATTTTAAGACTTTATCCATTATTAGATAAATGTAAAAACATTTAACAAACATATATAATCATATTTTAGTTATTTCTATCCATTCCCGCCAGTACAACGGCTACGTGTTAACTAACATTTAAAATAATATTAATTTATTACTAGTGTGCAACGTACGATTTCAAAGAAACTCTTTGTTGCGTATCGGGTACGCTATCGAACATAGGAACCCCTTTAAAGTAAAATTAATAATTGATTCGATAATATTAAAAATATGGAAATGTATTATTCTTTATTTACCTGGGATGTTACATCCTTCCCCCCTTTTGGGAATTGCATCCTCGTAATTTTATTCACTTATCAAAATAAGTGGGGGTATTTATCCCTCATAGCATTTTCAGATTCCCATGTTGCCTCTTCAATCATACGATTTTTCCACAAAATCTTTACCTGATGAATCACCTTATTCCGTAACACCTGCTCCCTGTGGTCAAGAACTTGGACCGGTAGTTCCTCATAAGATAGGTTCTCTTCCAGCTGAATTACCTCTGGACTCAAAACATGAGATAGATCTGGCATATACTTTCTCAGCATCGAAACATGAAAAACATTGTGTACCTGAGATAAACTTGGAGGTAAAGCCACTCGGTAAGAAACTGATCCAACTCTCTCCAGAATTTCATATGGTCCAATTAACCTTGGACTCATCTTTCCTTTCTTACCAAATCTCATCACACTTTTCCATTAAAAAACCTTGAGAAAAACATGATCACCTACCTCGAAAGATAGATCCTTCCTTCGGTTATCCGCATAACTCTCATGCCTGCTCTTAGCTGTTCTCATGTGTTTCTGAATCAACTGAACTTTTTCTGCCATCTCTTCTACCAATTCTGGTCCCATCAGCTTCCTTTCACCCACTTCATCCCAAAATACTGGAGTTCGACACCGCTTCCCATATAATGCCTCAAATGGTGCCATCTGTATACTGGAATGAAAACTGTTATTATAAGAAAACTCAACCAAAGAAAGATGTTGGTCCCCACTTCCCTGATAATCCATCGAACAAGCTCGTAGCATATCCTCCAAGGTCTGAATTATTCGTTCTGACTTCCCATCTGATTGCGGATGAAAAGCTATACTAAAATTTAATTCAGTACCCAACGACTTCTGAAGGCCTTTACAAAAGTTATAAGTAAACCTGGGATCACGGCCAGATACAATGGAGAGAGGAAATTATGTAACATGACTATATCTTTAAGATACAAATGGGAAAGTTGATCTAGGGAAAAAGTATCTCGTATAGCAAGGAAATGAGAAGATTTAGTCAAGCGATCACCAATAACCTAGATTGCATTATTACCTCGAGATGTCCTCGGTAATCCCACAACGAAGTCCATGGATATATTCTCCCATTTCCACTCTGGCACTGGTAAAGGCTGAAGCATCCCTTTTGGTAACTGTCGCTCTGCTTTAACCTGCTGACAAGTCAAACACTTCACAGTAAAATCAGAAATATCTCTTTTCATTCCATCCCACCAGTAATACTCCCGCAGATCTCTGTACATCTTAGTACTGCCAGGATAAATTGAAAACGGGGAACTATGAGCCTCACATAACAACTCATTATTCAACTATGAATCACAAGGCACATATAATCTCTTTCCAAATATCAAAACACAATCACTATCAATGTTGAATTTAGAAAACATACCCTTCTGAACGATCTCTACCTTTTTCTGCAACTCACTGTCTTCCCTCTGTGCTTGCTTAATTCTATCTAATAGGGATGATCTCAATGATACCTGAAACAAAATAGAAGAACTTCCTGCACCAGCAACTTCTATGCCAAAGTTCATCAAATCAAAAACCAAAGGATCTCGTTCCAAACGTAGCATGGTTAATGAAGCATTACTTTTTCGACTCAAAGCATCAGCCACTTTATTTTCTTTTCCCGGATGGTAGTGAATTGTACAATCAATATCCTTGATTAATTCCAGCCATCTCCTATGTATCATGTTCAATTCTTTCTGAGTGAATATATACATTAAACTTTTGTGATCAGTATATATTTCACACTTTACTCCATACAAATGAGGCCTCCAAATTTTTAAAGCAAAAACAACAGCAGCTAATTCCAAATCATGTGTAGGGTAATTTACCTCATAAGTTTTCAACTGACATGAAGCATAAGCAATTACCTGATCATTATGCATAAGGACACAACCAAGTCCCTTCAACGAAGCATCACTGTATATAAAAAACTCCCCAATCCTGGAAGGATTTGCCAAAACTGAAGCATTCACCAATCTTCTTTTCAACACCTAAAAACAATCATCACAATCTTTTGTCCAGATGAACTGAACACCCTTATGAGTTAGCTTAGTCATTGGACTAGATAACCGTGAAAACATTTCAACAAACCTTCTGTAGTACCCTGACAAACCAAGAAAACTATGGATCTCGGTTACATTTGTGGGTCTTGGCCATTCTTCAACAACTTTTGTTTTTGCAGGATCAAGAGTTCTGTCATCTTTTGAAACAACGTGACCTAGGAAAGAAATTTGTTGTAACCAAAAATCACATTTGCTTAATTTTCCATATAGTTTCTTTTCTTTTAAGGTTTTCAAGATATCCCTTAAATGACTTTCATTCTCCTCTTTACTTTTAGAAAACACCAAAATATCATCAATGAAAACAACCACAAACTTTTCCAAGAACTCATGGAAAATTATATTCAAAAGGTCCATGAATACAGCAGGTGCATTGGTTAACCCAAAAGGCATAACTACAAATTCATAATGGCCATATCTAGTACGGAACGCAGTCTTCGGAACGTCTGCTTCTTTTACATTAAACTGATGGTACCCCAACCTCAAGTCAATCTTCGAAAAATAATGAGCTCCCTGGAGCTGATAAAAAAAATCATCGATATGAGGAAAAGGATACTTGTTCTTAACATTAATATTATTCAAGGCTCTATAATCAATGCAATGTCTCATTGAGCCATCTTTCTTTTTAACAAACAAGATAGGATCACCCCATGGTGATGTGCTAGGTGGAATGAAACCTTTATCTAATAACTCCTGCATTGTTTTCTTTAACTCTAAAAGTTCAACTTGAGCCATTCGATAAGGGGGTTTTGAAATTGGCTTAGAATCGGGAACTAAGTCAATAGTAAATTCAACTTCCCGATCATGAATAATACCAGACAACTCATCAGGAAAAACATCAAGATACTCATTTACCACTAACACATCATTAATCTGAACAGTTTCTTTATTTTCAACAATATGTGCAAGGTAACATTCATTTCCATCTTTTACTAGTTTTTTAACTTCCTGATATGTTATCAAAATCAAGGGTTCATTCTTGTACACAAACGGAAAATCTTTCTGAAAAGAAACCATTTTAGCTCTGCAGTCAATCTTAGCATGATAAACAGAAATCCAATCCATGCCCAAAATAACATCAAACACTACTAGAGGCAAAACAATAAGGTTTGTTGGTAGATTCTTTCCACACACAAGGATAGGAAGGTTCCTATAATTCCTTTTTGTCTCAACGTTCCCTCCGGGTGTTTTTACCCTATGTTCAGGATTCATATCTTGAGATGGAATTTCCAATTTACTAGAAAACTTCTCAGAAATGAAAGAGTGTGTAGAACCTAAATCAAACAACACATTGGCATAATCTGAACAAACAAACAGTGTACCTGATACTACTTCATTCGATGGCCCAACATCTGCTGAAGTTGTTGCAAAGGATTTCACCACCCCTTTCTGCTTGTAGTCTGGTTGCATTCCCCCAGATGAGTTCTTCGTTAGAAACTCATTTGCATAATGACCCATTTCATTACACTTAAAACATCTTACCACTGGCTTTTCATTGCCTGCTTGATCATCTTCCTTACAGTTACGAGCAATATGACCAGACTTACCACACCGAAAGCACTTACCAGACATGGATAAACATTCTCCAGGATGCATTTTACCACACTTCTCACAGGATGGATATTTTGTTTTCTTACCTCCTTGCTTCATTGATGAATTCTTCCCCTTTTCCTGCCAACTAGACCTCTTATTCCGCTGTTTGTCATAGAACACCTGTTCATCGACAAACTCCATTTCCACCTTCTCCGCACATCGAACAATTTTTTCATAACTTTTGAACTCACGAGAAGCTAATGCCCTTCGATACTTTGGCTTTAACCATGAGTAAAAATGGTTTATTTTACTATCAAGATCTCGTATGAAGTTTGGAGCATACCTTGCCAATCGAGTGAACGTTTCTTCATAGGCAGCCACTGAGTCATCCTCTTGCCTCAATTCCAAGAATTTCTTTTCCATCCTAAGTCGAACAGCCTTAGGAAAATACTTCTCAAGAAACATACCTTTGAATTCGTCCCAGTGAAGATCCTCAATCTCATCACTATCCCGGATATTTTTTACCATTGACCACCACTGATCAGCTTCACCTTCAAAATGGTAAATCACAGGACTAACCTTTTGATGTTCTGAACACCCCATGACCTCAAAAATCTTCTCCAATGCTTTAATCCACCCTTCAGCTAGTACGGGGTCAGATGATCCTCTGAATGATGGGGGATGTTGCCTCATGAAATGTTCCACCATTGACATGTTCCTCTGCGGTTGATCTGGCTGATCTCGTGCATGGATACCACCACCATTTATAGCATGAGTCAACAGTGCCATCACTGCAACAAACTGTTCAGTTTCGATTCCGACCTTCTCAGGTTGCAGATTTGGAAGGTTGTCTTCCTCCTGATGTCATCCCAACATAAGTGCTTTATTTCCTCTGCAGAAAACCATTCTGAAAACAGAAATATCTTAGGAGAAGCAACATGGTAATCTTTAAATGCTATATCATTTCAGTCATACCGTAAATTAACTTATGATTTAACAATTTTCTAACTCCTAAAGTTGTCGAAACCGACCATTGATACCAACTATAAGGCCCCGACCTTAAACCTTAATTAATATTGAATTAAATGAATAATTCACATTGAGGATATTTTCAGGTTTAGAGTTTTAGAGAATTAGGACATAATTGTTACATCTCAAAAGATTACAATGTAGACACTTCTACTAAGTTTACATAGGAAAAAAACTCTTAAAAAGAAACATGTCTAGTTCCATGTTTTATATAGCATGACATTCCCTTGATCCCATCCTTGACCCTATTCCACATTAAGTCATTGGAAAAACATTTCAAAGAAACTTTGGGTGAGCATAAAATGCTCAGTAAGGGATACACAAAGAATAAAAACTGTTATTTTATCAAAACAAAAAGTAAACAATGTATACATTATCAAAGTAATACTTTTCACCTTTATGAAGTAGTAAACACTCTTCACTGAATAAAAGATCATTACTTACCCATTTGTAACCAAAATATTACCATAAAACCCATATAAAGAACACATAACATATAAAGGTAACTTGGGACATAAACATAATTAAGTGGAATAACCATACGGCCGACTTCCACACATATCACTTTATGGAATAGCCATATGGCCAACTTCCATACATACTTAATGTAATTGACATACGGCCGACTTCCATACCCAATGCATTGGAGGTTATAACGTAACCTCCCATCCTGGTATTCAAGGCACCGCCCGTCATATGGTTTATCACGTAACCACCCGTTAAATGTCCAAGTACCATAATAAAATCATAAAACATAAAACCAATATAAAGGAATGATAACATTTCCACATTTCAATCACAATATATCATTTAAATATATTGACATAATAGAATCCTTTATCAAAAACCATTTTCAATACCAAAATACATAAAAGATTATATGGTATTTATTTTATTTTAAAAACATTATGGCTTGTTGAGGAAGCCAAAGACCAAATAATACTCGCGTTGGCGGAAAAGGTCGTTGTCACCGCGTACATTAAAAGAAACATTCCTTTTTGTCGTTTAGTAAAACGCTTCATAGAAAAAGATTCCTTTTGTATTAAATTAAAAATCAAAGGTTTTTATACACCGTATAAAATAAAGTTGTGTATAAAACGAATTATGCCTGAATGAGAGGAGATTGAGACGAAGTCCCTTACCGCGGGTCCGACTTGACTTGATCGTTCTTTAACGTCCTGAATAATAAACTTGAGTTAATTTCTATTTTCTTAAGAACCTTTTCACGTTCATTATTCCTTTTATATCACTTATTGCCATGTTATAAACATTATTTAATCATTTAAGTTAATAATGTTTGTTTTGTCGATATTTGGTTCTTAAGTCGAAAGTGGACTTCTTACAATTACATGTTGTTCGTGTGGTCAAAGGTTATTTATATCCAGAATGACATTCCTGATTTGGATATCATATATATAATATATATAAAGAATATATATGTATTTATAATATTACATAATCATTTAGAGGTAAGAAACGAAATGCATCATTCATGGAGACGGTAAGCCGTACGTACGCATGAATGCTACTTTCATTTCTTTGTCATATTAATGGAATTAAAACTAAATGAGAGGTATGTAAATTTTAATTCCAGAATTGTATTCATCATTTAGATGTATCATTCATCATATATATCGATTATATACATGTACTTATAATAGTACATTACATTTGGGGATAAGAAATGAAATGCACCGTTCATGGAGACGGTATGCCGTACGTACGCATGAACACTGCTTTCATTTCACTGTCATAAATTAATGGAAAGAAATAATAATGATATAGAGGTATATTATAATTCCCGTATAACATCATATATAATAACTTTAAATACATCCTTTATACATCCCACATATGGCATTAACGAATCAAATCACTTTGAGGGGGCCGTAGTCCGCACTTCCTTAAATGAAGATATCGCATTTACCCATAATGGAAACCATAAAGGTATGCCCAAAATGAAAAATAAAGATGATTAAGAAAAACATAAACATATTATATATCATATATAAATATAGTGACTTCTTAATGGCCAACTTTGAAGGTGTTAGAATAATATCGAACAATCATCGTTTCGTGAAGCAGAAATTCGCCATCCACCGAAACAATATGTTCTTTAACCATTAGACGTAGGTGTGTGTAAGTGTATCTCAAATACTTCTTATAAAAACATACTAGTATATGGAAGATACTAGAGTCGTTACAAAAGAAATGAATAAAAGGAGTTTAGGGGGTTGGAGAAGCAAAATAAAACAAAACGACTCAAGTGAAGACATTACCTTATAATCTGGTAACTCCCTTTGGTTTGAGCTCAAAGGCTTACTTGGGAAGACTTTTACCCAAAGTGAGGCTTCAAGGAGTTAGAGAGGGATGTGGAGAGACAAAATGAGCAGGGGTTGGTCGAGCCAAAGGCTTTGGAAGTGTGGGTAATGAGGTAGAGGTGGGGGCCTTTTATAAGAGGGGAGGAGGGGGACTCTTGGAAAGTAAGGAAATGTTACTTTATTTTCAAATGGTTTTCGGAGTTTAATGGTCCCAAATTGGAGTGTTTCAAGTATAAGGTGATAAGGGTTCGAAATCTACCCATAAAATAGGTTTTGGACATATTTAGGTCTTATATTATACACTATCTTTCCATTTTTTTAAATCGTTAGATAATGAGGTAATCGCTGCATTATCATGGTGTCATAAATAATTTAATTTATTTAAGGTCTAAAAATTATAAAAAAAATATCATGATTTAGGAAATAGTTTTATCTTTCTAATGAATATTTATAGTAAAAAATATTACTTGTATAACCCCATGTAAAAATTGGTTTAGTAAAACATCTCACGTTCGTGTCATTTTTACTTTAACTTTAAATAAAAGGCATAAATGTCATTATCATACCCAAGTGGCTCTATGGGGTACCAAAAATCGACCCATGAGTTGTCTTGGTCAGAAATAAATCTTCAAATAGGGTTAGGACAAGTGTCAATATATTTTCATTTTATTATAATATCATTTTTACCTTAAATTACACTAACGACCTTTAATCGCGATTAATAAAACATAAAAGTTACTATTCACCAAAATTTATTTTAATCCCATTGAACCACATTTTACTTAATAATTAAAATCATTTAAATTGGATTTTTGATATTCAAAACACAGAAGTGGTAAAGTCCCATTTAAACGAAAAATCAAATTTTGTAACCACCACTTTGCGGTTTCACTATTCATCGAAAATTGAAGTTTTTCAGAAAAAAACCAAAACATCACCCTAAGCAATATTCGATATTCCGAATTCAAAAATGAAGACCATTTTAAAAACTTGAAAACATATAAGTTGCATTAATTATTTGATGATTAATTCTCGCTTTCAAAACAAATAGCGTGTTTTTATGAAACAATAAGTATCAAAAGATTGACACCAGTTTAAGTCCAATTTCAAAGTGAAATTAATTCCAATGACAACAATTGGATTAAATGGTAAAATTATATTATAATTTCACATTAAAACCAATTCAAAGGATAATCTAATTATCTTAATAAATTAGTTTAAAAAGTGGGTTTGAATTAAAATTCAACATTTTACACTATTCATTAAAAAATGAACTTTATCGGAAAAATACCAAAAAATTACACAAAGTAAAATTTGATGACCCAATTCTAAAGAAGAGTTTTATTTGGTCCAATAGAATGTATAAGAGTGAAAAAAACTATATTTAATGATGGTTCACCATCAAATGTTGATAAGTGGACCTTTCGTGAAAATTAGAGTATATAAGCCTAAAATTGAATTCTTTTCGTATATTAAGCCTTTATCCTTTATTAGATAAATGTAAAAACATTTAACAAACATAGTAATCATATTTTAGTTATTTCTATCCATTCCCTCCAGTATAACAACTACATGTTAACTAACATTTAAAATAATATTATTTTATTACTAGTGTGCAACGTACGATTTCAAAGAAAATCTTTGTTGTGTATCAGGTACGCTATCGAACATAGAAACCCCTTTAAAGTAAAATTAATATTTGATTCGAAAATATTAATAAATATGAAAATGTATTATTCTTTATTTACCTGGGATGTTACACACACTATGTTTTCCTTCATCAAAACACTATGTTAAGAGATAGGTAAATATTTATTCGATAACAGTTGGAATCTACACTACTAGTTTCCCATATACTATGAGATAGGTCTATATGGTGGTTACTTGTTGATAATTATAATATGGGCTAGTTGGGTATCCTGTGTTGGGAGAACAAGAAACAGATTGGTTGTTCATCCTAATTTGGTTTGGTAATTTCAATAATCATCTTACTTTAAGACACAGGGAAATCCAAATGAAACAAATTCATGGATTTATGGTTAATCAAAAAGATTCCTACATTAAATTTATATGTATTCTTCTTTCATTTTATTTCTTCCATCAACCTTTTACATTATTTATTTCCATTATTTTTCCATTACATGTGGTTCCCACTTTTTAATATTCTTATACATTTTAGTTTTTTTATTTTTTTAAAATGGATTCATAATTTTTTGGAAACCATTTTTAAATAAGAAAATCACATTTGGGTTTTTCCACATGGTTTCAAAATGGTTGTTTTGGTTATATAAATATTACAATGATGATTTGTATTTTAATGCGATTGTTTTTTAAATAAAATAAAAAATAAAAGATTATAAAATGGTTCTAAACATTATAATTGTTATTTTGTGATTATGTATATAATGAAAAACATGTCTTCTAACAGAATTTTAATTTATTATTTAATAATTTCCTGGTGATAGAAATTTCAGAGACTATGTGGTGATATCCTACTAGGACTATTAGTTCGTACCCAGCATACACATCCTATATATGTCTATGTGGTCCTTATTTTGATTTCAACTTCCAATTTCTTCTCTCATATTAAATTTACTTCCCTATGAAATCTAGAGTGAGTCAAGAGGTGGTTAGAAACCTAGGGAAATATGGAGATGGTTTTTCATTTTTTTGAGTTTTGATATATTTTTGGTATTATTTGTTCTAGAAAATTTAGCCTACTATATTTATATATTATCTAGTCCACCCCCAAGATCAGTTTGATTTGTACTCTATAATTTTTTTATAGGGTAAATGTTTGTGTAATTTTTTTTGGAATATTAGTTTTAGTTCATTATTTTATTTTTTTATGTACACGTGCATGTTAGTACAATGTATTGACATATGAAATCATATTTATTCATGATTCCATGATCTATGTATTTATCTTTTGAGGATGAATTCATTCATAGAGTATTATTCTTCAATTCCTAGAAACTATTTTCCAATACTACTGGATCAAGAATTCCCATTAGGATTAGTAGTGAGATGGAACAAGTGTTGTATTGTATTTGGGAGGCTTGGAAAATTAAATGGGAATAATGATTGATAAAGATAAGAATACAATATGTTTTTGTTATTCACTAATGGATTACCTCAACATGGTCATCGAGTGATTTAGAATGATAAAATGTGATCGATTTACAAACACAATGGTTTGAATATTCAAATTAAGTAATTACAAATCACTAAAAACAACTTATGAGGATTTTTATACGATGAAATTTATATTTTAATCTATTAAGTATGATTAACATCCACCAAAGTATGTATGGGGTCATAAATTTCCTTTTTAATTGTTATTTTTAATTAGTTAAAATTTTATTCATAAAAAGAACATTGGGAAGATATAAAGTGGATTTTCTTATATTGTAAAGGAAAAATTAATTATTTTGTGTTTGTAGTAAAATTACTATTGAATGATTATTTGGATGAAAGAAGTTAGAGATATAGATATAAGGAATACTGCTCAAGATATGTGTTATTTCTAAATGGGGTAAAA
Source organism: Viscum album (assembly GCA_963277665.1). Classification (NCBI taxonomy): domain Eukaryota; kingdom Viridiplantae; phylum Streptophyta; class Magnoliopsida; order Santalales; family Viscaceae; genus Viscum; species Viscum album. Next base: position 474,289,688 of record OY728151.1, read on the forward strand.
AATGTTATATGTCTAGGTTTAATCTAGTGGTTAAATCGGTCCAAGTTAAAAAGTTCATAATTAATACATTAATATCAAGATAAAAATATTAAAAATAAAAAAAAACTAACACAACCTAAGGACCTAAAGGTTTAGTGTATTGGATATTAGAGACATAATCATATTATTTTACGACACATGAAAAAATTTCTTTATAACCATGCTTCACTAAAACCTTTCTATACATATCAAATGATAAAATCAGTTTCATAACCATGAGGATTGAAGTATAAAAAATTGGTTAATCAAATACTACCAATAGGGGAAATACATATAATAATTTTCCAAATCATAAAAATGAAGTAGAACATTTGTAAGACATCAATATCATAGTACAAGATTATAAGATCATACGTGATAGTCATAAAACATGTTAGAGAATTATAAGAACATAACATGATCATTATGGAATCATAAATAATTGTTAAATAACTAGAAATACGTACCAATATTCATAAAACATTGGAGCATAACAAAAAAGGTCAGAATACATAGAATAATGCATTAATAGTCATGAAAACTTGGAATTTTTTTGAAGTAAAATGCATCATGAAAATTTTAAAATATGTGAGAAATAACATGAAAATTTGGCACAACCATAATTTAAAGAAAAACCATATGAGAAAAACCACTATGCTAATTCCTCTACCCAATAAACTCATTTTGTTTTTTCTTGAAAATGTGGGCAAATAAATTATGCCCACACATATGTGAACGAACTCATTACGTCAATGATTGACTACCTAATTAGATATAAATGTAAACTAATTCATTGGATGGTGATATAGTACTTTACCCACTATCCATCATACATGTGTGTTCTACTTAAAATCAATCATAATGATATCTTATGAAACCATGGGAAAATAACTATTTTATTAATCTTTTAAAAAACACAAAATATCATGAAATTAAGTAATTATATGATATTAAAAATATCATTTCCAAAAAGGAACCATATTATAATAACTTATATGGGGTGATAAAAACAACACTTTATAAGAGATTAACCTAATCAGAAAATATATTTGAAAATAAAAAAATTACAAAACAATATAGACATTGATATAAAAGATAATGTATTAAATAATTAAAAAATATATTTTTTAAAGGGAAATAGTTAACTTATATTATTATCAATATCTCCAAAAAAATATCATTGAATTATAATTTTTTTTCAAAAAATTTGGAGTGAAAGATAATACATTGGATCATTAAGGGACACAAAAACATTTTTTATATCTTATGAAATACAATTTATTGAAAACCAATTTCATTAAAAATTATAAAATTTTCATTTTTAAAAGGTTTCAAGCTAATTATTATCATATAAAATAATCCAAAATATATTTCTTCATAGCCAAGGATAATATTGTTGGGAATAAAAATGTGTATATGGAGATAACATTCATTAGTAATAATGGGAGTTATTCTTACCAATGTAATTATTTTATTTTGAATTTTTTACCAAATAAGTGTTTAAGAATAATTATAATTAATTTCCCTAAAGAATAAAAGGAAAAACATATAAAACATTGGAACTGTATGGTAAAAAATCATGAATATTATTATTAATTGATAAATATTATGACCCAATGAGTCATAAATTCTTTTATTCAAACTCTTATGGAGTTTTTAATATATGAATAAAAGGATACTAAGAAAAATATCATGAAATAGAAATTTTACCATCAAGAAATGGAATATATTTATCATATTTGAAATCAAATTTATAGTGAATACACCATTCAAAATAAATTTGGCACATAATATAATATATATCCCATGGAGTAGGAAATGAGACGAATAAACCCTAACCATTACTCAGGATTCCCATAAAAGTGGTTTATAATCCTATGTAAAAAACAATACTATCATAATAACTAATTTTAGAACCATATTCATACCTGAAATTGTGAATAATATTGATTTATAATCAGAAAAGGCATGTATATTAATAATTTTTACCGAGTTTCCTACATCAAGGGATCAATTATTTCGACCATTTATACTCATTTTATAAAATCTATATTGGTATTATTTCTTCCCACAAAATTCATCATTAAAATATCCTTAAATTTACTTTAATATATTACTTATAATGATTTATGATGTTTTAATTTTCAAAAAACAGTGTTTCATTCTCTATCCATAACTTATTAGAAGCATGTTTTGGTGATTGTTGACAAACAAATGGTTCCTCCTTAATTAATAAGTTTAATAATAATGTATCCATCAAAAAAAATATATTCTCCACTTATTTATATAATAATAGTACTCAAACTTGTGTTTGCACAGTGATATCACATAATGTTATAAAAAATTATCCACTACTCCATTAGAAAACATGATCCACTACTGAAATAAAATACATGTTCAAATGATCTAAATAAACATCCACTACTCTAACAGAGCACATAATCTAGTTTTCAAAAACATGTATCAAAAATAATACCCCATTTATATTCACTATATTTAAAATAACCCCCTTAATAAAAGTTATAATGTTTATTCTAATGAATGAGAAAAAGGTATTGGAGGAGACATGCCGCATGAAATGGGAGAAGGTTTTCTCCGAGGTAGTAGTTGAGAAGGTATTGGAGGAGATTTTGATGATGATTGACTATCTGATAGTTGATGACCAATTTGGGAGGAGATTTTTGGAGTTGATCAGGGTGGGAGGGGGGAGTTGCGAGACCGTTCTTATTTACTGGTTCCGTTAAACTAATGTAGGTTTGAAGGCATGGGGCACACCTCCACAACTTGAAGATAATAATTCCCTACCCCAGGAATATATATTGTAGTAAACATTTCTGATGTCATTGTATCCTCCTGGAGGGTACCCTATAGTCAATGGTATCTAAACAACTACAGAAAATAAATAATTGCTTCTTTTGACACAAAACAGCCTAGAGGTACTATTGAGAATGTGGACCTATGAAGATGATCAAAAGAGCATTAAGGATGAAACGGTTATGAGAATGGTATAGAAGTGCATTATCTTTATGCCTCATCTTTATCAGATTATACATGACCAACACAATGAAAGATTGTGTTCATCAAGATTGGTATAATCAGGAGTGTTTCATTCATGATATGTTAGAAAATAAACAGGGGATAATCTAATTAATAAAACCTAAAATTGTAATGCAGGTAGGAGTTATTATAATATAATAAATTAAATTGTGTTGAAGTTGGTAAATCTAGGACATGGAGAAAATTAATCCTATAAGAATGAATTAACTTATTGGAGTAAAGGAGGTTCCGGTGTGCTGCAATACAACGTATTGGTGGTCGTTGCTTCTAATCGCCCACTCCTGACTAGTCGGACACCACGAACCCTCTCCCATATTCATGTGCACCATCTCAAGTATAAAGCCATTTAAATAAATGGTAAAAAAAATTATTTAATTAGAAATCCATAAAAATTTGTATATAAGAACAAATTAAAATTTTCAAGTGCAATAAGGATTTTTAGAATGGTTTTCTCATACGAAAACCTAATTAACCACCCAAAAGAGAAGCCAGATTTCTATGTACTAATATTGTCAAGGAATTTAATCATATGACAAAACATGGTTCAAAAGATAAAAACACACAAAAAAGGCATTAACCAATAAAACAGAATGATTTTGTACATATATTCTTCAAATAAACATGTCAAAAAATTGGAAATTCAATTAAATAAAAAAAATTTGGGATGATACTTCATTGGATAAAACACAACGGCTGAATGGAATAAAAGCATTTCAGAGCTATATAATATGAATTTTATATCAACCTTGTATTACATACCATAATATACCTTATATGAAGAATTATTCCCCCATGCACCCCTTTCTGCTTTCCTAAAAATGCCTGATACACCACCGTAATTGGAAGACCCACTTAATCCTAAACTCTACATCAAATAATATTAATATGTTTTGCATCATATTAGACAAACATACAAATAAATACTGATATTTGGTACTTAAGGTCACTATAAAGAAGTTTTTCAACATTTAAATGAAAACAATACACTCTTTATTGAATTTCTACGGTAGTGCATGTAATTTATGTTTTATTGCATTCTCATTTTCCAACAAACATAAAAAAAATATAAAAAAATAATTTCCATTTTCTTTTTCTAAAAATGTTTTTCCATATATAATCTATTTCATTACATAATATATTTTTGGAAAATGACAACAACAAACCTTATTTATAATCACACATAACCTAAATTTTTCGGCACAAAAATGATAATAAAATAAAATTTGATAGCTTACAGATACAAGTGAAATCCAAAAAAAGAAAAATAATAATTCAAAAGGTCCAATTTAATGATTCCACAAAATATAAACAATCATTTCCATAACAGAACATCTGCCTCTAAAATCACTTCTTCCTTATGTCACACATGCATTCATAGAATTAATGATGTAATTTTAAAATCTTGTGCAATGAAATGGATTGAAAATATTCATTTTAATATAGACAAAAAATAGAATAAAATAAATGGAAGTATAGTGAGAACAAATGCATTCAAGAAAACAGGAAAAATAAAAAGGCCACTTATTCGAAGATTACGCTTTTTCATGACTTCATGAAATATTCCTGAAAAATCAAGATAATCACTTAAGGAAATTTTTAATCATAAAGTGAAAACACATCTCAATCATTAGTCTCAATCATGAAAAATGTATGATATAGATTTCAAATCAATGAAAAAATGATAATATTTGATAGCTTCTCAAAAGAAGAGGACATGAACAAAGAGTCAGCTTTGGATTAAGCATGCACCTAATGGCTGGAAATAAATAGCATGGATAAAGGACATAAAACACGTAGTGGGATGTGATAATCAAATCATAGGAAGGATGGAGACATGAACATGGATTTGGGAAGTTAAGAAATCACATGATTCAAAATCATCCCGTTGATCATATTGAAGGTAAAAGGAAGAGTTCTAAGGTAAAATAGAAAAAATTATACTAATAGACAACCAAAATTATTAAGAAAAAACATATTGTAGAATAAATTCATATAGCTTCTGGATAACATCACAATAAAAAAAAATAATAAATTAGGTGGTCAAATTCAATTATTCCACTACATGTAGAAAAAATATTGTTATAAGGGCGCATAACTCAAGAAATTACGTCTCTTCCATCATTTTTTCAGAATGAATTCCTGAGCCTTTTCAAATACTGTGATAGTTCATAAACATCAAAAAATATCAAGCTCTAGGAGCCTTTCCACTTATATCTGGGATAATATATGAAACATGTTGATAAAATTTCATCATTTTCTATAAATACCACTTTCCCTTCATAGATTCTAGGTTAAGAAAAATAACTACGAATTCTGCTTGAAATAATAACATTTAACATGCACCAAATAATTAAACAATTTTAGCAGGATATTTCTTAACGTATGTTTCACATATAGTGAGAACAAAAATGATAAAGTTATCCAATAAAATACTGAGAACCATTGATGAAGTATTGAAGGGGTATTAAAAGAACAATTCTAAAAAATATAGCATGTATTTTGTGAGGGGTAATAAGGCTTAACCATTTTAACATCAACTGGGCTAATTAATTGACATTTATTACACAATAAACAATAAGAACCCGTATATTAAACAAGATATAACACTAATGAAGAAACATATATTGAACAGTTATTATAGAACAAAAGTTCAATCCAAGGTTTATTGGCCTACTGCAATCCAAATAAGCAGAATGAATGAAATGCTTAATCACAAACCATAAAGGAATAGTGAAAATGTAGTATAGATTATCAGTGTTTTTAATCCAGATAAAAGTACGAACATATTAATGAGGATGTTCAATATGGACATCCACATGAATGAGTAATGAGAAAAGAAAACTCTCAACATACATGATGTGGAATGGTAAAAAGAGAGAAATGAACATACCAACATGTAACTTTCATGAAAAATGGCGCATTAAGTGTAATTTGGGGGCATATTTCTTTTTCACCCTAAGCCTATATTTTTCCTGCATGCAAGAAAGATAAAAAAAGTTTAAATAAATTAGATGTAATTTTGTAGATCATAAAAAATTAATAAGACATATATGTGGGTTTTTGTTAATGAAAACACACATGTATCCTGAAAAAAATAATATATGCAAGAACCATAAATCAAAGCTTACATGTGAGAATAGTAATTGGTTTTGAAAGTTGAACTATTAGAAATTAGAGATTCGATTATTTCATCACCTGTTTCACCCTATCTAAATAAAAATTTAAAATGTTTATGTATGAAATAAGTTGATACAATGATATATATCACTACATATTAAGAGTAATACAGAATTCCCCTCATAAAAAAGATATTCGAATTGAAAATATAAAAATATGATTAAATTTATATTTCATGTTTGGAAAAGTACATGGAAATAAAGTGATTTGTTAACGTTTCCCTGATCAAAATCAATAACTAAGAACTGATGTTCACACATATGACCATTACCAAGAATAGATTGTCCCCCTTGCTTGTGGGTTCAATGCCAACATGGCCACATTAGAACTGACACCAACCACATTGATGTATAATAGAAACTGTAAATTCCATTCCATTGATTTGACCAATCAACACATTAACATTGTTAAAGGCTAAAAATATATCCAACCATGTCCAGTTAGTAATCATGAGTAATCATTCTTCTAAAAGGTGGTGATTTATATAAACCATAAATATCCAATTTAATAAAAAAACAATAAACAAAAAAATTAAATCAAATCCATTTTCGTAAAAAAAATAATTCATTTCACAATAAAAAATAAAAATGATTAATTAAATATTTTCACAAATTTGTAACATTAAAGATATTTTTATCTAATTCCAAACAAAAAAAACAACAAAGATATTTAAAACCAAAAAAATGAAAAACATAAGATCAGGATATCAAAAAATTATTAACATATCTATTTTTCAAGCATTCAAATAAAATGCATATGGAATATATTTAAAGACATTAAACATAAATTTCAAAATATATTTAATATTCCATGTTTCATATTTTTAAAAAAGCAGCATATATATTTATAAACAGAATGAATATGTCATATTGAATAAAATCAATGATAAAAATTTTAAAAACATACTTAAGAAATTAGGAAGAATAGAAAACATTGAATAAAATAGAAGAAAAACGTGTCAGTAATAGTTCTCATGGAATTGATTTTACATGGTATATAAGGTAACTGACACATGGGGTTAATGAAAATTTAGAAAAATTTGATAATTAAAATGGATGAGAAGTAAAAGAAAATTCTAATAATCCATAGGCAAATGAAAAATCAAAACAAATGAAAATCATAGATACAATGAGGTAATAAATTGATAAAAACAGAACATAGATGATGGAAAAAAGGACTTAAGGATACGAAATAATTAAAGCATATCATATGACTTAAATCAAAGGGAGGCTAACCAAAGTTATTCATTATAGTTCAAACAGTGGAATAAGAAACTTCTTGGACATAAAGGAATGAAATGGAGGTAGCCACCTAAAAGAAAAAAAAATCATAGGTTTATGACCAAAAATATGCACATAAAACTAACATCATCATTGAAAATTTTGGGTTTAATATATCGTTATAAAAAATATATAAATAATCATAAACCTATGAATAAAATAAAATTATTGGTGAAAAAGACATGTGAAGTACTATATTTTCAATACTGAGATATAAATATAGAATGGGAGTCAATGAACATAAAAATGGATAAATAAAAGAAGACATGTTGAAATTTAACCTCTATTGAATGGCCTCGTACTACGACCTTCATAAGTTAAACCAATGAATGGACTCCCACACTTTATCCGATCTATTACAAAAATCTGGGCACTGAAAAAACACCAAATCAGTCAAAATATATTCCAATAGTGAACCAGTTGTTTATCAAACTATACCCAGTAAATATACATTATTGAATAAAATAGTTGAGGTAAAATAAATGGTGATGATAATATCAAAAGTGTGGAGGGGTGAGTAGAAAAGAAGTGGGATGCCAATTGTTGAGGAAGAGGGGATGACTAGAAATGCCGAAGCAGCTCGATGGTGAAGAAAACGTTGAAGTGGTGCACATCGTGGAGGATGGAGCACTAAAAAAGAAGTGGGAACCCCAGAATAAATGATGGAAATCACAAGTTCAAGGGAGATCATAGGTATGGATGAACCCTAAAATAAAAAGACCAAATTAGTGAGAAAGACAGCTTCTATGTTTTGTAGGTACAGACGATGGAAGGGAAAACATGATCGGGAACTCTAGGAGCAACCGTAGAGGGGTAACGACAGCGGGAACCATAGGAGGGCCACCAGAGGGGAAATGGGAGTAAGAACCATAGAAATCACAGCATAGGTAAAACGACAACGAGAATAGTGGGATCGGGAATCGTAGGAGTTCCATTGGAGGAGAAACGGGGGTAGGAACCCATGGAGTAGTGGAAAAACTCATCGTGGGAACACTAAAATAGAGGGAGGTAGCGGTTTCTAGAGGAGTTCTTGGTTGACGATGAACTAAATATAGAAGGCGCACGAACCATTGGAATAGATGAGGGGTATCGCAAGCACTAACCCAGGGCATATAAGAACAAAATCATGAGGAATATGGCACTGGTTAATGGGAACATTGTATTTGAGTGGAGGGGCATTGCAAAGGGATGATGTCGTTGGTTTTTGGGAACCCTAAAATGGAGGGGAGAGGAATTGTAGTGGGATAGTGGTGTTGGTTTGTAGGATACATAGATAAGAGAGGTCGTGTGAGGGGCTGGTGTTTTTGGAGCAAGGAAGTAGTGTTTAAGGTGAAGTGGAAGCATACATGGGTAACACGTAAGCTAGAGGAACCCATCTTTTGTATAAATAATAGATATTAATATAATTAAATTATCATATAAACTCTTGATATAATTTAATAGCATTGTTCAAGGGTGTGGTCAAACTGACCCAAATATGGACATTCTACCATTAATGATTTATTATGTGGTTGTTCGGTTTTGAAATCACTATACCATAAGATAATGATAAAATATAGTGTTTTTTAGATTTATCTATCATATCATGATGGTAGTATAAGAATAATTTTTGGACATGAAAATATTACACAATATGTATGGATTGTATCATCTTCATAGTTCTCTTATTTAAGACGGTTAATTTTATAGCAGGTTGTATCATTACACTCAAAATAAGTGATTAAATTTGGCTTAAAACAGTCTTATTCATATAAAAAAAATCATACTTATCCTTTAAAACCATTTCCATTATAATGTCCCCGACATGATATCCCCTAAAACGGTGCTCCGAGCTGAGTCGTCACATGAACTCAATGGTGCCTCACCATATGCTAGAGGTTTTCGACTAGCGCAGGGAGTCTAATGAGTCATTTCAGGAGACTATACCCTCTTTACCATATTAGGCCATAGTGGAACTCTATATAAATATATGAATGATATGAAAAACTAATAAATATTCATAACCAAGTGTTTTCCAAATAGGGTAAAAACACAATCAACACAACAATGACATACTATACTAGTAGTTTAAATTGAATGAAACCTAAAATAAAACAATGGGATGAAACTTGAAATGGTCCCGACACTGATTTTGGATCCTTCTACATATATATCCTGAGTATTACTCAACATATATGTGTAGAGCCCTTTCCCATCTCCTGACCTGCAATTAATAGATCATCTCAGGTACCCAATGGTGTACCGAGCAAGGTGTCAGTACAAAACTCAGTATGCTACAAACAATGGTGTCTACAAAATAACCAGTATAATAGATAGTGCATGAAGGTACAAAATAGATTTTATGTAAACAAGAGAATGTTCATCTTCCATAAGTTAACAATGTTCATTCAATTTATTCCTTGAATTTATACAAATTAAATTCCTTAAAGTATCATTATTACTCAATCCATTTGAGCACATGCTCCATCGGTTTGGAATAAATATCATCTACATAAGGGTATAAGGAATTCAATCACAATTGATAGGGGAAATAAATAAATTCCCTTTCTATGTAGGGATACACATATCACATCAACACATTATCCTCACCTTGAAACCTCAGTCCGGGTGGAATGTAACTATTGAGGGAATAAAGCCTCTAGCCCCATCCCTAACCCGTGCAATTTGGGGTTGATTTTAGAGCCTCAATCTAACTCGACCCACGAGCATAGAACCTCAAGTTAATTCCCCACTCTACCAAGCCATGTGCACATGCTTATTTAACAAGTAATCATAATCATACCATAACATGACCAAGCATATTCAATGCCATTAGAAATCAGAATACATGACAACAACAAGGAAATTGATATTATGTTGTAACCCATTTTTATATTTACCAATTACAATTCCTATCCATTTATCCAAATTACCATTCTCAATCCTTAACCCATTAGGTTTATTCAATAACCCCTATTCCTTAGAAAAATTCATTATTCACCATTCATTAACCCATTTATACCATTTATCATTTCTCAAGAAATTACCCACTGATGCATTTCAAGTACAATTCTCATATAACAAAACCAAATTATTTTATTACATTCAATAATTGAGGTGTACCACCAATTTATCATGTATTAACCCATTCCATTACATAATTTCATGTTCACCATTCAATATTACTTAATCATCTTAGGCATTTCTAACCAAAATTCTTCAATCAATCGACATAATCTCTTTCAACAAAATTACTGATTTCCGTATCATCCCAATGATATCTATTGTCCTTATCACCTAAGGCATATTTATCATCAATCCATGTTCAACTTAATCATCCATTAAAATATGTTCAATGTGAGTTACACATTACTATTCAGAAATTATTCACAAAACCCTTACCACTCTCTTGGTTTGTGTATATCGGTGCACCCCATGGTGGCCCTAATGATGGTCAAGTCATCCCCTACGCATCACAAGGGGATCACGATGGTTACAAGGAAATCCTTTAGACACCCAATTTACCCAATCTTACTCATGGAAAAAATAAACCACAATAAATAAGAAAAATAGAAACATACATGAAAAATATATAAAAAATTATGTGATACAATTTGTATACCACCTACCTCAAATACGACGATGAACACACTCTCAAATATGGAATTTGATCTGGATTCATGTACCCCTTGATGAAGATGGGAGAAAAAAAATTCCCTAATCAAAAAAAGTGAAGTAAGAGGAGCATTATAATTACCTAGGGCTTCAATCCGCAACCAATGTTTCCCCAAATGGCCAAGAATTGAAGGAGAACCACCCCTTGGAAGCTTGGGTCATCCATGTTTGTCACTAGGGATGAAAGGAGTGAAATAGAGGAGGAAACCATGTTGGGGTTAAAAATATCAGAGTAACAATTTTGTAAATTTTTCGAAGTTTTTATGCTGCATGGTTTACCTGCATAGTTATCAAGACTGTACACTAACTGTGCATAAGAAACAGCCAAAAAATCACCCCTTCACATGGTTTCTTGGGATTTTTCTTGGTTTTCAAGACCGCACGAAAACCTTCTAGATTGATACTTCCCACACGGTCCCCCCTTGCACGGTTTTCAAAGTTGTGTGAAAACCTTGCAGATTGGTATTTCCCACATGGTCTGCCCTCACACAGTTTTCTATGCCTTTACCAAACCATGTGGATTGCCCAGAGAGCCCCTTTTTTCTCTTCCTCATGTCCCGAACCCCAAAAAAATGTTGATCCTTCTCAAAGAATTGGAAAACACTTATCTAGGAAAAAATAATAGGTGAAATCAAAAACATAATGGAAAATAGTCTATAAGACAATCTGGGACCTTATAACCTCCCACCTCATAATGGATTACCCTCAATCTACTCTTCCAAATTTCAATATGTTTTCGAAACTAGAGGTCATTCCACTAGGTCCGCCTATCCATTCCCACTCTCCATGTCTCTGGTTTCATCACAAGGCCACTAGATGAAGATCACGGGCATAAATGTTCCCCATAATACATCCTCACCACAAACCACAACACGAAACTGTTACCCCCCAAGAATTCATCACCTCCAATCATACCCAACTTCTAGTACATTGGAGAGAAAACATTGGCAACAAATCCCAACTCAAAACACATGTAAATTTTTTTACCATCATCATATCATCATGGAGAAACCATTTGGAACCCCATCAACCCAGTCCTCCCCACAAATCATGACCCAAATCACATGGCATCATTTTCATTATTTTTCAAACTCTATTAGTGACCTAATCCCGATATCATTCAAAGGAAAACACAGGATCCTTCTAACAACGTTTCGTGATGATTTCATTACACAATTATACATCCAAACACAACTCAAAATTAACAGCCACTTGACCGGTGAAACCATCACAAAACTATCTAGCAGGGCCAACTCACCTGAACAATGACCACTCAAGTCCATACAACCCGAAATAGTTATCATGTCATTAACGAACCATTTATACACTATGGTTACCTCCACTATTAATGATTACTTGGCCCCTTCTCTATCGATGAAGGACCACTAGAACTAAAGCCAAACATTCCATCACCTAACATGCTCCAACTCACCATGCCCAAGCATCAACAGGGAATTACCATACATTGGAATCTACCACACCATTGGATTCATTTAGAAGGACATTCCTACATTATCCATCCAAGGACAAAGATCATCGTGTCCTCACTCATGTAAAAAATAATTTAAAAAGGTGTATTCCGGTACAACATGAACCCGAGGATGGGTCACTCTCACTAAACCCATTCAGGTTCTCCTCCTCAGGTCGGACAACCTCTGTCTGGCTTGTCCCAGAATACCCACCTTCCACTGATGGTATGCTACCCCATTTTATCATGTTTTGAAGTAGCTTATTAAAGAGAAGCCTATCATTATCACCCCACAGACCCACTGAGGTGATTTCCTGAATTCTGGAAGGATTCCATCATCATAAAATTACCAACCTATATACGGTCATCAAGCATCACCCTTAGCATGACACTAAATCACATTACTAATAATCTCTCAACATCAGGACGTTCCAAAACCACACATGGAAAATTTACCCAAGCCTAACCCTAATCTTCTATGGAGTTATATGATGCCAAATTCTCTCGCAAAAACCTATTTTCATATCCTCCAACACCCTCTATGACTTCAACACCGACATCACAAGTTCACTTGGAACCACACTGAACTCAATCAAACACATGAATCATCATACACCACGTACAAGGACCACATTCCTCTCCGTGGAACCCAACATGCACATCATAGGATCCACATTGGAACCTCGGTTCCTCCACATCAACTCAATGACCTTTTCTCCAGATACAGGGCTAAATTAACAGTCCCCAACTTAGCACAGTTGTCACCACTTCACTCAAGAGGGATTCAACCCACCCCATCTTATACTCGATCACAAACCGAACCCCAAACCTAGACATGACCATCCAACTTTTTACAAAACAAGAAAAATAACTTCATTTAGTGCCTATTCCCAACTTTTTAGAATGAAACCCATGACTTTTATTGACATTCATTCCACCCAGAGTACGTCAAATCACGACATCGTGGCATACATCCAACCACCAGGCTCCAAATACACCGTTTACATGAGCATAAACTTCATAATTTTCCTTATCCAACCAAAAAACTTCATGTATCTTGGCATGAGCTAGAGATTCTCAACATTCCTAGGATGATGTAAAGATGTTTGTAATGCTTTAAAATATCTATGTTATGATATGAAGTCATTGAAGAACACCCCCACCCAATTATAAATTTCTGATGTCGAACTACTGGAAGAAATGACCAGAAAATAATCTTAGGATCTCTTGTCGAACGCATCTTATCAACACTTAACAACCACCACTTAAGAGTGATTTCCAACCAGGTTTAATCATTTCTCCACAACCAAATCACAATTAAGATATGGACCAACATTTTATGTTTCACTACTTCGGCCGTACAACTCATGTTCATCCGATGTGGCACCTTTAGGAAACAACCAAATCACATAGTCTACACACCATCCAAGCCATCAATATCTCACCAAAAAAAACCTTAACATGTTATAGCACATCACTTTCTTACTTACCTAACCATGTTCCTTGGTTAGTCAACTTCATCAGCCCTAAGGCGGCCTCTGCATCTCACTCAACATCCAAACCATTCATACAAATAAGTTCTGCCACATGACCACACTCACCTCAGGTGACACCATCGAGTGAAGGCATATAACCACACTTCATCCACCATCTTCTCTTCCACTCAAAAACAACTTGTTGAAAAAATTAATCATCTTCCAAATAGGTGAGTTGGGAATCTATATGATATAACCCTTCGAGACAAACCTTATATCCTATCATGGGAACATTGGTGCCCTTACGAACGAACCGAGTATAACTATACCATTTACTAAAACTTGGAGGAACTTGATAAGCATTGACACCACCTCTGAATCATCTCTCATGATTCATATTCAAACATACTTTAACAGTTGGCATATCCTCTAATGAGGTCACCATTTATTTTCAGAAACTACCGTCACATAACCACAACTCAAGGGGCTCAACCAACCATCATCCTTCCCACTTAGCCATCAAATACAATTCTACACCGTGGAACCCTCTACGTACGACTAGAAAAGTCCAAAAAATATACATGTGTGACACACACCCCAAAGAACTGTAACCCTGTACGACCTCTCTCATTTTTCACCTTGAAGGTTGAATGATACCAACTCCTTTGACTGGCGACAAAACCAAGAGAAGCCATTGGTCTGCTCTCTAAACAATAATTATCATGGAACGATCAAATCAATGCTCGTGAATGGAACTATCACTCCCATTGTAATTCACACAATGCCTAGCACACCAAAAAACCATCTTCTATAGGTTCCACAGCAAAGGTGTAAACATTAATCTTCACTATGAGTAAAAAAATACTCTCTGGGATTCAAAACACAACACATATGGTCTCTACTACCATGGTCACCAAGACTCAAGATCCATCCCTAGGGACCAACATGTACTCCCTATAGTCACACACCATGAGGGTTTATTTAGTCACAATACCAAACAATTCCTCACATCCGAAAGGCCACAACCATATAAAGGGATCTATAAAAACAGCACCTAGGACATATTACAATTGGAAAGGCCTCACAATCCCTATCCAATGTCTCAATCTAGAGAACTCTTAGTTCCCCAACCCACAAATTCATAAGAAAAACTTACAATACCAAGGATACCCACCTTTTAACTCAAACATTCTCATTTTTTAAAATATCATTCATATAACACCTCAAAGAATGACAGGTTTGATTTTAATCACAGATGGAAAAGATCTCACATTATTAGCCTTAAACAAACCATTCTTCAACCTCTATCCAAACATTCATCATCATTCATAGAAACATACCCTCTACCATACCTTCCATAGTCATGGTCAACATGGGGTAACCAATTCACTTGATCATAATTCTTTCGTTAACACCCCTTCAAACCAATTCTTCATTTACGAAGAAATCCATTACTCTAAGGAACATTTCCCATTTCACAACATTTTAAAATCTTCATTTTAACTCATTAACACATTTCATTAGGGGAATTAAATAAATATTTTACTATCATCATGAAATCCTTTTTATTCTAGACACCGAATCAACCTTTACAATTTATCACAACCCAAATTGTTATCCAATTCGTGACATTTCTTTATATATGATTTTTTATTTAACTATTCCTGGTCACTCTTTTCATTCAACCACATACATTACCATTATTAGAAATCATTTTCTTCAAATTTATCAAGGATGTAAAATTCATTCTACTCTCTATGCCCAACACACCCATCTCGTGTGTGTGACAATAATGATGCATGCCACATATATCCTTAGGTTCTTAAAATGATGCAGGAATGCACAACCTCATGACATTTCATCCATGAGAAAAATATCATAAATCATTCAAATCAGACAATATGTCAATTACCCAATGGGGAAATATAATTCAACTATAACAACACACGTCAAGAATAAATATTCCCACCCAAGGTGACTTGGGTTGTACCTCGTACATGGGTTAACTACTCCCAAGCATGAGATCATTACCAAGGCCCAACACATCCAAATATCCTATCTACCATCCCCAAATAATAATAATGGGAAAATAACCCCTCTGAAATGTCTTTGTAATATCCCTGACCTAGAAGCCACTAAACCAGTGTTCTGAGATGAGTCGTCACATGACCTTTAGTGTGTCTCCCTATACACCAGAGGTTTTCGACTAACGGCAAGGGTCTAATGAGTCATGTGGGGAGACTATACCCTATTTACTAGAGTATAACATAGGAGAACTCAATATAAATAGTGGAATAATATGAAAAACTAGTAGACATTATTAAAAAATTGTTTCCCAAAAAAGCTACTATGAAAATGAAACACAACAATTCCATGTTATACTAGTAGTGAAAAGTGAAAGAAACCCAAAATAAAAAAACAACTGAAACTCAAAACGGTCCCGACACTATGTCTGGATCCTTCTCACTATACATCCTAATCCCAAATCAACATCTATGTATAGGGCCCTTTCCATTGTCCAGGCCTATAATCAAGCGACCTGCTTAGGTACCCAATAGTAGCCTGAGTAGGGTGTGATTACCAAACTCATTAGGACACCACCAACTATGTCTACAAAATATTCAGTCTAGTAGATAGTGCATGGAAGTAAAAAAAAGCTGGTAAGTAAACAAGTGACAGTTCGAGTTCTATAAGGTAACTGTGATGATTTAATTTATTCCTAGCATATATCCAAATTACATTCCATATACCATCTTTATTGATCAATCCATTTAAGAACATATTCCCCATAATAGGCATAAATATCATCTACATAAGGGCTAAGGAAATAAATCAAAATGATTTGAAAAAAAATGAAGTCCCTATCTCACTCTAGATACAAATATCACATCTAAACATTATCCTCACCTTGAAGCCTCCGTCCGGGTGGAATGAAACTCATAGGGGAATAGAGCCTCTGTCCCCTTCCCTTACCTATTTATTTTGGGGTGGAGTTTAGATCATTGGTCTAACTCTACCCAAGGGTGTAGAACCACAAGTCAATACCTCACTATACAAAGCCATGTGCACATGTTTATTTATCAAGTCATCACAACCATACCATAACACAACCAAGCATATTCAATGCCATTAGAAATCACAGTACTTGAAAACAAAAGGGAAATTAATATCATGTCATAACCCATTAACAAATTTACCAATTACAATTCATAGACATTTAGCCAAATTCCCATTCTCGTGCCTTGAACCATTAGGTGTATTCAACAACCCCTCTGCCTTATCCAAATTCATCATTGACCATTCATTATCCCATTTATCACATTTATCATTTCCCAAGAATTTACCCACTTATGCATTTCATGTACAATTCTCATATCACATAACACAATCCTTTTATTACATTCAATCATTTAGGTGTACCACTATATTCTCATGTACTAACCCATTCCATTACCCAATTGTACGTCCTCCATTCAATATTCCTTAATCCGATTAGGCATTTTTAACAAAAATTTAAGAAACAATTTACATAATCTCTATCAACCCAATTACCCATTTCCATATCATCCCAACGAAACCTATTGTTCTTATCACCTTAGGCATATTTATCATCATTGAATTTAACACTTCAACCAGCATTAAGAAACGTTTGACATGAGTTCCACATTACTATTTGGAAATTATTCACTTAACCCTTACCACTCTCTTGGTTCAGGTATACCGGCACACCCCATAGGTGGCACTAAAAATGCTCAAGCCATCCTCTATGCATCCAACAGGGATGATGAGGGTTTCAATGAAATCATTTAGACACAAAATATACCGAATCATACTCTAAGAAACCAATACACAACAAGAGATAAGAGAAATACCATCACACATGCACAAATCTATTACAAAATAATAGGATAAAACTTGTAGAACACCTACCTAGAATCTGACGATAAACGCACTCCAAAACATGGAATTAGATCCGAATTCAAGAACCCCTTGAATCCTAAACCAAGCATCCACCGAAAAAAGGAATTTTATGGTTTCAAAAGAAGATGGGATTATCCAAAAGCCCTAATCTGAAAAAGAGATGACAGAGGAGTGTTATAATTACCTAGGGCTTTGATCTACCACCAACAATTATCCAAATGGCCAACATTCCAAGTAGAATCACCCCATTTAAGATTGGGTCATCCAATTGTGTCCCTATGTTTATAGGTTGGAGAAATGGAGGAGAAACCTATGTTGGGGTTTAAAATCTCTAAGTGGAAGTATTGTAATTTTTTTTGATGTTTCTAGACCGCATAGTTTACCAGGACAATTTTCTAAACCGTGTGCAAACCGTACAGAATCTACTAGCCAAATATTACCCCCTTCACATGGTTTTTTTGAATTTTAAATAGTTTTATAAACCATGCGCAAAATGTGTGGATTTCTACATCCTACACTTTCTCCCCTCGCATAGGTTTCCATGTTGTGAGTAAACCATACAGATTTCCCTAGAGAGCACATTTTTTCCCTTCCTAATGTACCAAACCCCCAAAACACCCTTGAGCCTTCTCAAGGACATGGGAAAAACATATATTGATAAAAATTAGAGGCCCCAGAACAAACATAAAAACATAATTTTATAAAATCTGGGACCTTAGAACCTCCCCACCTCCTAACGACTCGCCCTCAAGACACTCTTACAAAGTTCAATAAGATTTAATAACAAGAGGCTGTTCCACTAGGTACACCTATCTATTACCACTGTCCAAGTGTTTGGTTGAATCAAATGTCCACTAGATGTGGATCAAGGGCATAAACGTTCCCCACAAGACATCCTCACCACAACCGACAACACAAAACAGTTACCCCAAGGGATGTGTCACCTCCAATCATACCCAACTACTTAAACATTGGATAGAAAACATTGGAAACAGATCCCAACTCACAACATGCAAAAACATTGCTCCTAGAATCATATCATCGTAGAAAACCCAATATGAACCCCATAGGAATAATCCCCTCCAAAACCAGTGACCCAAATAATTTAGCATCATTTTACTCTGTTTTTCAAACTCTAATAGTGACCAAAACCTGATATCACCTGAATGAAAACGCATGATCCTTCCAAGTACATTTTCTGAATATTTCATTCCACAACTATAAATCTAAATGCAAATGTAAATTCTTGGCTACTCGTCTAGTGAAACAATGAAAATTCTCTCTACCAGGCCAACTGAACTGAACAATGAACAGTTGAGTCCTCCCAACCCAAAACTCCGATTTTGTCATCAACAAACCATTTATCTGTTATGGTTCTCTATACCATTTCTAATTACTTGGTCCCTTTTCCATTGATGAAGGACCACCAATACTCAACCCAGATTTTCCATCACCTAACATGCTCCAACTCAACATGCCCAAGTATCCAAAGGGAATTACCCTAAATTATAATCAATCTGCAACATCGAATCCATTTGGAAGTACATTCCTACACTATACATCCAAGGACTAAGATCAACTTGGCCTTACTTAGGTACGAATTCATTTAAAAAGGTGTCTTCCACTACCACATGAACCAGGAGATGGGTCACTCTCACCAAACCCATTCGTGTTTACCTCCTCAAGTTGAGCGACCTATTACTGGCTTATCCTAGGACACCCACCTTCCACTGATGGTAGGATTCCCCCTTTTCTCATCATCCCACGGTGTTTACGAACATAAATCCTATCATTATTGCCCCATGTACTCATTATGTCCATTCCTAAATTCTCGTAGGATTCCATCATCACGACATTACTTCCCTCTAGACCATCATAGAGCTTCACCCTTTCCATGACACCACATCCAATAACCAAGGTCATCTAAAGTTCATTACATTCCAAAACCACATATGGGAAAATTACCTAGGTCTAACCACAATATTCATTAGAGTTATAGGACCAAAACATCTCTCTCCACTACATGTTTTCATATCCACCGAGACCCTATATGAATTCAAAAATGAAGTAAAAATATTTAGTTGGAACCACCCTAAACTCAAGCCAACACTAGACTCATCAAACACCATGTCTAAGGTCTACATTCCTCCACTAATAACCTGACATGCACCTCACATGTTCCTCATTTGAACCTGGTATCACCACATCAACTCGATGATCATTTCTCCACATCCAATACTAACTTATCAATACCCCCCCCTTAGTAGTGTTGTCACCGTTACTAAAAAGAGGGACTCCAACCACCCCATCTTATAATAGATCACAAACCATACCTGAAACCTAGACAAGGCCATCTAGATTTTTCCCAAAAAAGAAAAATAATTTCCCTCATTTCCCATTCCTGGCTTCTAAGAATGACACCCGTGATGTTTATCCAATTTCTATCAATCCCAAGGAACTCACCCCAAGCCATCTGGGTGTACATCCCAATATCAAGCTCCAAATACACCATTTCCTTGATTGTAAACTTAATAATGTCCCTCGTCCAACCAAACACATTCACGTCTCTTGTTGTGATCACGATCTTCTCAACGTACCCGGGATGATGTAAAGATAGTGGACATGATCGTCACTAGATGGGGTATACTAAGAAGTGGTCGAAGAACACCAACCCCCACTTATCTATTTCTTATGTCGATCTATGGGACACCATGGCCTGAAAAGGATCTTAGTATCCCTTTCTGAACACATCTCATTAAAACATAACCACCACCACTCATGTGTGATTGAAAACCATATTTAACTATCACTCTATGACCAAATCACCAGGAATACATGAACCAATGTTTAATGTTGAACTACTTCCACATCACCGCCTGAGATCCTCTGGCCTGGCCCCTTGAGTCAACAACTGAATCACATGGTCTACCGAAACATCCAAACAATCATTCTCTCACCCAAACAACCTTAATTTTCATATAGCCTATGGAATTCATACTTAACTAACCATGTCCCTTATTTAGTCAGCCTCATCATCCCTAAGGAAGCCTCCTCATCTCACCCAACAACCAAATCATTCATACAAACAAGTTCAACAATGTGATCACCCTCACCTCAAGTGCCACCATCTAGTGAAGGGATATGACCATAGTTCAGCTAGCTACATCTCTTCCACTGGACATACTTCAAGACTCAATTAATCATTATCCAAACTGATTTGTCAGGAATCCATACGATGCAACCCTTATAAATAAACAGTAGATCATATCACGAGCACCCGAGTTCCCTTAAGAAATAACCAGGTATAACTATACCACTTACTAAAACATGGTGGTACTTGGAATGCATTGAAACCACCTCTAGAGCATCTCCCATGCCTCATATTCCCAGGTACTTGCACTGCTGGACTAACCTTCAATAAGGAAACCATTGATTTTCAGAAACTATCATCATAGTACAACAACTCAGGGGGGTACAACCAACCATCATGCTTCCCACTTATCCCTCAAGGCCAATCATTCACCATAGAACACTTTGACTCCCACTAGGAATGTCAAAAACATCTACATGTGCGACACACACCAAAAATTACTAGAATCCTACCTGACTTCTCTCATTGATCACCTTGAAGATTGAAGGATACCAACTCCCTAGTCTAGAGTCACAACCAAGAGAAGCCATTAGTCATCTCTCTAAACTATACTTATCATTACACGAACAAACCAATTCTTATAAATGGAACTGTCACTCCCATTCTAATGAACAATATTCCGAGTGCACCAAATAACCATCTACTATAGGGTCCCCACAAATGGTGTACACATAGAAGAAAAAAATCTTCTCTAGGACTCAAAACGAAATTATTAAGGTCTCTACTCACAAGGTCACCAAGACCCATGTACCATCCTTAGGGTGTAGAATACTCTCTGTACGATCACAAACAATGAGGGTTTCCTCATACTCATTACCAATAAACACTTCAAAACACAACGACCACAACCCTACCATGGGTTCCCTAAACACACCCCCTAGGCCATATCACGACCAGAAAGGTCCCAAAATCCATACCCAAAGTCTCAAACTAGAGAACTCTCACTGCCCCAACCCACACATGTATGGGTAAAAAAGAAAATACCAAGGATACCGACCTTTGAACTCAATCATTATCATTTTTAAATTTATAATTCAGTCGACGCTTAGAAGAATGACTGACAGGATTTTAATCAAAATGGAAAAGATCTCATGCTATCAGCCTTAAACAACCCATTCTTCATCCTCTATCAAAATAGTAATTATCACACTTTTATCCCCACCCACTACCATAACTACCATAGTCCTGGTCATCATTGGGTAACCAATTCACTTGATCACATGCCTTTTCTCAACAAATCTTCAAACCAATTCTTTAATTACAACACAATCCATTCCTCTTAGGCACATCTCCCTCTTCAAAACTTGTTATAATAATCATTTTAACTCATTTTCACATTTTTTAAAGACAATTAATTAATAATTTTACAACTATCATGCAACCCTTTTTCATTTACACACTGAATCAACCTTTAAAATTTATCACTACACCAAATTTTATCCCATTCATAATATTTATTTTTACATGATTTTTAACATAACTATTCATTTGAAATATTTTTATTCACCCACTTAAATTAAAATTATTAGAAATAATATTCTTTAGATTTATCAAGGTAGTAAAATTCATTCCACTCTGTATGCCTCACACACCCATCCAGTGGGTGTGTGCCTATAATGATGCATTCCACTTATATCATTAGGTTCCTAAAATGAGGCATGAGTGCACAACCTCATGCCATTATGACCATGAAAAATGTACAATAAATCCCTCAAATCCAAAAACATGTGAATCAAACAATGGTGAAATACCATTCAACTCTAACAACACACATCAAGAACAACAATTCCTACCTAGGGTGTCTTGCGTTTTCCCTCATACATGGGATAGATACTCACAAGAATGAGATAATTACCAAGGCCTGACACATCCTAATATTTTTTATATAATCCTCAAATGGTAATAATGAGAAAATAAATCCTATGATAACACTTTGTAACATCGCAAACATGGAATCCACTAAAATAGTGCTCTGATCTGGGTTATCACATGACCTCAAGCGTGCCTCCCCGTACCCCAGAGGTTGCCAACTAGTAGGGTGGGTCTAATGAGTCACATGGGGAAACTATACCCTCTTTACCAGAGTAATCCACAAAAAAAGACAATATAAATAGCAGAATAATATAAAAAACAAGTAAACAAGCTTAACCAAATGTTTCCCAAATAGGGTACAAACATAATCAAGAACAACAATGCCACATTATACTAGTAGTGAAAAGTAAAAGAGACCAAAAAAACACCCAAAACTCTAAATATCCCCAAATATAAGTCTTTTTTCCTTATCCATGTAGATCCCAAGTCCAACTCGACATCTAAGTGTAGAAATATTTCCCTTGTACGGACCTGCAATCCAGAGATATTCTTGAGTACCCAATGACAACGCAAGAAAGGTGTGAGTACAAAACTCTATAGGCCACCACTAATGTTGTATTCAAAATATATAGTCTAGTAGATAGATCATGGAAGTACAAAATAGAATTTGAGTAAATAAGGGTCAATTTGTGTTCTATAAGTTATCAAATTTTATTTAACATATTCTTATAATTTATCCGAATTAGAATCCATATACCATATTTATTACTCAATCCATTTAAGCACATGTTCCTGGGGTTAGGCCTAAATATCATCTACACAGGGTTCTAAGGAAGTCAATCATAATACATAGGGGAAATAAATCAAATCCATATCTCAGTAGGTATACATATATCACATCAACACATCATCCTCACCTCGATGTCTCAGTATGGGTGGAATGAAACTGTTTGGGGAATAGTGCCTCTTTCCCCTTTCATAACCCATGCCTTCTGGGGTGTATTTTAGAGCCTTAGTCTAACTTGAACCACGGGCGTAGAACCTCTAGTCAATACCCCACTCTACCAAGCCCTGTTCACATGCTTATTTATCAAGTCATCACAACCATACCATAACACAACCAAGAATATTCAATGCCATTACAAACCATAATACATGACAACAACATGGAAATTAATAGCATTCCATAACCCATTAACACATTTACCAATTAAAATTCATAGCCATGTATCCAAATTCCCATTCTCGTGTCTTAACCCATTAGGTGTATTCCACAACCCCTATGCCTTATCTAATTTCATCGTTGAACTTTAATTACCCCATTTAGCCCATTTAACATTTCACAAGAATTTACCCACTTATGAATTTCACGTAAAATTCTCATATCACATAACACAATCCTTTTATTACATTCAATAATTTAGGTGTACCACCAAATTCTCATGTATTAATCCATTCCATTACCCAATTACAAGTTCACCATTCAATATGCCCTACCCCCCTTAGGAAATTATTCGCAAAAGTCATGAATCAATCGACAAAATCATTTTCAACCCAATTACCCATTTCCATGTCATCCCAACGACATCTATTGTTCTTATCACCTTAGGAATATTTATAATCAATCTATTTAAAAATTCAAAAACCATTAAAACATGTTCTACATGAGTTCCACATTACTATTTTTCAATGATTCACATAACCCTTACCACTCCCTTGGTTTGAGTATGCCGGCACACCTCATGGGTGGCCCTAAAAATGGTCAAGTAATCCGTTATACATCCCATGAGGATATTGAGGGTTTCCAGGAAATCATTAAACACCCAATTTACTCAATCATACTCAATGAAAAAAATACCCCACAAGATATTGGAAAAATCCAAATAAACATGCACAAATCTGTAACAAAATTATGCGATATAACTTTTAGACCACATACCCTGAATCTGATGATGAACGCACTCTAAAATATGGAATTAGATCTGGATTCAAGCACCCCATGATCCTCTAACCATGGATCCTCCGAAAAATAGGAATTTAGGGATTCTAAATAAGATTTGAGAAACCAAAATCTGTAATCCAAAACACAGAAGAATGTGGAGTGTTAGACTTACATGGGGATTATATCTGCAACAAACGATGCTAAAAACAACCATGATTGGATGGAGAACCACCCCTTTGAAGCTTGGTTCATCCAAGTTAATCACTAGGGTTTCAGGGGGAGAAATGGAAGAGAAACGCAAGATGGGGTTTAAAATCTCAAAGTGAAAATTTCGTAAATTTTTAGTAGTTTCTAGGAGTTACGATTGAAACGCACAGTTTTCAAAACCATGCACAAATAGTATAGAAGATACTTCTTAAGAATCACCACTTTGCATAATTTTTTGATAATTTCACATGGATTTCTTGAAAGTATGAAAACTGTTCGGATTGCTACAACCTGTATAGTCTCTCATCACACGGTTTGAAAAGTCCTACGTTAACAAATTGGAACACAACTTCTCGCACAATCTCCCCTTTCACAGTTTTCCATGAAATGTGAAAACTGTATGGATTGACCAAAGAGACCATTTCCCCCCTTCTTTATGTCCCAAACTCTCGAAACACCCCTGACCCTTCTCAAGGACATGGGAAACCCTTATCTAGAAAAAAATAAGAGGCCCAAGTCCAACCATAAACAAAAGAATGCTTTAGGAAAATCTGATACCTTACACCCATGACCATCAATTTTAAGAGGATATGAAATTAAAAATGGAAACAGATCATTCGATGGAGGCAGTAGTCCATAAGTACACTTGGATGACGATCTCATTTTATATAGAAAATGAAAATTGAGTAATATGGTTTATCACTTCAGAATCTAAAATATTGATTAAATATAATAATTACATATTAATCATCCTATTATCACCCATAAATAGTGTAGATGAATGAAAATTATACATGTTTTGTCTTGGACGTGGTAGTTTTCACGACAAATGACTGATGTTTTCATTTTTATTATTTTAAAAGGGGGGTGTTAACTCTAGTAACACAATTATAATAAAATAAAAGTATAATACTGATTCCAATATTATCATTTTAATAAAGTGAAATAAAATTTTAGGACTAAGAAAAGAACACATTGAAATAAGAAATATAAAGAGTCGTTCGGAACATACACGTACCTTCTTCAAGAATCCCCTTTATCAAGGGTTTTAAAAATTTGAGGGTTGCTATTTTGAGAAGTTTATAACATCTTTAAGGGTATCAAGAGTGTTGAGGAGCAGTTTTTGTAGAGTTTTAGAAGGTTTTATGTGTGAGGGGAACTGAGGATAGGATAACCCCTATTATAGGTGAAAAATGTAAAATTTTGTGTAAATACCCCATACATTCCAATAATTGGAATGATCTATCAAATAAATTTTCTCTAAAATTCATATATAAAGTGAAATATAACAGATAAGGCTGATAAAAAACTATGAGACTCAATTAAAACATGTTAATAAAATTATATTCCCTTTACCACTATGTTTTCTCATTTTTTCAATTTTGGTTTTCACCATGGTAACTTGTTTTACCTTCGTAAATTATTTTTATGATAAAAAATAAAATTATCCATATTATATAAATGTAACCTAATAATTAAATGTTTGAAAATAATTTTTTATTATTCAATTTTTTAAAAGTGATATAAACAAATTAGAAAATACCAAATTTATAATGTATTAAATATTTTTTTTAAAAAATATTACTTATGTTTTAAAATAAAAATTATTTATTTTCCAATTAAAACTAACTTATTGAAATTTTAAGGTCACATATAAATTAATTAAATGGTTTCATTAAAAGGATTCATGAATTAAGAATTTAACATTATATACTAAAAACTGTTAGAAAAAGTCATGTTATTTTTAAAAATGGTATATTTTCAAATAACATAAAAATTATTCTTTTTAGAAAAATCACAAAAAATCAAAAAAAAAATCATATTAAGATAATATTAAACTGATAAATAAAATCTATAATTTAATTTTTTGAATTTATCATCGTAATATTTTTAAAATTAATTTCTATTTAATAAATATTGTGAAATCTATTTTGTTTGAGAATGGATTTTGGTGTATTGTCTATTATTTTGAAAATAAATTAATAATTAATCGTTTGTTTATATATCGTGTTATTAGTCAATAAAAATATTCATATATCTATGAAATAAAATATTAATTCATTTTTAATGCATACAGATAATTTATCAAAAATAAATATTCAAAATGTATTCAAATTCATGATATACCTATACATTTAAATATTTTCTAACTTTTGATACAATGAAAATTTCTCTTCACATAACCCCTTAAGATATTTTTTTATGTACTACAAATAATAGGATAATTGGTTATAGTTTCATGTGGTCATTTACCCATCCTTGATCTTGTGGATGTCTTGAGGATCTTGATCTTTTTATAAATAAGGTTTTGAAAAAAATCCTTTATTTCATATTCGTAATAGTCTTTAGTACACCATTGAGAATCTACCAACCTATTAATCTTAGAGAAATGGGATTCATAAGAAAGGATTTCACGTGGGGAATCCATTTCCTACAAATTTCATGATTGATTTTGTAATTTGGTAACATTAATTTATAAAAATAATTTGATGGTCATATTTTATATTCAAAATATATCAATGTTTTTTTATGAAAAACTTTTTATAAAACACACTATTTAATAAATATTTATTTACGGTTAATATATAGTGAAATCATACGGCTGTACATTCACCCCTTTAAATAAATTGTTACCTAACTATATTAATTATTATATAATATCAATGTTAAATAAAGGTGTCTATAAGATATTATAAGATTTAATTTTATAATGAAATCTAAATCACATCAATTTAATTAAAATAATAATAATCAATATTGTGTTTTTCTAGGCCTTTTGATTTGAATACCTAGCATTGTGGGGTGTTAAGACAAATTTTATTTTTCATTGAGTTCATAGTTTGGACCTATGATAGTATATTATCATAAATTGGTTTAACATATAATGTATGATTCCCTATTTTTATAATAGATACCCCACACACACATATCATTATCCCCCCATGGCCCTTTAACATGGAACTTTCAATGAAAAGTTGAGGTGAAATGATGATGTTTTTGAAAAATGATCCTCCTCCTCATAAGTCCCATTAAGATTCAGATTAATACCCCTCCCATCCATTTAAATCGTAGATGCCTCCACCTCACTAGAATAAAACCTCTCCATATTATTTCTTACCTATGATACGGTTTCAATAGATATCCACTGATCTTCATGCCCAATTGTTCCACCAGTCCTTGCAATACCCAATCTGTAAAACCCTCTTGGAAAATGGTAGGTTCGAGATGGATTCCACTTTATGAACACATTGTGTGGAACATCATGTTATAAAATAAGGTCTTCCAATATCTGAACTATTTCCCTCACTATTATTATGGGAACACAATCTCTATGTAATTTACCCTCAATATCAAACTACACCAAAAATGTAGGTTTCTAGGAGGGCTCCTTCTTCAGCTAACGATTGATTCATGATTCACCTCGGAAAATAGTGGGGGGTTTCTTCTAAATTCACCATTAGAATGGTGGTTTCATAAGTGGGGGTTTTAATCTATATTCACCATTGGAATAGTTCTTTCAAATTCATTAGATACATTAGGGCCAACACACGATGGCAATGTGCTGATGGATTATGATGAAAACGATTAATTAGTATCATTTGTAGAAATTGTAACAATATTATCTCCATATAGTGGTCGTTGGTAGTTGTTTCCACCACATATATTTTTTTAAATAGTGAGTAATGTTTGTGTAATTTATCTAGGATCAATGAATACACCTTTAATTTTGAGATAGTTAATCCATTACCAAAAAATAAACAAAATTATTCTAAAAGACACATAAAAATATTTACATTTCTATAAACATAATTTCAAAAATTGAAACGTCATACAAAATTATTATTATTTAATTAAAAACATTAGGGTTGTAATTTTTTTAATGAAAATCTAGGAAATATAGATTTGATAAAATAATGATCCCATATCATCAATTCCAAACTGTAGGAGAAAATCCTCATATTATATCTCCACATT
Organism: Viscum album; assembly: GCA_963277665.1. Classification (NCBI taxonomy): domain Eukaryota; kingdom Viridiplantae; phylum Streptophyta; class Magnoliopsida; order Santalales; family Viscaceae; genus Viscum; species Viscum album. The sequence goes on from OY728151.1 coordinate 474,318,825, forward strand.
TGATATTAAAAAATATACAACTTATTCTCATTCTTATGGCAGTAGTTCCTACCTATTATTATTATCATCCCTCGGAATATGACATTAAATTGGGCAACATCAAATTTTTTTAAACTTGAGGATTTGGAATGTCAGTGGTTCTTTTGGATACACTCATCTGACTACCATAATACTAACCAGTCTCTTAGTTTTCCAAAAGTGGTTTAGTTCCCAATGACCCCCTCTTTTATAATAAAATAATCATATTGTTCCCTAGAGGTAATTCCCTTATTTTTTCTTCCAATGTTTTTGACATAATGTAAATTTAACATTATTATATTCGTCATATTCATCACATGATCTTTTAGGAGACACCATAATTCTTTAGTTTACTATGTATTGAACTTTTAAAATGTTTAAATTGTTAAAAAAAATTGGATAGTTTGTTTGGAATAATAATAAGGTTTCTAACTCTATATTTCGTTTTGATTTTTGGTTTTTTGATATAGTCATCATATCTTCTTTAAAAACAATGATCATTCTCATTCCGTTCATTAGTAAAACAAAAAATGGTTAAAATGAGTGATTAAACATTAACAATATAGGAATATCATCGTAATCATAACATGAATTCATTCATAAATTTAATTATTATGTTACATTATCATACAGGCCTGTGATTTATTTAGTTTAATATATATCTATCTTAGTTTTACTTAGGTTACATTAAGTATAGTTATCCTATACATCCTAACCTAATCAGTCAATATATCTTAGAAATAAGTCCTTCATAGTTCATCTTAAAAACCATATGATCAATCTAATCATATACCTTGAGAGTGTATAGCCTAGTGTGTTGTCTCAGGCTCCCTCAATATGCATTAATGTGATGATAGAGTTAATGATAAACCAAAACTTTTAAATCTTATTACCCCTTGGTGCATCTTTTACCTAGCCACATCCACTTTTCATTATCTAGAAATGGATTTATTTATAAGAAACCCTCTTACTCAAGACATCAGTATTATTTCAAGATAACATCCTATAGTTAGAATCAACTCTAGTGGTTTCACTATGTTTATCTAACCTTAATACTAAATGTAGCTAAAATAATATCTAAATATAACTAATCCATTCTATAATAGAAATTAATGTGTCCCAATCTAAACATAAAAAAATTATGCATTAATATCATGATTAAATAACACATTTGACAAATAGTAACACAACCCAATGAAATAAAGGAATAATGTCTTGGTAATTGGCTTCATAAATATCTTATTATAAAAATAATTTAAGAATCTATCTATAATCATTATACCCTATAACCATTATATACACATAAATTGATATAATCATATTCATTTCCTAGGTAGTGGAAATATAAAAAAGGAGGTGAGATCAGATGATTATTATGGGTAATACATATCGTAATGTTTTAGATCATATAAATGAAGTAAAATGTGAAGAAGAATTAAATATCTAAATACTAGATCACAAGAAAATATATAATCATCAAAAAACAAAATATAGTAACATTATATCATAACCAAATCATTACATATGAATAAAAAACCATGACAAGGCATGAAATACGTATCAATAATCCTAAAACATGTAAGAATGATTTCAATTTTTAGAATACTTTAAAAAAATATGGTGTAATCTTGATAACATGAAATTTTGTGGAAATAAAATAAATGTTGAAAATTATAATATCATGATAATAAATATGAAAATATAGGAAAACTATAATAATAATAAAACCTTTGTGAAAAAACCCATTATTCTCATACCTATGTCAACTACCTCATTACATACAGTCCATAAAATTCGAGCAAACTCATCATGCCCATGCCTATTTGAACAAAATAACTATGACATTTCCTATATCTATCATGAAAAAGAAAAAAATTAAATTTTTTGTGATATAGAACCCCACCTTTAATTATCCATTCATACGTTTGCAACATAATATCAATCATTTTCATATCTTACGGATCTCATCGAAAAAACAGGTTTCTTAGAAGTTTCAAAAACATTGCATAACATGTACTTAATAAATAATAAGATATAAAAAAAATTGTTTTAAAAAATAAATAACATCATAATAACCTATATATAGTGATCAAAACATCACTTTATAAGAGATAATATATGGAGGACTAATATAAGTGAAAATAAAATAGTTTTAACAAAACAATTTAACATTGATACTGAAGATAAACTGTAAAATAATTTTAAAAAATTCAAGGGAAATATTATAATTTTTAAAACATATTAAAAAAAATTATATGTAAATGATCCAAGAAAGGAATACTTTTTTTACAGAAAATTGTAGTGTAAAATAAAATATTTAATTATTTAATGGATAGAAATCCTTTTTGAATATATTAAAATACCATTGTTTGGAAATCGACGTCAAAAAAAAGTATATAATTTTCTTTTTAGAAGGGGTAAATAAAATCATTGGAGTTATAGAAAATAATTCATATTATCTTTCCAAAAATATAGTATATCATTGGTGGAAATGAAAATATGGGCATGGAAGAAAATATCCATTAGTAAGAATAGAATTTATTTTTACTAGCATCATAATTTAATTTTGGAAAACCATTTTTTTCAATGAAGTGATTTTGATAATGAGAAGTAATTTCAAAAAAGGAAAAAAAGAAAATATAAAATAAAATATTTTAATTGGATGATCAAATTAAAATTAAATGTTATATTCAATTAATTAAACTATTACCCAATGAATCGAAGAATGAGTCATTGAAACTATTATGGAGTTAGTAATGTAAGAAAACAATCAAATTGAGAGGATTATAATTAAAGGGAAATTAAAATATCATAAAATGGAATATATTTCCATATTAGAAATAAATTGTTTATTTAATACAACATATAAAATAAATTATGGAGTACAATATCTAACATGTCCCATGGAGATGAATATGAAACAAAGTATCCCTTACCTCTAGTCTTGATATCCACAGAAGTGTTTTATCCTAGTGTATAAAAAAACAAAACTATCTTAATGAATAATTTCATTAAAATATGTATACATAACACAATTGAATATTTTTTTTTTATAATCATTATCTACATGTATATTAGTATGTTATTAACTTTTTTTTTATGTTGAGTGTTTGTAGTTTCAACTGTTATATTAGTTTTTAAGGAGTGTTGTAGATATTTATTCGTCATAAAAAAATTATCATTTGAAGATCATTAATGTTATAATAAAGTATTAATTATAATTATTAAGGTATTCAAAATTTCATATCATTAGTGTTTCATCTTTTATCCACACTGATAAATAAATAATAAGAATATTATAGATATTTTTGACAAACAAAATGTTTTGTTGCTTACTCTATTTAATAGTGATTTCACAATTACAAAAAAATCATTATTTACTTCGTTATATCATATATTACTTGAAATTAAATTCCCAAAGATAACAATGAGATAAATTTATATCACTGATCAAGTGTGTGGAAAAAATGACACAAACATGATCATACCATGATTAACACATTATTATGTGGGGGTTTAGTTAGGATATAATTATACTAGAAGTATAATGGTCATATTTAGTGTATAGTATTTTTATGAATTATAATTATAAAAATTTATAATAAGAATTAATGGATTATAAAATATTATATAATATGAATTATTATTTTTCCTTATTAGCTTTTTTCATTTATTTTTTTTAATTATATTTTATCATTCATATCCAGGTATGGAGTTTTTGAAAAAAAATATGGTAATCGATCATTCCATTGATGGGGTAGTCAACATGAAAATAAGGATAATGATTTTATTTTCCATTTGAAAAGGAAAATATGTAATATCATATAACAAATTAGAATCTAAAATATATCGTAATTATAATAATTATATATTAAATTCCCTATCAAGATCATCAATTTATGGTGATGTAACATAATGAAACATGCTTTGTCATGGAGGCGGTAGTATGTAAAACACACAATTCAATTTTTTTTTCTTTTTGGAAAAGGGTTGGTTGGTTAATAATTATACCATAATAATAATTACAATAAAATTAATGAATAATATTGATAGTGATGTTATAATTTAAATATGGTGAAATGAAATTTTAGTAAGAATAGAAGTACACAAGGAAATAGAAAATAGATTATAGGTTTAGAATGTGTACCTCACTTCTTGGATAATCCCATTTGAGAAGGGGGGTAAACATTTGAGGCACGGTCTCTTGAGGAGAACAGAACCTCTTTAAGCTGTTTAGAAGTGGTAAGGATATTCTAGGATTGATTTTTGTCTAAAATTAAGGATTTTTTGTATGTGGGTAACTAAGGAGATGGGAGCTCCTTTTATAATAAAAAAGTTGATATTCTTTTAAATACTGAAAACATTTCAATAATGGATAGCCTATATTAAGGATACTTGACACAAAATTGATAAATATTGGATAAGGGAATATATAAGGATGGTTTACACCTCAAAACTTTAATTTAATCATGGTTCTAACATGTTAGGTCTTTTACCTCTTAGGTAAATCATTTTTACCATTTTGGTTTTGGTACGACCCGACCCAAGCTGGGGCTCGAGCTGCACCACCCCAAGCCCACCTCTATATGCTAGGGTTTGGAATAACATGTTGAAGGCACAAAACACTTGGGGCATCCATTCGCTAAGAACTTATACATAGGAATGCAGTGAACTCAATTAAACAGTGCAGAGAAAAGTAAAAAAAGATCCAACTAATATAATGTAAAGTTAGCATGAAATGACCTCTAGAAGATACACGATTACAATAGTGAATACTAAAATGTAATGGGGAAAACACATGCTTAAAATAGAATATGTTCCCAACTGGAAGACAACTTGAAAAAAGTATCCACTTATAGATCTCATCTTTTGTATCCCAACTATTACCACTATATGCGGTCCACAGAAAATGTATCCCTACACTCTTCTATAGTCATGATTGACTTGTACGCCATCTACAAAATACATGACATATTTTGGGGAAGCCCATGCGGGGGTGAGTATATACATACCCAATAGAATGCCCCAAAAAAGGTGAATGTGGAGCAGTTAGATATATATCCAAGGAGAAGTAGTAAATGAAACAAGGTACATTAAAAGCAGATGGAAAGTGTTTTTGTCAAACCAACAAGAGTGTGAAAGTAGTCTCATAAAATCAAAAGGAGCTTAAATTGGTGAGGAGGTGAACCCTCAAATTGGGTATTCGTTGTCTATAACCAAAGAGTAGAACTGTCCAACCATGTAAAGCTAGACACAAAAAGCACGTGGCATACCCCACGCGTCTTCACCTCTCATATAAATAGTGTAACCAAGACTGAAGGAATGTGAAATGTAATGGGATATATATATATATGATTAGTCAAAGAAGCCCAAATGAGAGATTAAGGGGATCTCTATCCCATGACTCAGCCCAAGAAGGTGACTAGCCAATAGTTCTAAGGTCAAACAATCTGCAACGCCCAACACCTCATGCGTCTACCTGGGAGACACAAGTCAAAGTGGCTTAAATCACTACACCTTTATAGTATCCACATTGGGAGGCATTGACATGCCTTTATGGTTTTAGGGTGTGTCTCCGGGACACGTCTCATTGGGGAATGTGACCCTCTTTCTCATGGGTCCTTAGGTACGTCAAACCACACTTCATTGTTGTCCCACACAGTCAAGGGTCTTCTATGAATTTTTAGGGACAACACTACCCCGCCCAGTTGGATGGTCATTCCAAAATCAACAGGGACTATGCTACCTACCCCAACAAGAGGGTCATCTTGGAATCTCGTTATCAAGGACTACACTACCCAGCCTAGGTGGAGGGTCATCCTGGTTTCTCATCATTGAGGACTACAATACCTATCCCTGCTAGTGGGTCATCCCAATATCATTTCATCAGGGCCTAAACTACCCAACCTAGCTAGAGGGTTAACCCGATATCTCTCGTCGGGGAATACACTACCCAGCCTAGCATGAGGGTCAGCTTCTATATTGCCCGGTAATCCTGTATGATTGCTTATTTCATAGGGTTTCGTCTCTATGCATGAAAACAAAGAACATCCACATCAAATCTTAGAAGTCACTTTCCAGGGCACCGTCGTTTTCGACACAAAAAACATAGGATATTCACATCACAGGATGAAATCTGAGTTTATATAAAGTTGATAGGATGGATTTAATATTTCTCAAAATATCTCAATGAATACATGGAATTTGAGGGTGCCCACATAGATTGTGTCCCCTCTTCATTTCCTGGTCATGTATCTGGCTAGAAACAATTCATATCCCATGTGATATTGCACACAGTGTAGGTGGAAAATACTGTATATCCTGCCTATCCAGGGACCAGGCCGTGTCTGCTGGCCATGTCTTTGTACTTTGGTACATGAGGTGATAGTCCACATGGGATGATACCCATGTGACAAAGTTATGTCCCCGTACTATGGACATTGCATTTACCTGGATCTTTTCCCCTTCACACGGCTCTTCTCACCTAGGGAGGAGGTACGCAACTTGTCTAGTGGACTAAACACCATGTCATCCTTATATTTTCCCAAACCATAGTGTCACCACTGAGGGAGGCTACATGTTGTGTGATGTTTATTTAACATGGTGTGTAGTTGAAATTTTCTCTAGAATCTCTTGTTTCTCCCGATTTTTTTATGTTTTTTAAATCTACTCTAATTGAGGTCAGTGTCACCTAAATATACTTCAAAAACTCTAGATCTGGATGAAGAACATGGGATTTGTTCTCTGTTCATCATGAATTGACCTTATTTGAGAATGATTTTTTTATGGATCTGATGCTCAACACCTCTACCTCTATCCTCATCAGATTGACATGAAATATTTATATTTTGTATCCTTACATTAACCCATTTCTATATTTATTCATCCCTTGCAAAACCATTGTCTCTCCACGATTCCGTCTTATTTTCGGGTTCACAAACGATCTTGTGTCACCCAAAAATCCTAAAACAAGGATCCACAGGGATTCCATGATGAATAAAATGAAGAAATCATAGGGAAAGACATCAGAACAAGGTTTTGGATCATTGGACAATTGTTCTTGGAAAACTGATCATATTTGTGTGATTCGGGTTAGATCAATTGTTAATGAATAATAAACTAGATTGGATCATTTTCAATTGATGGAGGAATATCCACTAATCTTTTATCCATCTAGATCCATGGGATCATCATTCATTATTTTTTGTTCATCAATGGAGGGGAGAAGAGAGGATATGAGAGGACATTGTTGGAAAAAACCGAGATTATGAGGCCAACTCATCATAATTTGATTTATATAACAATTAATTAGGTAGACATATTTTGATTAACAAATTAAATTAATTAATCAAATTAAATAAATCGTTCCACCAACTAACGAGGGGTCCGAACATCCCATGCTGACTCATTTTATGTTGTTCATAGGGGAAACACTGTGTTTTGAACCCTACTGGGGTCTTGGATTTATGTTCTGATCAACCATTTAAGAGTTATCATATTTTCCTTAATTAACTACATGTGCGTAATATAAAATTCATTTAGTACTTTTATCAAATTAATTATATGAACATTAGTCATCATAAACTCATGTTTTCTTAATTCCTAGTTCTGAAATATTATTTATAAATATTTCCAAGTCATATTAAGAAAAAGAGGTCTCTAAATCATTCCCTCCTTCAAAATTTTCAACCCAAAAAAGTAAAACTAAAGAAATAACTTGGGGTAATGAGACCACATCTAACTCTTCCATTACCATAAAATAACATGCAATTTTCCATACTACCACAACACATAATCTAGAGGGATGTATCTTCTTCATAGGGTCCACTCCTTTTGGTCCTAGATCTCCAATAGGTTCTCCTTAAAGGTTTCTCCAATATCGATGTGTATCTCACCCCAAGTAAATTACATGATTTGGGTAATTCTTGTATATAATCAGCTACTAAATGTGAAAGATTTCATGCAACTAATCTAGTTGTGGGGGTAAGGTGATGTGGTAGCCATACACACCAATCTTATGCATGATCTCGAATGCCCTGATGATTTTTAAAGATAACATGACCCCTACAAAAACACTTCATTACACATCATAGGGAGACTCTTAATAAGACATGGTCTCCCTACTAAAACTCCAAGAACCTATGTAGGAGATTTTTATAAAGATTATATCTTCTCTTGGATATAATAATCCATTCATAGATGAACGGAACATTCTATTTTGTTTCTTACACTGACTATGGGTGCGCAAGAGATAGCTCTCAAATTGTCTTCCAACATAAGGGTGAACTACATAGTCTCTTATATAGGGCCTCAAAAGGTTCCATGTTGTTGGGGGAGATATAATTTGTTTTTCATAAAAACTCCACCAAACGTAGGTGATCCTCCAAACTCCAGAAGAAATCCAAGATATAAGAACTCATCATATCTTATAGGACAAGGATAGTGCACTCGATTTTTCCATATTTGTGGGGGAGAATGTATGTACTCTTCCACTAATGGGTACCGAATTCCTTTTATATGCCTCTCCATAATAATTATGTGAACCCAGATTCTTTGTGGGAGATAATAATCAAGGGTACCCCGTGAAGGTAGATGATCTCTCACAAGTAATGCCTTTTAAAACTATCCACTAAACACAGTTACTTGATATCAAGGAAGTGTGCTGACTTCATGATTTTTTCCTGTATCACCCAGATGACATTATGACTCATTATTGTGTGTGGATTACATTTGATGAAATCAATGGACATGTCATCCCATTTCCATGATGGGATATCAAGAGGCTCTAACAGACTAGTCGGGATTTGTTTTCTAGCCTTCACCTGCTAATAAGTAAGTCATTATGAGATGAACTTAACTACACCCTATTTAATTTTGGCCTACAAGAAATGGTACTAAGGATCCCTTTACATCTTCCTCACACCAGGATTTACAGGTAATGTAGATGTGTTAAACTCCCACATCACTTCTTCCCACATCTTCCCAAGAACCACTATTCACCCTTGGAACAAGATCTCAAGATTACCTCCATTTTAATTCCTATATAGTGCATCACTTATAGACATCAGATCTCACAGAACCTCATATTCAATGTCTCAAAGCTAATACTCCTTCACATGGTTGAGGATTTTAGGATTTAACACCATCAATAATAAGAAAACTATACCATGCTACTTCATCTGGGTCAGTTTTATGGAAGAAAAATGATCTAGGGATTCCTTTCCTAGGTGATCCTAGGACATCCTGCTAATAGAATCATTTAAAATGTTTCCCTTTTGTATTTTATAGACTATCTGAAATTTATAGTCCTATAGGAACTCTAACAAGCATCAATGCCATAGGATCAGTTCTCCTTGAGTGAAGACATACATAAGACATTAGTGGTGTGTGTAAATGAAATAAAATTATCCCAGAAGGTAGTAACTCTACATCCCCAAAGTGAAGAATACCACTTCTAGCTTCAGATCAGGAGTCTCATAGTTCTTCTCAAGGGTTCTCAATGTCTTTGACCCATATGTGATGAAATCATGTCATTTCAACATCATGAAATCGGGCCCAGCTCCTAAGGCATCACAATATACCATGAACTCAACTTCCTCCCCTAGTAGTCTCAAAACTAGAGCACTCATCAGCCTCTACAAAAACTCCTTGAAGGCCTTCTACCATTGCTCAAACTAGGTAAACAACTGTCCCTTCCATATCATAGTGGTCAAAAATTCTACAATTCTGGATAAGTCTTGCAAAAATATCATGTATTAACCCACCACGCCAGGAAATCAACACATCTTAGAGACATTGTTAGGTGGCTCCCAATAAAGCACATATTTGACCATATCTAGATACTAGGCTATATCCTGGTTAGAAATGACATGCCCTAAAAAGTGAACATGCTTTATCCAAAACGTTCATTTTGAGATCTTTCCATAAATCTAGTTCTCTCGATGTAAATCAAGGACCTTACTCAAGTGCTCTTCATGATCCTACTCTATCGCATTGTAAACGAGTATGACATAGATGATGACAAAGAAAAAAATAGTCCAAGTATGGTTATAAAATATGTTTCATAAAATCTGTAAAAACGTCTGGGGTATTTTCCACAGCAATGGGAATCACTAGGATCTCAACGTTCCCATAGTGAAATTGAAAGGACAAAATCAGAATATCAACCTCACGAACCATAAACTGGTTGTAGTTGGACCTGAGGTTGATCTTGGAGAACCATATCGCACCTTAAAACTAATCAAATAAGTCATAAATACATGAAAAGGGGTTCTTTTTCTATATGAGGTCCTTATTCAGGTGATTCAAATCTATATAAATCCATAATCTCTTAGGAACCTTTTTCAAAAACAAGAGTGGAGCCACCTAAGGGGACACACTGGGTTAGAGGAAACCTTTCTCATGAAGGTCCTCTAACAACAACCATAGCTCTTGGAGCCTAATATGTGCCTTCTAATATGCTATATAAGATATTAGGGTAGTCCCTAGCTTCATATTAATGTAAGACTCTAACTCCCACCTTAAATGTAGTCTTAAAACATCTTCGGGAAATATGTCCATATAATCCTTAAAAACTGAAGGGGTCCAGATGCCTAAAGATTCTTGTTGCACCAAGGGTCTTACATACCAGCTGAGGGGTAATGGGTTGAATCTTCATGATCACAAAACCTAATAATATTGCTACAAAGACTCTCTTGATGAGAAAGGTTAACCTAATCCCATAATCATATATGCATATAACAATCCTAGGGTGATAGTAAATCTTGGGTCGATCCATGGAAATCCAATCCATATAGATAAAGAACTCATAGGGTTCCATTCTGATGACCATTAGTTCGCAACTGATCTTATCTCCTCCAAGAGATAGCTCGCCCTGTTAGAAGATAAAATATATAGAAGAAGAATTATCTATATGAACCTCATGGAATCGTTGATGTGCTAGCTTATGTACCGGGATCTCCACCTCCTCCACAAATATTATATAGGTAAAATAATGGATATCCCATATGTATTATAAGACTACAAAAAGATTATATTAAACATAGATCTTACCACGAATCATCTCATGTGCCATTGGGTCATAGACATCTATTGCCTAAATCTATCTTCATACCCAACTGTTAGCTCAATTGTCCTGATGTGGGATGTTTGATGGTGGGGGGGGGGGGGGAACCTCATACTGCCTTTCCCCACCTGAAGCTCCTCATGCTTCTTTTCACACTTCATCTTCATGGGGACTGCCCTATCTATAATGGGGAGATCGCTGATCACAGCGCTACCCCTACCGTCATAGTCTATTTGCATCATGCCTAGGACACATAGTATGAATAGTCGGGTAGTCCCTGATAATGAGACATTTCCCATCACAAGTGTTGTGTCTCCCCTCTCCAGGTTTCCCCAATGCTATGTGTTTCCCTTGAACTCGGTGACCACACCCCTGAGTCTGATCACTGAAGGGTCCCATATTCCGGGACCTCTAACACCTACCTGCTACTAATGATGACTCATGCCTCTCATGCCTACTTCTATCTCTAGATATCTTGAAACCCTATTTTAGGGAGTTATCCATGACATGTACCCACAACAACACCCCCATATAGGCGGGGATACACATGGGCACAACGTTGGCCCAAATCCCTCTATGGTCTCATTGGCCAAACATCTATGCTCATAAGTAACCATCTTAGATCATTTCAAGAGAGTATCATATAAGGTTGGGGAACCCCTCTGTCTACTCTTCCTCTATAATCCCTCCCTACGAAAGCTCCAAAACGTCATGAATCTTGATGGAGAACAAGAATGTGTCACTAGTAGATTTTTTTTAACATTTGTTTTTTTAATATCGATGTCTGTTTTTAAATGATGTTGAAGCCACTGATATAAAAAATATAACATTTCATGTCAGTTTTTTAAAATTAATTTCAAAAAGTAAATATATTTGTTTTTTGAGCGTCAATTTTTGTAAAATAGAATTCCAAAAAAATCGATCAGTATCATTTTTGGTGACGATTTCTTTAGGAAACAGACACCAAAACATTTAAATAACATTGTTTTGGCATCGGTTTTTAAAAAATACCCAATGCCATAAATGAAAAAAAATATTATTTTTGCCTCCAGTTTTTTAAAAAATAGACACCAAGAAGTAATTTTTATCTTTTATGTTATATATAATTTTCTTTTCTTTGATTTGACTTGTTGTGGAAGTAAAATGGAGCTACAGATCAAAAGATATGGTAATTAGAATTTGAACTTATCATCTTTTTTATTAATACAACTCTTTTTGAAGAAAACATCATCAACATGAATTAAAATAACATGCACCATATGAAATAAAATAAACATAATATTTCAAAACTATTTCAATGTTTTAAGGATATTTCATCAAAATAATACCTTTTTATCATCATATCTCTTATATTTATGGTAGAACTCATGTGGGAATGAAAACAGTGATTTCTAACTAAATTTACTACCTGGTGGGTAAATATCATAGGAATGTTTTATATTTTTTACTCTATCATATGAATAAATCAACCTTATATGAAATCTAATGGAGTATTTTAGAAATAAATGAAAACAATAATAATGAAAATAGACTATTAGAATAGATAAAATGATCAAATTAACAATTAAAGACGCTTTGAAAACTTGATTGAACTAGAGAGGTTGAAAATGACGAACGAAGGAGAAAATGGATTTATATAGAGTATATGGGAAAAAAATTATTCTGTTGAATGAAAATTTATGGGGTATTTTAAAAATTTAAACTATGTTTTTGAAAAAAAATGAATTACTAATAATCTGTATTGGTGAATACTCATTGGCATCAGTTTTGTCTAAAACTGATTCAAAAGGGGATTTACATTGGTCTTTTTTCCTCAGATTTTTACAAAAGTGAAACTGAAAAATTCCATGAACTATCGATTTGGATTTGATTTTTAAATAAACCGATTCAAAAAAGGTATAAAATATTATTATTTTTCTTTATTTTTTAAATAAGATCTTGCTAAAAAGTAAAAAAAAATATTTTTGATGTAGGTTCTCTCTAAAAACTGACTCTAAAAATAGTAAAATTATGTTTGGAATCGGTTTTTATAAATCCAAATGCCAAATTTTTTTAAAAAAACTTACTATATTTAAGAGAATTTTTTAAGCTTTGATTTGACTGGTTGTGGAGATAAAACAGAGTTGCAGATTAAAAGTTATGGACTTTTGAAGATGGAAATCTTTAATACTTTTCTTATAGGAGATCAGCTTCCAATATCTATAAATTTTAATCCATAACTCTAATTTTTCACTAAGACTATTGAATTATAGGATTAAGAAATAATCTAAAACGTAGAAAAAAATACAACTATTGGTGTCAGTTTTTTTGAAAACAAATGCCAAAAATACGTTTTTTAATTTTTTCCTCGATATTTAAAATAGTTGATTCACAAACAATTTGTTTCATTATGACATTGTTTTATAAGAAAAAAACATCAAAATGTCTCCAAAAACATATTTTACATTAGTTTAAAAGAAACTAATATCAAATCCTTAATGTCAAAAACAATTTTTCTAATAGCGAGGAGTATTAATCCTCGTGAAACAACTACAGAAATTCATCCCATGAAAGTGTCACCTCATCACATATCTAAGTAACTAAGCTACACCATCTCCCAGCTAATATGTGGAAAAGGATAGATTCCAAAGAAACTAGATGATCTGTTGGGGTCCGAAACATTCCAAACATGGGACCACCGACTCTAGCCAATCCTCTAATGCCTGAGGGTTTGGATCACAGTGGATCCTCAACGATCATTCATGATGGAACTCATGGAGTTCAGTAAGCCTTCAATAGTCTTCATCCTCTCCTAATGGGACTATCTACAACTCAATAGGTGTAGGTCCTGCTATATGTCCACTCGGAGGAAGCAGATTTCAAGATGGAACGTGAAATGAGGCATCGTCGCCAATCATGTTGTCGTCACAAACCTGAGTTGGTATTCTGGTTGGCTGTCATCACGGAGGCATGCTAAAAATAATCATGGAGTGCCATTCTCAGATGACCATATGTATATATATATCAATTACTAAATAGTGAGATGACTCAATAATGATAGTGAAAGACTCAGTCCTATACAATTCATGTTCCATTGTTCCCCAAAACAAATTTCTAAGAGTTCAATGTAGAAAAACATGTAATCAAGGTCTGGGTGAGTGGCAACGTCAGTTTCACTTACCATCCCTGGACTCCCTGGCCTGATGTCCCCTGGCGAGATAGTTTGACATTGTTTCCCTAATCCCAACCCATTTCTTTCTTAGTGAACGTCTGAAAAATGTCCCAAGGAACGAACTGCCATTGATACCTCTCTCTCATGACCTTACCCAAGAAGAGGATCGAGCCACAACTACCCCAAGACCATATCCAAAGACCATGGATTGGAGACAAGAACTGATGACAAAAAAACTTGTGGATGCCTTTTCTTAAGAACCTATGTGCACACACTCAACCAAATCAATTCAAAAGTGTATAAAAAAGTAGAAAAAGATGAAACTATTGTAATGTAAAGTGAAAATAAATGAAACTCTAAAAGGTACAAGAGTATATTAGTAAATAATGAAATGTAATGGAAAAAACACATAGCCAAACCAGCAACTTATCCCAAACTAGAGATAGCTGGAAAAGAGTATCTTTTGAGAGAGCCCAACTCCTATAACTCAACTATGACCACAGTATGTGGTCCACACATCTCGTATCCATATGCTTTTCTATAGTCATGATCGACCTGTCTACCACCGACAAAATACATGAAACATGTTGTTTGAATCCCATGAATGGGAGAGTATATAAATACCCAATAGACCACTCCAAAAAGGTGAAGGGGAGCTGTAAGAGAAACAACCAAAGAGAAGCTGTAAATGAAAGAAGGTATAAAAAATTATGTTGGATTGAGTGCAGCTCAACACAACAAGAGTGAGAAATTAAGCTCATCCAAAAACAAGGAACTGTAATTGGTGAGGGGTAAACCCTCCCATCAAGTATTCACTACATTTATATGAAGAGTAGACCCATCCACCCACAAGAATCAAGACCCGAAAATCATGTGGCATACCCCACATGTCATCCCCTATTTTGAATGGAGGGTAACCAAGATCCAAGGAGTGGTTACTATAGTGGAATATATATATGTATATATATATATATATTCTTAGTCAGTAAATCCCGAATGTCAATGTACGGGGATCTCCATCTCACAACTCTTCCCAAGAAGATGACTAGCCAAATAGTTCCAAGGTAAAATCATCTGCAATGCCCAACACCTCATACAACTTTCCAGGAGACAAAAGTAAAAGGGGTTCAGATCACCACACCATGATGCTATCCGTTTTGGGTGGCACTGATGCACCCACATGATATTAGGTCACATAAAAAGGTCATGTCTCAGTAGGGAATGCACCCCTCTTCCCCATGAGTCCTAATGAAAATTGATATACACCTCGCCACTATACTACACAATTGAGGGTACTCTCTGGATTTTTAATGACCACACTACCTATATTAGATAGAGGGTAAGCTTGATATAATAAAGGACTATTCTACCCCACCTATATGGAGGTTCAACATGGAATCTTTTCATCCATGACTACACTACCCATTCTAGAAGGAGGGTCATCCTAGTATCTCATTGTTGGGGACTACACTACATAGCCCTATTGGAGGGTCAGACCGGTTTCTCATAGTTACGGACTAAACTACCCATCCTAGTACGAGATTCATCCTAGTTTCTCTCATTAGGGACTACACTTCGAAGGCTAGCTAGAGGGTCATTCTATATCTGTTCTAGTAAGACTATTTGATTGCTAATGTCATAAGGTGTCTTCTCTGAGCTCACAAACCCAGATGATCCATATCATATATCAAAAGACACTTTTGATGAAACCATCAAGTTCTATATGAAAAAACTATAAATATAGGAATATATTGGAATGAAATATGGTTTCAAATGAAGGAGATACAAAGGAATAACTATTTTGTAAAATTTATCAAATAATACACATCTTGTGAGGGAGCCCGCATGGTGTGTTGTCCCTCTTCATTTCTGGTCTATTTCATTGGCTAGACAAGGGTTGTTTTCCATGTGGTAGTGCATGGAGTATTAGTGGACTACCTAAAGTGTCCCGCCTATCTGGGGGCTGGGATATGTCTGCTGGTCTTGTCTATGTACTTTGGTACATGGTGTAGTAGTCCACATGGGATGTTGCCCATGTGGTCAAGTGGTGATCGTGTACTCGGCACATGGCATGGACCTGGTTGTGTGATCCTTCACATGTCTTGTTTCATATAGGGTGGACGTACAAATCTTGTCATGCGATGTTCCCACTGTGTCACCCTTATCTTTTTTCAAACCCTAGAGCCACCCCTGAGGAAGGATACACACTATGCATCTTCATCGAACATGGGTTTTAGTCTGGATTTTTTCCAAAATCTCTATTCTCATCCATTTCATTTTATACACTCCAAATATTCTCCATATGTGGTCAACATCACCTAAATGTACATAAAAAACTTCATATTTACCCCAAAAAAACATGGGATCTTTTATCCGTTCAGCATGAATCAACCTTATTCAAAAACACGGGTTTTGAAAAATATAATGCTCAACGTCGTGGCTTTGTTCCACATCATATTAACGTGAATTATTTTGATTGTTCATCCTTGAATTGTTATTCTTCTATATTTATTTCTATCCCAAAATTTTTTTGTTGGTCTATGATTCTATCTAATTTATGGGATCCAGATCAAACTTGGGCCACCCAACAATCATCAAAAAGGGATCCACTCAGATTCCATATTGAATAATGTGAAGAAATAGAGGGGGAGAGGCACCAAAACAACAGTTTGGATCATTTGAATAGAGTTATTGGAAAAACAATAATAGTTGTTCAATTCATGTTAGATCACCCAATACAGAATAATAAACTGATACCCAATCTCATGAAATATTTGCATTAAAAGATGCAGGTTAAAAAATCGATTAACAACATGCTCAAACATTTAATTAACTGAATAAGAACACAAAATATGAGTCCTACCTAGATTGGATCTTTCACTTTTGAAAAGGGATGAGGTTCTGTTGTACCTTGATTAATCTAGATCCTGGGGTTCGTCATTGGTTCTTCGTTGTCCATTAACGGAATGGAGAAGAGAGGCATATGAGGGGTCATCATTGGAAAAAACTAGGATTATGAGGCTAAATCCTTATAATCAATCTTATATAACCATTTATTAGGATATATGATTTTTATTTATTAATTAATTTATTTAATCATATCACTTAAAGAACACCGACAACGAGCGAGGGATCCAAACCTCCCACGTTGACTCATTTTATGTCTCCCCTTTTGGAAGAACTGCGTTCTGAACCCAACTATTATCTTTGATTTCTGATATGATTTATTGTAACATCCCAGGTAAATAAAGAATATGACATTTTCATTTTTATTAATACTTGTGAATAAAATGTTAATATTACTTTAAAGGAAATTCTATGTTCGATGGCGTACCCAATACACAATAATGAGTATCTTTGAAATCGTACGTTGCACAATAATAATATAATAATATTATTTTAAATGGTAATTAACGCCTAGCCGTTGTAATGGCAGGAATGAACAGAACTATCAAAAAAATTATTATATATGTTTGTTAAATATTTTAACAATTACCCAATAAATGATAGAGTCTTAAATGCAAATGAATCCAATTTTAAGTAAAAATATTATAATATTCTTTAAAAGGTCGATTAAATGAATTTTGATGGAGAACCCTTTTTTAAAACTACTTTTTTTTCAGTTTTATATGTTCTATTTGACAAAATAAAATCCTTCTTTTGAATCGGGACATCACAAATTTACTTTGTGCAGATTTTTGTTATTTTTCCGATAATGTTCAATTTTTAATGAATAGTGAAAATGTTTTATTTTAATTCAAAAACTCATTTTAATATAATTTATTTATATGGATAGATTAACTTTTTAATTGTGTTTAATGTGTAGTTAAAATATATTATAACCATTTAATCCAATGTTTGTCATTGAAATTAATTTCATTTTGATATTGGACATAAACAAGTGTCAATATTTCGATAGATATTGTTTCTTAATAACACGCTATTTGTTTTGACAGCGGGAATTAATTATAAAATTATTTAATGAAAATTCTATGTTTTGAATTTGGTAAAATTGAAATAATTTTTGAATTTGGAATATCAAATTTACTTTGGATAAATTTTTGGTATTTTTCTGACAAATGTTCATTTTTAATGAATAATGAAAAATACTTCATTTTACTTTAGAAATGATTTTTTATCTAATTTAAATATAACGTTATATTGTCCTTTTAATTTGTTTTAAAGTTTAATTTAATTATATTTTTAACAATTAATATGAGTTTTTTCATTGGAAGCAATTTCACTTTTCAATTAGATGTAAAAACATGTTAATTTTTTGATAAATTTTACTTCTTAAAAACCCGTTAATTGTTGTGAAAACATGAATTATTTTTAAATTAATTACTGAAATTTCTGTGCTTAGAGTTTGGTAAAATGGATTCCATATTTGGAATCATAAGGTCCAAATTATGTAATTAAGAATCTTTTGTTTTTTGACATTATTAATAGTAACGATGATAATTATCTTTAATTATCGTGATTAATTAGAAATCAGGTAGTTAAGGGTAATAAAATAACATCATAATAACATAAAATGACCCCAAAATGTGTTCAAATACTCTTTTATGAGTCATGGAAGACCATAATAGGCTTTTTACCAATCATTAGGGCCCATGGAGTCACATGGGTGTGATAGTGACATTTATGACATTATTTTTTAAAAAGAAGAGAAATATAACAGAGGTTTTTATATTTGAAGTAAAACAATTTTAATTTTGTTTAAAAAAATAATTTCTTAGACTATTAATAGTAATTATAAATCTAAAAAAATTTCCTACATCGTGGTATTTTTTTAAAAAAATTTAGACATTTAATAAATAAATTTATTTATGACACTATGATGATGCTGTGATTAGTCCATTAATGATCAATTTAAATAAAATGAAAAGATAAGATAAAATATAAGACATAAAATTTTCTAAAACCTATTGGATGAGTGTATTTCAAACCATTATCACCTTATCCTCTAAATATATCATTGTGGGACCTTTAAAATCTGAAAATCATTTTATAATAAAGTAACATTTCAAGACTTTCCAAAAGTGACCCTCCTCCCTCTTATAAAAGGCCCCCACCTAAAAACCATTAAAAACACCTCTAAAGGCCTTGGATCATCCAGCCTCTACTCATAGTATCTCTACACATCCCTATCTCACTCTTAGAAGCCTCACTTTGGGTGGATGTCTTTCAATGGAAGCCTTTGGCTCAAATCAAAAAGAGTTACCCAATTTAGAGGTAATGTCTTCTCTCGAGATTCTTTCTTTTATTTTCATTATTAACTCATCCCTATCTTCTTATTATTTTAACCCATAATAACACCAGTATCATCAATATACTAGGATGTTTTTATGATAAAGATTCTACCTACACTTACACACACCTCCATCTAATGGTTAAAGAACATATTGTTGATGTGGGTGGTGAATTACTGCCTCACGAAATGATTATTGTTGAATCTTCTTTTAACCCCATTAATGGATGCCATTATGATGTCACTGTACTTATATATTCTATATATGGTATTTATTTTTTCTATATGCTTATGAATTTTATTTTTAAATCACATCATTATGATTTTCGTGTTATGGAACTGTGATAATTTCATCTCAGGAAGTGTGGACAACCGCCCCCTCAAGTGATGTCACTTGTTCATTCCAAAAATGGAATTTATATAGAAGGTAATTAATGAAATTATGTTACCTATATAAAATATATATTTTACTATAATTATAATATATATATGTCTCATTTAGTTTTAATTCCTTTAATATGACCACGAAATGAAAGTAGCGTTCATGTGTACGTACGACCTATCGTCTCCATGAACAGAGAATTTCAGTTTTTATCTCAAAATTTTATGGAATAGTAAAAAAATGAATATATTCTGTATATATATGATATTTAGATCATTAATACCATTCTTGAGATGATTCACTTATAACTACTTGGGAAATTATTTTCAAACAAGTTCACTTTTGACTCATGTACCGAACGTCGACAAAACGTATAATATAAACTCACATAATTAACTAATTATTATAACATGATAATAGGTGATATGAATTGAATAATAAACTTTAAAGTATGTCCTTAAGCAATTATAAATTTACCAATGTTTATTTTTCAGTAATATAAAGAAACGAACAAGACAAGTCAGACTTAAGGTAATGGGATTTCTTATATCACTTTTAATTCCATGAGATTTCCATTCTTCGCCAACTATTTATTGCATGTGGTGTATTGTGTACTTCCATTTAATATATATTATCTAGATTCTAGTTATATTCCTGGTATTATGTGATTCATTTGGTTCTTATTATCTTTTGGTCATATGAATCGATTGATTTCAACTAGGTAAGGGGTTTTTATCTCACTTTTTATTCCCGTGAGATTCATGCTCTATTTTCCACTATCACCTTGGAGTGGTGTATATACTACCCATTATTCTAATATTTTTGTAATATACTCTCGTTTATGGGTATTTACATCAAAATTATAGTTACCCAAATCGGTAAGGGAACCTTTCACCCTCCTCTTTTTAAAATACTTCTTTTTGTTCTATTTTAAATTCACGTCTTATTTTGTTAGGATAAGTTCATCTATATCCTTGTTGATTTATATTTTATGTCAAAGTGATAAGATACCATTTTCTCTCTCATCAACTCATTTTCTGAATTTTAAAGTGATACTGTTATGTTGTCAAATTTTTTAGGGAACTTTTTAACCAAATTTCAATTATTTGTGTTAAACATGTACTTCTTGAATATTTCATCTAATGAATATATGTGAATTACCTCGGATTGTTTCACACTTAATATCCAATTATATTGGGTGTATTATTATTTTTCACACATAATTATGTAATATATTTATCCTTAATCAAAGGATATCATCTTTATAAGGGATTTTATCTCAATTTTCATTCCATTAAGACTTCATTGTTGATATGAGCCAATTCACTTTGATATGGTTATATACTTTCCTTTGGAATATTATATCATGAATACCTTTATTCTAATGAATTTATAACGTTTTGATTAAATTTTATTCCTCAATTATTTGTATTGAAGCATCTCCTATTTGTTAAGAACTCCATAATTAAAATATCATCTTAATGATTTAATCTTCTAAATCATTTTTATTAATGTACATGTTTCACAATGGTTTAAGGATTTATTTATATGGACATTATTGTTTTAAAATATTAATTCCTTCAAAATATTTAAAGTGGTATGGGACACTTCGATTCAGAAATCTCTTTATTAAATGTTTAAAATGGTTTTGAAAATGGTTTGATAAAGCACTGATTATGTCAATATATTGAAATGATATATTGTGATTGCAATGTGGAAATGTCATCTTTATTTTATGATTGTTTTATGTGTTATGAAGATGTTATGGTTATTGGGCATTGTTACGTATACGGGTGGTTATGTGATAAACCTAGGGGTTGGCCCGAGATAGCTATCCAATGCATTGGGTAATGCGAAGGAGTTAAATTCTAAGGTTTTCTTCGAAGAGATTTAGGGAATATACTATGATGGGTATTTTAAACGTAACCATGAGGGTTACTCCCTACGTAAGAATGTTATAAATTCCACAAGATACCTTTATGTCTTATGATTTCTATGAGTTATTCATAGATCTTATGATTTCATGAGGTATGTTATACTGCTTATGTTTTATGAGTAAAGTTTGATTTCATTGATTCTTATGTATACATGGACTAATGTTTTATTTCCCTATTTTTATATCCCTTACTGTGCTTTTTATTCTCATCCCTTGTTTTTGAAATGTTTTTCACATGACATATAGTGGAATTGGGTCAATGATGGGATCAAAGAAATTTCATGCTTTCTAAAACATTCATCTAGTCATATTTCTTTTTTAAGTGTTTTTATTTTTTAAATAAATTGGAGCTGAGTAGATGTGTCTACTTTGTAGTCATTAAGATGTAATATTTATTTCATACTTCTCTAAAACTTTAAACCTAAAAATATCCTCAATGTGTATTCTTGAAATAACTCAATATTATTTAATGTTTAATGCTGGGGCCTTATAGTTGGTATCAGAGGTTGGTTTAGATAACTTTAGAGGTTACGGTATTCTTTTAGATTAAGTAAAATTTCTATAATGGTTAGTATTTCAGAAAGATTCATAGTTTTTTAGATAAAGTGAATGAGTTTAGGATATCATGAATAATTATATCTTAGTATTATATGATTATTTTACTGATATAATCACACTGACCATTTTGGTTTTAGTAAATGGCTAGATCAAGCAGGCCCCAAAGTAACAGGGGATGTGAAGAAAACAGTGACGATTTTCTGAACGAGAAACTAAATGATTTGGGAGCTACAATGAGAAAACTTGTGGTTATTTTCAACCGACTATCAAGATTCATGATTGACCACATGAACATTAGTGATTTTTATAAGGCATATTATATGCGATAAACAAATCCCTACCGAAGTTCTTGTAATAATCATAGAGGAATGTGAGTACAAAAATCTATGTTTCAATGATGTGGATAGAAACACCTAGGTAAATGTTTCAAAGGGAAAGAAAGATGCTATAGATGTGGAAATGAAGGCCATAAAGCAAGAACCTACCATGGAAATAGGAACCATCTTGTTGACTCTAGGAAAGGGAAAGAAGTTCTTTCTAAGGATCAATTAAATGTTTTAAATGTGGTGTGCATGGTCATTATGAAAACACATGTCCTACGAAGATGTTTTGAGAATTGGATCACCATGATCATACAAATATTCCTTTTCCAATACCTAATGCCATTCCGATTTAGGATGAAGAAACTAACAATGACCAATGAAAGGTATGGATTATTTCTTAACATATGTTTTTCTATTATTGAAATCATAGTATATGATTCATGATTTTGTTTGTAGGAAAGAAGTATTTCATAATAAGTTTAAAAGGAATGGTTTATGGATCAAGAAGAATGTTGAATGAGTAAGAATTCAACATATATAAGATTCAAGAGTTTTGGAAGATTTTAGGATGGTGAAATTCTTAAAAGTATTAGGGATATTTGGATGATGGGATTATGTTAGAAGACATTTTATAGTATGTGTAACCCGGATGATTGATATATAAAAATTTTATTCAAGGAATAATTATCTTTTCTTTTTTGTATATAGATATAAAGAACCATTTGGGTTTATATGATCCTTGAATTTGAGGCAATTACAAGTTATACATTTTGTGATGCAAAACAAAAGTTATTAGATAACATTTTTGGTTAAAATATGTTATGGTTATTTTGATGAATTTATCTATTTTTGGGAATGTTATAAAATTATATTATTTTTTAAAATGGACATCACACATACCGTGTGATAACCCGGCGTGTCGGACGAAGCTATGGGAATCGAACCCACAACCAAATTGCGACTGGTATTTATCACTACCACTGGGATACTTGAAGTCCGTGGTTAGTATGACTAATTATTTTTAGTTAGATGATCTTTTTAATTAAGAATAAGTTGATTTTGGGTTATCTATGTAAATGATTATACTATCATGGAGGATATGTGATTAGGTTAATTAGTTTTCAATATGATACCTTAAGAGTAACTGATGTTATTTAGAGATAAATGTTAAGATTTACCTTGGAAGATGATGTGATTAAATCCTTCATAGATTTGGGTTTCAATATTAGTTTTTTTAACTTTGAAAAATTTTATGGACAACTATTTATTGAATGGTCATTGATGAACCTTGGGTTTTGTTTGACAAATTTTTGAGATTAAGAGTAGTATTTTTTTATAAAGTATTATTCTTTTGGGGATTACCTGATCTTGTACTAAGGATTTTTGTTTTGGTTACGGTATAAATATATGGAAAATATATAGTTCATCTTTTATGTATTATGTGATTCGCAAGAAGTTTATTATAACGCTCTTAATGTGAAAAGTCATCCTAAATACTCATCTTTTGTAGAAAATATGAGTTTGCGTAAGAAATATAGTAAGAGATGAAAGTCTACATGACAAGTAAGTATGTTTCCTTATGTTTTAGTTAAGATCATAAAAAAATTCTTCAATGGAAAGTAACTTAAACCAAAAACACTGTCTGTTATCTTTTCCTTCTAGAGAATCAAATACTATTTAACCCATCAGAAGTTTTTGATTTTCTGGTGGTTACCTTTCTCCTTGACATATTTTCTATAACTCTCCATCAGAAATTGATGGTTTGTTTTCTCCTCCATATCCATGATTTCATGGAATCCTAGTATTTGTTGTCTCGGGTGACCTTTGTACTTTTCATTCTTTCTTTTAATGTGATAGTTTAATTTACTCCATTTCTGATGTTTGGATTTCAATGAAGTTTTGCGAGCCTAATTTTAAAATTGCGAGGATGTAATTCCCAAAAGTGGGGAAGGATGTAACATCCTAAGTAAATAATGAATATGAAATTTTCATATTTATTAATATTTTTGAATAAAATTTTAATATTACTTTAAATGGAATTCTATGTTCGATGGTTTACCCAACACGCAACAATGAGTTTTTTGGAATCTTATGTTGCACACTAATAATATAATAATATTAATTTAAATGGTAGTTATCACCTAGCTGTTGTAATGAAAATAATGAACCGAACTAACTACAAAATTATTATATATGTTTGTTAAATATTTTAACAGTTACCCAATAAATGATAGAGGCTTAAAATGCGAATGAATCCAATTTTAAGCATAAATATTTTATTATTCTTTAAATGGTCGATTAGCCGCCTTTTGATGGCAAACCCTTTTTGAAAATACCTTTTTTCAACTTTATATGTTATATTTGACAAAATACAATTCTTCTTTAGAATCATGACATCAAAATTTACTTTGTGTAAATTTTATTATTTTTATGATAAAGTTCAGTTTTAATAAATAGTGAAAATGTTGTATTTTAATTAAAAACCTCCTTTTAATATAATTTATTTATATGGTTAGATTATAGTTTTAATTGGGTTTAAAGTGTAGCTAAAATATATTTTTACAATTTAATCCAATGGTGTTCATTGGAATTTATTTCCCTTTGAAATTGGACATAAACAAGTGTTAATCTTTCGATGGGTATTGTTTTCTTCAAAACACGCTATTTGTTTTGACTTCCGGAATTAATTATAAAATTAACTAATGAAACTTCTATATTGTTAATTTGGTAAAATGGACATCATTTTTGAATTTGGAATATCAAATTTACTTTGGATAAATTATTGGTATTTTCTTGACAAATGTTCATTTTTAATGAATAGTGAAAAATACTTCATTTTACTTCAAAACTGCTTTTTCATCTAATTCAATTATATAGTTATATTGTCCTTTTAATTTATTTTGAAGTTTAATTGAATTAATTTTTTTTCACTTAATACAATTTTGTTCATTGGAATTAATTTCACTCTTCAATTGGATGTAAAAACAATTCAATCTTTTGAAAATTTTTACTTATAAAAAACCTGTCTTTGGTTGTGACAACGAAAATTATTTTTAAATTAATTAATGAAATTTATGTGTTTGTAATTTGGTAAAATTAATTACATATTTGGAATCACAAGGTCCTAATAATTTAATTACGTCTCTTTTTTTTTGGAAATTCTGAATATTAACGAAGGTAATTATCTTTAATTATCGTGATTAATTAGTAATCAGGTAGTTAAGGGTAATACAATTATATCATAATAATATAAAATGACCCCAAAATGTGTCCAAATCCTCTTTTTTGATTCAGTTCCGACCATGGGATGCTTTTTACCAAACTTTAGGGCCCATGGAGTCACATGGGTGTGATAGTGACATTTATGACATAATTTTTTAAAAAGAAGAGAAATATAACAAAGGTTTCAATATCCTAAGTAAAAAAACATTAATTTTTTTTATATATGATCTATTAGACTATAAATAGTCATTATAAATATAAAAAGATTTCCTACATCATGGTATCTTCTTTATAATTTGTAGTCATTAAATAAATAAATATATTTATGACACCATGATGATGTAGTGATTACCTCATTAATGAACAACTTAAAGAAAATGAAAATATAAGGTAAAGTATATAACATACACTTGTATAAAACCTATTGGATGGGTGTTTTTCGAACCCTTATCACCTTATCCTCAAAATATACCATTGTGGGAGCTTTAAAATCTGAAAATCATTTTATAATAAAGTAAAATTTCAAGACTTTCCAAAAGTGACCCTCCTCCCTCTTATAAAAGCCCCCACCTCTATCCCCTTACCCACACCTCTGAAGCCTTTGACTTGTCCAAACTATTCTCATATTATCTCTCCAAATCCCTCTGTCACTCTTATAAGGCTCACTTTGGGCAGAACCCTTTCCAAGGAATCCTTTGGCTCAAATCAAAAATAGTTACCCGATTTAGAGGTAATGTCTTCTCTCGAGTTTCTTTATTTTATTTTCCTTCTAAACTCACCACTATATTTTTATTATTTGATACCAAAATTAACCCCGGTATACTCAATATATTATTATGTTTTTTTGATAAGTATTCTACCTACACTTACACACACCTCTGTCTAATATTTAAAGAACATATTGTTTCTATAGGTGGCGAATTACTGCCTCACGAAATGATGATTGTTCAATCTTCTTTTAACAACTTTCATGGTGGCCATTAAGATGAAAATGTTTTTATATATGATATATATGGTATTTATTTTTTCTATAAGCTTCTGATTTTTTTTTAAATCACATCGTTATGATTTTCTTGTTGGGGAACAGTGAAAATTTCACATGAGGAAGTGTGGACTACCGCCCCCTCAAGTGATGTCAGTCGTTCATGCCAAACTTGGAATTTATAATTCCTATAATTAATAGACTTATTTTACCTATATAAAATATATATTATACTAGAATTATAATATATATATTTTCATTTAGGTTTAATTTCTTTAATATGACAATGAAATGAAAGTAGCGTTCATGCGTACATACGGCCTACCGTCTCCATTAATATTGCATTTCATTTTTTTCTCAAAAAGATTTGTAATAGTATAAAATGAATATATACTAGATATATATGATTTTTAAATCATTAATACCATTCTTGATATGATCCACTTATAACTACATGGGAAATTCCTTTCATACAAGTTCACTTTTGACTCCTGTACCGAACATCGATAAAACGTTTGATATGAACTCACATAATTAACTAATTATTATAACATGATAATAGGTGATATGAATTAAATAATAAACATTAAGGGAAGTTCTTAAGCAATTATAAATTAACCAAAGTTTATTATTCAACAATATAAAGAAACGAACAAGACAAGTGGAACATGAGGTAAGGGGATTTCTTATCTCACTTTTAATTCCGTGAGATTTCCATTGTTCGCCAACGATTTATTGCATGTGTTGTATTGCGTACTTCAATTTGATATATATATATTATCAATATTCTAGTAATATTCATGGTATTATGTGAATCATTTTGTTCTTATTATCTTTTGGTCATATGACTCGATTGATTACAATGAGGTAAGGGGTTTTTATCTCACTTTTTATTCCCGTGAGATTCATACTATATTTTTCCCTATCGCCTTTGAGTGGTGTATGTACTGAACATTATTATAATATTTGTGTAATATAATTTAGATTATGGGTATTCACATCAACATTTTATAGTCCTTCTTTCATGTGGTGTACGTTTTGATTGTTACCCAAACAGGTAAGGGAACCTTTCACCCACCTCTTTTTAAAAGGCTTCTTTTTGTTATGCCTTTTAATTCACATCTTATTTTTTTGGGATAAGTTATTCTATATCCATATTGATTTATATTTTATTTCCAAGTGATGATATACCATTTTCTCTCTCATAAACCCATTTTCTGAATTTTAAAGAGAAAACGTTAGGCTGTCAAATTATTTAGGGAACTTCTTAACCCAATTTAAATTATTTGGGTTAAACTTGTACTTTTTCAATATGTCATCCTATGAATATGTGTGAATTACCAATGATTGTTTCACACTAAATATCCAATTATATATGGTGTATTCTTATTTTTCACACATAATTATGTAATATATTTATCCTTGATCAATGGATATAATCTTTATAACGGATTTCGTCTCAATTTATATTCCATTTAAACTTCATTGTTGATATGAGCCAATTCACATTGATATGGTGTATATACAATCCTTTGGAATATTATATCATGAATACCTTTGTTATCATGAATTTATAAATTTTTAATTAAATATTATTCCTCAATTATTTGTATTGAAGCATCTCTTATTTGTTAAGAACTCTTTAACTAAAATATCGTCTTAATGATTTAATCGTCAAAATATTTCGTATTAATGTCCATGTTTCACAATGGTTTTAGGGATTTATTTATATGGACATTACTGTTTTAAAATATTAATTCCATTAAAACCATAAAAGTCGTATGGGGCACTTTGATTCAAAAATCTCTTTATTAAATGTTTTAAATGGTTTTCAAAATATTTTGATAAAGAATTGATTATGTAAATATATTGAAATGATATATTGTGATTGCAATTTGGAAATGCTATCTTTCCTTTATGATTGTTTTATGTTTTATAAATATGTTATGGTTATCCTTAATTGTTATGTATACGGGTGGTTCCATGATAAACATAGGGCAGGTGAGCCTAAGATAGCTCTCCAATGCATTGGGTAACGTGAAGGAGTTAAACGCTTTGGTTTCTCCGAAGAGATTTAGAGAATATACTATGATGGGTATTGAAAACATAACAATGGGGGTTACTCCCCACGTAAGAATGTTATGAATGCCTCAAGTTACCTTTATGTATTACAATTTCTATGAGTTATTCATAAATCTTATGATTTCATGAGGTATGTTAAAGTGATTATGTTTTATGATTAATGTATGATTTCATTGATTTTTATGTATACATGGACTAAGGTTTTATTTCTATATTTTTATATCCCTTACTGAGCTTTTTATGCTCATCCCATGTTTTTGAAATGTTATTCATAGGACATAAAGTGTAATTGGGTCAAGGATGGGATCACAGAAATGCCATGTTGTCTAAAATATAGAACTAGTCATGTTTCTTTTTAAAGGGTTTTTATTTTGTGAAAAAATGGAAGCTGAGTAGATGTGTCTACTTTGTAATCATTGAGATGTAATAGTTATGTCCTAATTCTCTGAAAATCTATACTTGAAAAGATCCCCAATGTGTATTCATGAAATAACTCAAGATTAAGTAATGTTTAAGTCTGGGGACTTATATTTATGGTTTAATTGATATCTTATTTTCTTTAACTAACCACTCATCTTTAATATAGAATACATTATATTTTTTTATAAAATTAATTTCTTGTACACCGACCTCAGAATCACATGTCGTCTTAGCACCTCGCTATGGAATAATATGTAGAAATATTTAAAATTATTATTAGGAATATCATAGTTTCTATTTGTTTTCTCTATTGTAAAATATTTTTCCCAAGGTAAGTAATATTTTATGAAAGAAAATATAATATTCATTATTATATAATTTTAACCAAATGACTCAACATTTGAAAACATTTTTTATTCTTGTTATAATAGTTTTGAAACATAATTTTAAGATACTAATGTATAATGTATCAATTTGTTTTTATAAAAAATAACATAAGTACCATAATATAAATTATGTGATTCAAAATTAAAAAAGAAATTTATTAAATTATAAATTCACGTACAAAATACAATTTTTTTGTTAGAAAAATGTTTCATGAATTTCAAATTCCTACATATATACTAATAGGGTAATAAAATTCATGTTATTTTTTAAAATTGTATTTTCCATTAATCACAAAAAAATAAAAAAAATATAGAAAAATCTGAAATATTAATCTTACGAGAATATTTCCATGATATATACAAAAATTAATTTAATTTTTTTATAATTATCATCTTAAAATTTATAATTTTTAATTTTACCTAAATACATAAATTATAAAGAAAAAATATTATGTGTCGAAACAGAGTTGGGTATTTTGACTATTACTTTCCATATAAATTACTAATAAATAATGTTTATATATATATTTTAATTATAATATAAAAATGATATTAGTTTCTTTCAATCAAATTTTAATATTTTTTAAAAAAATACATTTTTTAAACATAAAGTTAATTTATAATAAATGATTTCTCAAAATGTTTTGAAATTCACTATATTATCAAACATATAAAATTTTTATTAACTTTTGATATAATCCTTATTTATTCTCATATAAACCATTATAATCTCTCTATAAGAATCAAGTATTATATAAGACATGGTTATATTTTTAGGTGGTGTTTTATTGAGAATGGATCTTATTAATAACCCCTTGAACATGAAATATTTACATAGATGGTTTTGAAAAAACTGTAATTCCCCATGTTCATCTTGGGATTGGTATAGGAAAAACACTAGGAAATATACCTCACCTCTGAGATTAGACAAATGAGACTTATAATAATGGATTACACTTTCAGAATCTGTTTCTTCTTATCTTCTTTTATAATTTTCTAATATATTTACTTCCATTTATACCATATAATCTAACATTCATATTTAATAATAAATATATATATCAATGTATTTTGTTTTTGTTTGTTATATTTTGTAAAACACACTATTAAAAATATAGGGTATTTAAATAGATTAAAGACTGAATCTCGGGTTGTTATAGTTATTGCATTATCCACAATATATTTTCAATATATGGCCATCATCATAGATGGAAATAATATATATTGATAAATTGTATATTAAAAGGACTTATATTGATGAATGAGATCATGTTTCTCATATGTTTCTATCATATTAAAAAAAAAATTGGAGAATAATTTCATGTTCCACTCATGAACAAGACACACTGACCTAAAATATCAATTCTTTTGAGAGATGTTTTATTATGGAATGAGATATATATGAAATATATATGGAGTCAGAATCTGGTTGATATATTAACTAATGTATTAGTTATATAAATTTCAATGCAACATCGTGCATCAATGGGACTATGGTAATCATATGGTGGTAGATATGCATTTTTCTCTGAATAAGATAAAATATTTAATTTTTTAACTATGGGTTATCGGTTTAATTTATTTTTTACTAGGAATTGGACTTTGAGAGGGATATTATTATGAAAATATAAGTCTCTTTTATATTTCAATTATTATTTATAAAGGAATAATCGCAAGAAGATATGATTTCACTCGATGTTCAGACTAGTGGCGGTGGATGACCAGGGAAAGAAAGAAGTGTAGAAATGTTTATCTAGATTGTTTATAGTGGTCATATTTCGTAAATATTGTTAAATAGTAGTGACATCAAAAGTAATTATATTTCATATAGTGTTACATATGGTTTTTTCAACATTTCAGTTTCATAGAAAATGAATATATGTAAGAATCAATATATTTTTATATAATAGTAACTATAATTACTACTAAATTGTGTTAGATGATATATGGGAAGCTATAATAAATTAAAGGTTTCATTGATCATCATTGGGTCCCTAAAAAATTTTCAATTATAGTTGAAATTGTTGGTTGAATAGAAAAATCTATTAAGGACAGGTGGTTCCATTTTCACATGAATCTAGAGATTATTCATAAATTGTCATAACATTTTATAACATATACATTTATATTATAATCTTGTAACTTCAAATAAAATGAAAAGTGAAGAAATATTCTCTAATTAATTTTGTACTCATGTGAAAACTATGTAAATATAATTTTTTAATTACTTATTTATATTATTCTTGTATTTTCATTTCCATGAGATTT
The DNA here is from genome assembly GCA_963277665.1 of Viscum album. Classification (NCBI taxonomy): domain Eukaryota; kingdom Viridiplantae; phylum Streptophyta; class Magnoliopsida; order Santalales; family Viscaceae; genus Viscum; species Viscum album. The sequence goes on from OY728151.1 coordinate 474,350,869, forward strand.
CATTTTGAGTGAGTGAGGGGTGTCGACTCGATGTAATGATTTTTTGGGCATTAAACATAATAATTTATGAAACATCAAAGTCATTATATAATCATAATATGTGATTGTTCTAATGCATTTTTCCATGCATGGAGTGTCAATGGTTTAGTTTTCGGTGATTGATGTTGTGGTTGACCCCAAAAAGTTGTTTCAAAACATGTTATTATTATTCTGGATAGAAAGACTATGAATTAAACTCAGGTAACTTTACTGTCTAACAGTTATTCAATTCAGTGATAATAATTTTTTAGAAGTTATGAAACTGGAATAATGCATGATATGGTTAGATAAATTTTATAGGCATAAAATATATTTTGGAAGATAGTGAAAAGAGACTATCTGATTTTTTAGGACCCTGAGGTTTCATTAAAGAGGGTTTAAATGAATATAATGGATAAATTATAATGGGTTTAGAAGAAAATAATGAAACATGTATTCATATAGATATCTTTAATGTGGAATATATATTTTAAAATCTAGGAGACATATACCAAAACTAATCTGATAGAATCTCTGTTGAATATATATGAGAATTCCAAAGTGATGAAAAAGTGTTCTTGATATAGAGGTTATGTAGATTTCTAATGTCATAATGAAGAATAGAGGAAGTTCATTTTGATTAATTTAATAACATTCAAATAGAAATTTAATCAATTAATATATATTTCATGGAATATGTGTGGTCATTTCTATTTATATCATCGATCAAATTTACGGTATGTAATGGTTACTATCATGAGAAAATTTTGTTTGAACACCAACCTTATTTTTAAGGATTCGAAAAATATTATTTTGAATGAATAGATTTCATAGAGATAAGATTGATAAAATACTGTAACAACATTAAATGTGGAATTTAGAGGACACTCCATTAAATGGAAATGTTAGAAGAAATCAAAAGACATATGTAGAAAAAGAAAGAATGGTAAATCCACTAATTTAGGACCAATATGTTAGAATGATGAACATAATGGGTATCTCTAAAAAGATTTAAGGAATAAAATTTTAAATTCTAAATGAAAATATTTTGTATGTTCAAATTCCATTAATATTATAGTAGAGCATAGTAGAAATTTAGTTTTTAGTACCAACATTCTATTGGAATCTTTGATCAATGATTTCTGGGATTTATTCCACTCTATGATTCAGAATGGATACATTGAAAATTATTTATCAAAAGGCTTTCATAATATTCACTTGGTTAGTATTTTATCACATGATATCATGTGGAAGAGGGATGTAAGAGCCTATATAAGAAAGTGAACTTATTTTTACTTATAGAGAGGTCATCATATAATAGCTATATAGAAGAACCTAATTTTTGTTTTTAGTTAGAAGATTCATGTGTTTGAAATGGAATAGTTAATGGAGTATGGAAATTAAATAGGGATGTATGGCCATGGATATAGGTGTAAAATATGAGATTATATATATGACATGATGTTTAAATAGGGTAAAAATTAGTGGTGTGATAAATTTGGATATTTTTGAGTTGTTTCATTAGATTTTAGGAAACTCTAATGATAATAACATGATTTTTCTAGTAGAAAAGACATAATGAATCTTGATAACATGATTTCCAAATATTTTTAGAGTTATATAATCAAAAGGCATAAAAATGTGTCATTTCATTTAAATGGAATTATGCATAATCTCTGGATATTTGAGCTTGTTCACATAGAATCCTAGGGGCCAAAACCCATCCATTATCATAGATTTTCAATATTTTCTTTTACACTAGTCAATGGTTCTAAAAAAGGAATGTATGGGTTTACTTCATTAATAAAAGATATCATTTTTATAGTTTTTATTCAATGTATTTCCAAGGGGGAAAAGAGGTAAAAAAAGATGTAGTTTTTAAGGTCTCATAATGGTTGTAATATAGTAGGAATTTTTTTCATAACATATTTTGAATATTTTTTTTAAATAATATACCCATAATAGTAGAGTATAGTGGTGATGCCGAACAAATTAATTAGGTGTTAAGTTAAAAGTCATAAATTATGAGGCTATAATTTTGAATTTACAAAAATATTTTGGAAGAAGAAATCAATTAAACATTGTACACTATTAACTTGAGTCCAACTAAAATAATGGTTAATTGTATTATAGGGGTGTTTTATATGAGAAAACTAATAGATGTTACATGCATCAATGTTTTAGAATGTATCTCCAAAATTCACGTGGATTCAGAGGATAAGAAAAAATATAAGTCAAATGCATATTTCATTATGTGATATTACATAAAATTTATGGTTCTTGGATTTGGAATGATGATAATCAATAGATAATCATAATTTCTATTGATCTCATCAATGAGAATTTATTTTTTAAAAACAAGAACATTCTAGGAAAGGTATTCAATAAGAAAGAATCATCTTACCTCATCTAAGTCGATTTTAATAGAAGTTCTAGAAGGACGAATGTACTAAAATATTCAAGTGGAATGGAATTTTTATAGTTATTTATCATGATAGTGGATGTTTTAATTGAATTTTTAGGTACTATGGAGTCTCAGGTTGGAGTTTGTAAAGATGAGGTTCTCAAATTTTCAAATATTTAAAGTTGATATCAATATGATCAATTGTGTAAATTTACCAGCATCAGATCACTGATTAAATAGTTTCGAACTAAAATTTATTAGTTTCTACTAAATAGTGTAGGAGAGCCTAAATTATTTAAATAATTCATTTATGTTAGCGATTCTAGATATCAGGAGTTAGCAATGAAAAATTTGTTGAATTCATTCGATAAAAATGGAACATGGGGGCCAAGGGGGAAAATAACTATAGAATAAATGGGAATTAAATTTTAATGAAGAGGATAAAATATCATATAATATAATTATGGGCTGGTTAAAATGTATTTTAGAAAAAAAAAAGAATCTATTTCTCCAAACTTTTTATATTGGTAGTTAAACACACTTCTATCTTAGAATTGTTGAGTTTGATTTCTTTTAAAATATTTAACATACAATACATTAGTATAAAAAAAATTCTATCATGAAATCGTGGAGGAGTAAATTAACATGAATATACTAGATTATCTTTTTAGAAAATTCTAATGGTGAATTTGTGTGTATGCTAAGGTGATTTTTATAAGGCTTGAAATGCACACTATGATAATAGACCAGTTTTTTTAAATGTTTGTGACTAATGGGGGGTTCATTCTGTGCAATGTAGATCACTATTTCTATGTGACGGCGTCCTAGCATGTTATCTTTATTACCCGGCACTAATATGTGAATTATATTCTATTTTTCGGTCTAAAAACATTGTGTGTTTAGTATTTGAAGAAATAATTTTATGGATTATTTGAGATAAAAGATCACAATGAAGCTAAAAAAATATCTGTAATGTTGATTGAGAGTGATAAGAAGATCAAAAATTTATTTTCATCATAAAATGATTATATATTGAAGATCATCAAGAGATTTGAATGAAGGGATATAATTCAGTTCCAATTCCACTATATAGATACTTGAAAATACCTATAGGGGATGAAATTAATATGGATGATAATGATACATATATAGGAAAATCAATACTTTTATTGGTATTAGGAATCATGATGTATAATAGTATATCTATGATTTTAGACATTTATTTTTCATTTTTCAGTTTTAGTTTTTTATTGATAATCTAAAAAAATTACACTATGAACCTATGAACTAAATTATATGATATCCTAAATAATCTGATGATGTATATATGTGTGATTTGGAATAAATGATACATTGTAGGATTATGTGGATATAGACTTTAAAGGAGATATTGACACATAAAAGTGTTCCACTTTCTTTGTTTTTTCTCTCCTATGGATATACATATGTTTGATTTCTAGGATATAATTGGTGGTAACAATATCCACAATGAAATTTTAATATGTGGTATTGTGAGTGTAGGGAAAGAACTGATATATTTAAGGTTTTTTTGGAGGGACATGGATGGATTTAGAATAATGGGATTCTCTACTTTTATATTCAATATCAAATTTATTTTAAAATAATATATCCCTCCAATCATAGTAAAATTACCCAAACCTAAAATATTACTTCATTATAAATATATAAGAAGCTAGTGTTCTATGATTTCAAAGATACGTGGGAGTAAAAATATTGTTTACATGTTCTCCAAGGATGAAATTTATCAATTTTAAGGCCACACTATTCTTCAATAAAATTTGGGAGACTTAATGATAGTGGGTAAATTATTATTACTATAAAATAATGATAATTTTTTTATGTATGGTTTATTGGTTTCCATGTTTTCCCTTAAATGAAATCTTCTTGGGGGAGATTTTTGAAACATGTGAAGACTATTTCAATGTTTCAATTAAGGCGATTGGAAGGAGTGTTGGAGTTGGTGTCATAGAACCAGCTGATTTTGTATTTTTGATTACCAGAAAATCCAATGAATATATTATTTAAAAATATATTATCATGTGATCTTTACTCTTATACAAAATATTATTTGTGATAATGTCATTAATTTTTTTTTCATATATAAATGTTTTAGAAATCCCCCAATATAATTATAAACATAATATTAAATGAAAATATTTTTAAACATATATAATACTTTCAACATGGAAACTATCTGATATGACCAAATTTTAGTATTTGAAATTAGGTTTTAATAATTTCCTTATTTTCATTTTATAGTTGGAATTATAAATTTCTATTACTCCCCATCTGGTAAAAATAATAATTTTTTCAAAATAATCATTTCTTTTTTAGTTGATTTAATGTTTTTAATTAATTAATATCAATTATAAATTTAAATTTACATTTTTTTAATACTTTTTACAAAATAATCATTTCTATTAAGTCCCATTTTGTGCAAGCCCTTGGGTCATCCCTTCAACCACTGTGGGTACCCAAGGGTCATCCCTATAGGACTTCTAACTTTGGAATCATTCAAGGTACTAGGTGTGTGAGAGATCTTGCACCTAGGATCCATAATATAAAACCCATATGAATATGAGTGGTTAGAACTAGAGGCATGAATGGACGAAGCATGTATGACTATGTGGATGTGCAACTGGTGATAATTCACATACCCATATCAAAGTGATAGTGGGAATTCTTGATTTTTTTGGTAGTGGATCTCAAAAATATGTTTCCCATGTGGGAAACTTGATTTTACTACAATATTCATAAACCATTAAATCTTACACAAAGAAGAAAAACCATTCAATAAAATTTATCAGTTTCATCCATTCATTACTACTCCATTACCTTCAACCTCCAATGATCATTGAAGCAAATTGTTCATCATAATTCTTGGTCATACTACCATCATGATAAGATAGTATTTACATGGATACCTTAAGAAAATTTTAACATTCTATAATTGTGAGATTGATTTCAAATAGTTTTTATATCATGCATGAAACCAAATTTTTCATGAATATTGAGGTTTAAAGTATATAATATTATAAAATGAAACGGAAGTTTCAGTATATTATTCAAGTATCTAAAACACATAGATGAGTTCAAAGCTTCTAAAAATGATGAAGTGGTCAATTATTTCCTTAAATATATGATATTCAACCTACCATACAATACAAAACAAACATACCATGACTAGACCTACCATGCGAGTGAACATACCATGAGAGTTACCTAAGAATATTGTATGTTTTATAATTATCATAGATCAACTCACCTTACCTTGAGTATGAAGGTTGACATACCATGTACTATACCTTTAACATACCATGTCTAGTTTCTGTGGGAGAAGATTACCAATCATGAAGATGACCTTGAGTTTCCACCTTAACATATTTCATTTATAGACAACAATGAAATATAACTTACCATGAGTTTCTTCCACAACCTGCATATTTTTTAAAGTGATTGTTCTTTCACATTTATCATAATGACAATGTATCAGATGTACCATGAGTATTATGCCTCGCACGATCAATTCAATAGATCATTTTTTAGTAAAATAGTATTTTTTACAAAACACTACTATAGAGTTATATTTATAAAAAATATACTTTCTAATACATAAAAAAAATATTTTTTTTATAGAATAATTAAATTTTACAAAAACTTCTTCATAATTTTTGGAATTAAATTTTTTATTGAAACTCATATGAAAATTATATTTTTTATATTTTTCATTTTATGCTCAATTACCTATAATTTTGGAATTATTATTTTAATATAATTTAATGAGATAAATTTTATATATTTTAATTATATAAAATAATCTCATTTATAGAAGAGAATATATTAGAAGTGTCTTTAAAAAGTTTCTTGTAAGAAAAAAGAATTCAAGAAATCTTTGCTAATGAGATATGAATTTTAAAATTACTGGAAACATTAATACATTATTTTTTTATTAATTAATAAGTAGCATAAAGTGATTGGATCACTTTAGGCTCCAATAATATATTTGAAGTTAATGAGCTTGGATTAATATGTTAGATATATCATAAAGTAAAATCAACTGTATAAATATTAATTTTAAATTACTTTTTACATAATGGTGTTACAAAATTCTATCTTCTCTAATACAATCAAGAAATTTATGTGACATCTATTAATTTTATAAGATCATAGAGGAATATCAACATTATAAATTCCTCTATTGAAGTGATAAAGGATCATAGAACTTCACCATATTTAATATCATTTTTAATAAATAGGATTTATTAGAAAACTATTTTTCTTTATTTAAAATTTTCATTTTCTATTTTTATTTTTTCATGCCCAGTTTATGATTTTCCCTATCAAAAGAAAGTATTTCCATTTGATTATCCAACAATAAAATAAGTTTGGATTATGACTCCTCAAAAAAATTTAGATCATAGTATATGTTTACTCTCCCATGAAAATATTTTTTTTTTCATCATGGTATTGTAAAGGTCAAGGTATATAATAGGTTATCACAATACTAAAAGTGAGTTCCTACTGGGGAAAATTTTTCCCACAGGGTTGACCCTATTGATTAATAGAATAAAATATCAATGATATAATCCAATATAAATATCTATTTTATTTATTTTTTTCTCTCCAATTCATTTCTCATCATGAACACAATACTCAATAATTTTTTTTAAATGAAATTATTATTTTTTAGGCATTACATTGTTAATTTATTATTCACCCCCATCTAGTCTTTCTCTCCATCATGTAAAATATACAAACAATTATGAAATGAGGTGATTCCTTAAAAATATATTTATTTTATATTTTTATTATTGTTATCTTTTACTAACTATGTGATAATATGAAATCCTTGACATAAAAATATTTTGGATACAAGATATGTTTTTTAATATATCAAGTGTCAATGTAAATGACTGATAGATTCCACAAAACTACCATTACATTTTGGAAGTGACTATGGACACTTGAATGATAGAATGGAATCCTATATTAAATAGTTATTTTTTTCCCACTTGATTAACTTTGACAATCCATATGATATACCCAAATTTGAACTGGAGACACTTAGAGGTAATGAAATGTTAAAATATATTTTGAATTATAGAGTTAATTTTTTTTATTATGTTATTGTTAGAAGTTTCTACACCCCGGTTTCATCTTGAATGGATGAACACTATATATGGATAATATGTGAAGTGAGTCAGTATTGCACATAAATTTTCAATAAGAACAATATAGTAAAACTCCATATAAAATAAAAAACATGGGTGCAAATGAATTAATAAACCATATTTTCCATCAGTTTACAAGTATTTCAAATGGTATGAGTACTCCTAGATAAATGTGAGAAATCACATTCCATGTTGAAAGAGTAATGACAGATATTCCAAAAATATATAATAAAAATAATGTTCCCATCCATGAGAGTAGTACTTTTAAATAGTATACCATAAATGAACTAATAGAATATATGATGAAATATGAATAAGAGTAAAAATAAATTTCTTGTGAGGATTATATAGAGAAAAAATGTATATTTTATATCTATAATTTTAATGAAATCTATTACAGTTTATAAGATCAATTATAGTAAAGTGGAAAAGAGATGTATCATTTTAGCAACAATTTTTTTATTTTCCTAAAAACGAATTGTGGGAAAATATTTTTACTAAGAATGTTCAAAATGTAATACAAGAAATGTAATTCGAATAATAGTAATGATGTTTCAAAATTAAAATGTTATGAGTGAAGGAAGAAAGTTTTTTTTTGGAAAGAGTACCCCAAACTCAAAAATCCAAAGGAGGACAAATATAATAGAAGAATAGAAAAGAAATATTTTATTTGTGGATGGGACATACAAAATAGATAAAATCTAGAAATGATTATGGAAGTGAACATGATACATGAACCCTTAATCTGATGGGTAGATAGTGTGATGAAATACTTCATATGTGTCTCAAATAATCTACATATTTATATAGTTGTTTCTCCATGAACATGCCCAATTATCTTTCTATAATTATTTCCTAATCAAGGTGATACTAGTCTTGTCAAATTTTGAGCCAACTCTATTTGTAAAATTAAACTTATTAGTGAAATTCATGGTTTCTAAAAGTATTATTATTTCAATATTATATCAATATATTTTAAAAAATAATCTAATATGTATATCATAGCTATGTGAGGATATATTAAATCTTATTTTTTATAATTATATCTATAATATTGTGAAAATTAAAACTATTTATTTTTTTCAAAAAGAAAAGAGAATATTTACACAATTCATTCCCATGATGTAACCAATGAAATGGACAAGTGTTTGAATATTATACAAGAATATGAAATTTAGTAGCATAGAATTCTGAGTAATACAATTTTATTAATGTTCTATAAATATTCAAATCATGAGTTGGTTCTAAAATTTACAAAGTTACAAAATAATATGTTTTTTTATATGTGATTTTTATATAAAGAGTAAGGACCACCAAAAGATATTTAAAATATGTATATTAATTTAGCATTGATATATGATTAAAAATATTAAATTTTTACTTTTTTGGACCTAATTTTTTTTTTGTTAATAAGTATTTATTTATAATAGTAGTTTATTTTTGTATATTTATTTGGTCTTATTCATTATCACATATAAAAGATAATTTAATTAAATTATATGATTTGTATAAACATATTCCAAACCTCATGAATAATTCAATCATCTCTATAAAAAGTTATTGAGGTGGTTGATTTTTTTAATATATAATTTGTAATATTTTGTGAAGAAAATGGATACTGAAACTATTTTTCAGCCCATAGGACTCCGCAAAAAATATTATGTGGTAGAATAAAATAATTGATCTATACATGAAATGGATATAATAATGTTTATGGAACTTAATGTAACTTGATATTTTTGGGAAGAAGCTAAAAAATAACGTTTAATATGTTTCAATTAATGTATAAATTGGAAAAAATTTAAACAAGGGACCTTATGAACAGTTTAAAGTGTTTAAAAATAAATTAGACTTTTTTTGGGTGTTTTTTTGGTAATTCTTTATATTAAACATGAAATACAATTCTAAAATAAATAGATTCCAAAATTTATGATGGAATTTATTTTGGATAATCCAAATATAACATATCATTATATTTTCTTAATAAGATAAGTTTAGTTTTTTAAGAGTCTATAAATGTTACACTTATTCAAAATGACTATTACAATAAAAGTTTTTATTTAAGAAATGATGATGATGTTTTATGAGAATTTAATTTTGGTGAATATTTGGATCATGAAAATGGGATGATATTAGTTGAGGGAAAGTATACACCTTATCAAACAAATACAATAGAATGGAAAACACTTAATGATCATCGAATTTAAATATTAATTTTAAATTAATCATCTAATATGAAAACTAGAAAATCCATTTTACTTTATTGTGAAAACACTAATTTTCTTCTTGATTAAGTTCATGTTCACATTGACAATGAACTAATTGAGAGAAATTTGATTAATTCCCTGTATGATTAATTAAACCAATTTGAAATGAATAATGTGTGATTATTTTTTATTTTATAAAAGATACACCAATTATATGAACTAAATGAATATTTTTTAATAATATTTACAAAACAAGAAACTATGTTATAAATAGTGAAAGGGTATGCACTCAAGGTTATTCTTAAGAAGAGGGAATTGATTTTGAAGATTATTTTTCCCCTACTGTAATTATGGATGCAATGATATTAATACCATCCTTATATTTTTTGTTTGAAAATATAAATAATGTTCAAATGGATATAAAAAATTAATATTTCAATTGCATAATTTCTAAGAATGTTTAGGTTAAATAACCCCTGTATTTGAAAATGGTAAATTTCAAAATCATTTTTTAAACATAATAAATAATTATATAATATTATGAGTACTCTTGAAGAGTGGTATAAAATACTAAATCTATTTTTAATGCATATTTTTTTGTTAATGGAATGATTGATCAACATTTTGTATAAAGATATTTTTAAAATATATATTGATGAATAATGATTTATTTTGATGATTTAATATTTGGATCCAAGAATGGCTTATTGTGTAATTATTTTTATAAGATAATGACTGTAGATTTTGATAGGAGCTTTATTGGAGAATTGAAATAATACCAAGGATTAAAAATTAATTAAACAGAGGAAGTTATTTTCATATATGAATGTAAATATGCTAAATTGTATATAAAAAGTATTGGGATTAATTATAGTAAGACTATAGAAGCTAAAATGAGTACCAATTCCAAATTGTACATGGATGAAAATAGAAATATAGTGGATATTAAACTATATATATGCCTGATATATAGTTTACTATATCTAAATGCATATAGACTAGACAAATTTTACATAGTTTTAATGTTATGTATTTGTGTCCATCCCTAAAAAGAAGTCATCTTAAATATATTAAAAGTTTAATTATATATATTAAGAGTAAGGTAAGAAATAATTGATTTTATTCTCATTATAATTTTTATTGAATTACTATCTTATTCTAATTATGAATTTGGAGGATGTAGGCTTGGTTTGAAAAGACAAATAGGTTTGAGTGATTTCTTGGGATAAATTTGTATTTTATGGAGTTTACTGATTTAGATTTTAGTTGAACTATCTAAATTTGAGGATAAATTTGCTGTTATATATATTTTTGTTCAAAAATAATATGGATAAAACAAAATTTAGGCTATTTTAATTTATATTTTGATAAATTTTCAATCTTCCTTGTAATTTTTAGTGCCATTCCAATTTCTAAAAACACTATGTGTCACATTAGAACAGAACACATAGATGTTAGATTTAATTTTATAAGGGATCATGTGAATAAAGGTGCCATATGTTTAGATTTTGTTTTTAATTTAAATAATTGGTAATCGTATTCACTAAAACATCATATTCTGTAAATTTACAGAAAATAGAGATTGAACTATGAATACACTAGGTTTAACATTTCTATTTAGAATAATTATAATTTTAATAAAACTGATATCTATTTTAAATATATTTACTAGTATTGTTTAAAAAATATTAATATTTAAGAAATAATTCTACTATGATTAATGATAATAAGTTCATACTGATTAAAAGGGAGAATATTTAAAATATTTATTTTTTAGTATGATTTTTTAATAAATTTCAAAATTCAAATTTTTTTTAAATAATTTAATAATTGATTTGTTTTGTATTTTAAAATAAGGAGAGACTATTAGTGTTTGAAATTGGTTTTTAATAAATTAAAATTATTTCCTTTATATTATTTTAGATAAATTATTTTTTCATCACATTTAAGAAAATTCATTTTTTTCTAAAAAATAATCATTTCAATTTTTTTTTAATTCATTGATTTGGATAATGTTTATATTAATTTTAAATTTACAATATATCTGTTAATGGGAAATGTTTAGTTAATCTTAATTATATTTTTAAATCTTACATTTTTATTCATTATTTTTCATTCCATATTTTTAGTTGGTGTCTTGTGTAAAAAATAGGCCATCCATAGAAGCCCATAGGCCAACCCTACAAACACTTAAGGGACCCACAGGTTAACCCCATGGGTGTCCAAACCCTAAAATATTATATGGAGGTAGGTATGGGACATATCCCATGTTTAAGACCTATATGATAATGCTCGTAGGAGTCCATAAGGTTTGGTTAGAAGAACATAGTTTCGAATCTAATTTGTGGGTGGATCTGTAGTGGGTGCTGATTCCCATATCAAACTCAAAGCATTGGTGGCGGGACCTAATTGGAATATATGTAGATAACTAAAAAAAATTTGATGTCGAAAAATAGAGTATGATGCACTATTCAAAGACCTTAAAATCGAATGTATAGATCCACATTATTATAATCAAGTTCATCTAAGTTGTCTTTTAGCTAATGCTCCATCATCTTTAACCTATAGTGATCATTTAAGGATACTATTCATCAGAATTATCCACAAAAACAATGTCACATTATGATGATATTTCCATTGATTATTCACGAAAATTTGAACATTATATAATCATTATTTTGATTCAAAATATTCTTGGTATCATCCATGAAACTATTTTTTTATGCATATAGAATTTGAATAAAATAATCCTTCCAAATGAGAATAAAATAGAAATCGGTTTCTCAAGTATCCAAAACTCATGGAAGAGGTTGAAAAATTTTAACATGATGAAGCATGAAATTATTTTCAAATATAGAGTATCTTAAATATACCTTGCGTAATAAAGGAACAAATCATGATTGAACTAACCATGGGAATGAACCTACCATGAGAGTTACCAAACCATATCATATGTTTTATACATACTGGGGATCAACTAATCGTACTTTGAGTATGAAGGTGAAAATAGCTCGGCGAGTACCTCATACCTACCATAACTATTTACTATGTGATAATACTTCCTTTACTGATGGCGACATTGAGCTTCCACCTTGTTGCATATCATGCATAGCCTACTAAGAAATTGAACATAACATGAGTATTTTCTACTGAATGATTTTTTTGATGGGATATTGATTTCATGGCCAGAATATAGACCATGAGGGACATGATTATTTCAATATTTTTTTTAAAGTCTATTTTTTATGACGCTCAATTTTATAGTTTTTTGTAACAAAAATTACTTAGCATATCATTGTCTAATATTTTCAAACTACTCTATTATTGTATAAAATAGTTAAAAATTATCATAACTTTTGTATAATCCTTAGATTTAAAATTAATATTTAAATTCATATTAGAAATATAATTTTCATGTTATTTATTTCATTCCCTATTTTCTATAATATTATAAATATTCTATTTCAGCATGTTTAGGACCTGAATTAATTTTTTTATATGAAATACTATAATTTATATTAATGAATATATTAGAATTATTGTTTTAATTTTCTTGAGTTAAAAAAATAATACGTGCACTTTTTATTAATTAGTACCACATTTTCAAATTATAGGTAATTATAATATTTTATTTTCTTATTCGATAATAATTGGCATGTAGTGACTGGATTACATGAGGGTAAAATTAGATACTTGATGTTAATAAAAACATACTAATGTAATGATTTATTTAATTATATAATTAATATTTTTCATATTTAGTAATATTATTAAGATAGTTATTTTTTTAATAAAAATATCATGTATTTTTTTAAATCAATAACGAATTAGTTTTAGCTATATTATTTTTTCTAAGGGGTATTTTAAATTATTTTTCTATATTTTAGAAAATTATTTTTAAAATATTAAAATTACTTTTTAAATCATAATATAAAAATTTCCCTATGTCAGTTTTGTTAGTTTTTCAAAAATCATTGATTTTTAGTGAATATTGAGAAAAAATATATTTTTAAAAAAATCTATTTTTCCCATAATTTAATTATTTCAGAAGACCAAATATTTTTGAATATTATTTAGAAATCAAAAAATATAATTTAATTATATTTAATCAACTCAATTACTTTTTAATCAACAATATATTTGTTTTAATATATGTTTTTGGGTTTCAAAACTCAGTTTTCAATGAACTATTTTAAAATGTATCATGTTTCTATAATTTAATTTGTTTAAATAATCCCTAATGATTAATATTTTAAATGAAATTTAAATAAAATATATCATTAAACATGAATTTATATTCATTATATGATTATTATTAATAATAAAGTTAGTCAAAAATCATTATTTGCTCAAAAAAAACTAGGCTTAAAACCCAACTTCTTCAAAGTGTGTGTGGGTTTTATTTTAAAATTATATTTTCCACTTATGTGAAATGAATTTGAAAAAAATTAAACCATATTTGAAATCACAATAATTTATTTATTTCTAATATGATCAACTTAATTTTTGACCAAAATAAATAGTTAAAATAAAAGAAATTAATTATTGTCATTTTTGTAAAAAATGATTTACGAGGGTATTAAACTAAATAGATAAGTATTAAAATGACCAAAAAACATGTAAAAAACTTATTATATTGAAAATTTTAAATTGTATCCCTTATATTACCAATAATGGTCTATTATTGGAGACTTTTGAAAAGAAATAAATCTGGGTAGAATTCAATATTTTTTTAAAAATTCATATGTGCCACTTACTTAATTTATCTAAGGCCCCACGCTCCTCATATATTTAAACTATCAAAACTCATTTTTTCTTCCAATACCACAAAATTAGTTTCTATAATTACAATATATAATCCTATAACACTTATTTTTTGAATAAATCAAACTACAAAATTCCATTGATGAAAACAATGAAAAGTTGTGCGAAAAAGAGGTAACACTCATCAACAAGCATTTTTTTAATTTTTTCACACCCCTTGATTTATTCTGAAACCAAGATTATATAATAACCTTGGAGTAATATATATAATGATATATTATTATATTAATTATATAACCTATATCCTTTTGAAATTTTCATTAAATGGGTTACAAATTCATTATTTATGTATATGGTTGACAACCGCCTCGCTAACTGATGTATTTTTTTCATTACAACCTCTCATGGTTTTGTATGATGATGGATATAAAGTATATATATATTATATTTGTAAAAAAATTATACCTATGGTATAATTATATCATATATATCATTTTTTTCATTCTATTTGGTAGGGGATACAATAATATCTCTAATGAGTGCCGAGGACTACCACCTCGCGAAGCGATGCGATTCGTTTTTCACAAATGCATCACCTTGATGGAAATAAGTTTAATATAGTGACTATACATTATAAAAAACGATTAATTAGGATATTAATGACATATTTATCATTATTAAAAGAAATTATTTCATTTTCTATCTTACCTTTTCAGTCACTAAGAAATAATAATTTCATTCCTGAACGGGTCGACTTCCGCTTTCACAAAGCGATGTGAGTCTCTTTTCGTCACCACACTAAATTGATGATATATATAAGTATATTTAATGAAATTATATGGATTTTTTATATTATTTTAATTATTTAAATTTAATGTATTACATACCTACTTTCTATAATGATCATTCACAAGTGGAAATGTTACTCATGCATTCATACTACCTACCATACCCACGATTGTACCATACGTTGTTTATAAATACCATATTTCATAATTGATTGTAATAGTAATTTTGATGTATAAATAAGATAATTGTTTCTTCATTATTATTCTTTATAGGTTTAAATAATACCCTCTTTGACCATAGTCAACCTATTAAAGTTATTTACAACACATAAGTTGAATATTGTAATAACATCCCATATGAACATAATTGATTAAGTAATTTTATAAAATATGGTAACAAGTGAAATAATAATAATAATAGAATATAAAATGTTTCTTAATAAATTAAATAATTAACATTCTTTTATTATTCAAGATGATAAATTCACAATTGACACGTCTAGCTCATGGAAAGGGACTCAATCTAATATCCTTTTATGGAATCCTAATTTGATGATATGAACCAGTATTCTTTCAGGATGACTATATACAGACCCATTCAAATTTTATATCATTATTTTATCAATTATATTGACATTTAAATTATTTTAATGTTAATCATTCATCAGCATTACTATTCAATTATTTCCAATGTGATAAGGGAATATTCTTGAAAAACAATCTTTTAATGTTTTCTATGAAAATATTTATTTTACATGTACATGTTTTTAAAATGTATTTATTAAAATAATTATGGACATAAATGATTTATAAATTACATTTTATATCACTTATTACATTATTTTGAATGATTTTAATGATGATTATTTTGATATGTTTTACGTGGAATGTTTTTAAAATAAAACTAAAACAATGTTTTATTATTAACATACATGGAAATAATGAATTTTTATTCTCCCATGGACCTAATTTGGTTTATAGATTCATTTATAATATTTCATGTTTCCTTCATTGAAAAACCTTATTTCTTTTTTTTGGTTATTTCTGAAATGATTTTTAAGTTAAAATATAATTTTAATATATGAAAGTTATTTTTATAGATGTTAGAATGAGTTTTCTAGAAAAAAAACTGTTGAAAAATTTAAGCAATAAAATGTTTTATCAATTTTTGTTTTATGGAAATTATCTATGATGGGTGAACCCAGATAACATCTGTTATGATCATTATAGATAATACTACTGGTGCACCCAAATAGTTCTCCAATGCATTGGGTATTGATTATGTTCTCTAGAGAATTATTTTTGAATTTTGTTGTATGGTTATTGCAATTTATAAGTGTTTTGTAAGGGATATGTGATATGATGTCTCAAGGTACCTACATTACTTTCCTTGTATTTCTAAATTGATTTCATGGAAATCTATTTATTTCAAAAGTCAATGGGAATTATATTTTTAAAAAGAATAAAAATTCCATTTCTAGGTAAAAGGTTATGTTTCTATTAAAATCGTTTTCAAGGTTGTTCATTTTTTTTAGTGGACTAACAATTTTGTTCTTTTTATGTCCCCTAATGTTTTGTATCATCACAGTTTTTTGACATATTTTTTCAAAGGATTTAATGATGGGTAAGGGAATAGAGTAATTCAGAATGAAATTCGTGAAGGATTTCTATGAAAAGAAAAAATTATTTATTATAAATTTATTATATTATGGTAAAAATGGATTCTAATAAAAAAATTCCAATTTTTATTAAATAGTACTGTAATGTATGAGTTATAACCTAATTATCGAATACTATAAACTTTAAAATATCCTCAAAGTGAATGAAAGTATATTCTTGAGAAATACTGAAGATTATGTTATGTTTATGGTTTCTTAAATATTTTTTGTATTAGTAGTTGGTTTGGATAACTTTACAAGTAACTATAATTCTAATATAATTCCAATGAATGATTCTACTTTATAGGTATATATAAATTAAATAGAATTTAAATATTACCATATTACATCATCTAAATAATTTTTGTTCATAATGGTTTCTTATAGAGGAATCATGGATGTTTTTCAAGGGAGGTTCCAAGATGAAAATATCCTTCAAAATCTGTATCTAGAGATGGATGGAATTGGAATAGAATAGTTTGTTGTAGTTATTGATCAATTCAAACAAGATACAAATGATGGTGGTATCCATGCTACGTATAACATGATCAACCTCGAAAAACTATTTCTATTGTGTAGAATTTCATAACGCATCATCCCCCATAATTAAATAGATCATCTAACCCATTAGTATATAGAGGATGTATCAATTCTCTAGAAAAGATATTTGAAGTCATGGACTGCTAAGAATATCAAAATTTAACACTTTCTGTTTATCATATTGAAGGTGGAGCTCATTGATGGTGATATATAGTTAATTATTATAGAGAGAAAGATGATATTTATTCCAAGTAATGGGAAACATGTAATTATGTTTTCTTTGAATATTATTTCCATAATAAATTTGAATCCAAATTGGAATTACGTTTATGGAGTTAATATAGAATGCTGAGGATTCTTTCATCACGTATGATGCCAAATTTACTAGATTAACCTGATCTAAACTGAGTTTTGTTCAGGAGATATATTGTAAAATTAGTTTTCATTAATTAAGATATATATCAAGTCTAACAAAATCCTTTTCCTCTATATAATTTAGAATCCCTAAGAAGGTTGTATTTCGTGTTAAAAAAGATGAGATTGAGATTTTTGACATATATTTTCCTCATGATGATGAAATTAAGATGTGTTCTAGATGGAAGGCAATGAGAAACATTGATAAAAATAATTTAGTATGAAAATAATTTTATGATCATATGGTGAGTGTTGTAAAAATAACCATAGGGAATGTGTTACTAAATTACACAATTATTACCTATGTGGAAATGTTTCCATATGGCCCATGATTGATTGGGAATTAATCATAAAAATTAGATAATGGATAACAGATATCCATCCAATGGTGAGGTGTATTATTTTAAATGATTTGGCTAATTATGCTAACATGTTCTTGTTGATAGTAGATCTAGCAGAGAATCATCATGATCAGATGAAAATGGGTGTGGAAATATATTTTTATAAAACAACAGATAAAGTTGGGTCGTCAAAATAAGGGTTGATAGGTATGTTACTTGTGTATTCAAGTTATTTATATACCTTATTCGAATATGGATCATCACATTCATTTATTTATAATAAATTTTCATATAAATTATGTAATATCACCTTATGAATGTAAGATAGAAATATTGGTGAAAAATCTAGGTGTAAGTATTAATGAAACCATTATTTATTAAAATATTCCTATTGTTCCCAGTGGGATGGTATTTCTAGAAAATACATTTAAACGATGCATAGTAGAGTGTGACATCATTTTGTGTATGAATAGTTTTCAATTTTATAATTATAATATATATATTTTTCCATGAACATTTTATTTTATGATTTCATGAATTTGATAACATAATAATAAGGTGGGAAATTGATAGGATATGTATGTGAATGTTACCTATCTAACGTTGTTTAAAAAAAATAATCTTTTAAAATATTTGATGATCCACTGTTGAATTAATGGATTTTTTTTATTTAAGAATATCTTCTTGGTGTTATTCTTGAGTACGATGTTGAGTTAACTATTGAGATAGTTCTTAATGCTATACTTATTTACAAACTAGATTAACAAATAGGTATAGAGTAACACTCAAAAATTAAAAAGAAACACTATGATATATTTGATAAAGTATTCATTCGACCATACACTTTATCATAGGGTGATCCCCTTTTTCTTTTTAAATTAATGATGGACCAAATTGAATTTTCATTGGATATACATATTTGAATAACATCACTACTAAAATATTTATCCATTTCATAATATCAATGATTTTTTATTAAATCCAGGGAGCATATTAATTTTCCAATCATTATCTATGTTCTAGGTATGAAAAGTAGATGACTAGGGAGGAAAAAATTCAAAAAACCACATTTTTTTAGATATGGTATCTATGTGTTTCTAATTACTCGTATTTGTTTCCAATTAACCTATAATATCTATAGACCTTAAGAATTGATTTTTTTCAAGTTCTTGGAATAATTTGTTGTTTTTTTTATTAATGAAAATTTACTATATTTTAGATGTTATGAGGAATATGAATGAAACCAAAAGATTGATTTAAAAACCATAAAAAATGAAACACTATGGGAAATTTCTATGTTTTAAATTTTTCTTACAAAAAAATATTTCCTTGGGCATATTTTTTCTAATGATTCCATAAAAATAAACAATATTATTAAAGAATTTAATAGCCCCAAAAATATCGTAAATATTCATATTTTCCTTTTATTAGTATGTTACCACTAATGAAATATTGAAAAAATTTATTGGTTGTTTATCCCAATGACTACGTGAACTCGAAAAGGAAATACAATTTTATGGAAAAAAGAATAAAATTATTTTTTTAGGAACTAAAAAATATGGGAGAATGCTCATGTTTTGGCCCTACCTTCCTCGAATAGATAATTTGTTATCTAAAATGTTTATTCAATGAAAGAAATTGGTTTTTATTATTATATAATGATCATGTAATTTCTTATACATCATGATAGTTCAAACCACAAGAGCTAAATTATAATAAACATGATCTGAAATTAGATGTTGGGGTCCTTCATTAAAAATTTGGATGCATCATTTATAGAGAGTATAGTAAGAAATATATACAGATCTCAATTGTATGATGTATATATTCAGTAAGGAAGAAAAAAATATGATATGGAAAACATGGATATAACTGATCAAGGATTATAATTGCATTATTTATTATCATCCTAGACTAGATAACTAACTGTTTGATTTTTTGAGTAAAAAATTAATGCATTGTTCACAATGTTTTATTTGGAATAAAATCCTCTAGTTAATTATTTGATAAATATTTTCCTAGAATTCATGGATGTATGGAAATCAAATTTTTCAGGTTTCTATGATTCTTATTTTTTATAAATTATTAAGAAATCATTGAAAGAGGATTAATATTTTTAACAAAAAGTATAATATGTTAATAAGGGTAAGCTAAAATACTTGAATTTTGATGAATATGTTGTTTTATTAATGGGAAAAATATTATGTGTGACTTGTGCTTCCATGTTGAAGAATGATTTATTATGTAAAGCTCATAGTTAACTAGTTTCCCGATATCTGGGTAGTATTAAACTATAATGAGAAATTTAAGAGTATAATTGGTTAGATGAAATGAATGTACATATTTATTTATTCACCATGAAGGGTTTGACTAGTCAGAAACTCAATGTATAATGATAGTTTTTGCAGGGGATGACTAATCCATTTCTAGTTCTAAAGTGTAAATGGGAAAATACATCAACAAATTTAGTAGTAGGGTTGCCAAAGAATTATTGAGGTAATAATTCAATTTTTTTTATTTATGTATTAACTAAATCTATATATATTTTTACCATTTAATGTAAAATGACATTATATAATCTTTCATGAATATATCTAAAGGAGATAGTTACGTTACATGGAGTGACTCTCTCCATTTTATCATAACTACGTCCTATGTTTAAATCTAATTTTTTGAAAAGGACATCATAAGTGGTGGGGTAATGAATTAAATTTTAGTACATCATTTCATCCTAAATATTATGGATAGTCTCAAAATACAATTAATACCACTAATGATATGATTCATTCATGATCAATATATTACTAGGTAATTTTGGATCATCATCTCTCTTTGGTGGAGTTTTCTAATAAAAGTAGTTCTCATTCTGTTATACAGATGACTTTTTTTGAGGCATTATATAGAAATTTCCATGAGAAACTAGATTTTTTGGATGTTGAAATAGGATAGAGTTTTATAGGAGTTGAGTTTGTTGAGTAAATGCATATGAAGGTAATGATAATTCAGAAATATATGAGGACATGTAAGAGTAGTTAGAAAATTTATTTGGATAACATGAAGAATCATATTTCATTGAGGTAAGTGATCATATATTTCTCAAAGTATCTCTATGTTATTGTTTTAGTGTATTTTTAAATAAAAAATAACCTATTTACATGGATGGTTAGACCATAATATCTATTGGAGAATGTTATAGTAATTTCTTTCTATGTGAATTTTCCTCTGAGTTTATCTCATGTACACAACATGATGTTAACATAATATTTTCTAGATTAATCTCATATTTAGACCCATGAAGTAGTTTAGTTGGAAGAGAGTATTTATTATGTATAATATATATTTTAGAAACATCATCATCAAAATAATGTGTTGGATAATAAAGTGATTTCCCATGTTAAGGTTTACGGAGAAACCATACGGTTGAAGAGGGAACATCATCATCTATATAGAAGATATTTTATCAACAATATAAAAAAGGGAAACTAAACAGTTAAGAAGTATTTTAGTAGAAAATTCCTAGTGAATCTTTTCTAAAACAATATATAAACTAACGGTTAATTAAACCCAAATTTGAAAAGATTTTACTATTTTTATTCTGACTACCCATAGAGGCTAGATAATCATCCAAATATTACCTTCATGATAGGTGTGTTTTACACTTTCCCAAAAAATGAGCTTTATATATCTCCAAATACGGCAAAAAAGGATGAGGAGAGATAATAAATTCAATTTATATGATCTTAGGTAACTTGGGGGTTAGTTTCAGTTTCAGTAATGATAATTCTAGAGAAGAGGAATGTCTCCAGCCTAGTGAGTAAGGTGTGTCCCTCAATCATTAGAGAGTCGCCTCATCCATCAAATATATTAGAGGGAATGATTATTGATCCATTAGATAATCAAAAAACACCAATACCTTTCATGATATCGTAACTATATGAACCGTAAGTACTTATATTGAACACATTACTAAGGGAGTTTAGTGAACCCGTCTACCCGACCGAGATACCCTTGGTGAAGAAGGAACATCTCTGATTTCACTAATGATCATCCTAAAAGTAATAGAATTATACCAATGCATAATTAGAACCCCTTAATAAAAATCAAGTAATTAGGTCTATATTTTCATGGTTATTCTTGATATGGAGATTCTATCCACCTATGATTTTTTCCTATTAGTCCAAATGCACTGTCATATATTTGAACAAAGAGAGGCATGTGCCTTTTCTTCTAAACCATTCACCTTGATTCCATGAAGGTATACATGAGTAAACATGATCTCAATTCTATACAGATATTCAATTCTAAAGTGATTACGAACAAAATTCCACACATCATGTACCTAATCACTCTTAGAAAACAAGTGATCATCAATATATTCATTTAGACAACTATAGCATAAACATGTGGACACTAAATAGAATTTGATGATCCATATCACCTCCTAAATTGGATTCACATGATTCAAAATAAAATATAATAGTACATTTAATTTTATTGAAAGATTATTTTACTGGATAAAGTTACCCCTACCAGCGTCAAAATCTAACCGGAAGAGTGCCTGGTACACCCTGGTTGAGAAGTAGCCTAATAAGCTCCCTAGGAACACAATAAGATCAGGTTCAAGTGATAGATGGATATTATTGAAGGCATAAGTATGGAAATTTCCATGGTGTATCTTTATTGAAATAAGGAAATGCACAGGCTTGAGAAAAGGACAAATCAATAGAATGAAAACATGTGAGACCAATGGAATACTCGTTCAATTTTTATTCCAGTAGTTGATCTCTTTATGTCAAAAAATCCAGAAGGAATTGATTTGAAGTTCCATAATATACCCCCAAAGAGTCTAAAAAGAGATATATAAACTACCATTTTTATTTTTTAAATAAATACCATATTTTCACAAAAAAAAATTACAACATAGTGATCACCCTTTTCTGGCCTCCCATGT
This sequence comes from Viscum album, assembly GCA_963277665.1. Classification (NCBI taxonomy): domain Eukaryota; kingdom Viridiplantae; phylum Streptophyta; class Magnoliopsida; order Santalales; family Viscaceae; genus Viscum; species Viscum album. The sequence goes on from OY728151.1 coordinate 474,374,146, forward strand.
TAGCTTGGCTTCAATACTATTCATGGTGTCAAACACACATCTAAGACCAATACCTCTAACCTCAATTGACTTGGATAATATATCCCAAGAAGACCAATTGTAGAGACACTCCATGTGATTATCTTAGATAAAGGAATTCATGGGCTTTCTGGGGTTTTGAATAACAATTTTCGGTACTTTTAGGGTGGAGAGGGTGTGCATAAATATGGAAGTGAGAACACAATTAACCAAAGTAATCCATGACTATTTTAAATGTGGATAAAATTATTAAGATAAAATTTGTAAATTGGGGAAGATTTTAAAAACAAATTAAATCATATAATAAACAATTATAATATTTACTAATAGGAATTATATACCTATATTATTTATAATAATATTATGTACTTTTAAATAAAAATGTAAATAGTTGTAGCTAAATTCACTACATATAAGGTACTATTTAAATGTTTAATTTACGAATATTTTAATTTTAATTTGGAAATAGTAATATAATACTTTAAATAATTATTTAAAAAATTAACTATGGAAATGTTTTTTTATTTTCATGAAAATATTGAATTTTTCTTGAATAGTGTAAATATAAAATTTAGTGAAAAAATATATTATTATAGAAATTGTAAGTATTTTAAAAGTAAATAAATGTTTTAAATAAGATTAATGTAAACATAATTATTATTTATTAATATTTAATCTAACAAATTACATTGGAAGAAATATTATATTGGTTTTTTTATATGTTTTTTGGTTTAAAACCATGTTTTTTAAAAATCATTTTTATATAAGATAGGGATTTACAATTAAATTATTTAACATTATCACATATTGGTATCATTTTAAAAGTAATTTATAGATTATATATATATTTAAATATTAATTTAGGTTTATACGATTATTATTATTAGTCACAGAGTAAATAAAAAATCATCTTTTTTTATGAAATAACACTCTGCTAAAAAACTCGATTTTCTTTGCATCCCTCTGTTTTATTATAACTTAAAATTTTCCAATTATTTGAATTGAACTTTTTAAAATGAATTCCTTATTTTTAATATGAATAATTTATAGTTTTAAATAATTTTAACATAATATTTTAACAAAATTAATATTGAAAAAAAACATATCTTAATTTCTGCATTTAAAGTAAAAACAGATTTATCATGGATTGAAATAATGAGATAAGGGTGAAATGAACTAAAACGATTTCTAAAATATAATTTATGGACATATTTAGAAATAATACATTATATTAATGATAGTTTTTCATTATTGGTTCCTCTTCACGAGCCAAAAATTCATGTAATTCATTATTTACTAGAATTTTTAATGTGCCACTCACCTCACTTATAAAATCGCCCCTCTCTTCCTCTCTTGAAACACCCAAAACTCATTGGCTCAAAAATTATGTACACAGATGAATAATTTATATAACTTCCCTCATCTTAGAAAGAATTATTTTGGTAGAAATACAACCTTGTATGGCCTTTGGTGAAAACCAAAAGTGGTTACCTAAAAAAGTGGTAATGTTCTTCAACAATTATAATTTTTTAATTTCTTCCACCACCGACTTAAATTCTTATTAAACAAAGATTATATAATAAAACATTTATAATAAATATAGTTATATGTTATTATGTTAATTTAAAAACCTAAATCATTCCCCTCTTTCATCAAATTGGTTATTAAATCATCTTTTGTGTGTTAAGAGGACTACCGCCTCACGAACTAAAATTGTCTATTTTCCATTACAACATCTCACAGCTGGGTATGATAATGGATATAATGAATATACGAGATATTTATATAATAATTAAACCTCTTTATTCATTCTATTATATATCCCTTATTACATTCCATTTTTAGGTATTAAAATAATGCTGCTCGTGTGTACAATGGACTACCACCTCACGAAGCGATGTGATTATATTTTAAATAATGTGTTCAATGAAAGGTTAGAAGGGTAAATATAAAAAATATATATTATATTCATGAAATAATTATTATTTAAATAAATAATATATCATTCATAAAAGATAATATATCATTTTCTTTATAACCTTTTACACACATTGAGAAAGGGTAATGGTGTTCGTTATGTTGTAGACTATAGCCTTCTTGAAGTTATCAGACTCTCTTTTCATCATCATATCACATGTATGATATATATAAGTATATTTATATAAATAATAAGTTATATGAAAAAATATGATCATTAAATAATATTTAAATATTTATTAACTTCTTTACATAATGATCATTGAAAAATGGAAACGTTAATAATGCGTATGTATGGACTACAGTCTCAATGAGTGTAACATGATTCATTTACACAAAAAATAATTATAATTTTTTCTTAAATAATAATTTATTGTTAAATTTGATAAATATGTCATTATTATTATTATTTATATGTATAAATAAGTCCATCTTTCACCATATTCAATCTGTCAGGTTAATTTTTTAATGAAAAGCCAAATGTGGCCAAAACATATGACTTAAATATAATCAATTAACTAATAATACACATCATGGTAATATGTGAATTAAAAGTAACAATAAAACTTAAAAAGATTCTCAATAATGTAAATATTTATAAAAATATAATTACTTTGAAATATAATGGTACATGTGACATGTCAGACACAAGTTAAAGGACTTCATCTCAATTCCATTTCATTGAGTAAAATTTTAATGTTTTGTGCCTATGTTATTTTATGAGGTGTATAAACAGAACCTTTGATAAGTTATATCATTAATTTCACTATTATCGTGTTATTTAGTGTTTTTATACTGTTAATATTTCATGGATCTTATGATTCAAATATTTTTATGGTGATAATGGACATTTCATTAAAAAAATAATTTATTAATGTTTTACTTACACTACTATCCTTTCCATGTCCAAGTATTTAAAATATATTTACAAAATAATATTTATAGAAAAAATTTATTTTTTTATTTTATGTCTCTTTTTAAAATATTTTCAATTTTTTTACAAAATGAATCTTTTTACATATTTTATATGTGACATTTTGGAAAATTGAAAATGAATATTCTGTTATTAACATAAATAAGGATAATAACATTTTTTTCCACAATGGATCTTATTTTATTTATAAATTACTTTATAGTATTTCATACTTCCTTTAATTAAAAATCAACTTTTCCTTTTTTAGTATCTTGTTATTGATAATTTTATTTTAACTGAATATAATATTTTATACGAAAACATGATTTTCATACTAGTTTAAAAGAGTTGTTCAATTGTTTTATGTCAGAAAATTAAAAGAAAAAAAATTTAATTCATGTTTAGGTTATTGGACTTTATATATGAAGGGTGCACCATGATAGTTCTTGGTAGACATATTATAGCTAATATGATGGGTGCACCCAGATAGATATATAATGAATTGTATAGTGATTATATTATTTGGAGAATTATATTGAATGTTAGATATATGGTTATTCTAATTTTTATGGATTTTTAAGGGTTTTATATGTGTTCTAAAAGAAGATTTCACAAGGTACAAATATGAATTTTTTATTCTTGCAAGCCATTTTCTGGAGGAAATTTTGTTTTCATAGGCTAATTTTATTGATATTTTTTAAAATAATGACATTTCTCTTTATGGATTTTTTTTATTTTTACCAAACTGGTTTTCATAACTTTCACTATAAAAATGGATTAATTCGTTTTTATATTCCTTACTATGATTTTTGTTTTCATCCAACAATTTAAAGATCTTTTCAAAGGTTTTAAGGATGGGTAAGGGAGATGAAGACGTCAATTTGAGTGTCATGAATTTTCAAGGAAAGGAAATAATGATTCATGTTTAATGTTTTATATTATGAAAAAATTGATTCTAATAAGAAGTTTCCATTATGAATTATATGCTTTTTTAATGTATGAGTTATGAACTAATTCTCTAAATATATAAACCTAAAATATCCTTAAAGTGAATGAAAGTAAATTCTAGATAAAAACTAATTATATTTTTACTATTTAAGTTCATGTCTTTATAAATAATCTATTAGAGATATACTCCAATAAGTTTTACTAAATATATATTAATTGGTAATTACTTTTATAACCATTGTATTAAACAATTCATGTTTCTCCCATATGACCAAGAAACTTATGCATATTCGCATCATTTTCTTCAATCACAGAAGAAAAACAACATTCATCCTCTTAATTTTTAAGTGATCAACGATCAATGAGATTCATAATAATCCATATCATTTTATCATCTTATGGTTTTATTTGTATTATAATTTTCGTCATTTTATATTTATCTTTTATAATCATAATTTTTCATGTGTGTTTTCTTCTTTCCCAATCAAAAGAATGTTTTTTTCTTCTGGTCATTCCACCCCCAAAAAAAATGTTTTACTTGTGAGTCTCGATAAAAACCCAAGTCATAGAGTATTTATAGTATCCTTTTACGAGACTACTTTTTTCCTCCATGTATTTTATAATGTAGGGTCTATATTAGATTTTCACACCTCTAATAGTGAGTTCCTAGTTGGTTATAGTGATCTCATGTAGTATAGAAGGATTATGAGTTGATAAGGATTATAGAGGTCCGAACCACTATAAATCTATTAGTCCATTCAATTTATTTTCTTATACAGTTTTCATCTAGAACCCAGAAAACACTATGTTTTATGAATAAATAATAATATTGTTATTTTATTCATTGAGATTTTAATCGATTATTCACACACTTTGTAGTCTTCCATTCCATATCATATAATCCATAAATTAGTATCATATTAGGTGATTCCTTAAAAGTCTTTTATAGTCTCCAATTAAAACTATTGTTTATTTTTAACACTATGATAACCTGATATCCAAAATTAATAGTTAATTAAATAAAAGGTAATTCTCTTTTATGATGGTAGGTTTCAATGCGAACAATGGATGGACTAAAAAACACCATTTATTTAATGGAATTGACTATGGCTACGAACAATAATGAATTGAAGCCTACCAAGATTAGTTTAGAGTAGACCACTAGAATATCATGGATAAGCCATTTGAGTTTCCCAAAGATGATTCAGAGACACATTTATGTAATGAATATTTAAAATAAGTATTGAATTATAATGTTATAATTAATTTGTGTTATGTTATAAGTAGAAGTGTCTATAACCATGAATCATCTTGTAAGATATCCAATAATATATGAAGAATATATAAAGTGACCCACTATGAGGATGAAAAGATAAATAGAATAAAGCTATAAATTTTAAGTGTTGAATACCTGGACATCAATATGGGGGATGACGAAATAGTAAAATAGGTGCTCCATCAACTAGTAAGTATTAATTTGTTATGATTTCTCTAAGTGATATTTTGGAAAAACAAATCATATTGAAAGAGTATTAAGTGATCTTACAAAAATATATAATGAAAATATGGTGTCCATCAATAAGAGTTATAATTTCAAATATTAAACCTTAGATTAAATACAAGTAACTATGATACAATACGAATTACAGTTGAAAAATCATTGATGCTACAGAGTCTATAAAGAGAAAATGTTCATATTTTAAGTCTAATGTTAATGAAACATATAACACTTCTAAAATTGATTTAAAAAATAAGAAAAATAGATAGTTTATTTTTAAAGAAATATTTTCATGTTCATGAAAATCAAATTTTGGAAAATAAAGATCAAAATAAAGATAACAAAGTGAAAAATGGAAAGAATTATTAATAATACAATTTTTATTTTATCCTTAAAAGGTTATGAGTGTAGGAACAGTGGTCAAATTGATAAGGCCATACCCAATATCAAACAACCAATTATGTAAAAATAAAATTTGAGAAAATAAAAATAATATATTTTTGGAATCTATGATTTCAAAGATAGTCTTAACTGTAGGAGTGATTCTGGATGTGAATAGTAGATATGGAACCTTTCTCTATTCAATGAATAGTGTGAGGAATTATGAATTATAAATATGAAAGACTCATGGTATTAATATAGTGGATTCTCTATAAAAATGTCATATGATATTTCAAAAATTTAATCCTTCAATTCATTTTATGGTGGCCTTATCACATTTGGAGACAAATCTAAAGGCCATTTTAAAGGTATTTGTGAAGTTGGTTTTTCTAAAAATAGTATTATTTAAAAGTATAATATGTAAATATTTTAATACATAATATAAAAATTATATCACATCTATGTGATAAATGGATTAAATTTCATTTTTGAAATATAAATTTAATTTTTTTCAAAAATAATATTTTTTTTTATTAAAATAGAAAAGTGAATTTTCACACTATTGATTTATCAGCTCTAACCTAACAACATGTTATGTGTTTGAATGAAGTAGAATGATATAAATTTTTGTTTCCTAGTAGAATTGGGAATGTAATGTAACTCCCCAAACTTCCACAGTACGCTTCACTTTGAATAATACAGTAACGTTTGTTGTATGCAACTTCGAGTTCTAAGACACCACAACCAATCAAACTAGCCGTTATGAATAGTGAAACCCACTTTTTGAAATTTTATATATTTTATATTTCAAAATAGACATCATTTTTGGATTCATAATATCGAAATTATCTTAGGGTGAATTTTTTCTACTTTTTGATAACATTCATATTTTGATGAATAGTGGAAATTACTAAATTAAATTTAAAAAAAAACTTTTTTAATCAAAATAATTAATAGTGATAAATTATGAATTTGAGATGTTTTAAAGTATAATTAGAATATATTTTAACCATTTAATCCAATATTGGTAATTGGATGTAATTTCATAATTAAACTACACAAAAACAAGTGTCAATCTTTTGATAGTTATTATTTCTTAAAAAACACGCTCTTTGTTTTGACTACAGGAATTAATTTTAAATTACTTTTTTCCACTTATGTGTTTTGAATTTAGAAAAATGTATTCCATATTTAGATTCAAGAGGTCAATATTTTGTAAATAGGTATCTTTTATTTTTATAAATTTAGAATAATTACATTGGAAAATAATTTATTTACAATGGTTAAGGGGTAAATCCAGAAAATATGGGTAATAAAATAATATTATAATAAACATAAATTACCATAAAACGCATCATAACCCTATTTTTTGATACATGTCCGACCATGGGCATCCTTGGGTCGATTTTGGGACCCCATGGATCCACTTGTAAGTGATAATGACACTTTATATTAATTAAGTTAAAGTAAATACAAGATTGACATAAGCATATATCTTTTAGAAAAAAAAATTAATAGGGATATATATGTTATATTTTAGACTATATATATTCATTAGAATTCTAAAAATATTTCCTATATAATGGTATTTTATTTATAATTTTTAGTCATTGAATAATTAAATTTATTTATGACAGATATAATGATGCCGTATTTTCCTTATTAATGAAAGAATCAAATAATTGGTATTAGAAATGATAAAATAAATATAATTTTAATGTTTTTATGCAACCAAGAATTTTATTGGTTAATATGACATGTTATAATTTCTTGAACTAATTTTTTTTTGAATTAAATTTTTTTAGGACTTTAACAAATATCAATTAATAAATAGTGTCAAATTTGACAAAAATAATTTTTTAAAACAAATATTATATTATTAATTGATATTATATTCCTAAAAATCTAAGTATTGGCCAACAAACTTATATAATGATAGGTGTATCATTAATTGACCACTTGGTGGTGTCTTGGAATTATATTGTACATTTATTGACTATATAATATAAAAATAGAAAGAGACATGGTAAATGTCAAACTACTCAACTAAGAGGTAAATCAAAAAGATAAAGTTAATATAGTAACCCAAACCCGTCTAAAAACTCTTTATTGAGTGGTTTTCTACCTATTCCCACATTAAAAATTAAATAATCCACATTGTAGCCTTTAGAAACTGAATATGAATTTATTATAAAATAATATTTCTAGCTTTTCCTAAGGTGCCCATCACCCCTCTTATAAGACGGTACTCACCCTACTCACTAATTCAAACCATCAAAGCCTTTTGTATTGGAAAAAAGATGAAAATATATTATTTAAACTTCAATCAATTCAACCTAGAGGCCTTATTTTGATCGTAAATCCAACCTAATTATCCCTTTTTTTCAAATCAAAATGAAGAACCCGATGAAGATCTAATTTTTTCACCACTGTCGTTCAAGTTCCTTTCTTCTTCCACATATTCATTCTTTGTTACTTCCATTATAAAATAATAACTCCAATATCTTCTATATATTGTGATGTTATTATAAATATGGTACAACCATATTCAGTATTCTATCCATCATTTGAATGACATGTCACCATAGGTGCGTACGTACAGATTACCGTCTCTAGGTCGTGGTGTAATTGTTATTCAATACTTTATTATTTTGATGGGTATAATAATTATGTCTAATTCATGTAAATAATAAATATAACATGAAAATTATTATGTATATATGATATACCATCCAATTATATATTATTTTAATATCAAAAGAGTGATATTGTCCCTCGTGCGTTCGTACGGATTACCATCTCCAAGAACGCGATGAGATTCATTCCCCATCATATCCATTCAAGACTAAATTTAAATTGATGTTTAAAATTAATTTTTAGAGACATGATATAATTTTGGATATGAATAAGATACATCCCATCCATAACAAATATGTCTCACATAACAATGAATATAAAGGAAAATGAATACGTTAACACCCGAAACAACGATAATACTAAGATATTATTAGAAATTCAATGTTGAAAGATCATATATGATATCATATTAATTTATATAATTATTTCATGATTAAATAAAAATTATTTTACCATTATATAGGAGGTTAACCTACCCTCTACCAAAGAAAAATTACAAAGTAAGGGGTTTCTTATCTCACTTTTAATTCCAAGAGATTTCTATTGTTCACCACTTATTTATTGCATGTGGTGTGTGTACTTCTCATTATTTTATTAATTGTGTAATATACTTAAATTTATGTATATTTAAGTCATCATTGTATGATCCACCTTTCATGGGTTTATTTTTCATAAGATACCAAATCAATAAGGGAATTTGAAATTTCAATTTCAATTTATTTGGCTTTACGCATACTTCATTGATTATTTTAGTCCAAGATTATGTGTGGAATCACTCTTCATTTTGTTATGTCATAATTTCCACTCCCCTTCCTGTGGATATTATTTTTATACACATAATCACTACATTGATAAATTCTCATGTCATTGATATGAACATGATAAGAGTAATTTTAACTCAATATCCATTTGTTGAGTTAAATATCCAATTCATTGGTGTAGTTTTTACAAGAATATGTGTCAATATCCTCTGATAGATTTACAATCAATATCCAAAAATATTGAGCATATTTATTTTTTTCCACATAATTATGTTGTTGATTTATTCTTCAACTAAGGTTACGGTCTTTATAAGATATTTCCTCTCAATTTACATTCAATTGAGACTTATTATTTGTTATACACCAATTCACTTTTATATAGTGTACATAATGTACTTTGACATTTTATATCATGAATCCCTTTATTCTCATGATATTATAAATTTTTTATTACAACAATTATTTGTATTCAAGTGTCTCTCTTTTGGTTAGGAACTCTAACTAAAATATCATTTTAAATGTTTTAATGATTTATTATTCTAAATCTTTTTTTGTTAATGTCCATGTTTTAGAAATGGTTATAATGATTTATTTATATGGACATTAATGTTTTAAAATTAAAACTCCTTTTTGAAGTTTCAAAGTGGTAAGGGACACTTTGATTCCAAGATCTATTTATAAATGGCTTCTTGAAAAATAGTGTGATTTTTAAATGTTTTCAAGAAAAAGGGGATATTTATCTCAATTATTATTGATGATTATTTTCATCTATGTCAATATCCTTCATTATTATTGATTGAGGTTAATCTGTTACAATTCAATCTTCCATATTGTATTGAATGAGTTATGTTTGACTGTAGATGTGTTATTTTTATACCATTCATGGTTTGTGGATAAAGTATTGACATTTCATATGTTTTTTTAATAAGAATGTTTATGTTACGTTTCAAAAATTTTATATGAGGAATGCATTGGACTTAGTAAGTGATGGGTGGAGCCCGCTATAGCTCCTTGATCCATCGATAGGTCTTATGAGACAAACTAGTGTCTTGGCACAAGGCCTCGACAAAAATATTATTTGTAGTCTTGGCACAAGCCCTTAAATATGTGGTTATGATAGTCTAGCATTATGAATTCAATCATTATGAAAGTGGTTATTGATATTTCATGTGATCATTCGATGTGTAGAATATACATGTGAATAATTAAATGGCATTATTTGATTTTATATTTTCCATATTATGCTGAAGTTCAAGTTTAAAGGGAATTTTTTCTAGTCTTATACACTGCCTTAAATGTTTATGCTTATTTATGAAATTTTCCACTATAATGTTATCCTTACTGAGCATCTGAGATCACACCTTTCTATTATTTATTTTCCCAGGACGAAAATAAGTATATAATGACTAACCTCTAGGGATGGTCTATGGGATCTCAGTGTTGTCTATGGAGACAATGTTATTGTAGTTTTACATTTTATGATGTAATGTAAAAATTATGAATGTATCTAGTACGTCCAAGGCTACTAAACAAATCGGTCTTTCGAGACTTGATCTTTTATGGTAATTCCAATGATACAAAATAATGTACCGACTCTAGGCTTTTAGCGTTGGGGCATTGTTGTTGGTACCAGACGAAGTTTAGTACAAACCATAGAAACTGGATTTAGATAAACTCGGATTAGAGAATATAGACCTAAGATGGACTTTGAGGATTAGTATAGAATAACTTACTATAATTTTTGTATTGTAGAGATTTTGTGTGTTTTCCATGAAATACATCCCTGTCTAGATACGAGCCAGTAGACGCAGCTCAGGTACAGATGTACCTAGGGGTAAAACCTGAAAACACCGCTGTGAGATAGACTCGAACGGGAACTGGTGCACGACAACGATCCTTGTTGCACTCTTGGTTACGACACACCCGAGTGGATATTATAAGGATAAATTACATTTTCTTTACAAAATGATTTGAACTATTTGAATATAAGTTGAGAATAAATTACCTTGGTTAATCCTAAGGGGTTTCAAATTGAGAATATGGTGTCATGATATTCATTAAATGATTTTATGAATACTGTTACTGAAACAATGCTTTCTGGTTTTAGTCAATGGTTGGATTCCAAATAAGTCATTGTAACTTTTAGAATGATGTACCAGGTGGGAACGGTGGTGGAAATGAGAAACAAAATTGAATGTTGATAGGCGTAAAAGATATCGTGTTCATTCCAAATCAGTTTTCCAAAAATATGATCAATAACATAAATATTAACCAACTACCAAACTAAACAAAGAAGCGAAAGGTGATGAATGATAAGAGCTCCAGTTGTGGAAACCATAGAGAAAAGAATCCTCAATTTCCATCATGCAAGAAATGTGGAAGGAGACACCCAGTAAAGTTTCTCAATGGAACAAATAAATGATTTACGAGTGGGAAAGAAGGACATAAAGTGAAGAATTTCTGAGGAAAATGAAGAGTAATATGGAAGAAAATAAAAATGGTACCAAGAATCCATTTATAGTCATTTTTTGTAAATGTAGGGGACCTGGCCATTCCCCGAGTGGACGACCTATTATATGGGATATTTTCTTTGTCAAAGAAGATTCTATGTGGAAATAAATGGTTGGTGAAATTTTTAAATGTACTAGTACTCCTTTTTGATGGGATTACTTTGGAATAATTTTCTCTTGTATTTGTAACCCTGCAGTTTGTCATGTGAAAATGATATTTGAGAAAGTCTTATCTTTTATTTTGTGGATATAGTAATAAATAACCATTTGGTTTTATATGATCATTGGGGTTGAGGAAATTACAAGTTATTATATTTTGGTTTGAAAATTCAAGGTATGATATAACATTTGTGGTTAAATTATGTTATGTTTATTTTGATAAATTTATCTCATTTAGGTAATTTTATAAAATATATTTTTTGAAAAAGGGAAACACACAGACTGTGTGACAACCCATCGCGTTAGAAAAAGATGTGGGAATCGAACCCACAACCAAAGTGGGATTGGGATTCATCACCTACCACTAGACTACGTGAAGTCCCTGGTCAGTGTGACTAATTATTTTTAGTCAAATGATTTTATTGATCAATAATAAGTTGATTTGGGGACTTATGTCTTATAAAATTAATACCCTTAGTATAGGAAAATGATTTTGTGATTAACTGATAAATGTTATTTTGGAAGATGTTCGCTTTTTTGGGAACACTACATTCCCAATGAAAATATAATACTATGGGATTTCATTTGAGGAGTAATGGAGGATTTCTATCTATGTTTTTACTATGGATTTATAGTGATTTGGGTTACTCATGCAAATGATTATCCAATAATAGAGAATATGTTATTAGGTTAATTACTTTTAAGTACTTGAATTTAAGTGTAATTGATGTCATTTGGAGATTCAATTTAATGTGGAAGACTACATAAACAAATTCTTTTAAGTTTTGGGATTCAATAATAGTTTGGATTATATTGATGGATTTTAAGGACAATCGTTTATTGAATGGTATTTATTTAACTTTGGGGTATTGTTGGTTTGGTTTTAGAAAATAAGATTTGTGTTTCTTTCTCTAATTGAATATCGTTTTAGGGGATCATCAGATCTTATACTAACCATTTTGATTTTGATTAATCTCAAAAGTCAAGGTAAATATATAGTTTATCCTTCATGGATCATGTGATTCTATAGAAATTTATTCTAGCTCTTCTAGTGTGACCATGTCTTCTTGAATACACATTATTTAAAAAATGAGTTAGTGGTAGAAATTTATTAAAGAATAAAACTTTACTTAAAAATTAAGTATATCTCTTTATGTTCCTAGTCAATATCATAAATTAATTCCTCATATTTATGTAATGTAACTTAAAAAAAATGTTGTCCATTTACTTTTTCTACTAAGAGACTAATGACTGTTTGTCCCATCACAAGTTTGTTGTTTTCTTGTTGTTAAATTTCTCCATATAATGTTTTCTATTCCTCTCCATCAGAATGTAACAATTAGTTTATCATCCATATCCATGATTTTCTACATTGAATCCTTGTATAGGTTATCTCAGGGACCTTTGTACTTCTCTTTCTTTCTTTTAAAGTGATAGTTTTATCGACTCTTTTTCCGATGTGGGACATTCCATTATATTCCCAAGCCAAATTTTAAAAATTTCAAGGATGAAATTAAAGGAAGGAGGGGAGAATTTAACACCCCAAGATTCCATAGAATGCTTCTCTTTGAATAATACAGTAGCGTATGTTGTACACAACTTCGAGTTCTAACACACCACAACCAATCAAACTAGTCGTTATGAATAGTAATACCCACTTTTTAAAATTTTATAAATTATATCATTAAAAATGGACTTCATTTTTGGATTCATAATATCAAAATTATATTAGGGTGAATTTTTAGAACTTTTCTGATAACGTTCATATTTTGATGAATAGTGAAAATTACTAAATTTTAATTAAAAACAACTTTTTTAATCAAAATAATTAATAGTGACAAATTATTAATTTGAGAGGTTTTTAATTATAATTAGAATATATTTTTACCATTTAATCCAATATTGGTAATTGGATGTAATTTCACATTTAAATTAGACATAAACAAGTGTCAATCTTTTGATAGTTATTATTTCTTAAAAAACATGCACTTTGTTTTTACAACGGGAATTAATTTTAAATTAATTTCTGCCACTTCTACGTTTTGAATTTTGAAAAAGGGATTCCATATTTATAATCAGGAGGACCAAATTCTGTAAATAGGTAACTTTTATTTTTAGTGATTTTGAATAATTACTTTGGTAAATATTTTATTTACCATGGTTAAAGGGTAAAATCGGTAAATATTCGTTAAAAATTATTATTATAATAATATAAAATTACACTAAAATGTGTCCAAACCCTATTTATTGATACAGGTCCTACCAAGGGCATCTTTGGGTTGTTTTTGTGACCCCATAGAGCCAATTTTAAGTGATAATGACACTTCATATTAATTAAGTTAATGTAATAACAAAAATGACTTATGCATATATCTTTTATCAAAACAATTTTACAGAGGGTTATATATGTTATATTTTCAACTATAAATATTCATTAGAAATTTAAAAAGATTTCATACATAATGGTATTTTATTTATATTTTTTATATATTTAATAATTAAATTTATTTATGACATAATAACAATTCAATATTTTCATTATTAATGATAGAATAAAATAATTGGTATTATAAATGTTAAAATAAATATAAAATGAAATTTTTGATGACGTACATGAATCTTATTAGTTAATATTACATGTTTTAATTTCTTAAATGAATTTTGTTCTAATTAATAATGTTTTTATGATTTTAAAAAAAATCAATTATTAAATAGTGTCAAAATTTACAGAAATGAGTTTTTAAAACAAATATTAAATTATTAATTTGTATTATATTCCAAAAAATATAAGGATCAGACAACGGACTTATATAATTATATTTGTATCATTAATGGACCACTTGAGGGTCTCTTGTAAGTATATAGTATGTTTATTAACTGTATAATATAAAAATACAAAGAGACATGGTAAATGTCAAACTATTTAACTAAGAGTTAAATCAAAAATACAATGTTAATATAGTGACCTAAACCTGCCTAAAACCTATTTTTTGAGTGGTTTTAGACCTATCCCCACCTTAAACATTAAATTATTCACTTTCTAGCCATTAGAAACCGAATATTAATTTGTTATAAAATAATATTTCTAGCTTTTCCTAAGGTGCCTCTCACCCCTCTTATAAAAGGGCACTCCCCCTAGTCACTAATTCACACCTTCAAAGCCTTTTGTCTCATCCAAACCCTACCCAAATATTCTATGAACATCAATCAATTCTACCTAGAGGCCTTATTTTGATCATAAATCCAACCTATGGATCCCATTTGATCAAATCAAAAGGATGAACCTGAAGAAGAGGTAATGTTTTCACCACCCTCTTTTAGGTTCCTTTCTTATTCCACTTCTTATTTCGTTGTTATTTTCATTGTAAAATAATAAATCCAGTATATTCTATATACTGTGATGTTGTTATAAATATGGTACAACCATATTTAGTATTCTATTCATCTGTTGAATGACATGTCACCATATGTGCGTACGTACGGATTGTCGTCTCCACGTCGTTGTGTAATTGTTATTCAATACTTTTTTATTTGGATGGGTATAATAATGATGCGTAATTCATGTAAATAATAAATATAACATGATAATAATTCTGTATATAAAATATAATATCCAATTATATATTATTTTAATATCAAAAGAGTGATATTGTCACTCGTGCGTACGTTCAGATTACCGTCTCCACGAACGTGATGAGATTCATTCCCCATCATATCCATTCTAGACAAAATTTTATTTTATGATTAAAAATAATGTTTAGAGACATGATATAATTCTGTATATGAATACGATACATCCCATCCATAAAAAATATGGCTCACATAACAAAGAATATAAAGGAAAATGAATCCGTTAACACCTGAAACAACGATAATACCAAGATATTATTAACAATTCAATGTTAAAAGATCATATATGATATAATATTAATGAATATATTTATTGTATAATTAAATAACAATTATTTCAACAATATAAATTAGTTTAACCTACCCTCTAACAAGGAAAAAGTACAAAGTATGGGGTTTCTTATCTCACTTTTTATTCCGTCAGATTTCTATTCTTCACCCCTTATTTAGCATGTGGTGTGTGTACTACCCATGATTGTATTAATTGTGTAATATACATAAATTTATGGATATTTACATCATCATTTTAAGATACTTCTTTCATGGGTTTATGTTTTGTAATTTAACAAATCGATAAGGGAATTTGTAATTTCAATTTCCATTCATTCGGCGTTACGCATACTTTATTGATTATTTTACTCCATGGTTATGTGTGGAATCAGTATTCATTTTCTTACGTCATAATTTCCACTCCCATTTCTATGGATATACTTTTGATACACATAATCACTCTATTGATAAATTCTAAAGTCATTGATATGAACTTGATAAGAGTAATTTTAACTCAATCTTTATTTGTTGAGTTAAATATCCAATTCGTCGGTGTTATTTTTCCAAGATTATGTGCGAATGTCCTCTGATTGATTTACACTAAATATCCAATAATATTGAGTGTATGTATATTTGTGACACATAATTATGTTGTTGATTTATCCTTAACCTATGTATATGGTCTTTATAAGATATTTCATCTCAATTTACATTCCATTGAGACTTCTATGTTGTTATACACCAATTCAATTTTATATGGTATACATAACGTACTTTGACATAGTATGTCATGAATCCATTTATTCTCATGATATTATAATGTTTTTATTACCTAAATTATTTTTATTCAAGTGTCTCTATTTTGGATAAGAACTCTAACTAAAATATCATTTTAAATGTTTTAATGATTTATTATTCTAAATCTTTTTCGTTAACGTCCATGTTTTAAAAATGGTTTTAATGATTTATTTATATGGACATTAATGTTTTAAAATTAAAACTCCTTTTAAATGTTTCAAAGTGGTATGGTACACATTGATTCCAAAATCTATTTTTAAATGTCTTCTTGAAAAATAGTGTGACTTTTAAATGTTTTCAAGAAAAATGTCAGATTTATCTCAAATAATTTTGATAATTATTTTCATCTATGTCAATATCAATCATTATTATCGATTGAGGTTAATCTGTTACAATAAAAGCTTCCATATTGTATTGAATGTGTTATTTTTGACTGTTGATGTGTTATTTTTATACCATTCATGGTTTGTGGATAAGGTATTGACATTTCGTATGCTAGTTTCAATACAAATGTTTATGTTATATTTCAAAATTTTCATATGAGAAATGCATTGGACTTAGTAAGTGACGGTTGGAGCCCACTATAGAAGAATATCTATGTGAATAATTAAATGGGATTATTTGATTTAATCATTTCCATATTATGCTGAAATTCAAGTTAAAAAGGCTTTTGTTGCATTCTTATACACTGCCTTAAATGTTTATGCTTTTTATGAAAGTTTTCAATGTAATGTTATCCTTACTGAGTATCTGAGCTCACCCCTTTATATGTTTCATTTTCTCAGGATGCAAATAAGTATATTATGAGTGACCTCCATGGATAGTCTATGGGATCTTAGTGTTTTCTATGTTGACAATTTTGTTGTAGTTTTCCATTTTATGATGTAATGTAAACATTAGGAATGTATCTAGTACTTCCAAGCCTACTAAACTAATTGGTCATTCAAGAATTGATCTTTTATGACCATTTCAATGATACATAATAATGCACCTACTCTAGGCTTCTAGGGTCAGGGCGTTAGATGTAAATTTTTGATTATTACACTAAATTTCAAATAATTAACTGGTTACTCAATTTATAATGTATAATTCATTTATGTATTTTATGTGTGATTCTTATTTAAAAGGAAAGCATTAGAATGAATTATTTAAAAATGTAAATAATTTTTCACAAAAAAGTTGATATAAATATTATATATTGACATCTTTAGACACATAAAACCTATTTTTTGTGGCAATAAGTATGTATTGGTAATTGTGGATTATTATAGTAAATTATTATGGATTTATTTTCGATCACGTGGAAATGAAAATTTAATTAAATTTTTTTATTCTATAAGTTTCCACAAAGAATAATGAATTAATCAATAATATCTATCAGAAATGATATAGTTGGGGAATTTTTTAATTTTTAAATATGTAATTTTATTTAATAAAATATATATACATAGTATTTATCATCCCCTAGTACACCACAAAAAATGTATTTTTAGAAAGAAAAATTTATCGATAAAAGAAATTTCAAGTTAAATTATTATGAAATCTAATTTGGTGAGATATTTTTGAGAAGAATATGCAGATAATATATATCATTTCACAAATAATGTTGATACTAGACCATTTTTAAATGACACCATTTATGAATAGTTTAATGATTTTAATCCAATTTTTGGAAATTTTTGGGTGTTTGGATTCATAGTGTTTATCTTAAAGAAAAAATAAAATCCCAAAATCGATTATTAAAGAGATAAAAGAATATTTTTAGGATATTCCAATACTATAAAAGAAAATATAGTTTTCAATAAGAGCTCATCAGTTTTTAAATGTTCTATACATGTCAGGTTTATTGAAAATAACTACAATAAGAAAAATTATGATTTAAAAAAAATTGATGTTGATTTCCGAGAATTAAATTTTGGTGAAGAATTTGATGAATATAATGAGACAAAATCTATTTAGGAGGATCATATGTATTAAAATTATGATCATAGAGAAAATAAAATTAACTAAATATCTTATAATTTAAAAGATAATTTTTCAATTAGAATGTAGTATATAAACAAGAAAATTAGTTTTACATTATTATAAAAACTTTTCTTTTTTGTTTCTAATTATGTTTTAGTTAGTATTGATAATTTCTAAATTTATCCAAATTGTATTAATTCCATGAATGATTAATCAATCAAATTTTGAAAGAATAATTCTTGTAATTCGGTTTATTACTCTAAGGATGTGCTTATTATTGTAACTTAAGTAATTTATTTTGTAATAATATTGATGAAGATTCAAAAATTGTTAAAAATAAAAAGGACTAGTTATTTAATGTTATTTTCAAGAAAAGGGAATTGATTTTAAATATTCCCTTTCTCATGTTGCTAGTATAGAATAAATTATACTTATACTTTTCATTTATTGTTTTCAAAATATAAAATGTTTTCAAATTTATGTAAATATATAATTTAGAAATGGATTAATTTGGAAATATGTTTATGTTAAATAACTCCATGGAATTGAAAATGATAATTTCCCAAATAATTTTTTAAATATAATAAACCTTTTTATGGTAAAAATAAAGCTCCTTAAAAATTTAATTAATGGCTAAATTTTATTTTTATTCAAAATAATTTTGTTAAAATAATGGTTGATCCAATTTTATTTATAAAAAACTTGAAATGATATTTTTATTATATAAATTTATATTGATGATAAAATATTTGGAGCAACATATAATTTATTGTGTAAAAGTTTTTCTAAGCTGATGAAAAGTGAATTTGATAGTATTTTAATTGGGGAATTCGATTTTTTCCCCTAATTTAAAAATTATTCAACTAAATGATGGCATTTTCCTAAATCAAGATATGTATACTAAAGTTCTAGTAAAAATGATTGTTCTTGATTCTTATAATACATTGAAAACTCTAATGTGTACCAGTTCTGAATTGGACTTGAATGACTCTTGAAAATAGTTGAAATTAAATTGTTTAGAGTTTTGATGGGAAGTTTATTATATATTAGTGCATATAGACTAGAAATAATGTTATTAGTGTGTTTATAGGCTATATTTCTATCTAAACATAAGTAAATCTATATTAATTATGTTAACAGATTAATTATATATATTTTTAGGGTAATATGAGAACTGTAATATTTTATTGTTATTATATTTGTTTTACATACAACATTATCCAAATTCTTACTTAGGAGTATGTAGGAATGACCGGAAAAGAATAATAGGAATGCTTCATTTTTTTTATTAAAACTTTTGTTTCATAGATTTCAAATAAAAATATTTCATTTTCGATTCATGACATATATTAATAGACAAATAATTATGTGAATTTAATTTTTTTTGATAAAATCTAAATCATAAGTAATTATTCTAGTATAATTTCAATATCTAAATTCCCTCTAAAAAACCATGAAATGAAACATATTGATGATAGATATTATTTTCTAAGGTATCATGTAAATAATAGTGATATTTATTTATAATTTGATCCCATTGAAAAACAATTACTATAAATATTAACTAAACCATTGTATTTTATCAATTTTTAGAAAATGAAGTTTGAACTATGAATTATTTAAGCTTAAAAAAATTATAATTATTATTTTTATAAAACTCTTCTCTATAGTATATTATTTTTTCTTGTGTTCTATAACTGAATTGTAATTTTTATTAATAAATTAAACTGTGATTAGTTCTATATAGTTCATACTATTTAAAAGGTATTATTTTTTAATGATTTATTTTTTAAAATACATTTTGATAGATTTTTAAAATGGGGCTAATGTTTTTGAAAATTTAATAAATTTTATGTTTTTATGTTTACAAAAAGTGGGATATTGTTAGAATTTTTATTGGGTTTCAATACTTTAACTGTTGTCATTTTATAACTATTTTAAAGATCATGTGTTTCATCACATTTAATAAAATTCTAATTTATTAAAAATAATTATTTCTTATTTAAATGTTTGAATGTTATGAATTGTTTATTATTTGTTATAATTTCAAATTCTCATTTTCTTTTTCAACAATAAATGTTTATATATTCTAAATTATAAGTGTAAAGATTGGGATTTTTGTCCATTTTATTTTTTGAGATTATTTTATGTGGTGACGTAAGATAAAATAATAGGTGACCATAAAATCCATTGATTATCCCTACATATTTTAGAGGACCGACATTTCATCACCGTGGGAGGTTTGATCCTAGAAACCATCATTAAGAATGGTGTGTGAGAATGCAGAGGTGTATGAACAGTAGGATCACACTTGATGTAGCTAATGTGGATCGGCCAACATCCCCACATTGATGAATCCTATATGTGTGTATAGATGTGGATTGGGTGCTGATCCCCATAGTGAGGATGATGTAGTAATGTTTTTTCATTATTTTTATAGTGGAGGATCACCCAACCGTGTTTCTGATGTGGGATAACAGAGAAAAATACACTGTTCATTCACATTAAATTATATTCATTGGGTTATATACATCTGATCAATGTCATATGAATCATCCATCCACTAATATTGCATTATTTTCTATCTTCAGTTTTTGTTTCAATGACACTTTTCATTATAATTCTTGGTTATACCACCATCATAATATTCTGAGTGTTCCATGGGTGAATCGGAAAACTGGGAACATTGTTTGATCATCAATTTTATTAGAAATTATGTCACTATCAAGAATGAAACAATTTTTTGTGTTCATATAAAATTTCAAAGAAAATAATCTTATTGATAGAAAATTAAGATGCAGTCGGCTGTTTGTGTATCCAAATCACATGAATGTGTTCAAATCTTCTAAAAATGATGAATACTTCATTTATTTTAAAATATATAGGATCCTAAACCTATATTGTAGAGAAAATGAAACTTACCATCGGTAAACCTACCATGGGAATGAACATACCATGAGATTTTTCTTGTTGTACCATACATTTTCTAATTAACTTAGATCAACTAACATTATATTGACTATGAAGCTGAACCTAGTGTGTCCAATTCATTCTGGATACCAATTCTAGTTATCGGGTGATCATATTACATATCATGAAAGTGACAATGAGCTTCCACCATACTGTATGTCATGTGCTATTAACCATGAAATCGAAAATACATTGAGTATTTTCATTGACCATATGTCTTTAAACTTATTGTGATCTCATGAAAGGTATACCATACATGAGTTTCATGGTTTTTATACTGACTATGTGGTGTATGGAAAGCATATCGACCATGGGGCTTGTGCCTCAAAAATTTAGTTTCACGGTTCAATTCCATCCAAATATAATGTTTTATTAAGCCACATTAAGGGAAATTGGGAAACCATATGTTGCAAAACAAGGACCATTATGTGCTTAAAGAGAAAACAAAATTATTAAACACCATACTAAGATTATTTAAATCAGACACTCTATATAATTCCTAGTACATAGTACTAACCTGGGTGTCTGGATTCTCCTTGATGAGTTCTTCGAGGTGAGAAACCATTTTTTCCATTGTCTAGATGAATTCCTCTATGGTGATTTTTCCTTGGTTGAAGCCTCGTGGAATGATTCGGTCTTGTTTGTCAATCCACTCCTCTATCTCTTCAGTGGCCTCAACCTGGAACCTTCTTTCATAGATCCTTAGAATATCCTCATTTGAAGCATTGGGCCAAATAAAGTTTTCAGTAATTTCTTCCTTGGATTGGAGTATGATCCTTAAACAAGTTTAACTCTTCATTTGTTTTTTGAAAAACTATATATTTTTATGGAAGTCTATTTTAGCGTTTTTTTTTCTAAAAACAGTTATACAAGCTATATAATTGTTTAAAATGATGTAATTGATTTTTTTTGTTTTATAAAATTATAAATATTATCATAACATTATTATAATATATTTAATTAAAATTATTATTTAAATTTGTATGAAAATTATTATATTTATGTTATTATTTTTATGACAGAATTTTTTAATATTTGAATCATTCTATTACTACATGTTTATGGAATTAATTTCATATTTTTATTATAAATAATATTATCATTAACTTTAACAGATAATTAGAATTTTTTTATCATGTTTCCTGTAGAAATATAAGAATGTGGGAACTCTTTATTAATGAAAATCATAGTTTTAATTATAGGTAATGGTAATGTTATATTTTCTATTTGTTGACAAGTAAAATGTAGTTATTGGATCACATGAGGCTCTAAAAATATTTTTATGTTAATGAATGCATATTAATAAATTAGATATATCATCAAGGAAAATAAAATAAATTTATATTAACTACAAATTACATTTATTAATATGATGATACACCATTCTTGATGCTCTCATATGATTAAGAATCCTCTATGGATTTTGTTGCTTTTCTATGGTCTTATAAGAACATTAGTTTATGACCTTATTCCATTAAAGTGATCAATGATCATTATTCTTCATTATATTAAAATATTTTTAACAAATTATTATTTTATTTTTATTATGTATTTTTTAGTTTTATCTTTGAATTTTATGTTTGTAATTGCTCATGTCTGGTTTTTGATTTTCTCCATCAAAAGATGGTATTCACTTCTAGTTATTCCACCACAAAAAATAATATTTAGGTTGTGAGTCTTAATAAAAATCCAAGTCGCAATCTAGGATTACTCTCTACTAAATATTCTTGGTTTTTACTCCTTTTATTGTAAAAGGTTGGTTCTATAATATGTTATCACAACTATAAAAGTGATTCCTTAGTGGCTACTACTCTTCATGTGCATTAAAGAAGATTGATGAGTGTAATTGGATATTGGGGATTTGAAAGACTATTAATATATATGTTCATTATTTTTATTTTCTATTGCATTTATAATCTTATACATAGAGCTTAGTAAATTTTCATGAGTTAATTAAAATATGATTGATTTAGTCATTAAATTTTTAATAAACTATTCACGCACTTTAATCATTAATTCCATCTCTTATGATCAATCACATGGATGGTGATTGACTAGTAGATGTTGGATACTCATAAGTGGGTGACATTTCATCTCATAAATATTACACATAGTAATCTCAAAGAGATGGTGTCATAGAATAAACCCAGTAATGTGAATTTTTTATATTATATCAGTTCTTAAATATTCAAATAGATGAAGAGGTTATTATTATTAATTTATATCATTAACCATGTACTTTGATCTATTAATGAAAACATTTATTGAATTTACTAATGGAGAGATGGTATATGTTTGGTGTTTCAATGGTGATGTGGAATTAATTAAAAAATTTATATAGGGATGTTTCCATTCTGAGTTAATGGATGAAGATATCTATAGCCCTTTTATTGAAATGTGATTGTCAAACAAAATAAATTTCCATGGTATTTTATCAATGAGTTTCTTTCAGGAAGTAAAAGAAAGATAAATCATTATTATAGGATGAGTACAGAAATTTTTAATCATTCTTGATGATATATTAAGAGGAAAATATTCAATTACATTTTATGAATTTTTATGAGGTTGTTCTCATTATGGAATTATATTCATTCCCAATGTGTGTGTTGATGTGTCATATGTTGATCTTCAACATTAGGAAACCTCACCTAATTCCACTGATAATTCATCCTAAAGGATCACACAGAGACTGTATCTAAAATATTAGTTAAATAATATTTTTATTTAATTATTAGAATAAATATTATTTTACATTGTTTTAATAAATTTTCAAGTAATTTTTAACACATAAATTTACTAAATAATGTTTAATTTTAGAATATATAATTTGAATATTAAATAAATATTTATTTATGTGTTAGTAAATACAATTTTTATTTACCTCATATTTATTTTTCTCAAGGTAATATAAAATATTTATGTATTCCCAGGATTGCAGAATATATAAATATAAATATTTATTTAGTTACATAAAAATAAAAAAATACACAAATATTTAATGAATATAATAATTTTTTAGTTAGTGAAAAAAATTATAATGATATTTTTTAATTTAAATAGATATATATTATTCTAGGTTTGATAAATGCTAAATAAGAGTGGGAAATTTAGTTATTGGTCTCATTGAAATGATATATTAATCTATGACTTTATCACATTTTAATTGAATATAAAATTGTCATAATTATGTATACTATATGATATTTGGGATAATAGTAATAAATAATTAAATATAGGTTCTCTATAAATTTACCAATTTTTGAACCCTGATTAAATAATCAAATTTATATGATTTTTAGGTATACGATTTAATTTTTTAAAACAAATTCTATCAATATATTTCTCTCAAAATAAAGACAAGATATCAAGAAAAATCTCATAAACATAGAGAGAAGTATTCATCCTCTCTCTCTCAGGAATTGAAGAATAAGATATAACTATTTAAAGGTAAAATGATTATAGTTTTATATCATTTTATTTCCTATCATACCTCCAAATAATAGGTGATTGATTATGTATTCAATTTTTTAACCTGATGTTCTCAAATTGAAATGATACCATATATGAGTGTTTACACTACAATATAACCAAATAATCCTATTTTTTATGAAGATACCATTGGATTTTTAAATGAATATGATAGTTGTCTGTATGAATTGTGTGGTTGAGGTAGATACCATTTAATGAAGAGTTTGAATAGTGATATGTATCAGGGATTATTATATCAAATGCATGTTCCTATTTACATTGGATGTGTGGAGAAATGTTTATTCACATATTGGAAATATTGACTGAATTAATATACTGATGTATTTTTATACATTATAAATAATTAAGGCGTCTATTTCTTCATTGATTTCATGGATAATAATATTTAATAGAGATAAACAACAATATATTATAGTAGTTTAGTTGGACTAATATGAGAATCAATGAAAAAAATTTGGTTTAGGAAATTGATATCTACAATATGATACAAGATGAAATTGAAATTATTGAAATTTATAATCTTGAGGAGCAATGATTAATAAATTGAATGGGATGGCTACATGATTGGTAATTAATCTTTGGATTATCATGAATGTAGTACATTTAATTTATTAATGAATAAAACTTTAATGGAGGTTTAATAATGTTATACATGAATATGGGAAGGTGTTGGACTGAGTGGTTTGTGAATAAAGCAATTTATTCGGGAATTATAGAAGTATGAAGGTTACTTGATTTTAATATAGTGATGATACATTAAATAAATCTATAATAATTCTTATATGCTGAAAAATGGTTTGTGTAAAGTCCATGAGTTTAGTAACCTGATGTTGGTCCCTTCATTATTACATTGTTATATATACAAGGAGACAAATCCTAAAGGACGGATCAGTTTTGATGTTTTTGAGAACATGGTTCATACATGATTATAAATTTACTCAGATAAATAAAATACAAAGAATATTAATAGAAAAAATTTGAAATCACTGAACTCATTCAATGAATTATTCATCATATCATGTGGAATGGAAAAAAAGAAGGGTGAGCTCAAATTCTCAATAAGGATTAAGTACATAAGAAGATATCAAGAATCAATACTAATAAAAAAAATATAAATCTAATTAAATGAAAACCCATTCCATTTTCGAAATTGATTATCATGTTAATAGACGGAACAAGCAATATTGTAAAGTAAATAAGAATAAACAAATTTCATTTAATCAATAAACTGAGAATAAAATGAATCCAAATATAATATACTTCTGAAAATATCAATAATAATAATTACTAAATTTCTAATTAATGAAATTAACAATCATAGAATTTCATCTTCTCAGGAACATGATACCCCTACCATTATGTATATTCACAAGATGGTTTAATACTATTGATAGAAACATGTTTAATTTGGCCAACTAATTTTCTTCATGAACCTCTCGATTCATCGAGGGGATATATAATTCCTTTCCCAACAAAGAAATAAATTTGGTATTATTTCATTATTTACCAAATAATTTATTTAAATCATGAATTGATATATAATATCATCAACAATTCATATTGAATAAATGTTGCAAATTTGTCAATATTTCCTTAATTAATCAAATAAATTTCAAGCTAATCATCATTGGTGAAAATGGAATATGGTTTAGAAAATAATCATATCCATCATACAGGTATATGGATATTTAAATTAAATAAATTTCTAATGATAATTGTTGACAATAAAAGGATTGTTTCAATAGAATATTAATAATCTCACAATAAAGTGAGACTGTAGAATACCTTTTACCACTCTGTAATTTTCAATTAAAATACCATTGGATAAAATAAATTATTTAAAAACATAAATTTCCATTAATTAATAATTAATCATTATATTTCAAGTCAAATGGGATTTATATACACCATATAAAATATATTATGTTCATAAAAATACAATATGCCTTAATAAAGGGAAATTGAGAAGAAGTCCCTTGCCTTGTGTTTGAATCATCATAGACATTATTTATATTCTAGAATTATAAAAATATATTAATTATTTAATTTCTTATTAAACATTTAATTTTTATTATTCATTTTATTTTAAATATTAACATGTTATAAAAAAATAATTAATAAATTACGTTTACATCTGTCATTTCAATGATATTTGACTTATTCGTCAAAAATGACTTTAATAGGTTGACTATTAGTCTAAGAGGTCAATAATATAAAAATATACGAAATAATAATCATTAAAATAATATCATCTTTGTCCCTAAATAATAATTATAAGGCTAATATGTAATGATAGTTGTCATAAATTAGGGTTGTTATGATCATAGGGATCGTAGGTCATACTACATATGAGTAACATTTCAATTTTTCAACGATCTTTATGAAAAATTGGTAAGAAATATTTTATATTAAAAGAGTTATCATAATATCTGAAATTATAAATTATTAATTTAAATAAACTCTTATATATAATCCATGCAGTGTGGGGATTAAAATAGAGTCATATTGATTTGTGAAGGGGCAGTTAACACATACACGAACAACAATATCTTCTTTTAGGGAGTAAAAATTTCTGAAATAAAATGATATTTTAAATTTTAATAATGATAAATATGTCATAAATATTATAATTATTTAATTTATATCCCATAATAATTAAATTTTTCTTTCATACCTCATATTTAAATCGTTAGTGAAAAATAAATCTCATCACTTTGCGAGGTGGTAGTCCGCCGTACAAACAATTGACGTTATCATTTCCCCAAAATAATGGAGAGTGAAAGGGTATATATGATATAATTACTCCAAAGGTATAACTATTTTATTAATATCATATATATATATATATATACTTTATATCTGTCATCATAACCAACCATGATTGATTCTGATGGAAAATGGGTCACATTAGTTCGTGAGGTGGTTATCCTTTGTACACAAGAGCGACGTTACTATTTCCAAATTTAGCGAAGAGGTGATGGAAATATAAAATTTCCTCAATAAAATAAAGTATAAGTGTACGATATTTTTTTTTCTCTTAATATATAACAATTAATAAATAATATTTGAATGTCGGGGAAGAAGAAATAAAACAAAAACAACAATTAGGAATTTTACCTCTTCTCAAACCACCTATCTATGATTATACCAAAATTAGTCCCTGAATTTACTTCTGGCCAACCCAAAGCTTCAACGATAATGGTATGGATTTTTTGGGGGTTAGTTTTTCATGTATTTGATATATTAAAATCGGTTTAATTGTTTGAAGAAGAGAAGAGAAGAGGTAGCCTTTTATTATTAAGGTGTTTGAGACACTTATAATTTTTGAAAATAAAAAGTTGTACCCATTTTTTAATATGATAAAAGGGTCCAAAATGGGGTATTATAATTAATTATTCTTTATAATTTTTAGATATGTCTATAATATATATTTTATAAAAAAAATTGGTCATTGTACCCAGAAAGACAGTCAGAGGCTAGCCTCCAACCATTTATTAAAATATAAGAAAAGTTCAGGGACAAGCACAAAGCTCAAAATACAACGACTAGAAATCATAAGAACCACACCTGTCACCACCTTCATTGTAGAATGCTTCCTCCACATTGGATGACTACCATTCTGAGCTTTCATAATGTTTCAGGACTTTTTTCATACTTCCTCCTGAGATTTAATCGCTCCAAGGAAATAAACTCATTAGAAGATAGCATACTCTTATTCACTCCTTCCCCACCTTCATTTCTGACAGATGACTGAGTAGACATCGGCTTTGGAAAAAAGGACTAATCTTTCCTTGACCTTCATCACGTTGAGGCATTCATCTCCTCCTTATTCTCATAAATTTTCACCTTCCCTCCCTAGACAATGCTACAATAAGATGGTATAACCATGCCACAATTTTCCTTATCACTCTCGGAAATATCTCCCCACTTTCTAGGGATAACCACCTCTTTATAAAACACTGACTGGGTATTAAAATTGATCATTGCTAAGAATTGTAGGAGCTCCATAATTTCATGATTTTCACGACGAACCATCTTCATTTGTTCATTTCCAACATCAGCCTCCTGAGACCCAACCTGCACAATACCACCATTGTTCACTGAAGAAAACACAACCACATAATCATGTTCCAAAATCTGAAAATGATTTCTCAAATTAACTGTTTTCAAAACCCCTCCATAATCATAAGCCCAGCCACATCTCCCAT
Source organism: Viscum album (assembly GCA_963277665.1). Classification (NCBI taxonomy): domain Eukaryota; kingdom Viridiplantae; phylum Streptophyta; class Magnoliopsida; order Santalales; family Viscaceae; genus Viscum; species Viscum album. The sequence goes on from OY728151.1 coordinate 474,403,278, forward strand.
AAATATCTGCTTCAAAGACCCCCGCAATCAGACCATCAAGCATTGCAGGGGAAGACTACTGCCCCTCGACCTTGCTGTTTCCAGCCAGCTCGCCCCTGGCACTTGAACCATGGTTATCAGCCTGCATCACTTAAACCCCCACTTGCAGATCACTCCTTAGCCGATTAAGGACTACAAAAATGGTTGGATTTGAATCCTTCACAAACACCACATCAGAAGCAACTGGTTCAACAGTAATAGTTTTCAACCTCTCCTCCGGAAGGTTTCCAACCCTGTTACTCATCTGCAACAAGGACCTTACCTCATCATCCGAGCCTCCAGTATTCACATCCCTATTACACCCAAAAACAGTGTGACTCGAACCATCTTCACTCTACTTGACCAAATCAACCTCCTTCCCCATGATGAGATCACTTGACTCCTCCGAGACCTCCCTCAACCCGCTAAGAGCTACATCCACCTTCTGGCTAGACAGAATCTCCACAACCTTCTTCAGTGACTCAACATCAGTAAGTACCTCATCATCCGACAATGATAGATCCTTGCCTCTACCATCAACACCAGACGCCATCTTACCCAGACCAAGCTCTACACAAGCCTCAAGAGCCTTCCCAACATGGTTATTCTCTTTCCTTGTCGCAAGCCCGGTTCCCCGATCATGAACCCCCTTTAGGTGATATGAACACCCCTTCTAGAAAACCACTAAAATGTGTCCAAATATTTGGAATGAAGAGAACTAATTTGTCCAATACTCATAAAATATCTGTTGCTTGAACCTATACTTCTCCCTGATCATGATCCAAACATAGTCAAAAGGCATATGAGACACATCCATTTCCACACAAACCCATGGGTTCACCGGGTGACAAACCGACACAGTATGACTATCTGAACATAAAAACCTCCCAATGAGATTACCTAGAAGTCTAATAACAGAGGGATTTTTGATTGGAAAATGGAGGTTGGGAAAGCTTATGCAAACCGCAGAAGCCGGCGAGTCGCGGTTCATATGAAATTCGAATGACCAAAGAAATAGAAAAAATTGAAACCTGTTGATGCTATGCGGCACAATCGACCAAGATTTGATAAGATCTGACTCTAATTCAAAATGAATCAGGATGTTCTAACTATCAAGCAATCCAATGGCCGCTTTATCGTGGAGATCCCATTCACTAAAGATGAACTTATCGAAAGCATCCATCGAAGGTCTCCTCCAATTGAATCGAGTGACCAACGTGAGATTCAATAGTGCGGAAATTTCTGTGACTTCTGATATCAAGATCTGCAGATTAAGAAGGCCATCTAAGAGCTGTGGCACCCTAGGGATCAACGAGTCCTCCAGGAAAGGAGGCAGGAAATCAGGATTTGAGAAAGGCTAAAAAGGGGACCCCGTTCTTCCAAAGGGTAATGATGCTCCCTCCCCCACCGAGGGGGGAGGAGCCAGTGTAAGATCTTCTGTCATCATCGAGGGAAGGAGAGCAACCCAGTTTCCGTGCAGGGACCATTAAGCTAAGCCTTACTCTTCTTTCTTTTGGTCATTGTAACCAATATTTGTTTTGTTTTACCCCCTGTGAACGCATTTTTACCATAACCATGGTAATTAATTTTTATTTGTTTACTATTAATTATAGTAGAAACATAATTTTCCCATATGATAATATAGAAATAAATATGATTCAAAATATTGAATAAATTTTACCAAATTTAATTCATATATTGGGAAGAATTTATTTGAAAATTTTACCCCGAGATGCGATGAAAAAGTTGGATTCCATTGGAATAATTTCCACAAGTATAGAAGGCCCTAAAACAAAATCCAACATTAAAATGGATAAAATTATTTATATATTTTTTGATTATAAAATTAATTTTAAATTTTAATTTAAAATCAAATAAAAATATAATTTATCTTTGTAAAATGTCTACATAAAAATGAAATTTTAATTAAAAAACTATGTTTTTTACTATTCATTGTAAATGAATCATGTCAAAAAAATTAAAATAAATCATCCTAAATCTAATTTTGATATTATGATTTAAAAAATTATTTTCATTTATTAAAATTAATATTAAAAAATTTCAAGATTTTCATTTTATTAGAAGTGGGCAAGAAGCGGGGAAATTTTTACTTTGGTAGAAAACATTTAATTCGAATACATGATTTTGTCTCAATAGATTCTTATTTCTTTATAATCAATATATATCCATTTATTTTAGTTTTTAAATTTAGAAAAATTATTATTTTCATAATTTTGGTTATTAATATTCATACCCTCCAACTTAATGGTTCCATTTTAGTGATCGTGATTAAATAATATTTTAATAGAGTATTTTTATTTAATCATGACGTTGTGTGCATCACAATCTATCAAATATATTGTATTTAGTTAAAATTAAATAAGTCAAAAATTTCCAGGATGATACATTATTACCTCCTAGAAATATTTTAACCCCAATACTTTGGGGATATTACATTCTATGTATATGAGGGTTTTTTGTCTCCATCAAATCAGCTAGTTCCCACGTTGCTTCCCTTATTTTATGATTTCTTTGAAGCCGGTTTTCCATATGAGTCTTCTGATTTCTCAATAATTTCTATCTATTTTCAAAAATATTCATGGGTTATTAAAAATAATATATATTCAGTTCTACAATTAGTTCATCAAAGGATAAAACATGTTTTTGGTCTAGCATATACTGTCACAATAATGATATTTGGAACTCATTATGTATTTTTGAGAGACATGTTTGAACTCCCAAATGATAAGAAACAAATCATATTCTTTCAAGGATTTAAATGGGTCTTATATACCATGGGATGAATTTTCCCTTACTAAAAAACCTTATAATGCTCTCCCGTTGGGAAAATTTTAATATGTCTTGATCCCCCACATGGAATTCCGAGACATTCCTCCAATTATTAGCATAAATATTTTTCCAAAATTGAACAACTTTAATGTTATTCTGAATATCCTTTACATTTGATTTTTTCTGTTCAACATGTTCTATGCCTATGATTTTCTATTCACCGCCTTTAACCCAACAAGTTGGTGTATGAAATCTCTTGACATATAATTCTTTATATGGTGCCATTTGATTACTAAAATGGAAACTATTATTATGGGAAAACTCTACCAAAGGTAATTAAAGATCCCATATACCTTTAAAGGAAATTGATTATGACCTCAACATGTCTTATATTGTTTAAATAGACCTTTTTGATTGTCTATCTATTGGAAAATGGTAGGTAGTGTTCAAATGAAGCTCAATATTAAGAGCCTTCAGAATAATGTTCTTGAATTATGATGTAAATGGGATCATTATCAGACATGTTCAAAAGAGTTATGCCATAATGTATTACGATATCATTAATAATGTGCCTTGGGAAGATCTCAAGAGGTAAAAAAACTCTTGTATAATGGAAATGTGTATATTTGTTTTACTATTTCAACAATAACTAATATTACACTAATCTTTCTAAGAGTACTTTATATTCCTAGGATAAATTCCACAGTAACTTCAACCAATTTCCATATAAGAATAGGAAATTGTTTCATGACACCTATAAGATGTTGTATCATAACATTAATTTATTTAAAAACAAAACATTTAGACACATAATAATAAATTTTCCAATTTAATTTATCCCATTAAAAATATTCCCTCACATACCAATACATATTTGTGATATCAAGGTGTATAGAGAAATTTGAGCTATTAGAGTCACCCAATAATTCATTTTTTATCTCAAGAATAAATGGAACTCATAATCTATTTAAAAATTTAAAAACATGGTCTTCACAAATGATTTTTTTTAATCTCCCATCATTGAAAACATGAATTTCATTTTGAAATTTCTCACTATCATATTTTTTTTTAATATTTTCTAACCATGATTATTTCGAAATCATTTAACATTGTGTCATTTCTACTCATCTTTAATCATTCACATATACGTATTTACTAGATCCCTGAAAGTAGGATCTCTCTTTATTTTAGTTTGTGTAAAAAATCCATGATCATTCCATGTCAATACATATTCTACATTATTTTCTTTCCATGGGTGGAAGTGTGTAGAGAAATAATAATACTTGAGTAGCTTAAGAGGTCACCTTCTATAAAATACACTTCATGTGTATCATTTTCCTTTTTATCTCATCTCAAGGCCATAAATTTCCTATATAGATACTTAATTACTTTAATTTCCACCATTAGATTTGTAGTCCCACCAAATAATGAGGGATTTAATTACATTAAGTGATCAAACATAGGTGAATCATAATGTGGAATAGGTCGGTACAACCGGGTAAGGTTACTTTTTATTACCATGTTAAGAAAAAATATTATAGCCATAATATTCTCATTTACAATACCAACATTATTAGAATACTAAATAGAGAAATATTTACATTATCCATGAGTACTAACACAGTTCATCCATTGAGTATCCATTTCTAAACAATGTCATACAATGCATTATTTCATAAAAATTTGAATTTAAAATCATAATGTATATTTATAAATACAGTGTAACATATAACATAAATTAAAATATTTATGAATTTTTATCTCAGAATAATATTCTTTGTTTCTTCAAGAATATATTTATTTTAAAAACCATAGTAATGGTTTGTAAAACAATGTGATTTATCCTATGAATATCCCACGAGAGTGTCAAACAAGGTTCATTTTATGACCCATTTACCTTCACAATTGGGTGATTATGTCAATCCTAATGATCACTTTTCATAGTAATTACCCCATGGTACCTAAATTTATGAACCACATCCACTTCTAATATCAATAAATCGATGTGTTTCAAGTAAAATACACATAATATGTTCCTTACCAAAACATTAGGATGTTCGCCTATACATATCCCCAATGTATTTAATAGGTTAATATTACCTCAGTTATACTTTCCTTATTCTATTTCCTAATATTTCTACAAAAATTTCTTTTGATACTAACTATAATGACCCCATCTCTAGTAGCCCATAACTGATGCCTTCATTATTACATTATTATAGATACATGGGTTCAAATATTGAAGGACTGATTGGTTTAGTATTTTTGGAGAACTAGGTATATATATTATATCCATTTTACATAAGTTAATAAAATAACAATCTTTATATTGGAAAGACTTTTCACCTTTGTGGCCATTCTAGGAATTACACATAATATCCTATAGAAATGATACAAAATTAGATAAATATAAAATGCTAAGTAAGGGTTATTTATATTTAATATATCATGAATCAACAAGAATAATCAACAAGTAATGGAAAATTACTATAAAAATAAATAAATTTAAATAACATGATTATTACAATAACATAAGGCATTGTCAATATGTCATGGTAAGTAACCGAAAATTCATGGAATTAATGAGTAAATTGATAATGAAATGAATCTATAGATAATATCTTTGTGATAATATCATGGACAATAATAACTACATTATTTTGGATAGAAATAACTTAATAATTAGATGTCACATTCTTAGAATAATGATACCTCTACAACCAAGACATTTCACAAGATGGTTTAAAATTATAGATAGAAAATCGTTTAATGTGTCCAACTTATTTGTCTCATGAGACAAATCGATGCATATAGTGGTTATAAAATTCTAGGATTTACTCATCACTTCATGTAAAAAATAAATCCATATATATTGAATAATCAATTTAATTCATGAATCAATATAACATATCAATATATATATACATTGATTAATGGATAAAAATTTATCAATATTTCCTCAGTTAATCAAATTAAACTGAAAGAAAACAATATTTTTAAAAATGGATTAAAATTTAGTAAATAGTCATATCCATCATACAATAATGTGGATATTCTTGAAAATTTTAATTTAATGTAATTTTTCAAGAGAATGTGAGCAATCAAAAAATAAAGTGATATTGGACAAAAAAATTTACAAGATGGTAATTTTCAAGTCAAATCCCCTTTGAATAAATAATTAATATTGGAACATAAAATACAATGAACTATTAAGGAATCATAGTATTACATATAATATATATAATATATACACTATAAAAAATAAATTAGGTGCATAAGATTGCAATATGCCCCAATGCATGGATATTGAAATGAAGTCTCTTGCCTTGAGTTCGACTCATCAGGTATGTTCTTTATCTTCCTAAATGATAAGATAAATTTAATTATTTAGATTATTAATAACCTTTTAAATTTTTATTATCCATATTATTTTAATTATTACCATGTTATATACAATTTCTTACTCAATTAAGTTTATGATTGGTGTTTCGAAGATATTTGATTAATGTGTCAAAAATGACTTTTGTTGGGTCACTATTGGTTTAGAGGTAATTATTTCAACATAATCAATATAATAATTGTGGAATAGATTCCATATTTATATATTAATTATACTTTTATGAAAAATCATTATGGTTGTTTTGGAGAAATTATATATATGAAACTCATGGAAACGGTAGTTCATACACATGTATGAGTAATGTCTCCCTTTTTTAATGATCATTATAAAAAGGATGTATGTAATATTATATATTTATAGATTGAAAATAATTTTGTAAATATAATATTAATTATTTAAATATACTTATATACATCATCCACGTAGTTTGTAGACGAAAAGAGAGTTACATCGCTTCGTGAAAGTAGTAGTCTTCATATAGACGAACAAAGTTATCATCATTCAGTGAGGGAACAGGTAAGAAATAAAATTGTATATTTCCTTTTCATAATTATAAATATATCTTTAATATTATATTTATTTCATATATATCGCATATAATTATTAATTTTATCCATTTTACATTCCATGTAATGCATTAGTGAAAAACAAATCACATCACTTCATGAGGCAGTAGTCCACCTTATACACGATCGGTGTTATCGTAACCACTATAGAATGGAATGTAAATATTTTTATATTATATAAATATTGAATAAGAATAATTATGTTTTTAATATCTTATATTTACTTTAAATCCATCATCATTCCCAATTGTGAGAGGTGTTTATAGAAGATGTTTGACATTGGTTCGTGAAATGGTAAACCACCATACACTGGAGTGATGTCATCATTTCTCATTTTAGGGAAGTGGATTTGGATATAGGTCATGTACATAAAATAATAAAATCATATTATAATAGAGATACTATTTTCATTATATAATCTTGAACAAAGAATATAAAAATTTGGTTTAATATAAAATTAAACAAAAACAGAAGGTTAATAATTTTAACTCTTCTCGGGCCACCTCTTTAGGATTATATCAAAATTATACCTAGAATGATTTTGTTGAAAAATTATTTTAGGTATAGTTGATGGAATATTTTATGTTATTTGGGAATTTATTGGTCATATGAAAATGGGTTTATGGTCAAATGTAGAGAGGAGAGGGGTGCCCTCATATAAGTGAGTTGAGCGGCACACTTGTAAGTTTTGAAGAGAAAAAGGTATACCTATAGGTTCTAGGTGTAGTAAAAGCACGGTTGGGCTGGCACCCAACATTATTTTTTTACCATGATCAATGATTATTTCAAGATAAATACGACGATTAATGTTAGTCCCCACAGAATAGAATCGAATATATAGATAAAGAAGGAAGAGGCCCGAAACTTTTAAAGAGGACTGTGTACATCATGTTTATAATTAATTAAATTAATTTTATAAATAATATATTATATAGATCTTTATTATTATCTTAATTGATGATTTTTATCATATGGAATGACCCTTTCAGATTATCTTGTTCTGCTTGTAAGTATCCAAACTAGATTCCCACTAGAGGTGATCCACATGTGCTCTGATGGCCTGTGATCAACCTCGCTCATTCTCCGAGTGTTAGCATAGTGAAGAGAGTGTCTTGTGTAGTCATTTTAGATTCCTTGATCTTTTTCCTTGAATAATTTATCTCAATATTGAGAGGGGTGGGAAGAGGATTTGATATTGAAATTGTTTAGCTCAACAATTCTTAATTCACTGAGCGTGTGATTCAGTGTCATGTGGTGTATGGCACAATTGGAATACATGCCAATTTATATTCAGGGAACTTCAGTTACAATATTTAATGGAATAAAAACAATTAAATACATTAATGAACTTAGATAAAACCCATGCTCATAATAATAATACAGTGTCATTATTTATGGTGCGCAAACTTGAGAAAAACCGAATTAAAAATAAAATTCCACGTCAAAAAATAATTGCAGCATCGTTATAATTTGAACTTGTGGCAACTAGTTAAATAATTATTTACCTTCCTGAAAATAATTATTTTACTATTAGAAAGGCCTTGATGGACTTGAACTCCACTTCCATTTATGGAAAACCTGAATAAATAAATAAATAAATTATTCACTTAAATAAAAATTGTATTTAGAAACTAGTAAATAAATATCTGTTAAATTTTAAATAAAATAAATAAATATATGTTATTTAATTTATGAAATCATTTTAACATGAATAAAATTATTCCAAGTTCTTGAGAATAATAAAAATTTCATTAATTAAATTAAAATAAAAATTAACTGATACCACAAAAATCACTTAGTGGGTGACCCACTAGGATTCTTTCTCACTAGCATTAGGCAGGTTTTCCTAAAGGCCAGGAGTACTGTCTAGCAATGGGTAAAGGCACCCAAGAGAAAAAATAGAAGTTCGCAACAATGACATCCACATACGAACACTCACTATGTAATATAATTTCATTGTCGCAATATCTCATAAAGAAGGTTTCATGATAGTGTTGTAAACTTTTATGCTTGATACATAGATCATTTTCTACCAAAAATAAACACATTGTTACACCATGGCCATGGAATTTTGTGCAACGGTTCTATTTAAATCAAAGGGTTGAGATATCAAATTCTACAAATAGATGAGAAAAATATTTCCTCAACTTATCCATTAATAATATTCCACTCGTGAAGCACCCAACGTATCCAACTTCCCACCAAATATCTATGCGACGGTTTGCATAAGTAAATTAAAGTGTGTAGGCCGTGACATATATTAATGATAATCATAATGTCTAAGGATCGTTACACACACACTCGAAGATTGAAATATATGATGACACCAAAATATGCGGAATTCCTACTCGCAGGTCTGTTCTCATTTTCTCTTTCCATGGTGATTACAACATGAAAACTTCATGAGAGGAAGTCTCATCTGCTTACAAGTAATCACACCTGATAGTCTATATGCTATTTGTCCCATCATAGTATCTCAGCCTATCATAGAACTATTTTTAATAATATTGTTATATAATTTCAACGTTCTCATCTTAACTGGGAACTTCCATGATCTTATCAATGAAACAAATAATCTATGACATTATTACATCATAGGGATGCAGAACATTGAACAATATGTAATAAATTTTTAACATTAAAATATATTAGAGGTCCATGTAATCAAAGTAAAACCAGTTTGTTTTAGGAAACAAACTCTTACAAACTCCCACTTGGACTAGAGACAAATGCCTATGACTTTCAATTTTATAGACCTTACCTGGAGATCATGTTTATATTGAGTCAAAGCCTTAGTCATGGGGTCTTCCACGTTGTCTTCTATGGAAATACTGCATACTGCAACTTCACCACTCTAAGAAAAATCCCTCAAGAGATGATACATCCAATGAATGTGCTTCGTCCTCTAGTATGACCATGGATCTTTTTCGATATCCACCACAATAGTATTAATCCAGTACTGTGTGATGAGATCCTTACTAATATGTATCACATCTAGATCTTGGACATAGCTTCACATCCAAACTATTTCTTTAGATGACACAAAATCTATCATATACTCAGAATCTACTATAGAATCTGTGACCACACTCTACTTTGAGCTATTCTATCTCACTGCACCACCATTCAAAGTGAAGACATATCCTGTTTGTGACTTTGTCTCATCATGATCAGTTTGTAAACTATCATATGCATATCCTCTAATAACTACTTTCTCATATCCTCCATAAACCAGAAACATATCCATAGTATGCCTTATATACTTTAGGATAGTCTGGAATTCCATCGAATGGAAGTAACCTGGGTCATCTTGATATCTACCTAATGCACATAGTTCATAAGATACATCAATCATGGTACATAGAACGGTATACATGGATGATGCAATTACTGATGCGTATGGAATCATTTTCATTATCATTCTTTCCTCATGTGTCTGAGGGCATATTTTCATTGAATGATGAATTTCATGTGATGCTGGAAACAATCACCTCTTGGACTGTTCCATACAGAATCTCTTTAGTATCTTATCAATGTATGTACTTTGACTTTGGCCCAAAAATCTCTTGGCTCTATCACGATGGACCATGATCCCAATAATATATGCCCCCTTACCCAAGTCCTTCATGGTGATGCATTTATTTGACCATGCCATAATAGACTATAAGACTGGTATCTTTTTTCCAATAAGTAATATTTAATCAACATATACTATTAAGAAAATGATTGCACTCCCACTAAAATGTTTGTAGACACAATGCTCAAATTCGTTCATGATAATAGAAAATTTTATTATGGCTTCATCAAAATGAATGTTCCCCGACCTGATTGGTTTCTTTAATCCATAAACAGATTTTTGAAACTTTCATACCTTATTTGAATCCTTTTGAGTCATAAATTCTTCAGGTTCTGTCATGAAGACTTCTTCCTAAAGGTTCCCATTAAGGAAGGATGTTTTCACATCCATTTAACAAATCTCATAGTCATGGTAAGAGGAAATGGCCAATAGAATTTTGATGGATTTCATCATTGAAAATGGTTAAAATGTTTCATCGTAGTCAGTTCCTTAACACTATTTGAACCATTTTTCAACCAATCATGCCTTATAGCTACCGAATTTTCCTTCCAAGTCCCTTTTCTTCTTGAATACCCATTTCCACCAACACAATTTACATAAAATGGAGGATCTAACAAAATCCAAACCTGGTTTTGGTACATGGAATCCATTTCAAAATTCATGTCTTCATGCCACTTGGAAACATTTCTACCACTGACATCTTCATTGAAGGTTATAGGGTCATTATTTTCATCTAATAACATGTCACCATCCTTTATAATTAGAAAACCCTACCATTACACTCCATTAACCTCTCTTGTACTCCAATTCAATTCTTATGTCTCTGGAACAGTTCCTTCTTCCACCGGGCTTTGTGGAATCGGATCATGTACCGACTCTTGTATACCTTGAGCCTCAACCTCATCAAAGTCTATCTCCCTCCCACTATCTCTTTTGAATATGTGATCCCTCTAAAGAAATATGGAATTTCTTACCACTATAACCTTTTTATCTTAGGGGTTTTATAGGTAATATCCCCTTGTTTCTTTGGGGTGTCCTATAAAGGTACACTTTATGTCTTGGGGTGAAGGTTTGTTACCTGAGGAGGCCTTAAAAAATGAATTGCTTCCCCCATAAATATAAATTTGATAACATGGCTTTCCTTCCACTATAGAACTTGTATGCAATACCATTTAATGATTTAGTTGGTATTTTTTCTAGTATGTACACCGAAATTTGAAACGCATATCCCTAAAATGATAATGGAAGACTCACATGACTCATCATTGATCTCACATTATCCAGCGGGGTGTGGTTCCTCCTTTCGCTCACACCATTCAATAGCGGCGTGTATAGAGTAATGATTTGGGATAGGATCCCAAACTCTCATAAGTAATCAATGATGTCTTGATTAAGATATTATCGACCTTGGTCTGAATGAAGTTTCTTAATCTTCTTACCAAGCTGGTTCTCAAATTCATTCTTGTATTCTTTGAACTTAGCAAAATAATCATACACATACCTCATTAAGTAGATATATCAATATCTGCTAAAATCATCAGTAAAAGTTATGAAGTATGACTTCCCTCCCCTTGCTTCAATTGGAAATGGTCCACACACATTGGTATGAACCAATTCAAGAAGTTGTTAAACCATTTCACCTTTCCCACTAAATGGGACATTTTCAATTTTTCCTTGTAAACATGCATCACATACTCCAAGTAGTTTTTGTTTAAAAGTATCTAAATATCCATCTTGATGTAACTTTTTCAAGCATTTTTCGTTTACATGACCTAGACAGTGATACCAAAGCTGGGTGTGGTATGAGTCATGTGAAGTATCTTTGTTATCAATTTCCATATCACGGTTTGTGAAATCCAATACGTAAAGACCATTTTTTAAATGTTCCCTACCAAAACAAATTCTCTCTTTGTAATAGAAGAAACATTCATTTCCAAACGTGAAAAAAACTATTTGTATCGAATTTGGATAGAGAAATAATGTTTTTAGTAATATATGGATCATAATAACAACCCTTTAACACCAAGATCATTCTAGTTGTAAATGTGAGGTGGTAGTCCTAGATAGCTATAGAAGCTAGCCAGGCTCTATTAGATACTCGTGGATCTACCACCCCTCGGTCAATCATCCTGAATTTACATGGTTCTTGTATTTGGATACATATATGAGCACCACAAGCTATATCTAATACCCAATTTCTATAAATAGATATATTTAATTCGATAAAAATTGAACCTAAAGCTTCCCCTTTCTTCTTATGCTGGGTGCATGTCTTCTTCCATTGTATTTTCTTACCAGATTTGAAACAATCATCCTCTTGTTCCCTTGACTCCCCATTGATCTTCCTTTTCTTGGATGGTTGTGAAGAAGATTTGGGATTAAATATAATTTCCTTCCCTTTACACTTATTCACCATAAGGATAGATAGATTTTCACGGTTCATATATTTTTAAACTGGGTGAATGAGGATAAGAAGATCAGATAGATACTTATCAATGTTTTTCATGTTAAAATTAACAATAAAGCTGGAGATGCTCTAATGGAGTGATGAAAGAATGAGATCTGTGCCCAGTTCTTCGGGAATTTTAAACGCCAGAACCTATAACAACTAAATATAGCCAATGATCTTGACTATTTGAGGCACAACCAGAGAACCCTCTCCAAGTTTACCCTGAAAGTCTACCTTGGAGGTTTCAAACTTTTCCCATCTTGCTCTCTCCTAGTAAAGACCACATTTGTTCTTGAGCATGCTATATGAATCCATGCTTTCGTGAGACTTCATGAGCTCCCTAGAAATTGATGATAGCATCAATAATTGAATGTCGACCGTGTCATTCATATGTTTCTCACATACCAGTAAATCCTCATCACTCGCCTCTTTGGTAGGAAGATAAAGTAATGTTGACTTCAACACGTAAGAATTCTATTCATGGCGTAGGATAACTAGAAGGACTCTAAACCAATTCTGGATATTACTGCTAATGAGGATTTTGTCATTATCCATAATTGATCACAGGGAGAGTGTAGTTGATGAGATTATCATTTTTTAGTATACAATTAAAAGAGAATATCATTAGTACTTTATGAATTTCATTTTTTATTTGAAATAATAAATTAAGTCTCCCACTATTTTATCAAATCCCAATGGTCATAACCATTGATCTCAGAATTTCCAGTGACCATCACATTCCAGTGTCAAGGAATAATATTCCCATATGCATAACACCCAAAGGGTTGGTCAATCTATTTGTAGGTATTTAGGTAGCCAAGTATTAACCAGCTAAGATCTTACAACTCCTTGATCTATTGAGTGGACTCCCCAATCCTAAAATCTTGTCTTTGGATTTCCATAAATCTTACCTCCAATATTACACCATGTATAGAAAGCGATACTCTTTTGATGTAATATGGTTTCGTAAACCTGAAAATTTTATAATGGCTTCATGTATTAAAGTATGTATCCCACCAAGGGTTTGTGAACCACATAGTATTATTGAGTTTTTCCCTTAATCAAGTAGCAGAAGACTTTGTCTAACCTACTATTTTATTTGAGGGATTTTATCTCTTATGAATGAATTTCATATTATCATTATCACATGCTTGACAATATTAAGTGTAACATATATATGTGATTAACCATAACTTGAAAATATTTAGGAAAAATACTGGTTTATTTTAGTTCCATCTTGCATAATTGTTAAATTCATTAATTATGTGATCGTGACAACACATCCATAATGATAAACCATGCATCTAACAGAAATAAAAAAATAAAAGTGAATGATCATAAGCTTTTCTAATAGTTAGTTTATCTAAAAGTTGATAAAATAACCTTGGATTAGGGTAGAAACACCTTGAATTTTTTTGGTTCATGTTTATAGCTTTCCACTCGTCCACCACTGTATCTCTTGCGATTGATTTTGTCTCAACTCTAACATGAACATAATCTTCAATTACATATTCCATTTTTTAACTCACGTACAGGTGAGGGGTAAAATGGGTTTTACATAAAAGAAACAATGGGAATGTAAGCCCTACATATTAATGAGGAGAAGGATCGTAGGCCAACAAATTTAATTTAAATAATTAAATTAAAAGGAATCATCTACATACAAAGGTATTTATCTAGATCATGATCATCCATACATGAACCGATATTTACGCATATATAAAACTAGAATTCAATTATTTAATCATTCTTGTTTATGTTAAATCATTCTTGAATCAATTAATTTTCATCTTTAAATAATCACTCCATTTATCTTAACACCTTTTTTGAATTTCCCTGAGATTCCCATCAATCATAATTTTAAACAAATAATTACATTTAAAATTATCATTGTATGTAAATTATACCTTGGAGGAAACCTAGTGAATTACTATTTAAAACTACCCAATTAGAAGAAATTAACATTTCATAGATGATAATTTAAACACGTATATATATAACTCCAATAATGTGTTGTGCCTCATATTTTCCCCCACACGACAGTACACATATCACGGGATTGTATAATATAATAATAGATTTTAATAAATATGTGTAGTTTGGATGAGTAAATGGAATGAATTTCAAACTACACTACATGTTCTATTTTTCACCATTCATTCGAAGTACACACCCATGGAAATAGCGTATGAGTGTACTTCAGAAATCTTTAGAGTACACGGCGTGTTTAGTGGGCCACACACCGTGTGGTTCCTCATCATGTGGTCTCCTACTCGAAAAGTCATGTACGATGTACATGGTTCAACATTAACCTGAAGGGACAACACGTCGTGTACATTTTGGCATGTGGTGTGTAATCCTATAACTGTGTGCCAGATGTTACTGATCAACACACAGACTCCTTAAGACTTTGACAAAATCCAATGACACTTCTTGGTTTGGAGGACCAGACCCGGTGTAGTGAACCTTGGCTACATGGTGTGTACTGCCGAACACACGTTGTGTGTTCTGGTGTTGTACGAACTGAAACATTTTTCCCCTCCAGATGATATCATAAAGTTAATTTTAATCAAAATTAATGTAAAATATCTTTTCTATAAGATGAATGAGAAATGAAAGAGGAGGACCAGATCTCGAGATTCAGATTTGTAGAATGATTATCAATAATTGAAACAACTAAGTTATTAACTGTGTAAATCATATATGAAATATTTTTATAATTATAAACTATGACGTAGCCACTTTGATACAACTTGAAGGTTTCGGGTTCAATGGAAGTATGTTTGGGATGTCACCCAACTTTAATCTTTACCATTATCAATGATTATTTTGGCATCAATTCGATGATGAATTCTAGTGTCCCTGGAATAGAGTCAAATATTTAGATAAAGATAGAAAAGGCCTGAAAAAATTAGAGAGGATCTTCCACATCGTGTTTATAATTAATTTAATAAATTTAATAAATAAAATAATACTTGGGTCTTTGGTATTTTCTTTGTTGATGATGTTGATCGTCCGGAATGACCCTTCCAGATTATCTGATAGTGCTTGTAAGGATACAAACTAGAACCCCTATAGCGGTGATCCACACGTGATCTGATGGCCTCCAATCGACACCGCCTATTATTTGGGTGATAGTGTGGTGAAGTGTCTGTCTTGTATTGGTCATTATTGATTGCTTGTTCTTCTTCCGTGAATAATGTCTCTCATTATTGAGAGGGGTGGGAAGAGGATTTGAGAAAGAAATTGTTTAACTAAAAAATTCTCAATTCACCGAGTTTGCGATTCAGTGTGGTGTGGTGTCTATCACAACAGGAATAATTTTATATCTATGTTCATGGAACATTAGTTAGAATATTTAATGGCATAACAGTAATTAAATACATTCATGAACTTTGAGAAAACCCCTTCTCATAATAATAATACCGCAACATTATTTATGGTGCGCCAAATTCCCCAAAATGGAATTATAGATAAAATTTTGTATCATTAAATAATAATAGTGTCATTATTATTTTAACTCATTCCAACTAGTTAAATAATTATTTCACATCTTGAATATAATTATTTTACTATTGGACTAGCCTTGCTCCACTCGAACTCCACTTCCATTTATTTAACACCAAAAAAAATAATGTATTCTCTTAAATAAATATTTTATTTAAAAAGTAATAAATAATATTTATTACATTTTCAATATAGTAAATAATTATATTTTATTTAATTTATGGGATCATTTTAACTTGAATAAAATTATTCCATAGGCTTAAGAATAATATTTATTTCATTAATTAAATTCAAATAGAATTTAACCGAGACCCCATAAAACACATAGTGTGTGACCCACTAGGATTCATTTCTTTTGGTATTAGGTGGCCCTGCTTAAATTCCAAGAGTTCTGTCTAAAAATGAGTTAAGGAACCCAAGAGAAAGAATGTAAAGTCACAACAACAACATGCACATACGAACGTTCACTGTGTAATATAATCCCTTTTTCTAAACATCTCATCAAGCAGGTTTCAAGATGGTGTCATCAACTTTTACTCTTGATACGTCGTTCTTTGACTACCTGAAATAAACACATTGACATGGAATTTCACGCGACAGTTCTATTTCAATCAAATGGATGAGCTATCAACTTCCATAAATATAAGGACAAAATCCTTCCTCAACTTATCCATTAATAACATGCCACTTGTGACGCACCCAACATACCCTACTTCCTTCCAACTATCTACATGACAGTTTTCGTCAGTAAATCAATGTGTGCGATTCATGATACATATTAATGATAATCTTAAAATCTATTGATCATTACACATGCTCGCAGATATAGATATCCGATGACACCAAAAAATGCGGAATTCCTTCTGGTGGGTCAGTTCTCGTAATCTCTTGTCTTTGAGATTACCATGTGCGAACTTAATGAGAGA
Organism: Viscum album; assembly: GCA_963277665.1. Classification (NCBI taxonomy): domain Eukaryota; kingdom Viridiplantae; phylum Streptophyta; class Magnoliopsida; order Santalales; family Viscaceae; genus Viscum; species Viscum album. Next base: position 474,420,511 of record OY728151.1, read on the forward strand.
AATTCTCATCTACTTATGATCACTCACACCTGATGGTCTATATGATATGTGTCTCATCATAGTATTTCATATGAACGTAGAACTATATTTAGGAACAGTGTTATAACATTTCAAGGTTCTCATCATAGCGGGGAACAACCATGACCTTATCAATGAAATAAATGGTCTAGGACATTATTACATCATAGTAATTCATAAAAATTAAAAATATGAAACAAGATGTTTAATATTTAAAAACATTAGATGTATATGTAATCAAAGTACAACCAGTTGGTTCTACGACACCAACTCTTACAGTACAATCGTTTTACAACTAGAAAATGTTAAAAATTTGATTATTAATGATCCTTATACATGATATGTTCTAAATATTTCATGAAAATATTTTTGATTAAGGTATTAATGTCATTTTAACTCATATATTTTTATTTTAACCCTTGGAATCCTCATTTTTACCTTGACCACGAAAATTAATTTTTATTGTTTTCACAATTTATTATTGTCCAATACTAATTTTCACATGTAATAAAATATAAATTACAATGACTCCAAATATCGAATAAATTTTATGAAATTAAATTCACATAAGTATTATAATTTTACTTAAAATAGTACCCACAAACTCAATGAAAAAGAATGACTACTAAGAAAAAATTCTTTTAAATATAGAAAGATTTAATATCAGAAATAAATATAAATTTCTTTCCAATGAAATAAATTTTCATTTTTATAATATAATTTAACAATTTTTACTATAACAAAAGTATAAAATATAATGTTTCTTTATATGTAATTTAATTAAAATAAATGTTTTCAATAAAAAATAGTATATTTTCACAATTAATAAAAAAATAAAACCTTTCAAAAATATAATAAAAAATTAGTTTAAAATTATTTTAATATTATGATTTTCAAAATTAATTTTATTTAATAAAATTATTATTCCGTTAATTTTTAGTAATTAATTTTTCCATAAGTGTGAAAAAACCTATAAACATGTTACCTTTAAAAAAATAGTTTTTCAGAAGACATTTCCTTTTTATCAAATGATAATTTTTTATTTCTAATTGATAGATATCAATTTCATTTAATTTATACATTTTAAACAATATAATTTTAAATATTTAGTTAGTATTGTTCATACTCGTGAGCCTAGAGGCTAGGTTGTAATGGTCTTGTTTATGTAATATTTTAGTATATTATTTTCTTTTTTAACACGGTGTTGTGTGCATCACAATCTATCAAAGAGACAGAATTTATTTAAAATGAAAGAAGACCTACATTATCTTGGTATTATAATTTTTTATTTGTGATGAAAATATTTAGGAAGTTTTTGATAAATTCCCAATGTAATTTGTTTTGTGTTGAGTTGATTTAGAATGATAAGATATTACCTCGGGATATTTAAAGAAGCTCTGAGCCAATAGGTAAATGTTTTGGAATTATTTGTAGGTTCTAAAATATTATTAAAGAAATTTATCTCATTGTTATAAATAATAGTTTAAAACTTGATATGTAATATTAACTCCAAGATCCTATAATATACGTAATGTTAACTATGAAACTATGAAAGATATACAGGGGTTCCTCTACCTAATTCATAAAGATGAATACATAATGGTTATCAGTTTTTAAATTAATAATTATTCTATATGATATATTAATTTTATTCAAAATGATAAAACCATTATTAAGAGTAAATAATAATTTTTAGTGTGTTCATAAATTTTTAAAGGATGACATGTAAGATTAATTTTAATATTTCGAATAATATAGGATGAAGCATACAGTTCGATAATTAGGAAAATATGATATTCCTGGTGATTAAATTCTGATATTGTACTTGTAGAATTAATGATAAAATATCATGATACACTGAATATCCTTGATAATATTAAATGATAATTTAGGTAAGGATTAAATAATAAGGTTGTGTTCTGGACACAATTTTAATGTTGTGAATGAGTGTCATTCCAAAATAATATTCCTACATGTGCACATGTATGACTTGATGGATTGAATGTTTTTGGATCTCATATATAATAATAGTTCAGAAAGAATTACAAGAATCATGAGATATATGGAATGCTAAAGAAGTATATATGATCATTATTATTGAATAATGAAGGACTGATAATTATTGAGAAGATCTCATTGCAACAATTAAAGGAATAATTTGTATATTAAAATATGGAAATAACATTCTTGTGAATATATAAAGATTAAAAAATAATAAGAACATTCCAAAGATATATTTTTATGAGATAATAAATTGATACTGTTATATACTAATTAATATACTTATTATTGAAGAATGGGAATGGGTTTTGAAATGATAATTTATTCTATAAGAAGAATTGGGGTGTCGAAGAGATAGATATGATGATGATATTATTGGTGGTATATCCCCTCTATTTAAGAATATAGAATGGAAAATAATGAGAAGAATGAATATTTACTTATCATATGAAATCCCTATATCATTTTGGATGGCACAAAATAAAGAAAATATGTTTCAATAATGGAAAATACTATGACTATTATTTATGATGTGGGTGTTGATGCTTTTGAAGAAGAATAATATTCAGTAATATGAAAGTAAATATTATTATATCATTTATATTCATTGATCATTTAGTGATTAAAAAATAATGACAAGTCTACCATCCTTGTTATATTAACTATTTTTATGGGAAATCATTATTATATTATTTTGGACTAAGATATTATCTTTGATAATGTAGGGATATCCAAAAGCATACTAGTGATCTTATTCAAGAGAGGAAGTATGTGGTACATTATATATCGTAGGAATCATGTATAATATAATCCAAACAATTTAATAGACTATATAGATATTGTGATATAGTAACTTCTACATATAATTCAAGGGTGTATTTTTCCATTATTTTTTAATCACATAAATTTCGATGTCAGATTCTATGATGTATTATACAATACACAAATATTCACTTGCATAATATATTGAATATATTTGTCTCTGAATCAATTAAAACACCAAGTGTTGTTATGGATAATAAATTTATGATAATGTTATTTTAAGTAGATTATGTGAGGATGAGATCCATTTTTTGATGAAACTCAAATAGTTGTTATGGATGTCATGATTTCGTGGATAGAAATCAATGGAAAAATTATAAAAGAGCCTGGCCAATATTTACAAGAGCTGACTATATTTTATGAATATGATAATGTAATATTAAGCTGGGTTGAAATCATTTTATGAATAAAATGACATTCATAATCATAAATGTTAAGGGTTGTAGGTCAATTTGTGAAATATAGAAATCACCTATTTTGAATCATTAGATGAAAATGAGGGGAGATCTGTTTCCATCATTTTTTTTGAAAGAGACTCATATAAAAAAACAAATATTAGTGTAAATAATATCTTCACATCATAATATTACCAATAAACTAAAATATCATAGACATAGATAACCCATTTCCCAAAAAATAATTTATACACTGATGTAAATTTATTTACTTGTACAAGTAATAAATAAAAATATGTGATAAAAATTCTATGAAATAAAAAAACATCAATGATGAATGAGATCTCATAAAATAAGAGGATATCATCAATAATGTCCTAAATGTATTATTTTTTTATTAATAATTATCATGTTATTAAACCACAGTAGACTATAGTTTAAGGAAAAATATCAAGTCTCATTAGTAACTATTGGTGTTATAAGAGGTTTATATATAAGGTAATTGAATATTGGATGGATATATCATTTTATAGAGATTTTATAATTCTTACATCATTGCGGGTGATGGCTATGTATAATAAAAGTTCACAGTAAGTAGAGAAATATGTTCATCATGAATATATTTTAGTATCCTGATTGGTTTTTTAGAAACTATAAAAAAGTTTTTAATTATGATGATGAGTACTGGTATTAATCCACCAAGAATAATTTATATGTATATGGAAAGATAAAACCATAAAATATAATGAAAATTTGAGAAACGTTGCTGATACTTTCTTCTTGTATAAAATGTGTATAATATTGAAAAAAATAATCCTAATAAGAATATTGGTATAGATTTCACACTATGGAAGAAGAAATGCTTCAATTATAGAAGAAAAAGATTCATCAAAATTATTTCTAAATAGTACAATAATATAAAAGATTATGTTATATAGATGAAATAAAAAATTAAATATCAAGCCAAGAATGATATTGATGGATTGGATTGGTGGAAGACTTCTGAGGAGAAGAATTGGTGAGTTTTCCAAATAAGTGTTAATATATGGATGTTCAAGAACACTACAGATGGGGGAAACAATAAGCATATTTATAGAAAATTTATGTCTTGGTTACCAAAGTCATATGGTGGTGATGAGAAATAATAGATGATAATTGTTCAACCCTTGTTAAAAAACCATGTATGATAGACATGTTAAAGAGGATTACATGAATATATGGCCATATCAATTGGAAATGGATAGAAATATGGAGAAAAAAAATATTATAAAATTTACTAAAAGAAATATATAAGTAGATATTTGGAGGAATATGATTTTAATTTCACAATTCCAAAAGGTGATTACCCACAAGATCATGAGCTATTATTTGGGATGGTCAATCACGAAACACATATCTCAATGTAATAATTAATCATATTAAAAAAAAATATTTAATGAAAATTTATGTGCAAATGTCATTTGGTTATACATGTTCATTATTGGAAGATGAAAAAAATAAATTCCCATATATATAATTATTTAAAATAATCAAGTAAATTATGTTATCCAATATTTCTACATGGAAAATTTGAAGTGAAATCATGAATAGGCCACCCAAAAAAGAGGAAGAAAGAATGAAGTGTCATAGTTGGGAATAAACTCTCAAAATATTTTATCTTACTAAGGATGCAAGGTGGGAAACTCTATTCACATTTATGGTGTCTTATTAGGTAATTAAAGGTAATGAATTAAGGGGGAGAACTGTATAAAAGCTCTTGTTACTATACAACAAGTTATTTTTTCCATCATGGAGTGTTTTTGCAGGTAACAGGATTCCTCTTAAAATATTAAAAATTTCCCCAAAATTATATGCTTCGAGTTTCATTATAGTAATACCATCCATGATGTAGTTTTTTAGAGATATCCTTTGATAAGGATTTTAAAATGCAATAAAGGAACTATAAATTTTACATTTATTTAAAAACCAAAATGTTGTTATAATGTTAAGTGTTTAGGTATCATAATCACAAAATAAATTTAATGTATTAATTTAATCATTTTAACTTTTAAAAGGGTAAACATGATAATCTATAGAGTTGTATAGAAATTCTATAATTAATTATTTTAAATTTTTTTTTAATATGAGTTCTAGTTTTAATTTTTAAAACAATTTTAAAAAACCATAAAAAGATAAATTTGAGTCGGTATCACATGTTGGATTGTCTTATAGATGGATTTGATGTATGGTTAATCACTAATGGTTTCTCACCAAGATCACTAAAATATAATATGATTTGATTAATTTATGACACATTGATTAAGAGATATGTGATTAAAACCATATATCAAGTTCATTAGGTTTTAATAAATGAGGGATGACGAGATTTCATTAATTTATAATATAATAACGATGATACCACACAAAAATGAAGATTTTTATTTATAAAAAATCCTAATAGTTTATGATGAGTTCATTTATATCCTATTAATAAGTTGGTTGCCCATATGTATTGGGGGATGGGGGAAGAGCCCAATTAATGGTGGTTTTGAATAGTGAGATACTACTTACAGTTCCGGTAACAACATTATGTGATTCACTATATTTGATATGTTGGAAAATATCTATTAAAATATAGCCAACGGTGAATAAATCAAAATATTTAGAGGTTTTCAGGCATTTACTATAAAAGAAGTGTCTTCAGATAATTTTAGTTGATTGAAAATGATATTTAATTAAGTAGAAAAATAATATCTAACAATTTCTTATCTATAGTTATATTTGAATCAATGAAAGGTGGTACTGGATTAAGAAAACACCATCAATAGCATGACAGTTTTTGAGTTTGAAGAGTGTGCTATTAATTCTATTAAGAACCTATGATTAAAAAGGTTAAAAGGATGGATACAACAATGAGAATCTATATGTGTATTGTCACAAATAAACACTAATTTAATTAACATATAATATTACATTTAAAATTATTATATAATTCTATGCCAGGAGATATAGAAACATTTTGACTAAGTTATCTATTATTAAAGACTGTTATTGAATCATTAGTGATTTTTAAAATATCTATATGTTTGAATAAATGATGATACATATATATATAATAATAATTTATATACTATAAAAAATATACTAAAATTGTTTTTAGTGATTTTTTAAGGTCTGATAAATTAAAATTGTCATTTATATTTTATTGAGTTGAATTAGAATGATTAAATATGCCAAGAGGATGTTTAATGTTGTTTTCAATTGGTTTTAAAAATTAATTAGATTATATATTGGATCTATGAAATTGTCCATATAATAGATCTCATTATGATACTAAAGAGTACATAGGTTGAAACATAAGGATAACTCCAAGTTTCAACTTCATATGTAAAGAAAATCCTAAATCTTTGAAGAATACCAAAGTGTTTCTCAAACTAATATGTAAATGTATATATCTAAGGGATTCCACTTGGTAAAATTAACACCATGGGATTGGATATATTCAAAAAAACATAAATATATACAAATATATAAGATTAAATACAAATTTTTAGTGCATAAAAAATTTTTGAAATAAGAATAAAAAAGTGATTTTTGAAGGTTCCAAAAAAACACAGGATGTCGCATAATGGTCATTAGTTAAATTTTTTTTATAATTATGTTGATTCAATTACAATGATTCGGTTTTTTAATTGAATATATAATATACTTCATCTTTGAATTTACATTATCATAGGAATAGGTAATTTACATGATAATTAATGTAGGATATGTTGTGATGTGGGTTTTCCTATTATGAATCAGTTTCATGTCATAATAATATTCTTACTCGAATATATGCATTTCGTATTGGATTGGATGCTTATAAATATCATAAATATTAAGAGGAAATATATATTATGAGATAATTAGGGAAAGATAAATTAACAGTTGAATATCAAGTCTTCATTATTTACTAATTAAACATTGATATTAATAGAAAATTTCACACAACTGTAATTCAAGGGATATTTTCCTTTTTTATATATGGATATAATATTCATGTAATTTTATAAATATAACAAGAAGATGGTGATGATAATGAATATAAAATAGTGTGAGTTTTAAACCATAGTCTAATTTCTACTTTTGAGTATATATTTATCAATGTAATAGATTCAGCGGGGGAACTCATAGAACATTTAAAGGAAGAATATGAGTATCCAAGAGAGAGAGAGAGAGAGAATCATATGGGTTTCACAAAGGTAGACCTTATAAATAAAATAAGGGTAGAAAGAGGGGGATATTTAGGATTAAATTCCCCTCATTCAAAATACGTATATCGTAAAATATGCTTTAGAATAAAAAATTCATTGATAAAGTATAAAACTATGGTCGGTGTTCTTGATCTAGCTGACAAGGCTCATGAAGAATAATAAAACGAAGAAGAAGAAGACTAAGAAATACGATTGTGTGGGGTATCATTTTTTCTATAATCATTGAACATTATGATATTTAGTCATGAAAAAAATTCTACATTCATTTGGTTGGTGTTATTTGTGTATTGGAAGGTGAATACTTGTTTCTAAAGAAGGATATCTTACCATTTTTATATAGTAATGTCTGAAAGAATATTATATATACTATTCATGAGATAATGTCATATTACTATTAGATACCAGATGGATTTAGTATAATCTAGTTCATAACATTAGTGAGACTATACTTCCAATGGGATATAATTATCTTTACAGTATATTGAAATTTTTATTATTCCCCAATCTTATAACCACTTACATATATCCTAACAAGAGTTTAGGACATATTTTTCGCTTCTATTAAATTCACTGTCATAATGTAGTGAATATATGAGTCTTGAATGAAGAAAAAATATATAATGGTTTAGATACCCACATTCGGATAAAACCTTATAGAAAATAAATCATTATCTTATTACTTGTTTATTAACTCCATTTCATTTTGTTCAATAAGTTGTGTAATGATCCAAATAATTATAGGTTATAATATTTAGTTGAAAATTGATTTTTTGACTAGTCGAGGTTATTTTGGGGGAATGAAAAAAAACATTTTGAGTTAAAAGAGTTTAAGCCTAAATTTGGAAGTTTTTTTTGTTATTTGACTCCTGATAAGTACTTGGATACTCGAGTAAAGATCTAGAGCTACAGGAATGAGTTGTAATTTTTTATCCTACTTTAAGACTCGCGCAAGGTTTGGTGTGAATGGCATAGTGAGAATTATACATCTCTTTTTAGAAAATAAATTTTTAAATGGTTTTTTTATTTAATGTGTTTTTATCATCACATGCACATTTTTAAAGTCAAATGATGTAGATTTCATAGAATAATAGACATATTAAGTGGTTTTCTAGTTTAGGGTGAACAGATCACACACGGTTGTAGAAAAACTATGTGAGGTGTTGAAGAAGGCTTCCAATGCTATTTTTCCTTGTTAATGAACTTGGTTGAAAAACTATTTGATGTGTGTTACCATAATAAATACCTACCACATTGTTGTTGAATGGTTTAGAAAATTTTATATCTTTCTAGATTGGGCTAAAAAGTAGAAAAATACCATTCGCCCCCTCTCCATTAAGTTATGAGAACCTAGACATAAAAAATATATAAATTATATCTTTAGAAAATAATTCTATTTCATTCATTATATATGATATTCTAGGTGTTTTAGATAATTTTTTCATCAACATTACATAAATAGATATTATATCAAAATGTGAACAATGTCACTCAATATCCATTTTCCCAAAGTAAAAAAAATCAATATGTAATAAGTTTCCTTCTCATTATTGATCATAAATTTTTAATATTAACCTCCTACTTATCCATAATCATTCTTAAGGTCCTATGAAAAAAATTGAAAATGCTAGATGAGCACAAAAATATCATTAATAGAAAAATAAAAAATAATAATTATATAAAGAAACACATTAGTCAATCAATACTCATAATGATTTTCCTTTTTTAAAATAAACATTGAGGCAGAAATTAATATTTTCTTACACAATAAAAAACATTTTCTCCCATATATTTTGATAATAAAATGCATACGAAATTTTAAGAGAAAAATAAATCTCCTACTTTTTTATTTTAAAATCTGAAAAACTTATGATATGTTTTTTAAAAATGTTATGCATTTCATTATTAGGAAGTTGAATATTTTACATTAAAAATAATCTCAATATCTTACCCAGTAAAATAATATAATATCTATAAAAACCCATAAATAGAATATAAAAATCTTATAGGTGACTAGGAATATCATATTCATGTAAATATTACACTCACTCTTATAAATAAAAAAAATCATAAGAGAGCTATGTCAGGATCACTCCTTCTTGGTTTATAATAGAAACACCCATCCTTGGTTTAAAACAGAACCACCAATCCATTTTTTTGAACATAACCAACCATCCTTGGTTCATAATGGAACCAATAAAAAACGTTTTATAATGGATCCACATTTCATTATAAACAATTTCCTAGAACCATAAGATAGTTATAACACAAAAATGTTTTCATAAAAACATTTTTTTCACCGATAAGAAAAACATTTATTGACATTGAAATATTCATTCCTTCAAAAACCCTTTTCGATAATACCCAGAACATTAGAAAAAGGGTCCCATTAAAATAAAAAATAAAATATTATATTGGAATTCAAACATTAAATAGTTTCTATGGTGGTTGGAAACCCCCATTGATTCAGCACATATTAAAGTATAAAACCCATTATTTCATTATTTTAAAAAATTCTATATAAAATACATAGAAATATTCTTGTTTGAAATCCATTGAAATAAAGTAAAAGGTGGAATAAAATTTTCATTATAATTCATATATTAGCCTACAAATAAATCCAAAAAAATAATTTTATGAACACAGACATAAAATACAAATATTTATAAAATAAATCTTTAATTTATTTAAAATTAGGGTATAAAAGATAAGTGTCTCACACCATGAGTATAACTCATAATTTATATTCCTTATAATATAGAGTAATAAAACAATATTAATTATTTACTTTATTAAAAAATCTATTTTATTATTCCTTTTATCTTATCAATTACCAAGTCATACATAATTACTTAATCAATAAAGTTCATGTCAAATGTTCTGATGAAGTTCAGATTTTTTTTTCAAAATGATTTTTCAAAGTAGACTCTAGTTAAAGTGGAAATAATTACATTGAATAGATAATAATAATAATAATGAAATAATTATTATTTTTATAAACTAATTGTACTATTAAAATTAACCATGAAATATGGTAATAATAATAGAGACATCGTGTCATATATACGCATGTATAATATTCCGTTATTTAGCGAACATAGCTGAATGAAAGTAAGTTTTATTTTGTCTTTAGAAAATGATGATTTTTTCTTAAATATAATATTATTAATTTAAATATATTTATATATATATAATCCTTGTTTTGTTATAATAAAACATCTAATTTCAATGCTTCAGTGCATTCATAATCTACATGTACACAGGAATGATGTTATCAATTTTTATCGGATTAAATGGAAGAATATTAAATGAAATTTTATATTTTAATAATAATAAATATTTCATAAATATCATATGTAAAAATTAAATTCATCATTATAACTTTTAATTAGAGGTAGTGATGGATAACAAATTACATTATTTTGCGATGCGGAAGTACGCCGTACAATGAATGCTGGTTTTATTTCTCATTTTATAGAATATGCGATGAATATAGGTTATTACATTAAAATAATTTAATCCAAGAATATTTAATATTATGTTTATATTTTTTCATCATGGTTATAGAGTATTTTAAGTAGTTATAAGAATAAATAAAATGAATATTATAGGTTATGAACTATCACTCTTATGGGAAAACAACTATATGTTTATTCCTAAATCCTTCCCAGATTTTTTCATGATCATACAAGGGATTATAATAAATGATGTATCATATTAAAAAAAATGTTTTTTGGAAGGTAATGTCCAAGATATAGGGATAAAATAATGTCAGAAAGATAGGAGATAAGGCGCCCTTTGACAAGTTATGGGCGAGGCACTCTTGAAATTACTTATAGTTTGAAAATTATATAAAATTATATTCATGGATAATATAAAAAAATCATAATTTAATAATATAGGATGAGGAAGAGTCAGAATCATCTTTTTTAATAAAATATGTACATTTTTAGGTTATTTTTTCACCATTATATCTTTTTTTACCCATGTTAACCCTTTTGGAAATTATAGTGACCTTAAAATGTTATGTAAATATGGGTTATGAAAGATATTATAAAAGGAAAAATGACTATTAAATATACCATGGATAACATTTTCTACCACAATTAATTTAATTTTCTAAGGATTTGTTTTTTAATAACTTTAAGTCATTTAATAGAGTGTTGGTTATTATATAATATCATTAATTTAATTTTTATTAAAAATGTAATTTATTTGAAATTGAAAAAAAATAAAAAAAAATAATTTTAAATATAATGCATTCACAAATCCCTAAAAATTATAGTTATCTATAAATTTTTTTGGAAAACATAAATTACCCAAACAATATAATCATTAAAGGTTTAAAAATAATTGTCATTGTTTTTATATTACTTACAGAAGCACTCGGTCGATATTATATAAGATTATAAGGCAATTATTTCATCACTAAAAACAAAAAAAACCAATATAAAAATATTTCATATTTAAAATAACCATTTAAAACCTATCATATGTTTCTTTTGATCATGTCACAAAATATTGTAGATATTTAAAGTAAGAGAGTGACATATATTACATTATCCTTTAATTAAATATTAGAATGTTACAAATTAAATATCTATGAAAAATGGTCATATTATTGAATTTTGGACAACAATGGCCAAAATTTACTTATAAAATTAAATAAAGGAAATATTTTGAATTATTTTAAAAACAAATGTTTTTTGTTTGAACCATAAATAAATCAATTTTCCTTTACCATGGTAATATAATTTTACAATGGTTATTATTCATAATGAAAATTGAACCAATTTACCAAATTTTTACCTCCTGATTCCAAATACTGAATCCATTTTTCAATATTCAATTTATATAAGTTTTATAAAATAATTTAAAATTAAACATGAAAAATGAGAATAAAAATAATTTCTGAAAAATGCATTTTATGTATAAATAATCTTCTTATAACAAATTCCAGTACAATATTGATTATAAACAACATAAATGGAGTTTTTTTCAAATAAAATGAAAATAATGAAATTTTGAAACATATATAAAATATATGTTTTTATATTAAGTACTTGAAAATAAAATATAGTTTGCAATATCATTAGAATTTTTCACCATTTAATGAAAAATAAATCATTATAGAAAATTTTAAAAAAATTAACTCTATGTTAATTATAATATGCTAATATAAAAAGTAAAACTTATTTATTAAAATTTTAATTTTATTATTGGTTAAAAATTCATTTTATTAAAACTTCAACATATATGTAAAAAATTTAAGAACAAATAATATCATTTTTTATTATAAATAAATTTAATAGTCCTATAATTAATAGTATTATATAAAATACAATTGAGGAATTAAAGTAATTTATTCTAAATTTTTGGGTGTTCATACATTATTCCCCCATTTTGTAAAAATTTCCTTCATAATTTTATTCACTACATAATCAAGAGGGTACATTTTTCATTCATAGAAATTTTTTATTCTTATGTTACTTATTTAACCACATAGTTTTTCAACAAATCATTAACTTGTTATATTAACTCTTTATTCAACTCTTTCTCAATATGATCAAGAATATATAATTATTATTCCTTATAACAAAAGTTTTATTCCAACTAAACTATTTATGGGATAAAAACACGAGATGAACCCCATATATATTTTCTTAATAATGACACATGAAATAAATCATCTAACTAAGATTAAATAAGTGGAATGGCTACCAGATATGCAATGAATCCAACTTTATTTAGGCTTTTTATGGTCAAATAATCAAAATTATTAAATTTACCTTTCTACAATAACTCATAACATTTTTTAGGGAGATTATTTGATTAAACTAACATTATTTAACTTGAAAGAAAGATCATTCATATCATTATTAATATAACTTTTTTCCATCATTGAGTCATAATCATGTTCTTATTAATAATATTCACCTTCATGGCAATTTTATCTACCCAATACAATCTTAGAAACTTCCATTTATTAAATTCCTTCCCAAAAGCTGTAGTCCGACGCTGCTTTTTATATAATGCCTCAAAAGTTTCAATCTATATACTATATTGAAAAGTTTTATTATAAGAAAATTGAACCCTTGTTAGGTTTTAATCCCAACATACTTTATAATAAATTAAATAAGATTAAATCATGTCCCCTAAATTATGAATCATTCACTCATATTTCCCATAAGATTACAAATAAATGGTTGTACTAATATTTAATTTATTACCCAAAAAAGTATTAATTCATTTCAAAAAATTAGTGGTAAATTTGATATTATGATAAAATATAATGGGAAAATGGACTCTATGTAATTTATTGTATCTTTAAAAAATATTAAATAAATTTGATCCAAATAATTATTATCTTCTATGGGAAGAAAATGAATATATTTTTTCAACAGATAAACAATTAACCAAATATTATTATCAACTAAATATGTCATTAGTAATCCCATCCATAAATCCATGGTTCATTCTCTCATTTCCATTTGAGCACTAAAGGGGTATAAAGTTTCCCCTTATGTTATTGTCTTACTTAATTAACATTTTGATAGGTCAATGTTTCATAGTAAAATCAGTAATATCTTTTTTATTCTATTCAGCATGAAATTTTTCAGAAGGTATATATCCATTTTTTTAATATATAGATGAATATAAAATGAATAGCTATGAGACTAACTCATAAATTATTTATTCAAAAGGGGGTCACTTGAAAAAAATAACATTTTTATAAATTTCAAAATACCTTCTTTTCCAATATCAAATTATGAAAACATACATATCTTAACCAATGTTACCTTTTTTATAAAACATCATATTCATTAGTTGGTTGTTTAATCCTATTTGTAAAATGTTCTTATTCTAAAACCTAGAAAAAATTTGGGAGTTATTTTATGATTAATTTATAAGCCATCAATCATAAATTCATTTACAAAAAGATCATGGTCAAGATATAAAATAGTGAATGAAGCATTATATTTATTAATAAAAGCAAAAAATACTCTATTTGATTTACTAAAAGGGTTATTATTTTTTTAGTTATAATAGTTTATCAGTTCCAACCATTTCTTGTGTCTCATTTTCAACTGTTTATGAGTGAGTATATAGTTCAATCATTTATGATCAACAAATATTCCACACTTTATTCCATATAATTTTTGTCTCTCAATTTTTAAATAAAACCCTACAACCACCACTTAATGGTTATGTGTAGAATTATTTTTCTCTAAAGGTTTTAATTAACACAGAGATTAAGAAATTTATTGATCATTATACGCTAAAACCCAACACAAACCCTACAATGAAGAATCAATATTGAAAAAAAGTATCCATTTCTTAGTGGCATATACTAAATGGGGTCTTACACTAATATTATTTTCAATAATTAGAATCATTAATCACATTTATTTATCTATATGCACATAAAATAATTTTGTGGTAACATGTTTAGTTGGCCAGATATTCATGAAATTTTTTCAAAAAAACTTAATTAATATCCCTCTATCCAAATATAACTATATATCTAATAAAAATATGTAGGTCATTACAATTCATAAACCACTTTAGTTTTTGAATGATCAACAGTCATGCTATAGATATTTAATATATATTTATGAAATTAAATATTATAGAATTAAAATTCAGATTTTTTAAATTTTCCATATACATCATTTCAATTCATGGTTTGAATAATAATCCATAGATGTTTTTGACCCTCCTTCATTTTAGAATAAAATAAAATATAATTAACAACCAAAACCAAAAACTAATAAAAATATTCATGGAAAACTCTATTCAAAATATCCATAAATAGAGTCGTATAAGTTCTTCACCCAAATGGAGTAAACAAAAAATCATGATTCACATACCTACTATGAAAAAAAGTTTTATAAATTTAATCCAACATCACCATTAGTTTATGGTAAAAACCCCTAGATCAGCCATTGTAAAATACTGATCTCCCTGAAGCTATTACCATAACATTATATAGACTAAAATCTGTTGATTTTGTTGGAAAGTGTTTCACCACACCCTTATTTTTATATTCTTATAGCTTCCCATAATTTGTTCTCTTCGTTTCACATGCATCCACATAATGACCCTTGACATTAAAATTAAAACACCTTTGTTTTACATTTTCCAATATTGGTCTTACCACTACCAATATCTTTTTCCTTGCAATCACGAGCCATATCCAAAACATACCACATCATAAGAACCTACCATATTTCATATGAAATTCCCCAATTTTATTTTTACCACACCTATCTCTATTCCATAAAAAGGAGAAGATATGTTCTCTAATGTGCAGAAATTTTTTTTCCATTGTTTTTAAATGGTTCACATTTGTTTTTCGATTTGTTTCCATAAAAATGGTATTAATGTAAGGGTTTAACATATTTTTCTCTCACATAAACTCCAAATTGATCCCACATCCATACTAAATGGGCCTTCTTTCTATAGGCAGGTGTCCATTTTTGGTTCCAAACCTAGAAACACTTGGTAAGTCGCATTGGTCAAGAGGACGGGAGGGCCCTCTCATCGCAACTTTTTGGGATGAATTATTTTATACACCAAGAATATCATATAAATTTATTGTATTTTCTAGAATAATTCCCAAATATATATTCATGGATTATATACTTATTAAATTATCTATTGTTGAACAACTATACATTCAAGTGGGTGTTCTATTAGCGACACCCTTACTGTGTATCAAATATTATACATATGTTTTCTACTACATATTAATATTGAGAAACTAGTATATTTTTGAAGCCATATGAAATGTCACATTGGAGTTTACTATCATCCTTGAATCAGACTGGAATTTTGGAATTTGGATTAATCCTAAAAGTGTTATCCTACAGATCACATGAGAATATAAAAAAATCCAATATTGTTCATAAATCATCAACCCATGGATGAGTAAGGGAGATTTATCAATATTTTTAAAATATTTTAATACCTAATAAAAATACAACATCATATATTCCCATGTATACTGGTATTTTAATCATGTCAAAAAGAGGGGCTTACACACTAGGGACACCATGATTGGGGATATTTTTATGATGTTTGAGTTGAAATCATTGAAAATTTCTCACCTTAATTAGGTTGTGATTAGTGTTAGAAAAAATAAATATGAAGTGATTGTATTCATATCATATAGACTAGGGACTCTCATATTAAAGAAACCATATAGGATTGTTTGATATAGATATTTGACCTTTAGAAGGAGTCGTACTTGTCCTGCATACAATAAGAATCTGAGTTCTCTTAGTTCAATGTTTCTCTATTTCACATATAGATGTTGACTAATGGTAGACCCCCAATATTTTGGTCATATGAGATGATATAAAATTAATTTTGACGGATTTAAACCAATGTATCGACCCATGTTACATATCCAGTGTTGTCCCTTGATGGATGAAGTGTTAGGAACATGAGACTTATATTTAGCATGTTTGTATATTATAGAGAAATTTTGAAATTATTATCATGAATAGGGTCATATGATTTGGTAAACCTATTCAATTAAAAATATTCTCTTATAATGGTGGTACTCATCCCAAGGTTCATGCTTGGGAGTTTACATGTTATATGTCTCAATGTTCATGTCTAAAAAGTCATACATGTCCCATAATGTATACATAACATATTCAGAAGTGTGATCCTGACAAGGTCGACTAGTCTGGGGGATGTCAGGTGAACTATCATACATGTCCAAAAATCAATATAAAAATTGTTCAACATGTCTGAGGGCTATCATGTGCTCCATGCTGATATATCCAAGCATTTTTTTCTGGTCAACCTGAATTCTATAAGGGTTGATGCATGAACTATGCTAACACGTCCAAGCATGTTTTGAGACCTATGAAATAGGTTAGAGTACTATCACGTGACATAGATAATATGTATATGTCTATTTTTGTGAAATATGAGAAATTTATAAGAGTTTCCTGTGATCTAGGATGACATTCCTGAATTACTTTTCCTAATCCATCTTACATGTATAGATGTTTTCGTGTGATCCAGGATGGAATGCCTAAAGATATTTACATGATCTATCACAAATGTATGGAGGTTCTCACATGATTAATTTATGTATCAGGAAAACACCTTTCCCCTTTAATGGAAATTAGTGTATCTATCTTTTCATGAATCATCTATAATTTTTAGAATTCATCTTGTAAACATAAAAAAATTTCTACAGTTTACATATTGAAGAACCATGTGATCAAACTAAAACATTGAATGTCATTATTGTGATCAAACCCACATAACATATATCCATTTGTTGATAATGAATAATCTCATAAATTATATATACAATCTATGTAACCCCTTAGTGAATCAGTGGGATTAACAAAGATAAAACTCTTATGATTACGTAGTCTTCCACTCCAAAAGTCCACCCCATCATTATTTGTACATGAGTTTATTTTTTTCTATGTATTGTGGAGATTTTATAGATATCACCAGATAATATCTACTAAACTTTTCATTAAAATAATACCTCTTATAATGTCTTCATTTTATGGATATCATTTCTAGATTCGATGATATATCATGCAGTCTTCATGAATAAGTCATATGATATCATCCCTTTGTTGAAAAATAAATGCAGACCACATGATTACATAATAATAAATTTTTATACTCTCTAAAATGATTAGGAAACATGTATGTGGGACATCACACGATCAATTATCAGGAATATAGTTTTCTACCAACCTATCACATAATTTTTCCAAAAATTATAAGGTATTTCATGTGATGAAGGGACTAGTCACATCAACTATGTGACCCCTTCATGTGAAAAGCAGTGTAACATGTTATCACATAAGGATCCTATCAAATTCATCATTTTTTCCAAGACCTGTTCCATATATTCCAAATGGTTGTCTATTATTTTTCCACTAACTCATTGCATGATCGATTTGTCATGTAACATGACTTTCATAGAAAGAGACTGACATGTATGAGGGCTTTGATGAGCATAAACTGGGGAATCATAGGGCCTACACTAGATCTAGTCATCTTATTAGAGGTTCTTCACACGATCTTAAGGTATCATTTGAAAGATTTCATGTGGCTATTAGGGATTGTTTTAGATCCTTCTTAATATCAGGATGGCATGTTGTGCAATTTTCAAGTAAACTGTGTACAAATCATGTTAAGCTTGTAATCCCTCTGCATGATGCTCCTAAGAACATGTGATTGTGAATCCTATTAAATTTTATGATATTTTCATACTACTAATGATTAATATACAGGTATCCATTATTATTCCTTCATTTCATGTGTAGGGATGATAAAATATATGCTTTTGGTGTTTCTGCATCCATAAATTTTTTTATGCTCATTTTTTGGGAATTATCAAATGAACTTAAATTGAAGTGATGTCTTAAGGAACGAGGACTCATTTATAAGTATGTGAACTCCAACATTAGTCTCACGAGATTATACTAGTTGGTATTATGGGAATTTTTTGTTCTTGGTAGTGATATTTAAAATTCCTCATGGTTCCCTGTGAATGGGGGGAATATGGCAATGAATTTTATTAAGACATAAATCTCTATAAGTATAACAATTTTTTCTTCTATATGATCATTATAGAAGACTAATTATCATGACCCATTCATGATTTCCATTATCATGATATCCTTGTGTGGACCCTTCTCATGAAGGAATTTCCTTTGAAAAATTATTCAATCAAACCTTTAATCGATCAAAGGTAACTTACTTGAACTAATATGGATTTCCTTATCCACAGTGTTGTTTTATATGCCTCGTGTAATCCTACAGGGTGTCGTGTGATTTCACGGTTCGCATAACTATCATACAGTCACATGAATCAAGTGATTCTTTACATGATTATTGATAACATGTTTTCTACTGGGGAACACAATTTCTATGTTTTGAAATGGATCACAAAATTCTATAAATGCTTCCCAAGTAGAATACTTATTATATTTTATTAACCTAAATGTTTTCTTATTCTATATTATAACTCTTATCATGTATGATTTACACTCTATATAGATGGATTGTAGTTTATTTTCCTCTTATGATGTGTCTAATCGAAGTGTTATTATTGTTGGGAACCACAATTTCAGTCCATTGTATCAGGTCTTTTTCAGTACAGAGGATTTAAAGGCGATTCCTTCAGATGTGCTTCAAAAAAATTTCAAATTCATAGGGACACAATTTATACTAATTCATCCTTGTGGATAATACTCTCATTCCATCACCTCACCAAAATCTTTTTTCTCTATGAATTTCATCTTCTCTTTTATTCATTCCAATGTCCATTTTAGAGGACATTCAGTTGATCATAACACTATTAAAGAGGATATCATATAGGTTGGATAACTCCCATATTGGACTATATGGTCATGATATTTGTCATACTCTGATCACATGGAGTCACTAAAATACAATCATCTTCTACTTGGGAAACCAGAGAATTAAAGGGAATTAAAAGTGGGATTTTTTACCTGGATGAAAATATCCAGATGAATGGTTGAAGAAATTATGGGTTTGGTAGAGTTTTACATTATTTTTTGATCATCTTCGTTACATGCCCCTCTACAAAAAGACATAGGTTTTGAAATTTATTATATATATCCACCCATAACATCTTATAGAATTGATCTTCCATTGGTTTGATGAAACCAACTCACGTAATCTAAATTATGGCAAGGTAGGGATCATCCTATGTGATGTTTATAAATAGTGGGAAAAAATCCCTCCTTGGGAGATATTTGATGAATTAATTCCTTCCAAAAAATTTTGGATGACCCTCAAAAGATTCCATCACTGGCTTGATATATACACATTATTCTAAAGCAGAGGCAAGAGAATGAGATGAATCTATGCTTAGTGATTTCCTTCATGGATTGGATCAAAATAATTCTTTATCATAATGAGGTTTGGATAAATGTTATACATCATTATTTTTATACATCTTTACATGCTCATCATATCCTATGATATTTATAGGCTATCCTAGACGTTGGATAATATACATCATGGCCTATAAGGTATGGTTGAAGGTATCTCCATGTCCTGGATTGGAAATATTTTTTAGCTAGATTTCTTAATAGATGGAATTCCCTAACTATAGATGCATTTCATGGATACCATGTTGGATTGTTAATGACGGAATCTTAACTAAAAGATGGGATTCATATCAATATAGTAATGACAACCCTTATTCACTTCAATCATACTCTTAGCTATGTTCAAAATGTTAATATCCCTTACCAGATCAGTTGACATTTTCAATTTTTATTTCAATTGATATGAGATAATTTTTAGTGTTACAAGAATATGAATACTATTGAAATTCGTCATTACAAGTTCCATCATAGGATGAAAATTTCCTTTATGGGTGAGGAGATTCCATTTGTTCTTGATTATCTTATCGATATATTATTCTAACAAAAATATTTCAATTTCATTTTGCACCAAAAACGTAGTGGGATGATTATTGAAGATGGAAGTGGTTCCCAAAACATGAGTTAATATTAATATTCTCACTGAGATTGGTTCATTACAAATCATGTAGATGAGATAGTCATCATTGATCTCTATGTCCCTCATCAGTTTTTTTTTCATGTTTTACTACACTAGAAGTGTTTCTCCTATTCCTTTAGCTGATGTGTGGAGAGTAAAACATTCTGAACTCATTATTCATATTTTCCAGTACTAGATCAAAAAAATACAAAAGAATAAATAGTTATTCCACTAACCTATGACTATATATTTATTTCATTGAACTATTCCCATGTATGGGTTAAATGTTACCTGGTTAGAATGTAATGTTGATTATTTTTTCAAGAGGAAAAGCAATGTTCCATCTCAATCCCTCTTTATCTCAAGGTGATGGATCAATTTCTATTTTTGGAAGATCCCCCAAGGAATATATCTCACTATATTGATGAGTATCCCGCCCTAATAATTATCGTGTATTCTCCATACATTAGGTGAAACATTTTCCACTAGTACCAAATATAAATTTTCCCTAACACACCATGCCCTTATAATGGGATAATCTTCAATAGATTACATTTCACATACTCTAAAAACAATCCAGTATAAGAGGTGCATGATAGAATTTGATGATCGAATTTATTTGGTTAAATCAACAACGTATTATTCAAAGGTACTGGGGGAAATAATTCATAAACTATCTCATTTTTATGATCACCTGAGTGACTTCACCACACACATAACATTACAAGATGTCCAAAAAAATCATGAAAAGTATGAACTTTATAAAGAGGCATATTTATTAGATTCTTCTTAGGAAGTTTTGATAATATTTATTCTTTTATTGATACATTTATTCCTATTGTGATAGTATAGGAAATGGAGTGTATGGATATTCAACATTCAACTAATGACTCCCATTAGATGATATATGATATGAAGGACACTTGAGACCAATTTTTAAAATGATCTTATTGTATATTCTATAGGAATCCTGGGAGATACTCTAGACTATTGATATTTTTCCTTATCATCACATCATATATGAATTAATATTTTGGGCACAATATATTTTAATGATCTTTATTGTTCATTTTAGAATGAATTTTTCATTATCTTCATATCATATATATTCATGATAGAAATCACCATTTCTTTTTTTCTTTTTGTAGTAATAATTGATCCCCAAATTGACCCCTAAATCTTGATTTATAATGGGTCTCTTGTGAGAATTTCTTGTGAATGATTAAGGGAATAAGAATACTTATAGAAATATATTCTCCATATATTTTGTGATCACCTAGTACAAATGTATAATTTGGTTAAATAAATAGAAAAGAGAATTTTACCTAATTTTATGGTAGTTTAAGGGGTTGGATATCAGAGTATGAAATTTTATAGGGATAGATATTGGTCCCTATAAGCTTTTTTATCCTTTAATTTTAACATAAAAATTTCCTAATATATTAATGGAATTACTTAGTGGTCTTGATCAAATATTTTTATTAGGATAAACTTGTTGTTTATTTATCCAGAAAAGTTTTATTAATGTTCCATTTAACGTTCTCTCTGTTTATATTTTCTATTACACCATGTGTGTATGATGAGAATAGATTTGACTTTTTCTGAGGGTTTCCTTTACATGTTGTTAAATTTTTGAGAATTTTTATTATTTAAATGAATTTTTATGTTTTTGAAATTTAGTCCAAGGAATTTCTATAGTTTAGGGTATTATAGAATGTATCATTTTTTATAGTTTAGGGTCTTCTATCTCAGAGAATCCATTATTGGTTATGATGGATGAGTATTCATGAAGGGTTCAGACAGCCATCATCCTGAATGATAATGGGTTTTGTTAATGGATTCATAATTTTATGGATGGAAAATCACATGGATAGTTTTCATATGGGTTGTGTAAATCACTTAATAATCAGTTTGATCCAGATATGAGGAGATGGGGTAGTTAAAATGGGGATGACCACAAAACACTCTAAAGTGAGAGTTCCACTACAGTGTTTTTGGGGAACATGAGGATTTGATATCCCTTTCTAAAAAGAGGAGATGCCTCTACATGACAATTAAAGGGACCCTATCCCTAAATAAATAGGGATTACATGAATTTTTATGTAGTGGGGTCCCCACTCGATTCCACGGTCTATTAAATACATATGAAGATTCAAATATTTGGATGATGAAGTTGGATATGCAGAAGAGAGTTTTCCATGAATGGTTTTGGAATCCCATGGGTAGTTTGGTTTATGGATATGAATTTTCGGCCCAATATTACATAATTTCAAGTCATACAATGAGGGTTTCTAAAATTATTTAGAAAAATGTACCACCACCTTTCTTAAAAATGGAATAAATATACATTTACATAACATTGAGGGTGTCATATCCACTAAAATAATTTTTTCATTGAAATAAAAAATCAAGATTTATTATCATCTAATCTAACTAAATATTAATGAAAGTGGGTACATGTTGGATATTTGTGATGATGGAAACCAATATCACATATAGTCACGATAATAACTCATGTATTTAAGGAGGAACATTCATCCCAAACCAAAACATCCACTAGTAAAAAACTCTTAAGCATTTCATTTTTCCCTGATGAATTATATGGGGGACCCTTTGGATTTTTAAGTCCATGTTAACAATACACTACATGTGATAACTAATGGAAATGAGTCTGGGTTTTGGGGTTTTAAGAGAAGTTTAACAACTCAATTTATTGGTGGATTTTAGCTCAAAATTTCATAGATGTAAAATTGGTTAGTCTAATAATTAAGATTGACGGAGGGTTCGAAACCGTAGAAGTTATTTCAATGTCTACTGAACATTTTATAATAAGGGACGAGAGGTGATAAATCATATCTCTATATGTTTCCTAAACCAAAGGTATCTTTTTAGAATAGACCATATATTACATGGAACATAATTTGTTCCCCATAAGTTGGGTGCCTTTTTTATTTACACTATATCTTTCCTTCCAAACTATGAAGATGAAGAGTTTAGAATACGTTGAATTGACTTTTTCTTAGAGAGTCCTGCATGTGTTTTCAAACTAAAACGTTTAATGTCTCATTCACATGGAGTTTTTTGTCTTTATATTTGGAGATATTTTTAAGGGGGGTGTTACAAAATATCACTATTAGTCCCTTCATGGTCAAGATTACTCCAACACCCTTTTGAGAAAGAGATGAAAGTTTTGTAAATCATGGATCCGAGTTCTCGGGTTAAGAGTAATGGTATGGGACAGTCATGCCAAGGATGTTTGTAAATTACTCTTTAATTATGAGATCCACATTAATTAAGTCAAGGACCATATGGATATAAGACCCTTCATAAAATTACAAAATACAACTGGTTGATGGGTCTAAGGACTTTATGTGGAAAAAATCATTCATGGTCAAAATGATGGTTCTTTTCTCCCTTAAAAGGGTCATGTAACATTTCTATCAACCCAGGATTCACAATATATGATGTTTGAGTCCGTTATTTAGGTGATTAGGATGAGTATGGAAGCACCATGAACATTGGATTACTAGGGCTAGGGTATATCAATTAATTAAAATGGAATAATTATTAATGAGGATCTAAATTGTTTAATTACATACATAATAGAAACTCCTTACATGTAGTTTATCATCATGAAATACGGACTAATAATTGTGTTGTTTAACATTATATGATCTATATATCTTCCATGCAGTTTAATATCATGTTGTGATGATGTGTTCCCTAAATTTTAATCATCATTTGGAATGGATTTGTCCCATACAGTTTAATCATAATTTTTTCAAGCACATGTTCTAAACTGTTTAATTTTTATGTGTTAAGGATGTGTGAACTGATTGTAAAATTATTAAATTTAACCCCAAAGAGACTCCTTAATCATTTGAGTTACTATAGGAATAATTAAAATTTCAATGGTTGGAATTTCCTTGTTTCCTACAAATTTCATATGGGTAGGAATCATTTAACATCAAAACGTATTATATAGATCCCAATAGGGATCAAAATCACAAGTGGAGAGGGATGATTTTTATCGAACCATGAATAGTATTTTTAAGGCCTTCCCTCTGTGGATCTTGGTCATGTGCGGGTAAGGAGGATTATGTCTTACCTTAGAATTGATCTACTGGGGAATTATAGTATCACTTCTATGGTTAAAACACTTCAGTAGTAGGGGAAATTACCCCATTTTACTTTTATACACGGTTGGATAGGTGATGGGTAAATCAATAATCACTACAGGTCTTGTGAGTATAAGAGTAAATCTATACATAGTAATGATGAGTGAATATTACTTCTATAGATAGGGATCATGTAAAATTAATTGGAACATTTGTTACTTTAAATGTTGTTGTTGGACACCATAAATGGGATATGAGCATCATTAAAATTTTCAAAGAATTAAGAATCAAGTCACATGTTGTTCCCCTTAGTTAACCCTACATAGATCATGCTCATATGAAAAGGGTGTAGGAATTT
Organism: Viscum album; assembly: GCA_963277665.1. Classification (NCBI taxonomy): domain Eukaryota; kingdom Viridiplantae; phylum Streptophyta; class Magnoliopsida; order Santalales; family Viscaceae; genus Viscum; species Viscum album. Next base: position 474,445,982 of record OY728151.1, read on the forward strand.
TCTTTTCTTCCCACAATGATCCTTGAAAACACAGTATGCTAAGGTATCCCTTATGTAGATCATGTTCATATATAAAGAAATTTAATTTCCATATCATATCTTAATAAAAATATGATACATTTATTTCTACCATATATTTCATTATAAGGCTGCCTTCACTAATGTGTTTTTGGTATTTTAAGGATGAACCACATTTAATGTTGTGTAACATCATGAGATAAGGATATATCATAGAGTCTAATGGATAACTCAAGGAATTTGGGACTTCACACGAGATTAATTCCCCAAAATGGAGGGGTAAAATAATTTGATGTCAAAATATTACACTGATTATGGGTTTGATTTATATATGAGTTTCATCAAGGGTATCTAAATCCTCTGGAATAGTTGGTTTATGGGAAGTCTAAAATATTACCCATGAATATATGTGCTAATGAGATATGTGTACTGGTAGTTATATTTAAACCATTAGTAATGGAAAAGGGGTCGTATCCAGTATTTTCAATACAATAACACCTATATTTAAAGTGGTATATTCCCCTAAAACCAGAATATTCACTTAGTGTACGTTCTGAAGCATTTCATTATTCACAAAAAAATCCTAGTGGGGTCCCTTTAGATTAACCATCCCCTGTTACATGTTCCCTATATTGGGAACCAATATAATGGGTGATCATGGTCTATGGGGTTTCAAGAGAAGGACATAAAATCATGTAATTGATTGGTATAAACTTACATATCAAATATATGAAGTTGGTTCATAGAAAATGTAAGATTCAAGATGGGTTTGAGCACCCAAATTGCTATGTCAATGTGTATTGAACACTTTTTAAGGGTATTGTAATGGAACATGATATTCTTGAGTATACATTCATCATTGGGTTAACTTGTTTGGCATAAGGATCTCGTGTTGTGTATTCTAACATCTTTTTACTAGTATGTGGTTTCTTATATATGTGTAATATTCACTTGATCACATTGCTCAAAGAGCCTTGCTAGGTACCCTAAGATCACATGATTCATTCTCAATTAGATAAACTTGGGTTATTTGGGAATTCTACTTTTCCAAGAGTGGGTTTATAATAAAGAATTTAGGGGGGGTTTATGTTGGTATAGGAGCATAAATTTCCACATTTTCCCCATTGATTAATATAGATAGCAGTAAAGGGAGTCAATAGTTGGGCCTAAAATGTGAGATCCATGAATTTCTATGTATCCTGTAATGACATGAAAAAATTCATATGTATTTCACATATATATATTCCTTATATATGTCAAACCCATATATTTGAGGTAGAATTTCCAATTTATATTATCTCTAAACCCATGATTTGAGATTTGGCCATCACTACTTATCCTGAAATCATAGGAATCAAGCCACACATGGTTCTTTTATATGATCACTTATACTAATTTGATTCTCACATAGAGATGAGGCATCATATTTTAGGAATAGATATATCTTATGAAGAGTATTATATTGTTGAATAAACGTCATGTTTTGGTAATGAATGATATATTCCTTGAAATTTTATGTAATTTGTTATGGGTGTGGAGATGGGGTGTAGTTAAACACCTTTTTTCAGGACTTAGTTATGAAGGTATAAACCAATGAGTCATTCATGACTCCTCTTTTACATGAGAGAAATAAATGAATTTAATCATTTATTTAAATTTCTTTATAATTTATTATTATTTTCTGAATGGTGTTATTATCATAAAACAATTAGAGAAATATTCCATAGAGTTAAGAGTGAATTTTCCTATAGGATCAAAACATCCACAAGGTATAGGCTTTGACACATTGCGTTATTCACCCATGAATCCTAGATGGGTTATTTCTAGAATTTTCAGTCCATATGACCAATATTCTACGAGGTATAAACATAAGGATGTGGGTTTAAGGTCCATGAAATTCCGAGATAGTATATGATCATGGAATTTGCTGATTTATATATGAAAAGGGAGAATTAAATATATATGACTGAAAAAATGGGTGTACATATGGATTTTTAATCTCAAAAAACATAGGACATCATATAAGACACATAATTTGAAAATAAGGTTTACAAGATTACAAATAGGTAATCTTTCGTTGACAATGGTGAGATGAATAGATGAGTATCATCAAGGGTATATGAACCTACATGAATAGTTTTGTTATAGGAATTGTAAATCACAACCGAATTATAAATGAACCAATGATAGATGATGATCTATGTTAAAGATCAACCATTAGTAATTGATGAGATCCTATATACCACCATGTTAGGAATATAGATTCATAATTTAGGAGGTATTTTCATTAGGACCAAAATATCTACTAGGAGTATGCTTCGAGGAACAATGTTATTGACCTGTGAATAAAATTACGGTCCCTATGGATTAACCAGTCCATATTACCAGTTTTTGATATGGAGGATGAAGAAGATGGGAGCTCGTGGTCCATGGAGTTTGATGAGAAGGATATCAACTCAAGGAATTAGTCAGTTTCAACTCATATAATGAATATATGAAGTGGTATTATGGGGAACATACAATAAAAGGGTTTAGAAAAATCATATTACAATTAGTATTGAAAAATTTTCAAGCTGAAGGGATAAAACATGAAATAACTATTGACACATTCATCAGTGGGATAACCTATCTGGGATGAAGACCTTATTTCATACAAGTTTTCCTCATATAGAGGTAAGGTAATCCAAGATCTAATTGGCCTGAGGGGCATTCTGGGTTCCCTATGATTAGATGAGCCATGCTTTTCATGAGAAACAAGTGATAGTTGGGAAGTCGATTGTGTTGTGTGAGGGTGAATAATTGGAAATATGTAGGGACATCATAGGAAATATTGAAAATTTTGTTTCTAATTGAGATACATATTTGTGAGTGATGAGAGATTATAACTAGTCCTGAAATGGGAGATCCTAGTTTTTCTATGTATCCTATGGTAACTTGAATCAATCCAAATAATGTTTTATTAGATAATCCACTATGCAGGTATGACCCATACACAAGGGGAGGGATATTTTTGTTTCATTATATATGGAATTGGGAATAGAGGGGTTTTTTTCACTACATATCATGTGGTAATTGGAACCCAGATAACTATATTTGATAGATGCAAAAACCATTGTGTAGGGATAACTCATATATAGGGATGGGATGAATTTTTTTTTATTTTCGATGGGTTGGGGAATGATGATGTGGGATCCACAATGTATCCAGTGGTAATAGGAATCAATACACTTGTATTTCTCATATAGAAAATTCCCTTATAAATTTTATACTCATACATAGGAATGAAGAAACATAATTTTTAATTTTATATAGATCATGATTTTGCACAGAAATTTTTCAATGAAGTAATGTTCTGAATTATGGAAGAAGGAAACCATTCATGAATGAGGATCTAGTAATATACTCAAATAATATAAATTATCTCATATTAAATGTGGTTAGAGAGAATACAACATGATCTAGTAAATCCTTACATAGGATTCTTTGTTTGACATAGATCAATCTCAAGCATCAGGGGTGGGGGGAGTCCCATAAGCTAAACACATGCTATGAATATATTTTTTTTCCACCAGGACTAAGGAGGTTATGATGATTAGAGTATTCAGACCTTTACCAGATTCAATATTGTATAACATCTTATGACAATGGAACCCCCCATGTAATTTAATGTCATGTAGAAAATATTTCTTCTATAAAGTTTAACATCATAATGTAATGATATAGAGTTCTGTATAGTTTAAATTCATTCCCCCAAGGATTAGGGATGATGATAGAATTTATGAAATATACTTCTTGATAAATCATGCATTTTGTGGGGGAATAACATGGTTCCCATCCATTTTTTCCAATGAGTAATCCCAGTTGGAATAAAACGTTTTTTATGATTTAATGTCCTTCCCTCTTGTGTTCCACATTTAGGGTTTGATTCCCAAGTATCATTGATGTTAGGAGGGAAAAAACTAATTCTACTTAGATGAACAAGAAGAGGAAAATCATTTAATTAAAGGCTCAAAAATATAATTTGGTAGTGTAGTGTATGAAATCATTACAAAATTGAGCCATTATTACACATATAGTTGATTTTTTTAATTTCTTTTCATCTGATAGTTATCAACATGATATTATTCAGAGTACGGGAAATTGGGAGTAATTTCGAAAAAATACTTTCATTTTATATTCCAATGAATATGGGGTCCCTTTCATGGTAGTGTTAGTTATTTTATAATATGACCATAAATAATACATACATTTATTAGGCGAAGACGCCATGTATTCTTCCACCATTTTCTAGATAAATTTTTACATCGATTTATTATAAACATCAATCTATCCATTTGTCACAACATTGAAGTGATATGGATGGTTTGAATCAATTTATATTCTTTATACCTTCTCTTCAACTTAGAGAAGTATATATTCTTTTTGTTTCAATTAATATCATTTTGGGGACACCAAATGAAGTAATAATATTGGACTTCATGAAGTTGATTCTATTCTTCTTCCCAGCATTGTTTTGGGGTATAATATATACACATTTGGAAAATATGTATATTGAAGTAAGGATGTACATATATTTATCAACTATAGCAGAAGGATATATCCCCACAAAATCTATTACATATATGTAAAACAACCATAAATATTTATATCTGTGTAGAAATTATTTGTTTTTTATGGATGAATTTTTCATTAATATAACTTGAGTGACATTTCATGGTGAATTCCCACTATACCACACCTTTTTCTTCTAGTATTAACTATGTATCCTAATTTTTTGGGAGAGTATACTTTAATAATGTTGAACACCAATGGAGCCCACATGGACTTCCATTGTAACAGTGTGAGTCTCTCCTTCTTTAATGAGCCTCATGAGGATTCCATTGAAGCCACATTTAGAGAAGGATTTCTACTTGTTTTTTCCATATTAAAGGGTGATGTTTACATTCAAACATTGAATATGTTACCTTTTCCTTTGATCGAATGGGAGGGTTCCATTTTATAGGATATATATTATGTGGTCCATCCATCTAGGGTTAAAAATTGATCTTCAAGATTTGGGGAAGCATTTACTTGATTTAATTCCTTCGTATCATAATTGATGACTAGTGAGACCACCCTTTGTATTTTGATGCATTAAAGTACATCATCATTATTGAGATTGGCCAGTAATATGGAAAAATTATCTAATGACTTAAAATATGAATTTTTTGAGTGGGGTACATGATATTGTGTTAGTTAAAAATTGAATTATGTCATAAATTCTTTATATAACTTTTGATAGGATCCAATTATTCCATTTTGAAATAAAACTCTCCATTGATCAATTTGATCACTAGATCTAAAGAACTCCATATATTCATGTAGGATATTTAGAGCTATAGGTCTCAATTCAGGCATATGATAACATATTAGTATTCCACCTCATTAGTGGTGTATCATTCATACAATGGTAAAAAGTAGCTGAAATTTCCTTGATTAGGTAAACAAAGGAAATCCTTAAACCAACTTAGTTGAGCCTTAGGTTTTCCATTATCTTTCCATCCAGACATTAGGATGCACCATCTAAAAACATATCCTACTGTCAAGGAATATTATTAGGGTAAAATACTTCCTCATCATTATGTTCGACATCCACATACATTTTTTGGGGTTGGATGTACTTCAATGAAATCATCAAGGGACATCCCTTTGACATTTTTTATAATAATTTGATGTTATACTAATTTAGAACAACATACCATCATTACAAGAGCCTAGTAAACATAGGGAAGACAAGAATATACTTGAGATGGTTAATGTGAGAGCCTAGGTGGACCTTGTGGTGCAAATAGTAATGCCTCATATTTTTCATTGTAAAGATGAATGTGAGGCCGTTCTTCTCTATAACATAATATAATGTATGATTATCTAGAATTTTTTGAATGATATATAAAAAAAATTATTATTTTATTCCCTGAATCATTTGTGTACATGCATAGATCATCAAACGATCATTCCATGGAGACCACATACTAGATAAGTGGCTCTCTTTTTTTTTGTGCAACCAAGACTAGTGGTGAAGATGAAACTACTTGATATACTCAGAATCCATAATGAAATCCATTACCCATATATAAAAAACTCCATTATTCATAAATATATATGAATGGGAGATATTTTACAGCTATTTTGTTTATGAATCTCTTATTATATGTAGTATCTATGATTTTATGGAGGTTTAATTAAACATATTTCAGTAGAATTTCCGGGGTACAACTTGATTTCACGGTAGTGTGCGATGAAAATATGTATTTTCCCTTACGTTACTTGAAAATAAATCTTAAGTGGGTTTATCTCCAAACAACACATTTCTAATTTGTCTATTATTGTTTGATGATTAATATGGTGAGAACAACATAATTGATATTTAACAAATAGGTCATTGATTTAACATACAGTGATTCATACTAATAAGGGTTTAATGATATGATTAATGGTCTGTTCGTAAGTACTACTGGTGTTATCCCTGGAAATGGGAGTGACTACGAAACAAAATATTCCATGAGTGTCTCCAAGGTTAGTGGCTTCCACATTTCGAGGGGCCATTATGTTCCAATTTTATCATAAATACCCATCCATAATGGAAATATCTTAGGATCTAATAGTCACATAAATTATAAGTTTCTTGATTAATAATTGAAAATAATCCCTCATGTATTATCGATTAAGGTCCCTAAAATGAATTCTTTCCCTGTTCTACCCATTACTATTCTTTATGATGAGGTTATTGGAAAACCAATTTGGGCACTTCACATATTGATAAATGATGGATTTGATCAATTTTGGAACTTAATATTCTATATTATAATCAGGAAGGGTGTATTCTTCTGATTTCGTAGATGATGAATCAATGTCTATCAGGAGATCCAAGGTGATGAGTATCTATATTGTGGTCCATTTTGACCATCTATATCTAATTCCAAGTGAACACTTATTGATGATACTATAGAAATTAAATGTTCATATTTTTCTCATTGAGTGGAATTGAGGCACAAATCAACATAGGTAATTGGTCTTCCTCTTTTCCCAAAATCACCTACATGAGCTCCTCAATAGTGGTAGAGACCCCTTCCTCAAATGTGGAAGGATTGTTCCTTGGTTTATTATATTATTATTCTTTCACTATTTCTATGTATCAATAATCAGGAATGGTGGATTATTCAGGAGAATCTATGAACTAGTAGATATTATAGAATCCATGAGAAGTGACATTCACATATTGACCTTCCAATTTCATTATGGAGAGGTTATGGGGAATCATTACTTCCATCACATTTCCAATAGGATCTAGAGAGTTTTGAACACCTATATATGTAAGGGATTCCCATGGGAAACTAAAAATTTATTCTAATGGTGAGAGGGTATACAAATATCATGATAGATCATTAGTATGACTTCCCATTGATGAAACCACATCATCTGGAAAAATTACTCTCACATATAAATGGGTTGGTAAAGTTTAATGTTCCTAATATCTAGTTGGGACTGAGTCTTTGACCTCTATCTGGATTATGGGCAGTACATAATCATGGTTGAGCATGCCCCATGGATTCATAGGGCCTGTTCCCGTGTTATTGAGAGAAGAAACATGCAAGTCACACTTTATAATTGGTTCTTTTTTTCGCCCCTATTATTGAAAAATTCCTCAATGTATACAATTTCAAGTATTCTAAGGGTGAAATATACAAATTAAGTATGTTTAAATTTCCATTAATGGGGTATTTTAGACATTGATGAAATGTTTATGGTACGTGCACGTGGATATAAAGCCTTGATTTTTGAGAAATACATTATATGTTGTGTGTTACTAGATAACCATGAACACAAATTTGTATATGAGGTCCTCAAACTAATCCTTGAGCTTTATCTTTCAAGGGTCATCTTCTATCATTTGGCATACCCTTGGATGGTAAGATTCATTTGAATCAAATCAACCTCAGTATAATATAATCATAGGCGAGTCTACACCAGTATGTGGTTGATCCTAGGACCATTTTCGACATGATCCCTTCAAATATTGAAATTTTATATCCTACCTATGAAATAAAGGTGTATGATATTCCATGAACGGATTCTTCCCCATCATTCTCAATTAAAGATACAATGATATGACATTCTACTATTGTGGCCCCCACTTGATAAACCAATGTGGTAATGAATTCCGTCATAAACTACTAGGTGACCTAGAGGGATTCATTGAATTCTTCTGTGAGTTATTTTGAGAGATGGATAACATATATGATATGGGGTTCTCTGAGGACATCCTATAAACATTTTAGAATGTCATATTTTGGTTCTAAATAGATTCTATTCCTAGGGTGGGGTTTCTCCTCATCATATATCTTAGAAGCTAATTGGTTTGGGTTGGAACCCAAACTTCTCCTACATAAATATTTAATCATAATACTTGGAAACTAATTACAAAACATAATAGTATATACCATAATAATTTTGGTCTAGTGACTTTAGAAATTTTGACAAATAAACAACAGGTCCACAAGTTGGCTACGTCATCACCTAATATATAACCCATCGAGCCCCCTCATCCGAACTCAATGCTTGAAAATGTTATGTAATAAAAATGAACTGAATAGTTAGAAAACATATTACAAAATTGAGGACTTTTACCAGTATATATTCTATAGGATTAGAAAAATCCATAAATTTATCAGAGTTGAAAAGAAACTAAAAAAATTACCTATCATGCTTCCATGCACACTAACACAAAAAGCATCGACGTCTGATTTAGAACTTTAAAGATTCTAGTGAAAAACATTTATAAATAAAAGGTCTATTATTCAATTTCCCAGTAAGTTGTTTTTAAAACCCTTGATAAATCCATTTATAAAAATCCCTTTGATAATAAATTCAAAAAATTCAATTAGAAATACATTTGTAAAACAAATTATACAAAATACTGTAATGATTTAAATAAATAAGTACACATTGAAAATGATTTTAAACTAATCTCGTGATTCAGTTTAAAATATTAATAATGCTCTTAAAAATAAAACAACTGAGGCCACTCAAAACGTTGAAGGTAATCTTGGGCCTACCCACTTGAGGGATGGATTCTCTATCCAATTCCCTGTCTTATTTATGAAGTTTTAGTACCGTTTTTATACTTATATATGCAGTTATATGTGTGAAGTGCATGAAAAATCATCAATATTTTCCACAAATATGATTTGTGCATGGCATGAATATAACATGACGAATTTTTGATATTCACAACTTATTCATACTTAATATTTTTTTGATCATAATTTATTTAAAATGGTTATCTACATAATAATTATTGGGGTATATACATATCATAAATTCATGTTTAAATAAAAATTTGATAAATTAAATAAAATTAAAACATAAATGAAATTATATAAGATGATTCATCCAATATAAGTTGAATTATAAAAATAAAAATCAAAATTTTAACGTAATTGAATAGATTGTCAAACAGATTCCGAGAATCAGTTTACTAAAAATTTATCAATGTTTTCAAACAACTAATCACGTTGGATTTTGTTAAATATATATATATATATATATATATACACACACACACACACACACACACACATATATGAGTATCTCTGTAGAAGAGAATTTGATAAATAAAAACAAACCATAAAACCCATAATTTAAGTAAATTTAATTCCTTATGCAAAAAAATAAAATAGGTATTATAATTTGAATTAAATAAATAAAAAAATCCCTTACACAAAAATAAAATAAAAACTTTAGAATAAATAAAATATTAATCCTGATCTCATATAATTTGATTTCATATCATAAAACACAAGTCGTTTTAATAAAATGGCCCCTACAAATATTAGAGTTTAATTAAACATTGAATTGAAAATAAATATTTTTCCATTAGGAAAAACTAGTAATTATAATAAATATTTTTTTTCTCAAAAGGAAATATAAATTTAGAGTAAAATAAATGTTTCCTTACTAGTTTTATGAGTAGTTTGACTTTTTCATTATTCCGATTGACACTGATCAACTCCCACTTCATAATCATATAAGTGGAAATTACTAGGGATACATCCCTCTACCCTGCTAAACTAGGACTCACTCAAAATCCTATGAAATGGAAGTGAAGGCACTGCTTATATAGTAGTCTCAAACACAGTTGGTAAACTTATAAAACACTGCTTATCATATTCTGGTGATGCTTTTTGAGCAATATGAATGAAAATTAATAGATACATATTGATAAAAAAAATATTTACATATCACATTTTTGGAAGAAGATGTCAAAAGTGATTTTTATTCTTTCCTAAAACATAGAGAGACACCGATAAAAAATTCAGTATTCCATGAAACATGATAAATGGTAATTTCTTTTTTATTCACACAAGATTATAAGTATTAAAAAATGTATTAGGCCTAGAAGATTCCAATAATCCAAACATATAGAAGCATTAGTCATAAACATTGTCAAATATTTACATCAGATAACGATAGAGGAATAAAACCCCAGAAATCAAAAAAATAGGTTATTGTTTGGCCAATTTCAAGAGATTCGTTCATTAAACATGTTAATAATCATTTGATATGGATAAGATAAGTTAGATAAACCTAACTCACAGAAGAATGAAACCTGAATTGCGAGTCAACATCGGCTGGAGAAACAATTCTGACTTGAATCGAAACCTTCGACTTCAATCGAACCACACATACTAACGACCCAAAATCCAACTAAAATCCCCTTCCAGCAGCCAGACATGACCACACCGATGGATTAACTTGACCTCGATGAAGTTGATATTGTTTTCTCCATGGTTGGACTCTATTGATCTTGGCCACTCGAGCTAGGTGAATACTCGATCGAAAATAATCCCGCAACCCGAATACCCGTAATCCCTAAAATTCCATTTTCTTATTTTTAAATCATTTTTTGTTTATTCATGTTATATGTATAAAATTCATTTTATGTTAATACATTCATTATTATTTTATATTATTTAATAATGAATTTATATTTTGATAAAATAATAAATTAAATTATTCATGGTTATATAATTTTATAATACGTGTTTTGTTTCCTATATAATTATTCAAATATAATTATAACTATTTGATAAAATTTTAAAAAAATTATGAATTATTTCATTTAACTAATATATATAAATTATCATATTATTCTTAAATATTATTTAGTATATCCGAAAAAAATTATAATAAGTTTCAAAAATATTGATTTGGTGTGCAAAAATTAATCAATTAAATGTGTGTATTATTACAAAATTATAATCATGTCCATATATATTCCTGAAATGAATTTATATGAATTAGAATATATATATATATATATATTTTAAAAAAATATTGCGTATTGTAAAATAAATTATTATGTTATGGTTTCATGATTTTAAAATTTTTACAAAATAATTTTCTTATTCCAATCTATAGTTAGTTTTAATTTATAAATAATTATTAATTTACTATTTAAATTCTTCCGAGGTGTTACATTATCCCCCCATAAAGGGAATCGCGCCCTCACAATTTGTTTGTTAGACATGAAAAAATTCTGAACTTACATTGTCAGAATTAATGAATTTCTAAGGGGACATATGACTCTAAAGGAAAGACTATTGCATGGATTTTATTTACTGCAAACGAAAACATCTAATCTCCAAAATTCTCTAGATCGTTCCTTTGATACCAACTTTAATGCCCTGATCCCGCTCTTTTGAACTCAGTGCTTAAAAATTACGTGTAATAAAAAGTAACTGAATAGTTACAAACCATATTAACAAAAAGAGGATCTTTTACTGATATAGGTTCTAGAGGATTAGAAAAATACTTACATTTATCTGATTTGAACAAAAAATAAAACATTTTCCTATCATAGTTCCACACACACTAACACCCAAAGCGTCTAAGTCTGATTTATAACTTCCACGATTCTTGTGAAAAACATTTAAGAACAAATGGATCAGTACTGAATTTCCTAGTAAAGAGTTTTTAAAACAATTGAAAAAACCCAATAATAATATCCTTTTGATAATACATCATAAACATTCAATTAGAAATAAATTTTTAGATCAAATTTTTCAAAATACTATAATTCTTCAAAAAATTAATTATATGTAGAAAACTGGTTTAAACTAATCCATTGATTCATTTGAATATATTATGCAAGTTCATAAAAACAAAACAACTGAGGCCACTCGAAACATTGAAGTATATATTCGGCCTACCCACTTGAGAGATGGATTCAATCTCCATTTCCTTGAAGTATTTACAATGTTTGATTACTAGTTTTTTAGTAAATTTTTTTCTATGCTAGCCTTATATACATATAAATTTCAATAGAGTTTAAGATTTGAAAATATATTTATAATCATTCATAGAAAAAACATGTTCAATTTTATTTATATATAAATATTTAAAATATTATTCTTTAGGAGAAATTTCATGTTCAACTTGGTACCACCAAATCATGTGCTACATAAGTTTCACATTTGGAACATTAGTTTGAAACCACATATTTAAAATTTCAATCCTAATCCTGTAAAATTCATTCATGTAAAGTTTATTCAATGCACACAGGTATATTTATATACTTATATATGCAGATACATGTATGATAGGCCATAAATAATCATCAATATTTGGACATAAATATGATTTTTTCATGATATTCATACGACATGATGAATTTATGATATCATCTACTTATTCATACTTAATATTTGGTTTATCATTAAATATTTAAAATGGTTAACTTCTTGAAAACTATACAAGTATATAAATATAATAAACTTATGTTTAACTAAATCATTGATAAATGAAATAAAATTAAAACCTACATGTAATTATATAAGATGATTCTTCTAAAATAAGTAGAATTATCAAATCAAAAATCAAAAATTTATCATAATTGAATAGACTATCTAACAAATTCAGTGCAATGACTTACAAAAAATTTATAAAGATTTTAAACTACTAATCATGTTTTATTTTTTAAAAACATTTATACACACACATATATGTGCATATTTTTAAAAGAGAATTTTATGAATAAAAAACCCTAAAAACAATAATTTCAGTAAATTATATTCCTTGTGTAATGCTAGAAAATAAATATTATAATTTTAAAAAAATAAATAAAACAAACATCCCTTACACAATCATAAAATTTAAACTGGATAGTAATTAAAATATGAATCATAATCTAATGTAATTGGATTTCATATCATAAAACAAAATTTGTTATAATAAAATGGTCTTCTACAGATATAAGAATTAAATTAATCTTTTACATGAAAATTTATATTTCTCTATTACGCAAAACTAGAAATTAGGATAAATTTAATTTTTCTCTCAGAAGGAAATATTAATTTATAGTTAAAAATGACCCCTTAATAGTTTTTTTCATATTAGGACTTTTCCTTTTCCTGGTTGACACTTCCCAAATCCCACTCCATACTCATAGATGTGGAAAATACAAGGGATACAACCCTCTACACCGCTAAACTATGAATCACTCAAACTCCTATGAAATGGAAGTGAAGGTACTACTTTTATAGCAGTCTCAATGACTATTGATAAACTTATAAAAAAAATGCTTATCATACCCTGGTGATGCTTGTTGAGGAATATAAACAAAAATTAATATAAACAGATTGAGAAAATATATATATTTACGTGTCACATTCAGGGAAGAAGACATGAAATAGATTTTTATTTGATTCGAAAATGCAGAGAGACACCAATAAAAAATTCAGTATGCCATAAACCAAGATAAATGGTATTTTCTTTTGGATTCTCACAATAGTATAAGTACAAATAATGGATTAGGCATGGAAGATTAAAATAATAATAAAATATTAATGCATTCAATGTAATCTTTGTTATATATTGACATCACATAACAATTGACGAAGAAAATTCAAGAAATCGACAAAATAGGTCATTGTTTGGATGATTTTAAGATATTTTCTCATTAAATGTGTTAATACTCATAGATCTGGACAATAAGAATGAGATAATCCAACATAAAGGAAGAATGATACCCTAACTATGACTCGATGTCCACTAGAGAAACAATTCTGACTTGAACCAAAACCTTCGACTTTGATCGAACCATGCCTGCCACCAACTCAGAATCCAACTAAACTCCATCATTCGTGGCTAGAAGACATCACACCAGCAAAAAAACTCAACCTCGATGAAGATTCTCTCAGTTTCTCTACGGTTGATCTCTACCGATTCTGGCCTCTCGAGCTTTGTGAATAATCAATCGGATTCACCTAAGAATCACACATCTCAAAATCCGAAAACACCTAATACCTGATTTTCTATTTTTTTCATATCAATTCGTTTTATTATTTTTATGTTAATAATTTCATTGTTATTTTATCTTCTTTAAAAATAAATTTTTATTTTGATAAAATAATAAATTTACTAATTTATAGTTACAGAATTTCATAATCTGTGTTTTGTTTCCCATATAATTATTCAATTACAATTATAATTATTTTATAAAATTTTCATTCAGTTATGTATTATTTCATTTAAATCATATATATAAATTATCTTATTATTCTTAAATATTATGCAGTATATCAGAAAATAAATATTTATAATCTTTTTATAAAATATTGATTTTGTGTGAAAAAATAATAAATTAAAAGTATTTATTATTAAAAAAATAATACTCATATACATATATATGCCTGAAATAAATTTTTATGAATTATAATATATATATATGTATATATATATATTAATAAAAAAAATATTTTTTCTTCGGATTTAAATTATTAAGAAATATTCACATGATTTTAAAATATTTACAAAACAATTTTATTAAACAAACATTTAGTTAGTTTTAATTTTTAAATATTTTTTAAATTACTATTTAATTTTTTTTCAAGGTGTTACACAATATGTTCTTTATAACTAGAACCATTCTTAGACATATCATATATAATACCTTCCATCATTTCGTGTGGAAACAATTATAATAAAGGGTGATATAATATTATTACTAATGTTAAACAAGGGAGATATCAACGCATCATGAATAATAGGGTATGAGAACATGAGAAAAATAATGAAAAATCTTAACTTTTTTATCATATATTATAAACTATATTTGTGGGAAAAATCATAGCAGTTCATAAGAAATAAATCATAAAGTAATCAAATAACTTGAGCCTTGAGAGCATAACTTTGGCATAAGATATACAATTTCTCATACACAAAAGCATAGATAATTATATCTCAACGGTCTCCACTAAGATATTTATATCATGTAAGGATTGAGATATCCTCCTATGTACCTTCTTGGGTAATGGTATAGTATCACAAGTAGCCTCTTTTGTTCTTGGGATAACATCCTATCTACTAGCTTGGGATTTCCTCATGTGTTCCCTCTTTCATTCATAAAATAAAATTCCATGAACCATTTGAGATCATAAGTATTGATCATTACCCAATTATTTGGTTAGATATATAGGTACCACCAATCATATAAAAAATTCATTTATATTCTACAAGGTCATAAAACATTCATTATATCATTACCTTTGAAAGGATGTGGGTTCCATAATCATTTCGTCATAGATAACCCATTGAAAATAAATGGGTTTCATTAACATCTTCTCACCAAGGAAATACACTATATGAAGGAATAAAAAGTATGGTAAATTTCAATCATATCCCTAATTATTATTAATTAGCATCAATTGAGGTCATCTTAGAAGGGAAATTATTTTCAATTGTCACATGGAACATTTCATTAGGAAAATAGATATTCCAAATTGAAAAAAAAACTTAAAACGAAAGATCAAGAAAAATATATCAAAAACATTTCCTTGAAAATGACCATTGAAAATTTTGATCTATTCATTAAAACATTGAGTGGACATGATGGTAGGGAGTTCCATTCTTGTTATTCACACTAAAAAATTATTCCATTTACATTTAAGGAAAAATCCAATAATGCCTTATTTAGAATATCACATGAACCATACATATAAATAGAATATTAAAATATAATTATAAGTAAAACTGAGATTAAAAATTCATATAAAAATATTTTTCCTTGCAATTTTTAAAAAGCATGTATTTGGGAGAAATTGGATTTTTGACCAAAGACATAAATGAAGTTGTATTTTAATAAAATATATTTATGAAAAATTTTAGAGGAAAAAAGTGTTTAAAATGGTACTAATACTATAAAATTTCTTGAATAAGATGTGGATAATAACATTTATTGAACTTTAAAAGGTAGATAATATGATCTCATCTTTTTAATCATAATCATAAAAAAACCCTGATAAACAATGAGATTGTAACATCCAACCATTTTTTTTGTGGTAACATTTAAATAATAAACAAAAATAATAATAACATTTAATAAAAATATTTATAACATGAGAAAACTTTAATTCATGATTTAAAAATTCAAAGTGACTGTCTATACACCTCCTAAAATATGATAGGTGAAAAACGTAACTTATGTCCCAAAGAAGAATATTTGAGAATAAAATACCTTTCCTAATGTATTGACTAACATTGTAAACAATTTAACCTCTTATATATTTAATATAATTTTAATATTTGAATATTATAGAACCATTATAATTTTTTATCTTACCATATATGACTTACTTATGACATTTTATTACATTTTTTAACAATTAATTGTTAAAATCATGTTTTGGTTAATAATTGCTTCATATTTCATGTATGTTTTGTTTTGGTATCTTCAATCTGTTCATTTTGATCATGGTTAAATCATCTCAAGAATGTTAAAAATTATATAAATATATTTTATATTCATTATATGAGTATTTAGAGTAACCCATTAATTTTATAAATAGAAAATGAACTACATCATTCATAGAGGTGGTAGGTCATACGTACCCATAAAATCTTTATCCCTTTTCTGAAAGGACGAAATGAAAGTAATGTAAATAATATATTAAATTTAACATATCAATATTATTTCAAATATATCTCATATATATAATAAATTTACAATTGTTAACTTCCTTGTAAAGCATATGTGAAATATGAATCACATCGCTTCGCAAGAAGATAGTACACCATACACACAATATGTAAAATCATTGGTTTTTTATGCAGTAAAGATCCCATAAATTTTTGTTTAGATTATTAATAAAAATCTAATTTGAATAAAATTTGAAATAACTAGTAAATTTTAGGGTTTATGGGGATTTTTTGGATCATGGAACCCATCTTTTTGGAAAAGTATGATAGATCTCATGGTTAGTAGAAACCTTATAGGGAAGGTGGCATGGTTACGACGAACTATGCTATACTAGACATAAGCGGGACACGTTACCCACAGATTGAGGAAATAGTGAAGATATTGTTAAACACAAATGTAGGGAAGCTATAATATTTTGTATATCCAAAACTCTTGGTTTTTACAAAGTTAGTAAAATTGTGCGCAATAACCATACGCGTGCCCCCATAGCACAGTAGTCTGTTCCTGGTTGGCGCATGATTTGGCTAACCATGCATCCATACTATGAAAACACATGAATTTTTAAGGAAATGATAATATTTCCCATACTTTTCTAAAAACCATATTAGTATATTATTTCCACATTCATTGGAAAACATCATGTTGCAAGATCTTCCTTTAGCTAATTTCTAGAATTTGACCCCACTTATATCTCTAAACTCAAAATTGATCACCGCTGGTCTCATTGGATCTACATCGGTGAGTACTAATTTCTTTTCTTCCCATTATTTATTCTTATTGGTATTGATGGAGTTATTTAAGATCATGAAAATATGTCATAACTTCTGGGTTTTGGTTTGTTCTTCTTTTTTATCATGATCTAACTTAATTCATGAGATGATATTAGACACTATATCTTATGTAACCCTATGTTTAGTGGTGTATAATTTTCTCAAGTGGTTGTGTGATTTGTCTAGAGAGTATCAATTATGTTTCCTGAAAACATTATAGTGTTTCCCAAAAATTTAATTGAATAATTGAATTAATTTAAGTGGAACCTATTATGTATTCCCATAATTTCATTTCAAATGTGTTGGAAATTTTTTTCCAATCAAGGCCACCCATGGGGTGTTCCATGTAAATTTCCATTTTATATTCCTTTTTAAACCACCCATGGTGTGAGTTAGTGATCACCTAGATGGAGGAATCCAACTAATAAATGAATTTAATTTAATTTCTTGATAAGGATATAGTTTACCTTTTTTTCATTAAAATTTATTTTACTAAAGGGTTTATCTATATTTTTAATCTAAGTGGGTAAACTCATTGAATTCTATTTAATATGAATTTTGATATGAGTGGTTAAACTCATTGAATATAGATCATTTAAATGGTAAATGATGTGAATGTGGAATGATTACATTGGATTCCATGGGTGTGCAAAACCCTAGGTCGTGATAGTGGTACAGAATTTCATGGACCTTTTTGAGTCTTGGATTAGGATTTCGTGGGATGCATTAGGCCATTATACACCTTGAATATGATATTTTTGGGCAATTGGTGGACATAGTCACCTGAAATGATCCTTGGACTCAAAATAAATCTTAACCGAGTTTCCATCGACATGCTCATCAAACTCAACAAGGATGCCTCGGTATACAATTCCTTGGATCAGGCCTTGCGGGGTGTGATATTACTAGTTATAAAACTTGGCCTTGGAAATTGTGACATGAGTGATTATATGGCATTTTCATGGTTCTTCTGACACTTTTCAATATATTTCTTGGTTTTGGTACATGTGAATCTTCTAGTTATATAGAATGTGCATGGTTGTTTTTATATTCTGATTATATGACAAGGTCATTGATGTAAGAGATATAATGTATAAGGAGATGTTGTGGTACTTACATAGATTTTCTATCTCTACCTTGCCATGGGAGATTAACACTTGTTTTTTAGGGACCCTTTATTGGGTATATAGTATAACTTTTTTTATTATATATTTCATGTGTACTTATCTTTTATTATAGCATACTTGTGATATAAATTTCACTTTTCATAGATTAAATTTATTATACATGATACCTATAAGTATTTGAGTGATTACCTAAAAGTATTGCATCTTGCACCCTATTTGAGATGTCGTTCGGTACCCATCTAGACTTTATGGATGTAGGTAGGGACTTGGGAAAGTACCCCGAGTTTGATGCATGACTTTTTGCCATGCTTAAGAGCAAGTGTGCATGATACCGAGCCAAGGCTTGTGATGATATTTAGAGATAATGCCTTTTGGTCCTCTTAATAATTTTATACATATACTTTACACATTCCATGTATACCTATTTTAGATTATTTGTAGATATATGATACTTATCATCATAATTTGTATATGATATTAATTCTTTCATTGATTATATATGTAGTATTTAAATGTTTGTTTCTTTCAATTGTTGTGAAAAATTACTCGATTGATCTATCTGATTTATACCATAGTGTTACACTCTTATAAGAGGGAATAACATCCCCATACATATGCACTAGGTCCTACATGTTAGTCTGTAGCCTCTATTGTTCGGGGAGATTCTCTTGTGGTCTTGGCACAACTAAGTTCAGGACACTGTTGAGTGGAATCCGAGTCTTGGATGTTACAAAGGGTATCATAGAATTATATTTCTAGTTTCATTAACTATTTTGATACAATATATAGGTATATAAAGGTATATTAATTTAGTAATGTGTTGTTCCTAAGAGTAGCTAATCTGCGTATAGGAATAAGCTTAATTCGTTAAAATGGAATGTTTTGTTTTCTGGATTTGTGATATTACATATTATTTTATTCAACCATTGGGTGATTCACATGAATTTTGATTTGATTATTAATAATATTAAGGGGTCAATTTTGTTGAAACCCGATGAGAAGATGGTATTCCATCTCATGAATCATTTTTGGAACATTACAAGAATCACATGTCATGAATTATTCTGTGCCACATAGAATGAATTTTTTTTATGATATTTTTATGGGTTTTTTGATAGTCATAACATTTTTTGTGATATAAATTTATATGGTAAATTGGAATATATGGTTAGTACATAGAGAGTCATACGTAACATATGAGGTGTTTTCTGGATTTGGATACAGAAGACAAGCTAAGTAGCCGATTGTGGCATGTTGAGTAAAGGACCATGAGTCGCGTTCACTATAATGTGTTCTGTTGTGGATTTGGTGGGAAATATATTTCAGTTTTTTAAGATTATAAGTTCTTAGGTATTAAAAGAGTTGAACCATTTTATTCATCCATTTTTATAGAAATGTGAAATTAGTATGAAAATGAAATGAAAAATTGACTTCGGTAAATAGATAACATGACCTAGAGAAGTATTTTAAAGGTTAATTAGGTAGTAAAACTAGTGATTTTTTTGGACATTTATTTTTTATAGTCCCAGATTTAAGAGCATGTTTTTTGGTATTACCAGATTATAGGAATTGTTTTACCTATCTTATGATTTTGAGCTACAAACAATTTTTATTGAATCTTTTAAAGAAGTGTGTTAGGAGTTATAGAGGCATTACACCATGAATAAATCCAGTAATGCACCAAGAAAGTAGAAACGAACTCGATCCAGATCCATTGGTCCATGGGCCACCAATGGATCCCTCTATAGTTCCACATGAGTCACTAATAATTGTATCAGTCATATGTGCTAAAGAATAGTTCCATGAGGGGTTTCCCCGCTTCATATAGACTTTCCAGGCATCATTGTAGCCTGAATCATATATGGATGTGTGGTTGCATGTGTTGTAATAGTATAATCATCCAAATTGTTATTAGGATGGTGGTATATATGTTTTTGATCTATTACATTAGATTATTATATCAATCATCACGAATATGGAGACACCGGATTACAGGAGAGGGATGCTCGAAACATATATTCTTTGAGGATTAGAAAATTACTAGAAGGATGTTATGAGCCATGAAAATAAACTATGAGATATGATTCAGTTTGATTTATAAACTTGTTTTTATGACTACTTCTTACCTATGAATTTTAGGGAAATATGGGCAAGTGGGTTCATGTATCTGGAGTCAGGTGCTATGATTTTTATAGAGTACACGTCACGGTTTACCGAGTAGCATAATTTTGTTCAAATGTTCCTTGATGATGATTTATTGAGGGAGAGACACTTCATGTATGGTATCGAACATGTCATTTGATCTTTGTTCAATGTTTTCATACTGAAATTGTTTTCTGATACAATAAATCTATAACTAATTATAGATCATTTCCTATGATAATATGGGGGTGTGGAGGAGAAAAATGTACCGTCTCGACCTTGTGGTTCAATGTCTCCTAGATGGAAGCGCCATTTTGGGGATTCTTATTAGATGTATGGTATCCAACCTACTAGAGATGGTAGTGAAATTTTCTTTCATAGGTGTGACATATTGGTACACATGTGTATCCAATTTGATTGAGACCCATCTGAGTGTTGAGAATGTGTAGGATTGGCCACATGCAATGTTCCTAAAGTAACTTACCTCTACTAGTGAGTGGTAGGTTTTATCTCTAACACCAAATTTGCGAGTGATTTTCTCATCTCAACATTAAGATGGAATATAGATCAATACCATTCTATCTAGACAAGGTTTTATTGGACATGACCATGGAATCTAGACACTAGTTTTACTAAGACATCTGAGTGGGAATACTATGGGTATTGATATTGTGTCACAGTGCCATGGTTCTGATCAGATCTATAATTTCTAGCTTACTGACGTTACCCAGTCAGGATTCATGTTTCAATGAGAGGGGATGGGTGAATAATTGATATATATATATTTTATTTTTATATCTAAAATGAAATAGACTTTGTCTACTGTTAAGTATCTCACTCCCTTCTAAAAAAAATCCAAAAACACATCCACAGGAATATAATAATTTATGAGGTTCAGTACTGAATGAGAGTATAAATTCCTTGGTATACTATAGAGATAATATGATACCATAAAATTCACTAAATAGAAAATCCTGTATTGTGGAATAAAATGAGAAGGATATTCCTTTTCACTCATTTAGTACTTGGGAGATAATCCTTAAGTGTGTGTGCACCCTCTTTGCACAAATAGGGTAATGTAATATCTCTGTGCTTCTTGAAAATCCTTCACAAATATGACCTTTGAAAACAAATCATCTATTTCCGATTCAAAATCTGATAGGAACTACATGGAATTCATAATAATACAAAGTCATATTCCTTTGTCATATCTTGACCCACTTGAAAGCACATCTAACTTAATTTGGGTAGTCAAATATTCAGCTCACAATGCTCCTTCGTGAAGCTCCCAAATTTGTAAGGAACTCTAGTTCCCAGAGCACTCTAGTTCTCAGAGATCCCTATTTCGATGAGCAAAGATTCTTCTTTTCAATGTTAACTTCTTTTGAAAATCTCTACAGCTCATCGAAAAGCTCCTTCCCTTCACAGAGCGTACTGCCTTCGTAGAGCATGCTTACTCCACGAACCTTCATCATAATTCGAGAGATCACAAGTTTTTGTTAGGTATCTTTATATTTATTGAGGGGGTCGAGGTCATTTTTTAGTTTATTCCACCAATCCTTGAAGCTTCCATGAAATTTCAGTTCCATGTCATTCCAAACTAAAGAGCTCTAAAATTTCAGCTAAAAACGATGCACCATTGCTATTTTTTTGGATTCGCAAAGATCACTGTAATTGTAATGATTTCCATAAAATACTTAGTGTTGCCACGATGATCATTCTTCCTTAGGACCACCACAATGCTCTTCACCTACACCGCCACAATGCTCACCCACAATTCTCCTTTCCTCAGCCATTCGCAATGCTAGTCGTAATCACGAAGAACACTATCAACATTCTTCATGTCTTGGAAATATATACTTCATGAATCCCATCTATGAGAAATTAATTCATTTTCCATGTTTTGATGAGAGCATCAAGGAAATACACTTTTCACAATGCTCATGAAACATCATGTTTTGGACACCAAAAATTTAGCACACTGGAAAACTGTGCCATCTTCGACACATTCTTCTACAAGACCAACTATGCTGGTAGAAAACATATTTTCTGCCCCCTTCATTCATAAATCTTAAATCACAAGTTCTCCGACCAAATTCTGATATTTTTGAAATACAAACCATCTAATAATCGCCATATTTATGTTGGAAAGTATTGTGACATTACTATCTTTCCTCACCCACTTATACAAAGTGAAGTGATTTCATTTCTTCTCAAACTTCCTTGACAACAAAGACAATTCTTTGTGCATCTAAAAAAATTCGTTAGAAAACATGGTCCCAACACATTTCCCATGGTGTACGGTGCTAAACCATCTACACAAGAGGTATGATCTTAGTAACCTCAAATTTTGTATTTGATCTTTTTTACACATGCGCATCATATAGTTTCATATCTGTAACTATTTTGTAGAAAATTGGGCTCATGATTTAGCATTTTTAGGGAGTTATGAAACATGAAAATCCATTGGGGATCAAAACAAGGGATGTATTTCAATTCATGCAGTGACCCATTGAGGCTAGTGGGTGTCACATTATCTAGAATATTTTCCCCCTGATATGAAATCGTTTGACATCATACTCTGGATAGACTGGGCTGTATCTTATCGGGCTTACATTGATTTCTATCTTCGGAGGATGACATTTACATCATCATAGGGTGGGTATTTTTTTCACAAGGTTGAATGGGATGTAAAAGAAAGATGATATGGATGAAGGCATCATGGGATGGATGGGATGACATCTCAAATCACAAGATTGTAGTTAGATGATCAGGGACCACATCATTTAGACATTCCCCCAATAGTTGGTCATTTTTGGGATATGTTCCTAGGTGACTTTTCTAGTTTATATCTTGAGATAGAGGTTGTGTTCTCCGTCGAGCTAGTGTCAGGAGCAGCACTGGTTTACATTCTTCCTTATATGATGGCTATGAAGTAGTTTTGGGAGTTCAAGATGCACCTAGAGTATTTGGATGAAATGGGGTTTATATGACCCAGAACATATTAGCGGGGCTCACTGTCCCTTTTTCTGAAAAATTCAGACGATCCCCTTAGTATATGTGTGGATTATTGTAAATTGATCTATTTAGAGGTATTTAACTAATAGACCTTTCCATGTATATGTGATTTTTAGTCATATATGATGATATTGGGTGCTCATGAAAAAGTATTCGAGAACTATATATCACCAGCTATATATTCATCTTGTGGACATACATTATAAAAACTTTTATCAAATGTATGTTCTATATGAGTATCCTGTTATGTCCTTCAGTCTCATGAACACACCAAAAGATTTCATAGTGATGATTAAAAAAGTGTTCCATCCTTATCTGGAATAATTTTTGTAGGTTTTCATGAGAAATATCCTCATGTATCTTCACAATCAACAAGACCATGCCAAACATCTTAAGATTGTTTTGGATATACTGAGAGGGATCAATTATATGATAAGATAACATTTTAAAACTTCTAGATGGATAAAAATCACTTATTGGGTCATATAATCTCTGATATAGGAGTATTAGTTGACATAGGAAAGTTGAGATCCATAGATTCTAGGGATAATCTTGTGATAATATTTTGTATATAGAGTTTCTTGGTGTAGGTTGGATATTATAAAAATTTCATACATGACTTTTCAAGAATAGAAGTGTCGTTAAATGGATTAAATAAGAATTTTTTGAGGTTTATATGGGTAGATACCCTAAATATATCCTTTTAGAACATTAAAGGGAGATTGACTTCAACACAGGTCATGATTTTACAAAATAAAGACAAAAGATATAATGTGTATTGGGATGTATCTGGAAATGGCATTGGAGAAATAATGTTTCTCAGAGATAGAGTCATGAATTGCGGGTCTCAGTACCTGCCACCAGTCAAGAGGAAATACCCAATGCATGACCTGGTGTTAGCTGCAGTTATTCATAGTTTTCACGTTTAGTGAAACTATTTAATAGGAGGGAGTTGTGTGTTGTACACTAATAATAATACCTTTATGTATATTTTTATATTTCAGGATCTGAATCTATGTATTTATCACATTTTGGATATACTGTGAGTAAATCATTTATATGTTTAACACACAAATTACCACATCTATATGGATACGATTCACTTCTTGGGTCAAATTATCTCTAAGACAAGAGTCTCGATTGACCTAGAGAAGTTGAGAGATGTTGTTTTTTCAAAGAATCCATTGAATTTATTAGGTATATAGAGTTTCTTGGGGTAGGTTGGATATTACAGACATTTCAAATAATACTTCTCATGCATAAAAGCGTCTTTTATAGGATTAACAAAGAATTTTTTGCTGTATTTAGGATAGAATACTTTGATAAATTGTTTCAAAATCTCAATGGGATACTGATTTTAGCACCAGTGCTAATTCTAATAATGTAGGGTAGAAGCTACTCACTGTATTCTGATGTATCTGGTATTGGGCATGGAGTAGTGATGATGCTGGGAGATATAGTCATAAAGTAAAATTCTTGGAATCTGAGGCAAGACGATAGGAACAACATAGTGCACCATCTAGAGTTTGCATCATTTGTTCAGGATTTGTGCTGTTAGAGACACTATTTAATGAGATAGTGTTCTATGATGTAAAAGGACCACAAAATCCTTATGTATATTTTTAAATTTTATTATCTGAATTTTATGGTGTTATGGTGGGTGGAATACCTAGAGTAGATTGACTTTGAGCTTGCCTACATGCCTTGGAAGGGTAATGTAGTTGTCGATACAGTGATAATGTGGAATTAGACACATGAAGATAAGTTGGTTGGTAGCGATAGGAAGATTATGGACTTTTTCTTTGGTATTTACATGGAGGTGAAACACAATCAGGGGGATACTTTTCATTAATCTATAGTTTTGACCTCCACCATAATAGATATATTGAGGATAAGGCATCTCTCGGATTCATAGGGCTCAGTCCGATGAGAGATTGTGTCAGGTGAGGAACCTCCTCCAATATGGATTGTAAGTTATGATGAGATCCTGCATATCCATTACCATATTTTAGTTCCAGTTGACATACATGAGCAGTTGATGTGGGAGTTTCATGCCTTAGTTTTTAAATTACATCACGGTGATTCCAAGATATAACATTATTTAACTCATCTGTATTGGTGGCCTGGTATGAAATGTGATATACTTGGTTTTGTTACGTGTTGTTCCACCTATCTGCAAGTGAAGTAGAAACATCAGTGACCAACCAAACTTTTAGAGCATTTACCTATTCTTGAGTGGGAATGTGTGATATAATGATGGATTTTGTGACCTATTTTGTGAGGACTCCTTGAGGTACCGATGTATTTTGGGTAGTTTTTGAAAGGCTCGTGAAGGTTTCCCTTTTACTTTTGATCAGGTATCCCTTCTTTATGGATGACCAAAGAATGTTATATATCTGTTAAATAGTAAAAATTCTCGGGATCCCCTAAACAATCATTTCATATAGGGACACAAAGTTTACATCTCATTTCTAGTAGATTTTTCATTGGGTGGTGGGTAAATAGGTACTTATGAGAATAACATATCACCCTCATACTGATGGCCAGTAAGATGTTATGATATAGGTACTTGTGGACATGCTTCGCGTATGAAACATTCATTTTAGAGGATCATGGGAGAGAAATATACCACTTGTGAGGTCACCGAAGGTAATAATTATTAGGTGACTACATAGATGGAACCATATAAGGCTTTGTAAGGTATTCCATGTCAGTCTTCCTTGTGAATGTTATAGGTAGGTGAAGTAGGTTTACAGGTAAATATCTCATGTAGAAGACTTATGAGTAGGTCCAGTTGATCAGAAAGTGGATGGATTCTACAGATTCTTGACAAAAATCTTATGTCAATCATCACAGATAGCCTATAGAGTTTGAGTTTAGGGATCATGTCTCTTTATTTGTCTCTCTATGGATATGAATCATATAGATTAAGAGATGAGGTATGCTTTCACCATGTTATGTTGGGATGTTTGAGATTCTTGGTTGATTAATCCTGATACCCAATTGATTTTAGTTATATAATAGGTACTAAGAAATAAACTATGTAATCTATGTATCTTAGCTAAGCCATTAACAATTTGACACATCTCATAATTTTCATCTCGAGGGGTTTGATCTATAGGTAGATACATCCTTTGAGGAGCATCCGATTCATATCATTGATAAAAGCATAGAGGTTTTATGAGGCTGGTCAGTTCCCCTAGTACAAGTGATATGGAAGCACAACCATTTACATGAAAATACTAGGGATCGGGGGATGATGTACGTTCTCATTGGCTGGAATTATTCTCAGATAATTCTTGAATAACCTTGAGAGGGAAATTAAGGATTAATTGATTTAAATGGGTAATATTGTAAGATCTCAGTTTCTCATATGAGGTATAGATCACTTTTTTCAATTTTAATGATTAATTATGGACAGATGTAAATACAATTTGAGGTTAGGTGTTTATCAGGGGTGTTAGGGCTTATTTGGATTAGGGATCCTGGTTTTTGAAAAAGAAGGACAGACCACACGGTTAATAGAAATCATAAGGGGAAGGTTCCATGGTTACTACTTACCATGTGAGGTTGGGCAGAGGGAGGATATTATCAATCTGATTTTAGAAAACCATAAAAATAGTGCCGAAATCCCATATTGGTATCCTTCAATTTTTTTGCAGATCCAAAATACATGATTTGTGATGGTTAGTCAAAACATGCATAATGACCATGTCAGTGCCCCCCTTAACATTATATTGGGTGGAAATTTGGTGCATATTTTTTCCAACCACGCGGCCAATCTCTGCGGCCCGAGAATTTTTGGGGAAATGAAAATATATCCATTAAAATGTATTAAAAAAACCAAAGTTTTTTTTTCTTCCTTCACTGAACATTATCACATTGGATGATTCTACTTGAGCTGATATCTAGCCTTTGATACCTCTCCCTTATAAAAAATTGGAATCGAGTGTTGCATGTGTCATTAGATCATCATTATTGAGTACTCAGTTCCTTTTTTCCATTCACCAATCTTCTTGATATTTATAGAGTTATTTTGGTGCAAGATAATATTCCATATTTTCAGGTTATAATATACTCTTCATTTTTATCCATATCTGATTCTAATCATGAGATGATACTGAACGATCACTCTACTATGGACCTATGGTAGGTGATATATAAATTTAATGAGTGGTTCAGTCCTTTATCAAGCTAGTTTCCATGTTGTCACCCACCAAGATTTTGGGTGCGACCCTGAAAATTAGTATATCAGAAAATAAAATTATTTATAATAAGTTTCTAAAATATTTATTTGGTGTGAAAAATTAATCAATTAAATGTATGTATTATTAAAAAATTATACTCATGCACATATATATGCGTGAAATGAATTTATATGAAATATAATATATATATATATATTAATAAAAAATTATATCTTACTGGAATATAAATTATTAAGTTATATTTTCATGATTTTAAAATTTTTACAAAATAATTTAATTATTCCAATCTATGGTTAGTTTTAATTTATAAATAATTATTAATTTACTATTTAAATTCTTCCGAGTTGTTACATTATCCCCCCTTAAAGGGAATTGCACCCTCGCAATTTGTTTGTTAGACATGAGAAAATTCTAAATTTACATCGTTAGAATTAATGAATTTCTAAGGGGACATATATCTCTAAAGAAAATACTATCGCATGGATTTTATTTACTGCAAATGACAACATCTAATCTCCAAAGTTCTCTAGATCGTTCCTTTAATACCAAATTTAATGCCATGATCCCGCTCTTCCTGACAGAGTTCTTAAAAATGATGTGTAATAAAAAGTAACTGAATAGTTACAAAACATATTAACAAAATGACGATCTTTTACTGATATAGGTTCTAGAGGATTAAACAAATACTTACATTTATCATATTTTAACAAAAAATAAAACAATTTCTAATCATAGTTCCAAACATACTAACACCCAAAGCATTGAATTACGGTTTATAATTTCTAGGATTCTTGTGAAAAACATTTAAAAACAAAGGGGTCTGTATTGAATTTCCTAGTAAAGAGTTTTTGAAAATATTCAAAAATCCCATTAAAAATATCATTTTGATAATACATCATAAACATTAAATTAGAAATACATTTTTAGAACAAATTTTTCAAAATACTATAATTCTTCAAAAAATTAATTATATGTAGAAAAATATTTTAAACTAATCCATTGATTCAGTTGAAAATATTATGAATGCTCTTAAAAACAAAACAATTGATGCCACTAGAAACATTGAAGGATATCTTGGGCCTACCCACTTGAGAGATGGATTCAATTTCCATTTCCTTGACGTATTTACAAAGTTTGATAACCTATTTTTTAGTACATTTTTTTCTTATCTAGTCTTATATACATATAATTTTCACTAGAGTTTAGTCTTTTAAAATATATTTATAATCATTCATAGAAAAAACATGTTCAATTTTATTTATATATAAATATTTAAAATATTATTCTTTATGGGAAATTTCATGTTCGACTTGGTACCACGAAATCTTGTGCTACATAATCTTCGCATTTGGATGATTAGTTAGAAACCACATATTTAAAATTCCATTCCTAATCCCGTAAAATTAATTCATGTAAATTTTATTCAATGCTCATAGGTATATTTATATACTTATATATGCAGATACATGTATGATGGGCCATAAAAAATCATCAATATTTGGCCATAAATATGATTTTTGCATGACATTCTTACGACATGATTAATTTATGATATCATCAACTTATTCATACTTAGTATTTGGTTTATCATTATTTATTTAAAATGGATAACTTCTTGAAAATTATACAAGTATATAAATATAATAAATTTATGTTTAAATAAATCATTGATAAATGAAATAATATTAAAACCTACATGTAATTATATAAGATGATTCTTCTAAAATAAGTAGAATTATCAAAAAAAATGAACAATTTAACATAATTGAATAGACTGTCTAACAAATTCAGTGCAATGTCTTACAAAAAATTTATAAAAATTTTAAACTACTAATCATGTTTTATTTTGTAAAAACATTTATACACACACATATATGTGAATATTTTTAAAAGATAATATTATGAATAAAAAATCCTCAAAACAATAATTTTAGTAAATTAAATTCCTTGCGTAAAGCTAGAAAATAGATATTATAATTTTACAAAAATAAATAAAACAAACATCCCTTACACAATAATAAAATTTAAACTTGATAGTAATTAAAATATGATTCATAATCTAATGTAATTTGATTTCATATCATAAAACAAAATTTGTTATAATAAAATGGTCCCCTAAAAATATAAGATTTAAATTAATCGTTGACTTGAAAATTTATATTTCTCTATTACAAAAAACTAGAAATTAGAATAAATTTAATTTTTTTCTCAGAAGGAAATATTAATTTATAGTTAAAAATGCCCCTTTCTAGTTTATTTCATATTAGGACTCTTCATTTTTCTGATTGACACTTCCCAACTCCCACTCCATACTCATTGATGTATAAAATACAAGGGATACATCCCTCTACACCGCTAAACTAGGAATCACTCAAAATCCTATGAAATGGAAGTGAATAAACTACTTATATAGCAGTCTCAATGACTATTGATAAACTTATAAAAAATGCGTATCATACTCTAGTGATTCTTGTTGAGGAATATGAACAAAAATTAATATAAACAGATTGATAAAATATATATATTTTCTTGTCACATTCAGGGAATAATACATCAAATTGATTTTTATTCGATTCGAAATGCAGAGAGACACTAATAAAAAATTCAGTATGCCATAAACCATGATAAATGGTATTTTCTTTTGGATTCTCACAATAGTATAAGTATAAAAAATGGAATAGGCATGGAAGATTAAAATAATAAAAAAATATTAATGCATTAAATGTAATCTTTGTCATATATTGACATCACATAACAATTGACGAAGAAAATTCAAGAAATCGACAAAATAGGTCATTGATTGGCTGATTTTAAGAGATTTTCTCATTAAATGTGTTAATACTCATAGATCTGGACAGTAGAAATGAGATAATCCTACATAATGAAAGAATGAAACCCTAACTATTACTCGACATCTACTAGAGAAACAATTCCGACTTGAACCAAAACCTTCGACTTTGATCAAACCATGCCTGCCATCAACTCAGAATCCAACTAAACTCCATCACTGGTGGCTAGACGACATCACACCAGTAAACAAACACAACCTTGATGAAGACACTCTTAGTTTCTCTATTGTTGAACTCTACCGATTCTGGCCTCTCGAGATTTGTGAAAAATCAATCGAATTCACCTAAGAATCACAGAACTCAAAATCCTGAAACACCTAATACCCGATTTTATATTTTTTCATATCAATTAGTTTTATTCATTTTATATTAATAATTTCATTATTATTTTATCTAATTTAATATTAAATTTATATTTTGATAAAATAATAAATTAAGTAATTTATAATTACATAATTTCATAATCTGTGTTTTGTTTCCCATATAATTATTCAAATAAAATTATAATTATTTTATAAAATTTTCGTTCAGTTATGTATTATTTCATTTAACTCACATATATAAATTATCTTATTATTATTAAATATTATTTAGTATATCATAAAATATATATTTATAATAAGTTTATAAAATATTGATTTTGTGAGTAAAATAATAGATTAAATGTATTTATTATTAAAAAATACATACTCATATACATATATATGCATGAAATAAATTTATATGAATTATAGTATATAAAAATATATATATATATATATATATATATTAAAAAAAATATTAATTCTTCGAATAAAAATTATTAAGTTTTATTATCATGATTTTAAAATATTTACAAAACAATTATATTAAACCAACTTTTAGTTAGTTTTAATTTTTAAATATTTTTTAAATTACTATTTATATTTTTTCAAGGTGTTACAGAATATTTTTTTATAACTAGAACCCTTCTTAGACATATCATATATAATACCCTTCATCATTTCGTGTGGAAAAAAGTATAATAAAGGGTGATATATTATTATTACTAATGGTAAACAAGGGAGATATCAACGTATCATGAATATAATGGTATGAGAATATGAGAAAAATAATGAAAAATCATAACTTGTTTATCATAGATTAAAAACTAGATTCGTGGGAAAAATTATAGCAGTTCATAAGAAATAAATGATAAAGTAATCCAAGAACATGAGCCTTGAGAGCAAAACTTTGGCCCAAGATATATAATTTTTCATACACAAAAGCATAGATAATTATATTTCAAGGGTCTCCAATAAGATATTTATGTCATGTAAGGATTGAGATAACCTCATATGTACCTTCTTGGGTACTGTTATAATATCACATGTAGCCTCTTTTGTGCTTGGGATAACATCCTATGTATTGTCTTGGGATTTCCTCATTTGTTCCCTCTTTCATTCTTAGGATAAAATTACATGTACCATTTGAGATCATAAATATTTATCATTACCCAATTATTTGGTTAGAGATATAGGGGCCACCAATCATATAAAAAATTCATTTATATTCCGGAAGATCATAAAACATTCCTTATATCATTACCTTTGAATGGAACTGGGTTCCATAATCATTTCATCATAGATAACCCATTTAAAATAAATGAGTTTCCTTAAAATCTTCTCACCAAAGAAATACACTATATGAAGGAATAACAAGTATGGTAAATTTATATCATATCCCTAGTTATTATTAATTAGCATCAATTGAGGTCATCTTGGAAGGAAAATTATTTTCAAATGTCCCTTGGAACATATCATTAAGAAAATAGATACTTTACATTTAAAAAATCATGCTAAAATGAATGATCAAGAAAAAAATCTCATAAACATTTCCTTGAAAAAGACCATTGAAAAATTTAATCTATTCTTTAAAACATTGAGTGGACATGATGGTAGGGAGTTCCATTCTTGTCATTCAAATTAAAAAAGATTCTATTTACATTTAAGGCAAAATCCAATCATGCCTTGTTTAGAATATCAAATAAACCATACTTCTAAATAGAATTTAAAAATATAATTATAAGTAAAATTGAGTTAAGAAAATCAAATAAAAATATTTTTCCATGCAATTTTTAAAAAGCATGTATTTTGGAGAAATAGGATTTTCGACCAAAGAGATAAATGAAATTGTATTTTAATAAAATATATTTATGAAACATTTTAGAGGAAGAAAGAGTTTAAAATGGTACTAATACTATAAAATTTCTTGAATAAGATGTGGATAATAAAATTTGTTGAATTTTCAAAGGTAGATAATATGATCTCATCTATGTAAGCATAATAAAAAAAACCCTGATATACAATGAGATTGTAACATCCAACCATTTTTGTTTTGGTAACATTTGAATAATAACCAAAATAAAATAATAACTTTAAATGAAAATCAATATATCATGAGAATAATTTAATTCATGATTTTAAATTTCAAAGGTACTGTTTATACACCCCAAAAAATAAGATAGGAGAATAACGTAACTTATGTCCCAAAGAAGTAAATTTGAGACTAAAATACCATTCTTAAGGTCTTGACTAACATTGTAAACAATTTAACCTCTTATATATTTAATATAATTTTAATATTTGAATATTATAGAACCATTATAATTTTTTATCATACCATATATGTCTTACTTATGACATTTTATTACATGTTTTTTAACAATTCATTGTTAAAATCATGTTTTGGGTAATAATTGCTTAATATTTCATGTATGTTTTTGGTTTGGTATCTTAAATCCTTTCATTTTGACCAAGGATAGATCATCTCTAGAATGTTAAAAATTATATAAATATATTTTATATTCATTATATAGGTATTTAGAGTAACCCATTAATTTTATAAATAGAAAATTAATTATATCGTTCATGGAGGTGGTAGGTTATACGTACCCAAAAAATAATTATCCCTTTTCTCAAAGGATGAAATGAATGAAATGTAAATAATATATTAAATTTAACAAATCAATATTATGTCATATATATCTCATATATATAATAAATTTACCATTTTTTTCTTCCTTGTAAAGCATATGTGAAATATGAATCACATCTCATCGCAAGAATAAAGTACACCATACACACAATATGTAAAATCATAGGTTTTTTATGCAGTAAAGATCCCATAAATTTTTGTTTAGATGCTTAATTAAAATCTAATTTGAATAAAATTTGAAATAACTAGTAAATTGTGGGGTTTATTGGGATTTTTTGGACCATGGAACCCATCTTTATGGAAAAGTATGATAGATCTCATGGTTATTAGAAACCATGTAGGGAAGGTGGCATAGTTACGAAGAACTATGCTATACTAGACATAAGAGGGACATGTTTCCCATAGTTTGAGGAAATAGTGTAGATTTTTTTAAACACAAATGTTGGGAAACATTAATTTTTACTATATCCAAAACTCTTAGTTTTTACAAAGTTAGTCAAATAGTGCGCAATGGCCATACGGGTGCCCCCTTAGCACAGTAGTGTGTTCCTGGTTGGCGCATAATTTGGCCAACCATGCATCCATACTATGCAACACATGAATTTTTAGGGAAATGATCATATTTAACATACTTTTCTAAAAACAAAATATTAGTATATTCTTTCCTCATTCATTGGAAAACATCATGTTTCAAGCTCTTCCTTTAGCTAATTTCTAGACTTTGACCCGTCTCATATCTCTAAACTCAAAATAGATCACCACGAGTCTCATTAAATCTACATCGGTGAGTACTAATTTCTTTTGTTCCCATTATTTATTCTTCTTGGTATTGATGTAGTTATTTAAGATCATGAAAATATGTCATAATTTCTCGTATTGTGTTTGTTCTTCCTTTTTATCATGATCTAACTTAATTCATGAGATGATACTAGACAATATCTCTTATGTAACCCTATGTTTGGTGGTGTATAATTTTCTCAAGTGGTTGGGTGATTTATCAAGAGAGTTTCTATTATGTTTCCTGCAAACATTCTAGGGTTTCCCCAAAAATTAATTGAATAATTGAATTAATTGAAGTGGAACCTATTATGTATTCCCATAATTTCATTTGAAATGTGTTGAAATTTTTTTTCCAATCAAGGCCACCCATGGGGTGTTCTAGGTGAATTTATATTCAATATTCCTTGTTAAACCACCCATGGTGTGAGTTAGTGATCACCTAGATGGAGGAAGCCTACAAATAAATGAATTTAATTTAATTTATTGATAAGGATATAGTTTTTCTTTTTTTTCCTTAAAATTTATTTTACTAAAGGGTTTATCTATATTTTTTATCTAAGTGGGTAAACTCATTGAATTCGATTTAATATGAATTTTGGTATGAGTGGTTAAACTCATTGAATATAGGTCATTGAAATGGTAAATGATTTGAATGTGGAATGTTTACATCAGATTCCATGGGTGTGAAAAACCCTAGGTCGTGATAGTGTTACAGAATTTCATGGACCTTTATGCTTCTTGGATTAGGATTTCGTGGGATGCATTGGGCAATTATACACCTTGAATATGATATTTTTTGGCAAGTGGTGGACATAGTCGATTGAAATGATCCTTGGACTCAAAATAAATTTTAACTGAGTTTCTATCGACATGCTCCTTGAACTCAACAAGGATGCCTCGGTATACTATTCCTTGGATCAGGCCTTGCGGGGTCTGATATTACTAGTTATACAACTTGGCCTTGGAAATTGTGACATGTGTGATTATATGGAATAGTCATGGTTATTCTGACACTTTTCAATATATTTATTGGTCTTGGTACATGTGAATCTTCTAGTTATATAGAATGTGCATGGTTTTTTTATATTCCCATTATACGACAAGTTCATTGATGTATGAGATATAATGTATAAGGAGATGTTGTGGTCCTTACATTGATTTTTTATCTGTAACTTGTTATGGGAGATTAACAATTGTTTTTTAGGGACCCTTTATTGGGTATATAGTATAAATTTTCTTATCATATATTCCATGTGTACTTAACTTTTATTATAGCTTACCTATGATATAAATTTCACAATTCTTAGATTAAATTTCTTATGCATGATACCAATAAGTATTTGAGTGATTACCTAAAAGGATTGCATCTCTCACCCTATTTGAGTTGTCGTTTGGTACCCATGTAGTCTTTATGGATGCAGGTAAGGACTTGGGAAAGTACCCACAGTTTGATGCATGACTTTTTGCCATTCTTATGAGCAGGTGCGCATGATACCGAGCCAAGGCTTGTGATGATATTTAGAGATAGTGATTTTTGGCCCTCTTAATAATTTTATACATGTACTTTACGCATTCCATGTATACCTATTTTGGATTATTTGTAGATATATGATACTTATCATCATAATTTTTATATAATATTAATTCTTTCATTGATTATATATGTAGTATTTTATATGTTTGTTTCTTTCATTTGGTGTGACTAATTACTCAATTGATCTATCGGATTTATACCATTGTGTTACACTCTTATAAGAGGGAATAACATCCCCATACATATACACTAGGTCCTAGATGTTAGTCTGTAGCCTCAAGTGTTCGGGGAGTTTATCTCGTGGTCTTCGCACAACTAAGTTCATGACACTGTTGAGTGGAATCCGAGTCTTGGATGTTACAAAGGGTATCATAAAATTATATTTCTAGTTTTATTAACTATTTTGATACAATATATAGGTACAGAAAGGAATATGAATTTAGTAATGTGTTGTGATGAAGAGTAGCTAATCTGTGTATAGGAAAATTCTTAATTCGGTAAAATGGAATGTTTTATTTTCTGGATTTGTGATATTACATATTATTTTATGGAACCATTGGGTGATTCACATGAATTGTATTTGAATATAATAATATTGAGGGTTCAATTTTGTTGAAACCCGATGAGAAGATGGTATTCCATCTCATGAATAATTTTTGGAACTTTACAAGAATCATATGTCATGAATTATTTTGTGCCACATAGAATGAATATGTTTTTTTTCATTATATTTTTATGGGTTTTTTGACAGTCATAAATTTTTTGTGATATAAATTTTTACGGGAAATTGTCATATATGGTATGTACATAGAGAGTCATACGTAACATATGAAGTGTTTTCTGGATTTGGATACAGAAGACATGCTAAGTAGCTGATTGTGGCATGTTGAGTAAAGGACCCTGAGTCGCGTTCACTATAATGTGTTCTATTATGGATTTGGAGGGAAATATATTTCAGTTTATTAGGATTATATGCTCTTAAGTATTGAAAGAGTTGAACAATTTTAGTCATCAATTTGTATAGAAATGTGAAATTAGTATGAAAATGAAATGAAAAATTGACTTCGGTAAATAGATAACATGACCTATTGAAATCCATTAAAGAAGAATTAGGTAGTAAAACTAGTGATTATTATGGACATTTATTTTTTACAGTCCCAGATTTAAGAGCATGTTTTTTGGTATTACCAGATTATAGGAATATTTTGACCTATATTATGATTTTGAGCTAATTTTTTTTTTATTGAATCTTTTTAAGAAGTGTGTTAGGAGTTATAGAGGCATTACACAATGAATAAATCCAGTAATACACGAAGAGGGTAGAAACGACCTTGATCCAGATGCATTGGTCCATGGTCCCCCAATGGATCCATCTATAGTTTCACATGATTCACTAACAATTGTATTAGACATAGGTGCTGAAGAATAGTTCCATGATGGGTTTCTCCGCATCATACAGACTTTCCAGGCAGCATTATAGCCTGACTCGTATATGGATTTGTGGATGCATGTGTTGTAATAGTATTATCATCCAAATTTTTATTGGGATGGTGGTATATATGTTTTTGATCTATTACATGAGAATATTATATCAATCATCATGAATCTGGAGACACCGCATTAAAGGAGAGGGAAGCTCGAAACATATATTCTTTGAGGAGTAGAAAAGTACTAGAAGTATGTTATGAGCCATGAAAATAGTTTGTGAGATTTGATTCAGTTTGATTTATAAATTGGTTTTTATGACTACGTTTTACCTATGAATTTGAGGGAAATGTAGGCCAGTGGGTTCATGTATCTGGAGTCAGGTGCTATGATTTTTATAGAGTACATGTCACGGTTTACCGAGTAGCATAATTTTGTACAAATGTTCTGTGATGATCATTTATCGAGGGAGAGACACTTCATGTATGGTATCCAACATGTCATTTGATCTTTGGTCAATGTGTTCATATTGAAATTGTTTTCTGAGATAATAAATATATAACTAATTATAGATCAGTTCCTGTTATAATATGGGGGTGTAGAGGAGAGCAGTGTACTGTCTCGACCTTGTGGTTCAATGTCTCCTAGATCGAAGCGCTATTTTGGGGATTCTTATTAGATGTATGTAATCCTGCCTACTAGATATTGTAGCGAAATTTTCTTTCATAGGTGTGACATATAGGTACACATGTGTATCCAATTTGATTGAGACCCAGCTCAGTGTTGAGCATGTGTAGGATTGGCCACATGCAATGTTCTTAATGTAACATACCTCTACTAGTGAGTGGTAGGGGTTATCTCCAACACCAAATTTGAGAGTGATTTTCTCATCTCAATATTAATATGGAATATAGATCAATACCATTCTATCTGGACAAGTTTTTATAGGTCATGACCAAGGTATCTAGACACTATTTTTACCGAGAAAGCTGAGTGGGCATACTATGGGTATTGAGATTGTGTCACAGTGCCATGGTTCTGATCAGATCTATAATTTCTAGCTTACTGACGTTACCCAGTCAGAATTCACGTTTCACTGAGA
Source organism: Viscum album (assembly GCA_963277665.1). Lineage (NCBI taxonomy): Eukaryota > Viridiplantae > Streptophyta > Magnoliopsida > Santalales > Viscaceae > Viscum > Viscum album. The sequence goes on from OY728151.1 coordinate 474,484,927, forward strand.
GGGGATGGGTAAATTATTGATATATATTTTTTTATTTTTCATATAAAAAGAATCAATCTTTGTCTCTTATTAAGGATCTCACTCCCTTCAAAACAGAATCCAAAATCACATCCACAGGAATAAAATAATTTATGAGGTTCAGTACTGAATGAGAGTAGAAAGTCCTTGGTATAGTATAGAGATAATATGATACCATAAAATTCAATAAATATAAAATACTTTATTGTGGAATAAAATGAGAAGGATATTCCTTTTCACTCATGTAGTACTTGGGAGATAATCCTTAAGTGTGTGTGCACCCTCTTAGCACAAATATGGTAATGTAATATCTCTGTGTTTCTTGAATATCCTTCACAAATATGATCTTTGAAAACAAATCATCTATTTCCTATTTGAAATCCGATAGGAACTACATGGAATTCGTAATAATACAAAGTCATATGCCCTATTCATATGTTGACCCACTTGAAAGCACATCTAACTTAATTTCGATAGTCAAATATTCATCTCACAATACTCTTTCACGAAGCTCCCAACTTTACAAGGAATTCTAGTTCGCAGAGCATTCTAGTTCTCAGATATCACTATTTCTATGAGCATAGATTGGTCTTTTCAATGTTAACTTCTTTTGAAAATCTCTATAGGTCATCGAAAAGCTCCTTTCCTTCACATAGTGTACTGCCTTCATAGAGCATGCTTACTCCGCCAACCCTCATCACAATTCTAGAGATCTAAAATTGTTGTTACATATCAATATATTTATCAAGGGGGTCGAGGTATATTTTTTTGTTTATTCCACCAATCCTTGAACCTTCCATGGAATTTTAGTTCCATGTCATTCCAAACTGAAGAGCTCTAAAATTTCAGCTAAAAAACGATGCACCATTGCTATTTTCTGGATTCTCAATGATCATTGTAATTGTAAATATTTCCATCAAATCCTTAGCATTTCCATGATGATTTTTATTCCTTAGGACCACCATAATTCTCTTCACCTACACATTCACAATGCTCACCCACAATGCTCCTTTCCTCAACCATTCACAATGCTCGTCGTAATCATGAAGAACACTGTCAACATTCTTTGTGTCTTCGCAATATATACTTCATGAATCCCATCTATGAGAAATTAATTATTTTCCCATGTTTTGATGAGATCATCAAGGAAATACACTTTTCACAATTCTCATCAACCACCATGTTTTGGAACCCAAAAATTTGGCACACTGGAAAACAGTGCCATCTTCGACACCTGCTTCTACAAGACCAACTATACTGGTTGAAAACATATTTTCTTCCCCCTTCATTCATAAATCTTAAATCACAAGTTATCCGACCAACTTATAATATTTTTGAAATAAAAACCATCAAATAATCACCATATTAATGTTAGAAAGTATTGTGACTTTACTATCTTTCCTCACACACTTATACAAAGTGAAGTGATTTCATTTCTCCTCAAACTTCCTTTACAACAAATACAATTCTTTGTGCATCTAAAAAACTTCGCCAGACAACATGGTCCAACCCATTTCCCATGGTGTAGGGTTCTAGAACATCTACACAAGAGGTATGATTTTAGTAACCTAAAATCATGTATTTGATCTTTTTTTCACATGTGCAACATATAGTTTCATATTTGTAACTATTTTGGATAAAATTGGGCTCATGATTTGGCATTTTTAGGGAGTTATGAAACATGAAAATCCATTGGGGATCAAAACAGGGGATGTATTTCAATTCATGCAGTTACCCCTTGAGGCTAGTGGATGTCACATTATCTAGAATATTTTACCATTGATATGCTAGTTTTCAACATCATAATATGGATGGATTGGGAAGTATCTTAGCGGGACTACATTGATTTCTATCTTCAGAGGATGACTTTTACATCACCATAGGGTGGAAATTGTTCTCACAAGGTTGAATGGGATGTAAAATAAAGATGAGATGGATGAAGGCATCATGGGATGGATGGGATCACATCTCAAATAAAAATATTTTAGTTAGATGATCAGGGACCACATCATTTAGACATTCCCCCAATGGTTGGTCATTTTTGGGATATGTTCCTAGGTGACTTTTCTAGTTTATATCTTGAGATAGAGGTTGTGTTCTCCTTCGAGATAGTGTTAGGAGCGGCACACGTTTACATTCTGCCTTATATAATGGTTATGAAGGAGTTGTGGGAGTTCAAGATGTACCTAGAGTATTTGGATGAAATGGGGTTTAGATGACCCATAATATATTAGTGGGGCTCACTTTCCCTTTTTCTGAAAAATTCAGACGATTCCCTTAGTATATGTCTGGATTATTGTAAATTGATCTATTTAGAGGTTTTGAACTAATAGACTATTCCATGTATATGTGTTTTTTATCATATATGATGAGATTTGGTTATCATGAAAAATTATTCGAGAACTAGATACCACCAGCAATATGTTCGTCTTGTGGACATACATTGTACACACTTTTATCACATGTATGTTCTATATGAGTATCCTGTTATGTCCATCAGTCTCATGAACGCACCAAAAGATTTCATATTGATGATTAAAAAAGTGTTCCATACTTATCTGGAATAATTTTTTTAGGTTTTCATGGGAGATATTCTCATATATCTTTACTATCAACATGACCATCCCAAAAATATTAATATTGTTTTTGATATACCGAGAGGGATCAATTATATGATAAGATACCATTTTAAAACTTCTAGATGGATAAAAATCACTTACTAGGTCATATAATCTCTGATATATGAGTATTAGTTGACATAGGGAAGTTGAGATCCATAGATTCTAGGGATAATCCTATGATAATATTTGTTATATAGTGTTTCTTGGTGTAGGTTGGATATTATAAAAATTTCATACAAGACTTTTCAAGAATAGAAGTGTCCTTAAAGGGATTAAATAATAATTTTTTGAAGTTTTTATGGATAGATACCCTCAATATATCCTTTTAGAACATTAAAGGGGGATTGACTTCAACAAAGGTCATGATTTTACAAAATAAAGACAAGTGATATAATGTGTATTGGGATGTATCTGGAAATGGCATTGGAGCAATTATGTTTCTCAGAGATAGAGTCATGAAGTGTGGGTCTCAGTAGCTACCACCAGACAAGAGAAAATACCCAATGCATGACCTGGTGTAAGCTGCAGTTATTCATAGTTTTCATGGTTAGTGAAACTATTTAATAGGAGGGAGTTGTGTGTTGTACACTGATAATAATACCCTTATGTATATTTTTATATTTCGTGATCTGAATCTATGTATTTCTCACATTTTGGATATACTAGGAGTGAATTAGTTATATGTTTAACACACAAATTACCACATCTATATGGATAAGATTCACTTCTTCGTTCACATTATCTCTGAGTCAATAGTCTCTATTGACCTAGAGAAGTTGAGAGATGTTGTTTTTCAAATAATCCATTTAATTTATTTGGTATATAGAGTTTCTTGGGGTAGGTTGGATATTACAGACATTTCAAATAAGACTTCTCATGCATAAAAGCATCATTTATAGGCTTAAAATATAATTTTATGTTATTTTGTTGGATAGAATACTTTGATAAATTGTTTCAAAATCTAAAAGGGATACTAAATTTAGCACCAGTGCTAATTCTAATAATGTTGGGTAGAAACTACTCGCTGTATTCTGATGTATCTGGTATTGGGCATGGAGTAGTGATGATGCTGGGAGATATAGTCATAATGTAAAAGTCTTGGAATCTAAGGCTAAATGATAGGAACAACATGGTGCACCATCTAGAGTTAGCATCATTTGTTCAGGATTTGCACTGTTTGAGACACTATTTAATGAGATAGTGTTCTATGCTGTAAAAGGACCACAAAATCTTTATGTATATTTTCAAATTTTATTATCTGAATTTGAAGGTGTTATGGTGGGTGGAATACCTAGATTAGTTTGACTTTGAGCTTGCCTACATGCCTTGGAAGGGTTATGTAGTTGTTGATGTAATGATAATGAGGAATTAGATACATAAATATTAGTTTGTTAGTAACAAGAGGAAGATTATGGATTTTTTCTTTGGGATTTACTTGGAGGTGAAACATAATCAGTGGGAGACTTTTTATCAATCTATAGTTTTGACCTCCACCATAATATATGTATTGAGGATATGGCATCTCTCAGATTCATAGGGCTCAGTCTGATGAGAGAGTGTGTCAGGTGAGGAACCACCTCCAAGATGGATTGTTGGTGAGGATGAGATCCGTTATATCCATTACCATATTTCATTTCCAGTTGTTGTACATGATGAGTTGATGTGGGAGTTTGATGCCTTAGTTTTTAAATTGCATCATGGTGTTTCCAAGATATAACATTATTTAACTCATCTGTATTGGTGTCCTGGTATGAAATTTGATATACTTGGTTTTGTTACGTGGTGTTACACCTATCTGCAACTAAAGAAGAAACATCAGTGACCAACCAAAATTTTATAGCATTTACCTATTCTTGAGTGGGAATGGGCGATATAATGATGGATTTTGTGACCTATTTTGCAAGGTCTCCTTGAGGTACCAATGTATTTTGGGTAGTTTTTGAAAGGCTCGTGAAGGTTTCCCTTTTACTTTTGATCAGGTATCCCTTCTTTTTGAATGATCAAAGAATGTTTTATATCTTTCAAATAGTACAAATTCCTGGGATCCCCTGAACAATCATTTCATATAGGGACACAAAGTTTACATCTCATTTCTAGTAGATTTTTCATTGGGAGGTGGGTAAATTGGTACTTATGAGAATAACATACCACCCCCATACTGATGTCCAGTCATATTTTATGATACAGGTACTTGTGGACATGCTTCGAGCATGAAACATGCATTTTAGAGGATCATGGGAGAGAAATATACCACTAGTGAGTTCACCAAAAGTAATAATTATTATGTGACTCTATATATAGAACCTTATAAGGCTTTATAAGGTATTCCATGTCTGTATCCCTTGTGAATGTTATAGGTAGGTGAAGTAGGTTTACAGGTAAATCTGTCATGTAGGAGACTTCTGAGCAGGTCCAGTTGATCAGGAAGTGGATGGATACTACACAGTCTTGAAAAAAATATTACATCAATCATCGCAGATAACCTATAGAGTTTGAGTTTAGGGATCATGTCTCTTTATTTGTCTCTCTATGGATACAAATCATATGGATTAAGAGATGAGGTATGCTTTCACTATGTTATGTTGGGCTGTTTGAGATTCTTGGTTGATTGATCCTAATAACCAATTGATTTTAGTTACATAATAGCTACTAAGAAATAAACTATGTAATCCATGTATATTAGTTAAGCCATTAACAATTGGACCCATCTCATAATTTTCATCTCGAGGTGTTTGATCTATAGGTAGATGAATCCTTTGAGGAGCATCTGATTCGTATCATTGATAAAAGCAAAGAGGTTTTATGAGGCTGGTCAGTTCCCCTAGTACAAGTGATATGGAAGCACAACCATTTACATGAAAATACTAGGGATCTAGGGATGATGTACGTTATCATTGGCTGGATTTATTCTCAGATAATTCTAGAATAACCTTGAGAGGGAAATTAGGGATTAATTCATTTAAAGGGGTAATATTGTAAGATCTCAGTTTCTCATATTAGGTATTGATCTCTTTTTTTCACTTTTAATGATTAATTATGGATAGATGTAAATACAATTTGAGGTCAAGTGTTTATCAGTGGTGTCAGGGATTATTTGGATTAGGGGTCCTAGTTTTTGAAAAAGAAGCACACGCCACATGGTTAATAGAAATCATAAGGGGATGGTTCCACAGTTACTACTTACCATGTGAGGTTGGGAAGAGGGGGGATACTATCCATATGATTTTAGAAAACCATAAGAATAGTTCCGAAATCCCATATAGGTATTCTTCAATTTTTTTGCAGATCCAAAATGCTTGTTTTTTGGATTGTTAGTCAAAACATGCATAATGACCATGTCAATGCCCCCTTAACATTGTATTGGGTGGAAATTTGGTTCATATTTTTTCCAACCATGCGGCCAATCTGTGCGGCCTGAGAATTTTTGGGGAAATGAAAATATATCCCTTAAGAAGTTTTAAAAAAACCAAAGTTTATTTTTTCTTCCTTCACTGAACATTATCAAATTGGATGCTTCTACTTGAGCTGATATCTAGCCTTTAATACCTCTCCCTTATAAAAAAATTAGAATCGAGCGATGCATGTGTCATTAGATCATCATTATTGAGTACTCAGTTCCTTTTTTCCATTCTCCAATCATCTAGATATTTATAGTGTTATTTAGGTGCAAGATAATATTCCATATTTTCATGTTTTAATATAATCTTCATTTTGATCCATATCTGATTCTAATCACGAGATGATACTGAACGATCACTCTACTATGGACCTATGGTAGGTGATATATACATTTAACGAGTTGTTTAGTCATTTATCAAGCTAGATTCCATGTTGTCACCCACCAATATTTTGGGTGCGAACCTGAAAATTAGTTGAATAATTAAATTAAATAAAATAGATTATTTAGGGATTCCTTATAGTTCATTGAGATGCGTTGGACGTTTTTTTCCCAACCAATTCCACCCATTGGTGATGCCATGTGAATGTCCTTTCCTATGCCTTTTTAAGCCATGCATGGGGTGAGTTAGTATTTTCTTATTAAGAGGATGCGTAAAAATAAATGAATTAAATTGAATTCCATGATTAGGAGGTGGTTTTCTTACTTTCAATGTTAATGCAATTGATTAAATAGTTTAAATGGATTTTTTATATTACTGGTCAAACTCTTGGAATGAAATTGAATGTAGATTGTGATATGAGTTGCTAAACTCATGGAATGTGGATCGTTGAAAAGGATACTTATTTGAATGTTGAATGTTTGCAATGGACGCCATGGGTGTACTAAACCATGGGTCCTGATAGTGGAAGAAACTTCCTTGGACTATTATACCCCTTAGAATCTAATTATATGGGATTCCATTGGCCTATATACCCATTGGAAATGATTTTTTAGCTTTTAGTGGGAAATTTCTTCTCAAATTCTCCTAAAACTCCAAATTAAGCCTAACCTAGATTCCATTGAGATGATAAAGGAATTTTATGAGGATACCTTTGACGACTATACCTTGGATCCCACATTGTGGGGTCTAACATTACTGATTATATAGTACAGGCATGGTAAATGTGACATGTGTGATTATACAGCTCCGTTGTGGTTGTTCAAACACTTATGATTATATATCTTGATCATAGTACATTTGACTCACCAGGTTGTAAGATGTGGTCCTGGTTGTTTTGATATTCAGATTATGCGGCAAGGTGATGGATGATTTGAGATAGAGTGTATACTGTGAGGTTGTGGTGCTTACTTCTATTTTCGGTACAACTTCCTTTTGATGGGATATTGTAATGTGTGTTAAAATGATGCATGTATGTTTATATAGTGTCAATTTGTTTTTTCCTATACATGTCATGTGAACATTTATTTTTTACTACTTACCAATGATATATATAGAAATCTTTGCAGCTTATATTGCACAACTTGGATTGTTATAAACATTTGGGTGATTACCAACTTGGATCATATGTGATACCATATATGAGCCTCTATTATGTACCTTTACATACATTATAAATTCAATTAGGGACTGGGGAAAGTTTCTATATCATGATTATTGACTTTCTTCCATGATATGGAGTAGGAGGGCATGTGATCATGTCGTGGCTCTAAATGTTATTTTAATATCGTTCTTTTTGGTATTATTTGGATTTTTCTACATGTATTGTTCACATTTCACGTGTTCAAATGTTGGATTATTTGTAGATACATTACATTTAACTTCATCATTTTTATATGAGATTCCTTCTTATGTAGTTCATATATTAAGTCTTCTTAATGTTTATCTTCTTTTAGTTATTGTATCTAATTCCACTATAGATCTATTTGGTTTCTACCACTATGTTACACTTAGATAAGAGGGAATAGTCTTCCCACAGGAACATATTCGACCCTTGCTTCTATTTTACATCCTCTAGAATTCAAGGAGAGGAACTTGAGTCCATTTGTATAACTGACCTTGGGGCACAGTTGAGTGGCATCTGGGATCGATACATTACATAGGCGATGTTAATGTATTCCCATAGAATGTAATATAAGAAGTTATGTGTGATATTTTGATTATAGAAGTACAATTATGTATTAAATATCACATTAATTGGTTAAATCCACTGTTATATTGATCTATGAGAGGTGGTGATGGAAAATGAACTACATCAGTTTGTAAAAAGGTAGATCGTCATTCACAAAATCGATGGTTTCATTTCCCATTTGATGAAATATGATATAGATATAAGTAATTAAATGGAAATTATAACATCTAAATATATGTTAAATAATAGTATTATTAAATTTTATTTATTAATTAATGAATCAAGGTTGTAAGAAGAGTAGTAGAAAAAAAGACATTAGTGGAGACCCTTACCTTCACTAAGAACAACCTTCTTTGGATATCTTATTATGGACCCTAGGGTCGGTATTTTTTCAATATAAGCATATCTATAACAATAATAATTTTTTTATGAGATATTTTTTAGTTTTTGTATGTGAAAATGGCTTTAGAGGTGTGAAGGAATGACTGGTGGAGGTGAACATTTATAATTAAGGAAGAGTTTCATTTTTGTAAATACACAATACTATTTAGTAATGGGGATCCAATCTCAAGACAAATTCACCCATAATTGAAAACTAAATTATTTTATGGATTCAATGGTCGATCCAAACCTCTATCTCAGAAAATAACTCATTCTTTAAACATTTTGTTCCCTAAATTCAATGTTTTCATTCTTTTACCTTTTTAGTTTTCCTGATATTAACTAGCTATTCAATAAGATGAATTATAATTTTTGAATAGAAATAAAATTAATCATATTAGATAATATATACCAACTATTTCTAAATTTGAAATATAATTTATAAAATATAAATACCACATGTGTGTATAAATAATTTTAACACAAGAAAAAGAAACACATAAAACCACATTTTACCTTATACCATAGGAAAATATTTTGAATATTTTGGGGTCAATATAATTTTTAAAATGGGAAAATTGTTCCTTTAATTGACTATGTCTGATATTTTTTAACATATAATACTAACTATTCAAATCCTAGGTTTTATTGGAATTTTAATTCATTTTATAAAATATAATTTTTTATAAAATAACATTACAGTCAATTACGACACTAATTATTTAATTTGACATTACAAAGATCAATAAAATTGTATAATTCAAATATGTTATTTTCACACATATAAATTATGTTATATTTTTTAAAATAAATAATTAAATATAATAATTCATTCTATTTAAATTACTTTTCAATATTTTTATTTTTATTTTTTCATATTTCTATAAATTAAATAATTATTGTGTTAGTATTGATTATGAATTTAAATATTTATAAAATTACTTGAAAGTAAAAAAATTAACTATAGGAATTTAATTTTATTAATATATAAAGGATCACATATATTTTTTCACATCTTTTCTTGTGACCTTATGTGAAAAAATAATTGAACATAAAAAGTAAGAGGGTGACTTTTTGTCTCTTTCTTTACATAAATTATTACATTGGTCACTTTTAGGAAATAGAGTCCCAAAAGAACATAATAATAGATCATATGGAAATAAAGATCTCTATATGGATAGAAAATAGGAATTGGAAAAAAAAATGATAAAATTAACCCTTGTTGTTTTAGTTTACAGCCCCAGTAACCACTTTTTTACGCTAATAGCGGCAATTAATTTTTAATGTTATAACTAATTATTTCAAAAAATTAAGTTGAAATTATTATTTAATATTATTTTTGCGTATTACTAATATGGATTCCATTTTTCCAAACACCATTCACAGAAGTGGGAAATTTAAATTTTAAACCAAACTGCAAACACTAAGAAAAAGGGTTTTTTAAATAGAATGTTTTCATAATTATAGAATGTTTTAAAATCAAAAATAAACATAAAATTCATACAAATGATTTAAAATATATTTAAAAATATATCATTTAAATATTTTCAATTTTTAAGCATTTTTAAAAAATATTTTACATCGTAAATTCTTCAAAAGAAAATGTAGTTTTTAATAAAAAAAATTTAGAATATTTCATTCTATTCATAAAAATATTATTCTTTCTTAAATATTACCAAAATTTCACACAAATATAATTTTTAACATTATATTTAAAAAATGTATTTTATTTTTCCAAATAAAACTTTTAATGGTGGAAAAATTACTTTTGTTGTGTCTTTATAGAATCTAATATTATTTTTTCTGAAAATAGTATTTTCAAAACATATTAATTCATTAATAAATAATATTTAATTTTTTATCAACATGTCTTATTTATTCAAAAAAACTTATAGTTATTATTTATAAAAAATTATTACAATTTATAATTCCAATTTTAATGACTAGGTTATAAAATCCTCATTTAAATAAATCAAAATCACGGTTTATTAAAATTCGGTGTTTAATGTAATGTAAGATATCGAAGAATTTAAATTTATTCCCGACTAAATATTTCAAAAAATATCATTTTCTTGTATTATACCCACATTAAATAAATTTTAACCAAAAAATTTAAACATGATATTGATAATCAAGGGTTTATAATTTAATATTTAATTGTAGAAAACCCACACTGTAAATGGTTAGTAAAACATCTATTTAAAAACGAAATGGTAAGATAAATACAAGTCACATATGGAATGACACATAACAGAGATTCCAAATAGAAATAAATGAGTGGTAATTAAAGATATGGATATGGACTAAAAATAATTTCTATAGATCGTTATTCATAAGAAAGTGACTAATTATTAGAATGTTAACAACCAGTAAATCAAAAACAAAATCCCTAAGAAAAAAGACAAAAAATTAATCATAAATGAAGATATTTGGGAAACATTATCCTATCAAGAACAATTTTCATAATGTTGTTGGAATTTTTACTATCAATATATAGAAAATGAAAAAAAAACTTACTTGATTTCTGTAGATTTTGTAATCGAAATATCATCATTTGGTTGTCATATGATCGATTTCCACTCCAACTCTTATTCCATGAAACGAAAATTCAAGATTAATTTTTCATTAATGAATACCTTAAATTATCTTTTAATAGATTCCATGACACATGGAAGAATTATAATCCATTCCTTCTATCTTAGGTAAACAACAAAACCAATATGGTTAACATAAGGTATCTAATATGGAAAAAATCTTCATATGGTGAAATAATACATTAATCTCTAAATCATCATCCCGAGTTCAACTTAAATATTTCCATAAATGTTAACTTTATGTCCGATCAAAATTTTCAAATATAAAAAAAATCCACCAAATTTCCCAAATTCAACTTAATAGTAACCCCCAAAACATCATAAGAATAGTTTTTTATTGTCACATATAAGACATGTTAATACCTTAATCATTTATTGTGTTGAAAAATGAAAATAAATAAAATTACCATAAAACCTAACTGAAAACATACATGATTACATATTACCTAAAAAATATATATTGTTTGATATATTCTATAACACCAAAAAAATTAAACTTCGTCATTGATAACATAAAACAATTTGATGTCAAATCATTATTTAGTTACAATGTAATCAATACTATTAAATTTATATTATGCATAAAAATAATCTATATATACCTTAATCATTATATTAAAATAAAGAACATATGATGGGTTATATTTAACTTTCATTTGTTTTCTACAATTTATTACCATTACATTAAATGACTTTTCTAGGTCATAAATACCCTTAAACATTTTCTTTAAAATATTAAATGAAAAATTTCTATAGAAAATTCCTAATATATTTCAAATTTCATTAAATTATAAATAATAAATAAATCATTGAATTTAATTAATTATTAAAGCATAAACTTTGTTTCATCATCTTATTCCATAATACCCCTTTCCTTTCATATTTCATTTGCATTCTCTTCATCATCATCAATAATACCTTTACTCATATAACCATGTTAATCCACTTCTTTATCATTTACCCAAAGTAATATATTTGTATAATGTGCATTCATTCCACATTTATAATAGTAAACCATTTATGATATATTGGTGAGACCATTATTATCATCCATTTAATTAACTAAAGTTTTTATTTTAACTTTCTTATCACCCACTATGTTCTATTTTTCTCCTCACACAAAATATCGTCCCATTCCTTTGAGACATTCCCTTGAGTGATTTTTCTAAAATTATTGACTTATAGTGATCTGAATCTTTTTTCATCCTTGGTCTCCACAACCTGAATTATCAACGAACCCCATCCTTCAATTCTTTATTGAGTCCAACATTTGGTTAAATAAAAAGTTGTTAATCATATATTGTGATAACCGATTAAGAATAATCAAAATATCATTAACTCCATTCATAATCCCATTTGGTTTCTCATCAACATATTTTCATTCATATTCAATGTTTACTGGGTTCCATATAGTTAACACAATTGAATAATTCAAAAAATCATAGTTCGAGAAACAGTATTTATTTTGGAAACCCACATAATCATGAAAAATCAATTATTTATTGTATAAATCATGGAACCTTATTCACAATATCTAACACCTTATATTATAAAAAGGTTATTAATCACCACTGATTTAAATCCTTCATGATGGTTCATACATTGTTTATAAATTACCAATGAATATCCCTTGGTAATGTCAAACCATGTTTCCAACAAGGCCCATTTTCACACACCGTGTGATTATTTATTCAATATAAATTAACCATTTTTTGAGTCATCATCCCTAGATACAACTTTTCTATATCCACAACCACATGTAGTATTTTTACATGGATGTAATTTCATGGAATCCACCTTCTCCATCCTTCACTAAAATTCCAGGATATTTTATTATACATAAAATTATCCTTATTATTGTACTTAGAGATATCTATCGAAATACTCCTAGACATATCCTAATAAATATTTCTAGGGATCCCATTAATGTTTTCAAATTATAGTTTCAAATTGTTAGATAAACATTTCTATGATACCAACAATAAATACCCAAGCATCTCATATAAGGACACGACCTTAAACATTTACACGATATTGAATAAAATGAATAATTCACATTGAGGATCTTTTCAGGTTTAGAGTTTTATAGAATTAGGACATAACTATTAAATCTCAAAATATTCCAAGGTAGACACTTCTACATAGTTTCCATTTTTTCATAAAATATAAACTCCTAAAAAATAGATTCAATACAAGTTCCATGTTTTAGACAGCATGACTTTTTCTTGATCCCATCCTTGACTCTATTCATCTTTAAGTCCTGTGAAAACATTTCAAAATATTGGGATGAGCCTAAAAAGCTCAGTAAGGCTTATAAAATAATTATGGAAAACATTATCCCATAAATAAATACAAATCAATGAAACTATATTTTTCAATCATAACAGACCCTATGAAATCATAAAATTTATGAATAACACACACAAATCATAAATCATAATGGTTACTTATGGAATCCATATCAATCTTACATTATAGCTATCACAGATACATAAGGAGTTACACTTGGAACACACATCACAGTATATTCCCTATATCTCTTAGAAGAAACATCACGTTTACCTCTATCACGTTACCCAATGCATTGGAGAACTATCTCGGGTTCACCCACCCTAGGTTTGTCACGGAACCACCCACATACATAAACAATGCCCAATAACCAAATCATAATCATAACATATGACACATTTATAAAGTAAAGATAACATTTCCACATTCCAATATATCAAATCAAGTTATTGAATGAAACAATGTTTTATCAAATCATTTTATAAACCATATAAAAAGATATTTTTGAATCAATGTGTCTCATACCACTTTGAAGATTTTAAATGAATTATCATTTAAAAGGATCAATGTCCATATAAATAAATCCTAAAACCCATTTTTAAATCATGTGATGTAATGAAAAATATTTAGAATCATAAATCTTGAAAACATTTAAAACGATATTTTAGTTAAAGTGTTTCTAACAAAAAGAGGGACTCTTGAATACAAATAATTGAAGAATAATTTTTAATCAGAACATTAAAATATCATGAGAATTAATGGATTCATGATATAATATTTCAAAGGACAGTATATACACCATATACGAGTGAATTGGTACATAACAACAATGAAGTCAAAAAAAATGTAAATTGAGATAAAATCACTTATAAATATGGAATCCTTAAATTAAGGATAAATCAATCACATAATTATGTGTGAAAAATATGAACACACCAAATATAACTGGATATTAAGTGTAAAACAATTAGAGGTCATTCACACATATTCATATGATGACATGTTCAAGAAGTATAAGTTGAACCCAAAGAATTGAAATAGGGTAAAGAAGATCCCCTATAAAAATTCGACAGCCTAACAGAGTCTCTTTAAAATTCAAAAGATGATTTGATGAGAAAAAAAGGGTATCTCTTCACTTGGAAATAAATTTTATATCAATGAGTATATATAAGAACATATTCCAACAAAATAATATGTAAATTGAAAGACATAAAAAAAAGAAGTCTTTTAAATAGAGGAGGGTCAAAGGTTCCCTTACCGATTTGGTACCTTACAAAACATATGCCACATGAAAGAAGGTTCATACAATGAAGATGTAAATACAAATAAATTAAATTATATTACACAAAGAGTACAATCATGGGCAGTACATACACCACACAAAATGAAATAGTGGCAAATATAGCATGAATCACCCAAGAATAAAAAGTGAAATGAAACCATTTACCATGTTGTAATCAACTGAGTCATTTGACCAAGTTTTAATAAGCACCAAATGAATCACAGAATACCATGAATATAAATAGAATCATGACAATATATATCAAATTTCAGTACACAATACACCACATGCAATAAATAAGTGGCGAACAATGGAAATCTCACAGAATTAAAAGTGAGATAAGAAAATCTCTTACCTCGTGTCCGACTTGACTCGATCTTCCTTTAACCTCCTGAATAATAAACAAAAGTTAATTTATTCTTTCTTAAGAAGATTTTTCAAGTTTATTATTCCTTTTATATCACTTATTAACATGTTATAAATATTATGTAATCATTTATGTTAATCATGTCCATTTTGTCGATATTTGGTACTTGAGTCAAAAATGGACTTCTTATAATCACATGTTGTTCATGTGGTCAATGGTTCATTATATCCAAAATGATATTCATTATTTAGATATCATATATATCATATATATCCATTATATATATATATATAATAGTACATATCATTTGGAGAGAAGAAATCAAGTGCACCGGTCATAGAGACGGTAAGACATACGTACGCATTAACGCTACATTCATTTCTATTTCATATTTTAATGGAATTAAAACATTATGATACATAGGGATATTATAATTCCAGTATAATATAATATATAATATCATTAAATCTATAATTTATACATCCCACATAAGGAATTAATGAGTCACATCACTTTGAGGGGGCGGTAGTCCGCACTTCCTCAAATGAGATTATCATTTTTACCTACTATGGAAACAACAAACGCATGCTATAAATGGAAAATACAGAAGCATACAGAAAAAAACATAATATATATCATATATAAATTCATTTCTATCATAACGGCCACCAAGAGAGGTGGTAAGAGGTAATTGAACAATCATAGTCTCATTAGGCGTTAGTTTTCCATCCACAGAAACATTATGTTCTTCACCCATTAGATGGAGTTGTGTGTAAGTGAAGTTCGAATCATTCTCATAACAACCTCATAGTATATTGAGGATACATGTTTTGTTACAAAATAATGGAATAAAAATATTGATGGGGTTAGAGAAGTAAAATAAAAGAAAACAAAATTAAGTGAAATTGTTACCTTTAATTTGGGTAACTCCTTTGGATTGAACTTAAGGACTTATTGAAGTGCCATGTGCCTAAGGTAAGGCTTCTAGGTGGAGGACATGGATGTAGGGAGATTAATTGGGTATATTTTGGATGATCAAAATGTCTTTAGAGGTGTGAGGAACTAGTTAGAAGTTGTCTCCTTTTATAAGGGAGAGGAGGGGCTCTTTAGGAAAGTGTGAAAATATTATTTTATAATATAATGATATTTGGTTTCTAAAGGTCCAAAACTAATTACAGTCGAAGATACAATGAATCATGGTCAAAATATAATCATCAAATATGATTTGGACAGGTTTCAGATAATATTTTAATCATTATATTAATATTTATTTAAATAATTCATTAATGAGGTAAATACTGCATCATTTTTGTGTCATGAATAATTTTATTTATTTGATATCTAAAAATTATAAAAAAAATTCTATCATGGAGGAAATCATTTTAGAATTCCAATGAATATTTATAGGCAAACATATTTATAATATAACACAATCTGAAAATTAATTTACTAAAAGATATTTGTTTATGTCATTTTTTCCATTACATTAAATTAATTAATCTAAAGTGTCATTAACATTTATAAGTGGCTCAATGGGGTCCCAAAATTGACCCAAAGATGCCCATGGTCGGCCATGACTCAAAAAATAATGTTAATACAAGAGTTATTATAATTTTGAATTATAATAATATTATTTTTACCTTGAATTACACTATTTACCTTTATACACGGTAAAAAAAGTCAAAAGTTACTATTCACCAAAAATTATTTTCCTCTTAATGAACCACATTTTACTTCTTGATAACAACCATGTATACCAGATTTTTGAAATTAAATTCACAAAAGTGGTAAAATTTCATTTAAATGAAAAATCCAGTTTCATTATTCACCACTAAGTGGTTTCACTGTTCATCAAAAATTGAAGTTTTTCAAAAAAATACCAAAAATTCTGCCTGAGCTATATTTGATATTCTGAATTCAAAATGAAGTCTATTTTTCTATTTCTAAAACATAAAAGTGTCATTAATTAATTTTAAAATTAATTCATGTTGTTAAAACAATTAGCATGTTTTTAAGAAACAATAACTATCAAAAGATTGACAGTTGTTTATGTCTAATTTCAAAGTGAAATTAATTCTAATGACAAACATTTGATTAAATGGTAAAAATATATTATAATTACATTTTAAAAACAATTAAAAAGATAATATAACCATATAAATAAATTATATTAAAACATAGTTTTGATTTAAAATAGAATATTTACACTATTCATTAAAAATGAACTTTATCTGAAAAATTCCAAAAATTTACACAATTTAAATTTTGATGTCCCCATTATAAAGAAAGATTTTATCTGGTCAAATAGAATTTATTAATGTGACCAAAATTATATTTAAATACGGTTCTCCATTAAAAGGAGGTAAATCTACCTTTTAATGTAAATTATGCTTAAAATTATATTCATTCAGATTTTAAGCCTCTAACTTTTATTGGATAAGTGTAATTACATTTAACAAACATGTATAATAATATTATTGTTCGTTTTTTTCATTCCTGCCAATACAACGGTTAGGAGTTAACTACAATTTAAAATAATAATATTATATTATTAGTGTGCAACATAAGATTTCAACGAAATCCGTTGTTGCGTATCAGGTACACTTTCGAACATAGCAACCCCTTTATTGTAAAATTAATATTTAATTCAAAAATATTAATAAATATGAAAATTTCATTTTCTTTATTATCCTGGGATGTTACATCCTTCGCCTCTTTTGGGAATTGCATCCTCACAATTTTAAAATTGGGCTCAAAAATATCATTGAAAGTCCCACATCGGAAAAAGATTCAATAAAACTATCACATTAAAATAAAGAATGATATATATAAAAAGTTCACCCGAGACAACCCATACTAGAATTGCATGTAGAAAATCATGGATATGGAAGAGAAAACAAACTGTCATGTTTTGATGGAGAGTGATAGAAAACATGATAAGGAAAAAGTTAACCACCAGAAAATCACAAACTTGTGATGGCTTAAACAGTCATTGATTCCCCTATATGAAAAGATAACTGACAATGTTTTTGATTTAAGTTAATTTTCATTTAGGAATTTATTTATGATCCTAACTAATAACATAAGGAAAAATAATTACTTATCATGTATACTTTCATTCGTTACTAGATGTCTAACACAAACTCATATTTTCTATAAATGATAAACATTCAAGATAACTTTGTTCACATTAAAAGTTCTATAATCTACTTCAATAGAATCAAATAATCCTCAAGAGATAAACAATATATTTTCCTTGTCTTCAGACCATAACCAAAACAAAAATTTGTTAGTATAAGATCAGATAATCTTCACAAAGTATAAGCTTTCACAAAAAGAAAAACTTCTTTTAATCTCCAAAATTTGTCAAACAATACCCAAAGGTCAACCAAGACCATTCAATAAATAATTGTCCATAAAATTCTTTAAGGTAATCCAAAATATGATTGAAACCCAAATCTCAAAAGGATTTAATTACATATTCTTGCAATATAAATCATAATTTTTATCTCTAAATAACATTAGTTACTCGTAAAGGCTCATATTCAAAAGTAATAAACCTAATCACATATCCTCCAGGATAGGTTAATAATTTCCATAGATAACCCAAAATAGACCACTTCTTGATTCATAAAATCATCTAACTAAAAAAAATTAGTCTTACTAACCAGGAACTTCACGTAGTCTAGTGGTAGGCGATAAATACCAGTCGCACTTTTGGTTGTGGGTTCGATTCCCACAGCTTCGTCCGACATGACGGGTTGTCACACGGTTTGCGTGTTGTCCCTTTTCAAAAACTACATAATTTTATAAAATTCCCAAAAAGAGATAAATTCATCAAAAATAACCATAACATATTTTAACCACAAAGGTTATCTAATAACTTTCGTTTTTCATCCCAGAATGTTTTAATCGGTAATTTCCTCAAATTCAAGGATCATATAAACCCAAATGGTTCTTTATAACTATATCCAAAAAAGAGAAGATAATTATTCCTTGAATAAAATTTTCATATATCAAACATCATGGTTACACATACTATAAAAAGTCATCTAATGTAATCCCATCATCATAAGTGCCTTAACACTTTTTAGCATTTCACCATCCTAAATTCTACCATAACTCTTGAACCCATTTTATGTTGAATTCAACATTTCTTCTTGACCCATTAACCATTACTTTCAATATTATTCTGAAATAATTCTTTCCTACAAACAAAAGCATGAATCATATCCTAAGATTAAATAATTTCAAAACTTATGTTAAGAAATAAGACATACCTTTCTTTGGTCATTGTCATTTTGTTCCTCCTCAATCAGAAAGGCATTAGGTATTGGTAAACAAATATGCTTACCATACTGGTGATCCCATTCCCAATACATCTTTGTAGGAAATGTGTTTATATAATTACCATGCACACCAAATTTAAAACATTCAATTGATCCCTAAAAAAGAACATCATTCCCTTTCCTAGAGTCAACTGGATGCTTCATTTTTCTATGGAAGGTTCTTGATTTTGGACCTTGATTTCCACATCTATATCATCTTTCTGTCCCTTTAAAGAATTTCCCTAAGTGTTTCTTTCCACATCCTTGACACAATGGTTTAAGAACATACTTGCCATTACTATTATTACCTGAACTTCTGTAGGGATTTGTTTCTCGCACATACGACGCCTTATAAAAATCACCAAGGTTAAGGTAGTCAATCATGACTTCAGATAGTTAGTTGAGAATAACCACAAGAGTTTTCATTACATCTCCAATTTCATTAAATTTCTCATTCATAAAATCATCATAGTTTTCTTCGCATCCATTGTTAATTTGATGCCTTCTAGATCCAGCCATTGTCTGAAACCAAAAAGGTAAGTGTGAGTATATCAGTAAAATCATCATATAATATCTTATGAGGAGGGTAAATACTAAGATATACTTATTAATGTTATCTTAAACTCATTCACATTATCTAAAAAAACCATGACCCTTTCTAAAATCCAAACCATTATGGTAATGTCACTAATGCTTAAAGAATACCCTAACCTATAAAGTTATCTAAACCGACCTCTGATACCAACTATAAGGACCCAACCTTAAACATTTACATAATATTGAATTAAACGAATAATTCACATTAAGGATCTTTTCAGGTTTACAGTTTCATAGAATTAGGACATAATTATTACATACCAAAAGAGTACAAGGTAGAAACTTCTACACAGTTTCCATTTTTCTCAAAAAATATAAACTGTTGAAAAAAAGAGTCATGTCTAGTTCCATGTTTTAGATAGATTTTCTTTTCCTTGATCCCATCATTGACCCTATTCTTCTTTATGTCCTGTCAAAACATTTCAAAAACTTGGGATGAGCATAAAAAGATCAGTAAGGGTTATAAAATAAGGAAGGAAAACATTTACCCATCAATAAATACAAATCAATGAAACTATATTTTTCAATCATAACATACCTTACGAAATCATAAGATTTATGAATAACACACACAAATCATAAATCATAAAGGATACTTATAGAATCCATATCAAACTTACATTGTAGCTATCACAGCTCCGTAGGGAGTTACACTTGGAATACCCATCACAGTATATTCCCTAAATCTCTTAGGAGAAACATCATGTTTACCTCTGTCATGTTACCCAATGCATCAGAGAGCTATCTCGGGATCACATGCCCTATGTTTATCATGGAACCACCCATATACATAAAAAATGCCCAATAAACACAACATAATAATAACTTATGAGACATGTATAAAGTAAATATAACATTTCCACATTCCAAAATATCAAATCAAGATATTGAAATGAACAATATTTTATCAAATCATTTTCAAAACCACTTAAAAAAAGATTTTCGAATCAAAGTGTCCCATATCACATTGAATATTTTAAATAAATTATCATTTGAAAACATTAATGTACATATAAAAAAAATCCTAAAACCCATTTTGAAATAATTTACATTAATGAGAAATATTTAGAAGCATAAATCTTTAAAACATTTAAAATTGATATTTTAGTTAAAGAGTTTTTAACAAAAAGAGAGACGCTCGAATAAAAATAATTGAAGAATAAATTTTAATCAGAACATTATAACATCATCAGAATAAAGGGATTCGTGATATAATATTTCAAAGGACATTATATACACCATATAATTGTTAATTGGTGCATAACAACACTGAAGTCTGATTGGAAATGTAAATTGAGATAAAATCCCTTATAAAGATGGTGTCCTTAAATTAAGGATAAATCAATCACATTATTTTGTGTGAAAAATATAAAAACACCTAATATAATAGGATTTTCAATGTAAAACAATCAGAGTTCATTCACACATATTAATAGGATGACATATTCAAGAAGTACAATTTGAACCTGAATAATTGAAATTGGTTTAAGAAGTTCCCCTGTAAAAATTCGACAGCCTAACGACGTCTCTTTAAAATTCAGGAGATGAGTTGATTAGAAAAAAGGGTATCTCATCACATGGACATAAATTTTATTTCAATGAGGATATAGAATAACATATCTTAACATAATAAGATGAATATTAAATGACATAACAAAAAATATGTCTTTTAAATAGAGGAGGGTCAACGGTTCCCATACCGATTTGGTAACTTAAAAAACATATGCCACATGAAAGAAGGATCATAAAATGAAGATATAAATACTCATAAATGAAATTATATTACACAAAGAGTACAATAATGGGATGTACATACACCACACAAAATAAAATAATGGAAAATATAGTATGAATCACAAGGGAATAAAAAGTGAGATGAAACCCTTTACCACATTGTAATCAACAGACTCATTTGACCAAAAGTTAATAAGCACCAAATGAATTAAAGAATACCATAAATATAAATAGAATCATGAAAAAATATATCAAATGGCAGTACAAAATACAACACATGAAATAAAATGTGGTGAACAATGAAAATATCATGGAATTAAAAGTGAGATTAGAAAATCTCTTAACTCATGTCCAACTTGACTCGATCGTTCACTAACCTCCTGTGTAATATACTAAAGTTAATTTATAATTTCTTAAGAAACCTTTTCAAGTTTATTATTTATTTTATATCAATTATTACCATGTGATAAACATTATGTATTCATTTAAGTTAATAACTTCCATTTTGTCGATATTTGGTACTAGAGTCAAAAATGGACTTCTTATAATCACATGTTGTTCATGTGGTCAATGGTTCATTATATCCAGAATGATATTCATTATGTAGATATCATATATGTCATATATATCCAGTATTTATATATATTTATTTATTTATTTATTTATAACAGTACATATCATTTGGAGGTAAGAAATGATGTGCACCATTCATGGAGACGGTAAGTCGTACGTACGCATGAACGCTACTTTCATTTCTATTTAAAATTTTAATGGAATTAAAACATAATGATACATAGGGTATTAGAATTACAGTATAATAACATATATAATATCATTAACTCTATCCTTTAAACACATCACATAAGGCATTAATGAGTCACATCACTTTGAGGGGGCGGTAGTCCGCACTTCCTCAAATGAGATTATCATATTTACCCAATATGGAAACCATAAAGATGAGATATAAATGGAAAATACCAAAGCATAAAGAAAACAAACACATAATATATATCCTATATAAGTATAATTCCATCATAATGGCCACCATGAGATGCGGTAAGAGGTAATTGAACAATCATCATCTCATGAGGTGTTAGTTTTCCATCCACAGAAACAGTATGTTCTTCACCCATTAGATAGAGGTGTGTGTAAGTGTAGTTAGAATAATTCTCATAACAACATCCTCGTATATTTAGGATACTTATGTTGTTACAAAATAAAGGAATAAAAAGAGTTATGGGGTTGGAGAATAAAATAAAAGAAAACAAATTATGAGAAACGGTTACCTTTAATTTGGGTAACTCCCTTTGGTTTGAACCAATGGACTTCTTGAAGAGCCTTATACCTAAGGTAAGGCTTCTAGGAGGAGGAGAGGGATTTAGGAAGATTAATTTGGTAGAGTTTGGATGATCAAAATAGCTTATGAGCTGTGAGGAATTGGATATAATTGGTCTCCTTTTATAAGGGAGAGGAGGGGCTCTTTAGGAAAGTGTGAAAATATTATTTTATAATATAATGATATTCGGTTTCTAAAGGTCCAAAAATAATTATAGTAGAATATAAGATGACTCATGGTAGAAATATAATCATTATATAGGAATTGGATAGGTTTTGGATTGTATTTTAATCATTATAATAATATTTATTTAAATCATTTATTAATGAGGTAAATACTGCATCATTATTGTGTCATGAATAATTTTATTTATTTGATGTATAAAAATTATTAAAAAAATAATATCATTTAGGAAATATGTTTAGCATTCCAATTAATATTTATAGGCATACATATTTCTTATATAACACAATATAAAAATTAATTTACGAAAAGATATTTGTTTATTTCATTTTTTTGCATTTACATTAAATTAATTAATCTAAAGTATCATTATCATTTATAAGTGGCTCCATGGGGTCCCAAAATCGACCCAAAGATTACCATAGTTGGCCATGATGCAACCAATAAGTTTATGACAAGTGTTAAGGTAATTTCTAATTATTATAATATTCTTTTTACCATGAATTACACTATTTACCTTTAACCGCGGTAAAAAAAGTCAACAGTTACTATTCACCAATAATTATTTTCATCTAAATAAACCACATTTTACTTCTTGATAACAAACATGTATGTTGGATTTTGAAATTCAATTCACAAAATTTGTAAAATTTCATTTAAATGAAAAAGTCAGCTTTTTTAACTACCACTAAGTGGTTTCACTATTCCTAAAAAATTGATGTTTTTCAGAAAAATACTAAAAATTCAGCCTAAGATATATTTGATATTATGAATTCAAAAATGATGTCTTTTTTTCAAATTCAAAACATAAAAGTGTCATTAATTAATTTTAAAATTAATTCTCATTGATAAAAGAAATAGCGTGTTTTTAAGAAACCATAACTATCAAAAGAATGACACTTGTTTATGTCCAATTTCGAAGTGAAATTAATTTCAATGACCAAAATTGGATTAAATGGAAAAAATATATTATAATTACACTTTAAAACAGATTTAAAAGATAATATAACCATATAAATAAATTAGATTAAAACATCATTTTGAATTAAAATACAATATTTACACTATTCATTAAAAATGAACTTTATCGGAAAAATTCCAAAAATTTGCACATAGTAAATTTTGATGTCCCAATTCTAAAGAAAGATTTTATTTGGTCAAATAGAATGTATTATAGTGACAAAAATTAGATTTAAATAGGGTTCTCCATTAAAAGGCGGTAAATCGACCTTTTAATGTATATTATGCTTAAAATTAGATTCATTCACATTTTAACCCTCTAACTTTTATTGGATAAATGTAATTACATTTTACAAACATGTATAATAATATTTCAATTAGTTTTGTTCATTACTACCAATACAAAGGCTAGTAGTTATGTACCATTTTAATTTATAATATTATATTATTAGTGTGCAATGTAAGATTTCAAAGAAATCTGTTGTTACATATCGGGTACGCTATTGAACATTGAAACCCCTTTAAAGTAAAATTTATATTTTATTCACAAATTTTAATAAATAGGAAAATTTCATTTTCTTTATTTTCCTAGGATGTTACATCTCATACATAAATATTTCATCTTTATAGGAGAATATTAAGTAAATTACTTAAAAATCAATTTTAAAATCATTTATGTATAGAACCTTTGGAAACATGGACACAAAAAAAATGAAACCATAAGTGAGCTACTATATTTCCCACCATGTTCTACATTACTAGAATCATTTTAAGGCATATCAAACATAATACATTCCTTCATATCATGGGGGAAATGAACCAAATAAATGGTGGTCATAGATTCTATATAAGGGTAAAAACGGAGGATATTAAAATAAAATGAGCATAAGGTTATCAAAACAAGATAACAATATCTTAGAAACCATAACCATCATATCATCAATCAAAAACATGAATCATGGAAAAAATAATTCTAGATCAGAAGACATGAATCATAAACAAAAAAAATGTGAGCCGTGAGATCATTACAATCGAATTAGATATATATTTTTTAGAATACACATAAATATAGGAAATATTATTTCAAGTATATCCACCATAACATTAATAGCATGTTAGTTTTGGGATGAACACTGATATACCTACCTCAGTCTTGGGATAACCTCCCATGTTCCATGTTTTGTGATTGGTATAACCTCTCATATACCATCTTTCAGTCATGGGATAACTTACCATAAACTCTTTTTAATAAATGGATGAACCCCTTGTGTTTCCATTGAGATCATACAAAATTAATAATTAAACAATTAATTTTAGGGAGATCTAGGTCCTAACTATCACCAAAATACAAACAGGTTTATTCCAAAAGATCAAAAAATAATTATCATATCATAATCAGTGAAACTAATTGTGGTTCATAAACATTTAATCATATCACAACCTATCGAAAATAAATTGGTTTTGTAAAAATGTTTTAGTCAAATATGTAAAACTTATTGATAAAGAATAAGGATGGTAAAATTGGATCATATCCCAAGTAATGATTAAATAACATCAACATATTTCATCTTATATGGGAAATTATTTTCAAAGATCAACTGGATCATTTCTAAAGGAATATAGTATTACCACATTGGTAAAATATCTTTAAAGATAAATAATTATAAAACATTTTCTAAATAATTTTTATTAATAAAATCATTTTAGACATATAGTGTAATATTTTAGACACTATGTTGTGATTATGGCAGGAAATTTCATTCTGATCACACATGGTGAAAACATTAGTCCTTTCATTTTTTGGTAAAAGAAAAAATGGTAATTTATATGAAAATTATATAATTATTACTTTTAACTTTTTTAATCAAGTAATTTGTAAAAATTACATTACAAAATCAATGAAAACAATATTTTAAAACATTCCTATAGAACATAGATTTGAATGAAATAGTATTTTCAACCGAAGGTAAGTGGTGTCTGATTTTCTTTAAAAAAATATCAATAAATATAAGTAACAATGAGATGAAAATGATAAAATTAATAGAAAATTACATTTATAAAAATATTATAATAAAATTCATGTTCTTCATGAGAGGTAGATGATAATATCTCATCATTTAAAGCATAATAAAAAACAAACCCCTTAAATATTTAGATAATAACATTTACCACATTGGTAACTTTTGAATCATTAGAACCATAAAAGAATAACTATTTGGGAAACATTTAATATAATTAGAATAAATAAATTCATGATATAACTTGTAGAATGATCAGTACATAAACATAATTAAATAACATATGTGTATAACATATATTATGTCCCAAAGAAGGCAATTTGTGACAAATATCCCACACCTAAAGTCTCTAACTCCTCCATAAATGTTTAAAACCACTATATAATAATATTTGGTATATTATAAATATATTATATAAAAATAATAATATTTATCATACCATATATGATTTTCATAAAAAAAATTATTACTTATTTAGTAACAATTCCTTTATAAAATCACGTTTCCAGTAATCACTACTTAATTTTTCTAGTATGTCTGGGTTTCTTATACTTGGTCCATTATTTTTTATCATGGATCCATAATATCCATAATGTTAACTATTATATAAATATAATATATATTGATTATATACTTATTCACATTAATCCATTAAAGATATATTTAAAATTTAGTTATACCATTCACGGAGATGATAGGTTGTACGTATGCATGAAAGTTGTTCCATTTTTTCAAATTATGAAAATAAAGAATGGTAAATAATATATTAACATTACATAATAATTTATACATCATATATATCTCATATATTCATTAAATATATCCTTATTACCTTCCATGTAAATCATACATGAAAAAATAATCATATCGATTCGTGAGGCAGTAATCCTCTGTAGAGGCGAGAGACATTATCATAATCC
Source organism: Viscum album (assembly GCA_963277665.1). Classification (NCBI taxonomy): domain Eukaryota; kingdom Viridiplantae; phylum Streptophyta; class Magnoliopsida; order Santalales; family Viscaceae; genus Viscum; species Viscum album. The sequence goes on from OY728151.1 coordinate 474,512,084, forward strand.
AATGGAATTGAGAGTAAGATGATTTATGTGATATTAAATTTGATAAATTATATTTATGTCATAAATATCATATAAATTTCCTACGAGCATGTACCAAAGTGGTACAGGATCCTACTTGGCATCCAAAAGACCTAAGATAAAATTCCAGAAGGGACGAGTTTCAAGGTTACTGTAGCAAGGGACTATAGTAGCGGCGAAACTATAATAGCAGTGACACTATAGTGGAGGAGGAACAATGTTATGAACTATTGTGGTAGTGGTACTATAGTGGGTACTGTATCATCACAGGTACTGGAGTAATTCTATTCACCGAAGGTCTCTTTGGGCCAAAATGGGGTTTAAAGCCTTGAATTCCGGCCACCTAGCATTGGGACTTCAAGCTACTTAATGGGTCTCCCTCTACCCGATCATAAGAGGTCATTAATTTAATATAAAAATGAGGTTTTAGCCCCATACATTAAAAAAAATATCATATAAATATGTTAAATCCATTATTATATCTAGTCATGATAGGTGGTGAAGGAAAATTAACTAGAATGGATTGCTAGGAAATAGTTCGTTGTACAAGTGATAGAGGGTTACAGTTCAATTTTTATGGAAGAGTAGATAGATATAGGTCATAAAATCAATTTAATAAAATCTTAGTAAATGTTATTTACTTTCGGATCTATCTTTTAATTATTAATACACTATTAAATGTGATAATAGGAGGATACAAATAATATTAATTACTAATGACCTTTCAGGAATGCCTTGATCATAGGATAAGGAAATACATTCTCATAATAGGATCAAGAATCAACACCAGAATCCACCATCCCATGATGAGATACAAGGCCATAATAGGATTGATGGTCTTCTATCTGTCAGGGAATTATGTAAAAAAATCATCAGCATGTCAAATGTTTAAAACATGGGGATAGGAACTCCATGATCATCCATTGATTAAATAAATAGAATAGGGCCAAAGAAGGGAATAAGGTAATCAAAATAAATAAACCCACAAACACCTATAGAAATTATATCACTTAAGAAACTACGGAGTTCATTAAGGGATCAACATTGACGATGGTCTGAATAGTACACAAAAAATGGTAGATAATATCACTCCCTTCATTGAGGAGTATCATAATCAGACTCTTATAATAGCCCCATCCAGAGAGGTAGTTAATGAAACCATCTTCCCCCATAACATGGAGAGTTCCCAAATCCCTAATAGTTTTACTAAAAAATTCTTCATGTTTTATTAGTACAAATTCTAGGATGATGCGACTTTACAAATTCAGGAATTTTTCACTCACTCTTTCATGCCTTATGGGGAAATGAAGTTTTTATTACCTTAATACCCTAAAAGGAGAAGACACATCATGTCAAATATTTTGGGAAAATTTTCCATGGGAACATAGTTATTAAAAACATTCTTAAGATTCTTATAAATAGGATGGGAGGTCTTGTGAAGGATTATATATTTATAATCCAATTTAGATTTTTCCCTGAAAGAAACATTCTACATTGTTTGTTCACAGCTTCTGAAGGTGTTAATTTAATGATGAGGAAAATGAAGGATGTTAGCATCAGTCTCAAAATTGAAATATCCATGTCCTTTGACACATTGAAATGGAATTTCCTCTATGATGTTCTCCGAAGTTATGGATTTTAAAATGCATTAATTAAGCTTTTCAGTGTCATTCTCAATTTTTCCAAGTTGTCCATTCTGGGTAATGCAGAACCCAATGGCTACTTTCAGTGCCCTATAGGTGTGAGATAAGGTTATACCTTTTCATGGATTATTTTTTCTATTATAGAAGGCTATTTCAGTATATTCATTAATTACATGGTTCAACGTGGACTCTACAAACAAATCAAAATGGTAAAAATATTCATGATCCCTCACACCTACTGTATGTGGATGATATTCTTTTACATAGTTATGAATCGAGAAAGATGATATATACTATTAAATCACATTTATCATATTATGAGGATCTTACTGGAAAAGCCATAAGTTGGGAAAAATCCATCATTTTTTTGGGGGATGGAATTCTAATTAGTAAGGAAGATAGTAAAAATAATCATTGTATTATTAAGAGAGGATCATTATCATTTAATTACCTTGGGGTAACTTTATTTCTAGGTAAGGTAAAGAGGCACAATATTGATGAATCATGGTTTTGAATTGTTAATCAAATGGATTGGTGGAAAGTCAAAGGCTTGTCCCAGGCTACACGGGTGTGCCTTTCTTACGCTGTGATAACATCTATGTTGTTTATTTGATCTCACTTTATAAATGGGCAAGAAGGATCATAAAGGAGATTCAAAGGATGATCAGTAATTTCATATAGACTAGTTTAGTACATGAAAATAGGTTGTTTTCAATTTCTTGAAGGGGTGTATTAAACCCACTAGATTGGTAGGTCTTTGAATTAGGGATCTTAAGATCATTACTAATAGTCTAATTAGTAAATTCACTTTGATCCTAATTTATTATGATAACTTGTTTTATTTCTTATCAAATAGGTTCAAAGGGAAGATTTTAAATGATTATAGACATTACATTGAATTCTATATTTGGGAATCCATCAAACACCTCCTCAATAAAATCATTTATGACACCAAATGGATTGTGATAAGGGGTACAAAACTCAACTACTGGACTACAACATGGATTGATATTCCAATATAATATGTGATCAGAATTCCCCCTTGGAATTATCATATGTCAATTTCTAATTTTATTCAAAAATATTGGACATTTTTTATACTTCCTTCTTAGATAATCCTGGACATTCAGTGTTACAAATTCATGGATTGTGACAGCATCATATAGAAGTACATTCAAAATGGAAATATCAAAACTAAGGATTTTTATAAGATCGACGGTGGTGGTGTTTACAAGACACTAACATGGATAATGATATTCAACAAATATTTCATTCGTCCCTCTAGGTTTATCTTATTATGGAGATTCTGGATTCAACATCTACCCATCCAGTACCAAATCAAAAAAAATATAGATATCATCTTTCTTATGCATGCATTCCTTGATTTTGTGCAAAAGAGGACATGAATCACATTTTCTTGTCAACCGAATTTAGACATGCATTATGGGGTTACACCAACACTCTATTTTTACTAGAAATTTACATACTCATGAAGATCCATGTTCTCATGGAGAGAATCTATGAAGCTTAATTCAATGAGCAGATTATGAATCAATTACTATCACCAATTGGCTCTCTTATTTAATCTATATAGAATTCTATAAATAATTAACTGTTTGATTGAAAACAGTCCTATGTCCACAGGGGAATGATTGACCATCATAAGGAGGTTCATGTGACATCAATGATACAAATAGTTTTTATGTATAATACTATGAATAATCTGAATATTATTGGGTTATTTGGTATAGCAGGTCACCCAATGAAGCCCAAAATGGTTAAATTCATCTGGTGGATCCCTCCAATACTTTTATGGATTAGGTTTAATGTTGATTAGACTACTTCTAGAATGACTATTTCCTCATGATATAGAGCTGTCTTCCATACACATCCTGGATTTTTAAATAAATTATTTTTTCATTTTACTAGAATTTGGATGTCCTAATTAGTTGAGTTACTAGATATAGTGTATGTAGTTGGGTATATTTTAGATTGAATCAGAATCTAAAATTTTTATGAAGGCCTTGAAAGCAAGAATACATGTTGTATCTTTTTTAATTTTTCCTCTTTGGTTTGAGTTTCTCAACAAGTCTACCCATCTCAATTTTGAGATCAATCTTGCATACATTGAGGAAAACCAAGTGGCATATGTGTTATCAATGATGGAGGTTATGGAAATGGATATGATGTGGTATTTCAGGATACCTGACTATTGTGATCCAATGTTGGATGCAGATATGCATGGTTTGGTTCATTATCTCTTATGTAATAATCCTTTCTAACCCTTGACTATGGTTATCTCTTTTTATATTTTTTTTTCAGATCGACATTGATTGGATCCTGAGTTGTTTTGGTTGATGTTTTACCAATTAAGGCTACAACTAAAATGAGTCTCATTAGATATTTTTTACCAAATGGTTTTAAATATGAAAATTAATTTATAAAATAAAAATATCAGGTGTGTTGAAAATTAATGTTAACCAAACCACATGAAAAGTGTAAAATCTCACTTCACCATTTTCCAATGTAAGATACTTTTTTTCTATCTATTTGTGAATATAATTATTATAAAAGGTAAATTGGTACATTAATATAATATTATTGATATTTTTATAAATATAATAAGAATATAGTAAATGATGTTATTTTCAGTAATTTTAAGTAAGTTAATAAAATATTATATTTTATAAAATAACATTAATGTCAATATAAACACTATTAATTTAATTTGTCTTTAAAAACATTATAAAAGGCCTAAATTTTAATACTTTAATATTAAACCATTATATTATGTTATATTTATCTAAAAAAGTATTTAGTACAATAATTCATTCAATTTATATTACTTTCAACATTTTTAGTGCAGTTTAAATTTTTATATTAATTAAATAATCACTACATTGCATTGCTTACGCATTTTAATAACTATATAATTAAACAAAATTAAAATAAATTATATTCATGAAATTAATTTTATTAATCTCAAAATTACCATCCATATTAATTATGATCTTTCTTTTTTTCTTATGTGCACACATAATTGAAATTAAAATTAAGTGGGTCATTTTTTGTATTTTTATTTAGTTAAATTATTTCATCTCCCACATTCATGTAAAAAAGTCCCAAAAGCACATAAAAATAGATCCTAATGTAATAAGGGTCAAAATATATCCTCCCAATAAGAATTGGACACGTTTTGTGTCACTTTAACCCCTATCTTATTATTGTTTCCCCCAGTAAACCTATTATAAAAAACAATGCTAATTAGTTTTTACATTTTTTAATATTCATTTTAATCAAAAATTTGGTTTTCCTTATTATGTAAAATCTATTACGATAATTAAAATTTTGAATTCTATTTTTACCAATTCAATTTACAAAACTAGAAAATTTTAGTTTAAATTTAAACACACATGCTTAATGAAAAACATTTTTCTAAATAGAAACTTTTCATAAGTATAGAAAGATAAATTATCAAAATTTGACATGTAAATTTAAAAAAATTAGTCTTTTTCAAATATAATTTCTCAAATTAAAATTTTTACTATTATTATTTTTAACAATATTAATAAAAAAAATTTGAGAAAATATTATTTTTGAAAAATATAATGATTTAACTATACATTTTGTTATTTTTATCAAATTTTCTCTTTTTAAAATGACATTGAAATAAATATTTAATATGTGGTTCTTAATGTTCATATTTTAATGTTTAATGTTTAAGTTAAAATTATCATGTTTAAATAATTGTAATCATGGTTCATTAGAACTCATTGTGGAATGTAACACCACCTATCGATGAAATTAAAATTATTCAAAGTATAATATTTTATAGAATCTCTAGTTGTTACAGTTTGTGGTAGACATTACTAGTTCTTCAGAAGTTTTCAATTGGGCATCTATTTTAGGTGGTGTAGGTCGCAATGGACTACCCTTTATTTGGCTTAGCCAAAATGATTATTTTAGGTGAAACAGAGGAACCTTTTGTGGGAGTAAAAATAATTAGAGATTCCCAATACCCCAATAAATATATATTTCATAATAAATTTATAATATATATAATAATTTCAATATGAAAAAATTACCTTATCTTTGGATCTTATCATTGATGATGTTCTGGATCTTTTGATAAACACTTTAAGAATACCTTCTTTGTGATGTAAGGATTCAGTTGTAGAATCCCTATACTAATGATTCTCACATGATCCTTTGATCTCTATGAAAAAAAATTATTTTTAGGTTTTATAATGAAAAATAACATGTATTGAATATTTTTTCATTATTACTCCAAGATCCTTCAGGCTTGAAGGAGCTCTTCTTATTCTTGATAGGAAGAAAGAGGGGTGTGATGAGAGAGTTTTTCTTTTCTAGGAATTATTCAATATTATATTTTTTCGATTATCCCTATAAATTAGACATGAAAATATATTTATATATTTGGGGTTTGGGTTAAAATAATATTTTATTTCATAATGATCCTTAAATAATAATTTAATCATTAAGAAAACCCATTTTTAAATACTAATAATAATATTATTATTTCTAGGGTGCATGCTAACTTTCCCAATAATATATATTATTTAACTAGATTTTAAATAAATATTTTCCATCAAATGACATAATTGTATGTTCAAAAACCTCATCATTTATTAAATAACTAGATAAATATTTAATAAAATATTTCATTCATCGAAAGGAATTTTTTACCAATATCACATGAATAAAATTATTCCCCAGTCATGAGAATAACAAATATTCAATAAATTAAAATTAAATACAATATAATCTATATCAATAAAAACACTTTTTCTGTGACTCTCTAGGATTATTTTTAATTGAAATTGTGCCATGTCAAATAAATTAAAATATTACTATCTAGAAATGGTTCAAGGATACCAAATTAAATTACATAATATAGAAATTATGATAAACACGTATAAATTCTAACTAGGTAATAAAATTCTTTTTACAAAATATATCATAAAATTAGATGCATTTATATCTCATTGACATATATTCTTGATATTTATTTCATTTAATATTTAATTTAAACATATTATTTCACCATGTATATAGAATTTACTATTACAGTGCTATTCCAATCAAAGGGCTATTATATAATCTTCCATGAATATGGATGGAATATATTCTTTCACCAAATTTACAATAATAACATATAATTCATGATGCATTAAATATACCATAATTCCCTTCATTATATGTACAACGGTTTTGGTCAATAAATTTATGTGTGTGAATCATGAAATGCATCAAATGATAACCATAATGTTAGAGGACCATTAAACATGCTCGTAGATAAGAAAATCACGTGACACTACAATATGAGGAATTATCACTGGTGGGTTTATTCTCAAAATATCTCATATTAGGTATCAATAAGTGGGAATGAATGAGAAGAAGCATCTTTCTCTTTCGATTAATCCAACCTGACACTCATGTTCTATGTGTCAATCATACATTATTATGTGACCCTACATCTTTATTTAAGAATATCATCATGGAATGTCAATGTTCTCTCATAGTGGGTAAATGCTATGAACTTATCAATGTGATAGATACTCTAGTAAATTAAAACATTAAAGTCGTTTAGAATCATGAATAATATTTAATAGGATATTTTAGTAATATTAAAATCATAAAATATACACGTATTTAATGTACAGATTGTTGATTCTAAGATGCAGACTCTATAAGAATCCCATATTGACTAGAGCCAACATCCTAAGACATTTAGTCTACTGAATTTCACATTATAATCATGTTTATACTATATAAAGGATTTTGTAATGGGGTGTACCATGTTGTCCTATATGAAAATATTACTCGCTGAAACCCCACCCATATAAGGAAAATACCTAATGATATAATACTTATCAATTATGTTTTTTTATGATGTGACATTAGTACCTCTATGATAGAAAATTCTATAGTATTATCAAAATAGATTGTGATCAGATGATCACACCTAGGTTCCAAATTAATCTCTTGAATGAATATCCATGCCCAAATTACTTCTTTAACAACCACATATGCCAAAATATATTTAGAATATTCTATATAATCCCTGATCACAATCTCCTTTGAGTTCTTACAGCTCATAATTCCTCCATTAAATGTAATGGTGCATCCTATTTGAGATTACATATCTTCTTAATCTGGTTTGAATCTAGAATCTACTTATTATCTACTGAATAGGTCCTGATATCCTCTATAGAAAATGCAAATATCTTCCGTATTACTCATATACTTATTTATAGTATTTAACATCATCCATTGGTGGTCATCTATATCATCTTGATATCTTCATATCACACTCAATGTATAGTCAAAATCTAACATCATACATAGAATAACATAAATGACTGACCTGATCGATGATGCTAATAGAATCCTTTCCATTATGTTCTTTTCCTCAAGTGCATGAGGACTAATTTTCATATAATGATGAATGTCAAGTGAAATTCAAAACAACCCCAATTTGAATTTTTATATATTAATCCTCTTAAATATCAATTCAATATATATACCTTGACATAGGCCAATGAATCTCTTAGATAAATCATGATAGATCTTGATCCTTATAATATATGATTTCCTTTATCCAATCCTTCATAGAGAAGCCTTTATTCAAACAGGCCTTGATAGACCATTTAATTAGTTTCATATTTCTAATAATTAGTATATCAAAAATATATACTATTATGAAAATAAAAACAATCCCACTAAACAACACATGTACACAAGGAAAACATTATTCCTTAATGAAACCAAATTCTAATATGAATTCATCTAATCGAATGTTCTGTGACTTTAATGGTTTTTTCAACCATAAATGGTTTTCAGTTTTTATATATTATTGGAATCCATTGGTTTCACAAATCCTTAAGTTTGTGACATATAGTCATCTTCCTGAAGGTTACTATTACAAATTTATATTTTGACCAATAATTTCAAAATATCATAGTAATGGAAGGCCATAATGGTAAGTTAAATTTTGATTTATTTAATCATTGAAATTAGTAAAAATGATTTGTGGTAGTCAATTATTTGATGTTTTTTAATCCCATTTTCAACTAGTAAAGCATTATAGGTTTTGACACTCCTTCTATGTCTAGTTTCTTTAAGAATACACATTTACAACCAAATGTATTTACATCAACTGGAGGATCTACAAAATAAAAACTTGATTTTGGTATATGGAATCCATTTCAAAATTATTGGATTTTTTATTTGGATTCATCTATTAAACATACTAATTCTTTATAAGATATATGATAATTATTTTCACCTAATAATGAGTTAACATATTTAGGGAATAGATAAACACAACATACTATTTTTCTAACCCCACTTTTACTCATATGTAGTAGTTGTGAATCTAAAATATCTTCCTCTTCCTTGAATATTTTTGGAATCTATTTTTGTGCTAAATATTGTATACCATTAACCTTTAATTCATCCAAGTTTCTCTCTCTCTGACTCTATCTTTGAGAGTTGTACTCCCAATAAATGAATATATAGTTTTATTACACTATTACCTTTATTCATATAGTCCATATAGGTAATAAGACATTATTTCATTGGAGTGTCATATAAATGTAGACATTGTTCCTTGGGGTGTGTATTTGTTACCTGATGATTCCTTAACCAATGCTTCTCAACCCCAAACTTGCATGTATGAAAGAATGGGTTTCTTTCCATTTCAAAATTGGTATGGTACACCATCTTTTACCTTAGATAACACATGGTTTAGTAATTGTTCTGATTTTTGTAATGTGAATAACCAAAATGATAATGGATGAATCACTTGACATAACATTGATCTCAATATATCCAGCAAGGTATGGTTTCTCTGTTCACTCACACGATTACAAAATGGTGTATAAGGGGGATTATGTTGAGATATAATCCCAAAAATTCATAAATAATAAATGAACTATTGATTAAGATATTCTCTTCCATGTTCTATGTAGTTTTATTAATCATCTTAACATGTTGGTTCTCAACCTCAATATTGTATTACATGATTGTCTCAAAAGAATTTGGCTTATTCCTCATTAAATACACATATCAATATATGATAAAATCATCATAAAAAATTTATCATGTATGATTACCCACCCCTTACATCAATAAGAAATGGGCCAAACACATCATTATAAACTAAGGAAATAATATCTTTTTCCCTTTCACCATTTCCAATAAATGGGGATTTGTTCCTTTTTTCCTAGTAAAATTGTTTGACATGAGACAAGTGGTTTTAGTTCAAATGAATCTAAACATCCATCTTTGTACAATTTAGTCACATTTTTCTATTACACGACATATCCAATGATTTCAATATTGGGTGTGGTATGAGTAATATTATATAACTTCATTATCAACTTCTATTACCTTCTATTTCAAATTGAACACATAAATCCCACATTTTATGGCGGCCATAACATAAGAAATTCTATCCTTATAAAATAAGAATCATTTATTCCCAAATATGAAAATAAATCCATTCGTATTTTGTATGGAAATAGAAATAATGTTTTAATGGATTTCACCTAATAACAATCTTTTAAAACCAATATCATTCAAGTGGTAACATGAGGTGGAAATCTCTGATTGATATAGTAAAAATCTTAGCTCAGTTGGTTGCTGGTAGATCTACCTATCCTCGGTCAATATTTATAAGTTGACATGTTTCTTGGATTTTAATACATATGTGAGAACCATAATCTATATATAATGCTTAATTTTTTGAATCATATTAATTTTTGTTGATAACAAATTTCATTGAATATTCCCCTTACATATTTGGATTGATGTAGTTTTTCTTCTATTGGCCCTTCTTTCCATAACATAAACAATTAACATCCTAATCCCCTTCTTTCCCTTTGATCATTCTATTCTTGGAATTTTTTGAAGAATGGATGTTTCTAGAGATATTATATTTCCCATTACCTTTTTTCACCATAATGAATGAAGTACTTTTATTCCTTCTCTATTTATAAAATTAAAAAAGAAGAGTGAGAAAATATATAGTGCACTTCTCAATGCTGTTCATTATAAAATTTACAAAACAAACTGGATAATTTTTAAGGGAGTGATGTGAGAATAAGATCAGTGTGTATTTATTCATGGAGTTTAAACCCTATAAATTATAGAATCTTAATATATCCAATGAGATAGAAAAAATTAGTTCTATCTAGTGAATCACATATAATAATACTCTGATGGAGTGCTTTGGAAATATCAAGTAAGTCGTGTCTTTCACTCTCTTAATGCATTCAACGTAGATTCTCGAGCATGCTATGAGTATCCATGTTTCTATGTGATGTAATGAGTGAACTAGAAACATATGATATCATCATAAATTGAACATAAATAATGTAACTGATATATTTTTTATATAATAAGAACTCTTCATCATTCATCTCTTTGGTTGGTGGATCAAACATTGAGGATTCTAGCATGTAATATTTCTATTCATCGTGCAACAGAACCTGAAAGAATCTGAACACTTCCTAGAAATTACTTCTAATGAGGAGTTAGTATTTTACAAATATATATTACAGTAATAGTGTGGATAATAAACATTCCTTTTTCTATAATTATAGTTTATTACACTATTATTACATTTCTTGATTACAAAATATTTGAGAAATAATAATAATTAATAATAATTAATGTCATGCTATTTTGTTAAATATAAATAGACCTCTCCATTAAATTTATAATAACTGAATTATTGGAAATTATGGTTTCACGGATCCATATTCCCCTTATCATAACCCAAATGAGAAATTTTTAATAAACTGAATGTTATTTATATAGGTAGGTCGTTTCTAGTTACAAGATTATAGATCATCGATCCATTTAGTATATTCCCCTATCGGAAATTCCTTACACGGGTTTCCACAAATCATGACTATAAGATACATAAATTAAATAGAAAGCCTCATCTATTTATTTTGGATGGTAAAGTCACCCCAAAACCTTCATAAGAAATCTATGTTAAAAGAATATTTCCCAAGAAGGGTTGGTCAAGCACATTGTTCTAAGGATTTCATTCTTAATCAAGTAATATAACAAACCTAAACTTGTTAAACCTATGTCAGTGGTTATTTTATTACAATGTTATAGATATAATAGATCACATCAACCTAGAATGATCAGTTTAGTATTACTGAGGAAATAGATAGTGAAATGGTTCCATTATTAAATTGTAAACTAAACATAGAACATAACAAAAGAAAATAAATGGATTCATGTCACTTAATAAAAGATTTCATATTTTTCAAATTAGTGAAAGAAAACAAATAAAATTTATTTATAAAATTATTTGTAAGGGTTATATATAAAAATAATAAGTGAATAAAATTCAGTACACCATAGTATTAATGGTAATGTATATAATCTAAAAACACATCCCATCAATATACTGACAATGAAAATGAAACCATAGGTTTTTTCAAAGTGAAAACCACGTTGAAATTAATAACATAATACTGAATGATGATAATGAATTTTTATTGGATTTCATATATTTGGAACATAAACCATTATACCATCAATAAATTTTATGTATGTGGGTAATATAGATCAGATATTGTTTGGAAATAATCACGAATGGTTTGTCCCCAACTGTTTTTTCACATGTTACTAGTCGATACATCAAGGGAATATCTATAACTAATTCACACTAGTCATTACACATACTTATAATTAATCATAACTATATTTAATTAAATGACATTCAGATAAAACATTGTATGTAAAAATTGTATGTGGATACAACAATAATGACATCCATGATACATGTAATATAGATAATTTATGAAATATTCAATGATTCGTGATCATAAATAAGTGGGAAATATAAATACATAATAAAAAAGGAATTAGTGGTCAATAAGCCATAAGTAATGATAAACTATGTACAACTAAATTGAAATAATGTAACAATAGTGTTTACAAATGTTAGAAAAGATTCCCTTTAGTGTAGTTTATGGAAAAATATTTAAGGGTCTTTTAAATAGGAAATGGAATAATTTTTTTTAAATAAAAAAAGAGAAAAAATTGTATTCAAGGTAAATTTATCATTTTATAAAAATAATGGTGTATTAAAAAATATTATGGTGTGTACTTAAAATTGGGTATGGAACTTGGAAGCTCCCTTAAATCGGTCTTGATTATCAGGAAGAATTGAAAAGAGAGCCTAATAAAAATGTATTTACCATTAAAAGTAAGAGTAATTGTGCCAATTAAATAATTTTAGTGTATAATAAAATAACATATGATGATTACATAAAAATAATTAAGAATTAAATTGTGGTAAATAGAGACAAAGAGTAACCTAAAGGAAAAAAAATCACATTTTAGGGAGAATCCCTTACCTAATGTCCAAATATTTTCTTTACATGTACATAATTTCCAAGATAATGAGATTAAATTCATTAATAATTTAATTAAGAACCAATAAAACATGTACTCGATTTGTTATAATTTTATTAAGATCATTTAGATCCTTTTTGATGATTTATATGTTTTCATTTCGTCGTTTGAGAATGTTTGTTCCCTTGCATTTCATGATTGGTTCACTTGTATACAAGTATAGATGTTAATGTAAAATGTTTTAAATTCCTTAGAATTGAAATTATATGTAATTAATTGAATTAAATAATATTTAATGGTATAATATTTCATTTTTCTTCTAAATATGGGGATGAGAAATTAGATAAAATGTTAACAATGAACATTAGATTATTTTGGGGAAATTAAAATTATCACAGACTAGTTTTGATGTATTATTCAATATTATGTATATTTACTAGTTAAAGAATAATAAATTTGTTGGTATAGAAATTTCAAAATATTTTTTAAACATTATCATGGTTTTATTACCATTTATTAAGTAGGTCACTAAAAATGAAAATGCATCATACACGATGGTAGTAAATCGACATATCACAAACTATATTTTCATTTATATAATTATATAGGGAGGATAATGGGTTTTATGATGGATTTGACAATAACATAATAAAATTATAGTATATATAATATATTAAATTTCTAATTATTGTTTCTATATACTATTTTATGGATGTATAATAAATGAAAATAAAAGAAAATAAAATGAAAGGGAAGGATTAAGGGTTTTTCTTATTTTATTCACTTCATTGAAAACCACCTTAAGGGTCGTGGGTTTGGAATTTATTGAGACCAATGGAACATGGAATTTTAGGATATATTTGGTAAGATTATGTGGTAGAATTATTACAAGCATCAAGGCTTTTTATGTGTGAGGAGAAGAGGTGGTGAGGGGTGGTATTAATAGTGGAGGAGGGGGCGATTTTTTATTATTTTATACATTAGATTATTATTTTCGATCATGACTATGGATATTTTAAAAATTATAAATAAATTAATTAAAATAATGAAGTATATTTTAAAATTATGGGATTCATTTATAAAATAAATCATTTATGAATCAATAATTTATGTATTTAGTACACACCGTAAATTATTGTATTTCACCGTTCAAAAAATATTCAAAATTTTTTAAAAAACCCAAAAAATTCACATGTAAAATTTTTCAAAGTGTTAAATTAATATATATACTCCATTTAATTAATATAATTTTCTATTTATGTGAAATTTAATATATGATTAAATTGATAATTTACTCAAAAAATATGAATTTTATCATTATAACTGATTTTATTAAAGTTTGAAATATTAGATTTGGTCTCATAAAATTATATTATAAAAATAAAAAATATTATTAATTTAAGATTCAGATTTTTGGAAATAATTTTTATTTTAATTAATTATATTAATTATATTATTTGATTTAAAATTTTATTTTTTCTAAAAATACCAACAATTAGTTTGTCAATTTCAAAATATTTATTTACTTATACTATGATATAATTATATCATATGTTCATTTATATGATGCCTAAATTTTATTTATAGATTTATAGTTTAGGTTACTATTATATAGTTCAAATTAATTTTCTTATGGGTCACATTGTGATTCCAACGATCAAGTTTCAATTTCATTAATATATGTTACTTAATTTCTGAAAAAATCTTTTTATTTTACTAATTAATCATTTATAAATTTTGTTTTTTGTTATATGTGTGATTTTATAAGATTTATTGTTTATTAAATAAATTTTTGTGCATTATAATCTATATATTGAATTTTTAGTAAGAGGACACATTCTATAAAATCCTTGTGTGTAATATTCTTCCCTCCTTCAAAAATTTCTTCCTCAACATTTTTCATGAATATTTTCCCCTAGGAATATGTGTTTAGTTCAAATTCAATACATCCTTTAGTTACCATGTTGATTCTTCCATTTTATGGCATCTCCAAATAACCATTACCATTCAAGTCTCCGATTTCTCAATAATTTCACTATTATGTCAATAATATTGATAGTCTCATCACAGTAAGAGAGATAAGGTTCTAGTTCTATAAATTCATAGGTCAGTACATGTGTTGGGTCTTAATGTACACCATTAACAATCATATGTGCAACACATCATGAAAATTGAAGATACCTTGTGGAATTTCTTATCAGTAAGCTACAGATAAAATTATTTCATGAATTTCAAATTATCTAATGTACTTGGTGATCAATTTAACATTCTAACTAAAACATAAGACTCCCTTCCCAGAATATTCCTTCAAGAATAAATGATCTTTCACATGAAATTACAAATCCTATCTCCAGTTATTAGCATAACTCTTTTTCATACATTGATATACATTAGTATGAGCCAGAATAGTCTTTTCCTAGGTCATTTTCTTGTCAATAGGTTTTTGTCCTATAAGTTTCCACTCAACAACTATATACCAACAAGTTGGAGTTATATATCCCTTTCCATATAATAAATCATATACAACCATCTTAACGATATAATGGAAACTATTAGTATTGAAAACTTTTGATATATATATATACTGATCCCACAAACCATGAAATTCAATGGAGAGAGATCTCAACATGTCTTCCAATGTTTAAATATTCCTTTAAGACTATCCATCAGTTTGAGGGTGTTAATAATTACTCAAATAAAGCTTTCTATTCAGGGTCATCTGAAAAACATTGTATAATTTTAATGTTAAATAGAAATCTCGATCAGATATAATTGATAAAGGTGCACTATAAAGTCATTCAACTCCATTATTATAGTGTATTTGTAGGTACTCAAGATGTAAATCCTATATTATAGAAATAAAATGTGATGAATTTGTAATATAGTCAACAATAGCCCATATTACATCATTACTTATAGGTTTCATTGTTTTTCCTCTGATGAATTCCATCATAATGTCATTCCACTTCCATATAAGAATAGTTAGGGGTTGCATGAATCCTTTCAGATGTTGTCTCTCAACCTTCAGCTATTAAATGTGACACATAGTTAGTAATTATCCGCTTCCTATTATGCCACCAATAATATTCCATCATATCTCTATACATATTGGTACTACCATGGTGTATAGAGAAATTTTAGCTATGCTAGTCATTTAATAGATCACATTATAGCTTAGGTATTTATACAACACATAATATCATTCAAAAAATTTTAATTCCATCTTCATACGTGATGTTTTCAAATTTCCCATCCTTAACAGCTTTAATTTTATTTTTCAAATTCTCATTATCAAATTGATTGAATTTATTAATTTCTAGTAAATATGGGTTAGCAATCATTTGAAGAAGGGGTTATGTTTCCTCTTTCCTAAAAATTCTTATTTTCATTTTTACTATATGAACGAATGGATTATTTTTCTCAATCCTCTTTTTGGTTAGAAGTCCACAATCTCTCCAAATTATTGCATAAACTACCTTATTTTCATTTCTTAGGATGTGATGTATTGATAAACCATAATTTTTGATTATCTTGAGCCATCACCTTTGTTGTTGGAGGAAGTTCCCTTGAACCAACATTTATGTACTATATGATAAACATGTCTTCATTGTTATGAATATTAAAAAACTACTTATCACATCTTGATTCTTTTTCTCAGTGAAATAGTATGTGATAATGTAAAAAGAGTAGTTGTTACACTAAAAGGTCATAGCAGTTCCTCAATGTGATGAGAACTAGGAAGTACTACGACACTATTCTTGGGTATACCATCTATATATAAATGACATATTTTCAGGGACACAATGATACATGATACCAGGGGTGGAAACTCAAAGAACTTTGAGGCACCTTATCATGTTATATTCCCTTGGTAATATCCAATTGGATTTTATGAGAATGAGACCCACTAGTAGGAAATCCACATTTATATGAGTCATTGGATATTCTTATCTAAAGACATGTATATTGGTCCATAAACATTAAGAATATTATTAATTAGGATTTTTAGCTACACAGTTGGATTTATTGATGAAATCAATGATGATCGATGTTTTTGGTGAAGTAGGATATGTTTGGTGAATCACGAGTAGAATTGAAAAAATGAATAATGAGTGAAAGTTTATTTTCCATTCTGTTTATGAATAGATATTGATATTTTATATCCATTGATGGAAAAAATATATTGTAAATAAATCCAGGTCCATGGTGTTCTAAAAGAAAATTCATTTTCTGGGAAGATAAAGAAAGAGACATCAAGCACATAGGTTGATGAAACTAGTATACAACATTATTGATTAGATATATCAATATAAAAGGATTATATTACTCAATAACTGTCTGTATGAGGTGACATTTCATAGCGACATTAAATTCATTCTCAATGGGTGCCTTGACATGTTTTTATATGTTGTCTCGGGACATTAGGCTCCTTAATCTAATTTCATGTAGAAATATTCCTATAGGTTCGTACACTAGTGTATCCAGAATCGTAGTTTAATGATATATATTATTATTTATTATTTAACATGTTGAATAAATATTATTCAGGTACATTGTTTAGTAAATATTCATGTATTATTGATCTCATTTAAATATTTATTTTCTATTTAGTAAATATAATATTTATTTATTTATTGGTGAAAAATGGGGTGATATTTATTTAATAAATAAATAGTCATTATTCAATGTTTGATAAATATTGTGTAGTAATGGAAGATCATTTTTTTAGGTTTAGTGAGAAATAATAAATATAAAAGATTTTTTTATTATAAAATATTTAATTATGATTCAAGAGTGAAGTGTATGTCAATAAATAATGATATTATTATTATTATTTTAAATGGGGGTTTTTAGTATTAATTTAATAATTAAGGGTACTTGGACAATTATTTTATTTTAACCCTAGTGATATATAAACCATTTTATTTTATCTTCTCATTAAGGTAATGAATTTTCTTGGTTGTTCACAATGGATTTGGAGAATCCTCATAATCCTAGGGAGTCCCTTTGTCCAAGAGTGCTCCCAATAATGGAGAGTAATCCTCCTACACAAAATCAAGTAGAACACATTGTAAGTGGTTCTTAAAGTAATAATAGGTGGATGGACCAAGCACAGGGATATACCATGCTATTACCCAGAGATTTATTCGATGATGTCTTATGATTCATGGAACATGTGTGGATCACTTCTATAGGAAATATATACATGGTTTCTACAACACAACAATGTTGGAACACATATTTGTCACTAGATTCATCAATAAAGAAATAATTCCAACAAAGGTAATTGTTTATTTAATTAAATTAATTTTAAATAATATATGATGATCCTCTTTCTTGGACTCAGGGTAATTCTTAAATATCTATTTCATTGAATCAATTCTATTGATCACAAATTTCATCATGGTATATAACTCAGATTGATAATCAGTTATAGAAAAAACTAATGTTGGGCCCCTCAAATTGTAGGATCCCACTATACCTAGAACCATCATGTTTTATAAAAGGGGTTATATAATTATTTATTATTATTTAAGATCATTGGTAATATATGGATTTGAATTTATTTTTTCAATTCACGTTTGATCATTTTTAATCTGAATTGCGAGATCTATTTCTTCCTCCATTTTTTCCCATAGATCTAATAAAAACATTAAATTTTATGATGAAAACAAAATTGAGGAACTCATCCAGATCTATCAAGATTTATGGCTAAAATATCAATACTACATTCCCAATAACTTGTCTTACATTCCTTGTAGTCATGTTCAATGCATTAGAATAGATTTGGGAATCAATTCATGATTTTAACTAATTTTTGAATTAATTGCATAATAAATGCACCATGTTTTGACAAGAATTAAATGGCACATGGTCAATCTAACTAGATACTATGTAGCCCACATACACGGCTTGTAGTCCCTTTGCTTCATAGAAGGTCCATTTATTCTATACACACCCTACCTGATTGGTGACTGTGTAACTCATAATTCACATGCCGTGTATCCCATTGAACATTCCATGTACTCCAAATTTTTGGAGGCATGGATTACATGTTGATTCCATAGGTGTGTGTCTCAGATAGACATTGAGAGGGATACATGCGATGTAGATCGGATGTATAGACCATGTACTTATACCATGTTATGTAGATTTAAAATTTATTTATATTACTTTGTTAACCTTGAGAAATGTACTTGGATGTGTTCATAATGATTGGACATGTCATGTGATGAGTTATAATATACCCAAATTTTTAAATTTTTAGTTAACTTCAATGTAATTTTTATATCTAAATTTCATGTATGAGTTATATTAAAATTTGTTACTCTACGTGCATTTAAGTATAACATGTGAATGAAAACTCATTTAATTCATGAAACCATCTATGATGTACACATCATGAACGTACATGATAAGTCATGATTGAAATATATCACAAGGAATAAACATGTATACGATTATAGTACCTGTTGAGTAGATTTGGACATGTATTCATCATGTTTCCCCCAATTTACATTTATGTACAAAGTTAAATTTAATGTAATTTATTTAATTTCATAAAAATTATAATGGATTAGAATATCATGGAAATTAGGATTAGAATTAAAATAAAAGTATTGATTAATTAAAGATAACAATTAATTGATTCAAGAATGATTTATCTTAAATAATAACAATTAAGAATTGAATTCTTTTTTATTATTAAATGCATAATTTTTGGCATGCATGTAGATGATCATGTAATAGAACATATATGTTGTTTTTGATTGGATTAATTAAATTTAATCTTTGGTATGTGTGTCCTATCACATTTCATTATGCAAGTCATGTTTGCCCATGGTTTCTCTTATGTAAATGCTTTTCCACCACTTGAGTTTATGTAAAAGGAATATGTAATTGATGTAAATATGCAGCTAGTAGAGGTGCTAAAATTTTAGAGTCGAGGAAAAATCAATCCAATGATATACATAGGTGGATAGGTGGAATGATAAAACACTAACCTTAATTAGTTCATGATGTTTTTTCTTATGTCAATAGTTAGTTTATCAACCACTAGATAAACTAACCACTAGTAATAGCTCATGATCATACAGGTTTATTTTATTTCTATATATTTAATGGTTATTTCCTTCTGGATGTCTTATCAAGATCACATAATTAATGAATTAATGATCATTCAAGATTGAACTAACATAAACCATGTTATAGTTAAATATTATCTAATACATGGTTAATCACTTATGTAATCTCACATAATGTTAATAAACATGTGATAAAGAAAATAATTATAAATTTACACATAAAAGAATAAAATCCCCATAAAAATAATTATGTTGGTATAGCCTTACATTACTTCACCTAGAATTGAACCATAGTTCCATGTGATTGACCATCCAAACCTTGGGTACTTTCAATTATTGATGAAGTATAAATAAAGATTTTTAGTTGACTTAACATAGTTTGAATCAAGGGTCGACAGCCAAAGTAGGACTTGGTGTAATAGTGAGGAAAAAGGTTTATGAAATCTAAATTAATGATTTCTTGATTAGGGAGTCCACTTAGTAAATCAAGGAACTTTGAGTTAATGTAGTTGGAATTTTAAATGCATACTGAAAACAATTTGAGTTTCTCGACCAACCAATGTTGGGGTAATGAGAAGTGGAATATGGATCCTTTCCATTAGAATATCCAAGAAATAGGATATTCTGAAGAAAATGGTTATGACTACTGGGTTTCCATAAAATAGTGTGAGAATAATAAATATAATATTTATTTATTTTTCTAAATTTTATCAAATAAATTTATAAAATTCTTCTTATCTTATTTTGTATAAACAATAATAAAATGACATCAAACATATCATATTGATCCATACTCATGAATTAAATCCTTCTCAGCAGCATAAATTTCCAAGAGTACAAAATTATTATGTGTTCCATCCTTCAACGTGAAATGAAATTTTAAGTGTTGGAAGAACCTTTACCAATTAAGATGTGAAATTAGGGTTGTGATGAAAAATCATATATTTTGGATAAATATATTAATGATCCTATATATGATTTGTGCTTCATGCTTTCACCCATGTCTAACGAAATTTTTAAGAATAATAAAGATATAGACACCTATATCATGATGTACCAACTTAGGGATCTTTATCAAGAGAAGGAGGGAGAAGATTTGTATAAGATCTCTAATACCTTGTTCACAACTATAATTGATGAGTCTTCACCAGAAAGAACTCAGGGATTCAAGTTTATTAGAAACACTTAACACCAAATAATCTTAGGGATTAACATCCCAGATGAATTCCATAAAGATATTATACATTCATCACTACCTAATACCTTCTCCATATTTATAATTAAAAATAATTTGAGAAATAATGAGATGAGTATTTTATAACTTCAAAAAATGATTCACCAAGTGGATATGGAAATGGGGTAGGATAAACCCATGGTTTTTATGGTGAATAAGAAATGGAAGAACACTGAAAAGGGCTCCATGACCTAAAAATAGTTTAAATCTCCTGAGCACTCTCCATCCTATAATGGGAAGATACAAAGGTAATGAAAGGAAAACGAGACATCATGTTTATCATGTGGCATATTAGGCCACTGGAAGAGGAACAACACCCAATATAAGGGGAATGCTAAAGGTTCATTTTGTATCAAGTGAAAGCATTCCATTTCTATACATTCTGTATTAGATATAGCTTCTAGTGCTCACATAAGTGTCCAAATATAGAAGCCACGTAGATTATGGAATATTTGAAGAGGATAGGTAGATCTTTGATCTTCCAATGGTTCGAGACTGGCTACTCTAGCCATTGGTGACTACCACCTTTCAGTGCTAATGAGAATGATTTTGGTTTTAATATATTATTATTATATACCTATGGTTACCAAGATCATAATTTCTATGTCATTTTTAGATATAGATGGGTTTATATTCTTGTCTTAAAATAAAACATATTTCATTTATTAGGAAAACAATTGTTATGGCATGGAACATTTCTATAAAGTTATTTATGTATTAAATTATGAAAACAAAGTGTTTCAAATTGAAACAAATTCATGTTCACATGACTCATATAACACTCAGTTGTGGCATTGCTGCCGTGGTTATATAAACGAGAATAGGTTGAAAAATATCTATCAATATAGTTATTTAGACTATTTTAGGATAAAACCAATTACTATTTTTCATTCTTGTTTATAAGGAAAAATGGCCATACCACCATTTAGTAGATATGGTGAATAGGACACAAAGCATCTAGGATTATAACTCACTGATGTGTGTGGACCATTTTTAGTAAAAGATAGAGGTGGATATTTTAACATAATAACATTTACTGACGACATGAGTAGATATGACTATGTATACATTATGATGTATAAATCCAAATACTTTGATAAATTAAAGAAATTACAGAATAAAGTAAAGAATCAAATTCATAAGAAGTTAAAGAATCATTGATAAAATTGATGTGTACATTATCTAAAAAAATTGTTCATCGAATCTCTATTAGTGATTGGGATTATATATCAACTCAATATATCATAGACCACATTGTGGAATGGTGTTAGTAAAATGAAGAATCATACCATGTTTAAAATGGTAACGTGGATAATGAGTCATGCCGATTTTCCATTATCCATTTGGGAAAATTTAGTAAAAATAATTACATACACATTAAACCAAGTACCAACTAATGTGGAAAATGGAATTCCCTTTTAGCTATGGAATGAAAAGAAACCCATTTCTCTGTATACTCGTTTTTAAGGTTGTGAGGTGTATGTCAAAGCCTTATTAGGAAACAAACTAGAACCTCAAGAAACAAGGTTTATCTTTATATTGTATCCAATGGAAAAAATGAATACTACATATAAAAACCCTTACAGAATAATGTGACTATCACCAGAAAAGATATCATTCTGGAGAGGAATATAATCATAAAAAGTGATATCTATAGAAAGAGTGACTTTGATGAAGTTGATTCTCATGATATAGAAGAGTTGGTACCAGAAGAGATTCGATAGGTATTTGTAGAAGATATAGATCCTAAAATAAAATTACTTTGTATGAGTGTAAGAGAGGTACGGTAAATATATATATATATATATATATTATTTTCTAGTAATAAAATATGGTGATTCATTATTTGTAGACAATGATAAACCACTCTCCTATAAAGAGATAGTAGAGAGATCTAAAGCTACAAGATGGAAAGAAGCCATGAATTCTAAAATGGGATTCATGTATCAGAACCATGTTTGCGTTCAAGTAGATGTGACAATGTATGTAAAGACAATTGGATGAATATCATTATTCAATAAGAAACTAGAAACTGAAGGTAAAGTAAATACTTATAGAGAAAGGCTATTGGATAAATGATTTAAAGTGAATCAAGGAATTGACTATTTTAAGAAGGGAGTTTCTATTTGGAAATAGATAATGGTTTCTGTTTGTTTTCAATAATCAATGGAATATTAGGATGTTTAAAGTGAATGGTACTATAGAGTTCAATTAGACAACTATATGGAAGGTGGAATCATTTAAAATTGTTAGGCAATTTTTTTGGTCCAAAAATTGGAATACAGGGAAATGAGTTTTTGGAAAAGGGAGTTGGGGACAAGATTGAATGGTGTTTGGAAAGATTCACACAATGATTTTCTTCGGATCATTACATAAAAATATGTAAAAAAAATAGATATAAATGTGCAGCAAGTATGAGTTTGTGTGGAAGAATGTTATTTTCCCAATTCGACATTAAAAGGGACATTCCATGCTTAGAAAGAATCTTACGCACACCGTTGAAGATGTGTCCAAAACATGTGCACATGGTCACTAAGGCCTATAAATAGGTGGAAATCCCCACTCAAGATTTATGAGTTTTCCAAAAACTATCGGGATACTCTTCCATGTAAAATATTTGTGCATATAATAGTTATAGAGAGTTAATATTGCGTTCACGATGTTCCTTTAGTCTAAAAAGACTAATTGAACCATTTGGTGTAGTTGTGCGAAAAATAAGGGTTTCATGGAAATTATGGGTTGCACGAAAGTTATCATTCTTGAAAACCCCCAACTCTTGTGCGTATGAGTAGGTGTTTCCTACTAGTATAGTGTGAATCTTCTATCAAACTTTTGATATCTGGTTTGTTTGATCAGTGCCTTCAAGTGCATCAATTCAAGACATCTATGAATGCATGGTCTCGTGATGGAAAGAGACAAAGAATTCAATGCCAATATATTGATTATAACTTCATGTTGATAAAACATGTAAGACTTCACACATAGTAGTGAGTAAGAGGAAGTTAACAAAAGTGTTCTGAGGGACGCAGTGTTCAATCACTAAAACATTGTAATGGTAGTGTTCCTAGAATAGAGTAACTTTTATCAGACATCTGTAGTCCAAAAATAGTGAAGATTAGTATACTTTGGTACAAATGAAAACCTATCATCATATGCTCCTTTGACCATCCCTTAGTGGTGAACCTAGTGAAATAGTATTTTCATCTCTTTTCTTGAAATTGTTTGTTTTCTATAACTTCCCATTAGATAGGTTTAACGGGTCATTACCAACATGGGAACAAGATCTTGATGTTTAAAAGAAAATTTTGACACCCAAATTCACCCCTCCTCTGTGAGGGTGTTTCACGGTCCTATATTTACTACAATAAATCATCTTCTCTAGTTCCCATGTTTAAATATATTATAACTACATTTTCTATAGAATCTTTCGTTGAATTAGATATTAGGAATGTGGATACCAAAAAAATATTAAATAGGAACCTTCAGAAAGATATCTATATGAAACAACCAGAAGGTTTTGTGACTCCAGCTAATTACAAAATAATTTTCAAGTTGAATAGATCAATTTATATATCAATGCAAGAATCCATGTCATGGAACATTCTATCTGATGAATCCATAAAAAATGGTTTCATAAAGAATGAATGGGATCCATTTGTTTTCAAATCGTTTATTGGGAATGAGGTTATTATCATAGTAGACAATGGTGATGAAATATTACTTATAGGAAATTACATACTAGTCTTACATCTAGAAAAGTATTAGTTAAACAAGTGTTTTTCTATGAAGGACTTAGGGAAGAATAAAATATTCTAGTGATCAAGATCATTATTAATAGATCCAAGATACTTATTGGAAAAATTAAAAAGTATATATGTTCACTAGATTTTAAATAAATTTAATATGGAACAATCCTTTAGGGGATTGGGTATACTGTCACCTAGATTATATATGTCAAATAAAATATATCCTCTGACACAACATGAGAAAGAAATAATGACTGAGATCCCATATGCTTAATTGATTGGATCAGAAAAGTATTCCATGTTTTGTACTAGAATTGGTGATTCCTATAACCTGATCATGGTAGGAAGACATCAAGAACATCTAAGAGAACAACATTGAACATCTGTTAAGGTTATCCATAATTATATGAGAAGAACTAAGGATATATTCTTTGTATATGGTGGGGACAAGGAGGTTGTCGTTAGAGTTTATACTGATGAAACTTTTTAGATATATCATAATGATCTAAAGTCAAAATCTTGATATATTCTCTCTCTCAATGATGGATTTGTGAGATGGAAGAGTTTAGAAAAGCCAGTTGTCCCTGATTATATAGTAGAGTCTGGGTATATAGTGGCATATGATGCTTCCAAGGAAGTTTTTGGGATTCAATAATATTTCAAGGACTTTGATGTTTTAGCTAGCAGTAAAGACCCTCTAATATTGTATTGTGATAATATTGTATAAGTTTCCCTTAAAAAAGATCCATGATCACATAAAATAATATTTAATATTCTCTATAGGTATCACCTCTTGTGGGATTTCTACCAGAGGGGTGGTGTTGCAGTGAGAAGAGTACCCAGGGAAGAGAATGGTGTGGTCCTCTTGACAAAAGGCATGTCTTAACATAAGCATGAGTATCATGTGAGTGCTAGAGGACTGAGGCTTGTTAGCAGATGGATCTAGTCTAAGTGGGAGTCTATTTGAGTTGGTGTCCTAGAACCAACTTTTTTGTAATTTATGATAAACATGTACTCATTTCTTTTAATATTAATAAAATAATTATCACATCATGATTTTTCTTCTATATGACATAGTACGTGATAATGTACTAAGAGTAGATGTCACACTAAAACGTCATAGTAGTCCCCCCTTAGGATTAGAATTGGGAAGTTCTACAACCCTATTCATAAATATATGTTCTATATCTGGAGAATATCATTTTGGGGACACAAATAACACGGGATGTCAGGGTCGGAGACTCATAGATCTTTGAGGCACCCTCCCATGAGGTATAAACTTGGTTATATTCAGTTTGATATCATGTAAAGGATAGCCTTCAGTAGGAAATCCACATTTATATGTTTCCTTGGATGTTCATATATGAGGATTTGTATATTGGTCCTTATAATTTTTTATTATTACTAATTTGTAGTATGATTCACACACACAGATGTATTGAAGAAAAATATGATGAAATATTTTTGCGATGAAGTAAGATATGTTGGGTGTGTCATGTGTAATATTCCATTAATGAATATTGAGAAAGAATTTGTCCCATCTGTTTATTTATGGAAGTTGATATCTTAGTCCCTTTGATGGAAATGATATATTCCAAATAAATCTATGGAAATGGTGTTCTAAAGGAAAATTCATTTTAAAATAACTCAAGGAAAGAGACATTGAGCACAAAGGTAGATGGCACTAGCATGCGACCTGCTTGATTAGAGACACTGTAATAAAGGGGTCATATTATGGAGTAAGCATATGTATGAGGTTACGTGGCACTATGGAATTAACTTATTTCTTATATATGGGTTCCTTGGAATGTTTCAAGACACTAACATTGGACTTTAGGTTATATCCCCAATCTCTCTAACAGGCCTACAGGGTCACACATTAAGTGTATCCAGAATATCCATAAAATAATATATATTATTATTAATTATTTAAGATGTTGAATAAATATTATTTACAAATGTGGTTTAAAAAATATTTATGTATTCTTGATCACATATAATATTTTTTAAGTAAATATAATATTTAATTTTTTATTGGAGAATAATGAAATAATACTTATTTAATAACTAAAATGTCACTACTTAATGCTCGATAAATATTATGGAGGAATAGATGATTGAATTTTTAGGTCATGTGAGAAATAATAAATAATTAATATTACTTTATAACTAAATATTTATTTATAATTTTCATGTTGAGCGCATGTTACGAAATAAATATTTCATTATTATAATTTTAAATGGGGGCTCACTATGATTAAATAAAAAAAATTTGGCCCTTGTAGAATTATTTAATTTTAACACTACCAGTATATAAACCCAGTTATGTTATTTTCTCATTCAAAATATTTATTTGTCTTGGTTGTGCACAATGGATTTGGAGACTCCTCTCAAGCCTAGAGAGCTCATTTCTCTAAAAATTCCCCAAAGAATGATGATCTATCCTCCTCCACCAGATCAAGGAGAACCCTTAGGAAGCGTTTCTCAAAGAGATCAAAGGCAGGTAATGCAGCCACAAGGATCTACCATTATAGCATCCAAAGATTAATTCAGCAACTTCTAGAGATTCATAGAACACATTTGGATCACTTCAAGAGGAAATCTACACTTGGGTTCAACAACATAGTGATGGTGGACCACAAATCTGTCATAGAATTCACCAATGAAGAGAGAATTCCAACAAAGGATATTTTTATTCAACTAAATTCATTATAAATATCATGTTGTGGTCCTATTTATATGTGTTGGAGTATTTATTTTTTTATATTTCTTTGACACAATTATGTGTGTCACAGCGTTCATATTCTTGTATATCTCATATTGATCATCGATAAGGGAAAAAATTATTGTTGGGCCTCACCCATTGCATGAATCTATTGTGCCAAGAACCTCCATTTTCATCATGCTGAGTACTTTTTGTGTAAGCATCTATTTCAAATTCTTGTGATCCATATATGTCCCAAATCATTAGACATAGGGATAATGTCTCCATATATTCATCGAAAATATTACATATTTAACTAAATAAATGAAATAGGTAATTTTCTTCAGGATCCTTCAACTTCTTTGATGCATATGCAATATTATTATCGATTTTTATATGGAAATAACCTAGTCCATTATTTGATTCATTGTTATATATCAAAAAACAATAATTTCATTATGTATTATTCAAAACTAGAGCATAAACCAATATTGTGTTCAATTATTTATAAAATTAAATACACTATTTTTTCCATAAGAACATAACCCATTTATGTGTGTGATTCAATAAAGGGTTATCCAATTCTGAAAATTTATGAATGAAATGTCAATATAAAACTTCTAAACAAATAAAACTATATACATCAGTTATGTTTATTGTCATAGTCCTTTATTGTTTTGCCTTTGTATTTGAAGGATCAATTGAGATTAAATCCTTATATACAATATGAGCATGAAAAGAAACTATCGAAATCCATAATTCAAACTTTCTAATCATCCCATATTACTTTTTTCATCTAAGAGTCTTCATAACAACCCGCAAGTGATTCTGATGGTACTCATAAAATTTGGATTACACCATGATATCATCAATAGATACCACACAACTATTTTCAAGATATTACATGAAAACTAAATTCATTAGATCTATAAATTTATAGGGTGTATTATTCAGCCCAAACTGAATTACTATAATCAAATAATGTTTATGCCTTGTTAAAAATGTTATAATTTGAGTATCTTACATCTTTACATGCAGTTGATAATATTCTGAAAAAAGGTAAATCTACGAAAAATAATGAGATTCAGATGTTGATACAATAAACCATAAATACGGGGTAGCGGTAATTGTTCATAATTTTAATGTTATTTCTTTCTCTATAGTCTATGCACAGCCTCAAAGATCCATCATTCCCTTTCACAAAGATAACATGGGATCCCAATGGAGTAACACTACAGATATTTAATCCCTCATTACTCAAATACTCTTGTTTTTTCTTAACCTCCACTAATTACATAGTTTTTATTCTATAAGGAGCCTTTGATATTGGTCTCGAATCACAGATTAAATTAATAATTTCACTTCATTTTATGAAGGGTTCATAGCTAATTCCTCAGGGAATACATCAATGTATTCCTTCATAATTAGTACATTCTCAATTTGAAGATTATATTCCTCAAACCTATATGTTGTTTTCCCTCCCATCCAAATATTTTCTTTTAGTATAGATTTTGGGTGTTGATCTAGATAAGAATTATATGATCATGAATCTGCTCTTAAGATATTGGATTCAACATCTTCCTCACAAATTGTAATTTCATTATTCATGCAATAATATTTCACATACAATTTGGGAATCTAGTCTACACTAAGGATTATACCAAATTAAACCATGGTTAGGATGGTATATTAATAATATAATGATCATTTATGTGTCATATAATGGTCTGATTGACACATTTATATTGAAATGAGACTTCCCTTAAGAGCTTTTTATTATAAATAATTATAAATCAAAAGTGAAATGTATAATTTTCTTAGAAAAATGGGTAGATATAAAAGAGTGTTATGATCCATAATCAAATTTTTAATTGTCAATGATTGAATATAGGATTAATTTACATTACACCACATCATTGGGTACTTATGCATTAGCTGTACTGATCTCATAATCTTTTCCATCTCCCCTAGGCCTCATCTGTGATAGCTATAACTAATGGTTGGGAAATTGATTTTAATAATTCCTCTTTTCATTAAAGATAAATAATTAAACATCATTGATCTGTTTCTTCCCCTTTCATTTATTAACTAGATGACCCTTCTCCACACATCTAACAAACTCATGTTTCTTTCAGGGATTTCCCTAGATGATTTATTCCCCAATTTTCCTATAATTTAAATTGATTCATTCCCCCACTCATATTTGATGATACACATTTTATATTGTAATAAATGACATATTCTTCTTTTGATTTCCCTTGAACATATAAAATCTAAAAAATTCATACTCCATTTTGATATCACTTAACATGATTCCATCATATGATGAAAATATTTGACAATCTTGTGCCTTTTATAGACTTGGCTTATGTCCTTCAAAGAAATAACCAATATATCCTACTAAATCACATTTGTAATATATATAACACATGGATTGTCTTGTAAAGGTAGCCTTAAACTCTATAATAATATATTATTTGATTTTTATTAATATATGAAATTTTCTGTTCATTTTA
Organism: Viscum album; assembly: GCA_963277665.1. Taxonomy (NCBI): domain Eukaryota; kingdom Viridiplantae; phylum Streptophyta; class Magnoliopsida; order Santalales; family Viscaceae; genus Viscum; species Viscum album. Next base: position 474,542,436 of record OY728151.1, read on the forward strand.
GTTCATTGATCATGGGGAATGTATTTTTCGATGAATGGTTATTTAAAAGTTATACATTCCATGTCATCTATTTCAACTTACACTATATTATTCCAGACCGAAGACCACCACTGATCATTAACACCCTTTATGTAATATTTTAGAGACCCCGACCCATGTAGCTAAGAGCTGGTTCCTTACTTATTAAATTGGTATAGATAAAAGACAGAAATCCTAAAGCACCAATCACTTTAACTATTTTAGAATCTAGACTACATACATGAACGTTACATTTCAACATTAAATTAAATAAAACATATAAATTCAATTTGAATCACTAATAAAATCATAGTTTATCCCTTTAAGTCACTCATAATATACATCTTCGCATATAAGGGAATCATAAAACATAAGTGGTTATCTAGGATGCCCAATATGGGTAAGTAATATAGCTAAAGGTAATATAAAAAATAAATATTGTTGTATAACTAAAAACACATGATGTTATTATATAATATTGAGCATAATAAGGTGAGAATAAAAGATGAATGAATAATTTCATACAAATAATAACATGAGAATGAATCTTAACCATTGATATTCTAATTATTTCTTATTTAGATTTATTATCAATTAAAAATATCGTAATGAGTGAATTCATAATTATGGACTTCATAAACATATAATGAAGACCATGTTCAAGACATCTGAAAGTAAATGGTTAAGTAATTTCCCAAATCCATTTCTATTTTGTCTCATGAGACCTACTGATGCATATATGGGATATAAAAGGACACACCCAACACATACTAAGTCACATGAACTCCTCATACGAATGGGGATAAATAAAAAAACATAACACTATGAAATTGAAATAACATTACCCAATTTGTAAACATAATCACTAACCATTGTGAATAGTATAGTGAATGGTTCCATGATTTCATAGCCATAGTAAATCAGATCATAAACCATTTAATAAAATATGGTAGATGATAATATTAAGTGGTAAATATCAATAAATCAGAAAATTTTACATAGGTTTTGAAATATATGAAAATACTATAATAAAACCATTGATGAATTCATGAGAGAAATACCCATTTTACATTTGAAAGAATAGTTCTTTTGGAAAAATCATTTTAATTTTTTATAATTGTTTATATAAAACCAGAAATGAAAAAATAGAGTTTATCATGGAAGTTTTATTGATTTTATAATAATAATGATGTCTTAAAATAGATTATAGATGGTACATGAAAATATATATTCAATTAAGGTGATCTCTTTAACATGGCTTGTGCATCATGATGATTTGTGAAGGGAAACCTGTAAAACATGCATTTCCGATAAAAAAGATGGAATTATGTGGATACGTCATTTTGGAACTTATACATATAATTTTAACAATTATATAAAAATAATGATAATTAAATTATTCTATATAGGGAGAAATCATAACACGAATGAACATGGAAGTTCAGGAGGAAACCCATACCTTATGTCCAAAAGTGTTCTACACTTGACCTTAATGTCCTTGATAATAAAATTAATTAATTAATTAATTTAATAAATAACATTTATACATTTATTTTATTTAATATAATTTTATAATTTTCATTTCGGGAATTATTGAGTAGTTTTAAGATACAATTTTATCATTCTAGAGAATTTGATTCTTTAGGGATCAGGATCAATTTACTTGTATACAAGTATTGAGGTTCTTATAAAATGGGAATAGATATCCATATTCCAGTTATATCTTTTTAGTTTCCATACATAAGATTAAATGTTTATATAATTCATTGGGTTATTTTTGTGAGGAAGAATCATTAGATAAGATTCTAGTGATAATCATTTAGATTATTTGGGCGGTTTTTCGATTATCACAATTTAATTTGGTTTTATTAATTAACATCATGTATATAATTGTTCCAAAATATAAAAATTGAATTAATACATATAGTATAATTTTTTTCAACCATAAATATTATTTTATGACCATTATTGACAGCTTTAATAGGAAATGAATGTGCATCGTCCATGATGTCGGGAAATTGACACATCACCAGCGATGTTTTGATTTATAGAATAAAAGAGAGAGAGAGAGAGAGAGGAGTATGGTGATGTATATTCCATTAAAATGACATAATTATAGTATATAAATTAAACTAGAGTTATCATGTCTCTTTTGGTAGGGGAGGCGAGGGATGGATAAGAAAATAAAATAAATTTATAATAATATAAAAAGAAAAGAAAATAGATTTTTACATCATGAATTATCCCCCTTGATGTCCTCCTTGATTGGATTGGTTCTGATTTTTTTAGACCAATGCATCCTAGATGTGTCGGAGGGTATTAGGAAGAGTATTGGGTATAAATTTACATGCCTAGAATCATGGAAACTATTAGGAGGCAGGTTGGTATTTATAGTGGAGTAGAGGGGTGTTTTTATTATTTTTTGTTTCATGTATTATCATTTTGGATCAAGACTATGATTTGTTTAAGAATTATCACAAAAAAATATTAAAATAATGACAGAGAGTTCTAGATTATGGTCGTATAACATCCATACATTTCCGATTAATCAATGATTCTTGTATTTAACATTTACCATATATTATCATATTTTATTATTCACTGAAAATTCAAGTGTTTTAGAAAAATAAAAAAAAATCACCCTAAGTATTTTTTGATGTGTATAATTAAAATTTTAACTCTATTTTATGAAAAAAAATTTCTAAATGTGAAAATTTTGAAATTTAATTAAAATCATCATTTACTCATAAAATACAGATTTTAACATAATAAATAATTTTAAAACACTCTAAACAATTATCTACAGTGTCACAAAATTATCCTAAAATCATAAGACAAAAAAATTTATCTTAGGAATACATTTTGGGAAATTAAATTTTAATTTAAATAATTTTATTAATTTTAATTAAATATACATGAATTACTAAGATACCAATACTTAATTAACAATTCTTAAAATATTAATTTACTTGTCATATGTTATAATTACATCATACTTTTATTTTTAAGATGCCCACATTTTTATTTTGTTACATGGGTATTCTCACTATTCATTAGCTTAGATTAATATTTATAAGGGTCATGTTACTATTCATATAGTCAAGTTATTATTTCATTAGTATATGTTCCTTAACATCTACAAATACCTCTTACTTAATTAGTTCTTCATTTTTTAAGTTTTTATTATGTTCTCTAAGTGATTTTATAACTACCCAAACAATTATTAATGAAAATTCCTCTTGATCTAATTAAAAGTCTTATTATATAAAATTGTTCAATAAGATATATGCACTTCCACGGTTTTTTGTTTTTTTGAATTTTAAAATACTGTTAAGAATTTCTACGATTTCTAATATAGTCATTAAACAGTGATCACATGATTAGTATAAATATAGGGATTTAACAAATCCGATTTACTTTGAAAATGGAAGTGATGGACTCATCAAGTAGATTTCTCCATATGAAGCCCATTTGTTGGAGAGAATAAAGGATGTGACGTCACTGGGCTTCTCTCTTGACCGAGGACAAGCTGAGATTCAACACATTAAGCATGAAATGAACTGCTTCCGGGAGAATGGGAAGTTAATAGAGATTGTCACCTGATTGATATTATCTAAGATTCCTCAAGAGTCTGTCACCATCACACACCTTACCCTCAGTTCTTATGCAGGTGTTATATGGGGTTATGTAACTAGACCCTTGCACTATGGTTTTGTGCATTATTTTTTTGTATAAATAATATACATTCATTTTATTGTTACTTTTAAAATAATTTTCAAAGCTTAAATAATATATTTTTTTAATATTTATATTCAATAAAGAAATCTGTTTTGATGAATTAATGGATATTTGAATTAAATAATATTTTAACAAAATATTATTATTAAATTACTTTTTATTAAATATAAGTGAACGTATAACTGTTATGAATACAATTGAAATCTTTATTAAGGGTTGAAAGCTATTTTTGCAAAACCCATCGATTTTTGATAAATGTCGGTTTTTATTTCAAAATTAATAATTCACATATTTAGAAAAGAATTTAGATTAAATTATTATTATTATTGGAATCAGGACGTTGAAATTATTCAATGGTGAATTTTTCATAATTTTCTTCGATAGTCGAATTTTTGGGTAAAAATTAAATGTCGTTTAAATATATATTGTGTTTTATGACATCACAATGACCTGATAGTGATTTAATAAAATACAGTAAAAATGATTTTCGGCCAATATAAAATTTTCCTTTAAAATAATGTGATTTTATATATTTTTTATTAATTTTATGGTGTCTTAGTTGACCCTCCAAGACTTATAAAATATTTTATCTTTTAATATCATTTATATGAGAGTGTGACTCACCTCAACATAAGAAAGCACAATATTTTAATAAGTAATGTTATTGGACTTATAAAATTATATTTTTCACTCACCTTAGGAAAAAATAATGGGTTGGTTTGTGGTTTTCATTAGTTTTTTGTGTGGTTTTCAAAACCTAAATAATAAAGTGTTTCATCTCAATTCTTATATAAACCCTCTCAATCTTCCATTAATCTTCACTCAAACCATTTGGAGCTCGACAAAACTCTTCTATCCTCTCTCTATAATCCTCTCAAGTTACCTCAAGCTCCCAAAAATCCTCTCCCAAGCCATCGGGATCACACATCCTTGTAGAGGATTTCTTCCTTTCCCATTTTTGTCCAATTTCATTATGTTGATATACCCTTTTATTTTCAATTAAAAACACTGGGTTTGGATTTAACACATCCCTCATACTACCCTAATTATGTTTCAATGGTGATAGTCCACTTTCTCTCTCATTAATTCTCCCCATACACTCCCCATGCCGAAATTCTGTAATGAATTTCTCTCTCCTCAATTACATTCATGAAATTATTTTGTACGATGAATCTAAGTACCATTACATATGTTGGGACATGTATCTCTATGATCCCTTGCTATCAATTTCATGTAAATATTATGAGACACCTCTTTCTCTCTCATCAACCATTTTTAGAAATTCTTATGTCAAGTCGTTATGCTGCCGAAATTGCACCCCAATTTTCCAAGCCAAAGACTTTGTGTAGTGGATACCAAGACCATTTATCTATCAAGGGTATTCACCTTCATGCACATTTACATATTTAATATAGAGTTTAATGTATTAATTCTAAATTACATTATCATGATATAAATTATTATGTTTAATGAATCCATGTTATATGGTCCATGTGGCACACTTATGCATAAAATGGAATAATTAAGAATCTTGCGCCCAAATAGAGCTCCAATGTATTGGTTAAAGATTATTATCATGATAAATAAATTTAAATGAGGGTTTACAAATTATAATTCATTTTCAGTGAGTTCTTACTCATGATCCATGTGAAATAAGCCTTGGATCCCGCTAATATAATGTCAAATGTTGATTCCACGTCTCTGTGTTATGATAATAATTCAATATAATGCCTTTATGTTCATGTTTCTATTATGCTCCATTGATATCCTTATTTACTGAAATGTATTTTATTCTTCATGTTGTTCCTTTTTTACCCCCTTAATAGTCTTTATACCTCACCCTTTTCTTAAGCATGTCCTCAGGATATCCCTTTTAAAAATAAGTATGAATGAATGTTGTGGTCATGTAAAAAAAGTTTTCAATAATTAGGTTGTGTTTTGGGTTCTAAGTTGTTATGTAATGTTCCTATGACCCAAATACACTAGACCTATCAATATTCAAGGTTTTATTAAGTTCATGTTTATGTAATAAATCATGTTTAAGTGTGTAATAAAGAGAAGGGTTGTTATTGATTTTATGCGAATTATACTGTATGAAATTATTCCTCGAAGGGAAAATTATTAATATAATTATCACTACTACAAATATGGATTTTATCAAAGTTATAAAAGTGTATTAACAGCCCAAGAAAATCACTGTTAATCGATGAGAAGATAAGGGTGGTCCCTTTTATCAAGGCTCAGAAAAGTGCTGATACATGCCCCTTTTCTCAGTGCTTGTAAAATGCGATGATAAAAGTTAAAAAACACACACACACACATATATATATATTCTGCGCTCTTGAGGCCCCCCTTAAATTACTTCCCACACCCCAGCCTCATCTCACACTCATCAACCACCCTACCAGCCTTTAACAGACCCTCATCTCCTTTAACATCGCTGGGCATTGTTCCACACCTACGCGTGCGACCTGCCTCCCCCAGGATTCGAACTCGGCACATGTTGTCTCTGCGCCTAAGCCTTTACCCCTCCACCATATTTCTTTTCTCTTCATTAATTAATATATCTATTTATATATATATATATATATATTTACTCATATATTAATATATATACATTATCATATATATATTTATATTATAATATATATATATATATATTGAGTTATATTAATATATATATTTAGTTATATTAATATATATATGTATATTCAGATATTAATATATATATATATATAGTTATATTTATATATTAATATATTTATTCATATATTAATATATATTTATAAGATCAGTTTTGAACACATATATAAAATATGCTTTTTATGTGTGTATAAATAAATAAATACATATATACAACACACACACACACATATATATATATATTATATGTATATATAAATGTATAATTATATATATATACAAATATGATATATTAATATGTATCTGCATATGTTTAGAATATATTGATAATGTATATCAGCTTGTCAAAATAGGTGAACACAAATATATATATATATACACACACGTACACATTATATAGGAGTATAAGTATTCATATTTTTGTATCTTAAATAAAATGGATTTTTGTTTCTTATTTAGATAAGGCTTATATATTGGGAAATATATTTTATATGTAAATATTTTTAACTATTTATTAATAATACTAAATTTTTATGTGAGAATATATAATAAATATGTATATATTGTTATATAATGGATTATAAATAAGAGTAAATTATAAAAAATGTTAAAATTTCAATTCCATAATATGAATATCAATGTAATACATTGAAATAAATTCATTCCCTATTGAAAAGGGAAAAAAATACCCCCTCAAATGAGGCTGAAATTTCATTGAATGTTAAAAAACATGAGTATCCCAAATAAAAATTCAGTTTTTGAGGCCTTATGGGCATTCTATTGCCGTGAAAAATGTGGCAAAAGGTTTCCTTGGATACCCTACACATATAGCTCTTCGTAGTCTTCAATTTGATATGTTGTAGAGCTCAAACGGTCTCCTGGATCAAAAGTTATGATCGTTTGATGTTTGAGTTACCTTTCCAACTTATTTTAGATCTTGTATTAATTTTTTTTGTTTTTTTGTGTCAGAAAATTATTTTTAAATGATTATTAGGCGATAATAATTAGAAAATTATTAATTAATAATATTTTTTAAAATATTTTAATGTAATTTTCACTCAATTTCTTATATAATAATTGTAATAGTCAATTTATACTTATCAAAAACATATTTAAAAATATATATTTTATATTTATATCTATATAAATATTATTATATATCAATTTATTATATTTCATTTTTTTTTGAAATATACAGTTTATCAGTGCTAGGAAAAAGCACTGATAAAGCCCCACCTTTAATAGTACTTTTTTAGCACTGTTAAAGGGGGGGGCTGCAGAAACCCAGTTTTGTGGAAGTATATGGGTCGTTTCATTCTCCCCTCCTAAAAATATTATTTCCTTAAAATTTAAACATTTTCACCTTATAAAATGGTTTTTACTGTTCATCATAAGTTCCTTAGGCTCCCACCCCACCTCTTCAATTTTAGGATTTTTCCAAAGTACCACTACCATATGAATTGAATGATTCCACAACACCTATTATTTAGTGTCCATAATATGGAGAGGATGTTCAAAATAATATAAATGTGGCTCTAAATCTATTCCATCATAAGTGAGGGAATGTGTTGGACATGTATTGTACTTACATAACAAATAGATGTGGAACACCTTTTGTACTATAGAAAGGATAGGCGGTATCACCGAAAAATAAGCCATAACTCGAACCTCTCTAGGATTTTAAAATGATCAACAAACCTGGGGCTTAGTTTCTCTTTTTTCGAAATCATATAACACCCTTACTTGGAGGTAATTTCAAAAAAATGATCTCCTAATTGAAATCAAACATCCTTCAATCTATTATCATCATATATCTTCTTCCAACATTGATCTTATTTGATATTTGTTGGAATATTCTATACATTCTCCATTGTTTCCTCTACAAGATCTGGGCCTACAAGATACCTTTCACCAACATCCTTCCAACAAGTTTTTGTACGACCTCCCTTTCCATACAATGTTTCATATGATTCCATTTTAATACATTAATGGAAACTTTTATTATAGGAGATCTATAATGGAAACATTTATTATAGATCCGTGTACACAGGATCCTTATCAATTCTCATTTTGTTCAAAACTCCATGATCATTCCTTCTAAATGCATCTACTACCTTCTTCACCATCATTGGGTGTTAGTTTATTGAATGATCATAATATGTGAGCATCATGATCCATCTAATTTGCCTCATGTTATGTTCTTTATATGAGAATATATATTTCAAACTCTTATGATCTATATATATCTAAACTCATTCAACATAGATAAAGTGTCTCCATATTTTCGAAGAAATTATTACTTCTGTTACCTTAAGATCATGGATTAGATAGTTCTGTTCATGACTTTTTAACTACCTTGATGCATATTCAATAAATATACCATTCTGTATAAGGACATAACCAAGTCCTTTCTTTTATGAATCCATTAAATAACAAGTCCACTATTTCCCAATTATAGTGTAATGATTAGATAATTCACTAATCTATAAATCAATTATTTAATGTATTCTTCACAATCCTTTTTGAAAATTCACTTGACCCCTTCATTAGTAATCATGGTTAAAGGTTCATTTAGTCTTGAATAAGTTGTAACGAGACATTAATTATAACATTCTAAACCAATAAAACTACATAACTCAGTTATCTATTTTGGTATAGGACATTTTAGAACTGCCTTTTTCTTCATAGAAGCAAATGAGACTCCATCAATAGAGATAATATGGCCAAGAATATAAAATATTTGGTGATGGAATTTAGACTTTATACACTTCCCATATAACTATTTTCTTATAAGAACCTCCAGAACAACTTGTAGGTGGTTCTCATGGTCATCATAGCTTTTGGAATATATCAAAATTTCGTGAATTATATAAAACTCAATATTTTCCTTGAAAACTATATTCATTAGTTACATAGAAATAGAGGGTGAATAAGCTAGTCCAAATGGAATTACTGTAAACTCGTAATTCCCATGCCTGGCTATCCCTGGAATATCTTCATTATCCACATAAAATTGTTGATATCTATATGGAAGGTCAATCTTCTAAAAAAATGAGTTCCTTGAAGACTATCAAATAAATCATCAATGTGAGGCAGAGGATAATTTTTCTTTATTTTAATAGCATTGATTTCTCAATAATGGACACACACCCTTATGGAAACATATTTCTTCTTATGAAAAAGAACAATGGACCCCCATGGATAAAAACACTAGGGTGAATAAATCATTTATCTCTTAATTCCTTTAGTTTTTTATATATATATACTAATTATGTAGTGGCAGTTTTATAAGGAGTCTATGATATAAGTCTCGCACCAATAGTAAAATAATTAGATAACTTAACTTCATGCCCAAGGGGATTTTTAGGTAAATACACTAAAAATATATCAATAAATTCATACAAAAAAGGTATATCTATAACTTTAATATTTCATTCCTCATACATAGATGTTTTTTTCTCTTCCCCACAAAGAATTTCATTTTTATGTTCTACTAAATATGGATACATACATGACTCAGATAATGAGGTTTCTTCTCTAAAGATAATGAATTCTATATCTTCCTCACTAATCATAATAAACATTTTTTGAAATATATTTTCACATAATATTTTAAATGTCAGTAAATACTAAGGATTATAATAAATTCAACCATAGGTTTTATAATATGGTAATCAACTAATCTAAATTTATAATTCATAAATGGGACTGTCCAAAACATCTTTGTTGCTATGATACATCCCTTAAAATTTCTGACAGATAACACCATTATTAAATCAAAAGAGAAATGTATACTCTTTTTGGAAAACTGGGAATATGTAATAGAATGTGATAGAGTAGGATAAAATAAATAATTGTTTATGTTTGATGAAATGATTAATGTACCTTCCACCACATCATTTGGAACTTTCAACCACTGAAGTTATGATCACATAAACTTAGACTTGCTCCCCTAGCCATTTTTTGGGAAATATTCCATGAATCATAGTAAAATCATTTTAATATTTTCTTAAATACCTACACGTATATCATTGAGGAATGTTAGATTTTTTCATTCACTTTTAATTAGGGGATTGGAGGTGTGTTTGTACACACCTTTAATAGTGTCATTTTCCTTTTATATGGGCACGAGGGTGTTTCCTTCCAAAAGTATCACACGATAGAAAATTACCTTATTTAGTCTTCCCTTTATCCATTCCTTCCTCTAACACCCTATTTTATCTTGATATACATTTAATTTATAAGCCTTTTAGAATTCATTTTATGATCTCATAAAAAATGAGACTATATATCTATAGTATGGGAATTATTTGAAGATTAGTACCCTTTAGTGGAATGGTCTTAACCATAAAAGAATTGATCAATCGTCCATCTTGGATTACAAATGTATTATGCATCTTCCTTCACTAACCTTGTTAATATGGATTCATATGTTGCAACATTTTCATCCCCTTGTTGTTTTAGACTCAAGAATTTCCTCTCCACATTTGTTCGTTGTTTGCGAGGGAAATATTTTTCTTAGAAAATTCCCTTAAGAAATTCCATGAAATGTTTTCAATTCTGTCCTCCCCCTCTATGTTTTGAATCAACGACCACCATAGATCTACAAACCTTTACATATGATAAACTATCATAATATCCTTTTACATTTCATTACTTCCTGAAGTCATAAATATTGTCTATATGCATATTATCTACTACTCCACCACAAATGGGTTTGTATTGTCATTGAATAATGGTGGACATTGTCACATAAAGTGGCATATCATTGATCCTTTATGTTGTGGATTATGATTCTCCATATGGGTATGTCCATTGAACATAAATGGAGTGAACTATCACTGTATAGTTATAATTTTCTCGACACCTATCTCATTTACAGTACCAACATCACTATCTTACATAGGAAGAATGTTCCCTCATGGGATACATGCATTGATACAGTTTCCATTCCTTCTATTAGGCACCATTTATAAATACAGGTATACACTAAATTATGTTCTAAATAATAATTCATAATCTCAAAATGGAAGAACACTTATCCTCAATTGATGTTTTATGCATAGCTAATCTCATAATCATAAACATGGTTTCTTTGTGGCCATTTTTACATTTAAATCAGTTGTAATGGTTATTAATGAAAATGTGTATTATGATAAGTATATCCCCTAGGAGTGTCAGATTAGGTTCACAGTAAGGCTCCTTTTGTGTACTAGGTTCCCTCGAGTTAGGACCAAGACACCATGTCATAGTTGTTACCCATATGCTGCATATGTTCCAGAACAACATCCAATTGTAGTATCCATAATATATTTTCTTTCTATAAAGAAGAAAATAATATTTATCTTTTAAAAATTATATGATTTTATTCTATAATTATACTCAAATTCATTATTATTCTTATGTACCCTAATATACTTTTTTTTAATTTAGTTTCCAAGGATTATAATAAACATTCTTGGATACCAACTACAAAGTCCTCGAGCATAGTAGCTTAGAGATGATGCTTTACATATTATATTGGAATAGATACAAGACACAACAATCAAAGGACTAGTCAATTTAGCATTTTTTGAGTCTATATTAGATACCTGAACATTACATTTCAACATGAAATGAAATACAACATAGAAACTATGTATGAAACACTAAAAGGATCCTATTTTTTTCCAATATGTCATTAATAATATATATATTTTCATCCTGGAAAAAAATAAATCAAAATTATGGGGAGATCATAGATACTCAGTAAGAGTAAGTAATAATACAGAGGCTAATATAAAGAATAAGACATGGTGAATGACTAAAAACACATGATGCTAGAATATAATGCTGAGCATAATATGGAATGAATAAAAGATGTATAAAAAATGTGATATAAATAATAACATGAGAATAAAGCATAATCATGGATATTATACTAGTATAATATTTCCATAGATTATAAATTAATAATATCATATTGAGGGAATAAAGAATGTTGGACATCTGAATCAAACATTCGAGTCCAAAACCAAGACATTTGAAAATAAATGGTTAAGGCCTCGACCAAATCCATTTTTATTATGTTTCATTAGACCTACCGATGCATCAAGGGTATATAGAAGATTCACACACAAATTACCATATCCAATTAATTACTAATATGAATGGGGTTAAACGTAATATCAAATACATATGAAATGTAAATAAAATTATCCAATCTACAAACATAATCAATAACCATTTTCAGTAGTATGGTGAATAGTATCAAGATTGCACGTCCATAGTAAAACCAATCATAGACATTTTAATAAAATATTTTAGATCGTAAAATTAATATATAAATCCCAATAAACTATGAAATTCAATATATATTTAGAAATTTATGAATATACTCCAACAAAACCATTGAGGAATTCTTGAGAGAAATACCCCTTATGCTTTGCATAGAAGATTCCGTTAGGAATAATCAAAATTATTTTTTGTAATTGTTTGTATGAAACAAGAAATTCAAAAATAATGTTTTTAAGAAGAAATTGGTCACATTAAAAAATAAAGTTGTATTAAAAAAGATTATGTATGGTACATAAAAATGGATAAGAAATCGATATGTTCCCTTAAATCGAGCTTGCGTATATGGACGAATTGTGGAGGGAACCCTGTAAAACATGCATTCCCTATAAATGAAATTTGATATAGTATGGATACATGATTTTGGAATGTATAATAATTATTTATATTACCAATATAAATATAATTGATAATTTCATTGGTATACATAGGGATATATCTTAACCAAAATAAAAATGGAGGATCGAGAGGAAACCCATTCCTTATATCTGAATGTGTTCTATACTTTATATAAATGCCCTAGATAATCAGATTAAATATATTAATTAACTAATTAAGAAAATATTATATTTTTACTTTATTTAATATAATTTTATTATGTTCATTTATGGTCTTTATGATGAGTTATATGATACAATTCTATCATTTGATAGCGTTCATTTCCTTGGTTTTCATGGTCAGTTTACTTGTATACTACTTTGGAAGTTCATTTAAAATAAGAATAGATATAAAAAATTGAAGTTATTTATTATTAATTAACATCCATTATATTAAATGGTTATATAAGTAACTTGAATATTTTTTGTGGATGAATCATTGGATAAGACGTTAGTGATATTGGTTTAGATTATTTTGGTGGGTTTTCAATAATCAAAAACTAGTTTTGTTCTATTAATTAACTTCATTGGAATATAATATTTCTATAAAATTTGGTAGAATATAATACATATATTATGATTTTTACCCAAAAAATGGTTTTATGACCATCCTTGAGGGTGTCAATGGAATATGAAAATGCATCGTCCATCATGTCGATAAATTAACACATTATGTGCAAAGTTTTCATTTATAGATTAAGAGAGATAGAGAGAGAGAAGGGAGTATGATGATAGACCATGAACTAAAAATGAAATAAATACACTATATAAATAATATTATGGTCATAATTTCTCATTTTTAATGGGAGGTGAGTTATGTATAACAAAATAAAATAAATTGAAAAAAATAAAAGAAAATAAAGAGGATTATTAACTCTGGAATTATTATCCTTGACAACCTGCTTATGTGGATTGGTTTTGGTTTTTTTTAGACCAAGGGATCATATAAGTGGTAAATTTGATTGGTATGTGTATTTGGCAGAAATGTTAAAAATTCTCAATGATTGGATGGTGCGAGGATAAGGGGTAGTGATGGGTTGTATTTATATTCAAGGAGAGGGGTGATTTTGGAATATTTTATTCATTTGTTTATTTTTTTGGATGGAGACTATGAATAGATTGATATTAATCACCAAATATGTTTAGATAAAAAATTTCAAGTTTGATATTATGTCATTAAATCATCCATACATTACCTACGATTCAATAATTCTTGTATTTAACTTGTATCTTTAGTTATCAGATTTTACTATTTACCAAAAAATCAAGTTTTCATGAAAGATATCAAAAATTCACCCTAACCATATTTCATAATGTATAATTCATAAAATAACTCTATTTAATGAAAATAATTTTATAAATATTAGAAACTTAATTTTAAATTAAAATCATCATTTACATGAAAAATAATGATTTTAAATTTATAATTAATGTAATAACACTTCCATTCTCATAAAATTATCATAGAATAATAAGACAAAAAATATTAATTTATGTATACTTTTTTTGAAAATAAATTTTATTTTAAATAATTTTAATAATTTTAAATAAATATTTATGAAAACAAAAATACAAACAATTAATTAATAATCTTTAAAATATTTATTTACTTATATTCTGATATAGTTATATAATAATTTAATTTATAAGTTCCCAAAAATTTATTTATACATTCATGATTTAATTATAATGCATTTGGCTGGTTAACTATCTTGAATGATTGAATTTACATTCCTAAGGTCATGTTTTCATTTCATCAATATTGGTTCTCATGACACGTCCCCCGGGGCCCGTGCCGTGACTATCCCAAGCCCGCCTTCTATAGGCCAAGGGCTGGTGACTAGAACTGAACTGCATATTCTCTAAAACTGGTAAGGCATTACCTTTATAATATATAAACTCACTGAACTATAAACAAAATAAGAAACAAGCACAAAGAAAAATATATATAGTAAAAATAGTGTGTATAGTGAGAAAAAGGGCCCAGAATACAAGCCTAACTAGAAAGTACAAGAAAACTGAAAAGTACAAGTAAACTAAAATAGCTCATATGAACTCCTATGAAGGATCCTACTTAAAGGGATGATACATCTCTCTAATTGCCGTCTTTATGGTACACCATGTCTAATGTCCTCCTATGAGCTACCTCTAGTCCTGGTACTCTCGTCCTCAGTCAGCGTTCTCTATCGTCTGCACTCAACACGACAAGCTGTGGGCGTAGCCCATGGAGGGGTGAGTATAAATATACACAGAAGAGACCCCAAGACCCTCAATGGTCTCACAAAAATCCAAAAAGAATAAACCAAAATTCATGGAATCAACTAAAAACCTTGCTTAGGTATATGCCCATACATATACCTAAGTTATCGAGTATTACCAATCTCATTTATGAGGAAACACAAGGGCCAAATACTTAGCCAAAGTACAAATATTCCACGAGGGAAAGAATACCATGATGGTAACACCATAAAGTTAATTACCACGAAGGTAAATCCATACAGAATATTACCACAAAGGTATCACCATGAATGAAATTACCACAAAGGTACGCCACACAGAAGAATACCACCAAGGTATCACAATGAAGGTAAGTACCACAAAGGTACGTCACACAAAAGATTACCACAAAGGTAAAGACTAATATCACACTAGTTATAACATAGATATGGAAGAAAATATGATTATATGTAACTACTAAATCATCTTACAATGATAAAAATCAGACCCACATAGGATCCTAAATCATCAGACCCTCATAGGATCCTATTATAGCATACCCATGTAGGTTCCTAGAGTAGTCCCACATCGATTTCCTATAGTGAATCCAAGTGGGACTCTTGAACATAGATCCACGTAGGATCTTAAAGCACTAAACCACATAGTATCTCAAAGCATAGACCCACATAGGATCCCTTTCTACTTTTACAGCCAGCCGTAGGGTTCACGCACTAAGCTCCTTTGATTCCTGGAGGTTTCGTTCCTCAAGCCACAATTCGATACTCTAGATACCACAAAGTCTCACGAAGAAGAATCCCAAAGTACAGCACTGAAAAAGGGGTCTCAACACAATAGACGGTGCATCAATCGGACACCCAGTTTGTATGTTATTGGCCTTTTAGTCCTGAGGGGCCTGTTGGATTCGTATTTGAGTCAACCCAGATGTACCCCAACTTTATCCAAAACTCAAGTGAGGTATACCGAAAGGACAATATCGATCCAAGTTTTCTGGCACTGCAGAAAATTCATCATGTGGATGCACGTAGCTCATGTTATGTCCGAAAGAGAAAAAAGGGGTCGAAGCTTGTTCGGGTCTGGTCTGACCCGGTCCAACCAACCCAGCCCGACCCGGTATGGGCCGACCCTACTCAGTTCGGGTCGACCTGGCCTGATCTAGGTGCAGCCCAGGGTCCGACCCAACCTTTATATTCTGACCCATCCAGCCGGTGTGGCCTAGCCCGCGATGGGTAGCCCGTGAAGGGCGACACACGGCGTGGCCCGGGTTGGGCTGCCTACTAGCATGCAGCTGGCTAGATGGCCAGCCCTCCTCTGTGGCATGGTTTCCCGCCGGGCCACCCCTAGCAATCGATGGTGAGTCTACAGCCCTACTTCACCGACGCATCCTCGTTTCATGGTCTCTTCACACCGGCGGTGCAGGCGTGCACCGCCGCCTCCCCTTCTTGCGGCCGGCTGTGCAGAAGCTGCCACCTCTGCTCCGCCGCAGCCGATAGGCCGCGGCCCACCACTGGTGACATGGTTGCACCACCGCCATCTTCGCGGTCGTCTGGAGTGCCAGCTGCTTCTCCCAACTCCTACCTGCTCCAGTTACTGGCACTAGTTTCCATCCTCCTCCATCACGAAGAATGCATCAAAAACCACAAAGGTTTCCGAGTGGTCGGGCCATGTTCGTTTGGCCCACACCCTCTGCGTTAGAGTGGTAGAAAGTGTCTCATGGGGATAGATTTAACATAAAATAAATTAATGAAGATTAATAAAAAACACACCCCTACCTTTTCGTTCATTGGAGGTGTCGAGAGGTAGAAGATGAAGTCGTTGAAGGATGTCAGTGTTCGTTTCTTCCGCAAGTCACTTTCAATTGGGACTCGGGGTCTATTCCACATCCTTCATTAGAGCATGTTCTTCATTGGATAAGGTGTTCTTCGTTGCAGGATGATTTTCTCAAAATTTCTCCCAAATCCCCCCTTCGCCAACAGTTTCCCCAAGGAAATGAGGAGCCAACAAATTAAAATAGGTTTATCAAATTAATTCATGTTGGCAAAATTAAAGTTGGCACAATTAAATGGCACATTTAATTGGAAAAACTAATTAATTGAAGTGTTGAAAGGTTTTTCCCATTAATAGGGGTTTGGGTGGTCCCCACCACCATGAATTTAAATTGGGGGGTTTTCTAGCTCGGGTGGTCCCCACATCCATAACTCAAAAATAGGAGTTTCAAAAAGAAAAATAAAATGTCAAATATTTTATTTTTCTTCTTCGACCTAAAACAAAAAAACTAACTTCCGCCTTCGACCTACTGTGGTTGAGAGGAAGGTCTCTTTAAAAAACTATTGGTGAAATGAGTTCAAATGTGTCCTCGGTTTTTAATTCTGAGCACCAGTTCAAAAGTTTTAAAAAACTAGCTCGCACATTTATTGAACTTACTTATAAAAAAGTTCAGAAATTCATTTCGGGCACACCATGCCTCAGAATCATAGGCCATTAATTTTCATGGACTCGTAATATTCCCATATGATTAAAAAAATGGAAAATCTAGGTCTTTACATTCTCCCCACATTAGGGGTTTGCGTCCCGGAAATCTACATCACAAGATCTAAGAAAATAAGTGGGGGTACTGAGAAAAAATCAGAGCATCCCACTCCCATGTGCTCTCCTGGTGGTTCTGGTGCTGCCAATAAACATGCACCAAAGGTATCCATCACCCACGACGGACTCTCTCCTAACGATCCTAAATCTCCACTGGAACCTTTGTAAACATCACCCCATCATCGATTTCCATCTTTCCCTAGTCAATGATGTGAGAGGGGTTATGCACGTATCACCTCAACTGAGATACATGGCAGACGTCGGTCACCCTGCGCAACTGAGGTGGAAGAGCTAAGTAATAAGCCGCCTCTCCAAATCTGCTGAGGATCTGAAAGGTCCTATGAACCTCAGAGATAACTTTCTGCCTTGACTAATTCTCGGCAAACCTCTTCGAGGTGAGACCCGTAGAAAGACGTGGTCGCCATCCTCAAAATCTATAGGTCTCTGTCTCTTGTCAGCATAAGACTTCTTCCTGATCATTGTAGTCTTCATCCACTCCTATATGATCTGTGCCTTCTTTATGGTAGCCCATACCATCTTCGGTCCCATGATTGCTGACTCCCCTAGGTCAGTCCATCACAAAGGTGATCTGCAAGGTCAGCCGTATAGAGTCTTGAATGGTGCCATCCCAATAGTGGAGTGATAGCGGTTGTTGTATTCAAACTACACCAAGGGAATGTGGTCCTCCCAACAGTGACTGAAGTCGAGGATGCAAGCACGCAACATGTCCTCAAGTTATGAATGGTCACTCGATCTGGCTATCCGTCTGAGGATGGAAGGTGGTGCTCAAATGAATCTATGTCCAAAAAGCTAGATACGAACCCTTCCATAGCCATCAATGGAAATGTGTATCACGATTAGAGACAATCGTCGAGGGTACTCCATGTAGCCAAACAATCTCTTACACATAGAGGTGTCCCAAGCTCTATACTAAACCCTATTCTCTAATCTGTAAAAGGTGGTCCGACTTGGTGAGTCAGTCGATGAACACCTAGATTGAATCATGACCCCTGGATGTATGTGGAATTCATGTAACAAATACCATGGATATTCCATCGCACTTCCACTCTGAGACCACGAAAGGTTGAACTAAGCCTATTGGTACATGATGCTCTACCTTCACTTGGTGGCAAGTCAATAACCAAGAGACAAAATCTTCTACTACTTTGTTTACTCCTTGCCACCAATGCTATTTTCGGAGGTCCTATTACATCTTCGCCACTTCTGGATTTACCACTATAGGGGATTTATTGAACTCCCTCAACACTTCCTCCCAAAGTGACACTGGTACCACGGTTCGTCCTCGGAAGAGAATGACGTGCTCTACACCTTTAGAAAATCCATCAGGTGCCTACCCTGAGGATATCTGAACACGTCAATCCTTGTAGTTAGTATCCCCATGCTGCACCTCCCTGACTCACTGAAGATGTGGGGGAGTGACTGTAAAAGACTGAAGAAAAGTTGCTCCATCTCATTCCACAAAGGATATATGTAAAGTAGCCAGCTGTTCTGTCACCTCACCTAGAAGATGTGTACCAGATCTCCTGTGGAGTACATCTGCTACAACATTCTCTTTTCCCAGAAGTATATACTATCTTGAAGCCATGGTCCTAGAGGAACTCAACCCAAAATTATTGTCTCAGGTTCAAGTCCTTATGAGAGAAGATATACCTGATACTCTTGCGATCAGAGTAGACTGTAAAACGTTCACCCATTAAGTAATGTTGTAACATATTCAGGGTAAAAAACACTCCTGCTAACTCCATGTCATGGGTAGTATATTTCTACTCACGTTTTCTCAACTATTGAGAACCATACATGATCACTACTCTCTCCTTCATCAGGACACATCTGATCCCGATCCCCTATGTGTCACAGTAGACTATGTACCCAACACCCTCCTCCAGAAGCCGCAAGAAGGGGGAACTAGTCAGTCTCTGCCTAAGGTCCTGAAAACATTGTTGGAATATCTCCGACCACACGAAGGGTTGCCCCTTATTCATCAACACAATTAAAGGTGCTGAAACTCTATATAAATCTAGAACAACCCTATGGTAGTATCCGGCCAAACCCAAGAAACTTCGTACCTCTGTCACACTCCTGGGTGGCTACTAAGAAAGTACTGCCTCAATCTTCACTGGACCCACCGCAACTCCAGCCTCTGAGATGAAATTTCCTAGAAAGTGAACCTCTCAGATCCAAAACTGACACTTCGAGATCTTAGCATAACACTGGTTCTCTCAGAGTGTGTCCAGGACTATCTACATATGATAGTCATGCTTCTCCTCAATAGCTGAGTAGATCAAAATGTCGTCGATGAAGACTACTATAAAGAGATCAAGGTATGACTGTAAGATCATGTTCATGAGTCCCATGAATAGTGATGGAGTGTTGGTCATGCCAAATGGCATGAACAAAAACTCATAATGGTCGTACCGACATCTGAAAGTCTTCTTCTACACATCCTCATCCCATAACCAGAGCTAGTGATAGCCCGATCTGAGGTCTATCTTCGAGAACCATCGTGCTCCCTTCAGCTGATCAAAGAGGTCGTCAATCCTCAGGGTGGGTATTTTTTCTTCAAGGTCACCTGGTTTAGGCACCAATAGTCAACACAAAGTCTCAAGATCCCATCCTCCTTCATGGCGAACAAAATTGGGGCTGCCCAAGGAGATACACTAGTCCATCTGAACCCCTCCCCCTGTAAGTCCTCCAGTTGTAACCGCAGCTCACAAAGCGCTATGGGAGACATTTGATACACTGGTGTAGATATAAATATCATCCCTAGGTAAATATCAATGTAAAAGTTCACATTTTTTCATAGAGGTAGACCTAGAACATCATCAGGGAAGAAATCTGCGTTATGTTCCTCCACTACAGGATAGCTCTAACTCTCCACATGAACTGTTCTGAGGGTAAGGCTAGCCAACTATGGAGTGATCAGCTGCACTCTACACCGGGTAAGTCTATCCTATGCTGCAAAGGCTCTTTTCTCATCGGTGAAGGTAAACCTAGTTCCATCATTGTGTACATAGCGCACTTTTAGCCCAATACAGTAAATTTGAGCATTGACTGTAGATAACAAGTCCATACCCAAGATGATGTCGTAAGGCCTTGACGCCGCTACTAGAAGATCCTATCCAAAGATCTCTCCCCCAAGGGTAAGATCACACTACCATCACCAGTGTGTAATCATTGAATCCTCCCCCATAAGGGTCTCTATCTATAAGGATCAAGCCAATGGCTCCACCGAAATCTTTGAGCTCTGAATGAGGGCAATGGAAATAAAATAATTACTGGAATCTGTGTCGATAAGTACTGCAGCTAAGGTGGAGTAGACACAGATCATACCTTGTATCATCTTCGGAGCACTGTGGTCATAGTCCTCACCTTCCTGGAGCTGAGCTCGCCCCTGTCCACATGATCCTTGTCATCGAGGAGGACCACCTAGTGGTGGTGGCGACAACATCTTGAATTGTCGGCCACCGCCAGCTACACGGACAGCTCCTCTGCCATGTATGCTTGATCCGTATGGACCTCATCAGTTGAACCTATGTCTCTACTTAGGCTGTCCTTAGACCATCTACTAATCACCCATATAGCGGTTCGGGCAGTCACGAGCCATGTGACCCTACCCATCGCATGAGTAACACTGCCTGCTCCTTTTATGACTGATTCTGTCTCCGGTGCCCCGCACGACCGACCCTAAATCCTACGATCATCCACTTATAGGCCTTGTCCTCTTGGACCTCTATAAAATCTTTCTACTTCCAGCTATCAAAGACTCCACTACATGATGCCCATTGGTGGGTCTTTCTGCTGGGGACTCCTCAGTAAGAAAACTCTCTACTAAGAGGGGTTGCTCTAACACCCCAGCCTCCATCAGGATGCTGAGAGAAAACATCAAAGCCCTGATCTCCCTCCATAGTTCCTTCTTGAAGTCCTGGGCCCTGAATAATGGGTCCCACACAATATCAGTGGAGTATCATGAGAGGTTGGTGAACCTCACTGAGTACTGAGCCACATTCATGCTGCCCTGCTACAGATGAAGAAACTCTTGTATGTGCACAACGTGAAGGTTTCTCGGAAAAAACTCTGCACGAAACAGTCTCTCAAAGTCTGCCCCGAGAAGTTTCACCTTATCATGAACCGGGAGCATCAAGCTCCTCCATCTGTCTACTTCTTCCTATAAAAGACTAGCGGCAAAGATCACCATGAGATCAGCTGTTGTCCCTACTAGTTGGAAGACTCTAACCACGGCCTCCAGCCAATCCTCACCTACTTGTGGGTCTGTCTCACCACTGAACCGGGGTGGCCTCTGCTGTTGGAACTCATGCAACGTGCCTAAGCGGCATGCACCCTCTGCTGCTGGGGCTGGTGGCATCGGTGGCCCAATGGGTAATGTAACCGCTAGTGCCTTTTCCAGTTCCCCTACTGATAAAGGGCCCTACACAGAGTCCTCGTCGCTCGGTGGGATTTCATCATGTACTCTACCAAGAACCCTAGCTAGTTATCTGCGTGGAGGCATCCTGAAAAGAAACTAGTGTGCCATGTTCTATAGTTTATACCTGGTGAGTTGACTCAAAGAGATCACAAAGAAAACTTTCAAAACACACACACATTCTGTGTTTTCATGCACTGAGTCTGAAATCAGAAGTCATGGTCCGGATGTATGGATACTTCGGCCGCTACACCAACACTGGATTCCCAAAAATAATAACCACACTCATTAAACATAACACTATTATTGTTAGAAGATCAAAGTACAATGTTCTATGGTATAACTGAATCCTCTGATACAAAATTTTCACGACTCGTCCCCCAACACCCGTGTCGTGACTACCCTAAGCCCGCCTCCCAAAGGCCAGGGGCTGGCGACTATCACCGAAAGGTGTATTCCCTAAAACTGGAAACAAATTGCCTTTATAACCTATAAACTCAAAAATCTAAGCTGAAAATAGGACAAAATAAAAAAGTAATACTATATAGTAAAAATAGTGTGTATAGTGAGAAAAAAGGGCCAGAATACAAGACCAAATGGAAGGTACTAGAAAACTAAAATGTACAAGTAAACTGAAATAGATATTTTGAAATCCCATTAAGGATCCTACTTAAAGAATATGTACAACTCTCGAATGGTCGTCTCTATGGTATGCCTCGTCTAATGTCCACCTCCGTGCTACACCCAGTCATAGTAATCTCATCCTTAGTCAGCATTGTCCATCATCTTCACCAAACACAATAAGGTGCGGGTGTAGCCCATGCATGGGTGAGTATAATGATACTATGTAGGGACCTCGAGACCCTCAAATGTCTCACAAAAATCCACAAAGGATAAACCACAAAGCATATAATCAACAGAAAACTATACTTATGTATATTCCCATACATATACCTTAGTTATCAAGTATTACCCATCTCATTCATGAATAAACACAAGGCCCAAGTCCTTATCCAAAGTACAACTGTTCAATGAAAGAATGAATACCATCAAGGTAACATCACAAAGGTAAGTACCAAAAAGGTAACGCCACATTGAAGAATAACATAGAGGTATCACTATGAAGATAAGTTCCACATTGGTATTCCGCACTGAAGAATACCACAAAGGTATCACCACAAAGGTAAGTACCACAACGATACATCACATAGAAGATTACCACAAAGGTAAAGACTCAGCTTTAATTCCTTGACCCTAGATTTCCATAGTTGGTGTATTATTTTAATACATTTCCATGATTAAAAGGAATCAAGTCTCGAAAGACTGACCAGTTTAGCAGTCTCGAAAAATAGATTACAAACATGTAAGTTACATTACACTTTCTAACGTACAAAAAAAAACAATCCTTTGAAAATTCCATGATCCCCTTAGCTTAACCCTGTATCTCAAACATAAAACACTTCTTGAGATCCTGGTAAAATAAAACATAAGAAAGGGGTGAGCTCAGATGCTCAGTAATGGTAAATAATTTTGAGGAAGCTATAAACCTTTATGGGAAGATTTTTAATAAAAATAATAGACTTTTAAACATAATATTGAACATAATATGGAAAAAGTAAATAAAAAATTATCATATAAAAATGTACATGGATATTCTACTAGTCGAATATTCACATGTAATAACTAATTTCATAATGAGGGAATGTATAGTACCGGACATCAATTTCTATATCAAGGCCTCATGCTAGGACCTAGGGGATAACTGTAACTAGACCACAACCCGGAGAGCCTCTATAACCGGACTCGAACCCAGAGAGCCTATGTAACTGGAATCCAACCTAGAGGGCCTTTGTAACCGGACTCCAACTCAGCGGGCCTCTGTAACCAGACTCCAACCCGGAGAGCCTCTTTAACTGGACTCCAACCTAGAGGGTCTTCTGTAACCAAACCCCAACGTGGAGGGATTAATTTTACTAGTCCCCAACCTGGGACATACTAGTCCATCACATTCAACTTAATAATGTGGAGATATATAACAAAAACATTCATAGTAAAACTAATATATGAAATTTTAATACTTTAACCATAAACCATGAATGAAAAAAAATAACTCATCCAAAGTAAAACATTTCACAAATCCTTTCTCTATATCTTGAAATCATTATGTTTCAAATAATTATAATGAAAACATTTACTTTTAAAATATTATTATAAGATTTTAAGGTAATCTTTGACAATGCTATAATGGCTAAAAATAGCTACACCCGCTGTATAAGTTAAAAAACATTCTTACCTTATTTTTGTCGAAAATGTCATAATGTAACTTCTTTTGAAAATGACGGAAAGATTTCTTTAAAAAAAATATAAGGTAAAATAAGGGTATAAAAGGCTTTATCCCGTTGTATATTAAATATTGAGAATGCTTGGAAATACATTTTTAATAAACATGGGCGTGGATGATAAAGAGGTCCCAATAGATACTCACCTACAAAACAACCTTGGATAATAAAGAGATTGTGAAATTAACCCTTACTTTGTACTTTTCCTTGGTCGACAGTACATTAACCTCCTGTATAATAGTTCAATAATTGTTATTAAATTATAAAATAAGCATATTCCAAATTATGATATCATATATGTTCTTCTAATAATTCTTTGTTAATGGTATTTTAGTATTATCGTCATTTCGGGTGCTAACTAATTAATTTTACTTTATATTCTTTATTACTTGAGTCATGTTTGTTATGGATGGGATGTTTCTTATTCATATCTAGATTGATATCAAGTCTTTAAAAAAAATTAATCATCATGTGAAAATTATTCTTGAATGGTTACGATGGGGAATGAATCTCATCTCGTTCGTGGAGACGGTAATCCGTTCGTATGCACGAGCGACAATATCATTATTTTGATATTAAAATCATATATAATTGGATGTTATATCATATTTAATGAATAATTATCATGTTATATTTATTATTTACACAAATTATACATCATTATTATACCCATCCAAATAATAATGTATTGAATAACAACTACACGACGTGGAGTTGGTAAACCGTACGTACGCACGTATGGTGACATGTCATTCAAAGGAAGGGTAGAATAATTAATATGGTTATAATATATTTATAATAACATAATAATATATAGAATATACTGGATTTATTATTTTATAATGGAAACAACAAGGAATGAATAAGCGAAAGAACAAAAGAATTTAGAGAGGTGATGAAATATTTACCTCTTTTTCGGGTTCTTCCTTTTGAATTGATCAAAATAGCTCCTTAAGATGGATTTATGACTAAAGGAAGACCTATAGGAAGAAGAGAGGATAGTTAATAGGATATTTGGAAAGGTTTTGGATGATCCAAATGGCTTTTATGGTGTGAATTTGAGAGAAGGGGGACTGCCATTTTATAAGAGGGGGTGAGGGACACCTTAGTAAAAGATTGATATATTATTTTATAATAAACTCATACTTGGTTTATAATGGCTCCAAATTGATTTATTTAGAATATAAAGTGGGTATGGGTCTAAATCCTATAAACCATTAGGTTTTAGACAAGTATAGGTTACCATTCTAACCTTATCTTTAAATTTAACTCTAAGTTAAATAATTTAACATTTACTGTGTCTTCTTGTATTCTTACACTATATGGTTAATAAACATACAATAAACATCTAAAAGAACCTCAAGTGGTTCATTAATGCCATATATAATATTATTTAAGCCCTTTGGACGAACCTTCTATTTTTTGAAATCATATATCAACCAATAATATAGTATTTGTTTTACAAATTAATTTATGTCAATTTTGACAATATTTGGTGTTTTGTTTTTGTGGAAGTCATAACAACCTTATCACCTAGAAAACCATTTATCTAATCAACCCTTACATATATTATTAACCTATAAAATTAGTGTAATTCAACAAAAGACTCAAATTATATTTATTTGGATATTTATAATATCAATTATTTTAATATTTCATTAATAAGGTAATTACAACATCATCACTGTGTCATAAATAAATTTAATTATTTATTATCTAAAAATTATAAATTAAATAACATTATGTAATAAAACTTTTTATATTTATAATGAATATTTATAGTAAAATTTATCTAATGTAAAACCTATATTAAAATGTTTTAGTTTTGAAAACTTGAATTTAACACTTTTAACTCTTATTTAAATTAAATAATAATAAATGTCCTAATCTCATACATGTGGACCTAAAGGGTCATATTTTATTTCTAAGGTTGTTTTTGGTCGAATTAAACTAATCTAATAGAATTATTACATGTGTTAGGGTAATAATAATATCATTTTTACCATTAATTACCATATTTACTTTAACTGTGGTAAATAAAAGTCAAAAGTTTCTATTCACCAAAAATTATTTTTATCTTATTGAACCAAATTTTACTTACCGATATCAACGGTGTCTCTCAGATATTTGAAATTAAATTCACAAAAGTGGTAAAATTATGTTTCATGCAAATTTGCAAATACTCCTAGAAGGTGTGTAACAGAGGTTAAAAAGGTCAATAAAAGATTTATATATCTAAACTTATTATAGAATGACTCCAATGAATTACATTGAACTTATATAGATATTATGTATCTATTTTTACATAAAATATATTTAAATAAAACAATTAATTATTTAAATAAAAAATGGGTTTTGAACAATAACTCAGTGTTTTCACTATTCATCAAAATTTAATGGTTTTCAGAAAAATACCAAAACATCACCCTATGATAATTTTGATATATTGAATTTAAAAATAAATTATATTTTACCAATTTAAAAACATATAATATTCATTGATTAATTTAAAATTAATTCCCGTTGACAAAACCAAAAAGCGTATTTTTAAGAAATAATAACTATCAAAAGATTGACATTTGTTTATGTCCAATTTCAAAGAGAAATTTCTTACAATGACCAGAATTGGATTAAATGGTAAATATCTTATCTATTTATACTTACAACCCATTAAAATTTATAATTTATCACTATAAATGTTTTTGATTAAAAAAGTTGTTTTATGTTAAAATATAGTATTTTCACTATTCACCCATATATGAAAGTTATCAGAACTGCACCAAAAATTTATTGAAACTAAATTATTATGTCCTGATTCTAAATAAAAAATTTATTTTGTCAAATTTAATAAATAAAAGTTTCAAATATTTGATTTAAAAAGGGTTCTCCATTAAAAGGAGCTAAAATTTCATTTTAAGAAAAATACTTCTTTTATTTGAAAAAAATGAATTTTTTCTAACATTATGTCTAAGAAACTCATAATATGGATTCTAAAATTATAAGGATTATATAATGATAAAAATTATGTTAATATTATTCATAACCACTTTTGAACAGCTAGTTTGGTAAGTCGTGGTCTTCTTGAACTCGGTGTTGCGTGTAGTGCAAGTTATTGAATTACTTTGAAGAAATAACATATTCTGAAATCTTGTGGTGTTACATATTCACACACAAGGTATAACATAGATATGGTAGAAAATATGAAAATATGAAACTACTTAATAATCTTACACTATTAATAGGCTAACCCATGTAGGATCCTAAATCATCAGACCCACATAGGATCCTAGTACAACAGACCCATGTAGGATCCTAGAGTAATCCCACATAGATTTACTAGAACGGATCCAAGAACTACTCTCAAACACAGACCGAAGTAGGACCCCAAAGCATAGAACCCCGGAGGATCCCATAGCACAGACCCCCATAGGATCCCTTTCTCATGTTACAACCTGCCAGAGGGTACCCTAACTGAGCTCGCTTGATTCCTGGAGGGTCCGCTCTTCAAGACACAGGTCGATATGCCAAATACAATGAAGTACCACTAAGAATTACCCCAAGATATCTCCATGAAAAAGGATTTTCAATGCAATAGACGGTGCATCAATCAGACACTCGGTCTGTAAGTTATTGGCCTTTTAGTCCTGAGGGCCCGTTTGGATTCGTCGTCGACCCAAACTAGTTATAAATCAACTTTATCCAAAACTCAAGTGGGTTATATTAAATGGACCATCTCGATCCAAGGTTTCTTCCACCATAGATAGTTCGTCCAACGGAAGCCAGTAGATCAAGTTATGGTCGAAAGAGCGAAGAGGGGTTGAAGCTGGTTCGGGTCCAGTCTGACCTAAGTCTGGCCCTGGGTCCGACCATGTTCGGGTCACCCAGCCCAACCTGAGTCCCGCCCTAGGTCCGACCCAGCCCACGGGATCCTACCCGACCCGCTGGGTCCGACCCGGCCCACCGACACGGCTTGGCCCGCTGAGCTGCCCGTGCTGCGCGGCCAGTTGGCCCGCGGCTGCCCAGACGGCCAACACTCCTTTACGGCGTGGTCGCACGCCGCACTACCACTAGTAGCCAGTAGTGATCCATCCACCCTATTTCTCCGCTACAATCCCTATAAACCGGCGGCACGGATGCACATCACCGCCACCCCTTCGTGCGGATGGTCGTGTGCCTGCCACCACCTCTGCTCCGCCGCGGCCGATGGGGCGTGGCCCTCCACCGGCAGCGCGGTTGCGCCGTCGCCTCTCCCGAGTCCTACCGGTTCCAGTCACCATCACTGGTCTCTATCCTCCTCCATTGCTATGAACACATCAAAAACAACAAAGGTTGTGTAGTGGTCGTTCCATGTTCTTTTGGCCCTCACCCTTTGTGCAAGAGTGGTAGCAAGCGACTCATGGGGAGAGATTAAACGTAAAATAAATTAACAAAGATTAATACAAAACACACCCCTACCTTGCCATTCATTGGACGTGTCGAGAGGTATAATATGAAGTTGTTGAAGGACATGGGCGTTTTTTGCTTCTGCAAGGCACTTCTGATCCAGGCTCGGGGTTGGTTCCTCATTCATTGTTGGAGTAAGTTCATCGTTGGAGAGGTCGTTCTTCATTGGAGGAAGAGATTCTCCAATGTTTCCCCCAAGCCTCCCTTTTCCAATGATTTCCCCAAGGAAATGAGGATCCAACAAATTAAAATATGTTTATCAAATTAATTCACGTTGGCACAATTAAATGGAACATTTAATTGGCACAATTAATTAATTGGAGATTTGAAAGGTTTTCACCCATTAAGAGGGGTTTGGGCGATCTCCACCACCTATAATTCAAATTGGGGGGTTTTCTAGCCCGGGTGTTCCCCACCTCCATATATCAAATAGAGTGGTTTCAAAAATAAAAATAAAAAGTCCAATATTTTATTTTTCTTCTTCCACGTAAAACATAAAAACTAACATCCTCCTTCAACCTACTGCATTTTAGGTGTAGGTCTCCATAAGTGAATATCGGCGTTGCGAGTTCAACTGTGTCCTCGGTTTTCAATTCCGAGCACCAATTCAATAGTTTTAAAAACCATCTTGCATATTTACTGAACGTACATAAAAAAAGTTCATAAATTCATTCCAGGCACATCGGGCCTCGGAATCACGAGCCGTCAATTTTCACGGACTCATAATATTCCCATATAATTAAAAAAATATATACATAGAAAAATATGGGTCTTTACATTGGTCCCTTAACGTGTATAAATACCTCTTATTTCATTCATTCTTAATTTATAATTTTTTATTTTGTTATATAATCTATTTTCTGTAATTTGTAATATATTAGATAATTCTAAGAATTGAAATTTCATTGATTGAATTCCTTGTTGTTACAAATATAATTTCATTACTTACTTTTCATTTAATTTCATCCCAATGCATGAAATATCTTTTTATATGACTTAATCTACTACTCTACTATAAATAAATTAGTGGACCCACTAAATTTTGGGGTCTTCTACCACATGAAACAATCCAACATTGTTGTAGTATTATTATTCCTCATAACATGTTTAAGTCATCCTAATATGTTCATGTAATTCTCAACTCCAACACTATTTTTGTTTACTTACTCAATTGGGAAACCCCTACATTGTCCCTGGGTATTGATTTAATTCCATCCATTAGGAACCATCACTAATTAATGGCACTAACAAAGTTAGATAATATTAATCATGAGAATTTATCTAATAATTAAATTAAAGGATTTTTAATATTTCTCATATTTATTTGACATCTACTTCTCAAAGTTTCTACTAAACCTAGACTTAATGCCAAATATAACTATACCAACCCTAGTAACCCATATTGGATGATTATTTTATTATAATGGAATTGAAAAAATAGATAACATCCCCACAGATTGATTGGTTTAGTATTATTTAGGAACTAGATATATAAAGTGTTCCATTATTGTATTTAAATTTAAAATTAGTACATAACAAAATATAATAAACTTATTCTTGTCACTTATTAAAATATCTCATCTTCACAACCTGGGGAAAGTAGAAAAATTAATGGTTAACATAAAATTCTCGGTAATGGTTATATGAAATAGTAAGAAGTTAATAAAATCCAATAATTAATTTTCATTATGGTAATGTAAAAAATATGAAAAAACAAGCCATCAATACACTGATAATGAAAATGAAACCATATGTTTTTTATAGTGAAAAACTCATGGAATGTAATAACTGAATTCTAAATGAAGAGAATGGATATTTATTAGAATTCGTGTATCTATAAAATGATCCATTATACCATTTATATTGTTTAATTTTATTTTAAAACCGATCTGATTCGATTTGGATACTAACACGAATGGGTTTTCACCAACTATTTTGTCTCACGTGGCATGTTGATGCATCGAGGGGAAAACTATAACTGGGCCTAACCCATCAGTTCAAGTCTAAATAATTCTTCACAAATAGATTCAACACAACAACTTTCTTAGAAAACATTGTGTGTAAAATTTGTATATGGATTAGGCAATAATCATATGCATGATAAATGAAATATGGATATTTCATGAAATCATCAATGAATAAAGATCATATAATAAAATGTAGTATGAATACACCACATACAAGAAATAATTTGTTAATAAGGCATATATAATGATAAATTATGTTCATTTGAGATGTAAACATGTAAGTATAGTGTTTAAGGAAATTTATAAATGAGCTTCTTTAGTGTCATTTATTGAAAAAGATGTTAGAGTCATTTAAAAAATAAAATGTATTATTATCTTTATAATACAAAATATGAAAAAACATAGTTTTAAATTTTAAATTTAGGGATTTTAGAAAATATGTTGGTTTAAAATGAATTATTTTATGTACTCTAATATAGGTATCAAATTGGGAAGTTCCCTTACATCGGTCTTTCTTATAGGGTGGAATTGAATAAACAATATTATAAACATGTATTTCTCCATAAATTATAGAATAATTGTGTTTGGGTAAAATTTTTGGAATATACACATTGAATTTTTATGTATTAAACATGAAGAATTAATAATTACATATGGGTAAAGTGAGAGAAATACTATCCCTAAAAATGGATGTTTACATTGAATTGTTTACCTAAGGTCTGAAAGTGTTATTCAGTAGTACTTAATGTACTAGACAATGAAATTATATTCTTACTAATTTAATTTATAACCTATTTAACTTTTATTTTTTTATTATAATTTTATTATATTCATTTATTTATTCTATGGGTAATAGTATTCGATTTCATCATTCGGGAGTTTCATTTCCCATGATTTTCATGATTGGTTCACTTGTATACATGAAGGAACATTAATGTAAAAAGGAGTTACTTCTATAGAATTAAAATTACAGATTATTACTGTAAATACATATTATTAAATTGTAATGTATATCATTTTTTCTATATATAAGTATGGTACATTTGATTAAAATTTTAATGATGAACGTTAGTTTATTTTGGTGAATTTTCAATTATCACAAACTAGTATTGTTTTATTATTTAATATTATATATATATATATAATGGTTTTTGAATAATAAACAAGTTTTATTATATTTTTAACAATATAGTTTAACCATGATAATGGTTTTATGACCAGCTAATAATGTGGAAACAAAAAATGAAAATGCATCGTCCACGATGGTAGTAAATTGACACATCACAGACGATATTTTCATTTTTAGAATAGAAGTGAGAGGAGATGGGGTTTGATGATTTATTTTTCTTTAACATGAACAATTTCTAGTATATATAAGATATTTGAGTTATGAATCATTTTTTTATTTAGGATTTTAGTTAAGTATAATAAATGAAAACAAAAAAAATGAAATGGATAGATTAAGGGTTTTACCTCTTGAAATCATCTCCTTGAGAACCTTTGTAAGGGACATGAGATTTCTCTTTGATTGAAATAATAGTCTATTTTAAATGGGTGAGATAACATTTAAGAGTATTGGAAATAAATTATATAATATTCAAGGCTTTTGATGTCAAAGGAGAAGAGGTGTTGTGGGGTGGTTTTTAAAATGGAGGAGAGGGGTGTTTTTTGAATATTTTATTAATTTTGTTTATTATTTTGGGTCAATAGTACGAATAGATTAAATATTATCACTAAATATATTAAAAATAATTATGGATAGTTGAAATTAGGGTCTTACATAAGACACAAATTATCTATGACTCAATAATTCATATATTTAGTGTATAGCTTAAATTATCGTATTTCACTATTCACTAAAAATTCAACTATTTTAGAAAAATCACAAAAATTTATCAAATAAATTTTTCAACATGAACAATTAAAAACTGATATCCATTTTATGAAAATAATTTTATATGTATAGGAAATTTAATTTTTAATTAAAATGCTCATTTCCATGAAAGATTCCTATTTTAATATTATAGTAGATTTTATAACAATTTCAAAAATTAATTTAAGGACTCATAAAAAAACTTATTGTGATGATAAGAAAATATTATTTTATAATTCTATTTTATTAAAATAATTTTTATTTTCAATAATTATAATAATTATCAAATTTTAAAAAATCATTTATGTTTTTTAAAAATTCCAAGATTTGATTTATCATTTTCATAAGATTTATTTACATATACTATGATATAATTAAATCATATTTTCAATTATAAGATGCCTAAATTTTATTCATACATTAATATGTGAGGTTACTATTCTCTTGGATGAATTACTATTCTTAAGGGCCACATTACTATTCCAAATGTCAAGTTACTTTTCCATTTTTGTGTATTCCATAATTTCTAGAAAAAGTCTCTTATATCATTCATTGTTTATTTATAATGTTTTTTTTGTGTTCTATATGTGATGTGATGTGATTTATACCTTAAGAAATAAATTTTTGTGCAATGTAATATATAGATTGAACTTATTTTAAGAGGATACTACTGTAAAATCATAGGGCATTATAATTAATTTATGGGAAAGTATGACTTAATTTATATTTTAGGGGTTTTAATTAATAGTTAAAAAAATAATCTTATATTTTCCATTACATTTCTTGTTAATATGAAGTGTGTAAGAACATGGTTCTTCTTTAGAGTTATGGATCATTCCTTTTCAATTTTTACTTAATAAAATTGGGGAAAGAAGGTCGTGGGGTTGGTTGTTGGACAATTACATAATGTAACTAGGAACTACACGCCATTTACTTATTGGTACATGCTATGTGTGGAAGGGTACACACCATGTAATCCTAGTACATGACCACATAATGGTTTGGCCATGAAAACTATACAGACACAATATGTAGTCTCAAGTACATGTCATGTACAATTTTTTAGGATAAAAATGGAAAGTAACATTTTTTTCATCAGATGGAAAAAAGGATTGTCTGGAGTTGCAAACAGAAGTGTTAAGAGCCATTTTCCTTCCAGATTGATCAACTATACACTGATTCTTTCGTCGTCAGATGAATTTGAACCCAATCGGTGAGATCTCAATTTCTCTTGATACTTTGTTCCAGATTTTTTCTATCAAAAAAGTTTTTCATTGTTGATATTTATACCTATTTTATAGATGTACTTCATTCTAGGTTGAATCAAAGCATGTCGTTGGAAGAGTATAGTCATACCACGATGAGGTAGGTGTTCTTGTGCCCTTAACTTAATGTCTAGTTGTTTATAAGTTCCGTAATACTATTCTTTGAGGTTTAGGGTGTAAACATAAATGGAAAATGACCCTTGTTGTTTTATAATGTTGTATAGGTTGTGAATTCAATTAAATTAAGCTTGTTTGAGCTTATTGGTTTGATTTCGGTCCACCCTGTGGATGTGTTCCTTTGTAATGACCATTTATGGCTGTTTTGACGAGGTTTCCTATGAGGCATACCTTTTCTTATCTTATTGGGTAGTTAAGTTGGAATTACACTCATAATGGAATTACAATTGGGGTAACTCATTATTTATTTTATTAAAGGGGTTTGGTATTAGTTAATTCCTTTTTTTCATGATATGCCAAATATTTTTTAAGCCTTGTGATATTTTAATTCATGTGTTGCTTGATATGTGTGAGACCCACATGAGTTATTGTATGTTAACCCTATAATAGTATAATTTACTTGTGTTGTTTAATATACTGAACTTTTGATACAATGGGATTGTCACTGACTGATTTGTTAAGCTTGTGGGAGAGAATTTGTTATGTATATGGGAAAGTATTTGTTATACCTATGTGAAAGGATATGTTATGCATGAGGGAAATAATTTTATATACGTGCAAGCGAGTATTTCTTATTCTAGTGAGAAAGGATTGGTTATGCCTGTGGGTGGGGTTTTTTCTATGCCTATGGGATATATGTTTTATTGATTATTGAAATGAAGTGATATTTGACGTGTCTTCCAAGATAAATGACATGCTTTGATTCGGCCATAACATTATTTGTTTAGTCATCCTACTGAGGTTTTGTTGATTATTATTTATAAAAGGGATTAATGGGCTTAGGCTGTATCTCAAGACTTATATAATTAAATGTAATTTTATGGTTGAAATGTACATAATGAATGAAAATTTAAAACATGACTTGTATTATTGTCTAATTTTGAGTACATCCATGTTTATGCATTTTTCTTTTTGTAGACTACATGTTTAATATATTCACTAATAGATATGCACATATATTTGGTGGTTCCCTACTAGGATTTATTTCTCACACCTTATTTGGGTCATGATTTTGGACCCAAAAAAATATATTGCTAAAAATGTCGACGAGGGAATGCTCTCTTCTATTGGTACTTGAGATGTGGTTTAGAAGTAGGAGAGAATGGGACCGAGCTGAGCCTTGTGATGATTCTTAGTTTAATTATTTTCTTTTCCATTTAGAAAATATATTATGTTTTCTTTTAGTGTACATGTTTTGGAGATTTTCATAAAAAAATAAAATGCTACATTCTCTTTTGTGTTGAATGATGCTTGGTTATTTAAATTTTTAGTAATCTACTATTTATTTTAGTTATATGTTGTTTACCACTTCTAACCTTCTATATTATTATTCTTCAATGTTACA
The DNA here is from genome assembly GCA_963277665.1 of Viscum album. Lineage (NCBI taxonomy): Eukaryota > Viridiplantae > Streptophyta > Magnoliopsida > Santalales > Viscaceae > Viscum > Viscum album. The sequence continues at coordinate 474,578,216 of OY728151.1, forward strand.
CTCTTCCAATGAGGTCATATTTTCCCAAAAATCACACCCTAGTCCCTCGCTTCTAGTCAGTAGCCTTTAGAATTTGGGGAAATGCACTTGAGGCCATGTGGACAACCGGGTAAAGGTCACCAATTGAGTGGCATCCTGATCCAAGACGTTAAAAAGTGGTATTAGAGTAGTTTTATTTTCTAATTTTCTTTACAATAAGGTGATGATATAAAAGACCTGGAATTTGGTAATTATTTGTGCCTGGGATTAGCTACCTCATGTATATGGAAAATCCAAATTACCTCAAATGAAATTATAATTTTTTTGTTTTTGAACTGTTACTGTTGATTCGATTTCACCGTTGGGTGATGCGATTGTTTTGTGTTGTTATTATTGTTATTATTGTTATCATTGTGGTTCTATTTTGTTGAAACCCACTGAAATTAGGGTATTCCATCTCATACATCATATAGTAACTTGTTATAAATCACATGCCATGCATTATTTACATTCTATTTTTAGAGCATTACTGATTGCATGAAGCTGTGATAGATGACATACTAGATATGCATGCTATTTTGATATATACCATGATACGTATTCTTACTGTTGTGATATGTTTATTGGTACATGTTATGGTTGGATTTTAGGGATGTCAAACTCTGGCCTTTGATTAGTATGGTTCCTTTTAGATCAAAATTTGGTGGATCATGTTCCTACCATGGAATATAAATTGTGTGGTTTATATATTATATGTGGATACAAATTTTTGATTCTCAAGGAGTATAGGCCCCTATGAATCAGTAGTTAGCACATTGTTTCTTTCTTTTGAAAAAACAGGGGATTCAGGGGTGTTTATGAGGCTTACTGTCTAGAAACCCAGACAACATGGCGTGTCTTCCTATGAACAGAAGCCCTATGTTCTTCTTTTCAGGATGAAATGAACTTTTCCAATTACACGCCATGTACTGTGAGTGAAAATTGTGTGGTAGATGACCTTGTCACCATCCATGTGATAGAGAAAAACGAGATAATGGTTTTTGATAAGAACACGCCAAGTTCCTTATGTAAACCCTGTATAGTTTTGAATAAATAGACCTGTGTGACTCTGGCCATGTAAAAGTATATGGATATAAGGGAACACTTGAGTTCATTCCATGTGTCTTCCTGACATGTTGTGTAACTAAGTTATTTAAATGACCAAGGAATTAAGAGTTACAAGACCATGTGAGGGTTTAAGGGGAAACACCTTGAATTATTCCTACACACCATTTACTAATATTTTTTTTAATTTTGAAGATTTTGTTCTCTAGCATTGTTCTTGAATTATTGAATTAGGTACCTTATTGAATAATCTCGTATTGAGGTGTATGTTCTAGACTTTACAGAGAAATCGGGAGAGTGGAAATGAGCATACCTTATAGGTTGTAGGCCATGGGATACCAGTGGATAATATATATATGCTAGTCATGGGACCAGCTATAATACATGACAAAGGTACAGATGCACTATTCTTTGAAGGATTCATTATGCTTATACATACCTTCCAGGGAGTAACTCAGCCTATCACATCTACGGAAGAATGGACGATGGTATTCCAACAACATCATCTGCCAATGGTTTCAAGGGATGATGGACCATAGGTTGTAGATTCATTGATAAATTGCATGATTATGATCTTCAATAATCTCGAGACGTCCCCTAAGAGTAGGGTCATGCTCACAACTTATATATTGTGTGATTCTGCCAAGAGGTGGTGGGATGTTATCCCATAGATAGTGCACCATCGAGATATGGCATGGAGAGATTTTCATACATTCTTATATGAAAAATATTTCCCCAAGAAATTGATGGACAATAGAGTCAAATAGTTCATGAATCTGAAGAAGTGAACTATGTCAGTGATGGAATACTCTGTCTATTTCATAGAGCTTCTGAGATTCACACGTATTATGATGGGTGATGAGACTTCGAGGGATGGCTAATTCGATGATATTCATAGGCACAAAAACCAATTTCAGGTGATAATTTTGAGGTTTCCTTCTTTATATACCATCATGATTTAGGCCATGATTACCGAACATAATCTTCAAGAAGCTATAGGTGAAAACAAGGGCAGTTGGTCACCGTGATCTGTTACCATATTGAATAGGATAAAGAAGCGTCATATGGATTTTTATTTTAGGGATATGAGTAGTCATAATGTTAATTCTATTAGCCAAGTGAGGTGGTACCGGTGTGGAAGAGATGGGAATATGATACCTTAGTGTTTTATGGACCCATTCATATGTCGAGCTTGAAGTAGGATGGACCATTTTTCGTGCTTCTGCAATTCATTTCCACCATCATCTAGTGGGAGAGGTTCTGCACTGACTCCACATTTAGGATTAGGGTCATGTGATTCCCACTAGTCCGGTAATTTGAATAGTTCATGTCACTTAGGCTGAGGTGGTGTTCGTGGTCGAGGAATCCAGACTCCAAGTTTTCATAGACAATTGAGTGGATCAACTCAGGGAATCCAAGAAGTGTCATAGAGTTGTGGTACATACCAGACCTTTGCAATGTTGGAGGCCCAATAAGAGTAGGATTTTAGAAATTCTACTGTCATTGGTACTATTCTAGTCACCTTTTTCATCATTTACACTCCTTGATATAGGGGATTCGCATAATTTTATATTTGTGACTAATGAAGAGATCCTAGAGCTATATGTCTTCTCTTATGATTACATTATGGTGCTAGACAATCCGTTAGGGATAATGATGGCATGAGTTTTTCAATATAAGGAGTACCCCATTGAGGTTGGTGGGTTTCACTTATTATTGGATCCATATGTCTTCCAGATGATATGTACTGATGTCATACTCAGAATGGATTAGTTAGTCTCTTTTTAATTAGTTGTCAATTTTTAACATCGTAGGGTGATTTTTTACATCACGAGAAGGCAGATCGTTTATATACAAGGGAGAGTGGGTTGTCTAGAAAAGATGAGTTGGAACCGAGCATCGTGGGTTGAGTGGGATGAAAAATTAGATTTAATGTTTATATCTGGATGACCAGCGAACAAATCAGATTGACTTCCCTACATTATTCTAACATTTCCGTGATGTATTCCTAGATGACTTTTATGGGTTACCTCCAGAGAGAGTGGTGGATTTCATGATCAAGCTAGTTCCTGGAGATGCACTGGTATCCATTCTTCCTTACTAAATGGCTACGATAGAGTTGATGGAGCTCAAGAGGTAGCTATAAGTTTTAGAGGCAAAGGGGTTTATTCTACCCATTACTTCTCAATGGGATACACTGGTCCTTTATTGCGAAAAAGGTGGATGGTACCCTCAGGCAATGCGTGGACTATCAGAAACTGAACCAACAAATGGATAAAAATGATATCTCTTTGCAATGATAGATGACCTGTTTGATCAGTTTGAGGAGCCTGGGTGTTCTCAAAAATCCCCTTATAGTCAGGATACCGCCAGTAACATGTTTGATCTTCAGATATGACCTGTACCACATTCTATATCACATTTGGTCTATAAAACTATGTGGTTCTACTTTTCGGTCTCACGAATGCACCATTTGTCCTTATGGAACTGATGAAACGATTGTTCCATCCCTATATAGATTTTTGTTTTTGTTTTCATGGTTGATATCTTTGTATATTATCACACTCGACACAACCATGCCAACCATCTTAATATCATTTTGAATATACTGAGAGAGACCCAGTTATATTCTAGGCTCCCAAAGTGTCAGTTCTGGGTGGATCAGATTCACTTCCTAGTCACGTCATATCGGAGACGAGAGTATAAGTGGACTCAAATAATGTGAGATAATTAGTTACCCAATAGCATCGAAAGAATGTCTTTTAGGTGAGGAGTTTCATAGGGTTGTCTTGATACTACAGGTTTTTTATACAGGATATCTCATGCTTAGAAGCATCGATGATGGGCTTGATAAAGAATGGTGTGAAGTACATATAGTTAGATTTATGTGAGAAGGACATTCAAGATAGGAAAGTGATATTAACATAAACACCGATACTAATTTTTCCAATGTTGGGAGGGAGTTATAATATTTACTATGATGCATTAATTATCTGGCAAGGAGCATTGCTTATGCAGGGGGATCAAGTCGTTGCGTATAGGACTCGACAGTTGAGGCCACATGAGAGGAACTATCTGACGCACGATCTAAATTTAGTTGCGATTGGTCATTACATACATTGTCAGATACATTACTTAATGGGGGATTGTTTTGTTTTTTACCTAGACCAAATAAGACTCTACTACATCTTTACTCAGCATGATCTAAATATGAGGCATCGAAGGTGGGTGGAGTACGTTCAGTCTTCTGACATTAATCTTTCCTACATTCCTAGAAAAGGCAATTTGTTTGATGATGAACTGAGAAAGAGGACTCAGATATAAGTAGTTTCGGAGGCCAATAGTGACTGAAATATTATAGTGTTGTTCTCGGAGATTCACTTGGAGGTGCATGAATGTTAGGGATATAATTTTCCTTCTTCAACACCTGTGACTTCTATCCTACTGAATAGAGTAAGGATGAGACATCTATCAAATCCTGAGGGTATAGTCCTGCGGGAATGTGTAGAAGGTGAGGATACACCTCCTCTTTGGATGGTGGGTGATGATGAGATCTTGTAGAAACATTAACGTGTCGGGGTTCTTGTGGATATACATGAGGAGATGATTCAGGAGATCCATGCTTTATATAGGGTAGTACATCCCAGAGTTACCAAGATGTACAATTACTTATGTCATCAATACTGGTGGTCAGGTATGAAGAGAGAGGTGGTTGGCTTTGTTACGAGGTGTTCCACCTGCCTAAAGACCATAGATTGACATACATCGACCTTAAATTTCTTTTTTAGAATACTTAATACATTACACAAATTATATTCCAAAAGACTGTATTAGTTTAGTGTCATTCAAAACTCAGTATATAATCTTCTATCATGGTGATAGATCTTCAAAATCTCCCATAATGATCCTCCCCTATTTTCCAATAAAAAAACATTCATTTTATTTAGGGGAAAATAAAACATAAAAAGGGTGAGTTAAAATGATCAGTAAGGGTAAACATGGAGAACAAAACACAAAACATAATCATTTCACGTAAAAACCTGAAAATAAGGTTTGAACATCCAAATTTTGATTCATGAAATAAATATTTGAAGTTCGTAAGGCATATATAATAAAGGAACCTTAACCATGATAGAATAACATTGAAGTAAAACATGTAATTATGGTTTACTAATAAGCACATAATATGATTTCCATAGTAGTGAAGGCATTTCTTCCAAAACCATCATAATAGAAAAAGTTCATTACTAAACTGGGTTTACTTGTCATTCCATCCATGTATTACTGAACTTGATTTACATTCCATTCCAGTCATGTATATCTCATGAGATATAAATCATTACCCAATTCATTGGAGGTTGATAAAGGTATCACCAATCTCATAATTAAATCATTATTATATGTTCCACAAAACATAAATCTTTCATCATAGCATAATGCAAGAAATAATGGGATTTCATATACACCATTCCAGCATAACATAATCCATATAAAATTCCATTCCATCATTACCAAAATCAAATCATAGTAATAATAGGGATAGAAACATAACACAATTTAAAGAGTTTCATCTTAGATAGAAAATAATTTTTTTAAAACCACTTGCACATAGTTCATGACGAAAATATCATTTCTTCTTAAAAAATGTTTTCATTTCTCAAAATGCCATGAAAATTTAAAGAAAAGAATTTAGTTGAAAATAAAATTGAGATAGTGCAGAGGAATCATCATTTAAATAAGGAATCATGAAACCATAAAAATACATTCAACCTGTATAAGTTAAAAAAATCATTATCCTCGTACTTTTGTCAGAAAAGACAAAAAGAACCTTGTATGGTAAACAAATGATAGATTCAATCCATACCATGTGGAAAAAGTCAAAAATGGGTAAAAATTACATTAAACATACTTAGAATAATAGTAAACATTTTGTGAAAAAATTTCTAGAAAAAATGGACATGGATGATAAATATATCCATAGTAAATACTTACGAATAAACAATCTCGAATAAAAGCGAGATTAGAAAAGTTATCCTTACCTTTGGTCTGATTTCATCTACATATGTCTGAAACTTCGGTATCATGGGTTTAAAGATATTATTACCTTGTAGTAGATCCATTTTAATATTTATCATATCATATATCATTTACTTATGACTTTATATTACCCATTAATTTTTCAATTCCATGTTAAAGTGACATTTTGGGTAAAATTGTTTTATTTATTGTACGTGTTTTGACTTTCTATTCTTGATATTATTAATTAGATCAAGATTTAATTACTTATATAATTTAAAACATGATTTATATATCATATATATTCAATATATATATATAATATAGGTAAAATAAATGTTATACACTCTTTAGGGAGGCAGTAAGTCATACCTACGCATAAACGTTGTTTTTGTTTCCTTATTGAATTTAATGAATGTATGTAAATGAACTATATATATATATAGTAGAATTATTATGTCATATATATCATGATTATTTTTTATATACACCTTATAATAATTATTGAATGGTTAACATGGAGAATGAATCTCATCGCGTCTTGGAAATGGTAAGTCGTACGTACACACGAGCAATGATATTGTTCCCATTATTTTTGAATAGTATTGAATTGTATCATGTATAATATCTTAGAATTATTATCATGGTTTAATAATAATATATAGTTATTATTTAAACCATTATATCCATCCATTAATATTGGGGCTTAAATACATATTACACCAAGACGTGGAGACGGTAAGTCGTACAAACGCACACACGATGATTTTGTTTTCCGTATGATTTATAGAAGGTGAAATAGTGTTGTTTAATATTTATAATAACATATCAGTATATGATTGATAATGATGTTAATACATATAATGTAACAACTAATTAAGAGGAAGTAGAAGAAAAAATAAATTTGAAAAAAATTGGTAGAGGAGATTACCTCTTCCTTGATGTTCCTCCTTTAAATTTCCTCTTATGAAACTATAGTTGGTCTTTTGAGAAGACCAGAACCTATATAATGTAACTAGAAAAGTTTAAAAGAGAAATTTTTATGGCTTAGTATAGAGTTATTGATCAAAATGGAGTTAATATTAGAGGGAGGAGGTGCCCTTTTATAAGAGAGGAGAGGGTAATTTTAGGGAACTCTCAAAAGATTTATTTATTATAAATTGAATTTCAATTAAAAAATGTTTAAAACATATATAATTTGAATATAATATGATTTTGGTTCGAATACACATAATAGAATAATTTTTTGAAATGTTTTGGATATATTTGTATCCTTATCTTTTTGGCTTATCACTTATTTTACCCTTTTTAATCATACTGTGATATAATGTTATTTACACATTGTGGGTTAATGTAATTACCATATCATGAAAAGGGACCAAAATTAAAGTTATTTATGAAATAATTAGAATTATATTAACCAATTTGGATGAATCTTATAATTTAAGTAATTTAATATCATTTTATATACTATTTTATGTTTTATTGTATGTATTATGTCAATCTAGGACACTATTAATTGTAAATTTTTTTAAAAAAATTATAACAACCTTATTCCTTAGAAACTAAGGAATTAAAATAAATATAATCTGTCAATACTATTTGGAAAATTATTTGATAACATCAAAATAACCAAATTACATTTATTTTATCATTTATAATATCATTTCTTTGAATCCTTTATTTATGAAGCAATCACTAAATCATCATTGTGTCATTATTAAATTTATTAATTTAATGTTTAAATTTTATAAATAAAATATAATTATGTAGGAAATATTTTTATATTTCTAGTGAATATTTTGAGTCTAATATATTAGTAATATAACCTCGCCATAAATTTTATTAGTTAAAGATACATGTTTTTGTTACATTTCTCTTTACTTTAAATTAAATATTATAGAATGTAATTTTCACATCCATGTCGATCTATGGGGTCCCAAAACCGACCCAAGGATTACCATGGTCATAAATATTGCATGAAATAGTATTAGGAGACGTTTTAGGGTAGATTTATATTATTAAATTATTATTTGTTTACCCTTATTTACCAGATTTACCCTTTAACCATGGTAAATACCAATAATTACTGAAGTTAGTATTCTTAATTTACAAAAAATAAAAGGTACTATTCAAATAAATTGGACCATATGATTCCAAACATGGAATCCTTTTCTTAAAATTCAAATAACATAAGTTTCAGTAATTAATTTAATATCAGTTCTCATCATTAAAACAAAAAATAGAGTTTTTAAGAAGTAATAACTATCACATGACTGACATGTGTTTTTTGAGAAATTTAAATGGGAAATTTAATCCAATGAAAAAAATTGGATTTAACGGTGAAAATTTAATATAATTACACTTTAAACCCAATTAATAATATTATATAACTATTTAAATAAATTAGATGAAAATACAGTTTTGAATTAAAATGCAGTATTTTAAACTATTCATTAAAATTTGTATATTATTATAAAAATACAAAAACATCAACAAAAGTAAATTTGTATGTCCCGCTTCAAAATAAGAAGTTTATTTTGTCAAATTTAACTTATAATAGTGTCAAAAACTATATTTAAAATGGGTGTTCCATCAAAAGGCTATAAAACTTCATTTTTTTGAAAATTACTTCTTTTTTTCTGAAAAATTGATTTTTTTCACATATCATGTTCTAAAAAATGTGTAAGATGAATGATAATGTTATATAAAATTCATAATTTGGTTAATAATATTCTTAACTTCTAGTTCACATCACATTAAAAAAAAAAATTTTAACAATATACTATTATTTAGATAAACTCACTATTAAGTACAATGTAAGCTATCGAATAAGGTTTCTTTTGCGTGTAACACAAGACAAGTCAGTTTTGTGTGTAGTAAAAGCTTCCATTTTTGTTTATATAACATAATCCAAACATAGTTCTATTATACATAGAAAAAAAATATATACTCAATGTTTCAGGAAATGAATTCCATCAAAAGAACTTGACATTATGTGTAACACAAGATAAGAATAGTGTTGTGTATACTGCAATCAAATACAGTGTTGCGTACAACACAAGATAGTCTTGGGTTAGCCTACAACATAATATATCAAATAAATTAAAAATAATATACCTCCTAAAATATTGGGGGTTCCACATTCAACCCCCCTTGAAATGAATTTATCCCTCGAAATTCGTCAGGGTTATAAATGGTTTGCTACTTGAAATTTTAATTCAGGGAAACCCACATCCTAAACAGGAATAATAAAACCTCATTTTAAAAAATTAAATTTAGAAACATAAAGTTTACCCAAATTAACTAATCAAAGGGTTTCCATATAGAATAAAATAGGTGGGATGTGAAAACATGGATATGCAAGGGAAATCTAAATATCAAGTTCTAATGGATAGTGAAAGAGAGAAAGGATTGGAGAAAGTTAGATACTAGAATTCCACAAATTTGTGATGATTTAACGTTCTATCTAATTCATTAGATAAAAAGGTACTATGATAACATTCTTTTCAACATCCATTCTGAAATTTAGGAGAATTTTCCATGAGAATAAATACTTACTTGATTTTAGTACAATATCACCGTTGTTCAAGAATTGAAAAATTTCCACTTGATATCTTATTTAATGAATTAATTTTGAATTTGTAATTATTGAAAAGTTAACAGATCAACCAATAGAATCGAAGGTCATTCTATTTGTCTGTACAAAAAGGTTAGAACATGTAATCTAATATGCATAAGGCCACCTGTAGTGAGATAATATAATCTTCAACCAGAATATAAATTATACTATCCATAAATTGATAACAATACAATCCTTCCAAAAACTGAAAATATAAAACTTTATAAATTGGTTAACTAAATCAACTTAACATTTGTCCCCCATATCTCATTTGGCAGTTCTAGGTTGTGACATTCTAAACATGTGAATACCTTAATCATGTATTCTCTTTAAACATGATAATAACATCAATTAGAACACAAACTTAGTGAAAACATGTATTCTATAAAATTTAACTCCTTCCACAGACCAAAATATATATATATACTCAAACCATCATATCAGTTTATCTGTATATCAGTCTCGATCTCATTAATACTATCAAACATCTCATTATCTCCTTATCCCTTCATTATGCGCATATCATGTGATTAACAATTATATTTCAGTAAATTTTCATGGTTACTGGTACCATATAATATTGGAAAACAACGATGGACCAATACATATATATTCCAATATCCCATAATACTATATATGATATTCCACAACACTATTTTCGATTCTTATTACATAAACACTTAATCATTCCACCACTTCAATTTCATACTCAACATCACCAATTGTGATTTCATATCACATCCCTTTGTCTTTTGACTTAAGAGATTGTTGATGTCAATTATCATTACCCTTTGACTAAGACATTGGTTAGAATAATTCTTCATTTCATTGTATTTATAGAATTGAAGTATTGCAGGTGCGTTCTCTATAGTATTTTATCTATTCACATCATTAGAGACCTTTTTTCCATTACTTCAGCACAAAATTGATTGATGACCTTGTTTTCTACACTTGAATTATTTTATAGTCCCTTTAATACAATCTCCACCATGCTTCTTTCCACACTTTGACTATAAGGATAAATCAATTTTTTAGTCATCATTGTTTTGATATTTTTCATTGAACTCCATATTTCGTTTCATGTCAAAACCATGATATGGATATGTAACACCAACTTAAAATTCTACCTTGATAAGACAATGAAAAATATCATCACAGCTACTAAAGTCTATTATAGTTAATTCCAATCAAAGACTTGGTTTCAATCCACTAAAGAATTGATCAACATTAATTTCAGGTTAGATGAAAAAAATCAGAGGCATACCTTGAAAGTATTTTAAAAATCACCTCATATGTACCAAAAAATTCATTATCCTTTTTCATAAGCTCAAGGAACTTATTTTTCTTCTTTGTTCGAACAATACAAGGGAATTACTTTTTGAAAAATAAGTTCTTGAACTCATACTATTCCACGAATTTGATTTTATTTTACTGCCTTGTATTCTAAATTAAAGTCCACCATGGTTTGCTTCACCTTATAAATGATAGACAACCAAAATGAATTTTTCATGTTCTAAATAGAAAATTATGGAAAATATCATTTCAATCATACTGATCTATTGTTTAGGAATAAGTGGATCATAATACCCACTAAATGAAGGTGGATGTTTCTTCAAGAAGGAATCGATAGAATGTTTTTCCCTTCTCTACTCATATAGAAGTCCAAAATTATTCATAGCTTGTGTAAGTATAGAAATTATAATTATTAATCCATATCCCATAAAATTTGGTTGTTCAGGGGGGAAATAATTACATTTTCCAATGCATTGATCATTAACACGGATCCTTCGGGATCTAGCCTGTGTCTAAAACCCAAAAATAATAGTGTGAGAGGAAAAATTCATTCTAAGAAAACAAAATAATCAAGGGAAAGTACATTGAATATATAACATATTAAGATTAATCCTATATTATCCATGATAATTATCATAATTCTAGGATTGTAAAAAATACTTATTCTTAACCATAGGGACATCGCTAGACATACCTTAGAAATATCTCAAGGGATATCACTAATGTTTTTGTATCCAAGTTTACAAAGGATTACTAAACATTCACTATTATACCAACTCTAGCAACCCAATATTGACATATATGGATATTATAATTATTTTTATGAATAGTTAATACACTAAAAAAATATATTCCCAATGACCGTAATAGTATAGTTCCTTTTCAAACTCATAACATAATCTTCTATCTGGGTGAATGTTCTTCAACATCTCCGAAAAAAATATTATCCTTTTTTTCCTACCTAAAACCATTCTTTATATCATGCGAAAAATAAAACATAAAAAGTGTGAGATAAAATTCTTATTAAGGATAAATATAGATAATATTAAACAAACTATAAAAATGGTAATGTAAAAACTTGTACATAATGTTTAATCATCAAAATCTGGAGTCATGAAATAAATATTGGCAGTTCGTAAGGCATAGAAAATAAAAGAATATTATCCATGATAGAATATCATTGAAATAAAACATTTAATTTTGGAAAAATAATAATCAAATAATATTATTTCTATAGTAGTGAAGGGATTTCTTCCAAGAAGATCATAGTGGACAAAGTCCATTAATGAATTGAGTTTACATGTCATTCTAGCCATGTAGTATTAAACCAGATTTACTTTTCATTCCAAGAATGTCTATCTCCTGAGATATAAATCATTACCCAATAAATTTGACAGAGATATTGGTCCCACCCATCTCATAAAGAAATCATTCTTACATGTGCAACAAATCATAAACCATTCACCATATCATAACCAAAGATATAATGGTATTTATAAAACATCATTCCAACAAAACATAATCCATATAAAATACCATTCAATCATTACCAAAAAAAATCATAGTAATAATAGGGATAGAAAAATGACACTATTTAATGAGTTTCATCTTGGATGGAAAATAATATTGATAAACCATGTGAAGTTAGTTCATGATGAAAATATCATTTCTTCACCAAAAATGTTTTCTTTTTCAAAATGATGTGAAAATTTAGAAGAAAATAATTTAGTTCAAAATAAACTTGAGATATTGTAAAAACAGATTAATGGAAATAATGTGTCATGAAACCGTAAAAATCTTTTGATGACATATAAGCTAAAAAAATTCATTCTCCTTGTACTTTTTCCAGAAAATTCAAAAATTACCTCATCTGGTATACAAAAGATTGATTCATTCCATACAATGTAGTAAAAGTTAAAAATGGGAAAAAATGACATAAAATTACATAAAATGATAGTAAAAATTATATGAAAACATTTTTAGAAAACATTGAAATGTAGGCAAAATATATCCCCATTATATACTTATAAATAAACAATCTCAGATAAAAACGATATTGAAATAGTTATCCCATACCTTAGGTCTGATTTCTTCTATATTTGTATGAAACTCATGTATAGTGGATTTAAAAATATTATTAATTTGAAATAGTGTGATGATAATATTTATGATATCAAATATGATTTACTTATGACATTATATTACCCGTTCATTTTTTAGTTCCATGTTAATGCAATGATTTGGGTAATAATCGTATTATTTATCGAACATGTTTGGACTTTTCATTATTAATATTATTAATTAGATAATGATTTATATTCTTCTAGAATTTAAAACATAATTTATATATAATATATATTCATTATATATATATAATAGATAGATAAACGAAATGGAATATGACATTCATGGAGACGGTAGGCCGTACGTATGCATGAACGTTGTTTTTGTTTCGTTATTAAAATAAATAGAATTATCTAAATGAAATATCTAAATACATAAATCCAGTAGCATTATTATGTCTTATATTTAATGATTATTTATTATATATACACTATAATCATTTTTTAGTTGTTAACGTGGAGAAGGAATCTCATCGTCTTGTGGATACGGTAAGTCGTACGTAAGCACGAGCGACAATATTGTTCCCCAAATTGTTGAATGGTATTTAATTGGATGGTGTATAATATATCAGAATTAGTATAATGATATAATAATCATATATATATTTATTATTTATACCGTTATACCCTTCCATGTATGGTTTTGGTGAAAAATAGATCACACCATAGTGTGGACACAGTAAGTCGTATGTACGTATGTTCGATGATTTCGTTTTTCGTCGGATGGATAGTAGGTGAAATATTTTTTTTCATATTTTTAATGACATCACAAATTATTATTGATACTTATGTTTTTATATATAATGAAATATCTAATTAATATGTATTAGAAGAAAAAAATAAATTTTTAAGAATTGGTAGAGGAGATTACCTCTCCCTCGATGTCTCTCCTTTAAATTTCTTCATATGGCAAAAGAGTTTGTATTTTGGGAACACCAGAACCACTATATTGTTAATAAGGAATTTTTTAAGAGAAATGGTCTTGGATTTTTTGTGATGGAAGACACAAAATTTAGCAAATAGGAGATGGAGGAAGTTCCCTTTCATAAGAGAGGAGAGGTGCATTTTAGAAATCTCTCAAAATATAAATTTATTATAAATTCCATTTCTATTAAAATTAATCAAGAACTTATTTAATTATAAGATACGAATATTTTTGTTCAAATAACAATAATTAAATAATTTTTTGACAATATTTGAATATTTTTTGTCCATATATTTTTTTCTTAACCCTTATTTTACCCTTTTTATCTTACAATGATACCATGTTATTTAAAAATTGTAGGTTAATGTAATTACCATATCATTCTGAAAGACCAAAAAAGTTATTTAAGACATAATGGGAATTATATTAACCATTTTTATGAGTCATTTATTTTTAGGAATTTAATATCATTTAATAAACTATTTTATGTTTTCTGTTATGAATTATGACAATTTTTGACACTATTCATACTAGATTTTTTTTAAATTCATAACAACATAATTCCATCAAAAATAAGGAATTAAATCAAATATAATATATCAATATATTCTAGAAAATTCATGTATGAAATTAAAATAATAAAAGAATAAATATATATATAACATTTATAATTTCATTTATTTGAATCCTTGATTAATGAATCACTCACGACATCATCATTGTGTCATTATTAAATTTATTAATTTCATGTCTAAAAATTATAAATAGAATATCATAATTTAGGAAATATTTTTATATTTTTAATTTCTATTTATAGTCAAAGATATTAGTTATATAACCTCACCTTAAAATTTTATTAGTAAAAGTTACATGTTTATGTTACATTTCTCTTTACTTTAAATTAATTCTTATAAAATGTCATTTTCATATCCAAGTGGATCTGTGGTGTCCCAAAATCGACCCAAGGATGTCCATGGTTGGAAATATTTTATAAAATAAGATTATGAAACGTTTTAGGATAGTTTTATATTATTAAATTATTTTTTATTACCTGTATTTATAATATTTACCCTTTAACCATGGTAAATAAATAATTATTGAAAGTACTATTCATAATGTCCAAAAAATAAAAGGTACATATTCAAACAATTCATACCTTAGGATTCCAAATATGGAATACATTTTTTAAAATTAAAAAAATAGAAGTGTCAGTTATTAATTTAAAATTAATTCCCGTTGTCAAAACTAAAAAAAAGGGTTTTTATGAAATAGTAACTATCAAAAGATTGACAAGCGTTTATGTGAAATTAAAATTGTAAATTACTTCCAATGACCAAAATAAAATTAATTGATAGAAAAATAATCCATTTAAACTTTAAAAACAATTAAAAATATAATCTTACTATATAAATAAATTAGATGAAATTGTTGTTTTTCATTAAAATACAGTAATTTCACTATTCATTAAATTTTTTATTTTATTAGAAAAATATAAAAAATCAAACAAAAGAAATTTTTAATTTCACGCTTCCGAAGAAGAAGTTTATTTTGTGAAATTTATCTTATAAAAGTTGCAAAACTGGATTTAAAATGGGTGCGCCATCAAAAGGTTGTAAAACATCATTTCTTTAATAATACTTCTTTTATCTTAAAAATTGATTTTGTTCTCATATCATGTTCTATAAAATGTTTAAGATTAATGATAATGTTATATAGAATAAAAAAATTGTTAATAATATTCATAATGGATAGTTTATATCCCATTAAATAATAATATTTTAATAATATATCATTGTTTAGATAAACACGGTATTACGTACAACATGAGCTATCGAGGAAGGTCACTCTTGCTTATTACGCAATCTAAGTCAGTGTTTCATGTAGTGAAATCTTCCATTGGTGTTGTATATTACATAATCAAAACACAATTCATTAATACATTGAACAAAATCTATACTCAATGTTGCATGAAATAAATTTAATCAAAATTACCTGAAATTATGCATAACACGAGCCAAGAATAGTGTTGTATATACTGCAGGAAAATACATTGTTTTGTATAGCACAAGATAATCTTAGTTTATTGTATAACACAATACCTCAATTAAATTAAAAATAATCAATCTCATAAAATATTTGGGTGTCACATTCTACCACCCATAAAATGACTTTCTCCCTCTAAATGTGTCAGGGGTATAAATGGTTCACAATTTGAAAGTTTATTTTATAGAAACCCACATCGTAAAAAGGAATACTACAACTTCATTTTAAAAAGGAAATTTAGAAACATAATGGTTACCCAAATTAACTCATCATTGTGTTTCCACATTGGAGAACATACATGGGCAGTGAAAACATGGATATGAAAGAGAAATATAACCACCATGTTCTAATGGATAATGATAGAGAACACGATTTGGGGAAAGTTAACTACCATAATGTCATAAATCTCTGATGATTTAAGGGATCATCTGATTCATTATATAAGAAGGTACTATGATAACATTTTTGGATTCGAAAGTCTTTTTCCTAAATTTGGAAAAAATTTCATTAGAATAAATACTTAGTTGATTTTGGTACAACCTCACCATTGTTCATGCATTAAACAATTTCAAATTTATATCCTATTTAAAGAAATAATGTTGAATTTGTCATTATTGAAGTGTTGGTGGATCATGGGGTAGAATGATAGATAATTCCATATATCTCAACAAAAAGGTTAGCGTACGTAATCAAATTTGCATAAGGCCACCTATAGTGAGATAATAAAAACATCAACTGGAATATAACATAAACTATCCATAAATGGATAACATTATAATCCTTCCAAAAACAGAAAATAGAAAATTTGAGAAAGAGGTGAACTAAATAGACATACCATTTGTCTCCCACTTCTCATTAGGAAGTTCTTTGTTGTTACATTACAAACATGAGAATATCTTAATCATGTATTCTCTTTAGACTTGATAATAACATCAATTACCACATAACCTTGGTGAAAACATTCATTCTATAAAAATTAAAACTTTTCTCTGTAACAAATTCTATATACTCAAACCACAATATTAGTTGGACCTTATATCATTCATGATCTCATTAATACTATCAAACATCTAATTATCTTCTTATCCATTCATTATGTGTATATAATGTGATTTAAAAAAATATTTCAAACACTTTTAAAGGTTACTAGTATAATATACTTATATAAACCACAATTGACCAATACATATATATTTCATTATTCAATTTTACTGAAAATGTGATTCCACAACACTATTTTGGAATCCCATTACATAAACACTTATTCATTCCACCACATTGTTTTCATACACAACTTCACTAATAAAGATAGCCCATTACTTCCCTTTGTATTTTAACTTATGAGATTAATGACATCTATCGTCATTAACCAATGGATTAGGACATTGGTAAGCATAATTCCCCATTTCCATTCACTTGTAGAATTGATGTGTTGGTGGTGCCTTCTCTGTAGTATTTTCTCTATTCACATCATTAGAAACCTTTTTATTATTACTTCATAACTCAACTTCTGGATGACCTTATTTTACAAACATGAAACATATTTTAATCCCTTTTAGACAATATACACCATTATTATTTCCACACTTTGAGCCTAACGAAACATATATCTTCTTTTCACCAATGTCTTCAGATTTCCCTTTAACTCCATCTTTTGTTTCTTGTCAAAATCTTGAGATGAATATATAACACTAGCATATAGTTCTACCTTGATAAAAAAAACAAAAAATATCTTTATAGCTACTAAATTAAATTATAGTTAATTCCCTTTGAAGACTTGGTTTTTACCCACTAATGAATCGAAAAACATTACTTTCAGGTTGGATGAGAAAACCAGAAGCATACCTTGGATGTCTGGTAAAATTCACCTCTTATGTACCAATAGATTCACTATCCTTTTTTTAATCAGAAGGAAATACTTTTCCATTTTCTATGAATAACACAAGAGATGTACTTAATGAAAAACAAGTTCTTGAACTCATCCCATTCTAGGTATTCAATTTCATTTTGTTGGCTTGTATTATTAATTAGAGTCCACCACTGGTCTGCTTCACCTTCTAAATGATAGGCATCCAAAATGAATTTTTCATGTTCTGAACAATGACGGATCTAAAATATATTTTCAATAATATTGAATCATTGTTCAACAAAAGGTGAATTGGAAAACCCAATGAAAAAGGTGGAGGTTTCCTCAAGAAGGAATCGATAGAATGTTTTTACCTTCTCTGCTCATTTGGAAGTCTAGAATGATACATAGCTTGTGCAAGTATAGAAATAATATTTTTCATTATATCTCAGATAAATTTTTTTTCTTCAAGAAGTCAATCATTGAATTTCCTAGTGAATTGATAATTAATATGATTCCTTCAGGTTTCAGCCATTGTCTAGAACCCAAAAATAATAGTTTGAGAGGAAAAAATAATACTAGGAAAATAACAGAATTAGTGGGTAGTACTTTCAATCACTAACATCTTTGGTTTAATACAACATTATTCATGATCATTATCATAATTATAGGATTGTAACTTATACTTATACATAACCTTAGGGATATCTCTAAACATACCTTAGAAATATCTCTAGGGATCTCCCTAAAGTTTTTGCATCCTAGTTTCCAAAGGTTGATTAGTCCTTCACTCTGTTACCACCTCTAATGACCCAATATTGATGTACGTGGACATTATATTTTTTTAAATACATAATACATTAAAAAAAATATATTCCCAAATACCTTATTTTTTTAGTGTCTTTGGAAACTCAGAACATGATCGTCTAACATGGGGAAAGATCTTAAAAATCTCCCACAAAGATCTTCCACTTTTGTATTCCTACCTAAAACAGTTCTTTATATCCAGGGAAAAAAACATAAAGAGGGTGAGATAAAATTATCATTAAGGTTAAAAATGGAGAACAGAAAACAAACATTACAAATTTGAATGTAAAAAATAAACATAAATGTTAAACATCAAAATCATGAGTCATAAAATAAAACATAGAAATTCCTAATGCATAGATCATAAATGAAAAAATAAAAATGATAGAATAGAATTGATATAAAACATGTAATTGTGTAAAAATAATAAGAATATAATATTATTTCCATAGTAGCCAAGGAATTGCTACCAAGACCATCTAAGTGGACAAAGTCCATTTCTGAACAGGGTTTGCTTGTCATTTCAGCCATGTATTACTGAACCAGCTTTAAATTTCAATGCAGTCACTTCTATATCATGAGATGTAAATTTTTACCAAAGGAATTGTAAGGAGATATAGGTTCTCACCCATATGATAATTAAATCATTCTTATAGGTGACACAACACATGAATCATTCATCATAGAATAACCTAAGAAATAATGGTATTTCATAAACATCATTCCAACATAACATAATCCATAAAAAATTCCATTCCATAATTAAAAAACAAATCATAGTAATAATAGGTATAGAAAAATAACAATATTTAATTAGTTTCAAATTATATGGAAAATAATTTTGATAAACCACTTGAACATAGTTCTTAAATAAAATATGCTTTTTTTCTTCGAAAACATTTTCTTTTCTCAAAAAGTCATGTATATTTAAAAGAAAACAATTTAGTTGAAAATAATCCTTATATAGTGTAATATAAAATTCATGGAAATAAGGCTTCATGAAACCGTAAAAATCCATTCATTCTATATATGTTAAACAATCATGGTTGTCATATGTTTTTCATGAAAATTTAAAAATTACCTCATATGGTAAGCAAAGAAAGATTTAATCCATACAATGTAGTAAAAGTCAAAAATGGTTAAAAATGAAATTAAACAAACATATAATAATATTAAACATTTTATGAAAACTTTTTTAGAAAACATTGACATGAATGATAAATATATCCCCAGTAAATACTTAATAATAAATAATCTCTGATAAAAAATTAGGATTGGAAAAGTTATCCCTTACATTAGGTATGATTTCATCTGTATGTATCTGAAACTCCTGTATATTTGGTTTAAAAATATTATTAATTTATAATAGTACCATAATAATATTTATTGTATCATATATGAATTTACTTATTACATTATATTATCCGATCATTTTTTAATTCCATGTGAAAGCAACAATTCAGATAATAATCATTTTATTTGTCATACGTCTTCAATATTTTTATTCTTGATATTATTAATTGTATCATGATTTACGTGATTGAAGAATGTAAAACATGATTTATATACCATATATATTCATTATATATCTATAATAGGTATATAAATGAAATGGAATACACTGTTCATGGAGACAGGTGGTCATACGTATGAATTAACACTATTTTCGTTTCCTTATTGAATTGAATGGAAGAATGTAGATGAAATTTATATATATACACACACACATATATAAATTCAGTAGATTTATCATCTCATATATTTCATTATTATTTATTATATAATATTTATAATCATTCTTGAGTGGTTAAAATGGAAAATCAATCCCATCGCGTCGTGGAGAGGGTAAGTCGTTTGTACGCACAAGAGGTGATATCATTCCCATAATTTTTGAATGGTATTGAAGTGGATGGTTTATAATATCTATGAATTAGTATCATTTTACAATAATCATATATAGTAATTATTTCCACTATTATACTCCTCAATGTAAGGTGGTGGTGATAAACAAATTACACCCCAACGTGGAGACGGTAAGCCGTACGTACGCACACATAATGATTTCGTTTTTCATTGCATAGATAGAAGGTGAAATAGTTTTGTTTCATATTAATAATAACATATCAGTATATTATTAGTACTTATTTTATTGAATATAATGAAACAACTAATGAAGTGTAAGTAGAAGAAAAAATAAATTTGAAAGAATCAGTAGAAGAGATTACCTCTTCCTTGACCTGCCTCCTTTAAATTTCTACTTAGGTCACTAGAGTTAGCCTTATGAGAAGACCGAAACCACTATAATTTAAAAAGGTATATTGAGAAGATAAATTTTCAGGGGTTTTCTAAGTTTTAAGGATCAAAATGGATTATAGTGGACAGGGAGGAGGTGCCCTTTTATAAGAGAGGAGAGGGGCTTCTTAGGAAACTCTCAAAATATTAATTTATTATAAATTAAATTTATATAAAAAATGTTCCAATTTTTATTTAATTCAAATAAAAGTGGATTTTCGTTCAAATACCCATCAAATAATAATTTTTTTTCAAGTCATAAATTTTTTTTATCCTTATCTTTTTTTAACGCTTATTTTACCGTTTTTAATCTTACCGGGAAATCATGTTATTTACACATTGCGGGTCATTGTAATTACCATTTTATTCTGAAAGACCCAAAAAAAGTTATTTATTACATAATTGGATGTATATTAACCGTTTTTTCTAATATTAAAATTTTAATTTATTTAATATCAATTGATAAACTATTTTATGTTTTACGTTTTGAATTATGTCGTCTCTGGACACTATTCGTACTTTTCTTTTTTTAGATATGCATAAAAATTTGATTCCTTCAATACCATGGCAATAAATCAAATATAATATGTCAGTAACATCCATAAAATTTTGGATAAAATCAAATTAACCATATTACATTTATTTTAACATTTATAATGTCATTTATTTGAATCCTTTTTTAATTAACCAATCACAACATCATCATTGTGTAATTATTAAATTAACTAATTTAATGAATAAAAATTATAAATAAATATAATAATGTAGATAATTGTTTTATATTTATAATTAATATTTATATTTGAAGATATTTGTTATATAACCTCATCTTAAAATTTTATTAATAAAAGATGTATGTTTATGTTACATTACATTTTTACTTTAAATTAATTCTTATAAATTTTCATTTTCAAGTACATGTAGATCCATGGGGTCCCAAAATCAACCCAAGGATTACAATGGTCATAAATATCACATTAAATAAGATTATGACATGTTTTAGGGTATTTTTAGATTATTAAATTATTATTTATTTACCCTTATTTACCATATTTACCCATTAACCATGGTAAATAAAAATAATTTCTGATGTTACTATTGATAATGTATAGAAAATTAAAGTTAACTATTCACATAGTTAGGAACTTCTGATTACAAATAGGGAATCCATTTTTCCTAATTCAAAACATAGAATACGTAGTAATTAATTTAAAATTAATTTCTATTGTTAAAACCAAAAAGATAGCTTTTAATAAGTAATACCGATCAAAAGATTAACATGTGTTTACATGCAATTTCAATGGAAAATTACTTCAAATGACCATAATTGGGTAAAATGATAAAACTGTAATCTAGTTACACTTTCAAACCAATTAAAAATAAAAGATAACTATATAAAAATGTTAGATGAAATTTTAGTATGGAATTATAATGAATTATATTTCACTATTCATTAAAATTTTTATTTTATCATAAAAATACCAAATATCATTAAAAGTAAATTTTTATTTATTGATTCCAAATAAGAAGTTTATTTTGTCAAATTTAATTTATAAATGTTTCAAAAAATAGATTTAAAATGGGTGCCCTATCAAAAGGTGGTAAAACTTTTTTGTTTGAACAAACTTCTTGTATCCGAAAAAATGATTTTATTCTCCTATCATGTTCTAGAAAATTTGTAAGACTAATTATAATGCTATATAAAATTTAAAATTTGGTTAATACTATTCATAATGGACAGATTATATCCCATTAGATAATAATATTTTTAATAATATATTGTTGTTTAGTTAAACTCAGTCTTATGTGCAATGCAATCTATCGAGGAAGGTAACTCTTGTGGGTAATTAAAGAAAAGTCACTGTTTCATGTAGTGCAATCATAATTTGGTGTTTCATATAACCTAATCCAAGTATATATTTGTTTCTACATCAAAAAAAATATATACTAAATGTTGAGGGAAATGAATCCCATCAAAATAACATGAAATTAGGTGTAACACAAACCAGAATAGTGTTGCATATACTTCAAGAAAATATGGTGTTTCATATAGGGAAAGTTAATATATGTGTAGCATATAACATAATAGATCAATGAAATTAAAAACAATATATCTCGTAAAATCTCGGGGTGTCACAACCTATCGGTAGGTGAAGGTGGAACATCAACAGCCAACCGAGCCATTACGGTAGTTACCTCTACTGAAGTGGAAATGGGATGATGTTGTGATGGATTTCCTAAAGGGTTTACTAGGGTCACCTCGTGGTAATGATACAGTGTGGGTGGTGGCTGAAAGACTTGTGAAGGTTACTCACTTCTTTCTAATCAAAGAGACCATCATTTTTGAGGACCTTGGAACACTATATATTCATGAGGCTGTATGACTTCACTTTGTTCCTTGTTCTATTGTTTCAAATAGGGACACCCGATTTACATCTCATTTATGGAAGAGTTTTCAGAGGGTGATTGGTACAAAAGTTTTTTGATCACAACATACCACTCTCAGACTGATGGCTAATAAGATTTTATGATAAAAGTGTTGGAGGACATGATGCATTCACGTGCCCCAAACTTTGGGGTCTCTTGGGAGAAGCATATTACCAAAGATGAATTTCCCTACAATAACAATTTCCAAGTGCCTATAGAGATGACACCTTAAGAGGATTTATACAGTAGGCCATTTTGGATCACCCCTATACTGGTAGAAGATAGGTGAGGTTTCTTTACTAAGGCCACATCTCGATTAGGATACTTCTGAGTAGGTCTAGTTGATTCAGAAGCAGATGGCTACTTCAAAATCTCATCATGAATCTTCTGTCGATCACCACAGAATACCCCTAGAATTTGAGGTTGGGGATCAAATTTTCTTGCATGGTGCACTGAGGTTTGGAAACAAGATAATCCAGAGACATGGAAAGCATTCTCTGAGATACATTAGTTCTTTTGAGAATATAGAGAGGGGTGGTTAAGTTTCCTATTGATTGTAGTTACCTCAGAGGTATGGGGTTATGCATGAGGAATAGTGTCTAGAGTTGCAGGAAGATGCGTCCATTGAGGAGCATCCCATTATTATTGTGGACAATGGCATGGAGGTTCTCTGTTGATGGTATGTTCCTTTGGTACCCGTGGTATGGAAGAATTACTGAGTGTAGGATGATACTTGGTAGAAGGAGGCTGAAATATGATCATAGTGGCTAGAGTTGTTCATAAATACTTCTTCACCGCCCGTGGAAGGGAAATTCAGGGATGAATTTCTTTTAGGGGTAGTTTTGAAAGAACCTAGTTATTCTATTGTGGTATTGATTTTTCCTTATTTTAGTTTGTACATATGAAAATGGGGGAAAATAATTAGAGGGGATGGCTAGAAGTATATTATATGATGTGACTAGGAACTACATGTTGTGTACTTATAGGTCCATGTCGTGTATGGAAGGCTACACGCCATGTAATCCCGGTACACGGCCACATGAAGGTCATGCCAGAAACCTATACGGACAAGACATGTAGTCTCAAGTACATTCTGTGTACTTTGTTTAATGCTTAAATCAGGATGTAGCATTATTTTCATCAAATGGACATAAGGCTCTTTTGGGGTCATGAACAACAGCACTGAGAGCTGTTTTTCTTCCAGATTGATCATCTGAACCCCGATTCCTTCACTGTCATTTGAATTTGAACATGATCGATGAGATTTCAATTCTTATTGAGACTTTATTCATAATTTTTCCTTTATGAAGTTATTCATTATGGATCATTTATTTCTGTTTTGTAAATCTAATCTATTCTAGGTCGAATCGAAGCCTACAGCAGGACAATGGGAGTAGTAATATGTTGAGGAAGGTGGTCTTGTGCCTTTATCTTAATGTTGAGTTGTTTATATGTTTCATATTTTAAATTTAAAAGATATAGGGAGTATCCTTGAAGGGAGAATGACTCTTTTTGTGGTCTAATGATGATTAGGTCCTGAATCATATTAAATTAAGCATGTTTGATCTTTTAGGTTTGATTTTGGGCCACCCCATCGGTGAGTTCCCTTGGAATGATTCTTTCTGGCTGTTTCAATGAGGTTTCCTATGATACATACCTTGTATTACATTATTAGGAAGTTAAGTATGAATTAAATTTATAATGAAATTGAAATTTTGGTAAATTGGGATTCATTTCCTTAAAGGGGTTTGGGACTAGTGATTTCCCCTTTTCCCATGATATGCCAATTATTTTTTAAGCCTTGTGATAGTTTAATTCACCAGTTGCATAATATGTGTGATGACCGTGTGAGTTGTTATATTTTAACCATGTAATTATGCATGTTATGTGTTGTTTAATATGATGAAATTTTGATATTCTAGTCCATACCCTGATTGATTTGTTATACCTGTGGGAATGATTTTGTGATGAATGTGGGCAAGGATCTGTTATGGTTGTGGGAAAGGATTTTTTATGCCTACGGATGAGAATTTGATATTCTTGTGGGTGAGGATTTGTTATGCCTACAGGAAATAATGGGATGTGCTTGCGATGGGTTTTTTTATGTTTGTGGGAAAGATGTTTAATTGATTATTGAAATGGAATGATATTTGACGCGACTACCAAGCCAAAGCACAAGCTTTGATTTGGTCTTCACATTATTTTTTTAGATAGCCTTCAGAGGTTTTTGTTGAGCATTCATTATAAAGGGTATTGACAGGATTTGTCTAAATATCGAGACTTATATAATACAATGTAATTGAATGGTTGAAATGAACACAATGAATGAAAATAGAAAACATGACTTGTAGAATTTTCTACTTTGGAGTACTTCCTAGTTTACCTCTTTTCATTTTTTTACTCTACTTATTGCGTATAATCAATGATAGATAAGTACATATACTTTGTGGTTTTCTATTGGGATTTATTTCTCACACCCTATTTGGTTAAAGCTTTTGGACCCAAAAAGATTATATTTTAGAAGGTTTTAATAAGGGAAAGCACCCTTCTATAGGTACATGAGATTATGTTTAGGAGAATGAGATCATAGGACTGAGATGATGCTTACGATGCTTCCTAGATTCGATTTTATCTTTTTATTTTGGAAAATATATTATGGATTCTTATAGTGTACCTCTTTTGGCTATTTTCATAGAACATAACAATCTACATCATCTTTTGTATTTAATGATTCTTGGTTATTTATTTTTTAGTCTTTTATTTTTATTTCAGTTATATCTTGTTTACTGCTTCCGCTATTATATATTAATATTCTCTTGTGTTAGACTCTTCCAATGAGGGAATTGTTTCCCCACTCTCACACCCTAGGCCCTCAGTACTAGTCAGCAACTGCTGGCATTTGGTAAAATGTTCTTGAGGCCATGTGTCCAACCAAATAAGGGGAATTAGTTGAGTGGTATCCAGATCCAAGATGTTACTAACTGGACTTTACATAATTATTTAACAATATTGGGAAATCAATTTATGCATAACTGATTAATTTAAATTATATATTTTTAAATCAATTCATTTATTTATGTGATATTATTCTTGTATCCATAAAATAAAAAATCCATACGATGTGAATAAATAATTAATAAATGTCCTAAATCTAATCTAATTTAACTATTGGTTTATTGAGAATACAATAAACTAATCTTTAACATATGGAAAACTACTTGTGTTATTCTTGGAATGAGATACAACAATCCACCTATAGACCTATGTCTCAGCTCGGGTGGAATCATAATGGTTCCAAATTGATCATATTCTTCACACATTAAGAGAATCCATTAATTATAAGTTTTTATAACTCATGTTTATGTGGGGAGAAAAAAACTATTTTTTAATTGGTTTAACATAAATGACCATGGACACATTGGTCAAACATAATAATGGAGGGAGGAATAACACCCAGTACATCAAATTTAATTTATAATATATATTTGAAAACCCAATAAATAATCTTAATTAACATATCCAAGACATATATTGGTCTCGGTCAAACCATTGAATGGTCATAAATTCAATTAATTCATAAAATTAATGCAGTTAAAACACATTCACAATAGTTTTTAATTATTAAGATAATAACACATGCATTAATTCTCTTTCAACTTAATGAAATTCCCAATTCTCTTGGAGATACCCATGTTAGTGTAATTCATTGAAAATAAATGTATTTTTTTACAAATAATTACAGTAAATTAATTGATCATTTTAAAATAATTTAAAACTATTATTAATTGAAACCCAAAAATGATGTCAGTCAATAAAAAATGTTTTAATGATAAAATTATCAATTTAGTGTAATTTAAATTTGTCATTAATAGGGATACTACACGGAGTGCTCTTATGAGTTGCACACCCTGAATATTTGTTTTCATGTACCTAGGCCACATACCCATGTCTTGATCATGTAACATTTCAGACTATATTGTGTGTACTACAAGCTACAAACCATGTGGTCCACATTATCTATGTTTATTCATCCCACCAAATGAATCGATGTGCTTATCAAACAAGTTATTGCACGATGTGTAGAATCTAGTTACACTTTGTGTGATTTTCCTGTAATGGATAAGCATATCTCATTGAATGTATTGACGTAAACTTTGGATGTTATAATTGATTAGTTATATGTCATTTTTACTAGCTACATGTCATATTATCCATCAATGTAATAAGATTTCAGTATCATTCATTTTTACCATGAATAATGACCATATGGTTTTAATAAATTTCATTTTTAACATATGTACAATATTCAACATGTAAGCTAAATATGCACCCTGTAATCTAACGTTCCATGTGCTAGGTTGGTCAATTTTACAAGAATTAAACAATTAATGAACTATGTTTATTAACTTCTTGGAACATCATGTATCTCATGCAATTGCTCGGTGATGTTTACCTGGGTACAAAAGTCATACTCTGGCTACAGGTTATATAATCACAATCATTCTAGTAATATTTCATAAAAATTAAGGATGGAATCCTTGATCGATCTTCATAAGTTCTTCAATTTAAGAAATTGTGAATCTTTTAAGAATAAAATAAAATTTAAAAACATTTTAATCGTGGCCGGATTAAAAAATTGATAGTATAAATGAAAAATTCAACCACGATTACTCATATTCATCAAAAATCAAATAAATAATTATAATATTAAAATATAACCACTTTGATTCACTTTTATGGTTTCGAGTGTAGCGTAATCTCTTTTGGTGGGGGTTAAATAAATTTTTTTTAAATTTAAATTTACCTAAAACCCCAGTAGATGGTCTTTTATGTTAAAATTTTAATTAGTTTATTATTATATTGTATAAATTATTACCTCATCTTATTTTCCTTTTTAATGAAATTTTTTATCTTTTGATAAACCAATTTACAATAACTTTATTGTGTTATATGGATTTATGTGTAGAATCTATCTAGTGGTGATCCACATGTTCTCCTTTGATATCAGAGAAATGCCATTTGATTTTTGTGTTCAACCACAGCAAATCAAATGTTTTTCGTTGTTCATATTGATTTTTCCATGATCCTTTATGATTGAATTAGTTATTTTCAGTCATTGGAGGAAGATAAAAGGAAATCAAGAGAGTCATAATTATATTATCTTCAATGAATCTCTATTCTCAATTATCTTTTATCTTTATGTAATAGAAGTATCCATAAATTTATAGAGCTATAGTTTTAGATAATTTAAATTTTTATTTAAAAATAACCCTTATATAAAAAAATAATTTTAAAAAAATTCCATTCAAAAATAATAATGTTTTTATTATTATTTTATGCCGTGTGTGATAAAATGTGAAATAATAAAAAATATTTTACTATCTTGTAAATTAATATTTATCATCATATGTGATCATTGTTCATTTCAACTCCATAGAATTTATCGAATACCTGAATAAATATTTACCTAAATATTTCACTCCTTAATTAATATTTACAATCGATATAACCTGAAAAAAATTATTCATCCTTGATAATAGTATTTAATAAAATATTTAAATTCAAATATAATTTAATCATGATCAAAAGAAACACATAATGTGTGACCCTATAGGAATTCTTCTCATTTTTATTAGGAAATATAATCCAAATTCCAAGATTACTATATATAAATGGGTCAAGGTTCCCAAAAGAAAGACTATAATTTACCAATGTTGGCAACCATATAAGAACACTCATTGTGTATTCTAATCCCTTATTCTCAATACCTCATCAAGATGATTTCATATCTGTGTCATCATATTATGTGATCAATACATCTTTCTTTTAATTCCTAAAAAACACATTATTTCACTATGCCAATGAAATATAATTCAATTAGTCTATTATAATCAAATGGATTAGTTATAATATTCCATGAGGATGTAAGGTATAACTCCTTCCTCTACTTATCCATTAATAACAACTCATTCTTGATCAACCCAACCTACCATACTTACAGAAGGTTTTTATTAGTAAATATAATTGTGATATTCATGACATGAATACATGGTAATTTTAAATTTATGTGTAATAACCCATAATTTTATCAATGAAATTTACCTTCTTATAATTATGTCACGTAGTATAAAGAATGATCATTGCATATATAATCCAAAAAAACAATATTTATATAAATAAATAATGATACATTAGGCATCTAATATACCTAATAGAATTACATATATTATAGGGTAAAAAAATAAAAAGGTAATAATAAGATAATTTGGATCTTCTCGGTCAACTATAATGACTGAAATCACAAACAATGATGGAGAAATAAACCATAATTTTGAAAAAAAAAACATTTTAAAGATCAAAGCACATAATATTCTAAGAATATAGAAGAGAATGTATAATTAGTGATATATAAAGTATTTTTAGAAATCAAGAAACATATGTGACCATTATAAACTTTATTGTTAGATTAGTAATATTACTATTGGAATAGTAACAAGAACATTGGAGTAATAATATGAATGTTAGTAATAGTTAGAAGGCCATTAGAATTATAACCACAACTATGAACGTTTAAAATTATATTTTGGTATAATATATAAAAATAATATATATATATATATATATATATATCATGGTACATGTAAATAAATGTTTTAAAAATGATAAATTAAGAGTAAAAAATTTTGTAAAACGTAACTATTTTATTTTTAATTTTATAATAATTAAAATGATCTAAAATAAATATTATTTATTTAAAATTGATTCATAAATTAACAAAAATATTTATTTTACTGATATGAGAATTTTACATGACCATTTATAATTTTGAAAGGGGTCATAAATTAAATTATAATATTTAAATTAGTACTTTTTTTATAATTGATGATTTAATTTAAAAACTAAATTTCTCATATTTAGAAATTTATATTAACTAAATGGATTCCATTTTTTGAAATCTACATGTTGAAAAATAGTTAGGTTGAATTTTCGGTATACTTCTAAAATAGTTGAATTTTTGGGTGAAGTGAAATAATTTAATTTATGATATTTAACATTATAAGACAAAAAAAGAATTTTTTAGTCGTGGATGATATAAGAACCCATTATTTTGATTTTACATGCACAATATATTGTATATTTTCCTAATAAGTAGTAATATTGATAGTCATGAGCCATAATAACAAACTAATGCATAAAATATCCAAAAAGACCACTCTCATACCCTTATAAATATCACCCTTATCCTCACACCATTCTTTTTTTGGAGTTTGCCAATATTATACCATATTTCATCATAATGAATCTTCCCCATATACTATTAATATTTTGAACAAAATACCAAACCCATGTTTCTAAATATATTCTCAATGAGACAATATTCAAGAGGCAAAGTCCTCCATCTTTCTCTTTTAAATTGTTTCTATCATCTATCTTATCACTCTCCCTTCAAAATTGACATGATAAATATAGTGTAATATATATGATTTTATTTTATTTTTTTTAATTTAATATCCCTCTTAAAATCTACTCTCATATTATTTTAATATAAAAATGAAAATATAGTCTCTGATATATCAGTTCACTACCTTCGTGGATGTCTAGTTGTTATTTCCCATTATATCTTTCATAGTAGGTTTGAATTGAAATATTATTATTTATATTGAATAATATAAATATTTATATATATTATATGGAATAAAATTCTAGAATTAATATATTTATTTAGTATTATATTAATCAATACTAGTTCGTGATTGTTGAAAACTTGAAAAAATAAACTAAATATATATCATTGAGATTTTTTCAAATGAATCATCCTCATACTGGATTGAAATATGATATATATGACCATATAATTTTTTTTAATTTCATTAATACCATATAATTTCACTTCTAGAGTTTTATATCCCATTTTCAAGAATTTTAATAAATATACATAATCGAACCGGCCATGAAATGAATGCTCCCGGAATGAAGAAATTAAACATTACAACACATAAAAATGGACAAAAATAAATTAATAAAATTAAAATAATCCAAATATATATAGAAGGGTTTCTTAATTACGTAAATAATTAATATAATATGATTTTCCAACAAATTAAGTTCATGTTTAGAAAATATTCAAACATAAGGTAAGAGATCTCTCTGAACATCCATTTTTCTCCATTGGGTTATACTTTATATATCTTTACCTCAATGTTTTTTTAATTATTCATATAAAAATCTCCAAAATTGTATTTTTATGTTCTAGATATATATAATTGTCTTAATTAATCTTTATTTTATAGTTAAATAAATTTTTCAATTGTTTCGTTTCCCAATTCCCATTGATATAAAAGATAAATTATGGAAAACTTCTAAATTTCATTTTCACTTACAAGTACAATACATAAACTATTTTAAGCCATAAATATTTTTATAAATGATAATATCTTCTTCAAAACACATTATATCTCATTTATGGTTATATACAAACAATTAATTTATTTTTCACTTCAATGAAACATCAATATTTTCCGAAAAAACAACACTTAGGTGTCACATTTTTTAAGATTCCTATCTAATATTGTTATTTTCTTTACATAAAATGGACATAATTATTTATTATCTATTCTTATATACCATGTCTGTATTTAAAATATTGATTTTGATCCCTTATTTCAAGGATAAAATTATTATATACCCATTGGTTATGCCTTATGTCATTATTACAATACACATTTCTTTCAATGGGTAACCCTTATGCTTATCCCTTATGACTGATTCTTTATTTGGAAACATGAACATGATATGATGGGTGTTATGAGACAATAGCCTAATGCATTGGGTAATGTTTTGTCTCATTGCATTTTATGTATGGTATTATTGAGTAAACCTAATCCATTATGGGACTCTTTTCACAATGTGATATATTCTTGGTAGTTAACCTTGACACATGTTTATTCCATGTTATATGTGGCTGCAACTTTCTGTATTCAAATGAATCCATGTTCTATATGATATGAATGTATAATTTTAGTCATGTTTCATTCCACTAATGTTATGATTTATTCCTTTTGACTCATGTTCTATGAATATTTCTTTATTAGGATTTTTATCTCATCACATTTTATATATGAATTCCCCATGTTATCATATGTAATTGTAGGAGCTAAAAGGAACTTCTGATCTGATTATGGATATTAATAAATATATTTTTTTTTCTACTTTAGTGGTTTCAATTTTATGCACCCATTATTCCAAATTTACATGAATTTTCGATCCATTGTTTTTATATAACAGTTAATTATGCTTAAAATCATATAATAATATTTTTAAAAGGCTAGGGTATATATAGTTGGTATGAGTGGATGGTCTAGTTATTATTAGGGATTATATCTATAAACCATATGTAATAACCCTAGGGGTAGTTCTTTCATCATTTATAACCTTTATTTAAACCTAGGGATTCATAAGTTAGGGTATATATTTTTTCTGACTTTATCCATCTATGTTCATAATTTCTTTTTAATATGCTCAATACCTAATTATTCAACCCCGCCACCCTAATTTATTTTTATTATTCATATTTATTAAATTAATTTTAATATGATAACTTATGATAAAAAAATTTTTAATAGGTAATGTGATGATTTTTCTAATGAGATTCCAAACCATATGGGGATGTGAGCTCAGAAAATCATGAGAGCATGGTATAATTGGTATAAGTTATGAATAAAAACATGAATCATTTGGAACGAACTCTTTCTCTTATGAAGTATAAAGTTTCTATAAAATCCTTTTTGTGACAAATTCCTCATATCATTAGTGGTCCACCTGATCCCCTCGTCATGGAACAATGGATTAAATCTATTGATAAAGTATTATCTTTCATTTAATGTTGTAAAGAAGAAAATGTCTTGCTGGTCATCTCTCATATTTATGGGGAACAAGATAATTTGTGGAAACTAATAAATAAAATAAATTATATAAAGGAAATTGACTCCATATAATGGTAAAAATCAAGAAAATAATTTGAATTAAATATTTTCCATGAACTATTCATCTTCAAATAGGGAGGGAGGTCCTTACAATGAATCAAACAAAACATGATTCTATTAGGTCATATGTGGAAATATCTACAATGATTTCATGATAATCCTATGGATATTTCATGAACAATTAAATTAATTTGTATCACTTCTTTAGTGGATTAATTCTGAGTTTATGAAAAACCTTGGAAATTATAGAATTTGATTGTTATGTGAAGATTGTCCATCATATCCTTAAGGTTGAGATAATGATTTGAGACACTCAGTTGTCTTCTAATACTTGAAATAAAAAATGAAAATGACATTTAATAGAGCAGGATCAACAAGTAAATCCCATTGAGGAAACAAAACTCAGCTTCTAATGTGTGAAATGTTTCTAGAGAAGAATCTCGGAAAATATCTCAAGGGAACCAAGAGATGTTTACATGCCGAAAAGAGGGGATTCATGCTAATTATTTTACAAGGGATATGAAGAAACATTGTAATTCAGAAGAAGATAGGAGGGTTTAGATCAACACTAAGTATGAATCTTTGTGTTTCAATTATACGGAACAAGGACATTATGCAAGATAATTCTCTATTACAAGGTTTGTTGGTGAAAATCAATAAAAACAACCTCCAAGGCCGCAAAGAAAGGAATGTTATATCACTACTAATGAGGTGGATCCAAAAATTATGTGGTGATTGGTATTCAGGTTATTCATTTAAGAATAGTGAATATACATTTTGATTCTTTTTAGACACACTATTTTACATCTTTCATGTTTTGTAGAATATTTCAAACACCTCCTCAAAATACAGAGGTTGAGTTGTCGGTGAGAACAATAAATCAAGAAATTATTCCATCCAATGTATATAACATCTTCCTGATCAGTGTTTCTGGATTTAACCACTTAGAAAATAGTGTGTTACTTGTTTTTGTTTAGATTGATTCTATATTTGGCATGTAATTTATATATTTATATAAATCCAACATAAACCATTAGGAGAGTGAGATCACTCTTCACATCATGAGTTATCCTCAAATTTAATAAAAATATATGGAGGATCATGGATATACAATGAGATATTATTCTCAATAATTTATACTATTACTTAATTAGAAATTGTATCCATCTCAAATGATTGAGTCAAATGATAGAATCATTCATGAAGACATTCCCATTATGAGGAACAATGTTGATGTGTTCCTAGAATAATTACTTAATCTTCCTCATAACCAAGAGATTGAGTTCACAATTGTTGTTATACCTATATCTATTCCCACATCAAAAAAAATTATATAATTGCTTATATTGAGAAAGAATCAATGAAGGTGTAGTTATAATAGAATATATATACAAGGGTTTTATATTCCTGAGTGATTCCCCATGGGGTGCACCAATCCTCTACAAAGATAAGAATGATAGATAAATGAACCTCTATATTGATTATCATTAACTCAACTAAATCTAGAAAATGAAAAAATTTACCCTTCCATAGATACATGACTTCTTCAATCAATTGTGTTGGGTCAACTATTTCTCTGTGGTGGACCATCTGCTGGGATATCAATAATTAAAGTTGAAGAAGGAAGATATTCCAAAGACTACATTTCAAACAAGGTTTGGATGCAATGAGTTCATAGTGATTCCATTAAGACTCACTAATTCTCTATATAATTTTATAGAAATAATTAATTTTTTTTATAAATTTCCCTTCCAAATTTTCTTTAGTCTATATAAATGATACAATGATATAATCCAAGGGCTTGTAGGAGATTGAGGATAACTTTAATGTTGTGGTCAATAAATTGCAAAAAGAGAAACTATATAAAAAGTACATTAAATTTAAGTTTTAAATGAATTATGTATCATTAATGGAGAATATTATCATAATAAATTGGCTATAAATGGATTCTTATAATAAAAATATAATCCAAGAGTGGCCCATGAAAATATATGTAACAGATATCCCTCGTTTCACTGGTCTAACCGGTTATTGAAAGTGATTTGGGAGTAAATTATCATGATTTTAATACCCATTAACCAACATGACTTGGAAGGGAGTAATTTTTTTGACCAATGAATGTAGACGCCACTTTAAACCATTGAAAATAGGATTATCACTAAACTGGTACATACAATAATGACATTTGGGAAACTCTTTATGGTATGTAGTGATGAATCAACGAAGGCTTTATGATGTGTAATGATGAAAATGGATAAAGTGATAGCCTACACCTTAAGGAGGATGAAAGTTTAAGAGAAATTCATACCCACACATGATCTAGAATTTCTAAAAATGATCTTTATGGTGAAAATATGGAAGCCTTATCAATGTGGGGAGAAGTGTGAGATATATACTGATCACAAGATCCTAAAATATATATTCACAAACAAGGGGGTTAACATTAACTAGTGAAGATGGCGAGATCTTATCAAGGTTTTTTACTAATGAATCAACTACCATCATGGTAAAGATTATAATGTGGTAGATGATCTATGTATAAATAAACATGTAACTTTATGAATGAAGTTAATTGACAAGGATTTAATTTTTAAGACTTGAATGAATGGAAATGAGAATCATAAAGGAAGGAAATTCAACAATCCTTACAACAAAAATTTATTAACCTTCGAATTTATAAAATATAAAGGATACTCAATGAGATGATGGGGACATTCAGAATATTGTTTAATCATTTAGAAATATTAAATCCTCAGTAATAAAAATTGATGAGGAAGGAGTCCTATGATTTGCATCACAACTATGTTTACCATCCATTATGGATATGAAAAATATATTTTGAATGATGCACAAGGCATTATGTTATTTATAAACATAGCAAGTAAAAATGATGTATCGAGATCTCTTAGGGAACTATTGGAGGGACAATATGAAGAAAGAGATTATGGAATTTACATCTAAGTGACTGGTATGTGAAAAAGTGACGGATGAATGAAAAAAATCCAAAGGGTATAATTCATCCATTACCCATACCTACATGGAAATGGAAAAATCACTATAGATATTGTCACTGAACATTAGAAGATATCCAAGGGAGATAGTGAAATATAGGTTGTTGTTCATTGTATTACAGTAATATTTCACGTCATTGGAATTTTAGACTTTTCATTTGATCAACATTCATGGATATACATAAAATAAGTGTTCAATATTAATTGAGTACCATTATTAATTGCATCTGATCACGATGCAATATTTACCTCCCAGTTCTGGAAAAGTCTGGAACATACTGTAAATACAGATTTTTTCTTTAGTATAGCTTATCATCCTCAAATTGAGGGCTAGTCTATAAGAACATTTTGTACATTACAAGATAAGTTTATGGAATGGTTAATTGGCTTCAAAATATGATGGTATAAGCATCTTCCACTAGTCGATAGTCCTATAACAATTCATTCTACTTAAGAATCCAAATGTCCCTATATGAAGACCTTTATAGGAAAATATGTAGAACACCTACATGTTGGGATGAAGTTGTTGAACATAAGTTATAGGGCTATAAAATGGTTAATTAAATAATATAAAATGTGTAGACCATTCAAGAACACATCAAGGTTTTCAAAGTCTCTAGAAGGGCTATGTAGACAATCATAGAGAGAGATTTAGGTTTGAGAAAAAGTATTACTCCACATATATTCATGGAAGTGAGTCATGAGATTTTTGAATAAGGGTAATTTATGTCATAGTTATATTATACACTTTGAGATTCTTGATTATGTGAGAGATGTGGACTATCAACTAATATATCCCACAAAATGTCTCAATTATATGATTTATTCCATGTATCACTCTAGATTAAGTACATAACATATCACTAACATGTTTTAAATTCAAAGTTGGTACAACTAGAAAATTATACCTCTTAAGATGAGAATCTAGTGAATATCATAAACCATAAAGATATAGTTATACACAATAAGACTACTAACCTGGTGAATAATACTATAGTGGAACCATAAATATAAAAAGGAAACATGAGAACTATATGAATAGATAAAGGATAAGTTGACTAACTTATTTTAACATTATTACATTGAATTATGTTTTAATGGTTTGATTGGATAATGGTGGAAGAATGTATTTACCCAAAATTTTATCGATGATATTTATCTTTTAAAAAATATGTCATATAGTATAGAGAAAAACATGACATAGATAAACTAAAATACATTATATTAAAAAATTCAAAATTTTCATTATTATGTAAGTAATCCTATATGAACAACAAATATTACAGTGGGAAAATAAATAGAAAATAGAATAATAATAATTGGACAATTTGGATCTTCTTAACCCTCTAAAATGAATGCACTCAAAGACAATGTTGTTGATATAAAATATATTATTGAAAAAAAAATATTTATTTTGAAGGAAAAAGAATATAAAATTGGGAAAAATAGTTGTGACTGAAAAATGAATTAAATAAGTGGTATTTATCTGAATTAATGAACTTATATGATCATTTTAAAGCTGAATCTTAAACTAGTATTCTAACTATTGGAATCATTACCTGGCCTTTCACTAAAGTTTTGGAACCCATCGATTCTTCATTTGATTGGAAATATTTTGGGTCGTTTCCTATGCTCGAACCAGATAACGGATGTCATAAGCCACCCGATCCTCCCTAGAATCTGCATTGAAGTTGATGTAACCATGAATTAGTTGGATACCATTTCCATAGATATTGAAGGTGAGATTTGGTGGTATCAAACTTTTGTCTATGAATCTTGGGTCCTCATCTATTTGTCCTACAACCATCTCGACAAAGATTTCCCCAGGTGTAGGAATTGGTTGATGAGTTTCTTTGGAAGACTAACTCAGTTGCTGAATCTTTAGGTCACTACTTTGAGGGGGCCAAACAAAGAGCATGTGTGATCATGAAGTTTACCTTGATTTTTGAAGAAGTATCCAAAAGAATGTGGAATACAGGCTCTAACATAGTTCTAGTGATGTTTGTTCCTTGTTAGGATTCCGGGAGTAATCCATTGGTTTCTGATGTTGTCAACCATTTGAGGTGAGACTTTGGTATTCCCACACCAATTGTGAAATTCCCTTTGGGACAAGTGGAATTTGGTTTGGATAACCTCATTTCTGCAGTTGTTATGACGCTTGTAGATGGTTATAATCTAGTAGTGGTAACTCAAATGGACACTGAGGAAGGTGAAAAGGCCCCCAAGGAATCATCCTATATAGAAGCTATACTTATATGACTTGAGAAAAATGTATGTGTGGGTCCCCAGGATGAGACTTTTCTAGTGAACAGGTCATTCCAAAGAATAGTATTTCCAGCTATTAAGATGTGTAACCACATTGGGATCTTTGAGAATGAAGGGAATGACCACGAGGCAGATAGGAAAGAACATAACAATGAGGAGAAGGGTAACCTAAGAGAGGATTATGGTGATTACTCTTCAAACTAGTTGTCAGGAGTCAGTGCTCGTGAATGTTATGGTTGCAACTTATTCAGTCTGAAGAGGAGGAAGGGTTGGCTTGGCGGTAAGAAAGGTCGTAAGGATTATTCATATCTGCCATCACAAATGGAGACACACTCTGCATAGAATGTAAATTTATAATGGAGGGAAGGTTTTCACAACTTAAATGGCTGTGATGATCGATCATAGATTGCGGTTGTGGGGACTGATCATCTCATGAATGTCCTGTAGAATACTTGTATCGATACTGAGCAACCAGGGGAGCTGCTACTGCATTCCAGAGAAGAAATGGAGGATGATTCTCTTGTGACCAATGATTTAACAAAAGATGATGGTAAAATGATTTAAATGACCATTCGGTTGGATAATAATGTAGGACAAAGGGATTGGATTGATAATCATAATCGTATCCTAGTAAGTGGTTTCAATGCGGGTAAATTCAACCAATAAAAATACATGCAAGCATGGGAAAGATAGGTGCGTCGATATGAAGACCTTAAAATCGATGATATAGAAACATCAATAACTTCTTTTTCCTAGAAACTTCTCAAGGATTAAAATTTCTATAGGCTTAAGTTGTCATTTAATAACTATATTTTCTCTTTAGGATTCTCACTTTATCCTTACATGTTTTTTTGGATAACTAAAAAAATGAAGATAGATTCTAATCCTATCCAAAGTGACATGACAAATATAGTATCACATATATTCGGATATTTTATTTTGGTAATTTAATATCTATTATCAAATATCTTATCTTCTATTTTTATTTGAAAAATGAAACCATTGTCTGTGATATGTCAGTTCACCACCTTCCTAGATGACGAGTTTTGGTTTGGAATTACAACTTTCATGGAAGTTTTAATTTCACATATACATTTAAAAATTGACCACATTATAAATATTATATATTTTATTATGTTATGGAATTATTATTTTTATATAATAATATATAAAATAAAAATAGTTTTTTATGGTCGGAAAAACCGCCAAAATAAACTAAACATTTATCGTTATCATTTTATCAAATGAATCATCCACATACTGGAATGCGATATTATATATGGGAAAATTTATACATATGTAATTTCATTAATACCATATAATTTCACTTATATAGTTCTATTTCCATTTTAAATAACATTTATAATTATATACTACTTAACTGACCTGGAAACAATGAAAAGATTGCTCCAGAATAGATAGAATTATACTTTACAACTTATTATAATGGACATAAATAAATTTAATAAAATTATAATAAATAAAATCTATGATGAATAAGTTATTAAATAAATAATTAATTAATATAATTTAATTAACCTGGACATTAAGTTATTGTGTGTAACACATTTGGAAAAAAGGTAAGGGATCTCAGAAAAAATCCATTTTTTCCTATGGGTTACACTTTCTCTCTCGTTATCTCAATGTAATTCATCTTTTGATTATTTAATTATCCTAAATTATTATTAAATATTTAAAAAAATATTAATTTATCCCAATTAATATTTCTTTTATTGTGTAATACATATTTAAAATGTTCCCTTCACAATTCCACTTGATAAGCAATCCAGATTAAGGAGAACTTCTCTCTTTCACAACCATTTTCAAGTATACTCCATAAAATATTTAAAACCAAAAATATCTTTCTAGATTCATTATTTTATCACGAAAAATAAATTAGTTCATTTATAGGATTATACAAAAAAAATATTCATTTTTCCATATTGAAGAATCATCATTATTTTCCCTAAAACTATGCCTAAGTGGCACATTTCTAAAGATTCGTAACCACTATTTTGAATATTTTTAAATCAATTGGACATTATTATTCATAATCAATTCGTATATTTTCATTTTTAATTACCAATAATTATTTAAATCCATCAATTCATGGATACCATTTTTACAATCCCTTCAGTTATTTAACATGACATGATTTTGATACCAATTTGATTCAATGAATAACCCTTATTTTTATTCCTTATGTTTGGTTATTAAGTTGTCATATAAATTTCCATAAATGTTATGATGGTTAATCTTAGATAGAACTCTTATACATTGGGC
This sequence comes from Viscum album, assembly GCA_963277665.1. Taxonomy (NCBI): domain Eukaryota; kingdom Viridiplantae; phylum Streptophyta; class Magnoliopsida; order Santalales; family Viscaceae; genus Viscum; species Viscum album. The sequence continues at coordinate 474,619,235 of OY728151.1, forward strand.
AATGTTTTTTTGTAATGAGTGGTTTCATATAGTATTATGGGGTAAAACTAATCCCATTATGGGACTCTGTCAACCATGTTATTTCGTCTAGAAAGTTATCTTTGACTCATGTTTATGTCAATAATATATGGCTTCCACTTTTTATATTGTATAGATAATATTATTTCATGTTCTATATGATATTCCCATACATTTTTTTTCATTTTCCATTCCTTTTATGTTTTCATGTTATGCCTTCTAACTCATGGCCCATTATTTTTCCCCACAGGGCTTTTTCGATCATTCTTTTTTATAAGTATTTAGTAGGATTTAATATATAGTTATAGGAGAATAAAAGAAGACAGGGTATCATTATCGAGATTAATGAAATGATTTTTTTTATTCTAGTTATATGTTTTGAATTTTATGTACATATTATTCCAAGGACACTAGACATTTAGATCCTTGGTTTGTATGTAATGAATAATTATGCTAAAATTTTTATAATAGTATGTGTAAAGGGCTAGGGTTTCTATACTATAGACTATTATAGAAACTAAAAAAATTTCCATGACAAAAAGACATGTATAATTACTACAAGTGGGTTTCCTCTCATAATATCTCATCTTAGATATTACCAAGTGTGAACTTCATGATTGGAAACCTCATCCACTTATGAGTACTTCCACCTCAAAGTTAAGATCTATGTTTCCCATTGTAAAACTTTATGTAACCGTGTAAAAATATTTTATATTATCAACATATAATTTTAGGGTTAACATTCTCATGTGTAATTTCTATGACATTATGAGTATTATAGACACTTTTGGAAATTATTTCATTAAACACATTCAGAAAAATGAACAATATATAAAATGTTTTTTTATTCAAATCATTGAATATAAATATAATGAATGTAAAATCAATTGGTCCTAGGGAACCAACTCAAATAAAGAATCATATCTCTTAACTTCAATTATTTAAAATTATAAGGATTATATGATTATTGAAGGTTCATGAGGCATCTCCATGCTTCCTATTGTATTTTGGAGGGGCTTCCCATGGGTCTCAGCTACATATATCGCTTCTATGGGTTTCTGATCAGAATGTTGTGCTCGAACATAACTGCACCATCCCTTATACTCTCATATTTTATGGCCACATCCTCTAAATCCTTGGAAAGTTAATGGGAACTCATTTTCATTAATATATTAATCATTAGATAAAGTGTTTATTAAGTGGACTACAATAACAGAACTAGAAATGTTCACTTCCTCTAATGAGTATTTCGTTTGGTGGGGTGGTGTCCATTCACTAAATGAAAAAAGAAATAAATACTGAAGACAATGTTTTCATGAGATTTGTACAAGAATATTTCTCTTATGTATTTTCTTATACTTTATGATTATATATACATGTAGATGGTATATTCAACTGTGTCTTCCTAGGTTCAATGATTTTTACTGGCATGCGAAGATATGATCTTAGGGTGCCATGATCTCATTCAAATATTTTTTGAACCATCACGTAATTGACCTTATTTTCAAGCATGGTCAGAACTTCATTCCATTCAACATCTTCATTTATTTAGGTGATTTCCACACATGTCACATGTACTAGGTATTATCCTGGTATCACTTGTTTAGAATCATCCATGCTCTTGGAGATATCTTTAAAGTAAAATACTTACTAGATATTGTTTCCTAATATTATATGAAATGTCCAGAGGTCAAGGCCCCCCCTGAGTTTGACCTTATTAGGATTATTAGGTTCTAGTATTTTGAGGATTTTATTTTCCATACCTTTTGGGAACTAACTAAGAACCATTTTATTTTGTAAGGAATGCAGTTTTTTCTTCCATTCATTAAATATTTGGGGGCACTAGACTCATTGTACCTATGATCAAGGGATTTGTTGTGGTTACTACCACTTGATGTGAGGAGTCGAGCTATTTGAGGCCTCTATGGGTTCTATGGTGGGAACTGTTACTGTTTGTGAGGGTGAAAATAGTACAATTTGATCAACAATGCGTTTCTTCTTTGTGTTTTGGGCAGGGTCCATGATTTTTTGCTGGTTCACCGAATAGAATCCTCTATAAAATGTACCGTTTATGTGAAATCATAGAATCTAATAGGGTATTTCATCAGTATCAAAGGTTTTTTAGTTTGTCTTAGAGGTTCTCAACGGATATATTAAACAATTTCTCTTCGATAGTGGGATACGAAGTGAGTATGTGATACTCTTTCATCTAATGATAAAGTAAAACACCAACTGATTTTCATGATTATTAGAATTAGTGAGGTCATAAAATTTCATTTTCTATAGTATCATGAAAAAATAATAATTGAATTAATGAATAAGGTCTTTCCATACCAATATGGATCCTTCTAGAATGATGTTATACCAAATAAAGGCCAGACCTACCAAAGTCTGTATAAACCATCTTAGTTTTATGGGATCCTCTTGATCCTGAGGGTTCAATGTAGGATTTCTCTTATAGGTCTTCTAATACCTATAAGGTAATGAATAGTGGGTGACCAAAATACGGTGGAATAAAAAAATTCCACCTTTTTTAGGATACATTTCTCTTTCCAGTTGAATAGGAGCACACCACCTCTTAATTTCATCCATTTGAGTAACTAGTGACTCGATGGTGTTGGGGAGTTCTAGTGGTACAACTTTCTTGGACACCTCCCATTCATACTGAGTGGGTCAAGCATGACATGGTGTACCTATATTCATATAATGGTAATTTTTAGTTTTATAAAGTGCCAAATTTACAACACTAAGATAACTAGGTTTTTTCTATAATGGAGTGTATTCAAAATAATACTCAACTTCTTCATTTATATAGACTATAGTTCTAAATATAGAGACCTCTTGATGCTCATATTCCACTCTTGTAAGAATATTTTTTCTATCCTAATGTTTGGGATGTGGGTTATACATTTATTTATTTAGAAGATACTCATTTGGAATATTTCCCTAGAGTATTTCTATATTGAACATTCTAGGGTTCTGTAACACATTCTCATATTTTTCTTGTCATTCCAATATAGAGGGGAAAATAAGACATTTGGGTTGTTAGTGGGATGCACTTTCACCATTACCTTGATCTTTGTTGGAATTCCACCACGAAGGATTAATTATCATTTGGTTGTGTAAGTTTTTGGTTCATTATCTAACTCCATGTACATATACCCTCATTTTTTGCATCCAAATCAATTACCTTTCTAGGATCAATTTTTATTTTCCTTCTATATATATTTGTGTATTTGTCTATATCATTTTATTAATTTATGCTGATGAAATTCAGTGCAGTATAGCTTGAAATAGTAGTCACCTCATCACTATCTATCCAATATGGATGTTTTCCACTATTTACCCCTCATTTAATGGTTTCATGAGAGACATTTATCTAGACTCAAGTCATTTGGGTCCATTTTGGCTATTTTTCCATTGTAGGTTTTTATTGTATTTTCCTAAATTTCCACCTATCATGGTACTATAATAGTGACTTTAAGGTATTTTTTGATTGTTATTTCTATGAATACATCAAATGGATGGTGGGTGTCTCATTGTAGGAGAACAAACTGAGATTCTGGTCACCGATATTGGACTTACATCATAGCAAATACTGATTCCTTTTGAGTTGATGTTGAAAATTCCTCCAACCCTATGATATGAGTTTGATTTGGAATTTTTTTATGAGTTTTATGATCCATTGTATCAATATCTCATGACTCATGTGATGAAAATTCTGATTAAAGTGCACCCCTTCCTATAGGTTGGGGTTGATTTTGTGTTTCCACCAATTTTTTTTACACCCACATGGGGATTGATTACCCTAGTGGGTGAGATTGGGATAAAAATTCACCCATCCCAACAGGTTGGGTTCACTTCTAGATTGCTTCGTGGAGGCCACTACTATGATCTTCCAAATTTTGAAAAATTTTATTCATGGATGGGCTAAGATTAATGACCACATGTGATAGGATCCACCAAATATAGGGAATTGTTTTTTAGTTCATGAATTCATCATACTTGTTTGATATGAATCGCCATTTTATCTTGAGGTCCAAATTATGATTCTATTGATGGCCCTCTCACTCCGTTTATGGATCCTTTACATCCTCAAATTGAAGGATCCATAATGTTATGATCAACGCTCCTTTTCATTACCTAGTCCCATGATCTCTCATACAACTATTACTTTACAGGATGTCACATCTGAGCAAATTTTTCATCCTAGGGGTAGGGTAATGTTAAATGAAACATACTTTCCCCATCTTCTAATATAAACATATAAGAGAGATTTGGAAATAAGTCACCAAATATTTGTTATATTGTAGAGGAAAGCACACTGTATATGATTTTTATACTCTTCGATTCATGGGTATCAGTCCATAAAAATGAAACCATGTCTGGATGAAATTAGATTGTATTTATGACCTATTGGTGACCCTTATATCCTTAATATGGTAGGTGTCTATCCTCTAACAGATAAATGGTCACCCATATATACTAGTGTATGTAGAGAATTCACTCCTCCCCTAGCTCATCAGGGATCTCATTATCTGATGTAGTTATGAGCTAGAACATGGTTAGGAGGTTTTTTAGGATAGCTAAATCTATATATCAATGTTTACCCCCTTTTTTAGTAATGTGGCTATCCTACAACTAGTCAAACCATAGAGGCTTTTTCTTCATATCAAATATAATTCAGGGTGATGTTTTTTAGGGTATTTATAGGGAACTAAGTATGGTTAACCATACTTTTGAGCCCCTAAGTATATAAAGTTTCTTAGAAAAGGGGTAGATTTCTTTATTCTAGAAAGATATTAAAATAGGGAGGTTTTTTTGTGAATTTCATGGGAAGATTATATATCATTGGGAGAGCTATCTTTCTTATTATCAAAATATTATTTTTATAAAGAGTATGAATACATTTGAGATATTTTGGATACATGTTTTACAACTTTTATGAAAATATATTTCAGATGATATGTTATGTGTGCCTTATTAATAATAATTTCTAGAATATGTCATCCTTCCTTTAATGGTAGAGCAGTAATAAATCTTTTTTCCTGAAATTCACGTTCATGAACATATGTTATTATGGGAATGTGATACCATTATAGAGAAGTTGTAGGAATATTATAGTGCGATTATGTATCATTGAAGTGGGTATGACCCTACCATTGGTTGGTTCCTTAAACATTTTAGTATACTAGGTTTATTCGAGAGTATGATCATGGTTTAGATAAGCATTACCCATTGAAATAAGATGATGGACATTTGGAATATGGGAAGGAATGTATAAATCCTTCTGTACACCCCCCTATGGATGCTAGTTTAATAATTAATTAGTTTGAGTAGGGATTTGATCCTAACACACTTGATGTACTGAAATGTACCGAGCTTTATAAATATAAGGGATATAAGCCTTGACAGAGGTGATTTTAAAAATAAATTGATGGAAGTATGTTGTTGTGTGTATATAATCATGATCATGTTCCTTTGGAGTATACCACTGTATTTCTTTGATTTGGATGTGCATATGTCCTAAGTATGTTTCTAAATTAGTTTGATGACCCTAATTTGAATGAGAAAATGTGACTGGTCATGTTACTCATCTATTATATAAATATATTTATAATACTACAAGATGGCAGAAATAATATATGATTTCTCCAGAATTTCCATGTGTTCATGTTGATCATGTTGATATGATGCTCCAGGTAATGGGATATGAATATATATATCTACCTATATTTGTATAAGTAATGGAATATGGCAGTGAAGTTCTTCTTTCATTTTTGGATATAGAGAAACATTAGTAGAATATGTGATAGAATATATGCATGCACATTCTCAGTCTCTAAAATAAACTGGAAGATATATTTGATTGAATAGGGTATATATGCACATTATTATACTCCATATTCCATCAAAATATGTCGAAGGGCTTCATGGGAGGGGTGAGAATATGTTTCTCTATATTTTCCTTATAAATATGTTCAAGTCAGTAATCATTATTTCATAATGGTTTTCAATAGGTTTTTTAATATAAGTGGAAACACCCAATGTTTATATATCCTTGGGGAAGATCTTTCCAAGGGTAGGCGCTCATTGGTAAATTTGGTCAAATAGGCTTAAGAATGCACATTGGCAGAGAGGATGGGATTTCAGGCACATCAAACTCTTTTAGGGGTAATTATTTCATACTCTTAGACTATCTTATATATTTAAGGTATGTTGGTGAATCCATTATTAATTCCCATGTGTGATGAGGGTTTCCATTGAATATAATAATTAATTACTAGAATTTGTGGAATTTATAATCAGAAATATGGTTCTGTGGTTATTCATCAATTGAGATATTCATATGTGTATAAGGTTATCCATCAAGTGTATCCCATTATGTAGATATAAGATATTTATTAGTCATTATGAGGATATTGGTTTTCTAGCCACATAGTGGTGCACTTTGAAGTGTATCAGCATCCCGGGAGAGAAGAGTTGTTTTTATATTGGGATCTAACCCATTTTATGGGATTCGTACAAATCCTCATGAAATGAATCATAACCCACATAGTTCATTGATGCTTAATGGGGCACATCATACCATCTAAGGTAAAGTGATAAGGAACTAACTATAATTTTTTTTGTAATGTAGTAAGGACGATAAGGTTAATGGTTTCCAGTAATTGTTTTCTATTGGACTTATGCTGAAGAACCCCAAGGAAGCTAGAAAGGATATGAATTTCCTTGTTGAATTGGACCCTTCTCAAAATTTGGACTAGAGAGAACGAGTTTGATTGGGGGTGTTGGGTTTGGACCTAAAAACGGATTTTTATGTACCCAATTTGGATGGGAATTACATACAACATATTTGAGGAGTGAGGACCTATGCTAATGGAGTCCATCAATGGTTTTTCTCATATGATAATATATCCCCTTGAAGGGATTATGTTGAGTAATTCTCTAGAAGACGATTCTTTAAATAATGAATTTGAGTTCATGAGATGTGGCTCGACTCATGGATTTTATTTTCGGGGAGGGGGGGGGGGTTGGGGCTTACTCCTCAGGAGTATTCCCTTTGAGCTCGGGCCCTATGTTTTCATCCAATTAATACTTATTATTGAAGGAATAAATGTTCTAGTGGTTTATTAATTGGTTCTTACACATGGTGGCTACCCTGGTAAATGGGATATTGATTATATATTACAACTAATGAGGATACCAACGTGGTTTGGGATAATGTGGACTTCATGACCACCATAAACCTCTATGGCCACATGAATCATGCTCGGTTTGAGAAACAATAAAAAATTAAAGATCCCACAAATCACATGATCATATTTTCCCTGATTTGGATAAACTTCCTAGAATATTCATGCTAATTAAAGTTCTCTAAAGGATGGTGAGAGGAAGATTAAATGGATTTTACCCTTTTGAAACATGCATCCAACATTGTGTGTCACACCCCATGTTTTCGTGGACCTTTTTTCGAATAATCTAAATTTTCATTTATGTCTTGCAATGCAATACGTAAAATATTCCTTTCACATGAAATAGACTTGGGGTATCTTAAAAAGAACATGGACATGGCATACATCACATTGAAGATCTAATTGGCGTAAATTTCATGAAACATCTACTTGGAATATTTTACATGGAACCTCAACTTGGCATATGTTACACACAACACTGATGTTTATACGAAAAAGCTATTTACTGTCATAATTATTTAAATGAGATTATTGTGGCCTATATGATAAAAATATAAATATGATTGGTAATAAATAAATTTAAAATAATTTCTATAATGTTTCTATATTAATAAAAAATGTATATAATGAAATATATAATTTTTGGTAAAACCCTTATATATTTTAAAAATACTAATTTCTCAATAAAACAAATTTTCAAGTACATTTATGGGAAACAATAAAAATCATTTAATAAAATTTTGAAACTAAATTGATAAAAAAACATAATTTTTAAATTTATTATTTCAAAATTAGCTCACGGTGAAATTTTGGGATTATTTTGAGACACATCATTTTTTGTTAAATAGTGAAAAATAACAGATTTTTATACAAAAATTATTTTTTATCTAATTTATTTATGAGGTTAAATTATATTTTAAATTGGTTTCAAATTTTAATTAGATAAAATTTATAAATTAATATAATTTAGTTCATTTATATAAACTTCACAATGAAATTGGATATAAAAACTTATCAAACTTTTGAATGTATTTATTTTAAAAACCAGCATTGTCGACCCGACTGTGAGATTAATTTTAAATTAATTTCTACAACTTATGTAATTAGATTTTATAAAATTGGATAAAATATTTGGATTCATCATAATTTATACGTTATAATAATATCAACATTGTTTTTGACAAAATAATATAAGTGAAAGTGATTAAAATTAATTACATCAATTAAGGTTAAATTAAACATAAAAAGGGACTAAACCATATTATTAAGCCCCAAGACAACCTATAAACTTGTCTAAAATACCTTTTATGTTAATTTTTTGACCCTATACTCCCTTTAAAATAATTTTTAACATTATTGGTTTCACTTTAAACATGAAAAACGTGGGTGGGATTCTCTCTTCAAGTATTTACAAGAGTGCCACTCCTCCTTCCTTATAAAAGGCTACCAACTCCCCCTCTTCTTCACAGCTCTCAAAAAGCTTATGTTCTACCATGATCTACCCAATAAACTTCCCTACTGTGAATCTTCCTCCTAGAAGAATCCACATGGGAAAAAATCTATCCAAGGAAACCTTTTCCTATAAACCTAAAAGAGTAACCTGATTTAGAGGTAACGTCTTCTCCCATGCTAATTTCTTTTAATTTCATTCAACATACTTTTCCACACTATTTATTCCATTATTGTATAAAAAATAAATTATCATAAATATAATAGTACTTTTATACTAATTTTTCATCCTACACTTACACACATATCCATCTAATGGGAAAAAACATATTCTTAACATGTATGGAAAATTATATCCTAACTAGACAAGATTGTACATTTTTCAATTACGTAATATCATGGTGGAAATAATGATGGAAAATATATTTATATATGTTTTAGATTATATTTTTTATTTATTTATTATTTTTTATCTTTTATAATACATATCTTATTTTAATTTCCATTTTGTATAATATGATAATATTGTTTGTTGATGTGTGGACTACCACCCCTCCAAGTGATGTGATTCGTCCACAAACTACATCGAATGTATTAAGGATGGTTTTAGTGAAATTAATTTATTTATATTAATTTATAATGATAATTTAATTATATTAAATACATATATATATATATATATATTATTTTCTTTCACACTTTCAAAATGTAAATAGAAAGAGAAAAAACGTTCTTGCATATGTATAACGTGTCATCTCCTTAAGCGTTGTATTCCATTTCATGCATAAAATTGTATAGATTATTATAATAAAACTATAAATTATATAAATTATATTTATATCATGTTTTACATTATGAAATCATGATATAATTATAAGGATCAAAGATATAAATTTTTTTGATACATGCGACGAATAAAGAAAATATTACATGAAGTGAAACTATAACCTAGGATTTTCAATAAGAGAGTAATATAAGGTCATGATAAAAACATATATGGTATTAGATATAATAATACCATTTTATAAAATATTTATAATAAATTTTTATCTATTATACCGGTTTCTTGAATGATTAGGAGGATAGTCAAGACGCAGGGTTAGGGGATTGCTTCTGACATTTTATTTTCATGAGATACATGCATTACTCACTACCCATACCTCTAGTGTGTTGTGTATACTTACCAAGTATGTATTAAATGATTCATAAATATAAATATATGATTATTTACATATCCATTATATTACTTTGATTCATGGGGTTTATGTTTTAAATGTTACCAAATCGGTAAAATACTTTTGTCCCAATTTTCCTTCTTTGGTGTAACGTTTTTTTATGCACCTAAATAAACTGTATAGGTGTATATACATCAATTTTAAAAGTGATATCATGAATATAATTATTTTAATGACATTTTAAGATTCATGTTATTTCATTTTCATACATGAATAGTATGAACCCAAGTAACCAAGTGGTAAGTGTTTATTCAAACAGTCTCATCAGTTTTCAAGTTTGTTAATGATTATACTCATTTGAGGAAATATCAAGATCCATCTCTCTAGAAAATTCACGAATTTTATTATACTCTGGATAATTGAGATATCCTCATGTATTAGTACCATTTTTATAATATTCAGTACATAATGTAATTAATACAATGGTTTTACAAAAATCATATCATAATTTTATCTTTGTCCAATAATATGTTTTATTTCAATAACCATGTTTTCAAAAACAATGTTCTCTGATGATACTAGAAGATCATTTTCATGAAAAGATGAATATAATTTTTTTTTAATGTTTTCAATGATTCATTTATATGTTTTCAAACCAATTTTCTTATAAAATTGTTTGTAATATGTTTTACGTTTTTAAAAGGGTTTTTCAATGAAGAAAATATATTGTCATTAATATATGTTTTTAAAAGATCATTAAAAATTATTTCCCATTTACGATAGAATCCATTGGTGTAACTCATTCCATTTTATGAAAATTATTCAATTTTTCTATTAATTTTCAATCTCTGAATTGATTATGTTTTGAAGGAATGATGTTTAAGAAACCCATTTCCCTTTAATGGGTTATATGCTTTTGAAACCCTCTTCTTATCACAAGTAATATTTTTGATGAAATCATTATGAAACTAATAATTTTCCAAAATTTATGATATGATTACAAGTATATAATAAACAATTAATTTTTTGGGTTATGATATGATTTTTAATGATCTTATAGAAATTTGTTGTATGATTTCACTATGATATGGGTGAAACCTATATCTCCCTCTAATTCATTGGGTAAATACTTTTATCTCATGAGATTAACATGAATGGAAAGATAAATAAACATGGTTCTGTATTAATAGGCTGGAATGGGAAATGAACATAGTTCATTATTATAAGGATGGAATGGGGAGTGAACTCTGTTATGTATTAAAGGAATGGAATGTGGTGTAAACCATGTTTAATAAATGAATTTATCCATAAAGATGGTCTTGATTGTAATACATCGAATACTATAAAAAACATTATATATTCTTATGTTTCTTCCAAAATTCCATTTTTTATTCATGTGATATGATTTTATAGATTATGTTCATTATTTCCTTATGATTCATTTCTTATAAACTTACAATATCTCTACCATGATTCAGGTATATGATATTTGATATGTAGGATATGTTTTTCTATTTTCATGATCATGTTCTCATACCCTTATTCACATGATTATGGTTACATATTTCTCTTTTTTACCCTTAAATAGCATACAACATCACCCCTTTAATGCTTCCATCCTCAGGTTATGATGTTTTGTATTATGTATGATGTGCATAATAAGGGTGTTAGTCAGGAAAAACCTAGTGGGATAAAATATATCATTTATGTACAAGTTTTTAAATATCCATGTTTCCAAAGGAACAAGACTAATATGGTCTTTGGGCATTTGTTTTTTGTATTTTTTATGTATTTTGAAAATGTTATATAATGTTAATGTATGAAATGTGAGGGTCCAATTAATGTGGATGCTAGGATTTTGGCTAGACTCTATTTTCACATGATTCAGTACGATTCATAGATTAAAGTGAGACTCAAAATTAGCAATAATATCTTGAAAACAAACACATATACTCCTCAACTGGTTGTAATCATTACCATCCCCATTATGAACTAGAGCCTCCATGTCTTAGAGACGACAAGGGTTGGACATAGTTAAAACCCTTGTAACTGAGACCAGTAACTCCCTTGCGATATCCCTAGTGTAATAGTTCCCATAACCATTTGAATACACACTCACATGCACCACAAGGACCCTGACCGACCAACTAGAAAAGTGTGGGAAAAAATTTACCATTATAATACACACCCAAATGGGTGACACGCTGTTGTTCCACATCCCATGGTTGTGCTTGTCAAGAGGTTTTGGGGGAGGATTCAAATTGGTCCCTTTCAGGCAACGATGCCAAAGGAGAAGGAGTACTACCATTAGTGGTGTGGAAGTGGAATCAATGAGTGAATAAAATTGGGTCTATGCACAAGTTCTGGGCACAGGTGATTGGTGTTGGTACTGGGAAAAGTGCATAGTAGGAACTGGAATAAATCATTCGCAAAAAGGGGAGGCCTACACGAGATGAATATTTATTTTATAAGGATAACCTGTGAAAATACACATATGTAAGGATTTATCCTAAGCACCATGGTTCTCCTCAGTGTTCCAGGGAGGGGTCTTGTGTGGGTCCATTATTAGGGGGAGGTTCGTCATGAAGGTGGTTTTTCTTTAGCAGAAATTAGTTATTTGTACATGTTTCTTGTGTTTGGGAAACTGAAAGGAAATTGATATGACATATCCCCCTTAGTTTCTTCTTCTCTCGAGTTTCAGAGAGAAACCTCGAGAATTTTTGGACACCTGAGTGAAGGGGTTATGTATCCAAATCTTTATACTTCTTACTATTTTTTTCAATTGTTCAAATAAAAAAATCTTGGGTACTATTTACAGGAAACAAGGGGACCCTTATAAAATGGGGTTACCTTCTCATGTCATTGGTGTAGGATCTCGGTGTCTGTTCTCTGTTCAAGGTATTCCTACCATATTGTTGTGTGAATGGGGACTGCATCGGCCTTCTAATGCATACGTGTGTACACAACATGGGTTGGTCTAGTACTTTTATTCTAATTGGGATTTTATCACTTAAACATACTAAAGGTTATTTTTCACAATTTTTTCACCCCTCTTTGTTAAATAGAGTGTGCCCCCCCAGGATTGGATCCGATGTAAATAGGAGGGTCTATTCCTGATGAAAAACATCTAATAGATAATGATGGTTTTCTCGAAGAAGCGCACAGCTCGTCGGTGCAAGGCTACGACATAGGTATAGTGCACAGATCTACAGCACAGACTCGGAAAATAGGTTCCTAGTGCATTCCATCAATGTCTATAAATACTATAGGCCCCTTTTTCATTTTCCTCAGTTTTCAGACAATGAATATTCTCTCTCACCGTATATCTTCTCCACTCAATAGTTTGGTCCTCCAATTTCTCTATGGCCACCAAAAGAATTTACAAAGGTGCAACCCCCATTGTGATGGCACTTCATGGACACAAACAATGTTGAGTATCCGTCATGAAGGTCCTAATTGTGGCATATTTTCTTGGAATCTTGTTTAAGGGACTACATGTAGAACCGTGTTAAAGGGGTTGTGAAACATACTTCTATTGTCAAAATTTAGAATCATTCCAAGTAATTTTTTTTAAAATTTTAGGTCAATATTTGAACTTATTGGGAAAAATGATGATTTATTATGGGGTTTTAAGGTCCACTTTAATGACCTCTAATGAAGAAGTTGTAGAAATTTCATCTGAAATGGTCAGAGCTATTGGACCAAGTTACTATGACCTGGTTGAGTCATCTCTATCAGATCTAGAATGCTTTTTGGAATCTTAACAATTTTAATACTAATGATGTGACTATATGATAATGTATTTTCTTATTATTTTGAGGGATGAAACTATCCCTGGGGTTAATAGCTGTTTACTAATGTCCTAGTTCATTAGGAACACCATGATATCATTTGCCATCATATCCAAAAATGTTGTTTATATTAAAGAAGGGATAGTTCCAATTTTTTATTTAATGAATCACTCCAGCTGCACTCTATTTGTGAAATTTAATATCCATTAAACTAATCGTATTATTTATGATTCATCCTTATGTACTTCACAGATTGGTCACACTCACGGATGGAAGGATAACTATGACATATGGTCTAGAATTGGATTCAGGGTCGAGTGGTTGTTGGCGTACTGGTTGTGATGAACATGTAGTGAATTCTAAAAGAACATGAAAGATTTCTATATCTATGAAAATGTTTTGGTAATACAAACTTTCATATTTAAGAACCTCGATATCATCCCTAAACTGTATAGTTGATGAAGTACACCAGAAAATTATTTCTACATGATGCATAGGGATATTGGAATTATCCTCTAGGATTTCTACCGAATTTTTGGGTTCCCCATTCTAGGAATGATGTGCGATGAATTCATCCCACCCAAGTTAAAATGGATGATGTTTAATGGAAACAACTATTGGACCATGAACATTTCATAAGAGCGGAGAAATTGTATATTAACGATCCTCACCCCAGGGAAGAAATCCATATAAGAATGTGGATGAAAGATTTCTTCGAACCAACAAGAGAAGGTCCCACTTGTTGGTTTCCTATTATATCTCCCAACATAGAGAATTATGGTTCTCCTTGAAAATTATGACTTACACAAGTGATTGGTGAATTTAGCTGTTGGGTTAATAATGTCAACCCCAAGCTTGATGCAATGACTCTGCTGGATAAATTTCTCAATGTGTGGAAAGGTGATTATCTATTTCCAGTCATTGAGTCCAGTGGTGTTGTGAAGCTAGAGACTTTTTTTATAGCAACCAAACAATAATAGGGAATGTATAAAAGGATTGTTACACCTATTCAGAAAATCTATTACCTTTTTTTGATGGATGAATACAATTTGAAGTCATCATTTATGATTGTAGGTATGTTTCAAGTGTTGTGTGGATGGAATTGAAAACATTTCAGTTCATATGTGATGTTGAGCTCTGTTAAAATCCTAAATAATCTATTCCAACCATTTATTATGGGTTATTCTTGAATATTCCTTTGAACCTAAAGCATGACAACGTTTTAGAGAAACTAAATGTGTTGGTGGAATTTAACTTCTTTCTTTATGGTTACCCACTGATAGTTAAATTTACCCATTATGGAAAGGAAAAAAATTATATCTGTTATTGTACATGATATCATGTTAAGAGAGTGTAATGTTTCCCTACATTGATAGTGAGATCATCGTTGAGGCTTATGATCTGTAACAATTCACCTTCTAGATTAAATGTCTTGAATAGTCAAGAATATTTCCCCAAGTGCATGTTTTATCTGATAAGCATTTGATGGTAGCCCAAAAAATATCGATCTTGATGACCATGTATATATCCAAAATATCAATCACACTACCTCCAACGGATGCATCAATTGGCTTGGAGGCTGGGTATTCCAAGTCATGGATCTTATCAGACACACATAGGGTATTAATGAAGGGAATTTACCAGGTCAAGGACAAAAAACTCCTTTTCATGGAATACATGGTAATATGGTTCAAACTAAATAAGATCATACTGAAGCTAGGTTGCCTATAAATTGTTCTCAGGAAAAGACCATCAGGAAAACTAGGGTCGAGAAGACCATAACTCCTTTTATAAGATAGTCTAGTTTCCATCGTCAAGAGGAGGCCCGCATTTTATACCCTCGATCTCAATTGAATGCATTGATTCATGAAAATTCATACAAATCAAAGTGTTTTAATTCCTTATCATAGTCAGCCACATTATATCCAAATTACATACAACCCCATGTGATTCATGTTTGGGAGAGAATAACTAGTGATGGTAGAGATGTGTGAGAGTTCCTCCAGGTTACCCTATAAATCCAAGAGTTGGTTGAGTTTAGATAAGACTATAATATCCACCATGATTGTGGTTTCACTGAGGTGACAAGGTAAATTAAGGAGTTGAAGCCATTGATATACACGGACAATGATCAAACCGCGGTATTAAAAAACAGTTTCCCGCATTCTCAGCCAAGGAATTCTTGAGGGGGTAACTATTGATTCTGAGTATGAATAGGAAATCTACCTCAACCCTAATAATTAATTTATCATTCCCTTTCTCTTAACTGATCTCTAATCCACCATCATTAATCTTGAGAGTATTTTATTTCCCAGATCATAAAGGAAGTAGAAGATGAACCTATCGGGGAATAAGAATTAGTAGTAGTGTCTAGGTCATGGATATATGGTCCCACAGAAACCCCTATTAATGTAGTGGATGATATCCTCGATTCCTTGGGGTTAACCCTAGGTTATGGTACCATTATGGTGGAGATGGTAGTGGGAACCCCTCAACTGTCACCTCAATGTCTTTCCAAAATGAGGATTAAGACATTTCCTTCACCATATTATGAGAGGAATAGAAGGTGGGAATTAATATTGTCCTGATGCATGCATTGCAAAAATACATTGTGTTATCCTTTGATACCATGTCTTGTGTGACATCATCACTCTAAATGTATTGTAATTTTTCAAAATCTTCATCACTTTCATCCTAGAAGGTGTCTGGCACTAATTCTTGAGGATTAAGAAAGGTACCCTTGTGGAGCCATAGATTCATGTTGATGAATGAGTCAATATAATGGATGAGGTTTCATGAGATGTGACCACGTATACCCCTAGTTATGTATAGATGGGATGATTCCACGTAAATGTTTGATGTAGTCTTTCATGTTCCATGTTTTTTTAACTTCCTCTTCATCTTCATATTTCATATCCACGACCCACACTTGAGGATGCCACAATAGCCAATCTGCTTCTTCTTTCCTTCCTGGGAGAGATCAATGGAAATCTAAATAGTTTGAAAAATATGTTGATACCAACCCTAACTTTATAATGTCTAATGATGTCATGCCTTATGAGAAGTCGGCATAGGGGGTTTACAGAAGAGCCAATTAAGGTTCTTTGTAACGTGTCTTATATATCTCTACTAGTGAAGATGCTTTGAGACACGAGGTAATGTACCATAATGTATTGGATATATGTAATCTAGAAATTGATATTCCATTTCCTATCATGAAATTTGTGGAATTCTATAAGGAATAATAAGGATGTGAGTTTTATTTTTCTTGATTGTTGAAACACAGTTGACATTATTTCACTCAATTCTTCACATCAAAGCATAACTTGTACATATTTTTCTACAGAGAATATTTTCGGTTCACTTCATGAATGGGGAATTCAATTCAACTATATTAATGTTGTCAAGGTAGATATCACTGATAATCATGAAGTGGAAAATTCTGAAGAGATTTTGGTCATAGTTACCGAGAAAACTGAGGAGGATGTTACTCATTATGAGGCTCCTTCTCAAGGAGTTGAGGTTGTGGGTGATGAAGATGTATCAATTTCGACAATAAATATAATAATGGACAAGTCTCATCATCTATTTCAGTATAATAACTTATATAGCTTCTTTAAGACTTCATAAGTTAAGGAGAATTGCTAACTGGTATTTAGTGTCATCGAGTTCGACCACTAGACTTGTGATTGGGGAATTTATTCATGTTCCCCCAACATTGGTGGGTGTGGCCAAGTTTATTTTGGGGAGAGAAGAATATGGAGGCTCATTGAGTGCACATATCTATGATTATGTATCTCCTTCCACAATTGTCTTTGAGATTGATCCAAAGATGCATGAGGCTTTTCACCTTACACAACTTCTGGTCTGGAAATATATATGGAAGTCATTCAGGGATACGCCTCATGGGGACATTCGATCAAAACTTCTTCTAATTCTATTTATGATTTGAAAGATGGGATATAGAGTATTCAATTAACATGAGATCTATGATATGGTTAAGGTGAATAACCGAAAAAGGGAAGAGCAGCGAAGGATACAAAAATTATGATGTGGAGCAGGTGGGCTATTTGAGGAACTCAGAGCTGTCACAATCCAAGCTGTGGTCAGCCACTCTAAAGAGGGGGAAAATTATCAGGATCACCATTATGAAAATATATTCAAAATAATGTTCCTTGAAGAATAAATAAATGATACATGGGAATATGTATCCCAACTCCACCAATCTTTTGAAGGGGCATTGTCATAAAGGAGAGATGATGTCTGTGTTAAGTAAGAGAATCTTTTTAAAGGTATGGAGGATACTGCTATGAAAACAGCTAAGCTTCAATAAGTTGTGCTTATTTCTTAGAGTTCCATTCAACATATCAATTCTTGAATCAAGGGAATATAGTAAATTTTTTTACATATTCTCTATCATGTGGAAGTTCCACTGTGCTTCATAACAGAAATTAAATGTATTTCATTTCTTCCAGGTTGCATTTTTTCATCCATATTTTCATTCTATGATCATAACATAATATTGAAGAAAATATGAATAACAATTTGTCTTTATATCAGCTGGTCATAACCACAGTGATAGGGATGGGGGAAATTATCTTCTTTTTGTCTAATCCATGGGGCGTAGCGAGTGTAGTTTGACTATTTCTCAGTTCGTATAGGCAAGACTACAAACTCATTGTCTTTTTTCATCACCCTAATTTTTTTAATGATAAATTATAATAGTGAATTTGTGGGTGACATTTGGATTTTTCTTAGACCTCCCTTTTCTTTTTTTTTCTAACATGTTTCATTCTTCTTTTTTATGGGTAGTTTTATAAGGCCCCATCCTTAAACCTTACTTAATCTTGAGTTATTACAGGATTACACATTGAGGATCTTTTCAGGTTTAGAGTTTTAGAGAATTAGATCATGAAACTTGCATTACATTCCACATTTAAACAAAGTGGTTACATAAAAGACAATATTCATTCTTCCCATCAACGGAAACCTATTTAAAATAAAACACGAAATCTTTCTTGACACATCCTTCACACTATCATCACATCAAAATGAGTTGATGAGAGATAAAAAAGTGTATCTCATGACTTGGACATAAAATTTACATCAATAAGGATATATGAGAACATATCCCAACATAACAATATGTAATTTAAAATACCCAATAAAGAAGTCTTTTAAGAAGAGGAGGGTGAAAGGTTCCCTTACCGACTTGGGTATCTTTCAAAACATACACCCCATGAAATAAGGACAATAGATCATTGATGTAAATACTCACAAACGAAATTATATTACACAAAGAGTAGAATAATGGAAAGTACATACACCACTCAATGTAATTTGTGGCAAATGTAGCATAAATCTCACGGGAATAAAAGTGAGATGAAAAATCCCTTACGAAAACTCGGCAGCCTAACGGCGCCACATAAAACTTCCGAATATAAATTGATGAGATCAAATAGGGTATCTCATCACATTACAATAAAATGTACAGAAAGAGGAATATAAAAGAACATCCCCCATCATAACAAATAGTAGCTTAAAAGAAGTGACATAAAGGGGAGTACTTAAAGAGAAAGAGAGAGGTTAGATCTCTTACGAAAATTCGGCAGCCTATCGGCGCCACTTAAAACTTCCAAAATAGATTGATGAGAGAGAATAGGGTCTCTCATCACATGAACATAATAATTAATGTAAATGTAATATAAAATATCATACCAACAACAAGAAAGATGAGCATTAAAAGGAACGACATAAAAGAGTGTACTTAAAAAGAAAGAGAGGAGTAGGATCCCTTACCTCGGGTCCGACTTGACTCGATCATTCTTTAATCTCCTGAATAATAAACTTGAGTCAATTTATACTTGATTAAGAACCTTTTTAAAGTTCATTATTCCTTTTATATCACTTATTACCATGTTATAAACATTATGTAACCATTTAAGTTAATAATGTTTGTTTTTTCGATATTTGGTTCTTAAGTCGAAAGTGGACTTCTTACAATTACATGTTGTTCATGTGGTCAAAGGTTCTTTATATCCAGAATGAAATTACTGATTTGGATATCATATATATCATATATATCCAGCATAAAAATGTATTTATAATATTACATAATCATTTATAGTTAAGAAATCAAATGCACCGTTCATGGAGACGGTAAGTAGTACGTACGCATGAACGCTACTTTCATTTCTTTGTCATATTAATAGAATTTAAACTAAATGAGAGGTATGTATATTTTAATTACAGAATTATATTCATCATTTAGATGGATCATTCCTCATATATATCCATTATATACATGTACATATAATAGTACATTACA
Source organism: Viscum album (assembly GCA_963277665.1). Lineage (NCBI taxonomy): Eukaryota > Viridiplantae > Streptophyta > Magnoliopsida > Santalales > Viscaceae > Viscum > Viscum album. Next base: position 474,639,192 of record OY728151.1, read on the forward strand.
TTTGGGGATAAGAAATGAAATGCACCGTTCATGGAGACAGTAAGCCGTACGTACGCATGAACGCTACTTTCATTTCTATCTCATACTTTAATGGAAAGAAATAATAATGATATAGAGGTATATAATAATTCCAGTATAACATCATATATAATAACATTAAATCCATCTTTTATACGTCCCACATATGGCATTAACGAATCACATCACTTTGAGGGGGCGGTAGTCCGCACTTCCTAAAATGAAGATATCGCGTATACACATAATGGAAGCCATGAAGGTAAGACACAAATGAAAAATACAGAAGCATAAGTAAAAAATAAACATATTATATATCATATAAAAAAATAGTGACATCATAATGGCCACCTTTGAAGGTGTTAAATGAGTTTTGAACAATCATCGTTTCGGGAGGCAGAATTTCGCCATCCACGGAAACCGTATGTTCTTTAACCATTTGATGTAGTTGTGTGAGAGTGTAGCTGGAATATATATTATAACAAAATACTAGTATATTGAAGATACTGGTGTTGTTACAAAAGAAATAAATAAAAAGAGTTTAGGGGGTTGGAGAAGCAAAATAAAACAAATGAACATGAAAGAATGAATTACCTTTAAAAGTGTAACTCCTTTTGATTTGAGCCTAAAGGCTTCCTTTGAAAGGATTCTGCCCAAAGGGAATCCTCTAGGATGAGGAGAGGGATGTGGAGAGAGTAAATGGGCAGGTTTTGGCCGATCCAAAGGCTTGAGGAGTGTGTGAAATGAGGTAGAGGTGGGGGCCTTTTATAAGAGGAGAGGAGGGGCACTTTTGGAAAGTAAAGAAATATTACTTTATTTGAAAATGTGTTTCATTTTTAAAAGGTCCCACATTGATATAATTGGTGGATAAGGTGTTAAGGGTTCTAAATCCACTCATCCAATTGGTTTTGGAAATGTGTAGTTCCTATATTTTACATTATCTTTCCATTTTATTTAAATCGTCAAATAATGATGTCATCGCTGCATCATTATTATGTCATTAAAAATTTATTTTATTTAATGTCTAAAAATTATAAAAAAATCTCTATGATTTAGGAAATCTTTTTATCTTTCCAATGACTATTTATAATCAAAATTTGGACTTGTGGAACCCCATATAAAAACTGTTTTAGTAAAACAACTCATGTTTGTGTCAATTTAATTTTAACATTAAATAAAAATATATTATTGTCATTTTCCAAATAAAGTGGCTCCATGGTGTCCCGAAGTTGTTCCATGGCTTTTCTTGGTCTGAAATGACTCACCCAATAGGTGTAGTACAAGTGTCATGGTGTTTTCACATTCTTATAATATCATTTTTACCTTAAATGACACTAATTACCTCTAATCGCGATTAATGAAAAAAAGTTACTATTCACCAAAAAATTATTTTCATCCCATTGAACCACATTTTACATACTAATGACAACCATGTATGTCGGATTTTCAAAATTCAATACACATTAGTGGTAAACTTTCATTTAACTGAAAAATCAGTTTGCTTGATTACCACTTAGTGGTGTCACTATTCATCAAAAATTGATGTTTTTCAGAAAAATCCCAAAAATTCACCCTAAGCTATATTTGATATTCCGAATTCAAAAATGAAGTCCATTTTACAAAATTCAAAACATATTAGTCACATTAATTAATTTAATAATTAATTCCCGCTGTCAGAGCAAATAGCGTGTTTTTATAAAACAATAAGTATCAAAAGATTGACACTAGTTTAAGTCTGATTTCAAAGTGAAATTAATTCCAACGACCACTATTGGATTTAATGGTAAAAATATTTTCTAATTTCACTTTAAAACCAATTCAAAATATAATCTAATCATATAAATAAATTAGATTAAAAAGGGGTTTTGAATTAAAATACAACATTTTACACTATTCATTAAAAAATGTACTTTATCGGAAAAATACCAAAAAATTACACAAAGTAAAATTTGATGTCCTGATTCTTAATAAGAGTTTTATTTGGTCCAAAATAATGTTTAAGAGTGAACAAAACTATATTTAATGACAGTTCGCCATCAAAAGGCGATAAGTGAACCTTTAGTGAAAACTAGGGCATATATGCATAAAATTGAATTCTTTCTGTATTTTAAGCCTCTATCCTTTATTGGATAAATGTAAAAACATTTAAAAACATATATAATCATATTTTAGTTATTTCTATCCATTCCCGCCAATACAACAGCTACACGTTAACTACCATTTAAAAATAATATTATTTTAATATTAGAGTGCAGCGTAAGATTCCCAGGAAACTCGTTGTTGCGTTTTGGGTACACCATCGAGCATAGCGTCCCTTTTAAAGTCATTTAAATATTTTATTCACAAATATGGATAAATATGAAATGTCATATTCTTTATTTACCTGGGGTGTTACATCCTTCGCCCCTTTTGGGAATTGCGTCCTCACAATTTTAAAATTGCTCTTGGAAACATCCTTGAAAGTCCTACATCGGAACAAGGATCGGTAAAACAATCACTTTAAAATAAAGAAATATAAGCACAGAGGTCACCTGAGTTAACCCATACTAGGATTCCAAGTATGAAAATATGGACATGGAGGAAAAAACAAACGGTCATGTTCTCATGGAGAGTGATAGAAAACATGTTTAGGAGAAAGTTAACCATGAGAAAATCACAAACTTATGATGGGTTAAACGGTATTCAATTCCCCAATAGGAAAAGTTAATAGACAACATTTCTTTTAAGATACTTTTTATTGGGGAATTTATTCATAAGGAAACATAATCACTTATCATGTTGACTTTCAACTTTTATTAGATTCCTTACACAAACTCATATTTTCTCCAAAAGGCGAGTATTTAGGAAGACTTGTTCACATTAAGAGTACTATAATCAACTTTTAGAAAATCACCTAATCCACAAAAGAGAACTATATACTTCCCATGTCTTTAGACTTTAACCAAAACCAAAACCAAAAAGGCTAGTACAAGATCAGATAATCCAGAAAAGGATAACCATTTATAAAAAAGAAAATCTATGATTAATCTCTAAAATTTGTCCAACAAAACCCAAAGACCAACGAGGACCATTAGATAAACAATTTGTCCATAAAATTCATCAAAGTAAACCAATATAAGATTGAAACCCAAACATTTTAAGGATTTAGTCGCATAGTCTTCCAAGTTAAATCGTAACATTTATCTCCAAACAACATCAGATGCTCCTAAAGTCTCGCATTGAAAAGTAATTAACCTAATCACATATCCTCCATGATAGGTTAATCATTTTCATAAATAACCCAAAATCATCTTACTCATAATTCATAAAATCATATAACCAGAAAGAATTAGTCAAACTAACCAGGGACTTCACGTAGTCCAGTGGTAGGCGATAAATACCAGTCGCACTATGGTTGTGGGTTCGATTCCCGCAGCTTTGTCCGACGCGACGGGTTGTCACACGGTCTGCGTGTTGTCCTTTTTCCAAAACTATATAATTCTTAAAACATTCCCCCAAAATGAGATAAAATCTACAAAGATGATCATAACATATTTTAACCTCAAGTTTATCTCATGCCTTTAATTTTCCATCATACCATATAACAACCCATAATTACATCAAAAGTAAGGATCATATAAACCCTAATGGTTACCTTAATAATTATTACCTGAATTTATACATCGAGTTGGCCATCTCGTACATGATTCATTAGAGAACTCACCATGGTTTTAGTGGTTGATCATGATTCCTTGTTAGTTGGTTTAGAACAACCATGATATTCCTCATTGAATCCCCCATCTCATCCAGTCTCTTAATCAGAGAACCACCACAGTTTCCTTCAAACCCATTGTCACTTTGGTGCCTGCTATATCCAGCCATTTTCTAAAACCAAAAAGGTCAGTGTGAGTATATCAACAAAACCATCATGTAATAATGAGGAAGGTAAACACTAAGATATACTTACTCATTCACTTTACCTAAAACTAGGATTCTTTCTGAAATCCTAACCATTATGGTAATGTAACTTATGCTTAAAGAATACCCTAACCTCTAAAGTTATCTAAACCGACCTCTGATACCAACTATAAGGCCCCAGCCTTAAACCTTACTTAATCTTGAGTTATTACAAGATTACACATTGAGGATCTTTTCAGGTTTAGAGTTTTAGATAATTACATCATGAAACTTGCATTACATTCCACATTTAAACAAAGTGGTTACATAAAAGACAATATTCATTCTTCCCATCAACAGAAACCTATTCAAAATAAAACACGAATTCTTTCTTGACACATCCTTCACACTATCATCACATCAAAATGAGTTGATGAGAGATAAAAAAGTGTATCTCATCACTTGGACATAAAATTTACACCAATAAGGATATATGAGAACATATCCCAACATAACAATATGTAATTTAAAATACCCAACAAAGAAGTCTTTTAAGAAGAGGAGGGTGAAAGGTTCCCTTACCGACATGGGTATCTTTCAAAACATACACCCCATGAAAGAAGGACAATAGATCATTGTTGTAAATACTCATATACGAATGTATATTACAAAAAGATTAGAATAATGGACAGTACATACACCACTCAATGTAATTTGTGGAAAATGTAGCATAAATCTAACGGGAATAAAAGTGAGATGAAAAATCCCTTACGAAAACTCGGCAGCCTAACGGCGCCACATAAAACATCCGAATATGGATTGATGAGATCAAATAGGGTATCTCATCACATTACAATAAAATGTACAGAAAGAGGAATATAAAAGAACATCCCCCATCATAACAAATAGGAGCTTAAAAGAAGTGACATAAAGGGGAGTACTTAAAGAGAAAGAGAGAGGTTAGATATCTTACGAAAATTCGGCAGCCTATCGGCGCCACTTAAAACTTCCAAAATAGATTGATGAGAGAGAATAGGGTCTCTCATCACAAGAAAATAAAAATTACAGTAAATGTAATATAAAATATCATACCAACAACAAGAAAGATGAGCTTTAAAAGGAACGACATAAAAGAGTGTACTTAAAAAGAAAGAGAGGAGTAGGATCCCTTACCTCGGGTCCGACTTGACTCAATCGTTCTTTAATCTCCTGAATAATAAACTTGAGTCAATTTATACTTGATTAAGAACCTTTTTAATGTTCATTATTTCTTTCATATCACTTATTACCATGTTATAAACATTATGTAACCATTTAAGTTAATAATGTTTGTTTTGTCGATATTTGGTTCTTAAGACAAAAGTGGACTTCTTACAATTACATGTTGTTCGTGTGGTCAAAGGTTCATTATATCCAGAATGAAATTACTGATTTGGATATCATATATATCATATATATCCAGCATAAACATGTATTTATAATATTACATAATCATTTATAGGTAAGAAATGAAATGCACCGTTCATGGAGACGGTAACAGTACGTACGCATGAACGCTACTTTCATATCTTTGTCATATTAATGGAATTAAAACTAAATTAGAGGTAGGTATATTTTAATTACAGAATTATATTCATCATTTAGATGGATCATTCCTCATATATATCAATTATATACATGTACTTATAATAGTACATTACATTTGGGGATAAGAAATGAAATGCACCGTTCATGGAGACGGTAAGCCGTACGTACGCATGAACGCTACTTTCATTTCTATCTAATACTTTAATGGAAAGAAATAATAATGATATAGAGGTATATAATAATTCCAGTATAACATCATATATAATAACATTAAATCCATCCTTTATACGTCCCACATATGGCATTAACGAATCACATCACTTTGAGGGGGCGGTAGTCCGCACTTCCTAAAATGAAGATATCGCGTATACCCATAATGGAATCCATAAAGGTAAGACACAAATGAAAAATACAGAATCATAAGTAAAACATAAACATATTATATATCATATATAAAAATAGTGACATCATAATGGCCACCTTTGAAGGTGTTAAATGAGTATTGAACAATCATCGTTTCGGGAGGCAGAATTTCGCCATCCACGGAAACCGTATGTTCTTTAACCATTTGATGTAGTTGTGTGAGAGTTTATCTCGAATAAATATTATAACAACATCCTAATATATTGAAGATACTGGTGTTGTTACAAAAGAAATAAATAAAAAGAGTTTAGGGGGTTGGAGAAGCAAAATAAAACAAATGAACATGAGAGAATGAATTACCTTTAAAAGTGTAACTCCTTTTGATTTGAGCCTAAAAGCTTCCTTTGAAAGGATTATTCCCAAAGGGAATCCTCTAGGATGAGGAGAGGGATGTGAAGAGAGTAAATGGGCAGGTTTGGGCCGAGCCAAAGGCTTGAGGAGTGTGTGAAATGAGGTAGAGGTGGGGGCCTTTTATAAGAGGAGAGGAGGGGCACTTTTGGAAAGTAAAGAAATATTACTTTATTTGAAAATGTGTTTCGGTTTTAAAAGGTCCCACATTGATATAATTCGTGGATATGGTGATAAGGGTTCGAAATCCACTCATCCAATTGGTTTTGGAAATGTGTAGTTCATAGATTTTACATTATCTTTCCATTTTATTTAAATCGTCAAATAATGATGTCATCGCTGCATCATTATTATGTCATTAATAATTTATTTTATTTAATGTCTAAAAATTATAAAAAAATCACTATGATGTAGGAAGTCGTTTTAGCTTTCCAATGACTATTTATCATCAAAATTGGGACTTGTGTAACCCCACTTAAAAACAGATTTAGTAAAACAACTCATGTTTGTGTCAATTTAATTTTAACATTAAATAAAAATATATTATTGTCATTTTCCAACTAAAGTGGCTCCATGGGGTCCCCAAGTTGTCCCATGGCTTGTCTTGGTCTTCCATGACTCACCCAATAGGTTTAGTACATGTGTCATGGTGTTTTCACATTCTTATAATATCATTTTTACCTTAAATGACACTAATTACCTCTAATCGCGATTAATGAAAAAAAGTTACTATTCACCAAAAAATTATTTTCATCCCATTGAACCACATTTTACATACTAATGACAACCATGTATGTAGGATTTTAAAAATTCAATACACATTAGTGGTAACTTTCATTTAACTGAAAAATCAGTTTGCTTGATTACCACTTAGTGGTGTCACTATTCATAAAAAATTGATGTTTTTCAAAAAAATCCCAAAATTTCACCCTAAGCTATATTTGATATTCCGAATTCAAAAATGAAGTCCGTTTTAAAAAATTCAAAACATATTAGTCACATTAATTAATTTATTAATTAATTCCCACTGTCAGAGCAAATAGCGTGTTTTTATAAAACAATAAGTATCAAAAGATTGACACTAGTTTAAGACTGATTTCAAAGTGATATTAATTCCAACGACCACTATTGGATTTAATGGTAAAAATATTTTCTAATTTCACTTTAAAACCAATTCAAAATATAATCTAATCATATAAATAAATTAGATAAAAAAGGGGTTTTGAATTAAAATACAACATTTTACACTATTCATTAAAAAAATGAACTTTATTGAAAAAATTCCAAAAAATTACACAAAGTAAAATTTGATGTCCCGATTCATAATAAGAGTTTTATTTGGTCCAAAAGAATGTTTAAGAGTGAACAAAACTATATTAAATGACAGTTCGCCATCAAAAGGCGATAAGTGAACCTTTAGTGAAAACTAGGGCATATATGCCTAAAATTTAATTCTTTCCGTATTTTAAGCCTCTATCCTTTATTGGGTAAATGTAAAAACATTTAAAAACATATATAATCATATTTTAGTTATTTCTATCCATTCCCGCTAATACAACAGCTACACGTTAACTACCATTTAAAAATAATATTATTTTATTATTAGAGTGCAGCGTAAGATTCCCAGGAAACTAATTATTGCGTGTTGGGTACGCCATCGAGCATAGCATCCCCTTTAAAGTCATTTAAATATTTTATTCACAAATATGGATAAATATGAAATGTCATATTATTTATTTACCTGGGGTGTTACAAGTTTAAATCCATGCAGGTCAAACTGTTATGGATAGTGTTTTAGGTCAAACATTTTTGAACGCAATGTTTGAAATAGTGACCCAAAAAGGGTTTGTTTGCCATGAATGTTTCAAAATTATTTATATATCTAGTGGGGTTCATGCATTATGATTTTTTAGTTCTCAAATCCAGATAATTATATTAGGGAATATAGGATGTCTCTTTTAAGGATGATGTTACAAACGATTGAAAAAACTCTTTTTGTGGTATGTTTTATGTAATTCCAACTAGGTCTTGTAATTATTAGACAAATAATGGAATCATTTAGATGTGATGACTTGAGATTTGTTAGAATCTTATGAAAAGTCAATAGGGGTGTATTACAGCCAATTCAGGAGAACAATATCTTAGGAATTATGACATTTAATTTCTGATGGGTGATGGGAGTTTGTGGTGTCTTGGATTTATCAAGACCATAATGGGTGGATTTTACAAATGAAGGTGTTTGATAATTAAGAGAATATGTATATTGGAGTGTTGTAGGAAGGTAAAATCACTCTAACAAAACTGTAGCTAGAGTCAAGGAGGGTACATATTGTGAGATGGTTGATTTAATAGGGGTTGGACCCTTTCTGAAAATGGCTAATGTATTGTTCTGTGTAATGTCAGGTAAACCTAACATTGAATATGTAGTTTATCATCTTATGTCTATTATGTTAGGGTATGTAGTTTAAATTCATATAGTAAGGAAATTTTAAGGCTATAACTTATGGTATTTAGCTATGATCGAAAGTTTGATGATTCTCCCATTATTGGTAATTTGTCCAGAAATGTGATAACATATTCATGTGTGAGAGAATGATGTTGTAAGATGTGATTTGGGGATTCTCAAATCTTAATAAGGGTGTGGTAAAGAGTTTTATTATGTTATAGGGTGTATCTTCCAAGGATGAATTTACCACTGGTTGACAAATCAGTTTTTTGTGTTGTTTAATGTAAGGCCAATTAGAGCACATAATATATAGTCAATGGTGGAATCCATTTGCTGAAAGGCCCTTAACTCTTTTAGAAACTTTTGTAAAGAAAAATAGGCCATGTTTTAGCATAGTCAGAAAAAAAACTCACTATAAATTCTAACATTCTATAACTAGAATTTGATGCATGTCTGTGGAGATTTGGATTTACCCTAACAATGAGTTTGGTTTGTGGGAGGAAAGAAACTGAATAGGGAAGGGGAATTTCAAGTATAAAAGTACAAATAATCATGGAAAATGGTTCTCTACAAAATTATGAACTTGGAGTTGGTGAAATGGTTCTTTAGTTTTAGGCCTTATGACTAGGACCATTGGAATGATAAGGATGTATATCCATTTGGACCAATGTCATTTCTGCATGGGTTAGACATGAAAGAGGAAATCATAAACAATAGTGTTGGGTGTTCACATATTAGGAGGAAGGGTTTGGATAAAATATATGAGGGAGGAAAAAAACTATTTAAAATCATGGGGTTCAATATATTTTCATCAACACTCATGAGTATTGAAGAGTCTTCCCCCAATGGAGAATTTACCGTTGGTTGAAAACCCTATTTTGTGGCTTGTTTTAAATAAGTTCAAAAAGAGCGTGTGATGTATATTAAAATAGTGGTACCCTTTGCATAAAATTCCTATTATGATGGTGGTTTTAATCATGTAAAACTATGGAATGTACTATATAGTTAGTAAGATGGTCCATCGTATATCAGACATTCTATCACTGGGAGTTGAAGAAATATTATAAAGATCCGAATGTGTTCAAGATTAGGAGTGTGAATTGTAGAAGGGAAATGTCAGAGTATGAAGGGGTAATTTTTATCAGTATTGGACATTATTTTGGAGTTCCTTGCATAGACTTGAATTATATGTAGGTAGGATACATATCTACTTACTTGGTATAACCCTTGATGAGGGGGACCTGAATTAAAACATCCTTCTTTGATCTTTTTTTCTATGCATAATATTGGGAAAACAAATTTACCCAATTGTGGTACTATGATATGATTCCAAGGAATCACTACATATCTCATTGGGACTAGAATAAAGCCACACATTTTTCTTAAGGTATCTTGAAGTTTAATGTCATGCGTTCAAAACATTTGTCATGCAGATTAACGTCATGTGGTAAAGATAAAAATGACTTGATGTGAAGATAAATTGAACTTTGAGGTTGGACTAGGTCATAGATCCTGATCATCACTGCATATCTTATCAGAGGAAGAATCATTCCACACATAGATCTGAGGTAAGGGTCCCCCACACAAATTAAATTCATGTGTGTAGGACATGGGGTTTTTTTGGAATACAGGTCCATACATAGGGTGAGAACCCATATTGAATCCTCCCATGTATATCTGAATCATACATGGTAGAGTGGGATTATTTCATATATTGTGTTATGGATGGGATCATCCTTTATTATTTGGGAATCACTATAAATCTCATTGGAGTGAGAATCATGATACACATAGTTCTATAAAGAATTATGTAGTTTATTATCATACAATGAGGACATTTGGTGTAACTTTTGAGGTATTTCAGTCAAAACCAAGATAGCCATAATGTGAAAGGATATGCATTACTAGTGTAGAGAAATATTGTAACATCCCAGGTAAATAAATAATATAAAATTTTCATATTTATTATTATTTTGAAATTAAATATTAATTTTCTTTTAAAATAGATTCTATGTACAATAGCATACCCGAAATACAACAATAGGTTTCTTTGAAATCTTACGTTGCACACAATGTTGGGTCATACTGAAAAAATTAATAATATAATATTATTTTAAATGGTATTTAAAATCCTAGCCTTTGTATTGGCAGGAATGGATAGAACTAACTTCAATATTAATATACATTTTTGTTAAATTTTTTTACATTTTATTAATAAATTTTAGAGGCTTAAAATAAGAAATAATCTGATTTTAAGCATAAATACTCAAATATTCACTAAAAGGTTGATTTACCGCCTTTTATTGGTAAACCCTATTTAAATATAGTTTGGGTCAATTTTATGTGTTATATTTGACAAAATAAAATTACTCCTTAGAATCAGGACATCAAAATTTACATTGAGTAAATTTTTGGTATTTTTTTGACAAAATTCATTTTTTAATGAATAGCGAATAATATTATATTTTAATTCACAGCTTCCTTTTAAAATAATTTATATATAAGGTTAGATTATCTTTTTAATTGGATTTCAAGTGTAATTATATTATGTTTTTATAATTTAATCCAATTTTTTTTAAGTAATTACAATTTGAAATTGGACATAAATAAATGTCAATCTTTTGATAGTTATTATTTCTTAAAAACACACTTTTTGTTTTGACAGCGGGAATTAATTTGAAATTAATTTCTACCACATCCATGATTTGAATTTGGAAAAATCGATTCCATATTTGGAATCGTGATATAAATTTTTTTTAAATTGGTAACTTTTATTTTTAGACATTATGAATATTTACTTTAGTAAATATTTTATTTACCATGTAAAAAGCGTAAATCAGGTAAATAAGAGTAAAACATATTATTATAATAACACTAAACTTCCCAAACATGTGTCTTAATCCTATTGGTGGATACATTTATGACCATGATCATCCTTGGGTTGACATTGGGACCCCATGGAGCCACTTGTGAGTGATAATGAAACTTTATATTAATTAATTTAAAGTAATAACAAAAATGACATAAACATATATCTTTTTGTAAATCAATTTTTACACGTGGTTATATAAGTTTTATGTTCAATATAAATATTCATTTGAAATCAAAAATGATTTCTTATGTCATTATATTTTTTCATAATTTTTATACATAAAATAACTAAAATTATTTATGACAGAATAATGATGTAATGTTTACCTCATTAATGAATGATTTAAATAAATAAGATTATAAAGATAAAAATAATATGTAAAACCTGTCCAATTTTTATTAGATGATTTTATTTCTATCATGATTCATATTATCTTGGACTTTAATGAGTTTTGGACCACTAGAAACTGAAAATCATTATATAATAAAATAATATTTTTAAATATTCCCAAAGTGCCCCTCCTCCCCCTTATAAAAAGCCCTCACTTCTAACCCATTCCACACACTTCTCAAGCCACTTGGTTCATCCAAAATCTACCAAATTAATTTCCTTATATCCATATCCTCCTCCTAGAAGCCATCCCTTAAGAAGAAGGGAATTCAATTATACCTTTTGGTTCAATCCATAGGAAGATACCTGATTTAAAGGTAACGTCTTCTCTTATGTTTTTTTGTTTTATTTTACTTCTCCAACCCCATAATCACCTTTTATTCCTTTATTTTATAACAACATTAGTATCCTAAATATACATTGTTTTTTTATGAAATTTATTCAAACTAAACCTACATACACCTCCATCTATTGGGTAAATAACATATTGTTCCTATGGACAGAAAACTAACGCCTCACGAAACGATGATTCATCAATATTCTCCTACCACCTCTTTTGTTGGCCATTGAGATGTCACTATATTTATAAGTGATATATATTATATTTATATTGTTTCTATACTTTTTTATTTTTCATTTATAAATACCTTTATGGTTTTCCATAGTGAGTAAATACGACAATTTTATTTGAGGAAGTGCGGACTACCACCCCCTCAAAGTGATATGACTTGTTCATGCCATATGTGATGTAAATACCCAAAAAATTCAAGGAATTTTTTTTAAAATACTTTGAAATTTTACGAGTCTGTGGCTTCTGATGGAGTTGGCTTCCGAGGACCAGTGTGCCCAGAATCAATTTTTTATGTTTAGCTCGGGTACGTTCAGTGAACGAATGAGTGGGGTTTTCTAACTTTTTAACTGGTGCTCGGAATTAAATTTCTAGGGCACTGATGAGCTCGCAACACCGTTAATTGCTTATGGGGACACTTACTGTAGTTGCGTTCTCAAAAGAGGAGAAGATAACTTTTGGGGGTTTGTTTAATAAGTAAACAATAGAATTGTCAGAATAATTTGTATTTTCTTAAGGTGGTTTTTCCCTCCCATGGGTAGTTGAGAGTGGGGCCCATAGCCACTTAACTACCCAAGTGGGGATGTTAGAGATGTGGGGGACCGCATGAGACACAACATTTAATTCCCACTAAATCCGCTTAAGAAACCCCATTAATTTGACAAACCTCCATTAAATGTCACCTCAATCCATTAAATTATGTCAACCCATAATTTAATGAGGAACCTTCCTTTTCCGCTTTTTAATTTAAACTGCCAGTGCGTTTAATTATGGGGAACCTTCTCTCTCCCTTATTTAATTAAATTTCAACACATTTTAATTAGTGTGGTGAATTAATTATGGGAGAGTTTCTTTGCGTATAATAAAATAATAGGGCGAACCTATTATTTTATCAAGGGGAGAGGTTTGTTGTGTGAGGGAGAACGTCAGCCTCCAACAAAGAATGACAAAGAATTCCGGCCTCCGACGAAGAACGACGAAGAATTACGGTTCCTCGGAGATCGATGACGTGCCACCAATCCTCTTCCTCGTAGCCAGAGAGGAGACGCTGCTTCCTCCTCGGCGCGCCCCGATGACACCTACGATCCTTTTCCTCACGACACCGAGATCATCTTCCTTGTTGAGGTAAGGGAATTTGAATAATTTTAATTATGTGATTTTATATCCCTGGCATGGCGTGCAATTTGTTCATAATGTTTGATCCACTAACATGGTGGGTGCGGATTAACGAACAAGTCTGAACCCACCGCTCGTCTGTTCTTGTTGCGTGGAATTCTTGATGATGACGAAACGGGACCGGGATGGCAATTGGAGGCCTTAGCAGTAATCTACGGGTCCCAAGACCACCACAGGCGCAGAAGGGAGAAAGAACGGACCACCAGAATGACTCTGGTGGCCTATAGAAATCTCTGGCGGCGCCGGCGACTGGAGGCGGCGGTGCCCCGGCGCGCCGCCAACAGGAGGCCGCTGCGGCGGTGAGGAGATGGATCCCATAGCCATGTGAGATCCTGGGAGATGCAGCGTCGGTCATCGTGTCCGCGGAGCGCAATGGGGGGACCACATCCCCACTGCTCGGCCCGCTGGCCCCGCCAGCGCACCCCCCCGGCCGGGCCGGGGTAGGTCACGTGGACCGCGCCAGGCCGCGCCCTGCCGGGCCAGGCCACGCCCAGCCGGGCCGAGCCGTGCCCCACCAGGCTGGACCCGGATCCGGGTTGGGTCGACCCGGTTTGAGCCGACCCCAGGGGGGTTGGGCCGGGTCGGACCGGGCCCAGACCCCCCACTTCATACTGCTTTCGGTCTTTTTCCCATAAAATGTGCTACAGACCTCCAATAAACTTACTATCAGTTTCGTATGAATCCTTGGATTGAGATGGTCGTTTCAGTTTATTACACTCGAGGCTTTGGAAAAGTATGGGTATGGCCGGTTTGGTACGAACCCAAGACCAACCGGGCCCTAAGTGCGGAAATGCTTATATCTCAAGGACCGGATATCTAATTGACATGTCGTCAATTGTGTTGGGATCCTTTTTTTGAGACGGTCCTTTTAGATTACTCTTATTGAGTTTTAGATGCATCTGGAGTACGATCGGGTTGGTTTTATCTTAAAACCCAACTGGGCCCCTAGAATGGAAAAGCCAATAACTCTCAGACCGGGCGTCCGATTGACGCACCGTCTGACGCGTTGCGTTTATTTTGATTAGAAAGAGCTTTGGGATACATAAACTCTAGATTTAGTCAAATTTTATGTATCAAACCACTAGGCTCGAGGAGCGGACCCTCCCAGAATCGAGCGTGCTGTGTGCAGTAACCCTAGAGCTGGCTGCGACGAAGACGAAGACGACTGCACTTGGATCCTCCGTGGGTTCGGTAGCGACAAAGACTGTACATGGATCCTTTGTGGGTTCGATAGCAACGACGATCGTACTGTGATCTTTTATGGGTTCGATGGCGATGACTACTGTTCTTGTATCCTATGTTGTTCCGGCAATACTTGACTTTGTACTTGTATCCAATGTGGGTCCGGCAGAGTAGCTGGTCTTGTATCCTTTGTGGGTCCGACAGCTTAGCTGGTATTGTATACTATGTGGGTCTGACAGCTTAGATAAATCAGTGGTTACATCTAATCATCTATATCACCTTACGAAGTGTATACCTATGTGATCTGAGTCTTGATTATCAATCATTATCATTGATGTGGTTGACTTGATTTCCTGTGTGGAATGGGTTGTGCTTTCCTATGTGGACTGCGTTGTTCTAGGGCACGGAATATGGAGCCTAAATGTAACTGATGGATTATGTATATGTATGGGAATATACCTAAGTAGAGTCGTTTGATACTTCGTGACTGTTCCATTCCTTTTTTTTATCCTGCGTGGATTCTGAGAGACCTTCGGGGGTCTCGGGGTCCCTACTGAGTGTCGTATACTCACCCCTTCATGAGCTATACCCACACTACATTGTGTTTGATGTAGAATATGGACAGCAGTGATCAGGGTGGAGGCTTGTGGAGATGGACGATACCCGGAGGTGGAAAACTTAGTGGGACATACACGGAGCGGACGTTCAGACCCGAGTAGGTGAAGAGACTATCTATACCCACCCTTCGGGTGAGATTTCCAGAGTAAAACTCCGTGTTGATGTTTTTCATACTATTGTTTCACTTTCCTTTCAGTTGTATTGTACTTTCAGTTGGTTTTGTATATTGGCCCATTTACTTTTTCAGCAGTTACCTTGTACTCAGTTTTACTTAGTGTTATTTCGCTTGCATACTCTGTTGTATATGTTACTTCATAAAGGCAATGCCTTCCCTTATTTTGGAATTTACGCCTTTGGTGCTAGTCGCTAGCCCCTGGCCTATGGAAGGCGGTCTTGGGGTAGTCACGACACGTGTCCCGAGGACGGGTCATGACAAATTTGTATCAGAGGAGTCAGTTCTATCGTAGAACTCAAGACTCTGATAATTTCTTCTCTGTGAAGCAATAATGGTTAGAGTAATGGGTGTGGTTATCAATCTAGGGAGTCCAGTGTTGGTGCGGAGGCTGACATATCCCTACACCAGGACCCTGACTTATGATTTTCGACTCAGTGCACGAAAACATTGATTGCATGTGCGTTTCAAAAGTTTTCTTTGTGATTACTTTGTGTCAGCTCACCAGGTATACTGTATTAACTGTGGCACAACTGTTTCTTTTCATGATGGCCCCACGATGATATCCACCTAGGGTTCTGAGCTTTGTGAGAGACAGCATCCCACCAAGCGATTAGGCCTTAGTACAGGGCCCCATTACAGCGGAGGCATCAGCGATACCTCTACCCGTCGAGCCATCGATGCTACCAGCCCCAGAAGTGGAGAGTGCACGCCGCCTGAGTGTGTTGCATGAGTTTCAGAGGCAGAGGGCACCCGAGATCCATGGAGAGACGGATCCTCTGGCAGTCGAGGATTGGATGGAGGCTGTCGTCATAGTCTTCAGATTGGTAGGGACACCAGCATACCTCATGGTGATCCTTGCCGCGAGTCTCCTGCATGTAGCAGCAGGTAGAAGGTGGATCCTGATGCTCCAGGTGCACGGAGAGTCATCTCTACTTTGGATGGACTTCAAGATCCTCTTCTTATAATAGTTCATTCCAACCACCCTCCATGTGGTGCATATCCAGGAGTTACTACAGCTGCGGTATGGAACCATGTCAGTAGCCCAGTACTCAGCAAGATTTACCGACCTCTCGCGCTACTCCATGGATACAGTACGGGAGCCATTCTTTCGGGCCCAAACATTTGAGCAGGGGATGAGGCATGAGATCAGATCTTCGATGATTCCACTTAGCATCCCAACCCAGGCGGGGGCGCTTGAGCAAGCCCTGCTAGTGGAGAGCTTTCTCACCGAGCAGCCATCAACAGCGAGACCCACCGCAGGACGGAACGGAGCAGAGTCTTCTACAGCTAGCAGTCGACAGATGATGTAGGGGTCCAAGTGGACCAGGCCGTCCGGTGGGCGACCTCAGGATTCATTTTCAGTTGTGCGGGGCACATGGCATAGATCAATCCTTATGAGGAGCAGACAGTGTTATGCATGCAGAGGGAAGGGCCACATGGCTCATGACTGCCCGACCCATCATGTAGATGAGAAGCAGATCGTGGAGGGACCTCCCAGGCAGAGGCAGAGGTTTGACTGTGGAGGCCCGCATGGAGTAGGCGGACGAGGCATAGGATCTGGCCGAGCAGCGGGTGGTGGACGATGCTTCGAGGTTCTACCACCACCACCCCCAGGAGGTCCACCCCGACCACCGGGAGCTGGCGGGCAGAGGCAGGCTCAGCTCCAGGCCGTGGAGGCTTATGACCACCACGCCCCCGAGATAATTTGAGGTACTATTTGTGTCTAATCCACCCTTTCTGCAGTTCTTATAGACACAGGTGAGAGTCATTCTTTTATTGCCGCTTCCCTTGTTCGGAGCTCGGATATTTTGACGGAGCTGTTGGATCGATCCTTGCGGCTAAAGACTCCTACGAGAGCAGACTCGACGATTACACACTAGTTCCGACAATGTGAGATTACTCTAGGAGGCAAGAGCTTCCGCTGGGATCTTCTTGTAGCGGCGTCGAGGCCTTACGATGTCATCTTTGGTATGGACTGGTTAGCAACAGTCCATGCTCAGATTGACTGTATTAGGCGCAAGGTGTGGTGTGTCCGCACAGATGGGACCAGGTTCCCCTTCTCCGGAAAGATGTGAACCATCGCATTAGAGGATGGACTCACTCAGAGGACAGGGCAGCCGATCACACATTAGTTGGCTTGTCTCATCCTCATAGCAGTTGACGTGTGGAGTCCGAGTTTTTCTGTTGTGGTGGATCAGTATGTGGACGTTTTCCTGACGACGTTCTAGGACTACCTCCTCACATGGAGGTATATTTCTATATAGACAAGTACCTAGTGATATCACTTATATCCACTCCAACATATCGGATGGCTCCCACCGAGCTACGTGAGCTGCGAGTACAGCTGGAGGACATACATGGGAAAGGTTTCATCCGACCTAGTGTTTCACCCTCGGCATCTCCGGTCCTAATTGCCAAGAAGGCAGATGTGTTCATGAGAATGTTTGTCGATTACCATCACCTGAATCTGGTGACCATGAGGAACAAGTATCCACTTCTAAGGATTGACAAACTCTTTGATCAGCTCAAGGGAGCACATTGGTTCTCGAAGATAGACCTCAGGTCAGGTTATCATCAGCTCCGAGTTCGGGACGAGAATGTTCAGAAGGCGGACTTCAGGTGTCTGTATGACAACTATGAGTTCTTGGTCATTCCCTTTGGTGTGAACAATGCTCCAGCAGTGTTCATGAGTCTCATGAATAGGATATTCCAGTCCTACCTCGGTTGGTTTGTCGTTGTCTTCATTAACGAAATACTGATTTACTCTACGACCAAGGAAGAGCATGCCAACGACTTACGGATTGTATTGGATACACTCCGAGAGCACCAGATTTATGGTATGCTCTCAAAGATCCAGTTTTGGCTTTGAGAGGTTCAATTATTGGGGCACGTCATCTCTGAGGCAGGAGTTGCAGTGGATCCCGCGAAGGTCGAGGCGGTACTTGCTTCGGAGCCACACAATAGCGTGACGGAGTTGCGGAGTTTCCTAGGTCTGGCTGGGTACTATCGGAGATTTGTTCCAGACTTCTCCAGAGTTTTAGCACCGCTTACAGCTTTGAAAAAGAAGGGTAAACCCTTCATGTGGTCAGACAGATGTCAGTAGACCTTTCCGTAGTTGAGGCAGAGATTGACCAGTGGGCCCATCTTAAGGCTGCCAGAGGAGGGCGTACTGTACATAGTTTACTACGGTGCATCATGGACCAGACTCGGGTGTGTCCTGATATAGGAGGGAATAGTTATCACTTACGGTTCATGGCAGTTGAGGCCTCACGAGTATAACTACATCACCCATGACATGGAGTTAGCAGCAGTGGTCTTTGCCCTGAAGATGTGGTGAAACTATCTGATGGGAGAGTGCTTTACAGTCTACTCTGACCACCCGAGACTCAGGTACATTTTTTTGCAGAAGGACCTGAACCTGAGATAGCGATGATGGCTAGAGTTCCTCCAGGATTATGACTTTGATATTGTCTATACTCTTAGAAAGGGGAACATTGTGGTTAATGCTCTCAGCAGGAGATCGAGCATTCAGCTACTTGGAGAGGCGATAGAGTAGTTAGCCTCTTTGCAGATATCCTTTGTGGACAGTTATATGGGAGTCTATCTACATTACCTCACAGTCACTCCTCCTCTTCTTCAGTGGGTCAAAGAGGCACAATGTGGAGGCATTGACTATGAGGCGCGACGTGCTCAAATATCTTTAGGGCTAGCACCCGATTGATTTTCTGAAGGCCGGGAGCACATCATCCTCTTCCGGGGATGTACCATGGTGCTAGTTGCACTGCAAGAGTATGTGTTGAGGTATTTACACACTTCCCCTCTTGCAGTACATCCTGGAGTAGGGAAGATGTATCAGGACCTCAGACGGTAGTACTGGTTGCCGGGTATGAAGAAGGTTGTGGCAGAGTTCGTTTCCCGATGCCTCACTTGCCAGCAAGTGTAGGAGGAGCACCAGGTACTTGCAGGCTTGGTACAGCCCTTAGAGGTCCCAGAGTGGAAGTGGGACGGGATATCCATGTATTTCATGACAGGTCTTCCACGTACTTCCAGAGGACATGAATCCATCTGGGTGATCGCAGACCAACTCACTAAGTCGGCCCACTTTCTACCGATCAGAGAGAAGAGCTTAGTAGAGAGCTTGGGATGCCTCTACATTCAGAAGATCACACGGCTTCATGGTGTGCCATCGTCTATCATCTCTGATCGAGACACTATCTTTACTTCCCGGCTTTGGAAGGGGTTACATGAGGCTTTTGGGATGCAGCTACACATGTGCATTGCTTTTCACCCTCAGACAGATGGCCAGACGGAGAGGACCATTCAGACACTCGAGGACATGCTCCGTGCATGTGTCCATGACTTTGGTCATAGATGGGAGGGTCACCTACCCTTGGTGGAGTTTGCGTAAAACAACAGCTACCACTCCACCAGCAGGATGGCTCTTTACGAGGCACTGTACGGCTGACCATGCAGATCACCTCTATGCTAGACTGACCCAGGGGAGTCAGCCCTTTTAGAACCAGAGATGGTTTGGGCTACGATGGAGAAGGTTCAAGTCATCCAGGAGCAGATGAGGACTGCACAGAGCAGACAGAAGTCCTATGATGATAGGAGGCGGAGACCACTATAGTTCGAAGATGGAAACAATGTTTTCCTATGGGTCTCACCTTGACCTGGGTTACAGAGATTTGGCTGGGGTGGAAACTTATCTCCACGCTTCATCGGGCCTTTTCAGGTCCCCAGCAGGGTAGGCGATGTGGCTTACCACCTGGCCCTTCCACCTTAGTTGCATCGGGTGCACGACGTCTTCCACGTATCTTAGCTGAGGAGATACGTACACGACCTAATGCACATCATCGACCATGGGGTGTTGGACATCGATGAAGGTGCGACTTTTGCGGAGGTCCCGGTGGAGATCGAGGATCGATAGGAGTGGGTACCACATGGATGGTCGATACCTATAGTGCGCATTCGTTGGCAGCACAGGAACCTCCAAGAGAGAACATGGGAGAGGGACGCTTAGATTTGTGCTCAGTACCCTCATTTTTTTCCCTAGTTTATGTTGTAGCTTTACAGGGACGTAAATTCCTAAGGTGGGAGTAATGTAATGACCCAGAAATTTTAAGGGATTTTTTTTTAAATACTTCGGAATTTTACGAGTCTGTGGCTTCTAATGGTGTTTGATTCCGTGGCCCGGTGTGCCTGGAATCAATTTTTGATGATTATCTCGGGTACGTTCAGTGAATGAATGAGTGGGTTTTTATAACATTTGAACCAGTGCTCGGAAATAAAATTTGAGGGCACATATGAACTCGCAGAGCCAGTAATTGCTTAAGGGGACACTTACAGTAGTTGTGTTCGCAAAAGAGGAGAAGATAATTTTTTGGGGTTTGTTTAAGAAGTAAATGAAAAAAATGTCGAAACAATTTTTATTTTCGTTAGGTGGTTTTTCCCTCCTATGGGTAGTTAAATTTGGGTCCCACAGACACTTAACTACCCCATTGGGGATGTTAGAGAGGAGGGGTCCACACGAGCCCCACCATTTATTTCCCTATAAATCTCCTTAAGAAACCCCATTAATTTGACAAACCTCCATTAAATTTCAACTCAATCCATTAAATTATGTCAACCCATAATTTAATGAGGAACATTCCTTTTCCCCTTTTTAATTTAAACTGCCAATGTGTTTAATTATGGGGAACCTTCTCTCTCCCTTATTTAATTAAATGTCAACACATTTTAATTAGTGTAGTGAATTAATTATGGGAGAGTTTCTTTGTGTATAATAAAATAATAGGGGAGCCTATTATTTTATCAAGGGGAGAGCTTCGTTGTTTGAGGAAGAACACCAGCTTCCAATGAAGAATAACGAAGAACGCCGACCTCTGACGAAGAACTACGAAGAATGCCGGTTCCTCGGAGATCGACGACGCGCCACCAATCCTCTTCCCCGCGGCCAGAGTTGAGATGCCACTTCCTCCTCGGCGCGCCCCAATGATGACTACGATCCATTTCCCCATGACGCCGATGATCATATTCCTTGTTGAGGTAGGGGAATTTTAATAATTTTTCTTATGTGATTTTATATCCACGGCATGGAATGCAATTTTTTGGTAATGTTTGAACCACTAAAGCGGTGGGTGTGGATTAACGAACAAGTCCAAACCCACCGCTAGTTCGTTCATGTTGCGCAGAATTCTTGACGATGATGAAACAGGACTGGGATGGTGATTGGAGGCTTTAGAAGTAATCTACGGGTCTTGAGACGACCGCAGGCACGGACGGGAGCAAGAACGGACCACCGGAATGACTCCAGTGGTGTGTGGAAATCTCTGGCGGCATGGGTCGCCGGCGTGAAGGCGGCACGCCTCCGACAGGAGACCACCGTGGCTAAAGCCACAATGGAGAGGAGCTAGATCGCACGGCCACGCGGGGTCCTGGGAGAGGCGGCATAGGGCGTCGCGTCTACGGAACACAAAGGGGGGACCGTGTCCCCCCTGCTCGGCTCGCTGGCCGAGCCAGCGCACCCCCTGGGCCGGGCCGGGGTGGGTCACACGGACCGGGCCGCGCCGCGCCCCGTCGGGCCGGACCGCACCCCACCGGGCCGGACCCGGACCCGGGTTGGGTCTAACCGGTTCGAGCCGACCCAGGGGGGTTGGGCCGGGTCGGACCAGGCCTAGACCCCCCACTTCAGACCGCTTTTCGTCTTTTTACCATAACTTGTGCTACAGACCTCCGATCGACGCACTGTCTATTGCATATGAATACATGGATAAATACGGTCATTTAAGTATAATAAACTCCAGGTTTTGGAAAAGTATGTGTATGGCTGGGTTGGTACGGACCCGATACCAATCGTGCCCTTGGAGCGGAAGCGCTTATATCTCACGGACCGGACATCTGATTGACGTTCCGTCAATTGAGCTGGGATCCTTTTGTTGAGAAGGTCCTTTTTAATACATCTCTTGATGTTTGGATGTAGGTAGATTATGGTCCGGTTGGTTTTAGCTTAAAAAAAAACGGGCCCCTGGAACAGAAAAGCCAATAACTCTCGGACTGGGCGTCCGATTGACGCACCGTCCCTCACGTTGGGTTTGTTTTGACGAGACAGAACTTTGTGATAGATGAACTCTGGACTTCATGACAGTTGATGTATCGACTCCCTTGGATTGAGGATCAGACCCTACCGGAATCGAGCGTGCTGTCTGCGGGAACCCTAGAGCTGGCTGCGACTGCGACGAAGACGACTGCACTTGGATCCTCCGTGGGTTTGGCAGCGACGATGACTGTACATGGATCCTCCGTGGGTTCGGGAGTGATGAAGATCGTACTGGGATCCTTTGTGGGTTTGGTGGCGATGACTAATGTTCTTGTATCCTACGTGGGTCCGTCAGTACTTGACTCTGTACTTGTATCCTATGTGGGTTCGGCAGAGTAGCTGGTCTAGTATCATTCGTGGGTCCGACAGCTTAGCCGGTCTTATATCTTATGTGGGTCTGACAGCTTAGATGAATCAGAGGCCACATCTGATCATCTATATCGCCTTATGAAGTATATACCTATGTGAGCTAATTCTTGATTCTCAATCATTATCATTGATGTGGTTGACTTGTTTTCCTGTGTGGACTGGGTTGTGCTTTCTTATGTGGACTGGGTTGTGCTTGGGCTCGGGAGCTAGAGATGAACTGTAACTGATGACTTAGGTATATGTATGGTAATATAACTAAGTAGAGTCATTTGATACTTCGTGATTATATCATTCCTTTGTGGTTTATCCTGCGTGGATTCTGAGAGACCTTTGGGTGTCTCGGGGTCCCTACTGAGTATCGTATACTCACCCCTGCACGGGCTATGCCCGCACTACGTTTTGTTGGATGCAGACGATGGACATCACTGATCAGTGTGGAGGCATGTGAAGCTGGATGGTACCCGGAGGTGGACCACTTGGCGGGACAAACACGGAGCAGACGATTGGACCCACGGAGCTGAGGAGACTATCTCTACCCACCCTTCAGGTGGGATTTCCGGAGGACGACTCGATGTTGCTGTTTTTCTTACTGTTGATGCACTTTCCTTTCACTTTTACTATACTTTCAGTTGGGTTTGTATACTGGCCCATTTAATTTTTTTATCACTTACATTGTACTCCGTTTTACTTAGTGTTTACATCGCTTGCGTACTCTGTTGTGTATGTTACTTCATAAAGGTAATTCCTTCCCTTATTTTGAGATTTATGCTTTTGGTGCTAGTCGCCAGCCCATGGCCTATGGTAGGCAGGCTTGGGGTAGTCATAGAACAGGCCCCGAGGATTGGTCGTGACATGTGAGATGTATAAAGGGTGAAATTAATGAAATTATATATTATATTTCTATAATTATAATATACCTATGTATAATTAAGTTTTATTTACATTAAAATACGAAATAAAAATTAAAGTGGCGTTCATGCGTACGTACGGCTTACCGTCTCCATGAACGGTGCATTTCATTTCTTTTCTCCAAATGTTATCTACTATTATAAATGCATATATATAATTAATATATATTATATATATGATATCTATATCATGATTATAATTCTAGAGATAATGTAATTTTCACGACATGGACAATTTATAATTGTTACAAGTTCATTTTTAACTCAAGTTCCGATCATCGACAAAATGTCTGATATGAACTCAAATAATTAACTAATTGTTATAGAAAGGTAAAACATGATATAAAATGAATAATAAACTTGAAAAAGGTTCTCAAAAATTTTAAATTAATATCAGTTTTTTATTTATGAGATTAAAGAAAAATCGAGTCAAGCCGGACACGAGATAAGGGATCTTCTAACCCCAATTTCAATTCTTTAGGCTAATCTTCTACTTCTTTATTATGTCATGATATAATTATTTGAGAAATGAATTTTGATACCTTATATTGTATTTATACTTGATTTATAGGTATTTAAGGTGAATTCACATAATTTATCTATTTGATTAAAAAATCATCTTTGTAAGGGATTTCATCTCAAACTCCTTTCATTGAGGCATATTCTGTTTTATGAACGACTTTCTTTTATACAGTTTATAAACACCATTGATTTTTTTTCATTCAACGAGAGTATTTTTCTACGTTATGTTTTACTGAATGAAAAAATAACTTTTCATTTTAACATAAGCGGTGACAATGACCTTTTCTGTCACCATGAGTATTATTTGATCTATGGTTTCCTTAACAAGCTCTAATGTTTTTAAATGTATTATTTATGTGTTATGGTTATGTTATGGTTCTTGGGCATTTTTTATGCATACGGGTGGTTCTGTGATAAACCTAGGGAAGGTGAGCCCGAGATAGCTCTCCAATGTGTTGGCTAATGTGATAGAGGTAAACATTAATGTTTCTCCTAAGAGATTTAGGGAAAATTCACTAATGGGTATTCCAACGTAACTCCCTATGAAGTTTTGATAGATACAATGTAATTATGTTATGTATGCCAGAATTTACCTTTAGGATTTATGATTTCTATGCGTATTTCATAAATCTTATGATTTCATGAGTTATGAGCTTATGGTTGGTAGGTATTTATAGACTAATGTTATCTTTCATTATCTTATAACCCTTACTGAGATTTTTATGATCATCTCATTTTTTTAATGTTTTTTGAGAGGACATAAAGATGAATAGGGTCAATGATGTGTTCATGGAAAAGTCATGTTGTCTAAAACATGGAACTAGACATGACTCTTTTTTTCAATGGTTTTTATTTTATTAAAAAATTTACACTGAGTATAATTGTCTACTTTGTAATTTTTGAGATGTAATGTAATAGTTATTTCCTAATTCTCTAAATCTAAAAACCTAAAAAGATCCATAATTTTTATTATTTGGTTAATTTAAGATTATGTAATGTTTTAAGGTCGGGTCCTTATAGCTGGTATTAGAGGTCGGTTTTGACAACTTCAGGTGTTAGGATATTATTAAATTAATATACATCAATTATTTTTAGTTTATATTGTGATTAAAATGATATACCATATATAGATTACCAAGTTTCTTCACCTAAGATATTTCTGTGTTTAGAATTGTTTTATGAAGAGGAAACAGTGCAGTTATGCTAGGAAGGCATACAGATGAAAAATGACCTTCCAAGTCCACTTATTGAGATGGTTAGAATCAAAATTGAATAGTTTACTATAGTGATGGATCAGTTGACTCAGGTGGTAAATGGTGGTTGTGTTTTTTGATGATATTTGTGTAAAGAGGACCATTAAAGTCATTTAAGGGTTGCCTTTCAAACCTTAAAAGAAAAGAAGCAATATGGGAAATTCATAAACTATGAGTTTTGGTTACAAAAAATATCCTTCCATGGTCACATTCTTTAAAAAAATGGAAAAATTATTGATCCTGCTAAAAAAACTTGTTGAAGAATGGCCAAGACCCAAAAATATAATAGAGATTCATAGTTTTCTTCGATTAGCAGGTCATTACAAGAGGTTTTTTGAGAATTTTTCATGGTTATCTATCCCAATGACTAAGATAACTTGAAAATATGTTAGGTTCTTTTGGGAAAAATATTTTGATTATTGTTTTCTGGAATTGAATAGAATATTGGTGAATGCTCCAGTTTTGGCAGTTCCTTCCATAAATGGTGAGTTTTTAGCTATAGTGATGCTTTGTTGAAAGGAATTGGTTGTGTCATTATGAAAAATGATCTGATAATTTATTATCCTTCAGCTTAGCTGAAACCTCATGAGTTAAATTACCCTACACATTATTTTCAATTAGATGCTATTGTTTTTGCATTAAAATTTTGGAGGCATCATCTGTATGGAGTAAAATGTGAAATATATACTAACCACAAATGTTTGAAGTATATATTCACTCAGAAATAATTAAACATGAGATAGAGGATATGGATGGAATTAACCAAGTATTATTATGAATGATCCATTACCATCAAGGAAAATCAAATAAAGTGGTTGATGCTTTGAGTTCAGAAAGAATTGATTCATTAAAAATGCTACATTTTGAATGAGAACCTATGGTTTTTAATTTGATGAAATTTGGAATAGAATTTTTTTTGGTGCAGGAAATTCCTCTGCTTTGTTTTAGGTGTTAGTTAAATAATCTCTATCAGAAAGAATTAAGAATATGTAGAAGGAAGACAGTGAGTTGTAGAAAAAGGTAGAGTTGGTTTAGATGGGTAAGTTTCCTGAATTTTACATTGATAATGACTGTGTTTTGAGGTTTAGAAAAATATTATGTGTGCCTTGTGATTTACTATTGAAGAATGAGTTATTACGTAAAGATTATAGTTCTCTATTTTCAATTCATCTTGGAATTACTAAGATGTACAAAGATCTTAGGGAGTATTAATGGTGGGATGGAATGAAAATAGATATTGTTGATTTTACTATGATGTGTTTGACTTTTCAACATGTTAAAGAAGAGAGGCAGTTACCGAAAGGGATGCTTCAGTCTTTACCAGCGCTAGAGTGTAAATGGAAAAAATATCTCCATGGACTTTGTTGTGGGATTACCAAAGACATCTCGAGGTAATAATGCAATCTAGGTTATTTTTGATCGATTGACTAAATATTCTCATTACCTTCCTATTCTATATAATTTTTATCTAGATCGAATTTCTCGATTGTAAGTTAAAAAGATATTCCGGTGGCATGGTGTTCACCACTTTATTGTATCTGATCGTGATCTCAAGTTTACTTCTAATTTCTGGAAAGGCCTTCAAAAGTAGTTCGGTACTGAATTAAATTTTAGTACAACTTTTCATCGTCAATAAGATGGGCAATCAAAACGATCAATTCAAACCTTGGAGGATATGTTACTTCCTTGCTCGATGGATTGCCAGGGAAGTTGGGACCATCAACTTTCTTTGGTTGAATTTTCATATAATAGCAGTTTCCATTATAGTATAGAAATGGATTGATTTTTGGAATTATATAGGAAGTAGTGTCGAAATCCAATAGTTTCGGATGATGTTGGGGAAAGGAAGATGATGGGACCAGAATTTATAGAAGAAACTATAGAAAATGTTCAACGGATTCTTAAGCACATGATAATATCTTAGAGAAGGCAGAAAAGGTGTGCGGATAACCGGAGGAATGATCTATCTTTTGAGGTAGGTGATCATTCCTTTCTCAATGTTTCTCCATGGAAAAGTGTGATGTGTTTTGGTTAGAAGGGAATGTTGAGTCCGAGGTTCATTGGACCTTATAACAGCCTTGGGAAAGTTGGATCAATTACGTACAGAGTGACTTTACCTCCATGTTTATCCCAGGTACACAATTTTTTTCTTGTTTCAATATTGAAAATGTTTATTCCAGATCCATCTCATATATTGAGCCTAGACGTAGTTCAGTTGGAAGAGAATCTCTCTTATGATGAATAACCAGTCCAGATTCTTGACTGAAGAGAGAAAGTGTTTCAGAATAAGTTAATTCATCAGGTATAGGTTTTGTGTAAAAACTATATGGTTTTAGTGGAAATGTGGGAATTTAAAAATTCTATGAGGGATAAATACCCCCACTAATATGATAAGTGAATTGAATTATAGGGACGCAATTTTTAAAAGGGGGAAAGGATGTAACATCTCAGGTTAAAAAAGAATATAACATTTTCATATTTATTAATAGTTGTGAATTAAATATAAACTTTTTTAAAGGAATTCTATGTTCAATAGCTTACCCGATACGCAACAACAGGTTTCTTGAAAAATCTTATGTTGCACACAATGTTGGGTCATACTGAAAAAATAATAATAATATAATATTATTTTAAATGGTAGTTAACAGATAGTATTTGTTTTGGAGGTAATGGAAAAAACTAACTAAAATATGAAAATACAAGTTTCTTAAATGTTTTAACATTAATCAAATAAATTATAGACTCTTAAAATAAGAAAGAATCTTATTTTAAGCATAAATACTCTAATATTCATTAAAAGGTCGATTTACTTCCTTTTGAATGAGAACCCTCTTTAAATATAGTTTTGGTCACATTTATAAGTTTTATTTTTCAAATTAAAATTCTTATTTAGAACCAGGACATTATAATTTACTTAAGGTAAATGTTTGGTATTTTTCTGATAAAATTCATTTTTTAATGAATTGTGAAAAATACTGTATTTTAATTCAAAAATTCCTTTAAATCAAATTTATTTACACGATTATATTATCTTTTTAATTGGTTTTAAATTTTAATTATATTATTTTTTTACTGTTTAATCCAATGTTGTTCATTAGAAGTAATTATATATTGAAATTGGACATATATAAGTGTCAATCTTTTGAAAGTTATTATCTCTTAAATACAAACTTTTTATTTTGATAGTGGGAATTTATTTTAAATTAATTTATATCACTTAAGTATTTTGAATTTGGAAAAATAGATTCTATATTTTGAATCATTTTTTCCAAATTTTGTAAGTAGGTATCTTTTATTTTTAGACATTATGAATATTTCCTTCAGTAAATATTATATTTACAATGGCTAAATGGTAAATCTGGTAAATATGTGTAAAAAATAATATTATAATAATATTAAACTTCCCTAACATGTTTCCTAATCCAATGGGTCGATAAATTTCTTACCATTTCCATCATTGGGTCGATTCTTGGACCCCATGGAGCCTATTGGGAGTGATAATGACACTCTATATTAATTAATTTAATGTAAAGTCAAAAATTACATAATCATATATCTTTTAGTAATAAAAATTTTACTTGGGGTTATATAAGTCATCTCTTTGACTATAAATATTAATTTGAATGGTAAAATTATTTATAACACAATAATGATGTAGTATTTACCTCATTAATGAATGATTCAAATAAATAAGGTTAAAAAGATTAAAAAAATATACAAAACTTGTCAGATTCTTATTTAAAGAATTTATTTCAAACATGTGTCATATTATCTTCGACTTTAATGGGATTTCGACCTTTAGAAACCGAAAATCCTTATATAATAAAATAATATTTTTCAACATTCCTAAAGAGCCCCTCCTCCCCCTTATAAAAAGCTCTCACTTAGAACCTATTCCACACACTTCTAAAGCCCATTGTCTTATCCAACCTATGACCAATTAATCTCCCTACATCCCTATCCTACTCCTAGAAGTCATCCCTTAGGCAGAAGTCAATTTAATTAATCCTTTTGGTTCAAACCAAAGGGAGATACCTGATTTAAATGTAACATCTGCTCTTAAGTTATTTTCTTTTATTTACCTTCTTCAACCCCATAAAAAATTCTTATTCTTTTATTTTATAATATAACTAGTATCCTCAATATACTAGGGTTTATTATGAGATGTATTCAAACTACACTTACAATCTCCTCCATCTAATGGGTAAAGAACATATTGTTTCTGTTGATGGGAAACTAATGCCCCATAAAATGATGATTGGTCAATATTCTTCTACCACCTCTTATGGTGGCCATTAATATGGTAATGTATTTATATGTGATATATAATATATTTATATTGTTTCTATGATTCTATATTTTTCATTAATATAATACCTTTATGGTTTTATTTTGTGGGTAAATACGATAATTTCATTTGAGAAAGTGCAGACTACCGCCCCCATAAAAGTTATGTGACTCCTTCATGACATACATGGAATGTATAAAGGATGGAGTTAATGAAATTATAAATTATATTACAGAAATTATAATATACCTATGTATCATTAAGTTTTCATTCCACTAAAAAATGAAATATAAATTAAAGTATCATTCATGTTTACATACGGCTTACCGTCTCCATGAATGGTTCATTTCATTTCTTATCTCCAAAGGTTATGTACTATTATAATAACATATATATACTGGATATATATGATATATATGAAATCTAAATAATTAATATCATTTGGGAGATAATGTAATTTTTACCACAAGGACTATTTATAATTATAACAAGTTAATTTTTAACTCAAGTTTCAAACATCGACAAAATATTTGATATGAAATAAAATAATTAACTAATTGTTACAGAATGGTAATAATTGATATAAAAGGAATAATAAACGTGAAATAGGTTCTTAAAAGAGTATAAATTTACTTTATTATATTATTCATGAGATTAATGAATGATCGAGTCAAGTCAGACATGAGGTAAGGGATCCTATTAAACCAATTTCCATTGTTTTGGTTAATCTTCATCTTATATATTATATCGTGATATGATTATGTGTGAAATGAATTTTGATACCTTATATTGTATTTATACTTTATTTATGGATATTTATAGTGAATTCACATAATTTATCTATTTCATTAATAAAATGATCTTGGTAAGGGACTTCATCTCAATCTCCTTTCATTGAGGAATATTTTCTTTTATACACGATTTAATTTTATACGTTGTATAAACACCATTAACATTTATTTTCATTCAAATGGAATATTTTTCTACGAGGTGTTTTACTAAACGACATAATATAATGTTTCTTTTTAATGTAAGCAGTGACAATGAACTCTTCTGCCGCCGTGAGTATTATTTAATCTATAGATTCGTTAACAAGTTGTAATATTATTAAAAGGGAAATAAAATACCATATATTCTTTTACATATTTTTGTATTGAAAATGGTTTTGATAATGGATTTGTTATCTTAATATATTTAACTGATATATTGGTATTGAAATGTGGAAGTGTTATCTTTCCTTTTTGTTTGTTTTATGTGTAATGGTTATTTTAGGGTTCTTGGGAATTGTTTATGCATACGGGTGGTTCTGTGACAAAACTGGGGTAGGTGGGCCCAAGATAGCTCTCTAATGCATTGGGTAACATTACGGAGGTAAAATTTAATGTTTCTCCTAATAATTTTTTGGAATATACTGTGATGGGTATTCCAACGTAACTCCCTATATAGGTGTAATAGCTACAATGTAAATATGTTATATATTCCAGAAGTTACCTTTATGATTTATGATTTCTATGTGTATTTCATAAATATTATGATTTCATGAGGTATGATCTTATTCTTGGTATGTATTTATAAATTAATGTTTTCTTTCTCTACCTTATAACCCATACTGGGCTTTTTATTATCTCCCATGTTTTTAAATGTTTTTCACAGGAAATAAAGATGAATAGGGTCAAGGATGGAATCAAGGAAACGTCATGATGTCTAAAACATGGAACTAGACATGACCTTTTTTTCAAAAGTTTTTATTTTATAAAACATTAAAACTGAGTAGAATTGTATACTTTATAGTTTTTGAGATGTAATGTAATAGTTATAGCGCAATTCTCTAAAACTCTAAACCTGATGAGATCGTCAATGTAAATTATTCATTTAATTCAATATTATGTAATATTTTAAGGTCAGGTCACTATAGTTGGTATCAGAGGTCAGTTTAGACAACTTTAAAATTTTGGATATTTTTACATTAATATCAATAAATTAGTTTTAGTTTAAGTTATACTTGAAATGATATAGAATTTACATATTACCATGTTGCTTCAACTAAGATATTTATGTGTTTAGAATTGTTTTTCAAAGAGGAAAAAGGGTAGTTGTTTTGGATAGGAATACAGAGGGAAATGACCTTCCAAAGCCTCATCCTGAGATGGTCAGAATCATAATTAATCAGCTTACTACACTGATGGATCAGTTAACTCGGGTGATAAATGGTGGTTGTGTTTATTGATGATATTTTGGTAAATAGGAGTATTAAAGTCATATAACAGTTGTATTTCAAAACTAAAAAAGAAAAGAAACTGTATGGGAAATTCAGCATGTGTGAATTTTGGTTACAAAATGTTTCTTTCCTTGGTCACATTGATTCAAAAAAGGGAATAACTATTGATCCTGCTAAAAAATGAGGTTGAAGAATGGACAAAACCCACATTTATAACTAAGATTCATAGTTTTCTTGAATTAGCAGGTTATTTGTAGGGGTTTGTTGGAACTTTTTCATGGTTATCTATCCCAAGGACTAAGTTAACTCGAAAAGGTTTTAAGTGCATTTGGACAGATGAATGTGATGATTGTTTTCATCATTGAAAAGAAGATTGATGAATACAACATTTTTGGCACTGCCTTCCATAAATGGTGAGTTTGTTATCTACAGTGATGATTCGTTGAAAGGACATGGTTGTGTTCTTGTGCAGAATGATCAGTTAATTTCTTATGTTTCATGTTAGTCGAATCCTAATGAGTTAAATTACCCTACACCTGATTTAGAATTAGCATATATTGTTTTTGATTTAAAATTTTGGAGGCATCATCTGTATGGTGTAAAATGTGAAATATATTCTGACCAAAAAAGTTTGAAGTCTGTCTTCAGTTAGAAAGAATTAAATGAGAGACCGATTAGATGGTTGGAATTAATCAAGGAATATGATTGCATGATCCATTACTATCCGAGAAAATCAAATAAAGTGTCCGATGCTCTGAGTCGAAAAACTAATGCTTCATTAACCATGCTACGTTTCGTATGAGATCCTTTGGTTTTAAATTCGATGAAATTTGGCATAGAAGTTTTTGGTGTAGGAAACTTCTCTGTTTTGTTTCAAGTGTCACTGAAATCATCTCTATCGGACAGAACTAAAAATGAACAGAAGGAAGAAAGTGAGTTGCAGAAAAAGGTAAAGTAGGTTCATGAGGGTAAGTTTACTGAATTTATCATTGATAATGATTGTTTTTTGAGGTTTGGAAAGAGATTATGTGTGCATTCTGATTCAAAGTTGAAGAATGAGTTGTTATGTGAAGCTCATAATTCTCCATTTTTAGTTCATCCGGGAAGTAATAATATGTACAGAGATATTCGAGAGTATTATTGGTGGGTTGGAATGAAAAGATATGTTGTTGATTTTAGTGTGAAGTGTTTGACCTGTCAACAGGTTAAACTAGAGCGGCAGTTACCCAAAGGGATGCTTCAGTCTTTACGTGTACCAGAGTGGAAATGAGAAAATATATCCATAGACTTCATTGTGGGATTACCGAATACATCTTGAGGTTAGATTACAATCTGGGATATTGTTGATCGATCGATTGACAAAATAAGCTCTTTTCCTTCCTATTTGAGATACATTTTTCCCTAGATCAAATTTCTCGGTAGTATGTTAAAGCGATAGTCAGGATATATGGTGTTCCCCTCTCCATTGTATCTGATAGTGATCCCAGGTTTACTTCTAACTTTTGGAAAGGCATTTAGAAGTCGTTGGGTACTGAATCAAATCTTAGTACAGCTTTTTATCCTCCATTAAATTGGCAGTCATAACAAACAATTCAGACCTTGGAAGATATCTTATGTGATTTCTCGGTGGATTACCAAGGAAGTTGAGAAAAACATATTTCTTTGGTTTAATTTTCTTATAATAACAGTTTTCATTCCATTATATAGATGGCTCCATTTAAGGCATTATGTGAAAAGCAGTGTCGAACTCTAGATTTTTGGAATGAAGTAGGTGAAAGGACGATGATGCAACCAGAATTGGTAGAATAGATGACAAAAAAATATCAGTTTATTCAGAATCACATTAGAATAGCTCAGAGTAGGCAGAAAAGTTATGCAGAAAACTGGAGGAAGGGTCTTTCTTTTGAGGTATATGATCCTGTGTTTATCAATGTTTCTCTACGGAAAAGTGTGATATGTTTTGGTAAGAAGGGAAAGTTGAGTCTGAGGTTCATTGGACCATATGAAATCCTAGATAAAGTTGAATCAGTTGTGTAAAATGTAGATTTACCTCCATGTTTATCCCAGGTACACAATGTGTTTTATGTTTCAATGTTGAGAATGTATATGTCAGGTCCATCTCATGTTTTGATCCCAGAGGTAGTTCAGTTGAAAGAAAATATCTCTTATGAGGAACAACCAGTCCAAATTCTTGACCGAAGAGAGAAAATATTGAGGAATAAGGTAATTCATCAGGTAAAGGTTTTGTGGAAAAACCATATTGTTGAAGTGGAGACATGGGAATCAGAAAATTATATGAGGGATAAATACCCCACTTATTATATAAGTGAATAGAACTGTGGGGATGCAATTTCCAAAAGGGGGGAGGGATGTAACATCCCAGGAAAATAAAAAATATAACATTTTCATATTTATTATTATTTGTTAGTTAAATATTAATTTTTTTAAAATATATTCTATTTTTAATAGCGTAACTGATACACAACAATGTGTATCTTTTAAATCTTACGTTTCACACAACATTGTGTTATACAGAAAAAAATATTATTTTATTTTTAATGGTAGTTAATTCCTAGCCGTTGTATTGGTGAGAATGGAAATAACTAACTACAATGTGAATATACATGTTTGTTAATTTTTTTTACATTTATCCAATAAATTTATAGGCATAAATTAAGAAAGAACCTGATTTTAAACATAAATACTCTAATATTCATTAAAAGGTCAATTTACTACCTTTTGATCGAAAACCCTATTTAAATCCAGTTTCTGTCACTTTTATATGTTCTATTTGATAAAATAAAATCTTTCTTAAGAATTAGGACATCAAAATTTACTTTGGTAAATTTTTGGAATTTTTCTGAAAAAATTCATTTTCTAATTAATAATGAAAAATACAGTATTTTAATTCAAAACTACCTTTTAATATAATTTATTTATAAGGATAGATTTTATTTTTAAATGATTTTAAAGTGTAATTATATTATTTTTTTGATATTTAATTAAATTTTGGTCATTGTATGTAATTTCACATTTAAATTGAACATAAATAAGTTTCAATCTTATGATAGTTATTATTTCTTATAAACACGCTTTTTGTTTTGACAGCAGGAATTAATTTTAAATTAATTTCCACCACTTATGTGTTTTGAATTTGAAAAAATGGATTCCATATATGGAATAAAGTGGTCCAAATTTTTTAAATAGGCAACTTTTATTTTTATACATTATGAATATTTACTTTTGTAAATATTTTATTTACCATGGTTAAAGGGTAAATCTGGTAAATAAGGGTAAAAGTAATATTATAATAATTTAAAATTACCCTAAAATGTTTTCCAGTCCTATTTTTTGATACATTTCCATCCTTGGGAATCCTTGGGTTGATTTCAGGGCCCCATGGATCAACCTGGGAGGGATAATGCCACTTTAAATTATTTAATTTAAAGTAAAGTCAAAAATGACATAAACATATATCTTTTAGTAAATCAATTTTTACCTGGGGTTATATTAGTTTTCTTTTAGAGTAATATTATTAATTTTATATTTCTAATGATTTATTACATCATAATATTTGTTTTATAATTTTTAGACATCAAATTAAAAAAATTATTTATGACACAATAATGATGCAATTTTAACTCATTAATGAATGATTTAAATAAATTAGATTATAAAGATTAAACCAATATCCAAAACCTGTCCAATTATTATTGGATGACTTTATTTAGAACATGAGTCATCTTATCTTCTACTTTAATGAGTTTTGGACCTTTATAAACCGAAAATCATTATATAATAAATTAATATTTTTAAACATTCCTAAAGAGCCACTCCTCCCCCTTATAAAAAGCCCTTAGTTTTGACCCATTCCACACACATCTCAAGCATATTGGCTCTTCTAAAATTTTCCCAATTAATATCCCTACATCCCTCGACACCTCCTATAAGCCTTCCCTTAGGAATAAGGTGATTCAATTAAACATTTTGGGTCAAACCAAAGGGAGATACCAAATTTAAGGGTAATTTCTTCTCTTAAGTTCTTTTGTTTTATTTTACTTATACAACCCTATAAAATCTATTTATTCCTATATTTTAAAACAACACCAGTATCCTAAATATACAAGGTTGTTTTTATGAGAAGTATTTTAACTAAACTTACACACACCTCGATCTAATGGGTAAATAACATACTGTTTATGTGGACGGAAAACTAACGCCTCATGAAATGATGATTGTTCAATATTCTCCTACAACCTCTTATGATGGCCATTAATAGGGAACTGTATTTATATGTGATATATATTGTATTTATATTGTTTCTATGCTTCTTTATTATTCATTTATATAACACCTTTATGGTTTTTCATAGTGGGTAAATATGATAATTTCATTTAATGAAGTGTGGAATATCTCTCCCTCAAAGTGATATGAATCGTTCATGCCATACATGGGACATATAAAGAATGGAGTTAATGAAATTATATATTATATTACTATATTTATAATATATCTATGTATCATTATGTTTTCATTCCATTAAAATACAAATTTAAATGAAAGTAGCATCCATTCTTATTTACGGCTTAGCGTCTCCATGAACAGTGCATTTCATTTCTTATCTCCAAATATTATTTACAATTATAAATACAGATATGTACTAGATATATATGATATATATTAAATCTAAATCATGAATATAATTCTGTAGAAAATGGAATTTCGACTACATGGACAATTTATAATTATAACACGTTCATTTTTAACTCAAGTTCCGAACAATGACAAAATGTCCGATATGAACTCAAATAATTAACTAATTGTTATATATAGGTAATATTTGATATAAAAGGAATAATAAAATTGAAAAGGGTTATAATTCAAGTATAAATTATCTTTATTTTATTCTTCATAAGATTAAATAATGATCGATTCAAGTCATACACAAGGTAAGGGATCTTATTAACCCAATTTCCATTCTTTGGGATAATCTTCTACTACTTAATTTTGACAAGATATGATTTTGTGAGAAATTAATTTTGATACCTTATATTGTATTTATACTTTATTCATGGGTATCTATAGTTAACTAACATAATTTATATATTTTATTAACAAAATTATCTTTTTAAGGGACTTCGTCTCAATATCCTTTCATTTAGGCATATTTTGTTTTATACACGACTTTCTTTTATACAGTGTACAAAAAACAATTGACATCTCTTTTAATTCAAAGGGACTATTTTTCTAGGAGTAATTATACAAAATGACAAAAAATAATTATTCTTTTTAACATTAGTGGTGACAACGACCTTTTCCACCGCCGAGTGTATTATTTGATCTTATGGCTTCCTTAACAAGTCGTAATGTTTTTAAAAGGAAAATAAAATACCATATACTCTTTTATGTATATTGTTATTGAAAGTGGTTTTAATAATGGATTTTTTTTGCCAATATATTTAATGATATATTGTGATTGAAATTTTTAAATGTTATCTTTCATTTATGTTTGTTTTATATGTTATGGTTCATGGGCATTGTTTATGCATACGGGTGGTTCTGTGATAATTCTAGGGTGGGTGAGCCCGAGATATCTCTCCAATGCATTGGGTAACATTAAGGATGTAAACATTAATGTTTCTCCTAATATATTT
This sequence comes from Viscum album, assembly GCA_963277665.1. NCBI lineage: Eukaryota > Viridiplantae > Streptophyta > Magnoliopsida > Santalales > Viscaceae > Viscum > Viscum album. The sequence goes on from OY728151.1 coordinate 474,677,179, forward strand.
AGGTAATATACTATCATGGGTATTCAAACGTAACTCCCTATGTAGCTGTGATAGCTACAATGTAAGTATGTTATGTATGCCACTAGTTACCGTTATGATTTATGATTTCAATTTGTATTTCATAAATTTTATGATTTCATGAGTTATGATCTTATTCTTGGTATTTATTTATGGAATAATTTTATCTCCCTTTATATTATAACCCTTACTGATATTTTTATGCTCATACCATGTTTTTAAATGTTTTTAGAGGACATAAAGATGAATAGGGTCAAGGATGGGATCAAGGAAAAGTCAGGCTGTCTAAAATATGAAACTAGACATGAACCATTTTTTTCAAGAGTTTTTATTTTATAAAAAAATTTAAATTGAGTAAATTTGTTTGATTTTTAATTTTTTGAGATGTAATGTAATAGTTTTGGCCTAATTATCTAAAACACTAAACCTGAAAAGATCCTCAATATGAATTATCCATTTAATTCAATATTATGTAATGTTTTAAGGCCGGGTCCCTATAAATATTTTACCAAATAACCTAAACACACATGAACTATTAACGATGTGAGAAACATAGAGTGGAAAATTTATCTTCCATGTCATAAAGGAAACTCATGTGACAGATAGGAAAATTTAGATTTTTTTGTGGATAGGTGAGGAGATATAAAGATCCACACATCTTTACATATATGATAAGGATGAGAATCAAGCCATACATATTTCTTGAATGTATCCATGTGTAGATATGATACATACAAAGGTATTGGAATACTTTTTTGTAGTTTCACTTGAGATTGGGGATACGAACATTGTTACATATCTCATTGGGATAAGAATAATGCCATTTGCAATTGTTGAAAATTTTTCCTCACAATAATCATGATTTGACAATGGGAAATATGTATTGAATACTTTCCATAATAATGGTTAAGCCTAATACATGTGGAATAATCATCACTACATATCTCAATATAATGATAATCAAACCATATGTGGTAAAAGATTCCCCTATGTAGATCTAGTTTGTACAAAGGGAAAGGGGGGATATTCATTATGGTTGTGGCTAGACCCAATATTAGAGATCCATGCATCAATAATTATCTCACATAATGAGAATAAAGCCACGCTATGTTCTTGAAAAGGTCCCACATTCTGGTTAGATTTGTACATAGATAAAATGGGATATATATATATATATATTCTAGCTGGACCTGGGATTGGAGATCATAATGCCACTACATTTCCCATTATAATGAGAATCAAGACACATGTAGTTATTGGATATACTATGTAGTTTATTATCATGCCATGAGGAAATTGGTCATTATATTTATTATCTTGTGGTAAGGATGTGATAATGATGGTGATTATACCTATAATGGGGGACCAAATTCCATTATAGAGTGGCAATGATGTGTGTGGAGATTTCACATGTTATGAACCGATATTTTCTTACTCATGTTTGGCCAAGACAGAATCTCGACCTGATGGAGGATATAGTGATTTTATTAGGACCTTCACATGTGATGGAGGCTAATTTTACAAGGTACCCCGATGATTATTTGAAATCATAGTACTTTGGGGGTTTCTTAATGTTGAACAATAGGGATGTCAAAAATGTAATTTAATGTCTCACAGTGAGGAACAATTGTGTCTATAGTTTCTGGTCATATGAATAAGACCTTATGTCATGTAGTTTATCATCATTAAACAAGGTTGGTGATGCCTCATAGTTTAATTTCATGCATCATAGATTTTATGTCAATCGATTTACGTTCATGAGACAAAGGCTTACTTTATTGTTTAACTTCTTGTTGTTGGGAAATATATTTTTCTATATAGTTTATGTTCCTGTAGATAGGACAAATATCATGTGATTACATGAAATATTCATCCATAAACATTAATTTATTTGAGTTTTAATGATCTATACTCCATTTAAATTAGTGAATAATCTCCATTACAGTGCACCTTTTGTACAGAGTATGGTTCCTCCCACATTGGTTTAAGCTTTGGTGGCTTCTTTGTTAGTATCATCAGGGTTATGGGGAGCAATACAAGTTCTCCAAGGAGGAAGGAGTAGAGGAGAAACTTCTTGTTAAATTTTTAGGCTATATGATTCTGGTAGAATTACATGTGAGAAAATGTATGAAATCTATTTTCATCTGATCACTCCAATACATACAGTCATTTATGAGACTGAATATCTATAGAAAGTTATTCACATATGGAAACAAAGAGTGATAGAAACTGAACCTTAATGGGAAGGACTTCTTTTATTCTATATATCAATGCATATGAGGTTTCCCACGTAGCAGTATATGTTGTAGTCTAGTAATCCGATAGGAATGAAAGAGCTTATTAGGATACAATTTTTTTCTTGGTCCACCTTCTTTGTGTGTATGAAAGACATGGGAGATTTTAAGAACTCTATCTATCCATTATCTAATAAATTATATCTATGGAGAGAGTTGGAATTGGATATTTTATTCATGATATTATTTTTCACTTTATAAGATCATAAATTGGTACCATTTTCTATCTGTATTGTATGAGGTACAACAAATTTGTTAATGATGTTGGCTATCATGAAGCAAAAAACACATTTAGCTTTAAATTCATTGAGATGTATTGCATCATCCCACTTGTATAAGAAATACATATCAGTAAGAATGTATTTAAACTACATTCCTGTAGTTTTAGGTTATTTCCCCATAATATACATTCCCCATATAGGTAATGGCCATGGGTATTTGTTTAAATTTAGAAAATATGGGGCTTTATTGATGATGTTGGCATCCAATTTAATTGAATGACAATTTATGCTAAATTTTGTGTAAACCTATATCACAGTTGGCCTATGATGCCAATGAATTTAGATTTGGTGGGAAATATTGTATCTAGATTGATGGGAACCAAAGGCCCTAACAAGTACTTCTTTCATAATGGCCACATTTTCTACACCATCAATACAACTGATAAGGACTCTATCGAAGCCCCTATTGTAGAGTATATTCTTATGATTTGGGCCATCATATAGAGTGAAGTAAGCTAATATCCATTGAATTTTATCATTCCCAGTACTATAAAGTTTTAGTACTCTTTTTTGGAGTTAATTAATGATGGGTATCATCCACCGAGTGGTAGTACCATACAGTTTAGGGATAGTGATTTTTTTTTCTATTATGGTATGATTTTTATGAAATATGAACCTATTTGATGATGAATGATGTTGATGACCATTTTGTAATTGTATAGATTTTACAGTGATGTAGCTTAATAATATAATACATCATCCCAAGAATTACAAGATCAGGGTATGTGGGTCAATGTTGGACTTGAGGTGAATTCTTCCATCAACCCTCAATAATAGCCAGTAAGGGAAATACTTTATTCTTTTCTGATACTGTAATCCCCATTGATCTATTTGATTACCAAATTTGAGTCACCATAAACCTATAAGTGGTTCACTAGTATTTTTAGTGTCAATTCTAGACCAAATATGAGGGCTTGGTATTCCTCCTCATTATGGGTACAACCTTATGAAAGATTGAAGGAGTAAGGTAGAACTTCCTTCATTGGGGAAATGATCATGATACCAAACCCAACATTATTGAGAATAGTTTTTTCCATTTTACTCCCTAATCGGCTACTGAATAAACCATTAAAATATATATCCCATGTTTCGGGGCTATCCTAAATAGAAAATATATCATTATCCCGAAATTCATTAATTAATGATCATGTTTCTACAAATGGATATTCTATAAGAAAATATTCTAAGGCCTTTCCTTTCACTAATTTAGGAGGCCCAATATATATATATTAACATTTTGATGAATAACTTCCCACTGTTCCAGAAACCATATCGTATTAGGATCAGATAGGATTTATTTGAGAGTGTTATTACGAGATACTAAGTGTAACGTGTGGTCCCACTAGTAGTGCCTTAATTTTTCAAAAGTGAAGATTAATTCCAAGAAGCTATTCTCGATATATAATTAATGATTCCCGAAATCAATCATGGTTTGGTTGAGATAATAAATGATGTTTTCATTCCCAACATCATTCTTTTGTGAAAGGAAAGTACCTAGTGGCTGATCTAGGGATTTATAATACAGAATGAATAGTTTTCCTTCAATAAGTTTAATAATAAATGATGTTTTAAAAGTTATATCCTCAGGCTATCAAACACTTTCTTGATAGTCATTGGTCCACTAATATGTGATACCCTTCATCGTCTATTTGGTTAAGGGAAACCAATTTCTGACAAAGTTATCTTTGAATCATCGAATGTAGGCCAAGTGTTGTTGATGTCCTCTAAACTCTTTGAGGTTTCTAGGAGGTTTGATGATAAGGATATCCTTTTCATTATCTGTATTAACTTCAATATCATGATGTTGTAAAACGATGCCAAGAAACTTCCATGAGTTTATCCCAAAACCACATTTGAAGGGTTTCACCTTCATGATATGTTGTTGTAGCTTTTTGAAGATGGTTCTAAAGTAAGTCAAGTGGTCAAAAAGTTTCAGAGACTTGAACACCATATCATCAACATATCATTACATAAATATCCCACAAGAAAGGATTTAATATTTAATGCATGGAATGTTGTTTTTTGAACTATAATATTTCAAGCAAAAAAGCATTACACGACTGCATAATGCTCCTTGAGAGAGATTTGACGGTTCTTGAATTTTTTCCTTCAAGGGCCATAAGAATTTGGTTATATCCATATTATTTATCCATGAAAAATAGGTTTTGATAACAATTTGTTTCATCAATTAAGAGTTCTATAATTAGGACCAGGAAGTCATCCTTCAAGCTGTTCATGTTGAGATATCTGATGTCAATACAAAATTTGATATTCCCATTCTTCTTCTTCATAGGGATAATGTCGGCTTTCAAATTTAGAAATTATACCACTCAAAAGAATTCAAAATTTATGTGTTTTTCACTTTATCCTAAATTTTTGAGTCATGAGTTGGATGAGTCCTTTAGGATTCCTCTTTATATCCCTAGTGGGCTTCTGGAATACCCATGTGATGGATGACTACTTCAAGATCAAGGATTTTCATCTCTATTTAATTCCAGAAAAACATGTCCATATATTTCCTTAAGAAGGAAGTATATATATCTTGTTCTTCAAAATTCATGGACTCACTGATTAGAGTTGTTTTGGAGTCTTACTGTATACCCAGACTTTTTTTTTAGCTCATAAAAAATGGTTGAGACACGTTCTGTGAATGCTAAGGGACATCTCTGAGGTCTTCTCCTTCTTCCACATCAACATAAATTACCTCTTCTCTCTTCTCATGTGAAGTAGGTGATAATGTATGATTCTCACATCTAGGGGAGCAGTAAGTATTCATAAATTAGAAAGTAGAATCAATGATTTCATGATCAATCAATGAATCAAGGCTCTTATAGGGCTCTAAAAGGGAGAACAAGGTTCAATGATGACCATCTCTATTTAATCTCATTGTTGTGACAACTTCTTAAAACATAGCAAGTGAAATTGGAATTTTTAATTCTTATGGGATGGAATGAATGCATTTTAATCTGGGATATCATTACTTCTCAGAGGGTTTAAAACTTCTATTGCATTGTCAGGATGGGTTGTCATGAAGAACATTATGGATGTCATTGAACGAGTGGTTGAATTCAAGCCCTACCCTTAAATTTGATCAAGGGGATACATGTACTCTATACTATGATTATTTAAATCGTTATCTATGATTATCTCTAGGCTATTTGGGGACTTGATCTAGCTGACATTATCATGCATGGATGAATTCCCTTCCTTATGGTAGAATCATTCATAAATGTATTTTGACTCATAGGATTTGAATAGTATTTTCCTCAATGAAATTTCTCAATATGACCATTGATACAATATTTGAGAAATTGTTGGTACGATGAAGGAATGGACGCATGTTGTTGTATGTAAGGCCTTCCTAGTAGGAAATTTAAGGTTGTTTGTTTCCAAACAACCATGAATTATGAGTTAGACATGAGATCATCGAACTGTGTTCTGAGTGTGATGTTACCAATAGGATATTGATCATTCATTCCATATCCCTATAACAATATAGTGTAGGGGGACAAGTGAGATTCATTGATACCTAGTTGGTGAATTTCCCAGAACAAAATGAGGTTGATTCTTGAGCCATTGTCAATAAAGGCATGCTAGACATCAATTTCTTTTATCTTATTGGATATATATACTATCTTTACATGTGATTTTATGAAAGAATCCATGTCATAGTCTTTAAAAGATATGATTGAATGGAATTATGCTGGATCATTCTCTATACGATATACCTATTTAGTATAACCCTAAACATAAAACCCCTAAGGTATTAACAAGGCCTTGATGAGTGCTTCCCAGAAATATTTTGATAGTATCGAGGCATTCGTGATTGATAACATAGCTGGTTCTGGGGCTAGTTTCTTAAAAAAATCATGCATCTAATCCAAAGTATGTTGCTTCGTAGAATGGGTTTGTTCTTTCACGTGTTCTTTAGGATCTATAATACTTGATATGGAAAGACCATCCCTTGTAATGGGAGTAGAAATAACATATTCTCTTGGTATATTAGGTTGGTTGTGCCTTCCTACATGTTAAGATTGATTTGGTGGTGGTGTATCCACTAGTCAATAGTTTGGGATCATCATGTGAGGGGAGACCCTATATTTAATGGGAAAACACCCTTTTTCATTTAGGGATATCTAAATACCACTTCAAGGAGTTTAATCCACATAAACGGTTCAAGCGGGGCGTGCATAGCGTAGCGACTTTAGGAATGACATCATCATCCCGTGTAACATCAACTATGGAAAAATCATCCATAAATTCCTTAATTAGGCCTAGGTAATTTGGGTTTATGATCATTAAAATCATCTATAAAGTGATCCATTATGTGAATAAAATTAATGGAATCCAATATCAACTCCTCATCTGATGAAGATTCCATCGGGTGGGTGGAACCCATTGTACGATTTTCATGGTGGTTCTCGTACTTTTAGAGTTGTATGAATGATGTCCAATAATTTTAAGGAAAACAACAGCTTTGGTGCAGGCTCATATTCTTTCATTTAATTATTATATTTCTATCCATGCCTCTTTATGGAGGATTGGACATAAGTGGGATGAGCTACCAGTGATGTTTTTTGTATTGTAGCAGAAGAAGTTGAAGGAGTAGTTGTTTGTTTCAAAAGTTTTTGAAGAATAACGTGAGTCATGATGATCATTTCTTCACCATGCAGTGACTGATCTTCATTGAACTATTTCTCTTATCTTCATACCATTCATTTTCCTTTTCTAGATTAGAGGTAGGAACATACACTACATGAGTTGGTGATTTTATTAGATTTACTTTCCTAGAGGCCACCATCATTTGAAGAGGGACTTTAAATCCAAACCAATACTAGATGTGGTTTCCTAGATATTTGTTAATGGAAAAATAATTTTCCAAATATTCATCAACTTCTTGGATGGGATTCCTAGACTTTGGTAACATGAGAAGGTTGTTTTCCAGTTCACAAATTATGTATTCAAAAACAAGGTCATTTCAAAAAGAATTGACCTTGTTTTTCATCTCCTTAAACTATTTCTGACTTTTCTCACATTGATAATTTTAATAAGGTTTTCATTGTTTCTTGTTCATATAATGTAGATCTGCACGATACTATATGGGATTTTAACCGAGATCTGGTACATGATATTTCTTTAGTTAAACTATAGCGGCCTCTACTTTCCATTCTCTCTTTCCTATAGTTGATGGAATAAATTTGGCCACGGATTTGGTCTCGGCGATGGAGTCTTCCACCTTTTCATAAATTGTGTCAAGGTCCCAAAACTGTCTTATTTATTTCCTAAGTACAAGAGGAATGTGAAAATATTCATGAATATTTTATATAAATAATGGAAATAAATATTCATCATCGATTGGTAGGATCAAGGAGTGTGTCATTCCTTGACACTGAGAAATTAAATCTGATACTCTTTCATTCTAAAATTGTTTTCTATTCATGAGAGAGAAGAGTATTATATTCTATAATGTTTATCTAAACTGGTAATGTAAATTCTAATAGAGGTCTTCCCAAATAGTGATTTCCCGAGAATGCAAACTTGTGTACCACATGAACGCATATCCCCGCAGCAATTGCATAAACCACCACAGTTTCACCACATCTTATTGCTTAGAAAAATACATTATGAGATCATATAGAAATGTGTCAAATATTGTTTTAGGTCTCCTGAGAAGTTAAATAATGTAAATTTAGTTCATTAAATGTTTGTCAGGGGATGAGTCGGATCTACCCATTTTAAAATAGGATTCTTTTTGGGTTGTATTGGTGCATGTCATTCATTATTGGATTCCTATTGAACTGTTAATAACACAATTGAATTTAAAAGAATTCAAGGAATGTATTTTTGAGTTAGAGCTTGAATGGGTGTGGTGGCCATATCCTGAATAGGTGTGGTTGATGGAGCCTAAATAGGATTGGAATCTGGTATGTACATTGGTGGCTACAATGATGGTACCTAACATGGGATTCCTATAGAGGCCATCTAGTAAGGATTTGTCTGGCCATGTTCTAGTTGCACACCCAATAGAGGGAGATCTTGATCTACTAATTCAAGATCCATGTATATTGGTGGTTAGTCTCTTAAGTTGAGTGTATGTTAAAGATCTACTTCAGTATCAACATCAAACCCTCATTATGCAGGTGTTCATACTTTAAGGGTGATTTTATGATTTTTCTTATAGAGTATACCTAATAGGAAGGATTACGTAGAGTGGTATTTTATAGATTATCCTAAATTCATTCTTCCCATCCTCATACTAAGAAAAAAATTCTTCCACAGAAAGGGATATTCCTTCACTGAGAGAGAGGTGAGGTACAATTTAACCCTAAAATTTTCCCATTATATATACCTTTTGGTGGCGTAATGATGGATTGTTTGAGGGAATTCCCAAATTTAGGCGAAACCCTTGTTTTGCGTATCCACACCCCCTTCAAAATTTTTAGTGTGGACCACATTATAAACATTAAATTATTTTTGTACTCATCTAAATTGGGCTCATGTTCTGTAGACTCTTCAGGGGTGGCATTTATGACATTCACTGATGTGAAATGCATTGTAGACACTCAATTGGTGTCTTTGCTGGAATATCATCTGCATCATCCTCTCTGAGGACTTATCCTCTAATTTTTTGATCTTATGGGAACTTTTTTAGGAACAGTAATCTAAAGGGATGATCCAAATAGTTTTATCATGTCTGTCCCTAATGTGTGTATTGGATCATGGGACAAGATGAACTATAGTGATCCATTCTGTGGTATTTTCCCTAATCGGGAGAAGATTGATTCCATCTAAAGAGGGTATTGTTGAGGTTAAATGGACCCCATCCCTATGGGAATGAGCTTTTCCTGTTCTAATTGAACAACCTTTTATTTCTGGTTTTCCATCTCTATGTTTTGGGTTAAAAAACAGATCCCCGTGGGTTAGGGATGCTCATGAACAACCATGGGCTCTATTATCATGACATCAATTCTATTTTTCTGGATTTTTTTCTTATCATGGGCTAGGTGCTTCATTTGGTATTCCCTTTCATCATCAATTTTTAAATATAGTTTCTCTATTTCTAACAATTTTTCTATTTGATGGATAAATTCATCTTAGTGGGAGACTTTCCTGATATTCTTAGAGGCTTGAGGTAAAAATATCTCAGTAGCCTACTCTCTTCTAGCTCGATGCTATTTAGTGTTTATCAATGCCTATTTTGCTGGGAATATCACAATTATGGATAGATTCTATTTTCTAGAGATGGCCTAAGGCTATGATGTTTCATGCTAAAAATTCTGGTCAAATTTTATTGTTAGGGAGTGCAGTAAAATGTAGTGCTCCATGTGAACCCCATCCTCTTACAAGAACATCATATGGGTATCATTGATTAGATGATGCAACCTAATTCATTATTTGATTCATAGGCATTGATGGGCCCATTATGTTTCCTGATATTTTGATGTCATGAATCTAGGAGAGCTCCCAAGTCAATTTTTCATTCCAACCATTATATATACTTAATGTGACTTTGATACTCTCATTGGGTAATAACTTTTATTTCAAGTGATGATGTTTTTTCAATATGTTGAAGTAGATTTCCAATACACAATCTTTCATCAACACATCTAGAATTCTATATTGAGGGGAACCTAAAGGAAAAATAAAAATGGTATGTCATCATTAGCCAGCTATTTCCTCGTGATAATCATTTGTTCTTCATATTTCACCAGAGGTTCATCTACCTTGTCTAACCTTAGTGGATGCTTCTCGGATGATTTATCATAAGTAGTGAGATTGGTTGGGATTTTCTATGATATGTTGGAAGGAAGGCAATCCAAAGGAGGTTCAAATATTGACTATCTCAATGGAATGTATTCCAGTTGAGAAAGGATTTCACCTACCATTGACTAGAAATCATACATGACAGACCTTGTTTTTTAATGTGAATTACTATAGGATGGAATTATCATCAATACATTTTCAATCGAATAATTCACATGAAAATGTGAAACACAACTATAGATATAAAATTCACAGTGAAATTCATCATGGTGAGGACCACCATGGTGGATTATAGTAAGGGGAAGACCCTCCTACTCCCTTATCTTTTAGCTGAATGGTGGGTTTGCATGGCTATCATCACGAGATGGGCTGAAAATATCGATCAAATTATCATCATGAATCCATTATTCATGGTGAAGTGTATGGAAAGGACCTTTGGAAATATCGTAGCTTCTCCCATAACCTGGTAATTATAGATTTGGATATTGGTCTCGTATATATAATCATTTTAGGGCTTCAGGAACACCATCATTTATTATAGTGTAATTATATATCATCTCTTTTCATTCGAGTTGTCTTTAGTGAGGATTCTTTTTTGATGTATTCTTGTAGGTGACTAGGGTCACTTAATGGGAGAGTAGTTTTCATTGGTAGATGTTTATTCTGACCTTGGTGTGCTCATTGGGATAAGAAGATTATCTCAAGTTGGAGTGGGTGCATGTTCCTAATCTGGTTGTCCAAATATTATTGAGGAGTTTTACCTATAGACCTTTTTGACTGGAGAAGACGTGGGTTTCTTCTATAGGGTGTTGTTTAAAGAGTCAAACCATTTTTAGGGATAGAGTGGTGTATCTTCCCCTAATGTACTAATGTCATTCCCATTATAATGTACTAATAATTCTGTAGGAAGTGGGTAGGGATTTGTTTCTCCCCATTCACCAACATCATGATATTCTTAGTGACTTCAGGCGCTGGAATAGGGATATATTTGTAACACCCTAAGATTTTAGGAATTGTTTTTTCGAATTAATTTATCTTTTTTATAATTTCCAATTTCACGTGACATTGGAAATAATTATTTATATATATATATTAAAAAAATTAGTCTGTCATTTGTTTTATATGGATCCAACATGTCTTGGGCTACATGAAATAACAAATGAGCTTGCACTGCATGAAATACTGACTTGGTTTGTGCTACCTACAACACCGACTTGGCGTACATTACACACAACATAGATGTTTCTATGAAGACACATTTTATTGTTATAATTTTTAAAATGTGATAATTATAACCTAGAAAATAAACTTTTTTTATAAACAGTAATAAATACTCTTTAAATGTTATTTATAACGGGTTTATATAGGTAAAACATATTGGTAATGAAAGATATGATTTTTGGTAAAGTCCTTTTATATTAAAAAATATTGTTTTCCCAAATGAACAACTATTAAAAATAAAAATAATTTTAGTGAAATTTTGAAATTTAATTTTATAATATAAAATTCATTTTTCAATTTAGAGTTCGGAATTTATCTTAGGCGGAATATGTGGGATTTTTCTGTGAAAAATTATTTTTTGATGAATAGTAAAAAGTACAACTTGTTATTTAAAAATGGAATTTTCATTTAAATAATTATTAATGTTAAATAATAGGTTAAATTTTTTTAAGGTAAAATTTGATCAATTATACATCTATCAACTCAATTTAGGTTATTATAATAAATTTCAAATTGAAATAGAATATAAAAACATAAAACAAATTTGATCCAATTTCTACTTTTAAAACCCAAAATTTAGTCCCATCTACTGGATTATCGTTAATCATAATTTTTCCAGTTCTATGAATTAAATTTGGAAAAACCACAAAAAAATTCATAATCAATATAATATTTATAATTTAATTAGATCATTTTTATTTTTCCCAAAATTCTTAGTCAAAGTGATTAAAATTAATCACTAATATTAAGGCCAAATTTATCATAATTAGCACCTAATCATTATTGTTAGGGACACAAATGACCTAGAAACTTTTTATAAACCCATTATTTATCCATATATCTACCATAAACTTTTAATTATTGATTTATTTTGGATTTTCATGACCTTTTTATTGGTAGGATCATGTGTAAACCTAACTAGGTTTTAAATATTTCTAGTGAAAACTTTTCCTTCCCAATAAAAATCAACCACGTCTCCCACATACTCACACCTCTCAAAATGTTATGTTCAGAAAATATCTATCCAATACACTTCCTAGAAATCATACCTTCTTATTATAAGCCTTACTGTGGGAATAATTAAATCCATAGAATCCTTTTGAAAAAAACTAAAAGGAGTTTCCCAATTAAGAGGTAACAACTTCTCTCCAAATCCTTTCATTTATTTTACTTCATCACCATATCTACTATAATTATTCTAGTATTTTCTAAAAAATGGTACAATAATTATACTTGTATTTTCTATTCCATTTTTTCAACCAACACTTACACAGACCTCCATCTAATGGATAACATTCATACTGTTTATGTGTACGATGAACTACCGCCTCAGTAAATGATGATTGTTCAGTTTTTCTTACAACATATCATGGTGTAAATTATGATGGAAACTATATTTATATATGTTATATATTATATTTATTATTTATTTATTCTTATACATTCTTTTAAAAACACATTTTTTTTACTTTCCATTTCGTGTGAGTACAATTATTTTTATTGAGGAAGTGTGGACTACAACCCCCTCGAAATTATGTGATTCCTTTGAACACTAAATGGAATGTATTAAGGATGGGTTTAATAAATGTATATGATATATATGATATAATAATTCTACAATTATAATTGTATATATATACATATTTGATTTACCTTCTTTCTTTCAATATGATAATAAAAATGGAAATAACATTCATGTGTACGTATGGATTACCATCTCAATGAACAGTGTATTTCGTTTCATATTTATATAATATTTATATCATTATAATACACATAAAATATAAAAAATTTATATTTATATCCTTTTTTAAATTTTTGAAATCATGATATAAAGTATAGGTACCAAAAATATATCAAATTAAGACACATGAAAAGAAGAAATTGAATATTACCCGATTTGTTACCTTAAACTTGGATTGTTAAGCATCAAGTAATATAAGGTCATAATAAAACCATATATGATATTATATATAAAATTATCTTTCCGCAAAATATGTATAATAAAATTACATTTATTATACATGTTTTTTAATGAGTTTGATGAGATTCAAGAAACAAGGTAAGGATATTTCATATCACTTTTTATTTTTATGAGATACTTTATTTACCACCCATTCCATTTGTGTGGTGTGTATACTACCCATGAATTTATTCAATGTTTTTTATATTCAAATTTATTTATAGTTAAATAACCATTATATTTTTTTCATGGGTTTAATGTTTCGAAAGTTACCAAATTGGTAAAATAGTTTCATCTAAATTTTCCTTCTTTGAGACCCATGTTTTGTTATGGACATAAATTCATTTTGATGTGTATATGATTCCATTATACATTATATATCATTAATAAATTTTTTTACAGATATTATAACATTAATTTAGTTTCATATTCTTTCATGTATAGTGTGATCCCATGTTACCATGTTATATGACTTTATTGAAAAAGTATCATCACTTTTAAATATTATTCAAGTTTATTCATCCATTAATGAATTATAATAAACAATATCTCAATAACATTCATTACTTTTCTTCTTCTCTATTTATTCATGGTATATTCATCTATTGTCACCATCTTTCTACACATTGATAAATAAAATAGTTAGGAATTTGTTTTTAAGAAAGCCCGACTTTACCCTCTCTTTGGTCAAAAATATTTGTTTCATCAAAATTATGTTTTCTGAAAAGTGTTTCGAAGATTATTATACCATTATGCTAAAATATTTATAATAATATTTTAACATTTTTTATTTTAAAAATAATTTCAAAGGAATATTCTTGTCTCTTTCGGAATGATGTTATTTTGTTTCATTTTTACTATGCAAAGGGAAGGTTATTTTTACATCGTATGACATATACGGATTTACACGACATCATTTCATTAAAGCTTTATTTTCATTTTTAAATGGATAATTTTTTAGAGAATATTTTTAAAAGTTATTTTCATGGAAAATCATTTCCAAAATATTTACAAGATTCTATTAGAAATTTTCAAGGATTTTTTTTCATAATGCTTTTATGACTTGTTTATAAGATTCTATGTATTTTCAATGAAATTGTTTTCAAAACATTTTCAATATTTCATTATAAGTTTTCAATGTGTTTTTAAAGAGAAATGGTTTTAAACAATTTTAATGTGTATTTATGAATGGGTAATATTTAATGTAAGGGATTCATGAAACTCATTTCTCATCCATGGGTTATAATTTTATGAAATCCATTTCTCTTTCATGGGATATGTTTTTGATGAAATGATTATAAATCTTGTATATTTTTTATAGATTATGATACGTGTACATGTTTATGATACCCATTCCATTACATAGGTTATCATATGATTTTTTATGATTTTGTGGCACATGTATGTATGATATCATTATGATATGGATGGGACCTCTATCTCCCTCTAATTAATTGGGTAAAGATTTATATCTCATGAAATAGAAATAGCCAGAATAAGAAATGAAATTTGTTCAGTGTTATAGGGCTAGAATGAGAAATGAACTCGGTTCATTATTACAGGGATAAAATGGGAGATGAAATTGGTTTGGAATTACACGGTTAGAACAAGAAATGAAATCAGTTCAGTATTACAAGTCTGAAATGGTAAATGAACTCCATTCAGTATTACAGGGATGGAATTAGGAGTGGACATGGTTTGGTAATTTAGGGATGAAACAGGGTGTGAACATGGTTCAGTAAATTACTTTTTCTACCTTTATGGTCATGGTAGAAATTCCTTTACTACTATAGAAATCACTATTATAGGCTTATAAATTTTCCAAATTTATATGTTTCATTTCTATGTTATGCTTTCATGGATTAGGTTCAATATTTTCTTATGATTCATATCTTACGAACTGATAATATTTATTATGATCATTAATATGTAGGGTATGATCTTAAAATGTCATTCTCAAGTTACATAACCACTTGTTCATGTTATACTTATACGATTCATTTATTTACCCTTCCGGAGAATTTGATCTCACCCATTTCCTATATTTTCTTCCCCCAGGATATGAATAATGGTTTTAGGTAAAATTACTAAAGATTGATATCTTTTTGGGAGATGTTAACGTTCTTTCACTAGGATATAATATTTGGTTTCCATGATTCTAATGAAACAAAAATATTATAGTCCTATGGCATTTATTTTATAATATACTAAATATTCATCTTAAATGATGTAATATCCAGGAATATTAAGACTAAGTCACTATATTTTTTATCAAATGAATGGTTTAGTCAACATTTTGAAACTGGGATTAGAAAAATTTAGCGATACCCTGATGTGTACTTATAAGGACATGTCTTGGGATCTCACTAAGGATGTGTTAACATTTAAGAAAATGTCCTGGAATTTTGGTGAAGGATAAAGTGAGTGTATTCCTAGAAATAAATTCCTATTTGGATACTACAAGTGGATGAGGCTCTGAAATAGATATACCTAAGGGTCACAACTCTGACAAGATGTGTCGGGCTTGACTCAGCGTAATCGGCTACACAATAATGGAACTTACTGCACAACTATTTTGACACTCCATGGGGATATGAATTAGGAATTCTCAAACTCTTTAAGAACCATCATGAATGATATAAATATAAGTTGTCTATGAATAATCATATATGGACAGAGGGAGTTATAGATTAATGATGGTTCCATGATTTATATATCCTATATGTAGTTATTTTCATCACTATGTGGTTTGTTGCAATAATATGTAATACTCTCACCGTGCTTTTGGTTGTAGTCAATAGAAGGAACCGGAATGAACTATATTAACGTTGAATGTTATGGGAATCTTTTTGACGACCAGTCAAGTGGGATGATCATTGGATTGAAAGATGTTTTGATCATGCCTAATAAGTTTTTAAGGAACATGATTAACAATTCATACCTGAAAAAACTCCCAGACTCACTGAGATAGAGAAAGAAGAATTTCGTTGGTTGTTATAATAATGGAGACCATAGAATAATGAATATTTATTTTCCGTTGTGTCAACAATGTTGAAGGAATCACATAAGAGAATGTATTAGAGGAAAAAGAAGATGATTGAATGTGGAAAAGAAGGACACAATGCCACTGACCATAGGGGAAAATGAAGAATCAGGTTAACAGAAATGATGAGAATATTGGACTCCCTAAGGAATCATAGAATGTTAAGTGCTTTAAGTGTGGAATAAATGGTCATTATGAAACTCAATATCCAAAGAGGAATGATCCTAAATAGGATCAATAAGGTGGTATGAGTAATGGTTACAATGATTATGAGGAAGATACTACATATGAAATGTGAATGGAAATGGGTATTGTGTAAACGGATGTGGTACCATTTCTAATGGAATAAGGATGGAATGAAATAATAATATATTTTAAGTATTTAGATTCCTGAAGTATGTTATATGGAAGGTGAAATGTATAAGAATTGTACATTTCATGATTTTTTCTACGAATTTAAAGGAACACATTGGATAGTTCTGATTGAATAGAAAAGATATATAATAGAAAGGTTATGTCCATTGAAAACACCTGATTGATGGAATTATAACACTTAATTTTTTTCCTTATGTAATGAAATTTTTTTTTGATAATGATATGTAAGATATGAACAGGTAAATTGGCTGGTAATTTTTACCTTGGAACTAATTAAGGACTTGTTGAAAAGTAGTTCATGTTATCATTTATTAATTTTACAACTTCTAAAAATTATAGAAGATATCCATTAATCTATGGAATAAGGAAGAAATCATGTTTTCTAAAATAATTTAATGTAATTCCGGTTTTTACTATTTCCCACGATAATTTACCATGAGGGTATTTATATGTTTGGAATTTGAATACCATGAGTTAATTTGTGATATATGGGATATTAATGTTAAGATGGTTTTGTCACTTTCTTTCTATGGTTTTGGATTTACATCTTTTATAATGGGTATAAGGTTATACATTCATGAAAAGTTTATGCTAAAATTTAGAAGAAGTATTTCTTGATTGATAATTTATTTAAAACCTTGGTTAAAAGGCTATTTAGGGATGAATATTATTTCAAGGATTTCAATGATATTTGGGAAATTGTACTAGTATGGTTTTATAAAAGTATTCCATATATATCTGGTTAGAACCAATCATGACCATCAAGGATGTGGGTCTTCAACCCATGACCGAAGGATGATAATGGATTCACACCTACCATTAGCCAATGAAATGTCATGGTTAATGTATAAATATTTTTTGATTAATAATTATTTATTATAAAATAGTAGTGTTACATTTTAGTATTCATTTTTAAGAATAATTATAGATAAATAGTTATACTTTTCATTCTTATATGTTCCATAATATCTACTAAATGTTTTTTTAGCACAACAGGTATAAAATTTAATTTATAGACGTCCATTACATGAAGTAATGGATGAATTGGAAATTGAAAGCATAAAAACTAAATAATGGTTTTTTTATAGAAATATTTCAAATAATAATACTTAACTAAATTATTGGTCAATAAAATAATTAATAAATGTTGGAATAGTGATCAAAATAAAATATGTTGACCTAATACCATAATTTTTTAGAACCAATGGCCTTTTAAATTATCTTTGATTTATGGATTTCGGGTCCAAAACATTTCTTTTATCATTCACTTTTTTTTGATTGATATCCTCAGTCGCTCCCCATAAATATTTACGCCTTTCCTCAATCTACAATCATCACTCCCAACTTATGTTAACCTATGTGATAACCCAGTTATATGTTACATTGGGTAATCGTTATAGTCCAAACATTCCCTTTTAAGGGAAGTTTTAGTATTCATTTTTATGATTTGGGTTTAAATAAACGAAACATTCACATATTAAAACTTTGATAAAATGATTAATTTCTGGAGAAAAAATCATTTATGGGGGGGTTGAATGTAACACCCTTAGATTTTTTGAATTATTTTTTTCAAATTAATTTACCTTTTTGATATTTTTCATTTCATGTGAAAGAAGAAATAGATATTTATATATATATATTAAAACATTATGTCAAACATTATTTTCACATTTCACCAACTAGGCTTGCATTACACACAATACTTACATCGCTTGCGCTACCAACAACACTGACATGGTGTGCGTTACACACAACACAGATGTTTCTATGAATCATTATTTTATGGGTATAATTACATAAATGAGATAATTATAACCTAGAAATTGAAAATAGTTATATTAATATTAATAACTAATTTAAAAATATTATTTATAGTTTATTTATATAGATAAAACATAATGGTAATAAAATTTATGATTTTTGGTAGAGTCCTTTTTTGTTTAAAAATATATTTTTCTTGGATAAATTTCCTTTAAAATAAAAATTAATTTTATACACATTCAGAAATATAATTTTATAAAATAAAATTTATTTTTTCATTTATAATTTCTAAATTAGGTCAGGTTTAATTTTTTGTATTTTTCTACAAAACATCTTTTTTTGATGAGTAGTGAAAAATACTATTTTTAGTTAAAACCCACATTTTAGTTTAAATAATCATTATGGTTAAATTATATTTTAATTTACTTAAGGTCTAATTATATAAATTAAACATATATTAATACAAATTATTTTAATATAATCAGTTCACTTTGAAATTGAATATAAAAACTTTATATACTTTTGAACATATTTCTAATTTATAAACCCCAAATTTCATCTCTTCTGTGGGATTATCATTAATATTAATTTTTATGATTTTGAGAATTCAATTTAGAAAAACATAGATAAACCAATGTAATTAATATAATATTTATATCCTTGTTTTATTATTTTTATTTATACAAAAATGATTTGTAAAAGTGAATAAAATTAATCACAGTGATTAATGTCAAATTAAGCTTAATTAAGGACTAAACGTTGATCTTAGAGACCCAAATGACTTATAAACTTTTCTGAACCACAATTTCATGAAATATTTCAGACATAGAACTTAAATTAATGATTTATGTTCGTTTTTTATAACCTTTTTTTTATGTAGTAAAATGTGTACACATAACTTGTTTTCTAAAATTTGAATTGATTCATTTTCCTTCCTAATAAAAGGCCACCACCTCTACCACTTCCTCAGCCATATAAAACCCTTTATGGTCGGACAAGATCTACAAAATATACTTACCATAAATCCTCCATTATTTATATAATCCTTACCTTCAGATGAGGGAAATATGAGGAAGCCTTTTGTCATAAAACAAAAGGAGTTACCTGATTGAGCTGTAATTTCTTCTCTCAACATCTTTTCTTTTATTTCCCTTATCCACCCTTCCACTCTCCTTTTTTAAATTCATGTATAAAAAGACCTATATCATCAATATAACAATATGTTTTTATTCTATGGTTTCAAAATTCACTTACACACCCCTTCTAATGGATAATGAACAAAAAAAATTTGTGGATGGTGAACTACCACCACACTAAACGATGCTTGTTCAATTTTCCTTACCACATCCCATGGTGGAAATTATTATAGACAATATATATATATATATATATATATTATATTATATTTATTATCTATTTAATATTCATTATTCATTTTAAAACACATATCATTTTACATTCCATTTGGTGTTAATATGATATTTTTTTTTGAGGATTTGTGGACTACCTCCCCCAAAAAGAGATGTGATTCGTTCACATACTACATGGAATGTATGAAGTATTGGTTTAGTAAAATTATATGACATATATGATATAAAAAATATATACTATTAATGATATATATAAATATATATATACTTCTTTCATTCATCTTCTTTCTTTCAATAGGATAAGAAAAATGGAATCAGCATTCATGTGTGCGTACGATTTACTGACTCCATTAATGATGTATTCCATTTCATACTTATATATTATATATATTTATAATAAAATGATAATGTATATAATTGATATTTATATCATGTTTTGAATTCTATAAATCATGATATAAAGTATAATTACCAAAGATATAAAAAATTAATGCACATGAAAAAAATAAAGAGAATATTACCTGAAGTGAAACCTTAACATTGGATTTTTAACAAGCGGGAAATATAAGGTCATAATGAAAAAATCTATGCAATCAGAAATAAAAATATGGTTCTATAAAGGATTTATAAAAAAAATATATTTGTTATACAGTTAGTCTAAACGAGTACGAATTGTGTCAAGACACAATGTAGGGGATTTTATCTATCTTTTTATTTCTTGGAGATACATGCTTTATTCACCACTCATCCCTTTTGAGGGGTGTGTATACTAAACATTGATGTATTAAATGATTATTATAATTAAATATATGATTATTTACATATACATTCTATGAACTCTATTTCATGGGGTTTATGTTTCAAAAGTTACCAAATCAAAAAAATAGTTTCATCTCAATTTTTCTTCGTTGAGGCTCAAGTTTTATTGTGCACGTAAATTCATTTTCTAGTGTATATATGTCCATTATACATGATATATCTTGAATCTAATTCATTCCTAGATTTTCTATGCCTTATGTAATTTCCATTTCTTATATGGAGAGTTTGATTCCATGTTACCAATTTATAAGCATTTATTGAAACAATGTCATCACTTTGAAAGATTGTTTATGTTTGTGATTCCATTGATCAAATATCATATCCCATATCTTAGGAAAATTCATTATTTTATTCTCATCTAGTTATTATTGAAATATTCATGTATCAGTATCATCTTTATAATCACTGGTATATAATATCTATTAGAATGTGTTTTTGAGAATGTATGACTTTACCCTCTCTTCAATAAAAAACCATGATTTCTAAAAAGGGTTATCAAGAATATTGTACCATAATACTATAATCTTTAAAATATATTTTTTTTCTTTTTTCCTTTTACCAATGATTTGAAAGGAATAACCTTATCACTTTAGGAATGAGTATTTTTTCTACCAGTTCAACCCTGCAAAAGAAATGTTATTTTTACCTAGTATGACATGTATGAATTTTTCATGCCGTTATTTATTTGAAGAATCCATTGCATATTTTAAAGAATAATTTTTAAGAATAAATTTTAAAAGTAATTTTCCAGTAAAATTGTATTCAAAATGTTTTCAATATTTTTTATAAGTTTTCAAGGGATTTTTTTAAATGTTTACAATCCTTATTTATATGATTTCAAGGAATTTTCAAAGAAATAGTTTTCAAAAAAATTTCAATATTTATGTATATGTTTTCAATAAAAATTTTTTTTAAATTTTTTGATTCTTATATTATATGTTTTCAAGGAAAAAAGTTTTCAAAATGATTCTAATCCTTCATTATATTTTTTAAAGGTGTTTTAAAAAAATATTTTTAATGGTTTTTGTATTAAAATTATTTTTTCGAAGAAGAAAAGATATCTTCCTCGAAAAAAATTTGAATGATATTTAAAAATAATTTTCCATCTAAGATTCCCTTATTGATCTAAATCATGCCCTTCTATTAAATTTTATAACGGTTCCGTTCATTTTTTGAATGAATGGGTTATTCTAAATGGAATGGTCTTTATGACATAAGATTCACTTTAATGTGTAACATGTTTATGAAATAATGTTCTCATTCATCGGTTTTGATTTTAATGAAATTATTATGAAACCTGTATGTTTTTAAAAAAGGTTATGATAAGTTTATGTGTTTATGATGCACATCTTATTTCATGGGTTATGATATGATTGTAAATGATTTTTTGGCACATGTATATATGATTTCATTATGAGATAGGTGGGACCTATATCTATATCCAATGAATTGGGTAATGATTTATAACTTCGGATATATACGTGGATGGTATGAGAAATGAACTTTGTTTAGTATTACTAGGATGGAAAGATAAATGATTGTGGTTCGGTATTACAAGGATGAAAAGATAAATGAACATGGTTCACTATTACATGGATTGAATGAGAAATGGACTTGGTACAGTATTGTAGGGATGAAATGGGAAATGAACATGGTTCAGTAAAACTAGGCTGGAATAAGGAGTGAACTCAGTTCAGTAATACTTGGCTAGAATGTGGTTTTAACCTGGTTAAGGATAGGGCTTTCTCCACCAAGATGGAATTGACAACAATTACTTTATTATTATATAAATAATTATTATATTCTTTTGTGTTTTACATAATTACATGATTTATTCCTATGTTATGATTTCATGGATTGTGAACATTATTTTCTTATGATTCATGTCTTATAAATTGCAAATCTTTATTACGATCTCTGATGTGTAGTGTATCATCCTAAAATGTTATACTCAAGTTACATACACTTTTTCATGTTATGCTTACAAATTTATTTTATTAACCCTTTCATATTATTTGAGATCACCCATTTCTTATGTTGACGTTCCCCGGGATTTGAATAAATGTTTTTAGGTTAATTTGATAAAGGTGGAAATATTTAAGGGAGATTTTGAAGATATTTCACCTAGATAAAATATTTTTTTCCATGTTTTAAATGACCCTGAACTATTATAGTCCCAATTCATTTATTTTTTTAATGTACATAATATTAATTTAAAATGAAGTAATATCAATGTTTGTTAATATTGGGTCACTATAATATGCCCATTCTGTATCTAGAGATTGCATTTGTGCAATATCATATCCTTCCTTTCCTATTAGTGGATACTGTCAATACTCATGTGTGGGGGATGAGAGATGTTTCTATACCCTACGTGTTGTTTGGACAATTCGATCGACTTCTCCAAGTGCTCCTAGATAAGGCTTTTAGAAAGCATAGTGATTTCAAGATGGTGTGTGTGCCTACTCTGAATTCATGGTCGTATTTGTTTTCTAGGATTTTTTTGAATGCTTCTAGATGACTCTACTGGTAGGCTTGTTGGTTTGATGCAGCTATATGTCCCTAATCATGGCTTGTCATTTGATTTGAACTGAGGAATTATGTGAATGCTTCTAGGTGATTCTTCTAGCATGATTGGGGAGTGTAGGAAAGTGTATGTTCCTAGTCATGGAATTTTTCTGGATTTGAATGGTGAGCTTCATTGAATGCTTCAGAATGAGTCTTTTGGAAGGATTTTTGGGTCAAGACTAGTGTATATGTCGAGTCATGCCATGCTTCCAGATTTGACCAGTGTGTTTCCTTGTGTTATGTATGGTGAGTGTATTGGATGGATGAATTATGGTTGAAATGTGTATGTTCCCTATTGTATTTCGCCGCAAAATTAGATTGGAGGATTATTTGGATGGGAGAGAGGTGTGTCCCAACTCCCTGGTGATCATTTTATTCCCCTAGCCAGCCATCTCAGATGCCCATATCTTAAGGAATTGGGTCAGATAGTTAAGGATACCACCCTCATAATGTTGAGGTATTAGTACAACCCAACATGTGTTATGGTGACTGTTGGATGGATCCCTTTGTAAGTTCCCCATGTATCTTCTGAATTAAAATGTATGTGGCCTCTTGATCTACCTCTATGAGATATGGGTGGGACTAGTTATTATGTTCTAGGGATAGTCTTCCAAAATGGTTGACTATGTTTATGGGTTTCCTTTGCCTTAGGACCCCCAATTTTCACTAACAAGACAATTGGTGGTGCAACACAAGATACAGGTCCAGTATGGTTCCCTTTAGGACCAAGTTTTCATTGTTCTTATGATACTCTAAAACCAATGAGTTCGAGACACAGCCTTGAAGATGCTAGGTTGGTGATGACGTCCTCCATAGTGATAAAAACCTAGTCTAAGATGAAATTAGGGAATGCATAGGTGAATGTTGGAAAGAAACTATTGGATTAAGATGAGTTCTAAAACAAATTTCCTTAGTATATGATAAAAATGAACCAGAAACAACCTTCAATGTTGTATCTCATTTGAATTAACACTTGCATGATTGATTTTTCTACATTATACAACTTTTATCGGGTGAAAGGGATGAAAATATGGTTGACACTATCATCTTATGTAATGATTCAAAATGAGTTCACCATTTTTTATTTCCCATGAAAATATGTTTGGTTCATGAATCATTATATTTGAATGGTTTTTAATGGGTCTATTCATGGAACAAGAAACTCTCAGTGGTTCTACATCCATGGTAACCTACGATCCAATGGTAGGTGATCATCAGAAAAATTGGAAAACAATGCTTATGAACTCACATTTTTTATGAGGATTCAAGTTTGAGATCATCACAAACTTTTAGGGGGAAATACTTCATACTCTGGGACTCTCTTATAGATTAAAGATATGTTCATGAGTCCTTGATTAATTCCCTTGTACGATGTTAGCCTCACTTGGATTAAAAATTAATTATTAGAATGTATAGAATTTATATTAATATATATGTATATGAGGTTATTCAGTAATGGATATGTCAATATGTATCCAATACTTTTTATCAATGGTATCCAATTAGGTATAGATTAGCAATTTTTTAGTCATTATGAAGATACTGGTTTTTAGGCCACTCAATGGGGAACTCTAGAGTGTATCCTCAACTAGGGAGATGAGAGTTGTTTTTCTATTGGGATTCAACTCATGTGATGGTATTCCTTTATATCCTCTTGAAAGGAATCATAATCCACGTAGTTCTATGATGCTTAATGGGGAACATCATACCATTTATGTTCATGTGCTAAGGACCAAACCATACAGTTTAACTTCATGTGGAAAGGATATATAGGAAAAAGGTTCATAGTCAATGTTTAGAGTTGGAATTACTTTTTTCATGCTAGGGAACCTAGAAGGGATATGAATTTCGATTTTTAATTATAACCTTCTAGTAATGTGACCCAAATAGAATTGGGTTGATTTGGGTTGTTTTTTTGGACCCCATAAAGGCTTTTTATGTATCCCATTTGGATAGGTTTCAAATCCCACATAGTTCGAGAGTGAGTAAATATGCTTATGTATGAACTCAAATTATTGTCTCCTAGGGGAGTATGTCCCCATTAGAGGATTAAATTTTGCCTTAATTTTGAAGGGGATTCATTGATGAATGAATTTGAGGTCATGAGAAGTGGCTCGACTCATGAGTATTTTGGGGTTTTTTCAAGGATTACTCCAAATAAGGATTCCCTATAATCTTGTTTCTAAAGTAGACCTCATACAAATACTGATTATAGAAGGAATACCATTTCATTTATTTCAATAATTGGGGATTAAACAATGAGGATTATTAAGTAAATAGGGTGAAGATTGGGACTTAATCCTAAGGAGGATTCCCATGAGATTTGGGATCATGTGGATTTCATGACCACTGTCAACCTCTAAGACAATGTGAGTCACGCTTAGTGTGTTAAACAAGAAGAAATATATGATCTAGGAATTCTCAGGATCAACATTTCCCAAATTTTGATATTGGGCCTTAAGGACTCATTCTTATCGATGTACATTGAAAGGTGGTGATAGGAATATTCAAATGATGATTCTCTACAAAAAACCTACATCCAGCCATGTGGGTTCCATGATTTTGGATGCCCTATGTGTTATCATGAGTTAGGATGATTCATTATTGAATGTTAGACCTAAGAGGAAGCATAATATCTATAAAAAGAAATGTATACTCATCCATTGGAGGAAGTGTATAGGGCTACCACACATCCCTCACTTCACATGACACCAAAATTGATCAAAGGGATGGAGACTGATGAGGTAAGAAAGAAGGATATGTCTTTCATGAAATTATAAGATATTACTATATTATGTGTTAACTATAGTTGGTCATTTAGTGAGGGAGGAGGATCTCATTCCATGTTTATTGGAAAATAATGTGTAATTGTTACCTGCACTAGCAGAAAATTTAAGCTCCAAGTTTAAGAGGTGGTTAGGGTAACACATGGTCATATCCCCTACATCTATGACCAGGAACTCTTTAACATTATCCTTACAGTAGGGGTAATCCATTCCATTGGAATACACGCTCACATACACCATAATGACCCTAACCATCCAACTGGACAAGTTTGATAATGTTATATCTTCAGGAATACACACCCAAATGTTGGACATGGTGGTGTACCACTCACCATGGTTTTGCATGTCTAGAGGTTTTGGTGGAGGCTTCTACATGATCCCTTTTAGAAAAGGGAGACAGAGGAGAAGGATTCCTTCCATTGGTGACTTTTAATAGGACTCAAAATGTGTTTGGCATAGGTCTTGGGAACAGGTGCTTGGCATAGGTGTCAGAAACAAGTGATGGGAACAAGGTCTAGGAGGAACATAAATAAAATCTCCACACAAGGGGGAGTAGGACTACATGTAATGACCCAAACATTTTTTAATGAAAATTATTCTTCATTAAATTAAATGTATTATTATTTAAAATTACTATATAAAAAATATGAACTTTTTTGGTTTTATGTTTTTTATTTCAAAATACACTTAAGAATGGTTTCCAATGATAATATTATCATTGAAAAGAGATCACATGATTAGTATAAATATAAAGCTTTAAAAAATGTAATTTACTCAGAAAAAGAAAATGATGGCCTCATCCAGTAGAATTTCTCCTTAAAAAGCCCATTTGTCGGAGCTCACAAAGGAGGTGGCATCATTGGGCTTCACTCTTGGCCAAGCCCAAGCCGAGCTTCGACACGTTAACCTCGAGTGGAACCACCTACGGGATAATTGGATGTTGTTAGAGATTAACACTTGAGCAAGGTTATCTGAGCCCCCCCCCCCCAGAGTTTTTCACCATCGCACACCTTACCCTTTGGTCTTATGTGGGTTTTATAAGGAGTGATGTAACAAGACCCAATCACTATGATTATGTAAATTATTTTTATAGGGAATAAAAATTTATTTTATTGTTGTTACTTTATAAAGTGTTTTTAAATAATAATGGAATTTTTAGTCAATATTCAATCAATAAATATATTTTGATGAATTAATTGATTTTTTAATTAAATAATATTTTATTAAAATATTATTACTATATTACATTTTATTTAATATAAATGATTGTATAATTTTTATGAATACAATAGTGATTTTTATTATGTTTTGAAAGCTATTTTTATCAAAACCTATGAATTTTTGATAAATGTAGTTTTTTATTTTAAATGTAAAATATTCAAATATATGGAAAATTATTTAGATAAAGTGAATATTATTTTTTGAATCAATATGTAGAAATTTTCCAACGGTGAATTTTTCTTAATTTTCTAAGACACTCGAATTTTTGGTTAAAAATTAAATACCGTTTTAATATATAATGTGATTTATGACATCCTAATGACCCAATAGTGATGTAATAAAATAATATAAAAATAATTTTCAGCCAATATATGTTTTACCATTAAAATAATGTGATTTTAGGTTTTATTATTTGTTTTACAATACTTTAGTTAACCTTTCAAGACTTATAAAACATTTTAACTTATAAATTTATTTCTTTGAGAGTGTGACTCACCTCCGCATAAGAAACCAAATTATTTTAAGAATTCCGGCCATTGGACTTATAAAATAATGTTTTACACTTCCCTTAGGAAAACAAATTTGATAAAAATCATGGGTTTGTTTGATGTTTTGACTAGTTTAATGTGTGGTGTCCCGATCCAAAATAATAAAGATATCCATCTCTTTTCCTATTAAACCCACCCAAGCTCCCACTTCATCTTCACTAAAATCCTTTATATCTAGTAAAATATCTTACCTCTTAAATCTAGAATCTGTCCATGGTGCCCCAACCTCCCAATAAGTCTCTCTCAATCCCCCCCCCAAGCCTTTGGGATCACACTTCCAAGTAATGGATTTCCTTCAATTCTAATTTTATCGAAGTTTTTTAATATTGTTATTCCCTTTTATTTTCAATTATAAATTTTTTGGAATGGTTTATCAGCTCCCCCATACTTCCCTAATTATGTTTTAATGATGAGAGACCCATTTCTCTCTCTATAATTCTTCCCATGTACACCTGTTACCATAACAATATTCCATAAAGAATTTATCTCTTCTCATTTACATTCATGAAATAATTTTGTATTATAGATCTATATTACATTACATATGATGGAAAATGTTTCTATATTAACCAATTACTTTCCATTTCATGTACATATTATGAGACACCCCTTTCCCTCTCATCAATAATTTTTATGAATTCTTATGTCATGTCATTATGCTGCCGAAATTTCACCATGATTTTCCAAGACAAAGTCATTGTGTAGTGAATACCATGACCATTTCTCTATCACAGGTATTCACCTTTATAAATTCTTAATTATTGACTATAGAGTTTCATGTATAAATTCCACATTCCTTTATCATGGAATAAATGATGATCTTTAATGATTCCATGTTGTATGATCTATGTGGCACACTTATGCATGAAATGAAATGTTTAAGAAGGGTGTACCTTGATAGTGCTATAATGCATTGGGTAAAGATTAGTATCATGATAATTCTAGTAAAATGGGGGTTTAATCATTCTAATTCAAGTTCAATGAGGGTTTACTCAATCTCCTTGTTCAATGAGCCTTGGCTCAATTTAATACCATGTTACGTGTTGTTTCTGCCTTTCCATGTTATGATAATCATGTTGTATCATACCTTTATGTTCATGATTATTTTATGCTCCATTGATATATCTATCACCTAACATGTATTGTATTATTAATTTTATGCCTTTTTTATTCTTTAACTAGGATTTATATCTATCCCTTTTCTTATGAATGTCCTGAGGTTATCCCATGCAATGCTATGTACGAGGGAATGTAGTGGTCATGTAAATGAATTTTTCAATAAAGATGTTGTGTTTCAGGTTTTAAGTCTTTATTTAAGGTTCCTAATCTCCAAAGACACAATACCTATCAATATTCCTTATTTTATCAAGTGAAGAGATTATGTATTAAATAATTTTTTGTCTGTAATAAAAATTAGTGTTGTTATAGTTGGTATCAAAGGATAAGTTTAGTTATTTTTGGGAATAGCATTAGAAAACCGTAGAAAATACTTAGAGATAAGAATAAGTATAATAAAAACATCCCAAAATTTTGGTGAGTATTGAGTAAGTGGTTTCTAAAGAAAATAAATCCCTATTGGGATACGATCTGGTAGACGGGACTCTAGCATAGATGTACCTAGGAGTGAAAACTCCAACAAGGAGTTTCAGGCTTGACCCAGAATATCCTGGTATATGAAAATGATCCTTGATGCACTCTTGATTTTGACACTCTTGGGATATATACATTGGTAAATTTAAAATCTTATTATGAACCATATTTAGGGGAAAAATTATCTTATGAATATATGTTAGGAAGTAGATCATGGATTACCTAGATTGAAGCCTATAAATTTATAAGTTAATGAAATAAAAGTAATTTATATGTCATACATTTTGGTCATTGGATTAACATTTATGTGTTACCCCTATCTTTTAGTTTACTCCATCCAATGGCTGGTAATAGGAGGACTCGGGCTAACAACTGATTTGAAGATCAAAGTGATGAATGTTCTAATGAGATGCCCAATACAATAGATGTTGGAATCACAAACATTGTCACAAAACACTCCCAATTAACTCATGTTTTCAATAGATGTGTGGGTCAAGAAGAACATTCAACCCCCCCCCCCCCCCCTAAGAAAGAATATGCCACAATAGATAGATTCATAAGACAAAGGCCCCCTACTTTTAATGGATCATCTGGTACCTCAATCGTTGAACAATGGATCTACTCCCTCTAGAATATAATCTCCATCCTTCAATGTTCTAAACAAGAGAATTTTCTTCTGGTTGCTTATCGCATGGAGGGTGGAGCTGATCGATGGTGGAAATTGGTCAAAAATATGAAGCCTGAGGAGGAGATCATGGTGTTGGAATGGAAGGATTTCCAGAACATATTTTTTGATAAATATTTTCCGGACACCCTCCGACTTAATATGAAAATGGAATTCATTTCCCTCAAGAAAAAAGATGACGAATCCGTCATATCATATGAGGAAAACATCATAGGGCTTGCACAATATGACTCTGACATTTTCGTTACCCTTGATTGAAAGGTTAAAGACTTCTTTGGTGGGATAAAACCTAGCCTATAGAAATACCTAGCGATCCGTGACTTTGAGAGCTATGAAAAAATTGTCTGATGTGCCCTCAATGTCGAAATGGAGATTGTAGAATCTTAACAGTATCATTGGGATAAGAAGTGCAAGGTGGAATTCAATTCTGGTAGTCTGATGGATAAATCCAATAGTTCTATAAAAATCCAGCACCCCATTGCCAAAGTTGCAGAAATAAGCATCCCATGAATTTTATGAAGGGGACGAGGAAATGATTTAGGTTTAGAAGAGAAGGGAACCTAGCTGCTAACTACTCAAAAGAAAATCGCACGGCTGCGACAGAGGAGAGGAATACTCTGTTTGACTCTCAAAACATTGTTCATTGTTTCAACTACAAAGAACCAGATCACCTTTCAAATAAGTTCCCAATGCAATATATTTTTGA
Source organism: Viscum album (assembly GCA_963277665.1). Classification (NCBI taxonomy): domain Eukaryota; kingdom Viridiplantae; phylum Streptophyta; class Magnoliopsida; order Santalales; family Viscaceae; genus Viscum; species Viscum album. Next base: position 474,708,192 of record OY728151.1, read on the forward strand.
AGGCAACCAACAACTTCCAAGGCTGCAAGGGAGAGATTTTTCCATCACTTCCACCAATGTGAACCCCGAAAACGAAGTGGTGACAAGTACACTAGTTATTCATTCATGAATAGAGAATATACGTTATGATTTTGATTCTACGCATTCTTTTATATCCCAAATGTTTAGAATAATAATCCCCACACCACTAAAAATCATGGAAGTAAAGATATCAGTGGGTACAAAAAAATTGAGAGATCATTGCTTCCCATGAATATAACTCATCCCATATTAGAATTTCTGGATTTAACTTCCTGCTGAACCTCTTCATACACCTTCTGGGGAAATTTGATTCAATTATCGGCATGGATTGGCTTACATTATATAGATCCAACATAAATTTCCATGAGAAAGAAATCACTCTCCATGTTGAAAATCGACCCCCGATTCATTAATAGTGAAAGAAGGAGGATGAATCTTATCTAGCACCATCATCTCAAGCATTCATGTTACTTCCCTATGAGATTGCATATCTAGATCAAATGATTGAGTCTATGGAAGCAACTATCCTAGAGTAAATGCCTATTATGAGGGAATTTACAGTAGTGTTTCCCGATAAATTGCCAAGTCTTCCTCCTATAAGAGATGTTGAATTATGAATTTACTTTTACCTTGGGCATTGAAAATATCCCAGACTCCATATAGAATGGTTGTTGTGGAACTTGAGGAGTTGAATAAACAACTACAAGAGAGTCAAGATAAAGGGTTTATAAACCCAAGTGCTTCACCATACGGTGCACCAGTCCTCTTCATCAAGAAGAAGGATGGGTCAATGGACCTTTGCATTGATTATCGTGAGCTCAACAAAATCACAATAAAGAACATGTATCCTCTTCCATGAATTGATGAATTGATTGATCATCTACATGGAGCACAATGCTTCTCCAAGGTATATTTTCGTTCAGGATATTACCAAGTAATGGTGAAGAAGGAGGATATCCCCAAGACTACTTTTCATACAAGGTTCTGGAACTATAAATTCATAGTAATTCCTTTCAGACTCACTAATGCTCCAGAAATCTTCATTGACTTGATTAATAGAGTCTTTAAATATTACCTCAAAAAAATTTACGTAGCCTTTATAGAAGATATACTAATATAATCCAAACAAAAGGTGGAGCATGAGGAGAATCTAAGAACTATATTAGAGACCTTGCTGAATGAGAAGCTCTATGCAATGTACAAAAAGTGTGAGTTCTGGTTGAAGGATGTCTCATTATTAGGTCATATCATCACAAGAAATGTGATATATGTGGATCCCTCCAAGGCAGTTGAAATTTAGGTATGTCCAAGCCCAACATCAGTAATGGATATCTGTAGATTCCTTGTGTTAGCTGGATATTATCGCCGATTTGTGAGAAATTTCTCATAATTGTCAAACCCTCTTACCAAGCTAACATGGAAGGGAGTAAAGTTTTCATAGAGTGATGAATTTGAAGGCATCTTCATGGAGTTAAAAAATAGGCTTATCAATACTCACATGTTCACACTACCCACAAGTGGAGAACTTTATGTGGTATTTAGTGATGCTTCACAGAATGTCATGGGATGTGTGTAACACCCCGAGATTTTATGAAAATTATTCTTTTTAATTTCATTAATGTCTTGTGATGTACGCTACACCAAAAGGAGCTTGCACAACACGCATCCTTGACTTGCCTTGCATTACACACAATCACGACCTTCCACGATAGCGTGTGTTGTACGCAACACCAAGTTTCTCTAAACAACGATATGCTATTAAGATATTATTAAAACTAACCGTTATGAATAGTAATAACAACATTTTGAAATTTTTTAAATTTTAATTTTCAAAATGGACTTCATTTATGGATTCGGAATATCGAAATTAGCTAAGGGTGAAATTTTGGTGATTTTCGGATAACTTTCATATTTTGATGAATAGTGAAAATTACTAAATTTTAATTAAATACAACTTTTTCAATCGAAATGATTAATAGTGATAAATTATTAATTTGAGTGGTTTTAAAGTATATTTAGAATATATTTTTACAATTTAATACAATGTTGGTCATTGGATGTAATTTCACATTTAAACCAGTTATAAACAAGTGTCAATCTTTTGATAGTTATTATCTCTTAAAAACCCACCTTTTGTTTTGACGACAAGAATTAATTTTTAAATTAATTAATGCAACTGATATGTTTTTAATTTGGTAAAATAGAAATCATTTTGAGTTCATAATATCAAATATATCTTAGGCCTAATTTTTGGTATTTTTCTGAAAACATTCAATTTTTGATGAATAGTGAAACCAGTAAGTGGTAGTTAAGAAAAACTGAATTGTTCATAAAACATAATTTTACCGCTTCTATGAGTGGAATTTAAAAAATCCGAGAGACAAGGTTGATGTTAGTAAGTAAAATATGCTTCAATGAGATGAAAATAATTTTTTCGTGAATATTAACTTTTTACTTTTTTTTACCACGGTTACAAGTAAATAGGGTAATTAAGGGTAAAAATGATATTATTTTTACCCTAACACATGTCCAAATTCTATTGGATAAGTGTAATTAGACCAAAAACAATCTTAGGAATAAAATATGACCATTTAGGCCCACTTGGATTAGATTAGGACATTTATTATTATTTAATTCAAAGAAGAGTTAAAAGAGGGAAAATAAAAGTTTCTTTAATAAAACATTTTTAATATAGAGTTATACATAAGATAAATTCGACTATAAATATTCATTATAAAGATAAAACGATTTCCTACATAATAGTATTTTATTTGTAATTTTTAAACATTAAATAATTTAATTTATTTATGACACAACGATGATGCAGTAATTATCTTATTAATGGAATATTGACATAATTGATGTTATAAATACACAAATAAATATAATTTGATACTTTTTATGAATTACACTAATTTTATAGGTTAATATGACATGTTATTATTGATTTAATGAACTTTTTTCTAACTTATAATTCTGTTAGAATTTTCACAGAAATCAATTACTAAATAGTGTCAAAATTGACATAAAATAGTTTTTTAAAAAAATATTATATTATTAATTGTTATTTTATTCATAAAAATCTAAGGTTCAGCCAAATGACTTATATAAGGTTATATATATTAATAATAAACAACTTGGGGTTATTTTGGCTTGATATAGTAAGTTTATTAACCTTATAGTGTAAGAACATAAGAAGACACGGTAAAAGTAAAATTATTTACCATAATTTTAAATCTAAATGATAAGGTTAAAATAGGAACTTAAACTTGTATAAAGTATATTTTATGAGATTATTTCGACCCATCCCCACCTTAGCCTCGAAATAAATCAATTTGGAGCTATTTAAAACCGAACATGACTTTATAATAAAATAATATTTTTAGTTATTCCAAAGGTGCCCCTCTCCTCCCTTATAAAAGGGCACCCCCTCCCTCTCTTCCTCACACAACATTGAGCCTTCAAGCTCGGACAAACCATGCAAAATTCTTTTCTCCAATTCCCTAGAAACATCCTAGAGGTTCTGGTCTTCCTCAAAGACTAATTTTAGTGCCTTAAAAGGAGATCTCAAAGAGGCGCTTCAAAGAAGAGGTAATTTCCGTTATCGATTCTTTCAACTTTATTTATTCTTCCACTTCTTCTTCTTAGGTTGTTTCATTATGAAGTAATAACATCAGTATCACTCATATACTGATATGTTATTATAATAATGAAAAAAACCCTATTTCAGCATCTATCCATCCTACGGAAAATGAAATCACCGCGCGTGCGTACGTACAGAATACCGTCTCCACGCCGTGGTGTAATCTTTTTTTCCACCAACACCTTACATGGATGGGTATAATGGTGTAAAGAATGACTATACATAGTTCTTATAACATCATAATGATTCTGATATATTGTATCATCCACTCCAATTCAATTCAATAATTATGGAAATGATATCATCGCTCGTGCGTACGTACGGACTACCGTCTCCCCGACGCGATGAGATTCATTCTCCATGTCAACCATTTAAGAATGATTACAAAGTATATATAAGCAATAATAATGAAATATATGAAATTATAAAGCTACTGGATTTATGTGTATATATATGTATGTCATCTACTTAATTCCACTCAATTCAATAAGGAAACGAAAACAACGTTCATGCGTACGTACGGCCTACCGTCTCCATGAACGGTGTATTTCCTTCCATTTATCGATCCATTATATATATGTATATTCTGAATATATATTATATATAAATCATGTTTTATATTCTATAATTAAGTAATAATGATCTAAGTAATCATATGAATAATTACAAGTTAAAACACGAACGGCAAATGAGACGATTTTACCCAAAACACTACTTTAACATGAATTTACAAAAGAATGGGTAATATAAAGTCATAAGTGAACCATATATGATATAATAACAATGAATATGATTCTGTAATAAGTCAATGACATTATTTAAATAATTATACAGGAGGTTCGGACACTTACGAAGCAAATCAGACCTAAGGTAAGGGAAATATCACAATCTCATTTTTATCCGAGATTGTTTATACTTTGGTATTTAATGGGGTGTATTTTATCATCCACATCCATGTTTTCTCAATATGTAATATTATTACGACAATTGTTTAAATCCAATTTTAATCTTCGATGAGTTTTTAGTAATGGATATGAAAGGAATCTTTTGTTGTTTTTCGTATGAGGTACTTTTTGACTTTTCCGACAAAAGTATGAGAAGAATGTTTTTTTAACTTATACGGCATGAATGGATTTTTAAAACATTATTTCCAAGAAGCTTCCTTTACAAGATCTCAAGTTTATTTTTAATCAACTTCTTTTTGTTTATAATTTCATGACACATTAAGAAAGGAAAAGTGTTTTTGAAGTAGAAAGGATATTTTCCTCAAGAATGGAGTTCAAGTGTTTTATCAAAATTATTTTCCATCTAAGATAATAAAGGGTTCTGTTTTTATCCCTATTATTACATTGATTTGATTATTTTGTGATGGAATTATTTTTATGAATTCCTTTATCGTATATGAATTGTTTTATGATGTCATGATGTTTAAGATTCCCATTTTTATTACATGGGTTATGCAATGATGTATGGTTTATGATTTTGTGGAACACATAAGATTGATTTCATTATGAGATGGGTGGGACCTATATCTCCCTCCAATGCATTGGGTAAAGATTTTATATCTCATGAGATAGACATGGCCGGAATGGTAGGTTATACCGGTTTAGTGAAACAGGACTGAAACGAGGGTGACTCGGTTCAGAAAGGGACTTTGTCCACTAAGATAGTCTTGGAAATGAGTCTTGACTAACAAGAAATGATTCTCTCTGATTATGTGTGAATGCCACAAAGTTTCATGTTTTAAGTTATGATTATTGTGATTACATTTCACTGCCATGAGTTATCCCAGGTTATGAAATTATGATCTCTTTTACAGGTTAAGATTTCCAAAAGTTATGTGCTTATGTATATGATGTGATTGATATTTATTTTGTTTACCCTTAATGAGCATTTGAGCTCACCCTTTTATGTTTCCCCAGGATATAAAGAATGGTTTTTAGGTATAATAAAAAGGAAGATATTTATGGGAGATGTTGAAGATCTTTCACCAGGATTAGAGGAATATATTCCGAGTATCCAAAGACACTAAACTATTACGGTCCATGTGTGTGTTTTTTTGTTATGTACTAAGTATTTTGTAAATGTAATTTAATGTATATGTACGTCAAGATACGTGTCTCTACAGTTGGTATGAGAGGAAAAGTTTAGTCAACCTTTGGAAACTAGGATGCGAAAATGTTAGTGAGATCCCTAGAGATATTTCTAAGGTATGTCTAGGGATGTCCCTAAGGATAAGTATACGTATAGGATACAGTCCTAGAACTACGGTAACGATCATAGAATTTAACCTAAGATCTTAGATATTGAGGATACTCCCCCTTTATTATGTTGTTTTCCCTAGAATTATATTGCCTCTCACACTATTCTTTTTGGGTTTTAGAAAATGGCTGGAAACAAGATGATTCACGATAATGGAGGATATGATGGACAATGGAATGATATTTTTCATGAGAAACCAAATGAAATGGGATTTGGAAGTCCAAAAATCATTATTATTCCGAATCAGCAATCTCATAATATGATCAATAATGTAAAATTTGGTTGGTTTCCTGACTCAGCTAATAAGAGAAAGATGGAGTTTCATGATGATCATAGAGGAAGGAAAGTTCAATTTCCCCTATGTAAATCATGTGGGAAGAGGCATCAAGGAGAATGTTTCAAAGGAACTGAAAGATACTTTGGGTGTGGAAAAGAATGACACAAATCCAGTAAGTGCAAAGGAAAAGGTTCAATTAACACCATGGATGAGGATAATGGTATAGCTACGACATCAACAATGGTTAAATGTTTTAAATGTGGAATTTTCGGGCATTATGAAAACCAATGCCCTAAGGGAATGTCTCATGAAGAGAATAGGTATGGTCGTATGGGTAGTATTTTTGTTGATGATGATGAAAAGACTACAAATGATATGTGAGATGAAAGAATTGTTGAAGCTCGGTCAATAGTTTAAGAAGTTAGTGGAATGATTACATGTTTATCAAGTGTAATGTTGTACTATAGAATAAAAAGACATCTAAGGATTGTTACACTGTTGTCTTTCCTTAAGTTTCGAAAGTTTATGATGAATGGTATGAGTAACAATGAAATGTTATTCAGATATATTTTGGAAACTGGATGATATGCACATAATTAAGTGATAAAGAGAAAATGAAATGTTTGACAGTATTCATAAGCTCGTGATTGATATAAGGACTAAGTGATATCATGGATTGAGTATATATAATTTTGAGGATTTTGGTATGTGGAAGGTGTTAACTTTTAACTGCATTCATGTTTTCACTAAGGTTCAATGGGTACTCAAGAGAATACATGATTAAGGACTTTGAATGTTTGGAATGTGACCAACAAGACATATCTTATGATATATGGGGATCAACGATGGTATTAAATCTCTTGTAATCGTTTTCACTATATTTTGAGAATGGACTGCAGTATTATGGATAAGCCTAAAGACTAGAATGGATTATGTTGGACATAAGTTATTATTGTTTAAGGATAGAAGTTTTTTTTCGATATTATTGATGGGATGTTATAGTAATATAGCTTTAGAAAAAGTAAAACCTGCAGGACGGGCGACAGCCCATCGCGTAGGACAAGGATGTGGGAATCGAACCCACAACTGAAGTGCGATTGGCCTTTATCTCCTACCATTGGCCTACAGGAAGTCCATGTTTAGTAGAAACTAGTTTTATTATATTAAGCAGTATGATATATGAAGTATAAGTCCATTTTAGGAACTATATATGATTAATCTCACTATAGATGGACTTATTTATTTTTTGATAACTTTTCTAACCTTTTGTTTGAGACAGATGGAATGATCCATCATTCTATCACATGATCTGTTAACACATCACAAATGACAAATTCAACTTCATTTCTTCAAGAGATGAAGTGGAAATTGTTCAAAGCATGAACAACAGTGAGTTTGTACCAAAATCAAGTAAGTATTTCTTCTAATTCAAAATTTTCTACTTTAGGGAAATGATATTGAAAACCAAAAATGTTGTACTAGTGATCTTATATTTGATGAATCATATGGTACCATAGATCATCACAAATTTATGGCTTTGCGATTGTTGTCTTTTTCATAGCCATGTTCTCTACCACTCTCCATCAGAACATGATGGTTAGATTTCTCTTCCATATCCATATTTTCACCTATGTGGAAACCCAGTGATTAGTTTATTTGGGTAACCTTTAAGTTTCATACTTTTGTTTTTAAAGATTAGTTTTGTTATTCCTTTTTACGATGTGGGTTTCTATCAAATAAATTTTCGAATAGTAAACCATTTATAACACCGACGAATTTTGAGGGAGAAATTCATTTTAAGGGTGGTAGAATGTAACACCCCGAGATTTTATGAAAAATATTATTTTTAATTTCATTAATGTTTTTTGTTGTATGCTACACCAAAAGGAACTTTCACAACATGCATCCTTGACTTGCCTTGCATTACACGCAATCACGACCTTCCACGATAACGTGTGTTGTACGCAACACCAAGTTTCGCTAAACAACGATTTGCTATTAATATATAATTAAAACTAGCCGTTATGAATAGTAATAACCAATTTTTGAAATTTTGTAAATGTTATTTTTCAAAATGGACTTCATTTATGGATTCTTAATATCAAAATTAGCTTAGGGTGAAATTTTGCTGATTTTCGGATAACTTTCATATTTCGATGAATAGTGAAAATTACTAAATTTTAATTAAAAACAACTTTTTCAATCGAAATGATTAATAGTGATAAATTATTAATTTGAGTGGTTTTAAAGTATATTTAGAATATATTTTTACAATTTAATACAATGTTGGTCATTGGATGTAATTTCACATTTAAACCAGTTATAAACAAGTGTCAATCTTTTGATAGTTATTATCCCCTAAAAACACGCCTTTTGTTTTGACGACGGGAATTAATTTTTAAATTAATTAATGCAACTGATATGTTTTGAATTTGGTAAAATAGAAATCATTTTTGAGTTCATAATATCAAATATATCTTAGGCCTAATTTTTTGTAATTTTCTGAAAACTTTCAATTTTTGATGAATAGTGAAACCACTAAGTGGTAGTTAAAAAAAACTGAATTGTTCATAAAACATAATGTTACCACTTCTGTGAGTGGAATTTGAAAAATCCGAGAGACACGGTTGATGTTAGTAAGTAAAATGTGGTTCAATGAGATGAAAATAATTTTTTGGTGAATAGTAACTTTTTACTTTTTTTTACCACGGTTAAAAGTAAATAGGGTAATTAAGGGTAAAAATGATATTATTATTACCCTAAAACATGTCCAAATTCTATTGGATAAGTTTAATTCGACCAAAAACAAGCTTAGGAATAAAATATGACCATTTAGGCCCACTTGGATTAGATTAGGACATTTATTATTATTTAATTCAAAGAAGAGTTAAAAGAGTTAAAATCAATGTTTATTTAATAAAACATTTTTAATATAGAGTAATACATAAGATACATTCGACTATAAATATTCAATAGAAAGCTAAAAAGATTTCCTACATAATGGTAATTTATTTTTAATTTTTAGACATTAAATAATATAATTTATTTATGACACAACGATGATGCAGTAATTATCTTATTAATGAAATATTGACATAATTGATGTTATAAATACACAAATAAATATAATTTGAGACTTTTTATGAATTCCACTAATTTTATAGGTTAATATGACATGTTAGTATTGATTTAATAATCTTTTTTAGAACTTATCATTCTGGTTGTATTTTCACAAAAATCATTTACTAAATAGTGTCAAAATTGACATAAAATAGTTTTTAAAACAAATATTATATTATTAATTGTTATTTTATTCCTAAAAAACTATGGTTCGGCCAAATTAATTAGCTAAGGTTATATATATTAATAATAAACAACTTGGGGTTCGTTTGGCTTGATATAGTAAGTTTATTAACCTTATAGTATAAGAACGCAAGAAGGCACGGTAAAAGTAAAACTATTTAACTTATTGTTAAATCTAAATGATAATCCTAAAATAGGAACTTAAACTTGTATAAATTCTATTGGATGAGAGTATTTCGACCCATACCTACCTTAGCCTCGAAATAAATCAATTTGGAGCTATTTAAAACCGAACTTGACTTTATAATAAAATAATATTTTTAGTTATTCCAAAGGTTCCCCTCTCCTCCCTTATAAAAGGGCACCCCCTCCCTCTCTTACTCACACAACTTTGAGCATTAAAGTTCGGCCAAACCATGACAAATTCTCTTCTCCACTTCCCTAGAAACATCCTAGAGGTTCTGGTCTTCCTCAAAGACCAATTTTAGTACCCTAAAAGGAGATCTCAAAGAGGCGCTTAAAAGAAGAGGTAATTTCCGTTACCGATTCTTTCAACTTTATTTCTTCCTCCACTTATTCTTCTAAGGTTGTTTCATTATGAAGTAATTACATAAGTATCACTCATATACTGATATGTTATTATAATTATGAAACAACCCTATTTCACCGTCTATCCATCCAACGGAAAATGAAATCACCGCGTGTGCGTACATACGGAATACCGTCTCCACGCCGTGGTGTAATCTGTTTTTCCACCAACACCTTACATGGATGGGTATTATGGTGTAAAGAATAACTATACATAGTTATTATAAAATCATAATTATTCTGATATATTGTATCATCCACTCCAATTCAATTCAATAATTATGGAAATGATATCATCGCTCGTGCGTACGTACGGACTACCGTCTCCATGACGCGATGAGATTCATTCTCCATGTTAACCATTTAAGAATGATTATAAAGTATATATAAGCAATAATAATGAAATATATGACATTATAAAGCTACTGGATTTATGTGTATATATATTTATGTCATCTACTTAATTCACTCAATTCAATAAAGAAACGAAAACAACATTCATGCGTACGTACGGCCTACCGTCTCCATGAACGGTGTATTTATTTCCATTTATCGATCCATTATATATATGTATATTCTGAATATATATTATATATAAATAATGTTTTATATTCTATAATTAAGTAATAATGAACTATGTAATCATATGAATAATTACAAGTTAAAACACGAACGACAAATGAGACGATTTTACCCAAAACACTACTTTAACATGAATTTACAAAAGAATGGGTAATATAAAGTCATAAGTGAACCATATATGATATTATAACAATGAATACGATTCTGTAATAAGTCAATGACATTAATTAAATCATTATACAGGAGGTTCGGACACTTACGAAGCAAATCGGACCTAAGGTAATGGAAATATCACAATCTCATTTTTATCCAAGATTGTTTATACTTTGGTATTTACTGGGGTGTATTTTATCATCCATATCCATGTTTTTCTCATTATTTAATATTATTACCATCCACCTAAAATTGTTTAAATCCAATTTTACCCTTCGATGAGTTTTTAGAAAAGTATATGAAAGGAATCTTTTGTCTTTTTTTCGTACGAGGTACTTTTTGACTTTTCCGAAAAAAGTACGAGAAGAATGTTTGTTTTAACTTATAAGGCATGAATGGATTTTTAAAACATTATTTCCAAGAAGCTTCCTTTATAGGTTTTCAAGTATATTTTTAATCAACTTCTTTTTGTTTATAATTGCATGACACATTAAGAATGGAAAAGTGTTTTTGAAGTAGAAAGGATATTTTCCTCAAGAATGGAGTTCAAGTGTTTTATTAAAATTATTTTCCATCTAAGATAATAAAGGGTTCTGTTTTTATCCCTATTATTACATTCATTTGATTATGTTGTGATGGAATTATTTTTATGAATTCCTTTATCGTATATGAATTGTTTTATGATGTCATGATGTTTAAGATTCCCATTTTTATTACATGGGTTATGCAATGATGTATGGTTTATGATTTTGTGTCACACATAAGAATGATTTCATTATGAGATGGGTGGGACCTATATCTCTGTCCAATGCATTGGGTAAAGATTTTATATCTCATGAGATAGACATGGCTGGAATGGTAGGTTATACCGGTTCAGTGAAAGAGGACTGAAACGAGGGTGACTCGGTTCAGCAAGTGACTTTGTCCACTAAGATATTCCTGGCAATGAGTCTTGACTAACAAGAAATTATTCTCTATGATTATGTGTGAATGCCACAAAGTTTCATGTTTTAAGTTATGATTATTGTGATTAAATTTCACTGCCATGAGTTATCCCAGGTTATGAAATTATGATCTCTTTTACAGGTTAAGATTTCCAAAAGTTATGTGCTTATGTATATGATGTGATTGATATTTCTTTTGTTTACCCTTACTGAGCATTTGAGCTCACCCTTTTATGTTTTCTTTTCTCCAAGATATAAAGAAAGGTTTTTAGGTATAATAAAAAGGAAGATCTTTATGGGAGATGTTGAAGATCTTTCACCAGGATTAGAGGATTATATTCTGAGTTTCCCAAGACACTAAACTATTACGGTCCTTGTGTGTGTGTTTTTGTTATGTACTAAGTATTCCTCTAACGTAATGTAATGTCAATGTACGTCAAGCTTTGGGTCTCTACAATGTTTGTTGATGAAATATGAAAAATTCATTGCCTATGATTCAAGGAAATTGAAAGTTCACGAGAAAAAATATCACGCACATGATTTGTAGGTGGATTTAGTAATTTTCACTTTGAAAATTTTGATACATTAACTCTTTGGGGAGAAGTGTGAAATATATATAGACCACAATATCCTCAAGTATATATTCACAAAGAAAGAGTTGAACATGCACCCATGAAGACGGGGAGAGCTGATCACTGACTAGACTGGTCAATCCATTACCACCCAGGGAAAGTGAATAAGGTGGTGGATGTTTTATGTATAAAGGACCTAGTGATTCTATCATTGATGAGAATTGAAAAGGATCCAATACTCTTAGATTTGATAAAGATTTATATGGGAATTATAAAGAAGGGAACATCAACAATACTTTCACAAATGATTGTTCAACCGTCTCTTTTGGAAAGGATAAAGTATGCTCAAAAGGATGATGGGGGAATTCCGATGAAGGTGGAAACAATCATAAAAGGGAATCCTTGGAGTTCAATGTCTATGAAGAAGGAATTTTGAGATTTGGGTCATGTCTATGTGGTCAATCGAATCCATAGTTAAAGAAGTAACTTTTGGATGATGAACATAGTTCAAATTTCTCTATTCACCCATGAAACACAAAGATGTATCGAGATCATCAAGAGATTTATTGGTGGGATAACATGGATAGTGGGATTTTTGAGTATACATCAATGTGCCTGGTATGTCAGCAAGTGAAGGAATAGAGGCATATGTCTTAGGGGATCATGCAACAATTAACCATACCAGCATGGAAATAGGAGAACATTACTGTGGACATTGTCACAAGACATAAAAAGAAATCCAAAGGAAGCAACTCTATCTAGGTTGTTGTGGATCGTCATACAAACACTGCACACTTCATTGCAATTCAGGAGGATTTATCACTGGAAAAACTCACCCAGATATGCTTCAGAGACGTTGTAAGGCTTCGTGGATTACCACTATCTATTGAATCCGATTGAGACCAATGATTTAACTCTATGTTTTGGATCAGTCATCAACATGCTGAGGATACTGAGCTAAACATCAGCATGGATTATCATCCTCAAACTGATGTCCAATCTGAGCATACTATCCAAACACTTGAGGACATGATGAGAACATTCTCAATGGACACAAAAGAAGTATGGGATCACCAAATTACACTATTTTAGTTCCTTTACAACAACATTTTCCACTCAATTATCCAAATGGATCCTTATGAATCCCTATAAGGGAAGAGGTGCAGAACACCAACATGTTGGGATGAAGTTGGGGAGACAAAACTCCTAGGTCCAGAAATGGTCGAAGAAATGGTAGAGAGGGTTAAGACCATCCAACATCACATTAATGTTGCTCAGATTTGACAAAATATATATGTTTATAATCATCAATGAGACCTAGATTTTGATGTCAAAGGCTTGGTATTCCTTTTCATATAATATAGGAAGAGAGTTATGAGATTTGGGAAGAAAGGAAAGCTTAGTCCAAGGTACATCGACCCTTTTGAGATCCGTGATCACATTGTAGAGGTGGCATATTGACTAGAAATCCCACCAAACATATCTCATACACATGATTTATTCCATGTATCACTGTTGAGGAAGTACATGTAACACCCCAAACCTCCACGGTACGTTTCTCTTTGAATAATTCAATAGCTTGCATTGTACACAACTTCTAGTTTCAGCACACCACGACCAATCAAACTTTCCATTATGAATATTAGTAACCACTTTTTGAAATATTATAAATTTTATATTTCAAAATGAACTTCATTTTTGGATTTGGAATATCAAAATTAGCTTTGGGTGAATTTTTTTGTATTTTTCTGAAAACATTCAATTTTTTATGAATAGTGAAAAACATTGCATTATTGTTTAAAACCGAATCTTTTTTTAAATAATTATTTATTTTATTTAAATTTATTTTAGGTAAAGATAGATATATAGTACCTATATATGTCCAATTTAATTCATTGGAGTCATTTTAAAATAATATTAGATATGTAAAATTTTATAGAACTTTTGACACCTTTTACTTGCCTACTATGCACATTTGCAAATTTGAATAAAACATAATTTTACCTATTAGATGAATTGAATTATGAAAATAAGATAGGCAAAGTTGAAATCAGTATGTAAAATGTGGTTCAATAGGATAAAAATAATTTTTGGTAAATAGTAACTTTTGAATTCTATTTACCATGGTTGAAAGAAAATACGGTAATTAAAGGTAACAAAATGATATTATAAATACACCAATACATGTCCTAATTCAATTGGATAAGTGTATTTCTACCAAAACCAACCTTATAAATAAAATATGAACCTTTTTTTCTACTTGGATTAGATTCACACATTTATAGTTTTTTTATTTAAAGAAGAGTAAAAAGTGTTAAATTCAATGTTTAATTACTAAACTATTTTTAATATAGTGTTATACATAAGATAAATTCGACTATAATTATTCATTAGAAATATAAAAAAATTTCCTACAAAATGGTATTTTATTTATAATTATTATACATTAGAAAATAAAATTCATTTATGACACAATGATGATTTAGTAATTACCTTATTACTAAAAGATTAAAATAATTGATATTATAAATATTAATATATTTATAAATTGTGACTTTTGATGTATTACATGAATTTTTTAGGTTAATATGACATGTTTGGGTTGATTAAATAAAAAAATTTAAGTGATAATTTTGTTATGACTTTCACAAAAACCCAATACTAAATAGTGTCAAAATTGACATTACTGACTTCTTCAAACAAATACTATAATATTAATTGATATAATATTCTTAAAAATATCAGGTTTAGCCAGAGAACTCATATAAGGTTATATACATTAATAATGAACCACATGGGGTTCTCTTGGATATTATTTTTTTTATTAACCATTTATTATAATAATACAAAATACATGGTAAAAGTTAAATTATTTAACTAAGAGTTAAATCTAAAATATGAGGTTAATATGGTGACCTAAAATTGTCTCAAACCTATTGGTTGAGAGGTTTACGACCCACCCCCACCATATCCTCAAAATAAATATTTTTTTATTCATTATAAACCGAATATTATTGAATAATAAAATAATATTTCAAGCTTTTCCTAAAGTGACCCTCCCCTCTTTTATAAAATGGTACTTACCCTTATCTCAGAAACACACCTCTAAATCCATTTTTATCGGATAAAACCTACTCAAATGTCCTCCAAAATACCCTTAATATAACCAGGAGTCATTACGTTGATCAGAATCCAAACTAAGGAGCCCTTTTGATCAAATCCAAAGCAAGCACCCAAAGAAGATGCAATAATTTCATCTCCTCTTTCAAAGTTCTTTTCTTCTTCCACTTCTTCTTTTTTTTCCATACCAAAATAAAAAATCCATTACCTAATACATACTATGATATTATTATAAATATTTTATAACCATTTTCATTACTCTATCCATCCTATGAATGACAAAGTCACCATACATGCGTACGTAAGGCTTACCATATCCACATCGTGGTATAGATTGTTATTCAACACATCATTATTTTGATATGTATAATAATGAGTATAATTGATGTAAATAATAAATATAACATGGTGATGATTATTTATATATTATATACCATCCCATTACATACAATTTCACCATCAATAGAATGATATTGTCGCTCGTGCGTACGTACAGATTACCGTCTCCACGAACGTGATGCGATTCATTCCCCATCATAATCATTCAAGAATAATATTAATTTTATGATTAAAAAAATGTAGAACAAATTAATATAAATCTTTATATGAATAAAATAAATCCTATCCCTAATAAACATGACTTATGTAAAAAAACATATAATGGAAAACAAATCAGTTAACACCTGAAGCAATAATTCTACTGAAATATTGTTAACAATGAAATATTAGAATAACATACATGATATCATATTTATTTATTTGGTTATTTTATAATTAATAAAAATTATTTAAATATTATACATTGGGTTAACATACCCTCGACCAAGGAAAATTACAAGGTAAGGGTTAACTTGACAAAACCATTATTATCTGAGGTTGTCTATATATATATATCTACTAGGACCTCCTTATCATCCACACACGTTTTTTATAAAAATGCACAAAAAAACATTTTTACTATTTACTAGACTATAGGAGAAATTCATTTATACCTTCATTTGACTTTTTATAAATTTTTTTGAAAGGAATATTTCCATCTCTTTCCAAATAAGGTACTTTATGACCTTTTGACAGATTAAGGAAATAATGTTATTTAACTTATACAATGGGTGTGGCTATTTTCCACCAATATTACACCTTCGAAACTTCCCTTACAAACTTATAAAAATATTTTTAAAATGAATGTTTTCTTTTATAATTATGTGACTTTTAAATTATTTCAAAATTGAAAGAGATATTTCTCTCAACTAGTTTTGATTGCATCTATGTCAACATTTTTTGTTGGATTTTACATTTGTTTAAAGTTCATTTATTATGATACAATATTCGATATTGTATTTATGGTTTTTGGATATTTTTGACTATGGATGTGCTATTTTTATACCATTCATTGTTTATAGTTAAAGTATTAACATTTTATATTCTAGTTTTAATACGAATGTTTGTGTTATGTTTCAACGTTTTCATACGTGGAATGATTTGGATTTATTAAGTGAGGGGTGGAGCCTACTATAGCTCCTCAATGCATCTGTAGGTCTCAAGAGGCAAACTACTATCTTGGCACAAGGACTTGACAAAATCTTTTTTGTAGTCTTGGAATGAGGCCTTTACTATGCAGTTATAATGTCCGACATTATACATTCCGTTATTATGAAATTGGATATTGACATTACATGTGATTATTCTACAACTATAATATCGATGTAAATAAGTAAATGGTATAATTTGATCTATCTTTTCCGTCTTATTCTGAAGTTTATGTTTAAAAAGCTTGTGTTTTAGTCTTATACATTACCTTAAATTTTTATTATTATTTATGATAGTTTCCGCTATATTGTTATCCTTATTGAGCATCTGAGCTCACACCTTTCAATGTTTTATTTTTTCTAGGATGCTAAGAAGTATATTAAGATTAACATGAAGGAATAGGCTAAGGGATATGAGTGTGTTCAATGGGGAGATAATGTTGTTGTTGTTTTTCAAATCATGATGTAGTGTAAAACTTATATATATCTAGCACTTCCAATGCAACTAAACTAATCAGTATCTCGAGACATAATCCCTTGTGATAATGCCAATTTTATTTAATAATGAACCGAATCTGGGTAGCTTGGGTCGGGGCGTTACAGTTGGTATTAGAGGATGTTTAGTACAGACCTTGGAAACTATATTGAGAAAAACTCTTATTAGAAAACATTACCCTAAGATAAACATTAAGGATTTGTATAGAATAACTTCCTAGAAATATGGTAATATAGAGATTTTGTGAATTTTCCACAAAATACATCCCTATCTGGATATGAGCAGGTATAGGTGGATCTGGCACAGATGTACCTAGGAGTGAAAACACCAACAAGGAGTTTTGGGCATGACTTGGGGTATCCTGGAACACGACAATAGGTCTTACTGCATTTTTAGTTACGACAATCCCATGGGATATGTTTAGTATAATTCACATTTTCTTTACCAACCATTATGAAAGATTTATGAGAAAATATCTCCTGAAAGAATTTTTTTTATGATTATGGATTATATGCATAAATTGTTCCATGTATGTTAGGTATTTTCCTAGTTTGGAATTATGTATTGTGATTTATAAACTAATCTAGGGTATTCCATTATTTAGAAATGGTTCCTAGTGGATGAAATTGAAATCGTATCAATGTGCGTAATCCATGTAGGTATTTTCCTCTTATTCAAGATAATTATAGTGGATCTGGTGATGTAATCGGTTCTGAACAACTTATAACCATACTGGGACAAATCACTTAGTTTATGAATAATAACCTTACACGTATGGAGTAACCTGAACCACAACACAAAGGATCAATATTAGTCTGCTTCATGAGGCAACAACCAAAAACATTCAATGGAACTAAAAATCCATTGGTATCTGAGCAATGGATAAGTTCCTTAGAAAAAATATTTCATGCTTTGGGGAGTTGTGAAAGGGAAAAAAATTTCATAGCAGCTTTTCGCCTCATGAGAGACGCAGATCAATGGTGGTCATTAATTAAAAACACAAAGGAGTATAAAGAAGTGTCAATTATGGTATGGAGGTATTTTAAACAACTTTTCTTAGAAAAATAATTTCCTCATGACCATTAAGAAAATATGGAAGGACAGTTTCTATGTTTGGGGAAAAAGGAATATGAAAATGTCGCAAATTATGAGGATAACATTACAAGGATAGAAAGGCATGCCAGATATTATATACATAACCCATAGAGTAAGATTGATCGATTCATTGATGGTTTAAATTCATTTCTTTGTTGATCATTAGTCTCACAATCATTATCATCGTATGAAGATATTTTCTCATGTACTATCAAGGTATAAAAGGAATTAGTTATGTCTTATAAATTTAAAGTAATGCAAGAGAAGGAGAAATATGTTGAACACACTGGAAATGGAAATAAGGGGAAGAAGGGAAATGTTGAATTTCCATCCTACAGTAAATGTTGGAAGAAACACCCCATATCTTGATTGAAGGGTATTGGAGTATATTTCAAGTGCGGTGGAAACGGACACCAAGCTTGTGATTGCAAGGGAATGAAAGATATTGTCAATTTTTAATGATACAATTGTAGATAAATGGGTTATTATTCAAATGAATTTCCTAAGTGCAATGGATACATACTTCAGAAAAGGCCAAGGGAGAAATTTCAAGCTTATGCAATCACCATTGATGAGGTTAATGCTCTGAAAAACATGGAGGCATGTAATTTAATGGTTTTCTAAAATTTATCCAATAATTTATTTGATTTTAGGTCATCAAATTGTTTCATATCTTCCCAGTTTTCTAAAAAAATTATATATTTCCAACTTGATTTAACAAGGGAGTTGTCAGTCAAAACTTCAAAGGGAAATATCATTACAAAAATGTAATGTGAATCAGTTCCCATTAGGGTATATAAATGTTCGTTATCTACTGATCTCATTGTCATACTCATGATTGAATTTTATATAATCCTCAGTATGGATTGGATTTTGGTACATGAGGTGAAAATATATCCTAATAAGAAGGAGTTTATAATTTTTGATGATGATAAGGATTACCTTATCTTTAAGGAAGAAACGTCACCATCTTATTCTTATCAATATCCACCGCTAATAGCTATACTAAATTCAATTATTGGGGAAGAAGAGAATGAAATGACTATGGGTGAGGAAAGGAATGTTAAAATTGGGGATATACCGATTGTGTAATAATATTCTGATGTGTTTCCAGAGGATTTACTTGGAAATCCTCCAGAATGAGAAATTGTGTTTTCCATTGATTTAATTCATGGTTCAAGGACCATATCAAAGACCCCTTATAGAATGGCCACTATGGAATTACTGCAAATCAAGAAACAACTAGATTAATTGAGTAATAATGTATTTACTCACCCTATTGTTTCTCCATGGGGAGCCCCTGTTCTTTTTGTTAAGTCGAAGGATGGCTCTATGAGGTTGTGAATGGATTATAAAGAGATCAATGCTATAACAATAAAGAAAAAGTATCCATTACCTCGAATTGATTATTTATTCGATCAACTTCATGGAGATCAATATTTTTCAAAGATTGACTTTCGATCTGGATATCATTAGTTGTCTCTGATGAAGGAAAACATTCTGAAGATAGCATTTTGTACTAGGTATGGGCATTTAGAGTTCACAGTAATGCCTTTTAGACCAACTGATGAACCATATGTTATCATGGATCTAATGAATAGAGTTTTCAAGGATTATCTTGATGACTTTGTAGTGGTATTTATTGATTATATCTTGTTATTCTTCAAAATCTATGATGATCATGAAAATCACTTGCGCAATATTCTTAAAACTATTCGAAGAAATAAATTATATGGGATGTTTAGGAAGAGTGAATTTTGGCATTAGGATATTTCTTTTCTTGGTCATATTGTCTCTAAGGATGGAATCTATATCGATCCTTCAATGAACAAGGAAATCGTAGAATGGCCATCACCAACACGTATAACTGAGGTACGCAGTTTTATTGGTTAAGCAGGTTATTATCGGTATTCCGTCTAGAATTTTGCCTGATTGGATAACCCATTAACTAAGATCACATGTAAAGTGGTTAAATTTGTTTTGGACAAAAGAGTGTGAATAGTTTTTTGAAGAATTTATGAAATGATTAGTTAATTATCCTATCTTGTCTCTACCATTGGGAAATGATGTATTTGTTATTTATAGTGATGTTTTAAATAAATGAATTCATTGTGTCCTTATGCTGAATGATAGAGTTATTTCCTATGCATCATGATAGCTAAAAAATAATTAAAAAAACTATCCCACTCATGATCTTGAGTTAGCAGCTATAATTTTTTCTTTGAAGATATGGACACACTATCACTATGGTGAAAAATACAAGATATATACCGATCAAAACAGTTTGAAGTATATTTTATCACATAAATAACTCAACATGAAGAAAATACAATGGGTTGAAATTCTCAAGGATTATGATTGGACAATACACTACCACCTGAGGATGGAAAATAAGGAGGCATATGCTTTGAGCAGAGAGGATCATGGAGTTTTGAACAAGATGAGAGTTGAAATGGATCCTATGTTCATGGATCTAGTAAATATGGATATTGGAATAATCATTGATGGTGAAACATCAATACATTTTTAAATGGATTCTAAACCATATTTTTAAGAAATGATAAAATGTTCTCGGACTGATGATGAAGAGTTTCAAAATAAAATAAAAGCTTTGAAAAATGGGAGATTGATCAAATTCGTATATGAATATGGCATTTTGAAATTTGGGAAGAGACTATGTGTTCCTGACATACCTGATCTAAAAAGGTATTTGTTGGATGATTCCCATATCTCCAATTTATATATACAACATGGTATTAATAAAACGTATAGCGATTTGAAGGAATATTTTTGGTGGGAAACACCGAAGAGGGAGATTGCTGATTATGTGTTATATTTTTTGGTTTTTCAATAGGTTAAGGCTGGAAGACAATATCTTGGAGGATTCATGCAACCTCATCCCATACCTGAGTGGAAATGAGATGATATTATGATGGAATTTGTCATGGGGCAACCAAATAATCCTAAAAGGAATAATACAATATGGGTCATTGTTGATTGTATTACCAAGTCAGCACATTTTCTTGCTATAAGAGAATATTTACTATATGAACATTTTGCAAGACTATATATTAATAAAGTTGTAAGACTTCAGGGAGTACCCATATTGACTGTTTCTGATCATGAACCCCATTTTACATCAATAATTTTGAAAAGTCTTCAGAAGTCCCCAGATACTGATCTTCATTTGAGCACTGCCAACCACCCTCAAACTGATTGACAATCAGAATGGAATATTCAAACCATAGATGACTTGTTGAGATCTTTCTCACTTTACTTTCAAGGAATGTGGGATCAATATTTACATATGGTAGAATTTTCCTATAAAAACATCTTCCATTCAAGTATTTATATGGCACCATATGAAGTGTTATAGGGAAAGAGATGTCATACACCAACTTTTTGGGATGCTGTTGGTGAAAGAAAACTCATAGGCCCAAAACGTGTTGAGGAAAAAATAGAAAAGGTGAAGATTATACAAACCCACATCAAAGCAGCTCAAATTAGGTAAAATAACTATGCTGATAAATGAAGGAATGATTTGAAATTTCATGTAGGAGATCATGTTTTCATGAAGGTGTCTCCATGGAAGGGTGTTTTATGATTCTGTAAGAAGGTTAAATTAAGTCACAGGTACATCAGATATTTCGAAATTCTAGAACGAATTGGATTTGTAGCTTACCGTTTAGAAATGCCTCCATGTCTCACCAAAGTTCATGATGTGTTCCATGTATCACTATTGAGAATATACATTCCTGACACAACACATGTACTCACCTATGAAGAAAGAAACTGGAACCCGATTTATCTTATTGTAAAGATCCTATCAAGATTATTGATACCAGAGAACAAGTGTTGAGAAACCGGACAACTCATTTGGTAAAAGTTGTAGACACAATCCATAACATGGAAGAGGCGACGTGAGAACCCAAGAAACTTATGATGAAAATCCACTCATATCTTTTTATGTAGTGGTATTCTAGAATTTATTTTAAGCAAGGAAGAATGTAACACCCCAAACCTCCACAATACGCTTCTCTTTGAATAATGCAATAGCTTGCGATGTATGCATCTTCAAGTTCCATAAAACAACGAAAAATCAAACTAGCAATTATGAATAGTAATATCCACTTTTTAAAATTTTATTAATTTTATTTTTCAAAATGGACTTCATTTTTGTATTTGTAAAATCAAAATTAACTTATGGTGAGTTTTTAGTATTTTTCAGAAAACATTCAATTTTTGATGAATAGTGAAAAACATTGCGTTGTTGTTTTAAAGCAACTTTTTATTTAAATTTATTTTAGGTAATAATATTTATATAATACCTATATATGTTCAATATAATTCATTGGAGTAATTTTATAATAATATTATATATATAAGTTTTTATTGAACTTTTAATGCCTTTTACCCACCTTCTAGGCACATTTGCAAATTTGCATAAAACGTAATTTTACCATTTCTTTGAGTTTAATTTCAAAAATCCAAGACACACAGTTGACATAAGTAAGTAAAATTTGGTTCAATATGATGAAAAATATTTTTGTTAAATAGTAACTTTTGAATTTTATTTATCATGGTTAGAAGTAAATCGGGTAATTAAATATAAAAATGATATTATAATTACCCTAACATATGTCCTAATTCTGTTGGATAAATTTATTTCAACCATAATCAACCTTAGGAATACAATATTATCCTTTGGGTCCACATGGATTTGATTAGGACATTTATTATTATTTTATTTAAATAATACTAAAAAGCGTTAAATTCAAAGTTAAATAACTAAGCCATTTTTAATATATGGTTATACAAAAGATAAATTATACTATAAATATTCATTATAATGATAAACAAATTTCCAAAATAATTTTATTTGATTTATAATTTGTTGACCATAAATAATTAAATTTATTTATGACACAATGATGATGCAGTAATTACCTTATTATTGAAAGATACAAATAATTGAAATTATAAATATTAATATAATTGTAAATTGATACTTTTTATGTATTACAAGAATTTTATAGGTTAATATGACATGTTAGGGTTGATTAAATAAATTTTTTCGAAGTTATAATGTTGTTATGAAATTCACAAAAACCAAATACAAAATAGTGTAAAAATTGACATAAATGAGTTATTAAAACAAATACTATATTATTAATTGATATAATAATTCTTGAAATATAAATTTCATCCAAAGGACTTATATAAGGTTATATATGTCAAAAATTAACCACTTGAGGGTTTTTTGGCATTTTATAGTAAGTGTATTGTCCATTTATTATAATTATACAAGAATACATGGTAAAAGTTAAACTATTTAACTAAGAGTTAAATCTAAAAGATATGGTTAATTTGATTACCTAATCCTGTTTAAAACCTATTGGTTGAGAGTATTTTGTCCCAAACTCCCATTATCCTTGATATAAATCCTTTAGGAGCCATTATAAACCAAATATTATAGTATAACAAAATAATATTTCCTGTTTTTTCTAAAGTGACTCTCACCTCTCTTATAAAAGGGTACTTCCCCTTCTCCCAAAATCACACCTCCAATGCCATTTGTCTCTGCCAAACCCCATTAAAATATCCTACCAACTTCCCTAACTTCAACCTAGAGGCCTTACTTCTATTAGAATCCAACCTAAGGATCCCTTTTGATCAAATCAAAAGGAAGCACATGAAAATGAGGTAATAATTTTATCTCCTCTTTCAAAGTTCTTTTCATCCTACACTACCTCTTTTTTTTGTTTCCATACCAAAATAATAACTACCTTACCTTATAATTAATTTGAGGTTATTATAAATATGGTACAACCATATTCATTATTCTATCCATCCTATGATTGACAGTGTCACCAAACAAGCATACGTACGACTTACAATCTCTACATTGTGGTATAGTTTTTTATTCAACCCTTCATTATTTGGATGTGTATAATAATTAGTATAATTGATGTTAATAATAAGTAAAACATGTTAATAATTATTATTATATGGTATACCCTCCAATTAAATATTATTTCACCATCAATAGAATGATATTGTCTCTCGTGTGTAAGTACGGATTACCGTCTCCACGAACACGATGAGATTCATTCCACATCGTAATCATTAAAGAATAATTTTAATTTTATGATTAAGAATAATTTTTAAGAACTTAATATCATTATGGATATGAATCAAATGCATCTAATACATAACAAACATAACTTACGTAACAAAACATATAATGAAAAATGAATCATTTAACACCTGAAACAATGATACAACTGAAATATTATTAACAAATAAATATTAGAAGATCATATATGATAAAATATTTATCTATGTGGTTATTTTATAATTTAATAACAGTGTTTTAACAATTATACAAGATTTTAATGTACTCTCAACCAAGTAAAAGTACAAGGTAAGGGTTAATTTTACAATCTCTTTATTATCTCAGGTTGTTTATTTGTAAGTATATACAAGGGCCTCTTTATCATCCACATCCGTGTTTCTTATAAATGTATTTCAAAACATTTTTACTATTAACTTGACTATGGGTTAAATTCATTTATACCCTCATTCTAATTTTTATAAAATGGTCTGAAATGAATCTTTCATCGCTTTCCAAACAAGGTACTTTATGTCCTTTTTGAAAAATTAAGGAAAGAATGTTTTTTCTAAGATATACGACAGGTGTGGCTATTTTCCACTGTTATAACACCTTAGAAGACTTCCTTACAAGCTTATAAGAATATTTTGAATATAAATTTTTTCTTTTATAATAATTTGAATTTTAAATGGTTTCAAAATATAAAGAGATATTTCTCTCAAATGGTTTTGATTTCATCAATGTCGACATCCTTTGTTGGATGTTATGTTTGTTTGATGTTTATTTATTATGATAAAATCTTCCATATTGTTTTGAAGGTTTTGTAATATGTTTGACTTTGTATGTGCTCTTTTTATACCATTCAAGGATTATGGTTAAGTTATTAACATTTTTTATTCTAGTTTTAATACGAATGTTCCTTTATGTTTCAATATTTTCATATGAGGAATGCATTGGACATAGTAAGTGATAGGTGGAGCCCGCTATAGCTTCTCGATGAATCGATAGGTCTCATGAGACAAACTAGTGTCTTGGAAGAAGTCCTTGAAAAAATCTTATTATTAGTCTTGGCATGTGTCTTTGACTATGTGGTTATGATGTCCAATATTATGCATTCCATAAATATGAAATTGGATATTGATATTACATATGATTATGTGACTAGTAGAATATCCATGTTAATAAGTTAATGGTATTATTCAATTTATCTTTTCCATATTATGTTCATGTTTATGTTTAAAATGCTTTTTTTATACTTATATATTTCATTAAATGTTTATGAAAAATTATGATAGTTCTTATTATATTTTTATCCTTACTAATCCTTTGAGATCACCCCTTTCTATGTTTTATTTTTCACAGGATGTGAAGATGTATATTACCATTAACATGCTGGAATAAGATAAGAGATATGAGTGTTTTCAAAGGGGACACAATGTTGTTGTTTCTTTTAATTTCATGATGTAATGTAAACCATATGTATGTATCTAGAACATCCAAGGCTACTAAACTAATCGGTTTTTTCGAGCCTTGATATCTTTTGATAATGCCAATGTTATGTAATAATGCACCGACTCTCGGTAACTAGGATCGGGGGGTTATAGTACATACCAGAACAATCTCATGTACTCAATCTAGAGGTGGTACCATTGGAGAATGACCTCTCTTATGAAGAGAATTCAGTGAGGATATTAGATCATTAGGAAAAAGTTCTATAAAATATGAAAATGCCCTTTGTTAAGGTGTTGTGGCGAAACCACAAGTTCAAAGTGGCATCGTGGGGATCAGAGGAAGTGATAAAGCAGAGTTACCTGTATCTGTTTTATTGTGGGAAAATAAATTTCAAGGGTGAAGTTTCATAAGGGGTGAAATTGTAATGAACCAAACGTTTATTAATGAAAATTTTTATAGATACAATTAAATTTCCTATTTTGTAAAATGGATATATAATACAAATTCACTACTTTGGTTTTATATTTTTGGATTTTAAAATACCGTTAAGAATTGTTACAATTACTAATATAGTTATTGAACAGTGATCATAGGATTAGTATATATATATATAAGCCTTTAATAAATACAATTTACTTAGTAAAAGGAAAAAATGAACTCATCCTATATAATTTCTCATTACGAAGCCCATTTTTTTTATCTCATAAAGGAGTTGGAGTTATTGGGATCTACTCTTGACCAAGCCCAAGAAGAGCTTCAATATGTTAAGCTCGAGCGGAACCGCCTACGAGAGAAGTGGAAGTTGATAGTGATTACCACCTGAGTGATGTTATCTAATCCACCCCAAGATTATGTCCTCATCACACACCTTACCCTTTGATCTTATGTGGGTTTTATAATGGGTTGTGTAACATGACCCTAGTACTATGAATATGAACATTGATTTTATAGATAATTTAAAATCATTTTATTATTGTCACTTGGAAAAAAAATTAAAGAAAAAAATACCATTTTTAGTTAATATTCAATGAAGAAATCTATTTTGGTTAATTAATGGATTTTTTTGAATTAAATAACCTTTTTATAAAATATTATCACTAAATCACTTTTTATTAAATATAAATGATCTTTTAATTTTTATGAATCCTAAATTGATTTTTATTATGTTTTGTAATCCATTTTTATCAAAACCCATTAATTTTATATAAATATTTGTTTTTATTTTCAAAGTAAAAATTCACATAGTTAGAAAATTATTTAGAAAAAATGGTTATTATTTTTGGAATCAATTCCAACATTGAATTTTTCATAATTTATTGATACTGTAAAATTTTTGGGTAAAAATTAAATATCGTTAAAATATATAATGTGTTTTATGACATCATAATGACCCAATAGTGATGTAATAGATTACTATAAACATTATTTTCAGAAAATATATGTTTCACCATTAAAATAATGTGATTTTAGGTTAGTTTGATTTATTTTACAATTCTTTAGTGGACCTTCATGACTTATAAAACATTTTCACTGTTAAATTGATTTACCTGATAGTATGACTCACTTGAACATAAGAAAACCTGTTATTTTAAGAAGTTTGTCCATTGGAATTATAAAATAATGTTTTTTCTCACCCCCTTTGGAAAAGACCATGCGAAAAAACCCATTGGGTGGTTTGTGATTTTATTTAGTTTAATGGGTGGTGTCCCAAACCTAAACAATAAAGAATTATCTATCCTTTACTATATAAACCCACCCAATATCCAACTTCCTCTTTAATCAAAGCCTTTGGTGTAATTCCATCCTCTTCCCTCCTCTCTCTAAAATCCCTCCAAGGAACCCCAACCTCCCAAGAATCCTCTCCCAAGCCCCTTCCAAGCTTCTGGGATCAAACTTCCAAGTAAGGTATTTTCTTCCTTTATAATTTTATCAATGATTCTTAATATTGTAATGCCCTTTTAATTTAAATATTAAATTCTGGTGTATGGTTTCTAACCTCCCCCATATTGTCCTCTTTATGTTTTAATTTTTAGAGACCCCTTTCTCTCTCATTAATGACTCCCTTGTACACTCATTACCATGCCAAAATTCTTTTAAGAATTTCTCTCTTCTCATTTAAATTCAAGAAATTCTATTTTATTATGAATCTAAATTACATTACATATGTTGGGACATGGTTCTATATGAACCCCTTACTTTCCATTTCTTTTACATATAATGTGATACCCCTTTCTCTATCGGTAATCATTTTTATTAATTCTTACGTCACGTCATTATGCTACAGAAATTGTACCACGATTTTCCAAACAAAAGCCATTGTGTAGTGAATACCATGCCCATTTCTCTATCAATGGTATTAAACTTTATGCATGCTTACTTATTGATTATATATTTTCATTTATTAAATCACCATTCATTTATCATGTAATAAATGATGATCTTTAATTATTCCATGTTTTATGATCCATGTGGCACACTTATGCATGATATGAAATGTTTAAGGAAGGTGCACCCTAATAACACTCCAATGCATTGGGTAAATATGAGTATCATGATACATCTAGTTCAATGAGGATTTACTCATTATAATTCAATTACAATGATTGGTTACTCATGCACCATGTGGAATGATCCTTCTCTCATGCTAATACCATGTTAAGTGTTGTTTCCACCTTTCCATATTATGATAATCATGTTGTATTATGCCTTCACTAGTGAAGAAAACATTTTTTACGTCGGTTATTTTTAATTTTTTACGTCGGTTTCTAGCCGACGTTAATACGTGTGACGTTATAAATAAGGTTTTTCTCGTCGGTTATTTAAAAACCGACGTAAAAAACATAAAATTGCGATGTTTATCACATCGGTTATTTTAGAACCGACGTGATAAAGGGGACTGGAGAATGGTTTATCACGTCGGTTATTTTAGAACCGACGTGATAAAGGGCCTGGAGAATGGTTTATCACGTCGGTTATCGAAGAACCGACGTGAAAAACCGGGCTGAGCGTGGTTTATCACGTCGGTTCATAAATAACCGACATGAAAAACCGGGGAAGGGGGGTTTATCACGTCGGTTATTTTAGAACCGACGTGATAAAGGGGACTGGAGAATGGTTTATCACATCAGTTATTTTAGAACCGACGTGATGAAGGGCCTGGAGAATGGTTTATCACGTCGGTTTATAAATAACCTACGTGAAAAACCGGGCTGAGCGTGGTTTATCACGTCGGTTCATAAATAACCGACGTGAAAAACCAGGGGAGGGGGGTTTATCACGTCGGTTATTGAATAACCGACGTGATAAACCATTCTCCCGGCCTTTTATCACGTCAGTTATTAAATAACCGACGTGATAAACCATTCTCCAGGCCTTTTATCACGTCGGTTATTTAATAACCAACATGATAAACCATACTCCAGGCCTATTATCACGTCAGTTATTAAATAAACGACGTGATAAACAATTCTCCAGGCCTTTTATCACATCGGTTATGAAATAACAGACATGATAAACCATACTCCAGGCCTATTATCACGTCGGTTATTAAATAACCGACGTGATAAACAATTCTCCAGGCCTTTTATCACGTCGGTTATGAAAAAACCGACGTGATAAACCATACTCCAGGCCTTTTATCACGTCGGTTATTTAATAACCGACGTGATAAAAAAATCTCCAGGCCTTTTATCACGTCGGTTATTTAATAACCAACGTGATAAACCCAATTTTTTTTAAGCAGAATGCTGTGATCTTCTCTCCACCAAAATCAAACAGAAAATAAATCAAGAAATCATACCACAAAAACATAAGTACATCAAAATTAAGCACGTACATAGATAACATATAAAACTTACGCACTAGACAGCATCCACCCTCATTTATACCACATGGACAGCCCTCCCCCACCCCTTTGGAGCCCTCACCCTCATGTATACCCCCTGGACAGCCCTCCCCCACCCCTTTGGAGCTCCCACCCTCATGAATAACCCTTGGACAACCCTCCCCAACCCCATTGGAGCCCCCACCACACTCCTGGACTGCCCCCCGACCCCTCGACAACCCCCCACCCATCTGAACAGCACCTCCTCACCCCCTCACCCCACTTGACAGCCCCCACCACACCCCTGGACAACCCCCCCACCCCTGGACAGCACTCCCACACCCCTGGACCGGCTTCTCACACCCCTGAACATCCCTGCCACCCCCCCAGGACTGCCCCCACCCCACCGGACAGCCCTCCCAGACCGCTGGATACCCCCAACCCCACTGAACACACCCCCACACCCTTGGAACCCCTCCCCCACAGACCCAAATCCATACCAGAAGAACCATCAAAAGTAGACCAAAACAAGAAGTGTAGAAAAATTAAACATTCACTTATATAACATTCAATACTTACACAGTCAACTTCAAAAAAAACTAAATCAAACCTAAACAACTACCAAATACACAATTAAAACGACAATATTCAAAATTACATTTTACATTACAAACAACTAAAATTCAATCAAACCTGTAAAATAATTTGACCACTCCACTTGTACGTGTTTGATGTCTTCAGCAGTATAGGGTTGTGGGTCATCAAAAAGCTACAAATGAAAAAGAAGATAGTAAACGTGTATAATGAATAAATCAAATTGAAATATGATGGCAAAGTTTAAGAGGAAATCTTACCAGGTCAAAATTCACAACTATCCCAGTTGTTATTATTTCATACATAAATCTTAACATATAATATCCGCATTCGATGAGGACTTGTTGTTCATGACATTTCTGTTTTGAATGAGTGTAAATTAAATATATTATTTTTATCTAATAAATCAAAAAGTACAAATTATAAATGGAAATTTACCTTCACATTTACATATTTGATCTTTGCATTTCTTTTCTTTGGGTTTTTTCAAAAGTAGACCCATGCACTGTTAGAAAATAATACGAATGTGGTAAATTTAAAATTCATTATAATATATAAAACTATTGGGAAATTGAAACTTACTTTTCCAATATATTCTTAAAACTTGCCCGCACATCACCATGAACAGAGCATATCCAATAAAGAGCTTTCTCCCTTGGACAAAAAATCCCTAACATCCAATGATCACTGATAAAAGGAAATTTAATGTTAGTGGTTTTTTATGTTAAAAGATAATTAACTCTTTGAGAGAAATGTGTTTCATACCTCTCACAAAAAGGCATCATCCAACATTGTTGGATTATATTCTTTTCAAATCTTTCAGCAATATAAACCGTTCTTTGTTCCTCAGTCAATGCACATGCTTCAGGGGAAATCAATTGCGGGTCCATGAATCCATATACTTCTGTAAGTTCATTCCTCTCACAAATTTTATAAA
Organism: Viscum album; assembly: GCA_963277665.1. NCBI lineage: Eukaryota > Viridiplantae > Streptophyta > Magnoliopsida > Santalales > Viscaceae > Viscum > Viscum album. The sequence goes on from OY728151.1 coordinate 474,739,692, forward strand.
CATACCTAATACAAAACATATATAAGTATACATTTTTAATAAATATAATGCAGGGAAAAGGTGTAAAGACTTACATGGAAAAAATTTGCACCACGTTGATGCCCAACTTATCTCCAGTAACAAGCTCCATGATATCAGATTTTTTAATCCCCACACTTATTTCACGTCCACAAACATGAGATTGCATTGAAAACTCATAAAAACCCAACAACAAATGTGAATATCTTGACAATCTGTCAAGACCACTGGAATCTGTATCTGATGTCATAGCATGTTGTCTTTGTTGTTGTCTATAAAGTATTTCTTTACCTTTGAAGTATTCCTGTGAAAAAAAATTGAGAATTATAGTAGTTTTCAAATGATAAAACAACTTTAATAAAATAATAAAATAAAAGATATAACATTCATACCTCTATGGTAATGAGTCGATGAAGTCTGGATGGACAAACTAAAAAATGGCCAATACTCTGTCCAACTGTCGCCACCTCATCTGTAGGTATTGGTACCCTAGCTGATCTATCTATAATATCCTGTACAGTGACCCTCTGATTCTCTACCTCTAATTGTTGACGATGAACTGTATCTCCTATACAATATACCAACCCGTATGCTACTATTTGATTTTGAGAATCATCAACATACAACTCGCAATATGTAGGAAGCTGCGGCGGAGGCGTAGGATAAAAAATGGGGTCGGCAGGCTGAGGTGGGGGAGTGGGAGCTACTGGCGGAGGTGGAGGATAAATAATGGGGTCTGCAGGGGGAGGTGGAGGAGTGGGAGCTGCAGTCTGAAATTGTCTTTGCATTTCTGCAAACATAGACTGCACCGAATCTCTAATCTTGTCTTCCATCGTCGCATTAATATTTTGAACTTTATCCTCCAAGGATTCTATTTTTTTATAAACCGCCTCAATGTCAGAAGTTGAAGAACGTGGAAACACTTTTCTTACCGATACACCTGTCGGATATCCTCTTACACGACCAGGATGTTCGGGCTTTCCCAATGCTGCAAATAAAATATCTTCCCTCCCAGTAGCTGTAAATTTCCCCTCTGAACTCTGCTCCTCAAAAGAGTCCTGTATTAATTAATTGAACATTTCTGTAATGATTGAAACTTATATGAAGAAAAAAGTTAACTTAAATAAATTAAATAGATATCTTACAATCTTCTCAGCTACGATTCTCGATTCTTCCGAAAGATATTGCCCTTTTTCCCTTCCGAGCTCTCTTCCATTTTTCATGTCTAGATGGAGGGGATGGAGGGGCCACCTCTCCAGAGCTTGAAGACTCAGCTCTTAGTTGTTGAAATTTTTCCGCTATCATTTTTTCTTCCAATAATGTATACCCTCCCCGAGATAAACTATGAGGGTATAAATTTTTAGATTGGATCTCCTGATGAGCTTTCCTTGTTTCCTGTAATTTAAGAATAAGAAATCATTAACATAACATTAATAAAATCATTTATATAAGAAAGTTTATAAAAGTTTACATTTCCCTTACCAGAAATGACTCTTTTTTTCTACTTTCAAAAAACTGTCTCCATGTGTCTTCATCTATAAAAGGATATATACGACATGGATTTTCATGAATCCTATGACCATAAATGAAATCAGATGAGAGGGTTGATTTGAAATCCCTCCATCTCCTGGAATCCAATGATAAACATTTCTTCCTGACTCCTCCAGTGTCAGGAATATCAAATGTCATCTGATAAAGAAGAGGTTAAACATATTATATATACTATAAACATTAAAATAATGGTCAAAAAATGACAAAAGATCTTACCAAAATCGTCTCCCACAACTGAGAGATAATCTCTTTATCCACACCTCTCCAATCATCATACAGAATGCTTACTTTGGTCTTAGCCTGAGTTGGAACAAAACTCTTAAAATCTTTGGCATTCGGACCTATAGGAATATCATCATCATCAAACTCAACTACTATCCTCTGATCCTGCGTACGGGCAAGTTATAATTTTGGTAAACGTGTGAACCCACGTTTACCAACCTTTGAACTCTTTGTCGTAATAGAAGCATGTGAATGTTCATCCCCAGAGGTATGACCAGCAATATGCTCCTATCCAGAATCATGTGGTTGATCATCAGAATGATCTGTCATTATCCTTCAAATCAAAAAAACAAACGTCAGTTCACAAATATACAAATGAAAATATTATAATACTACTGTAATCAGAAAATAGAAAACTATACTAGGTTACATAATAGTAAAAAGTGGTAATATGGTAAACATGTTAAACAATGGTAAAGTTGTCAAAGATGTTCCAGATGGTCAAGATGGTCAACATGGTAAAAAATGGAAAAAATGGTAAACCTGGTAAACATTGTAAACATGGTAAAGTAATTGTCAGTGAACAAATATACAAATTCAAATATTTTAATACTACTGTAATCAGAAAAAAGAAGAGTACTATGTTACATAATAGTAAACATTGGTAATATGGTAAGAATGTTAAACAATGGTAAAGATGGCAAAGATGGTCAAGATGGTAAAAATGGTAAAAATGGTAAACCTGTTAAACATTGTAAACATGGTAAAGTAATTGTCAGTGAACAAAAATAAGCATTTTAAAATTCGTGTAATGGTTATAAACATGATAAAATAAACTAAACAAACTTAAAACAAAAAAAACATATACTTATTTTATTTTAAAACATGTTTTAATAAATAAAAAACTTACAATATCTAACATTTATGGAAAAAATAAATGTAAACAAGAAATAAACATATGTTACCTGTAATTTTAGGAATGTACAGATGGATTGTTTTCCCAAATTCCTTCTTCGTGATCGTTCCTTATGGCACAAACTATGTCTTCAACATGATCGTCATTATGTTCTGTTAATATTTCCATTGAAGTAGGGATCTCACATAAATCAGCATATTCATCAAGTTCATCCTCACCAACATATTGTTTTTCCCTTGTAAAACAACAGCCCACTGCATATCTGATTGATCTACTACATAAAAAATTTGTTTTGCATGTGTTTCCATTATAAAAGAATCAGCTGTATCTTCCAATCTATTCAGATTAACAAGTGTCATTCAAAATTCATCGTGTCTGACACTGTTGTTACCGTTAAACCATTTACAGTTAAAAACGGGAACTTTAATTTTAAAGTAATCAACCTCCCATATGTCTTCAATCACTCCATAATATGCATTTGATTCAGAAAATGGGTTTTTGTCCTTAGCACTCGAAAAATGCATTGCTTCTGCAAACACCAATACACCACTATTCTGAAATGCACTTCTGTTTTCCTGAGCTTTTGTATGAAATGTATAACCATTAATGTCATAACCAGGCCATGTTATCACATTTAGACATGGACCACCCACTATCCATTTTAATGTCTCTAATACATCTGATCTACCAAGAAAAGTCTTTTTAATCCATGACAAAAAAGTTTTGTTGTGCTCATTCAAAATCCACATTTCATTCTTCTTTGGATGAAATTGTTTCAACTCATTAATATGCAATGTGATATATGGTTGAGCATCAGCTATGTTATTCAAGATGTATGATTCTAACTTCTTCATCTGTTAAGCTGACAATGATTTGACTTTCAAGCCGCGAATCCCCTTTCCCTCATTATTAACTCGTTCATGGAGAGATGGAGGCAAACCTATGTGTTGTGCCGGAGCCAAGTAGCTCGTACCAAACTCTGCTACCTCCTCAGAAATATACTTTTCAACAACGGAGGCTTCAGGTCGATATAGATTTTTAACATACCCCTTTAATATTTTCATATACCTTTCAAAAGGATACATCCAACGAAGATATACAGGTCCACAAAGCTTTATTTCTCGAACCAGATGAATCATTAAATGCACCATTATATCAAAAAAAGTTGGAGGAAAATACATTTCCAATTGACAAAGTATAAAAATTGCATCCTTTTCCAAAATGTTCAAAGCATTCACATCAATCGCCTTGTTACAAATTGAATTGAAAAAATAATACAACTTCATTACATTTTTTCTGACACGAATGGGCAATATTCCACGCAATGCAACTGGTAGAATTTGTTGCATCATGACGTGTCAATCATGTGATTTCATACCTAACAACTTCAAGTCCTTCAATGAGACAAAATTTTTTACATTAGAAGAATAACCTTGAGGCACTTTGGTATCATGAAGACACTGACAGAAGCTAATTTTCTCCCTCTTCGATAATGTATGACAAGCCGGGGGAAGAAATGTTCGTCTTCCTTTAGGAGTGGGAGCTAACTCCAAACGTATTCCCATTGATAGTAAGTCTAATCTTGCATTCAACCCATCTTTAGTCTTTTTTTTAATATCTAACAATGTTCCAATCAAAGAATCACAGATATTCATCTCCACGTGCATGACATCAATATTATTTTTAACTTCATGATACCTCCAATATGGTAGCTCAAAAAAAATTGATCTTTTCTTCCAAATATGTCTATCATTACCAGATTTCTATGTCTTTCCCAATGTCACGTCAAGGATTTTCACCCTCTCAAAATACAGATCAGGGGATAAAGGTTTTGGAGTAGTATCAAATTCTTGTGAGCCATTAAATGCCTTTTTAGTCTTCTATAAGGGTGTTCCATAGGCAAAAACATTTGATGACCCATGTACACTGTTTTCCTCCCATGATGCAACTGACAATAGGACATCTGTTGTTCGCAAATTGGACATGCTTTATGCCCTTTAACACTGTATCCAGACAAATTTCCATACGCTGGGAAGTCATTTATAGTGAACAGAAGCACTGCATGAAGTTGAAAATATTCCATTTTATAAGAATCATACACCCTAATACCATCAGCCCATAACAGTTTCAAATCATCAATCAACGGTGACAAGTAAACATCAATATCATTACCGGGTTGCTTTGGACCAGAGATCATTGTACTCAACATGACATATTTGCGCTTCATACAAACTTCAGGAGAGAGGTTGTAAATTACCAATAAAACAGGCCATGAACTATGTGTGCTACTGAGTGTTCGATATGGATTCATTCCATCTGTGCACAACCCTAGTCTGAGATTTCTTATTTCATTTCCAAATGTAGAATACTGCGCATCAATTTTCTTCCATTGTGGACAATCAGCTGGATGACGTATTTTTCCATCACATACCCGCTCTTCAGCATGCCATCTTAACCTTTTTTCATCATGTGAATTAGCAAATAAACGTTTGAAACGATTAATTATAGGAAGATACCAAAATACCTTTGAAGGGAGCTTTGTAATCTCTACATCACCCTGTGATTTTTCTTTCACCTTATACCGTGATGTCCCACATTTTGGACACTCTGACAGAAATTCATATTCCTTCCTATATATAATGCAGTCATTCGGACATGCATGTATTTTCTTGTATCCCAATCCCATCGGGCATAATATTTTCTTGGCTTTGTAATGTGAATCTGGAAGATCGTTATCTTTTGGAAGAATGTCTTTCATCAATTGTAGCAGCTCTGTAAAACTTCTGTCACTCCATCCATGCTTCACCTTTAGGTTAATCAATCTTAACACCGCCGACAGAACCGTAAAATCTGTACAACCGGGATATAATGGGTTTTTAGCATCACCATATAGACGTGAAACTGTCGGTTCTATCTCAATTTGTTCTGCTACAATATCGCGAATCATTTCATCAATTCCATCGGAGTTACCATCTTGCGAATCATCATCATCAGTGACATTCCGTCCAGTTTCACCATGCCAAATCCAAGGGCTGTAACTCGGATTAAAACCATGACATATCAGATGATCTTTTATCTCTCTACTTTTCAACTTCTTCATATTCAAACATTTCAGGCATGGACAGAAAAAAATGTCACTACTTGGAACATTTCGTTTTGCAAATTCAAAAAAGGAATCAACACCTTCCTCAAATTCATTGCTCATTCGATGTGCTGTAATCCAACTTCGACTCATTATTACCTATAACAAATATCAACAAAAAATATATATGTTTAAGATAAAACAAATACATTTTTATATGAAAAAAATCATAATTTGAATGTAGAACAATTTAAAATATAAAACAAATCAATAGGTATTTAAAAAAATATGATTGAATATTATTTTCAAAACAAAATATAGTTAGATGTAACAGTTTAAAATTTCATTGAATCAAAGAAAACCATGACGCCTAATGATTCTCCAAATAAAATATACATCAATAAAATATAAACAAAATGATTTTTATCTGGAATAAGTGAATATGATCAGATGATACACATTTATAATAATCTCATGGAAATATACTAATAAACATGTTAAAATATAGGAATACCTAATGAAGCATATAACATGTGTTATTCATTCTTGTTGTTCAATCATTATGATCTTAAGTACTCAACACTTTTTGAAAGTAGTAGTAGTTTTCATAAGTACCCAACACCAAATAGCTATACATCGTAAGTGTCATGTTAGAAATATGAATATAGACCATATGTTTTATGTTAAATAATATTGTCATATTATCTGATCATTGTGATTATATATTAGAATTACTATAACCTTTTTATCTGATATATAATCTAAGGATTAATATTTCTTTATAAAAAGTAATGTTAATATCATGGTAATGTAAAAAAAGTATATGTCGAATTATATATATGTAATACCAATAATATTGCGAGTTGAATGTTGCGAGTTTAATGTTGCGAGTTGAATGGACATAATAACCATTTGCAATGACAAAAAATTCCACGAGATTCAAAAACGAACGAAAAACACATCAAGAATCGAAACAAAAACGAAGGAAATAACTTCGTGGAAGGCTTACTTGAATGTCGCGAGTTGAGATGATAGATCCGAGAGGAGTGAAGAAGATAAACAATGAAGCCAAAACGAGTTTAATGCAGGCGATCGACAAGCCGATTAGGGTTTACCGCGCGAGAGAGAGACGAGCCGACGACTGTCAATCGAAAAATCGTAAATGACAGAACACGGGCTTTAATTTTTTTAAATGTTTTATAACGTCGGTTATTATATAACCGACGTTATAAACTATTTTTGAGTTTTTTTAAGTCGGTTATCCTAAAACCGACGTAAAAAAGCCCCGCGCTTTGGTTTTTTAAGTCGGTTCCCAAATAACCGACGTAAAAAACCCCGATATACAAGCATTTTTTACGTAGGTTATTTGGTAACCGACGTAAAAAACCCGATATCGACGCGTTTTTTACGTCGGTTATTATATAACCGACGTAAAAAACCAAAGCCCCAGGGGTTTTTTACGTCGGTTATTTGATAACCGACATAAAAAACCAAAGCCCCGGGGGTTTTTTACGTCGGTTATTTGATAACCGACGTAAAAAAACCCCACACATTGGTTTTTTACGTCCTTTTTAAGATAACCGACGTAAAAACCCAACAGGCTCGATTTGTAACGTCGGTTATTAAAATAACTGACGTGAAAAATCTACTCGCCGCATGTTTTACGTCGGTTATATATAACCGACGTAAAAAATTGTGACGTAAAAAACTATTTCTGCACTAGTGCTTTATGTTAATGTTTAATTTATGATCCATTTATATGCATATTTCCTAATATATATTGTTTTCTTTATGTTATGACTTGTTTACTCCCTTATTGGGTTTTATATCTCACCTTTTTCTTATGCATGTCCTCAGTTTATCCAATGCAATGCTAAGTTTGAAGGAATGTTGTAGTCATGTAAAGGAAGTTTTCAATAAAGATGTTGTGTTTCATGTTTTATGTGGTTATGTAATGTTCCAAATCCCTAAAGATACTAGACCTCTTGATCTTCTATGTTGTACCAAGTGAAGAGTTTATGTAATAAATTATTTATAAGTGTGTAATAAAAATCAGGGTTGTTATACTACATTAGCAAAATATGTTTTAAGGTATAGAACACATGGTAAATGAAACTTGGTTATGGATTTAGGATGGGCACCACATGACTCCTCAAGGGTCCTTTTAAGGTTCTCACACAGGTTCCCTATTAGGAAGAGGGTCCTCACATATGTGGTTTCTCTTTATGGGAGAATGGGTCATCATGTCCTCTATTTGGGACCCTGGAGGGACTTCTATATCACTTATCCCCCTTTATTTCCTCTTCTACTGGATTTTGGAGAGCAACCTGGGGAATGTTTGAAGAGCTTGGTGAAGGGGCTATATGGCCATATCTGTATTCTTCATCATTTTTTTCATTTGTCCAAATTAGAAGTCCATCGGTCATACTTATAGAAAAAAAGAGGACCCTAGTCAAGAGGTTACTCATGCATTCCATGGGTGTAGGTTCTCATTTAGGGTTCCCCATGCGTTATTTATTTCACTTTGGTGGTTCGTAGGGGGCTACATAAGCCTTAGGATGCGCATGTGTGTCTGCACACCCTTGGTTGGTCTTGTCATTTGATTCTCAGGGGGAATTTAGTGATTTTACCATGAATATTGTTCATTTAATAATAATTTAAACCCTATTGAAAAATTTTTCTATAAACACTCTCATACGCCTTATATCAAAATATTTGGGAATCATTGATTTGGTTGAGTAGGTATATGAGCCTGATCATTTTCTGATTCCAAATTATCTTAGTGATATTTGTCAGTGGAAGTGGGAATAAGGGATCACTTCCTATAATATGTGTCTTTTTTCATCCAAGTTAGATATCATTAGTACATGATTATGATTTTATAAGGAAATGACCTGTCATATTGTTCCCTTAGTAGGTGACTAGATTTTGAGATTAACTGATTGCATATAACTGTATTTATCCTCAATATCTAGTACTTTAACTTGTTTTTGGAATTCATGGTCCATCATATTTACCACTAGATGATAGAGGTGTTATATGGGTGATGTTTTTTTTTCAATCCTCATAGGTTTCTATCACATATAATGATTTATAATGGTTCCCTGATGAATTTAATATTTCAACTGAGTGTGAATTTTCTGAGTTCATTATCTGTATTCATCATGGAAACAATAAAAATGGTAACTCGTCCGTATAAAATTTCTAGTAATTCACAATCAAAATAATAAATGAGTGGTCAGTCCTTTTGTTTATTTTTATTCCCTTTTCCCATTTTCCTATGTTGAAAATTAAAAATGGTCATACCATGCAAAACGAGATTATATTTAACTATTTAAATATTCACACTGGTTTCACTAATTTTGTTTTCAAGAAAGGGGTAAAAATGGCCTAACATGTCTAAACCCATTTTTTATTATTATAAGGTTCCTATTTTTCTATCTAGATATATTTCCTAATAAAAGAGTATGATTTTTTGAATTTTCCATATATTTATCTCATGGAAACACCCAATAGTTCCCAAATCTATAATAAATATGGGAATTCATTTGAAAGGTAGGCGGTCATTTGGGGATTCAACCTGAATGACACTTGGAAACTCCCATTGGTTGAGAGGATGGGAGATCAAGGCTTTCACAACATTTTCAGTGGAATTATTTCATAAGAATGGAGTCTCTTTTAAATTTATGATATGTTTGTGAATTTTCCCTAAATCCAAATACAAAAAAAAATACCAAATAAAATGATTAGGTTTTTAATCTATGTACATGAAAGAGGGTGTTCTATTAGTGACACCATATGTATTTATCAAAAAGTTTCCATCTATTTCCATTTACTACTTAATAGTGAAGAAATAACTATTCCTATAAACCTTATGACCAAGAAATCTAGAGTTTATTATCTTTTTAAAAGTCGATTAGAATTTTCAGATCACAGTTGAACCTCCAAGAGGTATCCTATATGTCATGTGAGAATATGAATCATTGCCCACATAGTTCACTTGTCATCAAACCACTGATGGGTAATGGTTATTACATAAATGTTTAAAAATATAGGAATACCTTAGGGAAATACACCAAGATGGTTTCCAATGTATAGAGGAATTAGTACCATGTCATTGAGTGGGTCTTGCACTCTAGGTCACTCATATTGGGGGGGGGGATTTTTATGATTCTACTAACATGATCATTGAAAATAACTAATCTCTCACGAGTAATGATCATTGTGACAATTAAGATATACCAGGTGATCAGATTCATTGCATATAGATATAGAAATAATGCATTGAATATATCCTGATGGAAGGTTGGAAATGAAGATCATTCCATAGGATGGTGTATTGTGTATCTTTTATAGTATAGGATTCATAGTCCTCATAGTTCATGGTTTTTCTCAATACACATATCGATGGGGAATGATGGTATACCCATAACACGTTGGACTTATGTGTTGGAGTAATTGGAATATCAAGGGACATGCACCATAGTGCAGGCCCATGTCGCATATCCAGTTCTATCCTCTAACAGAGGAGGAGTGAGGTCCAGGAGAGGTCTATTGAACATTTTAGTTTGATACATATAAAATTTCAAAATCATTGACTAAATTGTGATTCTTGATTATATAAACCAATTATATTAAGGATACTCTTCTTACTAGGTGAGAACATGGATAAATGTTTTTGGATGGGGGTTCACCTGGCACATGTCTCTGCATACCTGCAAAAAATGAATAGAATGTCTTAGGGTGTCCACTGGAAATTTATAGGATTGTATTATTACGTTGATCAATATGTTTGAGGGATGTATCCTGAAATATATATCTTGTCCAGGTGTCCTCTCAGGAACTGATTGACATGTTTGAGGGTTGTCATATGATCTTGGTTGACATGTCCAGTGGTGTTCATGTGACCTTCAAGGGATGTATGTGGGTTTATGTAGAAACTATGATGGCATGAACAATGGTAATTCATGATCTAATACGACATGTTAGACGACTACCTTGTGAAAATGATGATATTTAAATGGGTGTTCATTAAAAATGGGAGACATATCAGTGTGATTGAAAGAAATTTAGGCATATATGCCTGAATGTCACAACATGATCTATCTGATATATTGGGAACTTGTTTTTTATCCAAGATGAAAAGCCTAAAGGCTATCATATGATCGATCTGACATGTACAGAGGTTGTCACACGATAAATGAACATATCACGAGAAACCCATGACCCCTTCATATGAAAAATAGAATATATTCCTTCACATTAAGCCTCTATTAATTATTTCCTTCATCTCATAAAAAACAAATCAATTTTTATTAATTCACCTAATGATGTATCATGTGATTGAACTAACACATAGAAGACCCTTAGTGTAATTGGGCCGATATTTTAGAGATCATATACATGATCAAATAGGTTAATTCAATGAATATTATCATATTCTAAAATCTGTTTAAGTTATTCATTTGGATTAAAATATAGAATGCTCTTTTCATTGCATAGTCATCAACCCTTGAAAGTCAACTCTGATATCTGTGTCCTAGTGTGTTTATTTTTTCTTATATGATGAGTTGTATTTTATTGGAATCACATCCCGATGATTATTCTTATTTTTCATGGAAATAAAATCTCATATATTGAATTGAGTCTGTGAATATATTCACATGATTCACCAATATATAATGTTATCTACATGATTGAGTCTCATTAAATCATCCATTTTTTCAGATGATAAGTAGTGACCACATGATTAGATAATCACTGTCAGCTTAGGGCCTTCGCGATGTCGGGCTAACATGATTGGTGGTTATATACTAATCAGTCTATATGTTAACTAGTTGTTCACTAGATAGTCACATGGTTGGGATAAAAAATCTATCTTGTTTTCTTAATGAATACATGGATCATGAGAATAATGTGAACCCTTCATTATAAAATAGTTTAACTTTATACTAAATAAGGACCTTTCAATTTTATATTTTTATTATGATCCATAGGGTTTTTTAAAATGGTCATTTTATAGGTTTCTAATATTGTGACAAATGATATTGTTGGCATGTCTATGGTGTTTCACAAGGGTATAATGACACTTGTAAGGGATTTCATGAGCCCACAATTGCTCATTGCAGGGCCTTCAAAATATCATTCCATATTATCTGAGAGACATCTCAAGATTTCAAGGTCTCATATAAAAAATACATGTGACAATTAATGAACCATTTAGATTCCTAAAAAGATTACATGGGACTATCGAATGACTTTCTCCTCGTCATTGTATACATATGTGAAGCATGTAATACATGAACATGATTGTCCTAACGTATTGTGATCATAAATATTATAGATGGGTAGAAAATTCATGATCTCTAAATTATTAATACCCATGTATCTATAGTTATATAAATTTTTCCTTTATGGGTATGATAAATCCTATACATCTAGAGTTTCTTCAACCATAAATAATTTTATGGTCATTTGGAAAGAATTATTAATAATAAATTGGAATCATTATTTTCTTCCCTTCAGATATTTTTAATGGATTATTTATGAATTTTTAATGTCAAAAAATATTTTTCTATATGTTGTATTAGAAAAAAAGATCACCATTAAACTCCATTTATACCTTCTCATCACATCAGACAAGATTCTAATATCACTTTAATTCACAAGAATAAAATATCCTTTGATATCATGTATTCAATCATAAGCAAAATATACTAATTTTAATACCAAGATCTCTGATAAAGTTTAGCACATACTTTTCTAATAAGGTTTAATTTTTATCATAATCATATAGTGAATCATCCTCACTTTTCCAAATTTCATGAATTTATTGTCCATATTCTTTTGAACAGCTTTTTGGAAATATATTTCTCTAGGAAAATATTCTTAAATGTATCTCATTCTATAACTTCAATAAATCATCTTTCTCTAGTATTACCAAACATTGACAACCATTGATTGGTTTCACCATTGAAACATTAAATAATATGGGTTACCTTCGATGATCTTAATAACCCATGATTTCAAATATCATTTATATGGATTTAATCCATCAATCTTCTACCAGTAGGGTATAAGATACATAAAATATTAATAGCATTATCTCATTAAATTCATCTCTATCATCGTGTTCCTTTCTAGAAGATTTAGTTTTTCTCTAGAATGGATCCCACCAAAATTTATATAATACACCAACTATGTTATCATAGTAATATACTGTAACAGCCCAAGAATTTATGAAAAATATTCTTTTTACTTTCATTAATGTCTTGTGTTGTACGCAACACAAAAAGGATCTTGCACAACATTCATCCTTGACTTTCCTTGCATTACACGCAATCGCAACCTTCCTCGATAGCGTGTGTAGTACGTAATACTGAGTTTCACGAAACAATGATATGCTATTAAAATATTATTAAAACTAGCCCTTATGAATAGTAATAACCAATTTTTAAATTTTAGAAAATTTAGCTCTCAAAATGGACTTTATTTTTGAATTCGGTGTATCGAATTTAGCCTAAGGTGAAATTTTGGTACTTTTCGGATAACTTTCAAATTCTGATGAATAGTGAAAATTACTAAATTATAATTAAAAACAACTTTTTTTAATCAAAATAATTAATAGTGATAAATTATTAATTTTAGTGGTTTTAAAGTATATTTAGAATATATTTTTACAATTTAATACGATGTTGGTCATTGGATGTAATTTTACATTTAAACCAGACATAATCAAGTGTCAATCTTTTGGTAGATATTGTTTCTTAAAAACACGCTATTTGTTTTAACAGCGGGATTTAATTATAAAATTAATTAATTCAACTTCTATGTTATGAATTTGGTAAAATAGACTTCATTTTTGAATTTGGAATATGAAATATATCTTAGGATGAAATTTTGGTATTTTTCTGAAAACTTTCAATTTTTGATGAATAGTGAAACCACTAAGTGGTAGGTTAAAAACTGAATTTTTCATAAAACATATTTTTACCGCTTCTGTGAATGGAATTTCAAAAATCCGAGAGACACGGTTGATGTCAGTAAGTAAAATGTGGTTCAATGAGATGAAAATAATTTTTGGTGAATAGTAACTTTTTACTTTTATTTACCACGGTTAAAAGTAAATAAGGTAATTAAGGGTAAGAATGATATTAATATTACCCTAACACATGTCCTAATTCTATTGGACAAGTTTATCTCGACCCAAAACAACCTTAGGTGTAAAATATTATCATTTAGGCCCACTTGGATTAGATTAGGACATTTATTATTATTTAATTCAAAGAAGAGTTAAAAGAGTTAAAATCAAAGTTTATTTACTAAAAAAAATTTAATATAGGGTTATACACAAGATAAATTAGATTGTAAATATTCATTAGAAATCTAAAAAGATTTCCTAAATAATGATATTTTATTTATAATTTTTAGACTTTAAATTAATTAATTTATTTATGACACAACGATGATGCAGTAATTACCCTTTTTAAGGAAATATTAACATAATTGATTTTATAAATGCTCAAATGAATGTAATTTGAGACTTTTTATTAATTCCACTAATTTTATAGGTTACTATGATATATTAGTGTTGATTTAATCAACTTTTTTCGAACATATAATTCTGTTATGACTTTCACAAAAATCATATATCAAATAGTGTCAAAATTAACACAAAATAGTTTTTAAATCAAATATTATATTATTAATTGTTATTTTATTCCTAAAAATCTAAGGTTCGGCCAAATGACTTAGATAAGGATATATATATTAATAATAAACAATTTGGGGTTCGTTTGGCATGTTATAGTAAGTGTATCAACCATATAGTGAAAGAAAACAAAAAGACACGGTAAAAGATAAATTATTTAACTTAGAGTTAAATCTAATTGATAAGGTTAACATAATACCATAAACTTGTCTAAATCTTATTGGTTGATATGATTTCGACCCATCCACACTTTAGCTTTGAAATAAGACCCTTTGGAACCATTATAAACCGATTTTGACATTAATATAAAATAATATTTTGAGGTATTCCTAAGGTGCCCCTCTCCTCCCTTATAAAAGGACACCTCCTCCCCCTCCTCCTCACACCAATTTGAGCACTCAATCTCGGCCAAACCCTGCCAAAATCTCTTCTCCACTTCCCTAGAATAATCATAGAGGTCCTGGTCTTCTTCAAAGACCAATCTTATTTCCCTAAGTGGAGGATTCAAAGAGGCATTCCAAAGAAGAGGTAATATCCATTACCGATCTTTTCAATTTCTCTCTTTTTCAACTTCTTCTTCTTTAGTTGTTTCATGATAAAGTAATAACATCAGTATTACTTACATACTGATATGTTATTATAAATATGAAACAACTCTAATTAACCTTCTATCCATCCTACGGAAAAAGGAAATCACCGCGCGTGCGTACGTACGGAATACCGTCTCCACGCCGTGGTGTAATCTATTTTCCGCCACCACCTTAATTGGATGGGTATAATGGTTTAATGAGTAACTATATATGATTATTATAAAGTGATATTAATACTGAAATAGTATACATACACTTCAACACAATTCCACGACCATGGGAACGATATCATCGCTCGTGCGTACGTACGGACTACCGTCTCCACGACGCGATGAGATTCATTCTCCATGTTAACCATTTAAGAATGATTATAAAGTATATATAATATGTACTAATGAAATATATGACATAATAATGATACTGGATTTATTTATATATTTATATGTATGTCATGTACTTAATTCCATTCAATTCAATAAGGAAACGAAAACAGCGTTCATGCGTACGTACGGACTACCGTCTTCATGAACGGTGTATTTCTTTCCATTTAATGATATATTATATATATGTATATCCTGAATATATATATATATATAAATTGTGTTTTATGTTCTGGAATTATGTAATCATGATCTAAGTAATCATATGAATAATTACAAGTCAAAACACGGACGACAGATGAAACAATTTTACCCAAAACGCTCTTTAACATGGAATTTACAAAAGAACGGGTAATATAGAGTCATAAGTGAACCGTATATGATATCATAACAATGAATATGCTTCTGTAATAAGTCAATAACATGATTTAAATCATTATACAGGAGGTTCGGACACTTACAAATGAAGTCGGACCTAAGGTAAGGGAAAATATCACAATCTCATTTTTATCCGAGATTGTTTATACTTTGGTATTTACTGGGGTGTATTTTATCATCCACATCCATGTTCCCTCAATATGTAATATTGTTTCCATCCACTTACAATAGTTTAAATCCAATTTTACCCTTCGGTGAGTTTTTAGTAAAGAATATGAAAGGAATCTTTTGTCGTTTTTCATACGAGGTACTTTTTTGACTTTTCCGACAAAAGTACGAAGAATGTTTTTTTAACTTATACGGAATGAATGGATTTTTAAAACATTATTTCAAAGAAGCTTCCTTTACAAGTATTCAAGTTTATTTTTAATCAACTTCTTTTTGTTTAAAATTGTATGACATGTTAAGAAAGTAAAATTGTTTTTGAAGAAGAAAGGATATTTTCCTCAAGAATGAAGTCCAAGTATTTTATCAAAATTATTTTCCATCTAAGATAATAAAAGGGTTCTGTTTCTATCCCTATTATTACATGGATTTGATTATGTTGTGATGGAAACATATTTATGAATTCATTTACCTTATATTAATTGTTTTATGATGTCATGTTGTTTAAGAATTCCATTTTTATTACATGGGTTATGTGATGATGTATGATTTATGATTATGTGGCACACATAAGAAAGGATTCATTATAAGATGGGTGGGACCTATATCTCCCTCCAATGCATTGGGTAAAGATTTTATATCTCATGAGATAGACATGGCTGGAATGGTAGGTTATACCGGTTCAGTGAAACAGGACTGAAACGAGGGTTACTCGATTCAGAAAGGGACTTTGTCCACTAAGATAGTCTTGGCAATGAGTCTTGACTAATAAGAAATGATTCTCTATGATTATGTGTGAATGCCACAAAGTTTCATGTTTTAAGTTATGATTATTGTGATTACATTTCACTACCATGATTTATCCCATGTTATGAAATTATGCTCTCTTTTGCAGGTTATGATTTCCAAAATGTTATGTTCTTATGAATACGATGTCATTGATATTTATTTTGTTTACCATTACTGAGAATTTGAGCTCACCCTTTTACGTTTCTTTTCCCCAGGATATAAAGAATGGTTTTAGGTATTAAAAAAAAGATCTTTATGGGAGATGTTGAAGATATTTCACCACGATTAGAAGATTTTATTCCGAGTTTCCAAAGACACTAAACTATTACGATCCTTGTGTGTGTGTTTTTTGTTATGTACTAGGAATTCCGCAAAAGTAATGTAATGTCTATGTACGTCAAGATTCGGGTCTCTACAGTTGGTATCAGAGGAAATGTTTAGTCAACCTTTGGAAACTAGGATGCGAGAACTTTAGTGAGATCCCTGGAGATATTTATAAGGTATGTCTAGGGATGTCCCTAAGGATAAGTATACGTATAGGATACAGTCCTAGAACTACGGTAACGATCATAGAATTTAACCTAAGATGTTAGATATTGAGGATACTCCCCCTTTATTATGTTGTTTTCCCTATCATGATTTTTGCCTCTCACACTATTTTTTTTGGGTTTTAGAAAATGGCTGGAAACAAGATGATTCACGATAATGGAGGATATGATGGACAATGGAATGATATTCTTCATAATGAAATGGGATTTGGAAGTCCAAACATCATTATTATGCCGAATCAGCAATCTCATAATATGATCAATAAAGTAAAATTTGGTAAGTTTCCTGACTCGGCTAATAAGAGAAAGATGGAGTTTCATGATGATCATAGAGGAAAGAAAGTTCAATTTTCCCTATGTAAATCATGTGGGAAGAGGCATCAAGGAGAATGTTTCAAAGGAACTGGAAGATGCTTTGGGTGTGGAAAAGAAGGACACAAAGCAAGTAAGTGCAAAGGAAAAGGTTCAGTTAACACCATGGATGAGGATAATGGTATTGCTACGACATCAACAATGGTTAAATGTTTTAAATGTGGAATGTACGGGCATTATGCAAACCAATTCCCTAAGGGAAAGTCTCATGAAGAGAATCAGTATGGTTGTATGGGTAATATTTATGTTGATGATGATGAAGAGACGACAAATGATATGTGAGATGAAAGAATTGTTGAAGCTCGGTCAATGGTTTAAGAAGGTAGTGGAATGATTACATGTTTATCAAGTGTAATGTTGTATAAAGAATCTCATGGTACTATGGAATAAAGAGACATCTAAGGATTGATACAATGTTGTCTTTCCTTGAGTTTTGAAAGTGTGTGATTAATGCTACCAGTATCCATGAAAGGTTATTCATATATTTTTGGAAATAAGATGATATGCACATAATGAAGGTAAAACGAGAAAACGAAATGTTTAACAGTATTCATGAGCTCATGATTGATATAAGGACTAAGTGATATCATGGTTTGAGTATATAGAATTTTGAGGATTTTGGTATGTGGAATGAGTTAACTTTTAATAGAATTCATGTTTTCAATTAGGTTCAATGGGTATTCAAGAGAGTACAAGATTAAGGCCTTTGAATGTTTGGAATGTGACCAACAAGATATATCTTATGATATATGGGGATCAACGATGGTATTAAATCTCTGGTAATCGTTTTCACTATGTTATGAGAGTGGACTGCAGTATTATGGATAAGCCTAAAGATTGGAATGGATTATGTTGTACATAAGTTAGTATTGTTTAGGGATAGAAGTTTTTTCGATATTATTGATGGGATGCTATAGTAATATAGTTTTAGAAAAAGGACAACCTGCAGGACGGGCGACAACCCATCGCTTCGGACAAGGCTGTGGGAATCGAACCCACAACCGAAGTGCGACTGGCCTTTATCGCCTACCACTGACCTACAGGAAGTCCCTGTTTAGTAGAAACTAGTTTTATTAAGCAGTATGATATGTGAAGTATAAGTTCATTTTCGGAACCATATATGATTAATCTCACTATAGATGGACTTATGTATTTTTTTGATAACTTTTCTAACCTTTTGTTTGAGACAGATGGAATGACCCATCATTCTATCACATGATCTGCTAACACATCATGAATGAAGTGGAAATTGTCCAAAGAACGACAAATGGTGAGACTATACCAAAATCACGAAAGTATTTCTTCTAATTCCAATTTCATCAACTTTAGGGAAATGATCTTGAAAACCAAAAATGTTGTCCTAGTGATCTTATACCTGATGAATCGGATGGTACCTTAGATCGTCACAAATTTATGGATTTGTGATTTTTGGCTTTTCCATAGCCATGTTCTCTACCACTCTCCATCAGAACATGATGGTTAGATTTTTCTTCCATATCCATATTTTCACCTATGTGGAAACCCAGTGATTAGTTTATTTGGGTAACCGTTACGTTTCATACTTTCGTTTTTAAATATTGGTTTTGGTATTCCTTTTTACGATGTGGGTTTCTATTAAATAAACTTTCGAATAGTAAACCATTTATAACCCCGACGAATTTCGAGGGCGAAATTAATTTTAAGGGTTGTAGAATGTAACAGCCCAAGAATTTATGAAAAATATTCATTTTAATTTCATTAATGTCTTGTGTTGTACGCAACACAAAAAGGATCTTGCACAACATGCATCCTTGACTTTCCTTGCATTACCCGCAATCGCAACCTTCCTCGATAGCGTGTGTAGTACGTAATACTGAGTTTCACGAAACAACGATATGCTATTAAAATATTATTAAAACTAGCCGTTATGAATAGTAATAACCACTTTTTAAATTTTCGAAAATTTAGCTCTCAAAATGGACTTTATTTTTGGATTCGGTGTATCGAATTTAGCCTAAGGTGAAATTTTGGTACTTTTCGGATAACATTCATATTCTGATGAATAGTGAAAATTACTAAATTATAATTAAAAACAACTTTTTTTAATCGAAATAATTAATAGTGATAAATTATTAATTTTAGTGGTTTTAAAGTATATTTAGAATATATTTTTACAATTTAATACGATGTTGGTCATTGGATGTAATTTTACATTTAAACCAGACATAATCAAGTGTCAATCTTTTGGTAGATATTGTTTCTTAAAAACACGCTATTTGTTTTAACAGCGGGATTTAATTATAAAATTAATTAATTAAACTTCTATGTTATGAATTTGGTAAAATAGACTTCATTTTTGAATTCGGAATATGAAATATAGCTTAGGATAAAATTTTTGTATTTTTCTGAAAACATTCAATTTTTGATGAATAGTGAAACCACTAAGTGGTAGGTTAAAAACTGATTTTTTCATAAAACTTAATTTTACCGCTTCTGTGAATGGAATTTCAAAAATCCGAGAGACACAGTTGATGTCAGTAAGTAAAATGTGGTTCAATGAGATGAAAATAATTTTTGGTGAATAGTAACTTTTTACTTTTATTTACCACGGTTAAAAGTAAATAAGGTAATTAAGGGTAAGAATGATATTAATATTACCCTAACACATGTCCTAATTCTATTGGACAAGTGTATCTCGACCAAAAACAACCTTATGTGTAAAATATTATCATTTAGGCCCACTTGGATTAGATTAGGACATTTATTATTATTTAATTCAAAGAAGAGTTAAAAGAGTTAAAATCAAAGTTTATTTACTAAAACATTTTTAATATAGGGTTATACATAAGATAAATTCGATTGTAAATATTCATTAGAAAGATAAAAATATTTCCTACATAATGATATTTTATTTATAATTTTTAGACTTTAAATTAATTAATTTATTTATGACACAACGATGATGCAGTAATTACCCTTTTTAAGGAAATATTAACATAATTGATGTTATAAATGCTCAAATGAATGTAATTTGAGACTTTTTATGAATTCCAATAATTTTATAGGTTACTATGATATATTATTGTTGATTTAATCAACTTGGTTCGAACATATAATTCTGTTATGACTTTCACAAAAATCATATATCAAATAGTGTCAAAATTGACACAAAATAGTTTTTAAATAAAATATTATATTATTAATTGTTATTTTATTCCTAAAAATCTAAGGTTCGGCCAAATGACATAGATAAGGATATATATATTAATAATAAACAATTTGGGGTTCGTTTGGCATGTTATAGTAAGTGTATTAACCATATAGTGAAAGAAAACAAAAAGACACGGTAAAAGTTAAATTATTTATCTTAGAGTTAAATCTAATTGATAAGGTTAAAATAATACCATAAACTTGTCTAAATCTTATTGGTTGATAGGATTTCGACCCATACACACTTTAGCTTCGAAATAAGACCCTTTGGAACCTTTATAAACCGATTTTGACATTAATATAAAATAATATTTTGAGGTATTCCTAAGGTGCCCCTCTCCTCCCTTATAAAAGGACACCTCCTCCCCCTCCTCCTCACACCAATTTGAGCACTCAAGCTCGGCCAACCCCTGCCAAAATCTCTTCTTCACTTCCCTAGAATAATCCTAGAGGTCCTGGTCTTCTTCAAAGACCAATCTTAGTTCCCTAAGTGGATGATTCAAAGAGGCGTTCCAAAGAAGAGGTAATATCCATTACCGATCTTTTCAATTTCTCTCTTCTTCAACTTCTTCTTCTTTAGTTGTTTCATGATAAAGTAATAACATCAGTATTACTTACATACTGATATGTTATTATAAATATGAAACAACTCTAATTAACCTTCTATCCATCCTACGGAAAAAGGAAATCACCTGGCGTGCGTACGTACGGAATAACGTCTCCACGCCGTGGTGTAATCTATTTTCCGCCACCACCTTAATTGGATGGGTATAATGGTTTAATGAGTAACTATATATGATTATTATAAAGTGATATTAATACTGAAATAGTATACATACACTTCAACACAATTCCACGACCATGGGAACGATATCATCGCTCGTGCGTACGTACGGACTACCGTCTCCACGACGCGATGAGATTCATTCTCCATGTTAACCATTTAAGAATGATTATAAAGTATATATAATATGTACTAATGAAATATATGACATAATAATGATACTGGATTTATTTATATATTTATATGTATGTCATGTACTTAATTCCATTCAATTCAATAAGGAAACGAAAACAGCGTTCATGCGTACGTACGGACTACCGTCTCCATGAACGGTGTATTTCTTTCCATTTAATGATTTATTATATATATGTATATCCTGAATATATATATATATATAAATCGTGTTTTATGTTCTGGAATTATGTAATCATGATCTAAGTAATCATATGAATAATTACAAGTCAAAACACGGACAACAGATGAAACAATTTTACCCAAAACGCTCTTTAACATGGAATTTACAAAAGAACGGGTAATATAGAGTCATAAGTGAACCATATATGATATCATAACAATGAATATGATTCTGTAATAAGTCAATAACATGATTTAAATCATTATACAGGAGGTTCGGACACTTACAAATCAAGTCGGACCTAATGTAAGGGAAAATATCACAATCTCATTTTTATCCGAGATTGTTTATACTTTGGTATTTACTGGGGTGTATTTTATCATCCACATCCATGTTCCCTAAATATGTAATATTGTTTCCATCCACTTACAATATTTTAAATCCAATTTTACCCTTCGGTGAGTTTTTAGTAAAGAATATGAAAGGAATCTTTTGTCGTTTTCATACGAGGTACTTTTTTGACTTTTCCGACAAAAGTACGAAGAATGTTTTTTTTAACTTATACGGCATGAATGGATTTTTAAAACATTATTTCAAATAAGGTTCCTTTACAAGTATTCAAGTTTATTTTTAATCAACTTCTTTTAGTTTAAAATTGTATGACATGTTAAGAAAGTAAAAGTGTTTTTGAAGAAGAAAGGATATTTTCCTCAAGAATGAAGTTCAAGTATTTTATCAAAATTATTTTCCATCTAAGATAATAAAAGGGTTATGTTTCTATCCCTATTATTACATGGATTTGATTATGTTGTGATGGAAACATTTTTATGAATTCCTTTACCTTATATGAATTGTTTTATGATGTCATGTTGTTTAAGAATTCCATTTTTATTACATGGGTTATGTGATGATGTATGATTTATGATAATGTGGCACACATAAGAAAGGATTCATTATAAGATGGGTGGGACCTATATCTCCCTCCAATGCATTGGGTAAAGATTTTATATCTCATGAGATAGACATGGCTGGAATGGTAGGTTATACCGGTTCAGTGAAAGAGGACTGAAACGAGGGTTACTCGATTCAGAAAGGGACTTTGTCCACTAAGATAGTCTTGGCAATGAGTCTTGACTAATAATAAATGATTCTCTATGATTATGTGTGAATGCCACAAAGTTTCATGTTTTAAGTTATGATTATTGTGATTACATTTCACTACCATGATTTATCCCATGTTATGCAATTATGCTCTCTTTTGCAGGTTATGATTTCCAAAATGTTATGTTCTTATGAATACGATGTGATTGATATTTCTTTTGTTTACCCTTACTGAGCATTTGAGCTCACCCTTTTATGTTTCTTTTCCCCAGGATATAAAGAAAGGTTTTAGGTATAAAAAAAAAGATCCTTATGGGAGATGTTGAAGATCTTTCACCACGATTAGAATATTTTATTCCGAGTTTCCAAAGACACTAAACTATTACGATCCTTGTGTGTGTGTTTTTTGTTATGTACTCTGTATTCCGCAAAAGTAATGTAATGTCTATGTACGTCAAGATTCGGGTCTCTACATATACTGATCAGCTACAATTCATTAAATTCCATGTTTCATATTTGGATTGATTTTTTACTATTGATGTGTTTCTATATAGGCTTACTTGATTCTTCTATGGAAAACAATTATAAAAAGAAATAGTTTATATTAAGAAACATATAAATCATAAAATTTTATATCATGATAACATTAAATTATAATATATTAATCGAATATAATTACATTAGTATAACCTCTAAAATTATCTAAACTTTCTCACGGTAACAAACTATAAAGACCCATCCTTAAACAATTTCAAAATTATATCTTTATAACTAAATTAATATTCTTTCATTACATAAAAATATATTTCGATTAATTTTTTATATAATTAATTCAGCATCCTTAAATAAATATATATTATATCATTAAGTGAACAGTTCCACTCAGTGTCCATCTTTCCCATAATAATCTTTTTAATATATAACATGTTTTCTTTTCAGGACGCATCTTTATAACATTTAAATTGATCCCATATATGTCCATAATCATACATAAGACCCTATGAAAAATATTTCAAGAAGTTTGATGGGAACCAATAGATTATTTAGTGACATATAAAAGAATAACGAATGAATGAAACTCATTATTCCATGAATACTAATAATTTTTTTTGGCTCTTACGAAATAAACATTGAACTCATAATAGTCATTTTATTATATATGAAATAAAATTACCTTTCCAAATATTTTCATAAGTAAATTTCAAAATCAATAATAAAGGAAAAAATAAAACTAATCAATTTTTCTTTTAATTGTTAAAAAATTTATGAAATTGTTTTCTAAAAAAAATTATATTTCACCCTTATTAAGTTGAATATACATTCATTTCAGAATAATATCAATATCTATCCTTGTGGAATCATAATATTTTCATAAAACCACTTGGAAATAATTGAATATATATATAGGTAACATGGGACATAATTTTCAAATAACTGTTACAAACACTATTTCAAATGCCCAATGCATTGGAGAGAAATAGATGGCTTTCCCATTATTGGTTTATAAGGAAATCAGCCATACATGGTTTATTAGAGAACCACCCATACAAGGTTTATAATGAAACCACATATCCTTGGTTTATAATGAAACCACTAATAATTGTTTTATAATAGAACCACAATTCATCATAAACAATTTCCAAGAACCATAACATAATCTTTACACATAAAATCTTACATAACATTGTTATTTGTACCCAAATGAAAAACATTTCTGGATATTGAAATATCAATTCCATTTAAAAAACATTTTTTAATATAATAAAAACATAGGGATGGACGGTTTTTATTTGAAGAAAAATGAAATATTTAAATGTAATTCAAAAATAATGTAGTGTTTAAAAAAATTGTAAAAACTGTTGATGACATATACGTTAAAATATAACATTCCATTTTCCTTTTTATCAAAACATTCAGTAATAATTATATGAAAATATTAATTTTTATGAGTTTTTAAAAACTATAATGATAAATAAAATGTTTTTATAATTAATTTATATACCTATAAACACATTTCAAAAATATTTTTAATAATATGGACATAAAATAAAAAGTTTTAGAAAACAAATCTTGAAAATAATGAAAACAAAGTAAAGTTCAACTTACCTAGAGTTTCATTCATCCCATAAATTTCTTATATTCATGACTAATAAGATTATATTAATTATTAGTTTTCTTAATAAACTTTTTTAATTTTATTAACCCTTTTATTTTATCTATTACCATTATATATATAATTACGTAATCAATTATGTTCACTTTGGGTGTTTTGATGATATTCGGCTTATATGTTAAAACTAGATTTGGTAAGTTGCCTGTGGTAGAAGATGTTGTTTTTAAATATTATATAGAATAAAAAAAAATATTTATCAATTTAATAAATTTATTATACATTTCAAACCATTCATAAATTAGTATTATGAATGATGAATTATGTTGCAATCATGGAGATGGTAGTTTTTATAAACAGATGAGTAACATGTCCATTTTCAACGATAATGAATAAAAAAATAAATACCATTTTATATTTATATTATTATAATATAATATTAATATAATATTATTTATTTAAATATGATTATATGTATCCTACATGTGATTAATTCTATAAAATCAAATAGCATCGCTTTTGGCGGTGGTAATCCACACATACATACAAACAACTCTATCATCATTCAATAGATGTAATGTTAGGAAATTAGATGATATATAATATTACTAGAAATTTAGATATATCAAGATTAAAATATATAAAAATAAAATCCATTATTATGACTTGCCATGGGAGTTGGAGATGTTAATCGACTTACTTCTGTTCACGAGGTGGTAGTCTATCATACCCACGAATGATGGTTTTGATGGAAGAAGATATGGATATAGGTTATTAAACTAACATAACAACATCCCAATATATTTTAAATATTTATATTATTATTTTATAATTTTTTTAATAATGTTTGATGATTCTTGAAGAATAAATAAATCAACAATATTTGGTTAAGAACTATACATCTTATTCGGACAACATCTATAGGTTTCTAGCTTAATCCTACTGATATTAGTTTTCTAATTAAAACATGAATTATAGTATATGTGGATAGATTTTATGAAGGTATTTGGGAAAAAATTTTATGAGATATATGGATCAAAATGTGTTAGTATGATAGGAGTGGAGGTTCCCTTTTATAAGTGAGGGTATGAGCAGTATTAAAATTAATTAAAGTATTAAATTAATAGAAATTAATTTTCATTTGAAAAATGTATCCAAATTTACATTGTTCAAATAAATGATGATTATGAGTTGAAATAACCCTAAAAAAATAAAATTTTGATAATTTTTAGTGATTTTTTTATCCTTATCTCATTGTTTTTAACCCCTCTATCCCTTTTGACAATTAATGTGATATCAATGTTTTTACTCTTTTGGGGAATTTAATGTTTCTATAAAAGTGTAAGTAACTTTTAAAAGGGAAATTTTTTATATATTAAACATTATAACATTTACATGGATTTGTATTTTTTTAAAATTTATTATCATTTAATAAAATATTTTTATTTATAAAATATCATTTATTTCATTTTAGGACCTATTAAATTAATTTTAATTTAAATGAAACGTGAAAAACAAATTTATGAATATAACCCACTAAAACATTCATATTATGGTATTTTTATCTATATAATTTTTGGGATACCACAAAACACACAAAAAAATTACCTTTCTAGTTTTTATAATCATTTATGTGATTTTTTAAATGCTTTCACAACACAGAGTCAACATTATGTATGTTTTTAAGGTAATTATTTTATCATTAAATATTAGAAATAAATTACAATGATAAAAATTTAATTAATATTTCAAATAACCATTTATAAAAAATAAAGTGTTTTTATCACTATTATAAAATATTATAGATGTTAAAATTAAGAGAGTGGTGATTTTTACTTTACACTTTACTTAAATATTATAAGGTAAAAATAAATGATAAAAAATGTCATATTTTATAATCTTGAATTTTTATGGGGGAAAACTCATTAAATTAAATAAATGAAAGTTTTTAAATGATTTTTAAGCCTTATCACCTTAGTTTTGACCCCAATCTACCCACTATACATTTACCATGGTAAAAAAATATACAATGGTTAGTATTCATAATTACCAAAAATAAAAGGGATATATTTTAATAATATATACATTAGGATTAAAATATAGAATCTATTTTTCAATATTGTGGAATAATTTAATTTAACATTAATCTGATAAATCATGATGGAAATCCATTTTTTCAATAAAAACATTGAAGTGTAAAAAATGATTAGATATAAAATTCAATAATTAGATTTATTTTTATTTAAAATGAATTAATTAAATTTTAAAACTAATCAAAAATTGAAATTTACATTCTAAATACTTGAAAAAAAAATATTTTTTCCAATACAATTAGTATTTTTCACTATTTATTAAAAAATCAAACATTTCCAGAAATTCTAAAAAAAATTACCCAAAGATATTTTTGATATGATGATTTAAATAATTTAAATTGATCTTTTTTCATCATAAAATTAAAAAATTTGTAAATCAATTCTTCAGATAAAACAATATAATATATTTAATCAAATTTATAAACAACATAACTATTTTCTTTGATTTCAAAATTATAAAATATTAATCTAGTGAATATAACTCTATAAAATATAATGAATGAATGAAAATGATTTACTCAAACATCACCTTGGGTGTTACATAATAATTTCCCACTCTATTTTGTTCCCCTTGCACACAGGAGCTAGCCAAGTGTCCCTCCCCTTTTTCCTCTTTATTCCCTTTCATTTTTAGAGTCAATATTGGGTGAATTATATAGAGTTTCGAGATGAGGGTATTATTATTCTCACATTATTATTATTGATATCTGATTCTAACTATTTTTTTGTTACCAATATGTGTTTTGGTGTCAATTCTACTGGATAATGGTGGAATTGACCAAGAATGATGTGGATTCCTTAAGACATTGTAAGAGGGAATCCGGAGACTATGTCTGCATGTCATCACTCATCATTTAAATGGTGGTATAATTCATGAGATGATTGCCTTTTATTTTTATTTAAATTTAATGTAATTACCATTTAATTTCCCATTATGTGTTAGGTATCTCACAAATAACAGTGTTAGAGATGTGTGGCGGTCCATCCATGGATGGTTGGGCATAGTTCTGGAGAGTAGATGTGCCTTATTTAGTTTTCTATCTCTATTCCACTTTTGGTCTAATAAATTAATTCACTGTAAATTGTTTTAGTTAATTTAATTCTATCTTATGGTATCGGTTCAGTGCTTCAGTAGTTGTTAGAGCACTTGTTTTTACTTGAAGATTTATTGGTTATGAATTGTGGTTGTTTGATGGGTTTTTTGGTTCCTTTTCCATAATTTATAATCGTTGAATTATTTTTAAATGATTCATGGATTATTGATATCCCTTTGAGGGATATTGTGTTTTGATATAGGATTATATTTTAAAAACTATCCCTCTTTCTTGTCATTTTTTTTGAGAACACACCAATTGTATGTGGTGTTTCTTCATAGATGAATATAAGGGGAGTATATTGGATATCCTCCTCATCTTTGACCCATGGTGTGGATTAGTTATTATCACATTTTACTTCCACAAACCAATTGGAATGTGAAAGTGAGGCTTGTGTGTTCTTAGGGTTTACATGGTGGTTAATTAGGGTGATTTTGGGGGAAAACGAGGTTCCCCTTTAGCTTTTATGTTTATAGTCCTCTAAGTGATAGTCATTTTCATGATAGGGGTATCATCAAGGGATTCAATGAGGTTTACCTTAAATAATCTTGAAAGGGATATGCAGTTATTACCAAGGTGGGGGTCATGGGTTTTTTTGACTACTTGGAGCATGATAAACCATGAGGATTCATTTATGTTCATTAGATGATTCTTAAAAAGCATGATCAAGTAGTATCTATGAGGAGATCCCGGATGTCCTTTAAAATTACCACTATTTTCTTAAGGATATAATAGTTCAGTTTTAAATCAGTTGTTTAAGGTTCAGATCTACTATAGCCTTTAGGCTAGATTCACCATTTGTTCAGCGTTAATGTTTGAGGGACTCTTTA
Source organism: Viscum album (assembly GCA_963277665.1). Taxonomy (NCBI): domain Eukaryota; kingdom Viridiplantae; phylum Streptophyta; class Magnoliopsida; order Santalales; family Viscaceae; genus Viscum; species Viscum album. Next base: position 474,768,969 of record OY728151.1, read on the forward strand.
TGGTTCCCCTCATGGATGTGTAAATTATTTAGGAATCCCTTTCAGAGATGTTCTTGACTAAGGATTAGTGGTTACATATAGAAGGATTTTTGGTTTTTTTCCACTCTAAGAGTTTATTATTGATTGGATGTGATAAAAGAAACCATATTAGTGTATACTATTATAAGTTTATGGTTTCCCTAATGAGGAAGACAATGGTCTTCATTTGGATTAGATTCCAATTCATTTGTTAACAATTTTATCACATCGACCTTTTCCTACATTTCAATATTTATGTGATCAAAGAGAAATAGTGGGAATCATTCATTTTTTGACCTAGTGAGGTTTTGGTTCATTCTTAATGCTAAAAATATTAGTTATCTCTTTGAAACCCTAAAGAATAGTGGTTTTACCTTGTAGTGTTTATTTTGGTGTTTCAGGGGACCATGTTTTTTCATATATTTATTGGAGGTGATTTGTTCTGTGTTTATTTTTTTAGTTTGGATAATGGGTTTCAAGGTTGATCAACTCGTAATTTTATGGAATTTGGTTTGGATTTTTTAGGAAGTTTATTCTTAGGAATTCAGGGCAAGAGCAGACCTTTGGGATACTATTGTATTAGGAATTTTACATGATATTTATTTGTTACCCTCCTTCATTGGATATTTATGGTTTTATTGGTATAGGGATATAATGGATGATTCGGAGTATTTTATTCCATCTTTAGGCTATAGAATGTTTTACCCAAGCTTGAGGTTGTTTATCCATGGACTTTTATGTGTTTATAGACCATGTTTGTGGGATATTCCTTCCAAAAAAATTATATTTTATAGAGAAGATTATATTTATAGGCTTATCTCGCTTGAAATAGGTTCCCTCAATGTTTGTAGAGTAATTTTCCCTATTTTGTATCATGCCATTAGAGTATTACAACCTAGTAGAGTTATCATTTTTTTCATATATGATTTCATCCTAGGGTGTGGATATTGAGTCAGTTGCATGTTTTGACATCCCAAATGATATTTTTGGATATGGAGGACATGCCTGATGTCATGTGGATTTGGGATCCATGTGCTATAAATCTTATGGGATGGTCTAGAGTAGTGAAAGATTTACGTTGACTGTTAAAATAAATACTAGGTTTGGTTTTTTTATTTGGAACAATTTATTTTTTCTAGTTTTTTTATTTCATTTTAATATTTAGTATTTAATACAAAATATTTATATTTTTTGCTTAGTTTGGGAATATCTCATATTTCATACACTTTTTATAACAACTTATTATTGGTTCACCATTGGGGGTGGCTTGTTTTGATTTATTTATCATACCCTACACATGCATGTAGGTTTGAATTCAGACCCGTACATCTTTTTTTACTATAGATCACAAGTTTAACAATGGATAGGGTTGAGGTCCAGTGTAGTTGATTTATTTGGGCTGAACCTATAGAATTTTATGGTCTTGATGGAGTAGCTCAATAGTGAGAGAAATGGTATTAGTCCTTTCTTGTAGTTAGCAATATAAACATTTTATTTCATTTTATTTTTTTGATTCTTATATATTTGATCTTCATATTGTGATATCATTTCATTTTAGAAATCATTTGAGAATTTATTGATAAATGAAGTATTCCATATTATTATATCATGATTCAATTTCAGTAATTTGTATTTCATAATTAAATGTATATGTTGAGTATGTTTTTTATTATTTATACTTTTATGGTTCTCTAACCGATGGTATAGTATCCCCATTATTTTTTTGACCATTTAAGCTAGTTGGTAGGCTCTGGCATATCAGGAGGTTAAACAGAGGACTTATGGTGAGTCTGATTTGGTGATGTGTCTTGTCATCCCATTCCATTTCATTTAAAAATTTAATTAACGGGGGAGTCATATTTTCCTAATTTTTAGATTTGGTAAAAAGGTGGTATAGGGATTTATCGAATCATGCTGTGAACTTTGGGATAGTGAGTCATGAAAAAAAAAGTCTTATTAAAATTATTGCTCAGTAATGTAGTCGAATTATAATCATTGGGTTTCATTACTATAATTATATGATTTTACCATAGGTGATAATATTTTGTTTTTGATCTATAGATTTATTGGTATTCATATCATGGACTATTGTGCTAATATGAATGTGTTCATTTATCATACTAGACACATAGGATTCACCTGAATTATTCTAGATTGTGTGTTGTTTTAAAAACGATGTAGATTTAGTTTTTTTAGTTTATAAAATTACATATATATTGTTTCCAATATATATCATTTTCCTTCATTATACTTAGATATATCAAATGTAGTTTTCTTTTAAGGATTGTTTATGTGGATCCTTTAGTGATATTTTTTCTGGTGATAGATATGTAGTCCCTTCTTTATGTTATACTTGGGGAACATAGTAATTCATAGTAGGATTTAGAATCCCTGATTATGGTTTAGGGAGGGAAATGATTCCTAAAAGGTTTATGGATCAAGATTGATTTTCCATGTTTTTTTGAGTTTAGAACTTGAAGGGCATGTGGTTTTAATGTTTTTTAAGAGGCTGAGTTTGGTAAGATTATTGGACATACTCATTTCTTGTTTTTCATTCGAGGGTATATTGAAAGTGTGGATAGGAACCCAAGGATTTATTGATTCTAAGGTTGTGGGTGGTTGTGTGGTTACCCTTTGAGGGAGTTTGAGGTGCCTCTTTTTTTCCTAGGAGTGATGATTATGTACTTCTAATTGGAGAAAACATGTGTGAGTAACATGGTCAGTGATTTAGGAACATATGTTTAGGTTCAGTATGATGTGGATTATGTGAACATGTGTCTAGTTTCATGATCAATTTGTATAGGAATACAACACTATTTGTAACGATTGATTCTTTTTAGTTAATGAATAATGTCATGTGCTTGATGGTCTTTTCATATCTCATAAAACCGATGACGTGTTGTTTTGGGGGACATGTTGATGTTAGTTCATGAGTAGCATCATAAGTGAAACCATATTGTGGGGATCCCTCTATAGACCATTAGAGGGAATTGTTATTTGTTAGTATGGAATGATTGGTGGTTATTGATTTTAGTTTTGTGCATATGTGAGAGAATGTTGGACACAACCAATTATTGTGTTTAGTATTAGATGGAGTGTGTTCTAGGGATCAAAGTGTTCTGTTATAAGGTGATGATGAGAATAATCATATGGTGTGGATATTTCTCTCGACCATGGGTTGGTTTTGGTAGATTCGTAGTAGCAGTTTTCAATTTGATCAATATGGGTTAGTTTCATGGGAAATTACATATTGAAAATTTGTATTTTGTGTCAGATGGAGTATTCATAATGAATTAGGCTCAAGGAAATATTTCAATGATCCTCATGTTGGAAAGATTTAATGGTATCTTAGCAATAGAGTCTCAATGTTCTCAGATGAGTCATCCTAAAGTTGTTTGACTAGTGGTTTTACACATATTTTAATGTGAAAGTTTAAAAATGATGTCAAATAATAAATCGATATGTGTTCAATGAAGTCCAGGGGTCAAATTGGTGATTTTTGGAGAATGGCTAGTGTGTTTGGTCTTGGGATTTAAAATAGTGTATTGAAAGTGATCCTTTCATTGGTTTCTAGAATGAAACTATTTATTGATGAGATGGTGAAAATGATAGATTAGTATTATTGGATTTAAAATCATAGAGTATTATTCAGAGTGATAAGGGTTTTTGGTTAGGAGTTTATAAATATCCATATAATTATGGGTAAGAAAATATTGATGAAATATTAATTTTTGGCCCATTAAGGGGCTGTTTTGGGAATTTTGATTCATATTATACTTCCAAGAGTTTGAAACTTTGTTTTGCTGTATATTAGGTGTGGTTTAATTCTTTGATGGTAGATTTAGTTCTTAGTTAAAGCTCCAAAATTTGTGTGTGAGTTGGAATTTTCAGGCTAATTTTGGAATGGTGCATGGTTTAGTGTACATGGATTAGTGAAAACTATTATACACTTTGATGGTCAAGTAATTTTAAATGTTTTCTATACCTTAAATTTTTGGTTTTCATTTATTTCACATAATTAAGTATAAACCATATAGATTGTAGAGAAAACCATGTTTGGTGATTTTCATCCATGTCCCAGGTGCTCGAATTGTGAATGGTAATAGAAAAAATATGTGAGGTGTAATAGTGGTGTTCTAGTGTGGTTTAGCATGATTGGGACATGAACAAAGTACTATCAAACAAAATTATTCAAATAATTATAGATTTGGTAATGACTTCCACATTGTTGGAAGACTATCTATGATACTTTGTTCCAAACCCTCCATCTTTTTTTATTGGTTTAAAAATTATAAAAAGTCCATTTTCCCATTAGGTTGATGTTATTCCCCTTCCTTAACTACCCCTTGTTCATAGGGGACAGTTGACTCTCCCTCTCCCTTTTCTCCTTCTTCACATGTATTTTGGATGTGATATTGGTCACGTTATTTAGTATTTTGAGGTGATAACTTTTCTATTCTACTTTGGTTCTTATTCCTCTATACTTCTCAATGTTTTCAGTGGTTTCATTCATCGTTTTTTGTCAGTTAAACTAGAGAGACATCAAATCGAATGAGAATGATGGGGTTTCAAAAATTCCTAGAAAGAGTGAATCCTAATATGTTTTTTATGCACCATATCTCTTCATTTCATATGATGTATGATTATTTTTTAAGTTTTTCATTGAATATAAACTAAAAAAAATGGATTTTTCCTGTTATTGGTATTCATATATTACATATTTTTTATCGAATAGTATCGAAGTTGTGTTGATGTCCTATCATGGATGGGCAAATATTGTTCTAGAGAGTTGATTCACCTCAAAGATTTTTTATATCTTTAATTCTGGAAATTTAATAAATTAATTCATTTTTAATATTTTGAATTAATTTAGATGCATCTTATAGTGTCATTTAGTCACTTTGGTTGTTGCTGGAGTGCTGGATTGTGACCAATGCTTTGAAGGATAATTCTTGAGGTGTGTCAGGTATTTTTTTAGTTCCTTTCCACCATTACAATAATATAATTTCTTATATTATATTTAAACTAATAAGATCCCCTCATGGGAGATTTTTTTTAATTTTCATAAAAATATTGTTTTTTGGGTTCCCTTTAGAATAGTTTTGTTCCACCACCCCCTTCACGAATTTTCTTCCCAGAACACATATTTTTTGTTGTGAAAGTGGTTCATATAAGTGGTTAAGGTGTTATATCAGATGACCACCAAAAATTTGAATCATGAGAGGGTTTGTTTGTTGTCTCGTTCATGTTCTGCCTTTTGAGTGGAATGAGATAACGAGTCTTTGGGAAACATATTGGCTATTGTGCAATTCTCTATGTTCATTAAGGGTGAACATGAGGTTCTAATTGCGTATTTGGGTTTGTAATCCTATGCATGTGGGTTGTGTCCAATATGGCTGGCTCATCATAGGGTCTAAAAAATTTTACATCAAGAGATCTCCAAAGGGACATGCAATTATGACCCAAGAGAGGTTCATGCTTTTTTTTGATGACATGAAATTAGAGGTTCTATGGTGATATGTTTAAGTTATTTATATTATTACAATAATATGGGATAAATTATTATCGATGAGGATACATTGGGCCATTCTATGATATCAGGAAAAAATTATTGAGGTTAAAGAAGTTGTAGTTTAGATCCTATGTTTTAAGATTATATATGCTTCATTATTTAACATTGGTTGACTTTTTTCATGAGGTTATAGTCTAATGGACTCTTGAGGATGACCCTCATAGGCGTGTTAATGATATTTATTCCCCTTCAGGGGAGCTTTTGATCAAGGGTTACGGTTGGACATCAATGGACTCTTGGAGATGTTTCTTGTGTCAGTAATATCTCGTGTTTTGGATATGATAGATGAGCCCCATATAGAGTGTCTTATTCTATCGTTTTATGTTCCCTCATTCGAAATATGGTGGTCTTTGTTTGGGTTGGTTGTTGATTAACCAATTGATAATTTTCTCACATTGGGTGTAGACTGCATTGTGAGATAGATTTTATCTATGGGACCGAGGGAGCCATATGATTTTGGTTGACCAAGTGAGGGGTTACTTATCCACATCATTAGAAATATCAGATGTCCCCAAATTACTCAAATGAATGGTGGTTTCATCATATAGTTACTGTTTTGGATTTTAAATAGAACAAGGGAGCCTTATGTTTTATTGACTATATGATTCATAGTGATTATGTTTCAATATAATGAATGATGGGTTTGACAGTTTATCAATCCATGCTCCATTATCCTTTGGAGTGGATTTTGGAAGTAGTTCTTCCTCAATATTGTTCTGTACGAGAATACATTTAGGATATCATTGGACTGGGTGTTGGAGCTATGATTTATCAGTTATCCCTATCATTTGTTATTATGTATAGATAGGAATACAAAGGCAATTTATGATTTAGAGGAGTGAATCCCTCCCATGGGAAAAATGAATTTTTTTACCTTGTATAATGGTTTGGTGTCTTTGGACATGAACTTGTTCATGCCTATGGGTTGTGGGATATAACTTTCCCCAACATTATTTTTTATAGATTCAGTTAATTTTATAAGAATATCATGTTTTGGATAGGTTTTCTCTGTGTTTGTAGTGTTTAGTTATATAGATTTTATCAATCCATTAGAGTCCTATATCAGGGTAGATAAATTATTTTTGCCACATTTAGTTATGAATTATAATTTGGGTTTAGATATTGTTTCATTTTAAAACCTCTTAGAGATACTTTGTAGATCCGGTATATTCACCTCATGTTATGTGGATAGGTGATCCATGTTCTATAAATCCATTTTTATGGGATAGAGTCTTGTTAGATTTACCAAAGAAGTAATACTAAATCTCAGGGTTGGTTTTTTTATCCCCATGTATTTACAATTATTTTTTATTTTACTTTTCTGTTTGTGTATTTATATAATCTTTTATTAGTTTTATACTATGCTAGAAATATCCTTTGTTATATACAGTTGTTATTATATAAAATTATAGGTTCAACAATACTGTATGTGTCCTACTAAGATTTATTTCTCAACCCATGTATTTGAACCTCAGTGTGTGTGTGTGTTGACCCTTAAATCTACTTTCAGGTTGTATCACATGTTTCACATTAGAAGAGGATAAGGCACACTGTTTCATGATAGAGTTGGACAGATCATTTAGAGTTTGATGATTAGGATACGGTATCTTGAAATATGGATACCAAGTATGAGGTCTGTATTAGAGTTCGAAATAAATCCTTTGTATTTCATTTTGATTATTTCTTTACGATATTAGGGATCATCACATTAGGAGATCAATTTCGGGATTACCATTTTAATGAGTCTATATAACTATATGTTATATTCTATATTATTATAGTATGATTTTATTTCAGTAATATATATTTCATACGCTAATGTTTATGTTGTGTATTTTCTTGGATATTTTCTCATTCATCATAATCTATCTAATGGTATTATCTCTCCATTATTTCTTTTGGAACCTCTCTACTAGTAAATATCTTCTAGTGTACCGAGATATGTGCTTTAGGACTTGTTGCAAGCCAAATCAAGTGAAATATGATTTCATCCATGGAGGATTATTTTACATTTTTTGAATCTAAAATTTCAAACATTCCTCAAAACAAATACATAATTTTGAATACTAAGGGGGAAATTAAAAGATAGATAAATTCAGTAAAAAGGGACATGCTAATTCACCCCATCTCTTCTTAGATTGACGGTAAAATCTACTAGGAACATTATTAAAAATATAAGTATAGTTTGAATTGGTGTGATAATATACTTATATCTAAGTATAGAATTTTATGGGATGTAATAAATTTGATAATTTTAAAATTTTGTTATATACAATGTGACTGTTTATCAAGGATTCTATAATAAACATAAATTGTAATATCAAGACGTTTATACAGAAAGAGCGACCACTTTCTTAAATATTAGCTGATAAAGATGGAAGGGTGAGTTCTATAAATTGTACAACATTTCTAAAAGTATTTTAACTTTATAAAAAACAATTTCTGGATGAGAACAAGGTGAAAATTTCATAATGAATTATTTTGTGGTGAACTCATAAAGTTTTATAGAAGTGATGATTATTCGATGAAAGGACTAGATTATACACTGATTGCCTTGGGAAATGTGGAATAATGACCATTAATATTTGAACCATTGGGAATAATTTTTATGAACATTTTTAGGAAATTTAACTAGGATTACATGATGTTAAATTCTGTTAAATGGAAGTGGGTTCATTTTCACTATGTATTAGTTTCTTGTTATGACAAAGATTTTTAAGCCTTTTCTTTGGAGTTAATCAACCATTTATAATATTATATTTTATATTCTAGTGAAGTTGTTTTTTTCTATGTATTAGGACTTTTTATAATTCATTTATATCATTTTATTCATCGATGTTATTATTTTTTACTTGTATTTGTTGACATTGCCACTTGGTGAAACTATTTTTAGTGTTTGAGAGGGTTGTATGGTATGTGGTCAAGGTGTATAGGTTCTCAATTTAGGAACAATTAATTTTTTGAATTTATTACATCTGAAACTTCTAAAAATCTTGTTCCATATTTGATATTCATGATTTTGGGAAGCTATAGAAGATACTACATTGGGAACAACAAGAATTATCAATGATTGGTTTGTTATTTTTGAAGGATATATCATACAATAGCTGATATCCCTGTTAATGGGAGGTTAAAAATATATAATTTATTTTCCAGATATAACACAATGGGAAACCAATTAGTTCTATATTTTAGATATTTAAAAACTAAAAAAACAATTTATGGCCCACTAATAGTATTTATTGGGTTTTTATATATTATAAAAGGATAGAAAATATGGTTTTTGGGAATGTGGAATGAAAAAAAATAAACATCATAATATATACATAATTGATATAGTTATAAAAAAATATTAGTCCAATAATAGATTACAAAGCATAATTTTTTATCCATTACTATTTTAAAATTTATATTTAATAGTTTAACCTAGTATACATAAACTACTACCCCTAATATTGTGTTAAATGTTTAGCATGAATAAGAGACATCTTTTACACACTAAACCCCACATTCTACTATAGTCATGTTTAATAAGACACCTTGACAATGTGTGTGAAACTTCTTAGAACCAAATACACTGTATTCCTTTTTATCCCTTGAATAAATTAAAATCCAATGTACAAAGTGTTTTTTCCAATATAAGGTAGTGATTTAATGTTTCATAAGTAATAGAATGAAATCCAAAGAATCACCAAATGTTGATGGATACCGATCAAAATAATATTAAGAACAAATTTATCCCTCATAAAAACTAAATAAAAAAATAGAGAATTATAAATCTAGTTATTGTTAAAATGAGAAAACCAACTCTAAGGATTATCCTCTAGTTATTTATTCATGATAATATGTACAAGAGATCATAGTGGAGAGAGATAAATTAAGGAAAGTAAGAATAGTTAAATTAAGAATATGAGTATGATATTACATAAAAATGAATTAAAATTATAGAAGGAATCTAATTAAAGTGATAATGGCCTCCTTATTATAGTGTTAAATCCCCCTATTAATCTATAAACACTGAACACTCTATGTTCTACTCATGAAATCATCCATCTCTCTAATGGTTCCATTTCATATCAATATGTAAATTCATGGCAAAAATGATTAATTACATTAAAAATATGTCAAAGGATATTTTAATTTCACTTTAAAGGACATTAAAATGTCCATCAACTAGGGCATATTATTGTGTGATTTGTTTCTCCACAAAGATTTTAATTTAAATATGTATTCAGTTCAAATTACTTCTCCTATGTGATTTTTACTTCTCATCAAGGAACTTATTTTCATTGAATAAGATATGTGGACTTCCATTCCGTAAAATTCATTATTTCAGCCTCAGTTCAAAATATTCACATGCTCATTATAAATTGGTACATATGAATGGGATTTTTATAAACCGAACAAGGCCTTACTACAACATCATGACATACCTCCTATTTTATTTATACTTGATTATTATTATATTGTGACCCAGACTTTTCCTACCTAGATATCAGATCATAACAGAGGAATATTTATTACATAACATAATACTCCATACAATAATCATACAAATATTATTACTTAGGAAACATGGGTACATAAAAAATGGTTTATACGTGAAATATATCATCTCCAAATATATTCTTCATAACTAGAACTCTTATAATACATATCTTACATGCCAATGTCTTCATAACCAATGGAACGAAAACATAATAAAGGGTTACCTATGATGCTTCATAAGGTAAACAAGTGAGATAAAAATAATCACATAAACATAACATCATCAAAACTGTATGATAACAAGATCAAAAAAATTGAAAACCATTCCCTAAATATCATAGATCATAATAATGAGTCATTTCATAAATCATGGAATTTCATAGTATATGAATCCTTAAAGAATCAAGGAACATGATCTATGAGATCATAACATAGGCATAAGGCATGAGTTTGTGGTATTTAAATAAGAATAGAAAATAATATCCTTAGTAGGTAAGGATTACATCAAAGATTGTTATAGTTAATTTGGATCAGTCACTAATCCAAACATAATATTCTCGGTTCTCTCCCAAGACAATCATAGTGGATAGAGTCCTTTAATCATCTGGGTTTACTCCCCCTTATAGAACAGTTTATATCATTAGATAACCATACATAACAATTGAAATAGAGGTAATTATAATTCTCGGACCACCCATCACTTAATAAAAATAATATATATGCGTTCCACAAGATTATAAAATGTTCATCAAATAGTCATAACAAAACTAGTGGATGTGAAATGGGTTCTATAAACATTTCATCCTCGCATAGCCCACAGAAAATAAATGGATTTCATAAACAGTTTTCATCATAATCATAAACCATATATAAGAAGAATAAGTATTGTAAACTTTGATGATATCCCTAGTAAAAATGAGGAAGCATCAAAAGATTCCATCTTAGATAGAAAATGATTTTAAAAGATCAATTAGATTCCTTGAGAAAAAATAATTTTTTTTTCTGTGATTTAACATATTTACAAATATAAAAAATAATAAGGAATTTTGTCACTCACACTATCCTTGGAAACTTGGTATGTGAACATAAAATGACTGCTTCTTCATGAAAAAGTTAAATTCCATTCACTCTATATATTTTAACATAAATATTCCTTTCACATTCTTCATAAAATGTAAAACGTGTCTCATTTGAAAAATGATAAGTTGATTAATTTTAAAAAAAATTAAAATTGAAAAAATGGATAAGAATTAATTTAAGGGGAAGGAAATATAAAAAGATGTGAGATTAGCTTCTTAATAACGGTAAAAAAGGGAGACATATAACCATAATAATTAAAATAAATTTATGATAATGTGATAAAAACACTTGAAGATCATACCCTGCATATCAAAGATCATAAACATGAATCATGAAATAAATATTCATAGTTCATAAGATATGAATCACATTAAAATAAATAACACAATCCATAAAATAATAACATAGGAATAAAACATGGAAATCTAAAAAAAATTAGTATAAAACATGATTTCCATAATATCCAAGGAATCACTATCGAGAACATCTTAATAGTATGGGTTCATTCACCATACTTTCTTGTTTGTCATGGTTCACTCTCATGGCTATCTTAGTATCATGAGATCACTTCTCATACCATCTTGGTAGTCATTGTTCACTTCCTTGGCCATTTTAGTAGTCAAGGATCAATCCCAATACCATCTTAGTATGTATCAGTAGATATAAATATGTATCAAATTCATTGGAGGGAAATATAGGTCCCACCCATCCCCTAATGAAATCATATATACCTATTATAGTTACCCTAGACATTTACATATAACATTATATGATTTTATGCATAATTATACATTAGAGTACAAGGCAAGGATCATTAATTCTAGTGTCTTGGAAGACTTGGTACATAATACATAAACATGGGACTAAAAAACATCTTTATTTAATCTTTAAAAAATCTCCTAACTAATATTGAGACCTTACATATTAATAGGATAACCTATGGATAACATGAATAAGGGTATGGTCTAAAAATCCCAATAAGGGAATGAACTTAAGAAAGAAGCTTAAGCACATGAGTAAGGAGGCATGACATAAAGATACAAAAAGCATGGAACATATGAAATAATAACATATAAAAATACAATCATATAAACATACAATCATTTAAATGTGGAAGATATATAAAACATGTCTCTAGTATGAGTCAAGGATAATCGCAAATCCCATTTCCCATAGTAGTACATGTCAAGGTTAATCACAATCATGTTTCCCCTACCAGCACAAGCCACAGCTAACCACCAAGACCGTTGCATATAGAAAATAATGAGAAATAACATTAAACAATGAAATTGAGTGCACTCTGGTCTCACTGATATTACTTTCCATGAATATTTTTTCTACATATTAAATCAAACATAATCAATCTTACATAAACATAGGGGTTACCCATCGAAAAAATTGGGTACCACAATCATGATATTAAGAATAACTAATGGGAGTGACATGAAAGTGTCCCTTAAAGGAAGGGATTAGAATATGCATGGACTTTAATAAGGTAAAATTGGTATATAAAATGGTAAGTGATTCCAAACAGAAGTGAAAACATATAAAAATGTATTTAAACAAACATTGTCATTAAAACATTTTTGTGCGGTTTTAAGGAAAAGACTATAGGGCTTTCAAAATAGAAAAGGGAACAATATTTTATATATAACCAGAAGTTAACAAAGAAGGTTTCTATAAATAAAAATTCTGATTTTATAAAGACAATGGTTGATAAATAACATAGGATAAAGTGTACTTGACATTGGGAAAAACATGGGAAGTTCCCTTAAAACAAATTGCTTATCGAGAAGTATCGAGGTGGGAATCACATAAAAACATGTATATTCCCAAAAGAGAATGCGTTATTGATCATGGAACATGGTTTTAGAGTATATAAATATTATTTAATAGTTTTAAATAGAAATAAAATACAAATTGATTTGGGTAAAAGAAACAAAGAGCAACCTGAAGGAGTAAAGGAGGTGCGGGTAGAATTCCTTACGAATTATCGGCATGGTAGCAGGTGTACTTAACCGAGATTTCCTAAGAGAGAATGGAGTTTCTCATGACATATAAATATTTATGGTAGTATGGGGTAGGTTGAAATAATAGCCCATAATTATGGATCACATGCAAAATGGCATAACATAGAGGAAAATTTTGAAAAAATGTGAAATCGGGAGGATCTCTTACCATAATTTCCTCTTAATTTCTTCTTTTATGTGCCTCCTCAATAAAAAATTTATGTTTATTAAAAATATGATCTAAATTTTTAATATAGTAATTTTATAAAAAATTTATCAATTATATTTATTGGTTTTGTTTTATAATTTCTGTTGATGAAATTGATGCCTTTCGATATTATATTTTACTTAAAAATTTCTCATCTTCCGACGATTTCACTTTTTATTAAATGTAATTTATAAATTAATATAATTATTTCCAGAAAAATTGAATAAATTTAATTTTTTATTAATATATTTTATATAGTTTATATTTTCCATACATGAAGCTGTTTATACTAATTACATTGGAAATGTCTCCATAGATGGTTAATCAACCTTTACTGAGGCATTATCGGTAGTAAGGGAAAAGGAAGTATGACATTTATATTTTTCATTAATATGATAATTAAAGTAGGATAACATCATTAATATAATTTAAAATTACATATTATTCAATTTATAAGAATATGGGTTTGAAATGGATAGGATAAAAGAAATAAAAGGAAAAAATATATAATATTTAATATAGTCTTACTCTCTCTCCAGTGTAGCTCATCTAGCACGAAAGTATAACTCCCTTATTTATTGGAGTTGGAGGGCTCTAGAACGTCCCTATGTATTCTAAGAGTCTTGAGAGGGATAATTTGGGCAGATATTGGGCTTAATAAATGACGAGTGGAGTGGTTTTCTAAGGGGGAGAGGGGTTATTTATACTTGATGAGGGGGTGTTTTTAGAATAAAATATTAAATGAAATAATATATCAAATGTTAGACTTGTAATAATAGTATTTTGAAAACATAAATCAAATATGAATATAATATAATTCATTTTAGACATTAAATAATCTATATGATTCTAATTCAATAATTTATTAAAAGGAATGTGAGAAGAAACAGAAAATGATTTTAAGGAATCACATTTTGACTTTAGGTTTTGGAATGTTCTTTTTTGGTTTGCAAATTAAATTTATTTTATTTTTAAGGAACAATTTATGAAATTAAATAGAACATGTCTGAACCTTAAGTTCTAGAATTTTTATTTAATCATTTCATCCTGAATGATGAAATTTAAGATATACCGGTTATGTGAAAAAATGTATTTTTATTATTCACTTGCAAATTTAAGTATTTTATAAAATTACTAAAAATTCACCCTAACCCTTTTTCAATGTGTAGAATCAAAAAATGAACTCCATTTTTCAAAAATAATTTTCTAAATATGATTAATTTTATTATTTAATTAAAATCACAATTTATTAATAAAAAACAGTTTTAAAACATTCATTTACATATTCTAAAATATAGTTACATCATACTTTAACATGAATATTATTTTTATACTATCACAGATGTGGTTTCTATTCATTATGTTATTCAACTATTTATAAGGGTGTATTACTATTCATACGGGTAGATTACTATTCACCAGAAATTACATTTTTCCTATCAGACTCCAAATAACTTACTGATTACAACCATGTATGCCAGATTTTCTAATTTCTAAACAAAAAAGTTAAAAAATTATGTTTAATGGTCACATAGTATTTAGTATTATCATATTCAATTTTTCTTTCTAATACTATATGGCACAATAATAATAAGAGAATTCCATTGATAAAACATTGGGTCATTACATTCTTTCCCCTAATGAAATTTCAAGCTCAAAATATCATTTTACATAAACAGGGGAGGGTACTTCTCCATCATCGCATCCTCTAGTTCTAAAATAGATTCTTCAAACTTATTGTTCCTCCGCATCACTTTTACAAGGTGGGTTGTCTTGTTGCATAGAACCTTATCTCACCGGTCCAGAATCTTTACTATTTTCTTCTCATAAGAGAGATCATCTTCCAGTTGCAACACCTCTAAGTTCAGTGCATGTGAGGGATCTGGTATATACTTACTCAAGAGTGATACAGGAAACACATCATGAAGTTGATCCATATTTGGTGGAAGTGAAAATCAATTTTTAACGGATCCTATGCAGTCAAGGATCTCAAAGGGGACAATGTACCTTGGGCTTATCATCCATTTCATTCAAAAACTCATGACTCTCTTCCATGGTAATATTAGAAGGAAGACTTTATCTCCAATGTCGTACTCTAAGTCCCTTCAAAAGTTGACATCATAGCACCTTTTTTGTCTCTGAGAAGATTTGATATGTTTCTGGATGACTTGAACATTCTCTATCATCTCTTGCACTAGATCAGGTCCATGGTGGTTTATTTCTCTAACTTTATCCCAACAGGTTGGAGTTATATATCACTTTCCATATAATGCTTCATATGGAACTATCTAAATACTTTATTGGAAGCTGTTATTGTATGAGATCTCAACCGACGAGATATGTTGATCCCATACACCTTTGAATTCTAAAGAGTAGGCTCTTAGCATGTCTTCATGTATCTGAATAGTCCTTTCAGATTTCCCATCAGTTTAGGGGTGATTGGTCATGCTGAAATTTAATTCATTTCTCTAAGCATGTTGAAGACTCCATCAGAATTAAGATGTGAACCTTGGATCATGATCAGAGACAATCAATAGTGGAACACCATGCATTGTCACCATTTCTTTACATTTATCCTTTCAAGTTGTTCAAGAGAGAGATATTCCTGAATATCGATAAATTGCGTAGTCTTGGTGACTCAATGTACTACAACCCATATCACACTATTTCCATTGGAAGTCTTCAGTAGAACCGTGACAAAGTCCCTAGTGACATTCTCTCATTTCCAATTGGACATAGGCAATGGATGCATCATCCCTTGGGACTTTTGTTGCTCTGCTTTAAAGTTACAATATACCAAGCACCTTGATATATATTTTACAATCTCCTTCTTCATGTTATCTTAGAAAAAGTGCCACTAGAGATCTCGGTACATCTAGTTGATACTAGGATGGATAGAGAATGTTAAGCTATGTGCATTGTATAGTAGCTATTTCTTTATCCCAGGTGATGAAGCCACACAAAGCCTCTTTCCAAACCAAATCACAGCATCATCGTCGATATGGACCTTGGGCAGCTTCCATTCCTTTACTGCATACCCCTTATTTTGTAACTCCAAATCATCCCTTTTGTGCTTCCTTATTCTTCTCTGGGATAGATGGTTGTGAAATCATTTGTGAAAAGTATGATTTATCCCATGCCCTTATGATTTACAAATCCATCCTTGGAATATCAATGAATATAGGGTCTTTATAAATCTATAACTTGGATAAAGTAGTAGGTTCATTTATTCTTATAGCATCGGCTACATTGTTCGCCTTTCTAGGATGATAGTGAATAGAGAAATCACGATCCATGATTAGATCAAACCATCTCCTTTTACGCATGTGAAGATCCTTTTTTATGAATATATACTTTAAACTCTTGTGGTTAGTGTATATGTCACCCTTCTCACCATAAAGGTAGTGCCACCAGATTTTAAAGGAAACAATCATGGATTCCAGCTCTAGATCATGCGTTGGGTAGTTCTACTCATGGATCATCATTTTTTGTGATGCGTAGGCTATCAAATTATCCTTTTTCATGAGTACACACCCCAATCCTTTCTTTGAATCATCACTATGTATCAAAAAATGTTCTCTACTTTTCGGTAGTCGGAGTATAGGTGCAGTGATCATCCTTCTCGTTATCTCCTTAAATCTTCCCTCACATTCATCCATCTAGAAATTCTTTACCTATTTCCTTGTTAATGTAGTTAGTGGGATTGACAATCATGAAAAATTTCTCACAAAACATCTGTAGTACCCTTCTAATCCAAGAAAACAACAAATTTCTGTGACCCTTGATGGTCTAGTAAATTCCTCAATCACCTTTGTTTTTGAAGGGTCCATAGAAATTCCTTCACTTGTGATCACATGTCCCAATAATGTGACTTTCTTCATCCAAAAGTCACTCTTTCTGAACTTGGAGTACAAACTTCTCCTTTCTCAAAGTCGCCATCACATGTCTTAGTTGTTCTTCATATTCCTCCTTCGTCTTGGAGTATATGAGAATATCATCAATAAACACTACTAATTATCTATCATGGTAATGTCTAAAGAATCAATTCATCAAATCCATGATTAATTTTGGGGAATTGGAAATCCCTAAGGCCATCACAAGAAACTCATAGTGCCCATATCTTATACAGAAGGTAGTATTCTGAATATCATCCTTCTTCACCATTAGCTGATGATATACAGAATGAAGATTTACCTTTGAGAAGTATTGATCTCCTCTTAACTAATAGAAAAATTCATCAAAACTTGGAAGATGATACTTGTTCTCTATGATGATCTTGTCGAGTTACCGATAATGGATACACATACGCGTTGTTCCATCCTTCTTTTTTACAAATAGCACTCGTGCACCCCAAGGTGATGCACTAGGGCATATGAACCCTTTGTCCAAATGCTTTTGAAGCTACTTATTTATCTCCTCCAATATTATAGGATCCATCCTATAGGGACACATTGAGATAGGAGTATATCTGGGTATGAGTTCTTTTCAAATCTCTACCTCATGATCTGAGGGAAGTCTGGGTAACTCTTTGAGAAATACATCACTATATTCTCTTACGACGAGCATTTCAACTAGGTTGACACTTTTCTTTGACTCAACCATTTGAGCGAGGTATGCCTCTTCACAGGGAATCAGGGCCCACACCACGAAAGGATTTTTCAGAGGAGATTTTTAATCTTATTTTCATTTATAGAGGACCATGTGATGGTTTGGAATGTGAAAAGATATTTCCATTTCCTGATAGTTGATTTTTTCTTTGTATAAATATATCCAATACATGCCCAAGATAGAATCTAACTCCACTAAAACAAGTTTGACAAGATTTACAGGGAGGTTTAGTCCAAAAACATTAACAAAGGGGGAGTTATATAACATTGATGCAATAATTCCTCTATTCACTATTCTCACAGATAATTTTTCCTCCAAATTATGAGGTGGTGTTTGAATTTTTATATTAATATTTCAAGACATGAAATAATGCATGGAACTAGATTTGAACAGTACATTCACTATTCTTGAATGAATAACTATTGTAACTATCACCACATCATTTTCTGGATCCACCTTAGTAGTAGTGAAAACATAATCCCTTCATTGTTTCTTTGGAGGTTTTTGTTGATTTACTACAAAAACCCTTGGCTTAGGAAAAATATTTGTATAATTCAAATGCTCCCTAAAATTTTAACAATGCACAAATGGATGAGAATTGATTTGAACCTTACTTTCCTCTTCCAAATTAAAGAGGTTTTTTATATCCCTATAGAAATTCTACACCATATATCCCATCTTTCCACATTTATAGAAATTCATGGTTCCCTTTGGACTCTTCCCAGGATGCTTCCTCCCACGTATTTTAGAAGTGGAATATTCAGGCTTCTTTCCATAATTGGATTTTTTTTACTGAACCATCCATGTTGTTATCTATTTTCTACTTCTTGTCACCAGGCCCATGAGACTATTGAGAGTCTCCAATATCAATTTAATCCAGGAGGGCACAACAAAAAATCTCTACATAGCTGTAGAAGTCTCGAATTTCCAACACATTTCGTAGATATATCTTTAGTCCATTAATGAAGTGATCCACCATTTTTTTGGTGTTCATGATAGAGCCAGAGGCGTACCTTGCAAGCCCTATAAATATTTCTTCATACGCCCTAATGGACTCATCTTCCTTCTGCTTAAGTTCGAGGAACTCTCATTCCATCTTCAGAAAGAGGGTTCAAGGAAAATATTTATTGAAAAACATCCTCTTGAATTCCTCCCAATCCCAGGAATCAATTTCCCCCTAGAGAATTGTTTTCTTGATCAGTTTCCACCACTGATTAGCTTCCCCATCAAAATTATAGACCTCCAATACAACTTTCTATTCTTCCAAGTATAAGAGGAAAATGAATATCTTTTCAATAGAGTTAATCCATGGTTCCATGAGGAGGGGATCAAAAGATCATATGGACATGGGAGTCCTTTTCCGCATGATGGAATCTACGACAATTTGAAATTTCCTTGGTAGCAGTTGTTTCACATGATTCAAGTTATTATCCATAACTTCAGATAGCTGAGAAAGTATTTTCATGATGTTTTGAGAACCTGTTCACATCATATCAAGCATATCATTAGGGAAATATTCACATTTCCTATCACATTGGTTGTTGGAACATGTTATTCTATTTTACTCCATTAATTATAGAAAAGGAAAAATAAATAGAGGGCTCTAATACTTAGCTATTGAGCATACAAATGAAACTTTTAACATAATAGGATAAACTTATAAAGGAGATGTATATACTAACTTGGGGTTCCTTATGTTAAAATATTGGTTATCCTTGAGTTGTTTCTTAACATATGTTCTTATGGAATTTTGCAATTCCATTAATAATGGTTTTTACTAAGCATGTGACTTTACCAATGCATATCCCCCAGGAGTGTCATAACCAAGAGTGCAGCAATGCCCATCGTCATGCACCATTTCTTGTTCGAGTCTATCTCAAAGCAGTGTTTTCATGTTTTTTTCATAGATACATATTATGCCAGAGCTACCTATACCTGCCCGTATATAGACAGGGATGTATTTTCATTATAAACCACATACTCAATGATCACTAAAATTTAGTGATGTTTTTTATACTTAGTCTCATCCTTAATGTTCCCACTAAGGTTCTTTATTACGAATCTCTAAAACTAACTAGACCATCCTCTGATACCAACTATAGTGACCCTTTCCTTTTACATATAACATTACATGATTTTAATCATAATAATACATCATAGTACAGGCCAAGGATAATTAAGTATAGTGTCTTGGAAGACTAGGTTCATAATACAAAAACAAGGGACTAAAAAAATTCTTAATTTAATCATCATTAAGAGATCCTAACTTCCTTTGATCCTATGAATTTCCATCAAATAACCATGGAATGACATGAATAAAGGGATGTGCTAAAAATCCATGTAAGGGAATAAACTTAAGAAATAAGCTTAAGCACATGAGTTAGGAGGCATATCATAAAGATACCAAAAACGTGGAATATATGAAATCATAACATATAAACATGGATTCATATAAATGTGGTGAATCATAAAACATGTCTTTAGTACGAGTCAAGGAAAACCTCCAATCCTATTTCCCATAGTAGTATGGGTCAAGTCTAACTTCTAATCCCATTTCCCATAGCAGCACATGCCAAGTAAAACCGCCAAGACCGTTATACATAACATCCCATGATACAAAACATTACACAATGCATTTGAGCGCTATCTAGGTGCACCGATATGACTTTTCATGAACTTGTTTTCCACATAATAAATCATACATAATCAATCTTACATAATCATAAGGGTTACCCATCGAAATAATTGGGTACCACAATCATCACATAAAGCATAACCAATGGGCGTGACATTAAAGTGCACGTGAGTGAAATGTATTAGCACATAAATGGGTAATCATAAGGTAAAATAAGAATATAACATGGTATGTGATATAAAATAAAAGTAACAGCATATAAAAAATGTATTTGAGAAACATTAGCATTAAATTTTTTTAGATTTTAAGGAAAATACTATAGAGCTTTCAAAATAGAAAAGAGAAAAATATTTTATATAAAACCAGAAATGCTCCAAGAATGTTTTAATAATAAAAATTATTATTTTATAAAGAACATGTTTTCTTAAAAACATAGGATAGATTTTACTTGAAATTGGTTAAAAATTTGGGAAGTTCCCTTAAAAAATTGATTTTTCGGAAGTATCGAGGTGGGAATCACTTAAAAACATGTGTATCCTTGAAAGAGAATGAGGTATTAATCATGGAACATGATTTAGGAGCATATTGACAGTATTTATAATTTATACATAAAAATAAAAGACAATTTCATTTAGGTAAAATAAAGAAAGAGAATCCTGAATGAGTAAAGGTGGTTCGGGTAGAATTCTTTACGGATTATCATCATGGTATAAGTTATACGTAAAAGAGATTTCATGAGATAGAATGGGTTTTCTAATAAATTATACATAATTAGGGATGTATGGGGGAGGTTAGACATAAAACCCCATAATTTTGGATTACATGTAAAATGGAATATCATAGAAAATAATCTAGAATAAAAGTAAAATGTGGAGGATCCCTTAACATAATTTCATCATAATTTCATCTCTTCTGCACCTCCTAAATAATAAAATTATGTTTTTTAAAAAATGATATAAAATTGAATTATTGTCATTTTATAAAAATATTTATCAATTATATTCATTGGATTTAATTTCTAAATTTTC
Organism: Viscum album; assembly: GCA_963277665.1. Taxonomy (NCBI): domain Eukaryota; kingdom Viridiplantae; phylum Streptophyta; class Magnoliopsida; order Santalales; family Viscaceae; genus Viscum; species Viscum album. Next base: position 474,790,615 of record OY728151.1, read on the forward strand.
ATTGATGAAATTGAAGCATTTTGATATCATATTTCTCATAAACATTTCTTGTCTTGCGACGATGCCACTTTTTATTAAATGTCATTTATAAATTATTATAATTATTTCTAGAAGCATAGAATACATGTAATTTGATATTAATATATAGTATAGAATTTACATTGTCCCTACAATGTGGTTTTTATAATAATTATCTTAGCAATTTCTCCATAGATGGTTAATCGACCTTTAACAAGATGTTGTCAGTAGTGCGGGATATGGAAGTATGATATTTATATTTTTCATTAATATGATAATTAATGTAGGTTAAAATCATTAATAAAATTTTAAATTACTTAATAATAAATTTTGTAGCTTAATATTTTGAAAGGGATAAGGTAAAAAAAGGAAAAAAAGAGAGATGATTTAATAGAGTCTTACTCTCTCCTCTGGTCAACACCTCATGCATGAAACTATAACTCCCTTAGTGATTGGAGGGGGAGGGATACAGAATATCCCTAAGTATTCTAAGAGGGCGGAGAGGGAGAATTTTGGCAGATATTAGGCATTGTAATTGATAAGAGGAGTTGTTTTACAAGGGGAGGTAGAGGGGTTATTTATACATGAGGAGGGGGTTTTTTTACAATAAAATATTAAATAAAATAATATATCAAATGTAAGACCTTTAATAGTAGTTTATTGAAAACATAAAACATATATTAATATAATATAATTTATTTTAGACCTTAAATTGAATTAATAATTTGAATTCAGTAATTTATTAAAAGGAAAGTGAAAAGAAAAAGAAAATGATTTTTAAGGAATCACGTTTTGACTTTAAGTTTAGAAAGTATTTTTTAGGTTTTGTTAATTGAGTTTATTTTATTTTAAGGGACCATTTATGAAATTAAATAGAATAGTTTTGAACCTAATATTCTAGAGTGTCTATGTCATCATTATGTCATGAATTATGCAATTTAAGATATACTAGTTATGTTAAAAACTGTATTTTTACTAATCAACAGAAATTTGAAGTATTTTAGAAAATTACAAAAAAACACCCTAACCATTTTTTGATGATTATAATCCAAAAAGTGAACTCCATTTTTCAAAAATAATTTTCAAAATATGATTAATTTGTTATTTAATTAAAATCATAATTTAATATTTAAAAAACTATACTAAAACATTCATTTACTTATTCTAAAATATAGATACATCATACATTCACTTGAATATTATTTTTATACTACCATAGGCAATGTTACTATTCATTACGGTATATCACTATACATAAGGGTATGTTACTATTCATTAGGGTCGGTTACTATTCACTAAAAATTATTTTTTTCCTATCAGACTCCAAATACCTTACTGATTGAAACCGTGTATGTTATATTTTCAAAATTCAAAACATATAAGTGGAAAAATTATCTTTAATGGTCACATGTTATTTAGTATCATGATGTTTCACTTTGATTCCTAATACAATAAGGCATAATTATAATAAAGTAATTCCATTGATAAAACATTGGCTCATTACACATATTCCACAAATTCATAATCAATCATATCATAACCCATGATATTAAATGGGTATCATAAACATGTTATCATATTATAACATAGAGAAAAATATACAAGTTTCATAATCATTTCATCAAATGTATAACTAGTGAAAGATAAATGGATTTCCTAAACTTATGACCCATGATAGAGAAATAAGTTTCATAAATACCATGAAATAAAGCATAAAACATTCGTAGAAATCATATGAATTGAATATTTTGGGCATTTCATAGAATGGAATGAATAAAATTAATGTATGTCATATTATTATTGAAATAGTTTTCGAATATTTAAAAAAAATCATGAGGAAATTATACTTTCTCTATTGAAAAGTTCCTCTTAAAATGTAAAATCTTTTGAAAACCAAATTCATAAAAATGAAATTGAAAACTTATAAATGAATCATTGAAATAATTTTAAAATCCTTTGCCAATTAATTCTTTTATAGGTTTTGGAAAACATTTTAAAAACTGTTTCTCCTTGAAAAAGTATAAAAGAATCATTAAAAATATTAGTCAACCATTTCATTAAATAGTACATTTAAAAGTTTTTCTTAAAAATTAACCTTCTAAACATGAAAAGGAAGCTTAAAATAAATGAAAGTGGGTAAATCCAAGCATACCATAAAAGGTAAAATTACATTCCATTTTCATGGTAACAAGTTTAAAAAAATTTCATTTTTCAGAATGTGACAAGAAGATTCTTTCCAAAACATTAGTAAAATAAAAAAGGTAAACAATTATTTTCATGATCATTGGAGATTTGTATAATATTCATATTATCCCTTTTAGGAAGTATATTTTTGAAGTAATGTAGATTATTGATAAGAGAGAGTGGTCAGGGCATATTTTTTAAATTTTTTAGTTATCCTAAGTACCAATGAGTGCAAAAAATGGTAATAATACATGAATAAATAAAGACTGAATAGTGATACGAAATTTCATATGTTTTCTTGAAATATGTATCATAATATTTCATTAACGAAAAAATGATCAGAAACAATATCAATAAATGGTGATATGGTTTCAATAAACCCATACCACAATGTATCTTTGGATCAAACTCTCGATGTAGGAAAATGAAAGTACATGGAGCTTTAAAATATCGTGATAATAAGTAGATTCATGTTATAACATGTCATAGGATATTTATACACTTCATATAAAATTATGTGTGTATAACATGGTATGTATCTCAAAGAAAGAAAGTTAGGAAATAAATTACTTTTCTAATTTGTTAAATTTTGAATTTTAAACCCCATGATAGAAAGATAATAAAATGGTCATTTGAATACCCATATAATCAATTATAATAGGAATATAATACATTCATGGGTATTATATTCACCACAAAAAATATGTGAGCGATGAATAAAGCATGTATCTAATGGAAATAAAGAGTGATATAAAATTATCTAACATTAATTCCAACATTTCTCATGTTTATTTAAAGTCATGAATAATAAAATAATTTAAAATAATTAATTTATTATTAACACTTTTTAATTTTATTAGAACTATCACTTCACTTATTACAATTTTTTATACAACTACATAAACAATTATGTTTATGTTAGTTGTTTTGACCAAATTTGGTTTAAGCGTAAAAAATGAATTTGGTTGGTCGAATATTGTCAAAGGGGACATTTTATATACATATCCTGAATAATAATCATTAAAAAATATCATATTTATAAATTAATTATTATTTTAAAACCAATCATTAACATGGTTGTGAAAAATAAATCAACACTACAATATTGGAGACGGTAAGTCGTACATATGCATCAGTAAAATTTCCATTTATCAATGATCTTTATGAAAATAACATAAGTTACAATAATATTTATATAATTAACATTATATTATAAATACCATATTAATTAATTATATAAATTTATATAAATAATTATTATGATTTAAAAGGAGTCACATCATTCCGAGGAGGAGGTAGTCCATAAGTCCATGAATGACTTTTTCACATTTTAAGTTCGTGAAATGGTAATAAATTAAATGGTATATATTATATTTATAGAAAGATAATTATGTCACTAATATCATATAGATGTTGCGTATGTTTGGTATTATTAAGTAAAACCTTCCTTCATACATTCCATGTATCATGTGAACAAATCACGTCCCTTTAAGGTGGTGGTAAAAAATGAAAAGATTAAAGGAATTTGTAATAAAATAAATATATAATATAGATATATCATATATAAATAGAGTCTCCAACAATATTTCCAACTGTAAAAGGTGGTAAAGGAAAAATCAAAATATTCTTCGTTTCGCGAGGCGGTAGTTCATCGTACACGAACAGTAAGTTCATTACCCATTTGATGTTTATGTGTGTAAGTGTAGTTAAAACACCTAATATAAAAACATATTAGTATATTTATGAGACTAGTGTTTTTATTTTAACATTAAAGTTGGAGATTTTAAGGGTGGAGAATGAAAATTAAATAAAGTATCTTGAGGAAGGATATTACCTCTTCGTTGGGTAACTCTATTTGGTTTGCACTAAAGGGATTTGTTGGATGGATTTCTACCAAATTAGTGGATTCAAGGAGGAATTTATGATTTTTTGGGTGATATTTGGGCAGAGTTTGGTCGAGCTAATTTATCTTGAGTGGTGAGAAGAATTGGGAGGACTGGAGGCCTTTTATTTTGGAGGAGTGTCACCCTTGTAATATTTTGTAAAAAAGGAAACCCCACCCACGTTTTACTATTACATATTGATCCAATAATGAACCAAAGTAAAGAAAAGGTAGGATAAGTTCCAAATATGGAGATATAATGGATTTTGGACAAGTTTATAGTTCATTGGGGCCTTATGGTTATGCTTTAGTCCCTTATTAAGCTTAATTTAACCTTTATCATTGTAATTAAATTTAATTACCTTCACCAATATTTTTGGTAAAAAAATAAGTTGAAATTGTTATAAATCATAAATTATTATAAATCCAAATATGGAATCCTATTTTTGAAATTCCAAAAACTGAAGTGGTATAAATTAATTTAAATACAACCCCATAGACATAACAAATTTTTGGGTTTTTAAGGTGAAAACATTCAAAATTTTGCTATATTTTTATGGTCAATTTCAAAGTGAAATTAATTCCAATGACCATAAATAAGATGAATTATAAAAAGTTAATATAATTATACATTAAAACAAAATTAAAATATAATTTTACTATATAAATAAATTAAATGTAAATGTTTTTCTGAATTAAAATATAGTATGTTTAACTATTTATTAAAAAATAAAACATCACACCAAAATATAAAAAATTCACCCTAAACTAGTTATCATTATTCACTTTCAAATATGATTCTTATTTTTACCTAGAATATTTATAAAAGATCCAAAATTTATATTTAAAATACCTTTCCTATTAAAATGTGGTAAAATTACCTAAATAAAAATATAGGGGTTTATGTGTTAAATTGGGATTATTCATCTCTTATGACTATAAAATCTATAAAAAATATATAATTCGATATATCAAATAAATATTACAATACACTTTCTTATATGTTTTAATTAATAACATTTATTAGGATTAAAAAAATATTTGGGCATAATAGTAGTTTTGTATAAAAATACTTCCTTTATAATCATTTGTTATTATATTAATTTTGAAATAATTTATAACTAAATAATTTATTTTATATTTTATGAAAATATAATATCTTCATATGTTAGATAATAATATTTTTAAAATCCAATTTAATGGCTATGTTATATATTATTATATAAAATAATAATATTTATAATAATATATTATTGTTTGGAAACACTCAGTCTTGTGTGTTACACAAGTCATTGAGGAAAGTCAGTCTTTTATGAAATTTAAACTATCCTCGATGTTCCGTATAGATAAAGATGAAATTTATTTTATATGTAGTTCACAATTAACTTATTGTTTCATATAATGCAATACAAATATAAATCATTAAAAATATAAACTATTTTTAGTGTTCTGTGAAATGAAAAATGTCAAAAAGATTAAATTAATTCAAAAATAAAATACATAGAATCATGAGGTGTTACATTATACCACACTTAACATTAATTTCTCCAATTAAATTCATTTGGGTTATAGAAGGTTTAATACTTGAGATTTTTTCCCACAGAAACCCGCATCGTAAAAATGAAGATGAAACCTTCCTTTTAAAATTAATGTTTGAAAGGTAATATTTTACCAAAATTACTCATAACTAGGATTACACAAGGGAGAACATAAGTGGAATGTGAAAATATATACTTGGATGAAAGGTGTAAATATTTATATGGAGTTATAGGGGTCCTCAATCACAAACAAGTTAATAATATATGAAAATTTGTGTACCTCAAAGTCATAAATCTACGATGATTTAAAAGGCGATTGACTCGACAAAAATTAAGGTATTAGGAATTTTTTTTAATTTTAATAACATTGATTAATTCATTTATTGACCAAGAATATGTGGAAATATACTTTCCTGATATATTTGTATAAACAAAATTTCATTCTATGGTTTTCTTTTATCAATTTCTAATTCATCCCTTACATCATGTAATGGATGTCCATAAATTTAGAATGATTCATGAAGCAATACAATAAATTTTTAGTGGATTTTAAGGCCCATAAAAGAATGAAGAGTCAATCAAAATGGCTCTAAATATTTATATAATTCAATATTCTTAATAACTTAAACATCAAATTCAACACTACAAGTTCATCAGTAATATTTATTTATCAAAAAAAATTAATTTCACATTTACCAAGTCATCACATAGGACATCATTAGTCATGAAACTCTTATAATACTTAGGTCATAGGTCCAAGATCTATATCCATTCTTGACTTTATTATCATTCACCTGGCATACATGATGTCCTTTTCTAAAACCATACTGATATAATTTTCAAAAAAAATATGACTGGCATCCTCGAAATATGGTCAATCAAGAAACATCCATTTAACAATGTTTTTCAGTACAACCACAGTACAAAAAAATTATCCAATATTTAACATAAATTTCCCATAAATGTTTAACCTTAACCCACACCCCCCAGATTAAAATCCAAAACATTAGAAAGAAGGTCATAAAATCAGCTTAAAAATCATCCTCAATATATATCACAAAGTAACTCTTGGAACTTGGTTTTCAAATTTCAAACATGTGAATACCTTCATTATATATTCAATGTAGACATGTTAATATCCTAAATTACAATAGATCCTTATATTAAACATATATTTAATCTTTTTTCAATGTATATTGTACACATTCCTTAAATTCAAAACTACTTATAAATTGGGTAGCATAAACCACTTGTTAATATGTCATTAATTAGTTCTAGGGTAATCAGTACTATTCAATTAACATATACCTATCCAAAATATATTTATCCAAACAACATTATCTTAACATTAGGAGCAAATTATAAGTAATATTTCCTTATTCAAAATACCACTTTTCATTAAATCACATTTATAATCCATTGAAAAAATCTAATATAATCTTGTAAATCCTTAGAAATAAACATAAACAAAACAATCCTTGTATATTTCACCATTCATAATAAATAGTTATTGAATTAAAATATATAGAAACTTTGATTTTTTCACTTCTACTGTAAGTCATAATAAGGCTACTTCATCTTATTACATAATACCACATTCCGTTCATATTTTCTATATTATACCATCATCATTAGCAATATATCAATTATTCGTACCAACATATTAATTCTCTTAGAGAGCATTCCACTTAGGAAATCAATTTGTTTAATGACTATTCACTACACACATAAATAATATAACCTTTTATTATGACTTAGGGAATAAAATATTCCCATCCATTTTGGTTAGATAATCCCTTTATTATCCCTTTTTTGTTAAATTATTTGTGTCCTTCTCCACAGTAAAAACAACTTCTTCCCATAATACATTAACTTAGGTGATTCATTCTACATTCATGACATGATGGAAACCTAATATTCTTTCCTCCATGGTCTCCATTACTTGAATCATAGTGAACTCTTTATATCACTTCTTTGGTGAGTCTGAGAGTTGGTTAAGGTACACATTATTGATCATGATACATTGAAACTAATTAGGCATGATCACAAAATACTTCTCTCTAGTGGTCATCCATTTTGAATTCTCACCAGTAGTTTTTCTATGTCATTAATAGTTAATCTAGATCCTTTTAATTCCCTCTCCTAGCTAAAACAAGAAAGCATTGAATAAGAAATGATTATCATAGTGAGAAACCACATAATCATGAAATGTCACTTATATAATTTATATGTTAAGACACATTATTTATTCCATGACACCTCAGTTTTATCCTAGGTTATTCATTTAAAACATATATTTAATTCCATCATGATTGTTCTTGAAGAGTTTTTTAATTCATAAAGAATATCCCATAGAATTGTCAAACAAGGTGTGTAGTAAGGCTTGTTGTTGTGTACCATGTTTCCCCCAGTCTAAATCATGACACATTTTCAATGTTGTTACTCTTAGGTACATCTATACCAGAACCATATCCACTTATAGTATCTCAAACGAAATGTATTTCAACGAAATAACTCACTCTATCCTTTAACAAAATTACATGATATTTTCTTATACTTCTTCTTATAATAATACTTATCCGAATACATATCCTTAGAGTCATTACTATGGTTTTCTCATCCTAGTTTCCAAAGGTTAAATCAAACAGCACTTTGATACAAACTATAATGATCCAATCTTATCATAAATTATCATTATATCACTTTTTTGTAATAATTAAAACAATACCAAAATTGAATCCCATATACTATAATAGTCTTGCTCCTCTGGAAATATGGAAACATTAACTATGGTAGATAAGTGATCTGCTACTAGGTTATTATTAACTATAAATATTATTAGACACATCATATTTAATATATATCTTTATATCCAGGGGCAGAAAACATAAAAAAGTGGGATCCCATATGCTCAATAAGGTTAAAAAAAGAGTGACATGTAATTATAAAAATGAGCATACGAGCATGATAACATGATAAAGACATTTGAATACCGTGCCCTGAATATAAAAGATCATAATCATAGGTCATGGTATAAATAATAACAGTTAATATTACATGAATCAGAAGGAAATAAATATCATTATCCCTAAAATAATTCTATAGGAATAAGACATGGAATTGTGGAAAAAATGCAATCATATAATATGATTTCCATAATAGCTTTGGAATCGATTCTAAGACTATCATAGTATTATGGGTTCACTCCCCATACCATATTGGTAGTCATGGTTCACTCCCATGGCCATATTAGTAGCATGAGTTCACTCCATATACCATCATAGTAGTCATGGTTTGATCCCATGGCCATTATAATTGTCTAGGTTCACTCAAAGACCGTCTTAGTATATCTCATGATATATAAATATTTACACAATGCATTTATAGGAGATATAGGTCCCACGCATCTCATAATGAAAGTATATATACATGTGCCACATAATCATAAAAAATCATATCATAACCTGTGAAATGATATGGGAATCGTACACATTTAATCATATCAAAAATTGTTGAAAAATATAAAAGTTTCATAATAATTTCATCAAAATAATAACCCATAAAAAGAAGAATGGATTATATAAACATAAAACTCGTGAAAGTAAAATGGGTTTCATAAAGACTGAGTCATTAAGACTAAATCATTCAGAGAAATAACATGAATTTAACCATTTGATCATTTCTTATATTGTCATGAGTAACACCAATGGATTTTATATTATATGGAAAATGATTTGGAATTATATTTTTTAAAAAAATTAATTAAGAAATTATAATTTATCTTTTGAAAAAATATCCATAAAATGTAAAACTCATTGAAAATAATTTTTCTAAAAATAATCATGGAAAATTATAAAGGATTCAGTGAAAAAAACTGAAATAATTTTCCCATTAAAACTTATAGAGGAACTTGAAAACCATTTCAAAACATTTTATCCTTAATACCATATAATAGAATCCTGAATAAATTTTTAAAATCATTTCATTGAAAATATATTTAAAAAAAATATTAAAAATTATCCTTTCAAATATGAAAATGAAGCTTCAAATAAATGAAGACAGAAAAATAAATACATGTCATATGAGGTAAAAGGAACATTCCATTTTAATAGTAATAAGATTAGAAAAACTCTTTATTCAAGAAGTTACAAAAATATTCTATTGAAAACATTTTTAAAAGCAAAAATAGTAATAATTTCTTTTAATGATCATAGGTTATTAGTATAGTATTCTTCAAATACCTTTTTGGGATCAATGGTTTTTAAGGGACATAGATTTCCGACCAAAAAAAGAGGTGAGGTCATATTTTATTAAAAACATTTTCATAAATATATTAAGTACCTAATAGTGGAAAAATAGTACAAATACATCAATAAATCAAGAATAATCTTTAGAGAAGAATATTAATGATTTTTCTTGAAATATAGATCATAATGTTTCAATAATGAAAAATTAATCATATATAATCTCGATAAATGGTGAGATTGTTTTAATAAACTCTTAGTGTATTATAATAGTGAATAATAATCCTCATGTAAGAAGATGAAATTACATGGAGCATTAAAATATAATTAAAATAATTATATCTATTTAATGACCTGAAAATTTTATTTTATACACCACATATAAAAATATAGGTTTATACCACGACATGTGTCTCAAAGAAAGAAAATTGAGGCAAATATATCATTACCGATTTGGTTAATTTTAAAATTTAAACACATTGAATGATGTATCATAAAAATTTATGTAAATAAACATATATTTTCGTATTATTTGAATATAATACATTCATGGGATGTATATAGATCACATAAAACAAGTGAGTGGTGAATAAGGCATGTATCTCATAGAAAGAAAGAGTGAGATAAAATTCCCTTACCTTGAGTCTAACTTGTCTGTTGTGTATTTATATTCTTAAAAAATAAAATTATTTTAATTAGTTACATTATTCATAACCTTTTTAAAGTTTATTATTTATTTTATTTCAGTTATCTCCATGTTATATACAACTAATTAAAATAATAATTTTATGCCTTGTGTTTTGACCAAATTTAGTTCGTGTGTTAAAAAAGAAATTTGTTAGTTGACAATGTCCAAAGGGTACATTATATGAACATATATAGAATAATAATAAAGTAATAATTATAATGTTTATACATTATTTATTCTTTTGAAACCAATTATTAAATATAGTTTTGAAAAATGAATCAATGTTACAATCAAGGAGACTATAAATTTTACGTATGATTGAGTACCCTTCCCATTTCTCAATGATCGTTATGAAAAGAATTTAAGTAAAATTAATCATTAAATAATGATAATTATAAAATAAATACCATATTATTTTATAATACAAATTTATATATATAATTATTTTTATTTAAAAGGAATCACATCATATTGATGAGGCAGAAGTCCACACGACAACAAACGACGTTATCACTTTTTAAGTGTGTGAAGAATTCATAAAAAATGGTATAAATTGTATTTATAGATTGGAAATTATGTAATTAATATCATATATTTTTTTTGTCATATATTTTTAATTAAAACCATCCTTTATACATTCCATGTATCTTGTGAATGAATATCATCCCTTTGAGGGGTCGGTAGTCCACACTTCCACAAAGGATGCTATCATGTTTACATATAATATAAAGAATTAAAGAAAGTGTTTTAAAATATAGACAAGAGCATAAAGACACTATATATATCCTATATATCATATATAAATAGTGTTTCCATTATAATTACCATCTTTTAATGGTAGGAAAGTAAAAAAACAAACCATCCTTGTTTTGTGAGGCGGTAGTTCACAGTACATGAATGATATGTTTGTTACCAATTAGATGGTGGTGTGTGTAAGTATAGGTGGAAAAAATAATATGAAAACAACTCAGTATATTGAGGATAAAATTTATGTTTTAAAATCACTAAATTAAGATATTTTAGGGGTGTAAAATGAAAATTAAATAATGGATCTTGAGGAAGGATGTTACCTCTTCTTTGGGTAACTCCTTTTGGTTTTCACCCAAAGGGATTCCATGGATGGATTTCATCCAAAATAGAGTCTTAGAGTAGTAACTGAGGTATTTTTGGGGGATATTTGGGTATATTTTTGTTTTCAAAAATTGTATTTAGATGGATGAGGAAGTGGGATGAGAGGAGGCCTTTTATAGTGGAGGAGGAGTGGCACTCTGGAAATATATTTGGAAAAAGGGAAACCCCACCCATGTTTATTATTGATATTTGATCCAATAATTTCCCAATATATATAAAATGGAGTATAGGGTCTAAATATGTCTATAAAATAGCTTTTTTACTTGTTTATAGGACGTTTGTGGCCTTAAGTTTATGGATTTGTCCATAATTAATCATAATTTATCCTTAAATGTTGTAATTGATTTTAATTACTCTCACTAATAATTTAGGAGAAAAACTAATTTGAAATTATTATACATTATAAATTATTCTTATTAGAAATTTGTAATACATTTTCTCAAATAAAAAAAACATAATTGGAATAAATTATTTTAAATATAATCCCAAAAATGGAATGGCAATGCCAGTTTTTAAAGTAATAATGTTCAAAAGATTTCAATGTTTTTATAGTCAATTTCATTGTAAAATTAGTTCAAATAAACTAAAGTGGATTGGCTGATAAAAAATTAATCTAATTAAACTTTAAAAATAAAAATATAATTTAATTTAATTATATATATAAATTATATGAAAAATTATTTTTGAATTAAATTCTCATATTTTTAACTATTCGTTAAAAAATAAAACCTCACAAAAAATACCAAAAAATCACCCTAACCTAAATATTTTGATTTTAATTCAAATATGAAGTTTATTATTATATATAATATTAATTAAAGTAACAATATTTAGATTCAAAATTGGTTCTCCAATAAAAGGTGGAAAAATTACCTTAATAAAAAATTGTGTTTTATGTGTTAAATAGGGTTAATTATTATCATATGCCTATAAACTCTATAAAAACCATTTCCTTGGATATATAATATATATATTACATTGATATTACTGAATAATTTTAATTTATTTATTTTATTATGATTAATACAAATTTCTCGGAATAATTGTGGGTTTCTATAAGAATACTCCATTTATATTTAATTAGTTTTTATATTCATTTCTAAATAATTTTTAATAAATTAATTCATTTTATAATTTTTTAAAACAATATGTTTTCATAAGTTAAATAATAATATGCATAAAATATAATTTAACAACTATATATATATAAATATATTAAATAAAATTCTTTTTAATAATATATTGTTGTTTATTAAGACTTGATCATGTGTGTTATGCAAGCCATTGAGGGATGTACATATTGTATGAAACTTATAATAACCTCGGTGTCCATTATAGATAAAGATTAAATTTATATTATATCTAGTGAAAAATTTACTTGGGGTTTCATATAATGCAACACTGACATATTTCCTTAAAAAATAATAAACATTTCTGACTATTGTGTGAAATGAAGAATATCAAAAAGATTAAATTATTTTAAAAAAATCACAAAATCTCAGGGTGTAACATTATGCACCTATTCAAGAGTGACATTATCATTTTCTAATGGATTTTAAGGTAATAAGTTTGATGCGATACCAAAATTATTTAATTATAAATATGTTATAAATATTATATATATAGAAAATAAATTCATCATAATATCCATCAATGAAAGTTGATAATGGAAAGTGAATTAAATTGGTTCGTGTTTCGATATCTCATCATACAAATGATTGATGGTTTTATTCAACATTTGATTGAAGTGGATATTGATTTAGTTTCTTCCATAGACATAATAACATATTATTATATTTTAGAGACTCATTTTTATATATTTTAATTATTTATACATAAATTAATATGAAAAAAAATAATAAGTCAAACAATAAAGAGCTCGGTGAATAAAATTACCCTCATTTAGAAAAAAAAATTTGGATATCTTATTAATGACCTTATGGTTAGTATTTTGGGAAGACCAGAAAATATTGAAAATTCATAAAGATTTTGGGTGGAGTTATTTTTCAGTTTTTGTTGAGATAAAATGATTAGTAGTTGTGAATAATTTAGTGGATTAGGTGCACTTTTATAATTGATGTGAGTGTTACATTTGTAATATTTCAATGATAAAAAACAATCCAATTTACATTCTAGAACAAATACCACTAAAAAACTCATACCAGAAGGTGAAAAGTTAACGATATAAATACAACAAACCTATGGTGATTCATATTGTTTTCAGGTCATTTCAATCGTTATCATTATATATGATCCCCTTGTAGACCTATTTAAACTGTAATAATGGTAACTTATTTTTATATTTATTATTATCCAATATGACAAAAAAATCGAGTTGAATGTATTACCTAATATTAATTATTATTATTAAAAATATGGGATCCATTTTATCAGATTCAATTCATATAATTAGAATAATTTAACATAGTATTAAACATATAAATGAGACAACAATCAGTATTCCAAAGAAATTTTTTATAATGAATACAAACCATTTATATCAAAATTAAACATAAAATTGATTATAATGACCAAAAACAGATTAATAATAATATATATGAACTATTTTTTCATATAATATAAATTTAATATGTAATTTATCTTTTGAAATTCTTCAAATTAAATGAGTTTTTTTATAAAAATCAGCAATTTTCAATATTCAACAAATAATTCATATAATTGGACATTTATCAAAAAAACACTCTAATATAATTTTTGAATATTAATTTCAAAATTTAAGTTCATTTTTTGAAACTAATATTCAACAATTTGAATACATTAATTCTAAAATATGTGTGTAAAATTTGATGAGACTTTTTTCAGAAAAAATACTATTTCAATGAATAAAACTAGATTTATTAATATCAAATTCCCAGTAAGCAAATTTTATTTAAATAATATTTTTTTAATGTATAATATAGAAATTTCATTAAATAAATTCACCAATAGTAATTAATTTAATTTTTAAGCTCATTGTGTACATAAAAATACTTTTCTAGGAAAACATTTCCATCACATACAAATGATTTTTATTTTCATTTTTAATCAATTGTTTAAGGACCCGAACTTAATACATTACTTAATATTGAATTAAATTGAATAATTCACATTGAAGATCTTTTCAAGTTTAGAGTTTTATAGAATTATGACATAACTATTACATCTCAAAGATTACAAAGTAGACACATCTACTCACTTTCCATTTTTTTTATCAGAATAAAAACTCTTGAAGTAAAGATTCATGTCTAGTTCTTGGTTTAGACAGCATGACATTTCCTTGATCCCATCCTTGACCCTATTGCACATTATGTCCTGTGAAAAACATTTCAAAAAAACTTGGGATGAGCATAAAAAGCTCAGTAAGGGTAATAACAATACGGAAAGAAAACACTAGTCCATCTTTACATAATAATCAATGAAAAAATACATTACTTATAAAACATAAGTAATTTAACATACCACATGAAATCATAAGATTTATTCATAACTCAATAGAAATCATAAGACATAATGGTAACTTGAGGCATTCATAACATACTTACATAGGGAGTAACCCTCATTGTTACGTTTGGAATACCCATCACAGTATATTCCCTAAATCTCTTCGAAGAAACCTTTGCGTCTAACACCTTCGTGTTACCCAATGCATTGGAGAACTATATCAGGCTCGCCCGCCCTTAGTTTATCACAGAACCAACCATCTACATAAACAATTCTCAAGAACCATAACATAATCATTTCACATAAGTTAAGCATAAATGAAAGATAAAATTCCCACATTTCAATAATAATATAATATTTTAAGATATTGAAATAATAAATCGATTCTAAAAACCATTTTCAAAACCATTTAAAACATTTAATAAAGAGATTTTTTAATCAAAGTGTCCCATACCACTTTGAATATTTTAAAATTTTAAACCATTAAAATCCATATAAATAAATACATAAAACCATTTTGAAAACATGGATATTAATGAGAAATATTTATAAGAATAAATCATTAAAACATTTAAAACGATACTTTAGTTAAAGGGTTTTTAACAAAATGAGAGACACTTGAATAAAATAATTGACGAATAAAATTTAATCAGAACTTTTTAATATCATGAGAATAACGGGATTCATGATATAATATTTCAAAAGATAGTATATACACTATATAAGAGTGAATTGGTGCATAACAACAACGAAGTCTCAATAGAAATGTAAAATGAGATGAAATCCCTTATAATGAAGGTATCCTTAAATTAAGGATAAATACATCTCATAATTATGTGTGAAAAATATAAATACACCCAATATAAGTGGATATTAAGTATATAACAATCAAAGGCCATTCACACATATTCAGATGATTACATATTCAATTACTATATGTTGAACCCAAAAAAATCGAAATTGGGTTAAGAAGTTCCCATGGTAAAATTCGACAGCCTACCGACGTCACTTTAAAATTCATAAAACTATTTTATGAGAGATAAAATGGTATCTCATAACTTGGACCTATAATTTACATCAATAAGGATATATAAGAACATTTACCAACATTAAAAGATGTAAATTAAAAGACATAACAAAATAAGTATTTTAAAAATAGGAGTGTGAAAGGTTCCATTACTGATTTGGGCAACTTTCGAAAAGTACACCCCATGAAATAAGGGTCATACAATGAAGATTTAAATACCCATAAATGAGATTATTTTATACAAATATTAAAATAATGGTCAGTACATACACCACACATAAGGAAATAGTGGCAAATGTTGCATGAATCTCATGGGAATAAAAAGTGAGATAAAAAATCCCTTTCGAAAACTCGGCAGCCAAACAGCGCCACTTAAAACTTCCAAAAAAGGATTTTTGATATAAAATAGGGTCTCTTATAATATTAACATAAAAAATAAAGTAATAGGAATATATAATAACATCCCCCAACATAAGAAATAGGAAATTAAAAAAGGAGACATAAAAGAGAGTACTCAAAGAGAAAGAGAGAGGTTGGATCCCTTACCTCAAGTCTGACTTGTCTTGTTCGTTTCATTATATTACAGAATAATAAACATAGGTAAATTTATAATTTCTTAAGGACCTACATTAAATAGTATTATTCATTTCATATCCCATAGTATAATGTTATAATAATTGGTTAATAATGTGAGTTCATATCAGACGTTTTTGTCGATGTTTGGTACATGAGTCAAAAATGAACTTGTTTGAAAATTATTGTCCATGTAGTTATAAATAAATCATCTTCATAATATTATTAATGATTTAAATATCATATATATCCAGTAAATATTCATTTTATACTATTCCATAACATTTGGAGATAAAAATAAATGAAATGCACTGTTCATGGAGACGGTAGGCCGTACGTACGCGTGAACGCTACTTTCATTTATTTGTCATATTAATGGAATAAAAAATAATTGAGAGATATATATATTATAATTTCAGTATAATATATATGTTATATAGGTCACATAAGTTCATTAATTTCATTATTTATACATTCTATGTATTGCATGAACGAGTCACATCACTTGAGGTGGCGATAGTCCACACTTCCTCATATTATATTATCGCATTTTCACAACATGAAAAGGATAAAGGTATGTTTTAAATATAAAATATATAAGAATATAGAAAAGAAAAATATAATATATGTTATATGAAATACAATTACATCATAATTTCCACCTTTAAAGGTGTTAAAATGAATATTGAACAATCATCATTTCGTGAGGCAGTAATTCACCATCCACAGAAACAGTATGGTCTTTAACCATTAGATGGATGTGTGTGTAAGTGTAGCTCGAATAAATCTTATAAAAACAACCTATTATATTGAATATACTTGTTTTGTTACAAAATAATGGAATAAAAATATTTTTGGGGGCTGGAGAAGAAAAATAAAACAAAAGAACATAAGAGAAGACATTATCTTTAAATCGGGTAATTCCCTTTGGTTTGAACCATAAGGGTTTCTTGAAGAGCTTTCTGCCTAAGGTGAGGCTTAAATGATGAATAGAGGGATGTGTAGATATTAAATCGGCAGGGGTTGTACGATTCAAAGGCTTTAGAGGTGTCGGTACGGATGTAGATGTGGGGGCCTTTTATAAGAGAAGAGGAGGGGCACTCTTGGAAAGTTATAAAATATTACATTATTATAAAATTCTTTTCGGATTTTAAATTTCCCAAAAGGATATATTTCAAGGATAATGTGATAAGGTTTCTAAATTCACCCATAAAATAGGTTTTTGACAATTGTAAGACTTATATTTTACCCTATCTTCTCATTTTATTTAAATCGTTCATTTATGAGGTAATCACTGCATCATCACGGTGTCAGAAATAAATTAATTTATTTAAGGACTAAAAATTATAAACAAAACATAATGATGTAGGAAATCATTTTTTTCTTTCTAATGAATACTTATAGTCAAAAATATGACTTGTATAACCCTGTGTAAAAATTGTTTTAGTAAACCAATACATGTTTGTGACATTTTAATTTTAAATTTAAATAAAAAGTTATTAATGTCATTTTCCTACCAAAGTGGCTCTATGAGGTCCCCAGGTTGAGCCATGGATTTTATTTGTTGGACATGACTCTTCCAATAAGGGTAGGACATGTTTCAAGGTCATTTCATATTATTATGACATTATCTTTACCTTATATTACACTAATTACCTTTAATCGGGATAAATAAAACTTAAAAGTTACTATTCACCAAAAAATTATTTTAATCCCATTGAACCAAATTTTACATCCTAATGAAAACCATGTATGTAATATTTTTTTGAAATTAAAATCACAGAAGTGGTAAAGTTTCATTTAAATGAGAAATCAGTTTTTTAACTACAACTTAGTGGTTTCACTATTCATCAAAAATTGATGTTTTTCAGAAAAATACCAAAAATTCACCCTGAGCAATATTTGATATTCTGAATTCAAAAATGATGTATATTTTAAAAATTCAAAACATTTAAGTTGCATTAATTAATTTAATAATTAATTCCTGTTGTCAAAACAAATAGCGTGTTTTTAAGAAACAATATCTATTAAAAGGTTGACACTAGTTCAAGTCCAATTTCAATGTGAAATTAATTCCAATAACCACCATTGGATTAAATGTTAATAAATTTTATAATTTCACATTAAAACAAATTCAAAAGTTGATCTAATCATATAAATAATTTAGATTAAAAAGATGTTTTTAATTAAAATACAACATTTTACACTATTCATAAAAAATGAACTTTATCGGAAAAATTTCAAAAAATTATGCAAAGTAAATTTTGATGTCCCGATTCTAACGAAGAATCTTATTTGGTCCAATAGAATTTATAAGAGTTACCAAAACTATATTTAATAGGGTTCACCATCAAAAGGAGATAAATAGACCTTTTAGTGAATTTTAAAGTATTTATGGTTAAAATTGAACTCTTTTTCTTATTTTAAGCCTTTATCTTTTATTGGATAAATGTAAAAGCATTTAACAAAAATATATAATCATATTTTAGTTATTCATATTCATTCCTGCCAATACAATGGCTAGGCGTTAACTACCATTTAAAATAATATTATTCTATTATTAGAGTGCAACGTAAGATTTCAAAGAAACTCGTTGTTGCGTACTGGGTACGCCATCGAGCATAGCGTTACCTTTAAAGTAATATTAATATTTTATTCAAAAATATTAATAAATATGAAGAGTAAATATTCTTTATTTACCTGGGATCTTATAAATTGAATCCAATGAATTTATTTATACATGTGAAAAAATATAAATTTCATAATTTAGTTATTCCTATTAATACTCTATAATTTAACTAATAGGTTACAATGGAATTCTATATTAAGATTAATTTATACATGGGATTGGGTGTATCATAAGCTATACAAGAGATAAAATTTATTTAAAACAAATATATCAAAAAATCTCATTGTTTTATATTCTATGTTAATGAACCAATGTAACCCTTAAAATTATATTAATATAATATTAAAAAATAAGGATATCATTTCATCATCACATCCTCAGGATCCCACATAGTTTCTTTGAATTTCTTATTCCTCTCATGAAATTTAACTAGGTTTTAATTCTTATTATATACCACTTTGTATCTATGGTCTAATATTTGTACCATTTTTTATTCAAATTTTATATAATTCCCGAGAGGTAAATCCTTTGAGTTTGGTGCATTTCATGGATCTAGCACACACTTCCTCGTGAGAGATATATGTATCACATCATAACTTGAGAGAGGATAAGTGGAAGTGCCAACAGATAAGATTTTCTCCATACCCTATCAAGATTATCAAAAGATCCAATATACCTAGGGTTCATATTTCACTTATTTAAAAATCTTGTAAACTTCTTCCATCATGAAATTTTTATAAATAAATTATCACTAACGGAAAATTCTAGATCATGTTAATTATTTTCACCATATCATTTCAATCATCACTGAGCTACCTTGATGTGTAATTGAATATCTCTAGCCTTCCGTCTAATTTTTTAGATATATTAGTACCCAATATATTTCATTTTATAACTTAATCCATATATGTATGTGTTCTACACTTATTTCCATAGAGGGTTTAATAATGTTCCCTAACAATTTTCCTTTGAAAGCTATTTTGGATAGAAAAAATTACTAGAGAAGGTGTTTCTAGTGACCCCATATTTTCATACATAAATATTACATTTTTTAGATGAATATTCAATAAATTTCACAAATACATGCTTATGTACAATAAGGACTTTGTGTATTTTGATATTATAAAAATAATCTTATTAATTCACGAAAAAGCTGCATCATATCCCAAATAATATCTCCCTATTTAGTTGGTTTTAAATACATTCGCCACTTAAAACCATTCTTCATAACTTGTGGAAAGAAAATATAATAAAGGGTGAGAACAAATTATTGTTAAGGGTAAAATGGGAGATATCATTAGATATTTATATTAAATCATATGATAAGAATAAGGGTGTGATATTATTACCATAAATTAAAAATTTCATACCCAATCTTCCAACGAACATAAAAATGATTCATGGAATAATGATTTATCATTTCAAAAAAAATGATTCAGAGGAGTGATAAATAATCATGAACCATTCATGAACCATAATATTATCTTGTAAAAGTTGGGAACCATCATAGTTATAGAAACCGTTTCAAATGTCATGTATAACTACCAATACCATCAACTCATAATAAATCTGGCCATAACACGTATTTCCAATAGGGAATCAAGAACTTAAATTTTTTACCAACAATGTATCAAGAACATAAAATTATTTCCTTTATTGGATCCAGAAAATCAAATCTATTACCATAATATATCATTCACAATGTCTTATTCCCTACAATGGATCAAGTATATTGATTTTTTTCATGTAATAGATCAACCACATTTACTTGTTTCCCGTATTTATCTATGGAGATATAAAAAATTTCCCAATGAATTAGAGGCATATAACCTATAAACACCCATAAAATAATTGAAACAATACCTAAGAATTATATAAGAGAATAAAACATTCTTCTCAACATCATATAATAAACCAGTTAAAGAAAAAAAGTTTCCTGAGAATCTCATCAATTCATTATTTCATAACCCATGAAAAAATGGGATTCATAAATATATTATCATCATACACATAAAATAATATGATAAAGAATATGTATGGTATAATTGCATAAAATCACACATAAAACATAATTAACAACAATTTATGTTATCATAGATGATAATTACTTTAGAAGATTCAATAGAATATATCATGTGGAATGTACCCATCCAAATTCTCAAAAAACTTATTT
Organism: Viscum album; assembly: GCA_963277665.1. Taxonomy (NCBI): domain Eukaryota; kingdom Viridiplantae; phylum Streptophyta; class Magnoliopsida; order Santalales; family Viscaceae; genus Viscum; species Viscum album. Next base: position 474,812,143 of record OY728151.1, read on the forward strand.
AAACTATAATTTTTTTAAAAATATTAAATAAAATTATTTAATTTAAATTTAAATTGTAAATTTTTAAGTAAATATTCAAATAATTTTGTCTTTATTACAATAAGAAATTTGATTTATATTATATAAGTAAAAAAGAAAACATTCCTTTCAAGATTTGTTAGATAAAGTAAAAAAGCTACCCCATTCAAAGAATAAAATAATTCCTTTAAAACATTCTATAAAATGTCATTCATTGGAAAATATGAATTTATTCAATCATAATTAAATATTAAAAATAATATTGAAAACACATTTAGAAAACAAGGATATGATGAAAATATTTTTTCAATAAAAGAAATAAATAATGTCATGTTTCCCTTAGAAAACATGTGTTCAATATATTGAGTACTTTATGTGAGGAAAATAAAAGGAAGAAATATAATCATTAGAAATCAAAATATTAGATGAAAAAATGGAAGGTATTTATTATATAAGAATCATATAATTTCCTCGATGGAAATTCAACCGTATACAATCCTAATTAAAATAATACTAGAACAAAAACTCCTTAGCACTTTTGTAAATTTTGAATCATAAGAACCATGAAAGAATAAAAAAAAGGGACATTAAATTTCATTATCATAAGTATTTTCAATATATAACATGTAAAATGCGCTATATAAAAAACTCAAAAATAAGATAGGTATATTACATAAAAAATTTCCAAAATAAGACAATTTGAGATAATAAGAGCTTTCTACTTTGGTAATATGGGGATCAAAAAATTATCATAGACATATCAATATAGTTTTTATTATATCACCATAATATAATTCACCACACAAAGTATATATGTGGTTAATATGGTAGTTTTCTCGTAGAAATAAAAGTGAGATGAGAATTCTCATACCTCAATCCCCAATTTTAAAAACATGTTCAAATATCATGTAAATTAAATATATTTATATTAAATATGTATTATATAAATATAATAATATATATCATACCTTATATTATTTAATTATAACATTTTATTTCCAATTTGTTAACAATTATTTGTTGAAATCATTATTTCGGGTGATAACTGATTCACTTTTTATATATATCTTAATTGTGTAGTTTGGGTGCTTCTACATTTATCCTAATATAATTATATCTAAAATTTAATCATGATATAATTAGCATATATATTATTTATATAAATATTGATATTCATAAATAAAATTAAATTATAGAAAAAATGTTTACACCATTCATGGATATGGTAGTCCACACATACAGATGAATAATGTTTTCATTTATTGACAGATGGAATGAAATATAGTTAAATATTAATTTACCTTTAAAAATAATTATCATACCACATAAAATGGAATTTATTTATCAAATCCATCGTTATTATCATCCATTTAAAAATTAAATGAAAAATTAATCACATCACTTCATAGAGGTGGAAGTCAACGTGTTTACACGAGTGACGTTATCATTTTCAAATGATTTAGCAGTTAAGAAGATAGATACGATATAATCATTATAAAACATTAATTATTACATAAATATCATTTATAAACATTATTCCTAACATAATAACCATTCATAAAATATGTTTAGGGAAAATATATGTAGCTTTATGAGGAGTCGATATGTTTTATATAGACGCCAGTGATACGTTAACTTGCTATTTAATAAAAAATGGAGAATAATGGTGGATTAATAATAATGATCAAATTTAATTATATTTATTATATTTATGTAAATATTTAATTGAAAATATAATACATTATTATTAAGTAAATGAATAATAAAAAATAATGTGATTTGTTAAGTCAATCACCTCTTTTTTTAAACAACTCAATTAATTATCCTATTAGTAACCCATGGGTTGGTTTATTGGAGGAACATTACATGGATAATATCTATATGGGATTGTAAAAGAAAATATTTTAGGATTCAATAAATATATAAAGATAAAATTGTTTTGATGGAGAGAAACTAGGGGTGCACTTTTATAATTAAGGGAAGGGGTACTCTGGAGATTTCAAAAAAGGGAAAATTATAATAAATTTATTCACTAAGAAAGTGATTGAAAATAGATTATTATTATTATATGATATGTATATACGGGGTTTTAATTCAATCAAAAAATATAATTTTTACCAGTTAAATTGATGTTGTAAACTTTATATTTTGGTTCAACCCCTTAGGTAAACTACTTTAACCATTACCACGATAACATCATTTTCCATCATAAAGTGTTATAAATTCAGTTACAAGATAACTACTGGCTTATAAATAAAAAATATATGACCTTTTGGACTATATATTATACTAACTATCACATTTAAATAATTTCTATTATTTTTAAATAATTTAAAAAATATTATTTTTATAAAATTTCATGAATGTCTATTTTAGAAATATTCATTTAATTTTACATTAAATAGTCCAATAAAAAAGAATTAAATTTAATCTAGTACATTTAAATACAATAATTAATTTATATTTTTCTATAAAATTAATTTTACACTATAAATCACTCATATTATATTACCTTAACAATTTTTAAATAAATTCATTTTATATCTCTATTAATTGAATAAATATTTGTATTAGGATTGCACGGGATTTAATGTAAGGATTTAACCTCTAAAAATTATAAATAAATTACCATAACAATTATAATTTCATTATTCACACATTTAATTTTAGAATTCATTCACCACTTGATTTTTTCCTTATTTGACCATATAAGAGATATTTAAAACAAAGAGAGTGATAATTTTTTAACATTTTCTGGTTTAAATATTATATAGGTCAATATCATGGAAAAGTGTCTCTTAAATAGTTTTTTTTGAGAATAATGTGATAAGGGTAATATACCTCATCAAATAATAATTAATAAGAATAATGGTGACCTTAATAGTTATTGTTATCTTATATTAACCCTTTTTACCCCTTTCTATGGTGATAAATTTTACAAAGTTTACTATTAATATTGACCAAAAATAAAAGGGACATATTAAACAATTTTACCTAATAATTTAAAAAATATCATTCATATATCAAAATTCAAAAAGTGTAAGAATTTAATTTTATGATAATTTCAGAAAATGTGATGAAATAATCTTTTTAGAAAATCATATTTTAAAGCATAAGAATGAATTTGTTCTTAAACCATGCCTAAAAGCAATATTAGAATAAAGTCACTACATTTTAATTAATATATTATATATAAATTTAATTAAAATTATTTACCCACCGTGATTAATTTATATTATTAATATAAATAAACATTGTGCTAATAAAAACTATTTTTCAGAAATTTGTTTTTTAAGTATGAAAATATTTTTATACCAAATTAAATCAGAAAATTTATTCCAATTAACATATTTAAAATATATATAATATAATAGATCTAATTTTACTTTTTAATAATTATAAAATAAAATTTAACATTTTTAGGTCATGAAACAAATATGGTTTTCAATGAGAATATGATTTTTTCAGTATTCACTAAAAATGAAATCTTTTCAAAAAAATCCAAAAACATCACTTTAAACTAATTTTTAAATTTTTATAAAAAATAATTTTATTATATAAAATAAATTTGGTAATAACATTATAAATTATTAATAACATTATATCACAACAATTTATAATTTTTTTTGAAGAAAATGTAATTTTGGAGTATAAAATTACTTTACTAAAAATTGAGTACTTATTTCCTAATAATTAATCAACACAATTTTATTGATTATAACCCTAATATATGTTTAAAAATATTGATTGATATTATTATTTCAAACCAATATAATGGCTCGTTTATAATGGTCATATTTGAATAATAATATTTCATTAATTGTTTATTTTTAGTGTAACAAGTCTTATATTCTATAAGAAATAGTATTATTTTAAAATTATACAATGTTTCATTCTGCCACACCCCCTTAAATAATTTTCACCCTAAATAATTTTATGATCATCAATGGTTTAATATTTTAAAATTACTATTTCAAAACCCACATTGTATAAAGGAATATTGAAATTTCCCTTAAAATGGAATGTTGGAAACATATTGGTTACATGAAATAACATAAAATAGTGTTCCTATATAAGGTAAACCATGTTGGGAAGTTAAAATATGAACATGGGAGAGAAAACTAACACCTAATGACTAATATTTAGTGATAGATAACATGGCCAGGATAATGTTTTTGGCCAAAAATTCATAAATATATGATAAATGAAGAGAGCATATATTCATTAGAATGAAATTAATGGTTTAATTTTTTTATTTCATTATACACTTCCTTTATTTGTGGAATTATTTTAATATCATGATATAGAAATCGATAATATATTCTTATTTTAATTTTTTCCATATCATAAAAACAATTTCAACCTTTTTCGTGCTTTGATCAATTTTCACTTCATCTCTTACCCCATTAAATTAATAATCAAGCAGAATATTTCATACATAAAATACTAAAAATAACGTTTTATAAATCATACAACACATAAAATAATGAAAACTCATAGATATTATGTCTAGATTTTTATCAAAAGTATAATGACAAAAAACTAGTTATCCAATATGTAAAAATCATACATCAATTTCTAAAACATCATCCAAAGTTCATCTTAAAACATTCCGTAAATAGTTAACCTTAATACCCTTCCAAAATATGTCTTGAAAAAATAAAAATCCAAAAAATTATAAATATGATTACAAAATTTCCAAAATAAAATTAAAAGTAATTCCTCAAATATTAGAAGGCATATTTTAGCACCACATTCCAAATATATGAACACCTGGATCATATTTTCTCATGAAACATTGTAATGACTTAAATTTTCATAAATATTTAATAAAAAATGCATGATTTCATAAATTTAGTCTCTCACCATTACTAAAATAAAATCACATATTATTGAATATATTCTATAAATAGAAAAATCTTGTGAACTCCATCAATAATATCATAAACAACTTTATTATCATTTCACTAATCAGTTTCGAAGTAATCAATATTATCCCATAAATATCAATCATCTCTTTATCGCAACTAAAAATTATCACTTTTCTTAGTTATTGGAACAATTTACCATATTTTCTGAAATCCTTTCGGATAACTATTGGGGTATAATCCTTATATGTTTCATGATTATTATATCTAAAATATAATTGATATAATCATTGGATCATGATATATAAAAACATCATTCCTTTCACATTAATGATTGGAATGGCATAGGTCCTTCATGTTTCATGTATTTAACCATTGTGTTTGGGAATTGGCTCCAATAATTCCTATATTCCCGAGTCATGATACATTAAACTATAGATTTTACCTCTAGATACATTTTATTTTCCTTAATGTAATACTTCATTTTTACTATTTTTCTACATACCCTATAACCTTCATTTATATAAAGAAAACATATTCTGGTTCTATTGAGACATTCCCCTGAGTTATATTTCCCACATTTTTGACATGTATGAACCTAAATATTATTTCTTTTTCGTATTCATTAAACCACATCCAAATCTTTTTTCGTGTGTTAGGAAAATCACTTATATAGAGGTTTTTAATTATATAATGGAATAGTTGTTTAAGAGTAATCATATGGGTTTTCATTTCATCCCCCATTTTATTTTCTTGTTTATAAGGAAAAAATTTTCATTGTCTTTCCACATTAACATGAATCCATACTGTTCCATCCATTGACTACAAGCAAAAATAGTAGTGTGGGAATGAAAAATCACATTGAAGAATCATGAAAAAACATTAAACTAATGTCTAAATTATTACCTCTTCTATTCAATTTAGGATACAAAAGTTTGAACCTAGTTCTTTCATGACCAACATCTATTTAAATCCATTATAATTATTCATAATTAAATTGTAAACATACCATATCAAATACCATGGAGTGTCAAATAATGTGTGAATAAATGGAACACTCCCTGTAAAACATAATGATGGTTGAGATATACATGAACAACTATTCTGAGAGTTTTAATCATCGATATGAATCCATTCCAATCCGACATCAACTTTTAGTATCTAGATATGGATTACTTTCTCAGAAAACCACATAATCTCTTACTTAAAAATATTATCATGTTATCATATACTTTCACATATCCCCAAATTTTTTACTAAATTTATCTAATCTTAATCTTCATTTATGAACCAAAATGTTCTCTTATACCAAATGTAGAGACCCCATCATTTCAAAAATAAATATTATATATTTTTATATAAATATTCAATTCCTTTAAAAGAAACATTTTGAAGGACCAAAAAGTACTAGTTTCTTTATATACTAGAATAAAATATTCTAATTTCAGGAATGGTATTAAACATTTCCCACAACTATCTCACAATTTAATACCCTTCATTGAAATACCCTAAATAAAACCATTCATCATAACCTGAGGAATGGAAACATATGAAAGGGTGAGCCTAGATTCTTAGTTTGGGTAAACATGGGAGATATAAATCACTGATTATATGAAAGGATATGATAAAAAAACCATATGAGATCGTGATCATAACACACAAAGTTGATACCCAATCTGTCTAATATCATAAACATGTGTCATGGAATAAAACATTATCATTTAGAAATACATGATAAATATTGGTAATAAATCATCACAAATAAATCATGAACCATAATTTTATTTTATAAAATCATGGAAGCAATATAGGTGTGTAAACTATTTAATAGGTCAATATTAAGTAACAAGACCATAAATCGTAATAGATCAGGCCTCAACACCTGTTTCCCATAGTGGATCAAGAACATAATATTTTTTTATAAAAATTCATCAACAACATAGAATTTTCCCCATAATAAATCAAGAACATTGAAATTTTCACATTATTGATTAATAATATCAACTTGTTTCATGTAATTGATAAAGCTCAATTTCTTGATTCCTGTAATTTATCAAGAATATGGAATTGTTTCCCATAGTTATATCATGAGATATAAAGCATTACCCAATTAATTGGAGGGATATATAATATTTGTCCCACATGTAACATAATGAATACGATACATATTTTGTCCAAAAGATTATAAAACATTCATTATATCAACATATCATAACCCATGCAAAGAAAATGGACATCATAAAAATCATCCCAATTAATCATAGAATAACCCATGAAAAATTAGTGGGTCCTAATAATAAATTGACATAAATATAATGCATCTAGAGAATGAAAACTGATTCTTTCAATGTTTCATATCCCCAGTAAAATATAATTAACATCAAAGAATGTTATAATATATGATAATTCATTTTAAAGACTAACTAAATTTTTTTTTGAAGAGAATACCATTTTCCTTACAGGATAACATATTTAAAATATAAAATTATTAAAAATATAAAGGAAACCATTTATTTGAAAATAAAAAAGGAAAATTATAAAGTATTATTCAAATCATAGATTGGTTAGGATAGTGTGAAATTCAGTTCATTTCATTTGTGTTAAAAGAAAACATTCCTTTTACACTTTTTTATAAAATTTTAAAAAGTAACTCATTTAGAAAATAAGAAGAAGATTCACCTTTCAGTTATTTTGTAAAAATATAATCATAGTTAATATTTTCTTTGAAATCATATGTAAATAATAAAAACATTATTGAATGCACTTTTTGTAAAACATGGATATTTAATAAAGTGTTATTTATTTTTAAAAATGCTATAATGTTATTTTTCTTTTAAAACATTTCTTTAAATATCTTGAGTAAATAAATTGGGTAAAATGAAATGAAAACATGCATTATAAAGAAATAAACATATGATAATAAAAGATGACTGTAAATATTAGATAATGATCATATAATTAACATGATGTAAATTCAAGCATAAACAATCTCGATTTAAATTTGAAGGAAACATAAATCTCTAACAACGTTGGAATATTTTGCAAGACAATACCCATGAACGTATTACCTCAAATGAAACATTAAATTTCACTATAATATGGATATTCCATATATAAAATCTAAAACTATATTTATGAACACCTCATAAAATAACATAGGTGCTTAACATAATAAATGTAGTTTGAGATGATAAAAGCATCCCACTTTAGTAATCTCTTAATCAAAACTTCATGAAAGATGTAGAGTTATGTGTTATTTTAAATCATAATAATTTTCAACAATATAAAATAAAATCGTGCTTATTATATGCACTACACAATGTAAATAATTTTTGAATATGGAAAATGTCCAACAAAAATAAAGGTGAGAAAATAAATCCATTACATTAATTACCATCTTTCTAAGTACATGTAAAAATTACAATATAATAAATAAAAGTTTCTTATATTTTTATTCCATAACAATTATTACATATTTTATAAAATATATTATTTAATTATAAACTTTTATCACTATTTTATTAACAATTCTTCATTAATTACACCATTCCTAATGATAACCACTTTGTTTATCATATAAACTTTAGTTCGATAGTATTGTTCCTTCTAAATTGATTATGGATTAAAAAATATAATATTTTTAAAAATTATATAAATATCATATATATAATTATATTAATTGGATACATATTTAAATTCATGCATAAAATTATTACGTAGAAAAATGAATTACACTGTTCATAGAGATGGTAGGTCATATGTATGCATGAACATTGTTTCCATTTTTCAACAGATGAAAAAAAAGAATGGTAAACAACAATTAACCTTTATAGAGTATTTATTATATCATATAAATCATATTTATTAACCAAATCCATACTTATTACCATCAATGTAAAGGGAAAATAAAAAGGAATCACATCGCTTCATTCAGGTGGCAGTACACACGTATAGTCAAGCTATAAGTTATCATTTTTCAAAAGTTTTAATGTAAGAATATTGAAATTATATTATAAATAAATAATAATTATTATTTCTTAAATATAATATATAAACTTTAAAAACATCATAATAACCTTCCATCAAATAATGTGATTTAAAATTAATTGTATCCCCATGTGGAGATGTGTGTTGTACATACACACAAGGTATACATTCACTTTTTATTTGAGGGAAAATAAAATTAATGAAGGTTTTTTTATAATAATAATAAAATTGGAGTATATATATGATACTAAAGATATATTTTAATTAAAATATAATTTATTTATAGGAGAAAAATTAAGAATTAAAAAAATGTGATCTGTTAAGATGATTACAACTTATTTGAAACATGTTCTTTGGATCTATTCTTTAATAACCTAGGGTTTGTGTTTTTGGAGGACCATAACCTATATATAATTTATATTGTAGTGCATAAAATATTTTTTTAGGGTTTAGTTGAGGTTTAGGACTTAATTTTGTGTGAATATGAGAAAGGATGGGTGTCCTTTTCTAATTGAGGGTAGGGGAACTCATGGGATTTCATAAAATAGTAAAATATAAAAATTAATTTTATAAATTGAAGCATAATAACTGAATTTTATTAAAATATTAGTTATTATGGGTTGGAAATACAATCCAAAAAATAAAATTTATATAGGTTTAAGCGGTGTTTAATTCCATATCATTTGGTCTAACCCTATAATGACCAAAATTTAAACTTAACTACAGTAACATCTTTTTCACACTTAAATGGTTATAATTTTCCTTAATGTGTAAATATTAGATCATAAGTTTAAAAAAGATTAGATTTTAGATATTATATTGTCCAAATTTTGATCTTTCCTAATTTTTATTATCTTTAATTAATAATAAAAAATCTAATTTCCACAAAATATCGGTAATGTTAATTCTTGAACTATTAATTTAATTTAACATTAAAGACACCAAGAAAAAATTTAAATGAAAATATAATACTTTTAAAAGATATTAATATGATATACATATATATATATATAAATATTTGTGTAATACTACAAATCAGTCAAATTATATTATTTTTAATTTTTATGAAATCATTTATTTAATTTTCCAATAAATTAAATATATATTATATTAGCATTCAGAAGAATTTAAGTTAATTAGTTAGTAAGTAAATTTTATAAATAAATTAAAATAATGAATATAATATCTTTATTCAAAAAATTAACATTAATATTCAATCACTACTTTATTTTTCATTAAGAGAACACTTGAGAAAAAATTATAACGAATAGAGTGGTAATTTGTAACCTTTTTATTTAAATATTATATTGGTCATTTTCATGGAAAAGTTTACAATATATAATTAAATTTTGATAATTTTGTGGTAATTTTAAAATTTATGACATACAATAATAATTAATATGAATAATGATGACTATATCATTTAGTATTAGTATATTTTAACACGATTTACCCTTTAATGATGTGATAAATGTTAATAAAATTATTTTTAATAATGAACTAAAATAAAAGGATAATATTTTATAAATTTGAGACACTAAATTAAAATAATAGAATAAAATTATTATATTAATTTTATATAAGTTTAAAATTTTATTTTAATGATAAGGCCACAAAACACAATGAAAACTAATTTTTTAAAAAGTGCACTTTTAAGCATAAAAATGAATTATTCCTATCTCATAGCTAAAAAAATATTATATGAGTATTAAAACATTTAATAAAATATATAATATATAATTTTCATTAAAATAATTAATCAAAAGTGATTTTTTTGATTTATTATTATAAAAAATACATTATGCCCAGAAAACATTTTTTTTAGGAAAATGATAATATAAATAAATTATACTAAATTCAACAATAAAATGTATTCCAATTAATATAATTAAATTATTAATAATATAAGAGATCTAATTTTCATTTTAAAAAAATTTAACATAAAATGGATCATTATAAATTCTTGAAACTAAAAATACAGTTGTAAGTGAAAATTAGTATTTTTCACTATTAACTGCAAAATTAACCATTTCAAAAAACTCCCAAAAATTCAATCTAAAATAAAAATGAAATGGTGAAGAAATGAAAATCATTTTATCGAATAATTTTTATATAATTTTTAAAAATAAATTATAATATTCTCTCACAAAAATAAATAAATAAACTTTTTTAAGAAAATGTAATTTTGAAACCAAAAATAACATTACTATAATTTGAGTTCTTTTTTATTTAGTGTTAATAAATTTATTTTTGTTGAGTGGGTCTATTATATATATTTCATAATATGGTTAATAATATTAATACCCTATAATTTAATAGAAACTTTATAATGGTCATATTTAAATAATAATATTCTGTTTGTTTATTAGTGTTACATGCCTTATATGCTATTGAACAAAGTATTATTTTAAAATCTCAAGGTGTTTAAATATTGATCCCAACTACCTTTGAAATTGATTGAAAAATATATCTTCTAGAGTATAAATTTTCTTTCATACTAACCAAATATATAAGGATGATGATCAATATTAAAACTAAAATCTATATGCAGATCTTATTGAAAACTTTTCTAGATTATCAAGGTAAACCTCATATCCAGATCAGATTCAATAGAATGGGGTACTCCATGTAACTGTAGAAATTAATTAATATAAAACCTATAATTCAGGTCTATATAAAATTTGTATCTAACTGTAATGACATGTGTTGAATTTTCAAGGTGATCTACTACAACCCAAATATAAGTATATACATTACAAATTTTGGGGAGTCTGATGAAAAAATCAACGGTGATGTATTCCAATTTCGATTCTGGTATGATAATGGTTGTAACGCGCACTTATATTTCTCTCTATCGGTCTTAATTTTTAGAAATACCATGCACTAAGACACATAATCATAAATATCTCTCATGATTTTATCCCACTAAAAATTGTCTTTTAAATATCTAAAATCATGGTACTTCCTGGATGAATGGAGATTGATGAACTATGAGCCTATTCTAAAAAATCCTTCCAAAATTTTTGGTTTGATAGAACACATATATGGTTATTGAACGTTATCATTTTATCACATTCAATGTTAAATTTTTGAATATTTCTCACTGAATTTGACAGCTATACATCTTTCTTATGTGCCTCTATAATCATCACATGGATGGATGGTCGAACACACTTTTGAGAAAGATAGGATTTTTACCTTTCATTCATGATTTCAACTTCCATACTTTAAAAAACTTGTAATATAGGATAATTTATTATCTTGATCTTATATAATATATCATGATCCTTTTGAACAAGATAATATTTCACCTTGATCACTTTGCAAAGGTGGTAAAGTATTGTTCAGTCATAATCTTTTATTCTATCCAACAATCTTTTTTTCTGCATATTTAACTCTCTTATGTGAAAATATACATTAATAATTAATTATCAGAATATATATAATATATTTGTATGAAAATATAATTTCTCCATAATATTAATTAAAAAATCAATAAAACTATCTCCAAATCATGAGTTGGGTAATTTTTTATCATGAACCACCAGTTATTGTGGGTCATAATATATCACTATGTCATTCTTCATGAGAAAACCTCCCAATCCCTCCATTCATGTATCACTAAAGATCACAAAACATTATCCAATGTAGTGTAATATAAGTATCGGTGCACTGGGTAACATTTTTGTTTAAATTTTCTTCACACTCAATTATCCAAAGGAACTTGGATCCCTTTTGAGATAACATGGCGAGTATACTGGACAACTGTTATAATTTTTCCAAAATGTGTCAAAAATATCCTAAAAACCTAAGAAAACTATATCTCTTATTTATTATGGTTGGTATGGTCTAATTTTCAATAACTTGTGTAATTTATGGATCTACAAATATACCATTTATTGAGATCATATAATCCCAAAATGAATGTACTTGTAGAAAAAAATAACACTATATTTTTTTATACATATTTTCATTCCTTATAGTAATCTGTAAAATTTTCAATAAATCTTCAGTATATTATCTTTTCCTTGAATATATAAGAATATAATATGCAATTACAACCACAAACTTCTCATGGTAATATCATAAGGTTTTATTTATTAAATCCATTAAGATAGTAGATGACATTAGTTATAATAATTAGAATCATTATATATTCATACTCTCCATTCCTTTTATGGAATGTTTTCTTGTATATATCCACCTTTTAGAAGATAAATTGATTCTATCCATAATGAATTTAAATCTTTTAAATGTATTGATCTCCACATAGTTGTTCAAAATAGTCTTCAATATGGGGTATATAATAATTTTTCTTGATAATGATCTTGTTATGTACTAGATAATAAATGTATAGTCACATTAGTATATGATTCTTCTTAACAAATAGAATTATTTCACCCCATGGTGATACACATGGAAAAATAAATCCTTTTTTAGGATTCTCTACGATTTTTTTCTTTAATACTTTCAACTTAATTAGGTCCATTCTATATGGATTCATTGGAATAGATGTAACCTTAGGCATTAGTTCAATTGATAACTCAACAACACAATTAAATGGAATACTATAAAACTATTCTAAAAATAAATAAATAACTCCTACACAATTGGACTATCATCGATGTTGAGTTTACCCCCAATAATATATTATAAACTCCCTTTTTTGATTTGAATCAAGACCCCTAAAATGGATGATATTTTCATAGGAAGTTCATACTAATCGTCATGCTGGGAGATGATCATAAGTTTGTTAAAAACATAAAACAAGAAATTTTTTCATCTATAATTTAGGTTGGATTTATATAAATAAAGTTAATAAATTCTTAGTGTTACATCAAATTTAACCATAAAAATAATAATGAGATTTGAAATATTCACATTTCGATAATCTTCAACTAAATGAGATTCACAAACTTTAGTTGTGATCATCATTAAATTTTGAGTTTTCACAAAACATTCAACATCTAATCATTGAGGTGGTGTTGTGATACTCTTAAAATAATTCAAATATAATTGAGTGGGTATATCTAGAATCAAATAATATATTTTCAGTTCTAAATAGGATGATAAGTATGATTTTCACCAACCCATTGTCCACATCAGTAGTTGTTATTGGTATAAATTTCTATTTTACTATGGTATTAATAGGTAGATAATATGAATAATATTCATTTAATATTCAATTTGAACACTGGTTATCATAATTACCATATTCATTCCATTTAAACCTTGGAATATGGGTGGTACAATCTGTGGATATTTCACTTTATTCACTTACTTAGTTAGCTTTGTCCCATATTTTTGGCATTAATCCACTCAATGTACATACTTTACACATTTTAAACACCTACTACTACCATTAAGACAATTTTCTCCATTTTTTCTTCCCCAAATCATTCATAAAGGAATAATCATTTTCTTCTCTCCTTGGTTTTTATAATATATTTTTTCATTCAATATTTATTTTCTTATCAGAACTATGATATGGATAGGTTACTCCAATATCCATTTCAACCTTGATTACATATCAAATGATTTATTTATATATACTAATGTATATTATGGATAATTCCATTTGGATAACTTATTTTAATTCATATAATAATTGATCAACCTAACATTTAGGGTTCATGATAATTCCAAAAGTCTATAAAGAATGTCTTGTATAAGTTTCCTTATCAATAATAATCTATTCACCATAATTTTATATTTTCTGAAGGTTTTACTTCTCAAATTTTATATTAATAATTTGATGAAAACAATTATTCACAAATAATCTTTTAAACTCATCTGACTCAATGAAGTGAATTTATTCTTATTACATGTTCCTAATAATATGACACCATTCATCTACCTCACCATCCAAATGATATATATCCAAAATGAATTTTACATGCTCTAAATAGTTGAAAATAGGAAATATCATTTTAAGGGTACTGATTAAGTCCTTAGAAACTAGTTGATAAGTGAAACCACTAATATAGTGTGTTCATTGCCTCATGAAGGAAAAAAAACATGTTTTTACCTTATTTATTAAGTTGGAAGCATACCGTGATACAAATCGTGATAAAGTTGTTTAAGCATACCAGAAATATTTTTTAATCCATCACCAAAAATGTTTTTCCTTATAGAGAAACATATTTCATTTTCTATCTCATTTAATATTAACACGATTATTTAAATTTTAGGCCATTAACTACAACCAAAAATCAAAGTGTTAACAACAATAATCATGGTGGTAATCCACATAATCATGAAAAATAATTTATTAGATGAATCCTATTTTTAATCTATGAAACATGTTATTATCCTATTCCATTTATGGTCATCGTCAATTCAAATCTGTAATGATGGTTTTTAAATAAAATGTGAATTAACCTATGAATATCCCTTGGGTGTGTCTAATATGGTTTATAATAAGGGAACACTCATCATGCACCAGAATGATCGATGAGATATACCTGACTAACAATTTTTTACTTTTATTAACCATAGATTCATCTATTCTAAAACCATGTCTAATTGTTCTATCTAGACATGGATATTTTTTTATAAAAACCACAATTATTTCTTTAACATATCATGAATCATTATCTTATACTTTGGATTATCCATAGGGATCTCACTACAGTTTTCTCATTCTAGTTTCCAAATGTTAGTAAACCTTTCCCTAATACCAACTATAGTGACCCATACTTTTTAAACATAGATAAAATATCCTACTAGATAAATATTCAACAAATTACATAAGGTAAGACTCCATAATTATTTAGGTCTATCACCATAGAAAATGTAGATACATAAACAACTTCTTCATAAGTGAAATACATATCTATTAATATTTTCATTATAATTATCACCCATATTTGAAATATCACACATTATACCATTCTTTTTAACCTAATGAAAGGAAAAATAAGAATAGGTGAGCTCTAATTCTCAATAATGGAAAAAAGTGGGATATCAATAAGCACATAAACATAAAATGAGGATAACGGTATGAGAATATTTGTATAACATTTGAAAACAATACCTTGTATATCATTGATCATAATCATTAATCATGTTATAATCATTGGTGATTCATAAGACATAAATCATATATAAATCAAAGAACACAGTGCATGAGATTATAATATAGATATAAGAGATGTGTGTGTGGAATACACATAAGAATATAAATTTATTTCATTAATAGTAAATGATTACTTTAGAGACTATTATAGTGGATTTTGTTCACTCCCCAAACCATCATAGTTGTTTTTATTTATTCCTAAAAAAATTATAGTGGATAGAGTCCCTTACTGAACTTGGATAACTCCCCATTTCAATCCTTTTTATATATTGAGATATTAATATTTCTCAAATACATTGTAAGGATGTTTAATTTTTGTACAACCCATTAAATAATGAAAATAATATATAAATCTTTTAAAAATTCAAAAAACTGTCACCATATCATCTCAACATTAATTATTTAAGGAAAATGGTTTCAATAAGCATTTAATCATGTCATATAAAAAAAATGGGAATCAGAAAAATATTTACGTTATAATCATAAATCATCTATATGGGTAATAATAATTGTATCATTGGATCATACCCCATTTAAAAATTAGTATACATCAAAGGATTCTAACTTATATGGAATATTATTTTATAAGATCACTTAGAACATTTTTTTTCCGAAAAATACCCTTTTAAATTTAATGCCACTTATTTTAGAATCACCCCCATAATAAATAGTAAAATTTTATTGAAAATAAAATTGGGAACATCTATCTTAATATTAAAATAATTCAGTTTTTATAATGGAAGGATATTTTAATTAGGTTGTATATGTTAATTCAATTATTACTTTCAAATTTTTGATAAATATTCAAAAGGTCCTCATTAAGAAAATGATAAAATGATTCCTTTTAAAAAATTTCATAAAAATTAATACATGGTTAAAAATTAATTTAAATAATCAATGGATAATAAAGAAACATTCTTGGAATCATATATAGAAAACATAAACATGGAAGAGAAATCATAGTGGACCAAAGTGATAAATAATTTTGATTTTAACTAAATATTTATTTTGGAATATTAGGTACATAAATAGAGAGAACCTAAAAATAAACAATTTTTTTTCAATAAATAACTAGATTAAAAAAATGAGATTATTGAGATGATGATCATGAAATTTCATCATTGGAAGTGTAATCATAAAAACTCTTGATAAAAAATGAGATTATAACAAAAAAACCTGACCACATTTGAAACTTTTAAATAAAAACATCCTGAAAGGGAGAACTATATATAAATATATTTATATCAATAGTATTTTAATTAGTAAAATCATAAATAAATTAATTGTAATTATTTACACCTCATAAAATAAACAAGTTGTAATATGTCATGTGTCTCATAGAAGTCAAAGTGAGATTAAAATTCCTTACCTCAAGATCCAATTACTTCAAAATCACATTAACCACCTATAAAATAAGTTTAAATTTATTATAATTCTATATAAAAATATTTCTTAACTATAATATCATACATTAACCACTTATAATATATCAACATCCATTTATTAATGATTCCTTATTAAAAAATTTATTTCTGGGTGTTTACTCTTTTGTTTTTCAAAAGAGTTTTTGTTTGGTAGTTCCAATAATTAAACTTTGATCACATTTCCATAATATTCCTAATTTTATTCAAGGTATAAATATAATATATAGTAATTATATTTATATATATTGGCATTCATCTCTAAAGGATACAAATATGAAAATGAATTACATTGTTCATGGAGACGGTATGTTGTATGTACGCATTAACGTTGTTTTCACTTTTCGAATAATGATACAAAAGAAAGGTAAATATTAATTCTATATCCAGATTTATTATAATATCATATATATCATATATATTTTTTAAATCCTTCCTTACGACCATCCCTGTAAAGTGTAAATGAAAATCTAATTGCATCACTTAGTGGAGGCGGTAATCCACATGTGCACACAAGAGATGTTATCATTTTCCTACTGATTGGAAGGTATGAAGGTAGATTTAATATTATAATTACATATGTATAATTATTTATTAAATAAAATATATATAAATTCAACTCCTAATTATATCCATTCCTGAGAGGAGGTGATGAAAAAAAAATTACATGAATTTGTGAGGTGGTAGTCCACCATACACATTATTTCTAATTACGTTTTCCTTTTGATAGAAGAGGAGATTAATATAGGCCATTAAATCAAAAATAATAACATCTCCATATATTTTATATTATTTTTTTATTAAATTTTAAATTATTAATACATATTTTAATTTTGTAAAATAAATTTAAAAAAGAAAGATCATGGTGAAGTAAATTAATTTCACTTAGAAAAACCACGTTCGGATATCTTATTAAATAGAATAGGGTTTTTATTTTGGAAATATATATATATATATATATATATATATAAATTGTAAAATGATTTTAGGGATAGATTATGGTTAGTATTTTTGTTCTAAATGGGGTAATAGGTGTGAATATGTTAGGGGGTTTGGTTCTCTATTTTAATTAATGTGAGTTGCACACTTCTAATATTTAAAAGTGTTAAAATAATATCATTTTAGTGTCATGAAAAATGGCTTTAAAATAGTTCATATTAAAATTTTATAAGGATAATCCCAAAATTATTCTATTCAATTTGGTTTTATGAAATATTTATTCTATTTTAACCCTTATCAATATATATTAATCCTTGGAAAACAAGTTTTGACCCTTACTATGGAAACATATTTTTATTGTTTTTATTAGTCATTTTGACCAAAAATATTTATTTGACCTCAATAAACAATATCAAGTATGATGATTCCAAATATGTAAACCATTTTAAAAAATTCAATACATAGGAGTGGGATGGTATAATTTAAAATTATTTCTTCAAAAGTGATGAAAATAATTTTTTCAAAGAAAATGGTTTCTAGGTATAAAATGTTTTTATATCAAATTTAAAAATAAATTTTATTATAATGAGAAACATTGGATTAATAATAGTATAAATTAATTAATTTTTATTTTAAAAGTATTTAAAAAATGAAAAAAATTAAAGGCTTTAAATGAAATAACAATTTTTTTAAAAAAATGTTATCTTTCATTATCAATAAAAAAATAGCCTTTTCCGAAAATTCTCAGATAATTTATCTAATATAATTTTTGAATATTTATTTGAAAAATTATTTTCATTTTTGAAAATTAATTTTTAAATAGTGTAAAAAATATAATTTTAAAATATGTTCACAGGACGCGATGAATCTTATTTTTAGAAAAATTCCATTTTGATCATAAAACTAGACTTATTGTTATCAAATTACTATTATACAATATTATATAAATGATAAAAAAATTTGGATTATATAATATAAAAATTTCCATAAAATATTTCTCCAAAAAAATATTCTTTTAATTTATTGACACAGTGCATGAGTGAAACATTTTTTTCAGAAAAATATTTTTTTTTCTTTTAAATAAATTTTATTTTCATTTATAATAAATTAATAACCAATGTATTTATATTATAAGTGATTAAATAATGTAAATTTTGAAAATTTAGTTAGTCATATGAATACCCACCAATTTAATGGAAAGTTTAAAATGGTATAACATATTGTAGTTTATTTATACTTGAGGTTGAGTGTATCACAATCCATCGAGATAGATAAATTTATTTAAAAATAAATATATCATAAAATATCTGGGTTTTAAATATCACGCTTATATTGTGTATTTTTTCTGGTAAAATAAGTTCATTCTATGGAATATTGACATCCCACATGCCCAGACTCTAAACATGAGGACCGACTGCCTAGTGAACTACACTAGGAATACACATTCATTGTGAACTTTCATTGAGCATCATGGGTGCACCCTCCTTCATTACTAAAAATTTGGATTGATAGATAAAGTAGGACCATATAATCTTATGTTTTCATACATAGTGAAAAAATGACATCATATAACTATTATTTATTTAATTCATGACTTTTATCATCTTGAGAACTCATAGATAGACCAAATATCCATATCATTATTTAGCCTCATCATTCAATTCTAAAAGATTTATTTGAATCTACCCTCATTTTCATCAATCATAAAATATGCTTTGGTAACCAACAATTATCTTAGTTAATCTGATTTGTGGTTTTAGAATCTTATTCAGACATCACCTCATCGGGTGGCTATTTATAATGAAAATTTTGGGCCCGATGATTGATTGTGAGAGGTTGATGTAATTGTTAAATCCATAATGTCATAAGGTTTAATTTGTAAATGAACCCCATTGTTCTCACATCTTTGATAAATACGGACCTCCATTCCAAATTCAGTAAGTCATTTTGGGTTTCAAACACAATTAAACTTAAGAACTCACATTATTCAAGAAGATGGGTGTTTGGGGTCATCACACCCTATTTGGGGGAATTATTTCCTATTCTAGTAATCTCTTATAGATTTATAATATGTTTATGATTATTTATCAATTCATGATATGGGGCTAGTTACCGTAAAATAATTGGGTGATATATTCTTATACATGTAAGAGGGTGTTCTATTAATAATGACCTTTGTATGAATAAAATATCCTTTATCTAGTTCCAGTTATTTAATATTAATGGGTTACCACTTTTCAATATTTTTTTAATGCATGTTACCAAGAACTATGGAGTTTTATTTATCTAATAAAATAATTGGTATTTCACAAATGGGATTGAACAGCCAAGTGGATTCCTACATATCCTGTGAAAATATGATTCAAATACCAGGTAGTTTTTTGACATATTTTAAGGTTATTTGATCTGTCTACACCATTAAATTTAAATCTTTTTGGTGAGGATGCATATGAGGTCACTCAGGCATTAGGTATGGAGATCAGGAATTAAGAAGGAATCCTATGTATCCAACTTATAACTAAAAACATTGTCTTCATAGTATTTTCTTTCCACAACTGGTTGATGAATGGGACACATAATCAACAAATTTCTGGGATATTTCCACTGCCTTTATCAATATGGTTATGCTATGGGGACCTACACCAAGGAGAATACCTAGGCAAGGAGGCATTTATACCATATTGTTGAATATGGATTAAATAGTACTATTATCCTAATCAGGGGAAATTTTATTATTCTATAGATTTGATAGTTTCAAATCCCTAATCTCATAAGGTTCATGCTCTCTGTGAGAAATAAGAAATTGTAGGTGATTAGTCGCACTACATATCAATGTGGGGATTATTTCATAAATAATCCCTAATATATTTCTTGATATGGATCCCATCACTAATGAAATTATCCTACATGACATGATTGGGTATGAAATGGAGTTTTAATTGTTCGACATCATCTCTAACCCGTTGATGGGTTTAAGGTACCCGATGAAATAGTCAGGGCTTGCAATAAACAATTTTTTTTATATAAAACCATTTATCACCCAATGAAGGAAATGAAAGGATGAATGAATCATTGGATAATTTAGGTTCATGAGTTATTTTGTTTGGGGATATCGAGTGTCTTACACCAGGTTAGATTCCCATTATATATATCTAGCCCTTATCCTATGATGCATAACTAGTGAGGACTATTATTGGTTGATTGATCATGCTTTTATGGAATGAGGATATCATAATACATGTAAGGTTTAATGATTTCCCATCTCTAGACCATTTTGGGAACCTCACATATGAAGGGGGGAATGATCAACCAATAACTCATGGTTGTGGATTCACATGGTTCATGATTATATGTCCAAGTATTATTTCTAGACAAGGCTAAAATGTCTAAGGGTATCTACCTAACATGTATAGCGTGCCTTCATGATATGTATTGTGTGTCTGCATATCTGGTATGTAAGATTTTATGTAAACAAAATCACATGTCTAGGGTCCACTGCATAAATAAGGTGACATGTTATGAGGTAATTTCATGATCTACTTGGCATGTCTGACGCACATCACATGATTAATTAACATATCACACAAAATTCATTACCCCTTTATATAAAGATCTATTTATATACCACTTCATGAAGATTATGTATTTTTCAGACTTTTTCTTGGAAATGCCTCAGAAAAATTTTATGTGTTTTCTTATTGAGGTGTTGTCCAATTAAGATGACATGTTAAAGGTCTTTCTCAGGATACATCAGACATGTTAAAAATCCTTTTCATGATAAAAAAATGAACACACATAGTGTGTACACATATAAAATAATATATTAAGTCACTAACTAAAAACTGTTAGGAATAATACTCCCGATATCATGTGATTATTTACTCCAAGAAGTTCACTCTCAGTTCTTTTTATGTCTTTTTCTATGTTTCTTTTGGTATTTTATAGGAATAAACACCTCATATCTATGCTCCTTTCTATGATAAATAATTATCACATCGTAGATTGATTCAATGGATAGAATCAAATGGTCAAACTATACTTCATTAGTGACTTCATAATTATGTCGAATGAATAATAGAGACAACATTATCACTATTTCATTACCATATTTCTTTATCCCATGGACTCTTAAGGGGGCTGCATAGGATCAATATATTATGATGATTTACTCTCACTTGATTGATTTATCATGTCCAAAATCTTTAATGAGATCGGGACGAAATGTATGTGAATATTCCTGAGATCAATTCACCTATTAGTGAGGCTTTCACATGATAGTGGAAGACTTTTCTATGAGGAACTACTTGAAATTTAATGGATCTCAAAATATTCATAACCGCATTGAATGAAAAATTTTGTAACTACCTTAATATATTTTTTAGTCCTTTTAATATTTTATTTACAAATACTCTGGGGTTTTAACAACTATTTTCCATCAATTCATTTCATGATGTAATAAGAATTTCAAATGATATTTCTGTTATTAATCTGGTTATATGAAGTTATTTTCATGGTCATTAACTAATCACACAAAAAGAGTAACCACATCACATGAAAATAAATGTAACTCCCTTCATATGATGACTATATCCCTTTTAGATTTTATTATATGAATGGGTTTGTTGATTATAATCTTCATATCGTATGATCGAGAAGACTCATCTGGGGGACTTAACATTGCCTGGAAGGTTATATAATGGGAATTCACATGATCAGAAATAATTTTTTGTGGGGCTTCCCATTTTCATGAAATGGCCATTCAAAGTACATGACTCATTCACATGATGTTCCTAGGTTCATGCAATCCCAAGTCACATTAAAGGTCACGCGGTTCACATGACAAATGCAATAAATTCCCATTTATCCATGATGCTATATTAAATCATTTATATATAATACAATATGTATAATTCATGTATTTATTCATTCAAATGATTTTTAATTCTCATTTGGTGAGTGTCAACAAATTTACCCCTCATAATCCTAGATTGAAGTGACAAAAAATAAGTTATGAGGATGTAAATTTCATCCCAAATGTCATTGGATTCCACTGGGTTGTATTCCTATTCTGTTTAAGTTTTTTACATACTATTCAAATTCCAAAATGTTCACTACATATAAGGTTTGAGAGGCCAGTTATTTCCCTGGTAACCCAAAAGCTTTATAGGTCTCATGATTTCGTATCCAATGCGACTACTTTATAGGAACCCATTATGAGAACCATTTTCAAGACTAGTTCACATGATCTCATTACATGACCACTTCAAGTGATCGCATTCTTTACATAACTCTCTCAATAAATCATTGAACTCGTTAATGGTAATTTAATTGATATGTGATACACACCCTTAGCCTTAGGTTTTCCTTGTGTGCTTCACGAGTCCCTTAAGGGTTATCCCATGATCCCCTTATCATTATGTGATTCATGTAAGCTTCACATGGTCAAACAAAATCATGTCTAAATATATATCATGATATTTTTAGATTTTATATGGGTCATCCAATTAATGAGGCCAGTAACAGGTCATGCAGTTTCAAGCCCTCATATAGTTGAGAACGACATTACCGATACTTAATACCATTTTTTTGAAAAGAAGTTTTTTTATGGGCTTATACTAATTGAGCATAAAAACAATACTCTGTATAAAAACTACATTTATATAGATTTTGCCTCCTAGATGACATTTCCATTCCTTTACATGACTATAATCTCCAATATCATTGGTTTTCACTATATCTTGACTATATTCAAATGATATTTTTTAATGATTCAAGTATATTTGTTTCACGGTTCTATGGGCTACCAAATCCACTGGATAATTCCACACTATGTCTATTTGGTAATGATCTCAGTAATAAAATAATTTCATAGAGTTGAAAAAAACATACTCATCTCCTATATGGAACGACCAAAACATGGCTATAGTAAAATATGGGATTTGTGCAATAGTGGTAATTTCTCTGTGGAATGGGCATTGTCATTCTGGGTTAGGTTGATTTATGCATATAATTTTTCTATCAATTTCATTCTGTCCAATTTTATGGGGGATATGGATTTCTCATTTCATCATATACCATTAATTGAAACTCCATAGAGATATGATTCAGGGTAGGTGTCTCAGCACAAACTCATTTCATCAAATCTATTATGGTGTAGGATCACCCTATGGTATATTTATTATCATGGAGGAATAATTCCATTCAGGTAAATGCATGATAAAATCCACCCTACCATATAAATTTGGGATGACCCTAAATAGACTCTAACCATGGAACATGAAATGCATACCATAATTGAGGAGAATTTAAAATGGTGTCACACATATGATCTATTATTTCATTCTAATACTGGATCAACATCTTCCTTTATCAATTCGGAGATCAAAAAACTATGATACACCTGAATTTCATCCATTCTCAACAAGTTTAGGATCGAATGGGATCTTATGGGGGCCTTTTAGAAGACATATAATATTCATTTGGTTGTATAAGGTGAAATCAAACATATATAAATTTATTTGGTTAGTGTTTTTTAAACATGTTTTTTTAATGGATGGATTTTTATTTTTAGGGAGCAATTATTGGAATATGAGCTAGAATATTAGTGATATAAGTATGAATGGTAGGAGGGAAACCACTCAACCAAGATTTTTCAACCCTCATTCAACTTTATCATCATCCTAGAAATCTTCAATAGGGTATTCTTCATTAATAGATCAATATTTTCTTTTCATTATTTATTTGGATGGATAGAAGATCATTTTAGGTTTTCCAGGTACCATAACACTACCAAAATTACCCATGTTATTTCCCTAGTTACTAGACATTTCAAATATTAATAAAAAATAAATTGGTGTTAGTGGGGTCATTGATTCATTGATCTGGCATAACCATTTCTATTTAATTACTTTACCCACATCTACCTAGTTGGTTATTCACAATGGTAATGGTTCCCTTGTAGAGAGATCATTTAAAATCACACATTAAGATGGAATTATTACTGCTTATGTAGATGATCTAGTCATCTATGAGAAATATTACCCTTATTAATTTATTCATTAGTTTCAATGTATTGAAAGAGTGTATCCTATTCTCTTATAAATAGTGTGTGGATAACAACATTGTGGCCTCATTTTCAATTATTGGATTATATCAGTGCATGAGGATTCAGATGTTGAAATAATTCAACCTTTGGAATATTCCCCTACATTTCTATCTTGGTATTATTTAAAATCATAGATGGTTGACAACCATACTGGTATACTGAATAGAATAATTCATAATGTGGACAAACATTTTTCTTTCCTAGTCCCATTTATTGTGGATGTGATGTATATGATTTAAGGCTCGAGAGATACACTAAGGAAGATCTATCACCCTATTGATGAGTATCTCATTGGTTGGAATTGGGTTATTGAGGTAGCCATCCCCTCAGTACCAAAACTATATGATGCACTGGTTGGAGTGAGTATACATGAGGCATATTATTCTCTTCCTCATCAGCTCAGCAAAAATAAATTCCTATGTATTCCTAATTAACCATAATTCCCATAGAACTCTCTCTACAATGCTTATTGGGAGATGAGTTTCAGGAAGACTAGTGTGTTAAAAAATTCATGCCCTGATTACTGATACTCCCTTGGAAGAGATCCATGGCCAAGAGGAACACCTTCTTTGGATCTTTTGGGATTTTGGAGAAGGAGTCATAGAATACTAACCATTATATGTCATCGTGCTACATATTTTCTTAGGTTTGAAAAAACTATCCAATAACAATAAATTATTACAAAACATTGATGATAGAGTTCTCTAGTCCAATCCATGATGGAAGCTTCATAGGTTTTAGAACATAGGAATCCAAAAGTCTCTAAATTTTGTTCTCAAATGTGTTATTTCACCACAAAAAAACATAATATGATGTGATCATAGATCATGTAAGGTCTCATATATTAGAATCTTTATCTCTATTTTAAACCACAATAAAAGTCCATGAAGAGTTTTCCTCTATAATTGAGAAACTATTTTCCTATGGGGATGTTGGAGGAAATGGAATTGAACTCACGTAAGTATTCAATTGATTTCTCCTATCAAAATATGGTTCATTTAGAAAACCTAGTAGACCATATTTTATTATGATACAAAAATTTACTTTTATATCCCATTTCTTTTTAAATAAATGGATAGACTCTTAATATTGGTGATTTGTTCATATTTTTTTTCATAATCAATGAAAAAACCATCATGTTTCACAAGTTTTTGTTATGATTTATTTCATTCATAATGTGATGGTATTTTATTAGACCAGGGTCATATAGATCATCATAGGAATCGACCCTTCTTGTAAAACCAGTTATATCCAAAACATGAAATAAAGCACTTGAATCTTAACATACCTTTTGGGATAATTTCCCATGAATGATTAATTCATAACCATCCTCATTTATTTATCAACTTCTATCACTAAAATATCACCTGATTCAAAGAATAATTTTGGTAAATATGTCTCATTGGGAATGTCCTATCACTTTTCCCAATGTAAGTGGAATTGGAATCCATAACATGATGTTTTTTGGGGACAGATAATGATCCCTACAATATTTTCATAAATTTTTTATATTTCCCTAAATTATTCATAATATTTCTATAGGGAAATCATAACAGGTATGGAACTGTATTTTTATTAGGACACCCTTTATGGTTTTTTCATGATGACATGTTTTGTTCCTTTTCAACTTCCTAGATTCTCAACATTTCCAGAATGATTAAAATGTGTGTCCAATGATCAGAGACTAAACTTTTTCATGGTTTTCCCTTTCCTATTATCATCCTATAAATAATTTTGAACCTTTCAATTTTTTTATTCTTTGATGCATGACCATTATGTTTCAATAATTTAGGATCATCTACATGAAACCAGTTGTAACTGTATTTTATTTTCTTCTAGATTGGGTCTATAGTTTCTTATTTTAATAATGAATATAATCGATAAAGGATGGGGATTTATAAAGTGTTTAGACACCACCATACCATTTACATGATTATAAATAATGTTTTTTGATGATGTTCTCAACCACCCAATATCCCTTATATGATGATGAAGGGTGGGTATTCATGAAAGGCTCATACACCTCATGTCCTTGTTGTGATGATGAAAGATGTGTACTATTTAATGGTTTAGACACCCCCCAATCCATTCAGAAATATGGTTTATTTTATGGCGTTTTAATGTTGGTGATTCCATTTCTGTGTAGATAATTGGAATATGTTTTTTGTAAATCATTTCATCAAGTATTTGAACTAAGGGGGGTTGAATTAGTCAGACACATTTAGGATAATTAAAAAAACTCCAATGTGTCGAGTTCCACTATGATATTTTCAGGGTTTATGAGGAATGGAGATATTTTATAAAAGGACTATGTGACTCCAGTTTATGGGTATATGGAACTTATCAATAAATGAATTTTATATAGTTAAACAAAGGGGTCCCCTCTACTTTCCTAGGGTTGTGGTAGATTTATGAATATTCAACATTAGGATAGTGAAGTAGAGTATGGAAGAAAGATTATCCTAGGAGGCTTACCACACATTGGGTAGTTATGTTTATGATTTTGATTCCTAGTCCTAAATCTTGTGTTTTAAAGTTTCATGGTGTGGGCCTCCAAAAGGTTGAAGAATAGAGTACCACATTACTACATTAATAATGAGTACAATACATAGTGATGTATAACTAATGATGTCAATTCCACTAGAAATATTTGGTTATGGGGATTCTAAATAATGGTATAATAATATCTGATTCAACTTAAATTTTTGTTAATTGGTATAGGTCAACAATTTAATAGTGGAGTAATCCATCATCACATGTAGCTTAGATAGTAGCTCATGGGGTTGAGGGTGACCATAATTTTGGGACCGAGACATCCACTAAGTGAAATATATGGGCTGTTTCTTTATTCACCAGAAGTACCTAGTGTTGTTCCTTTAATTAAGTTAGTCTCTATTACCAATATCATATAAGGAATACCCAATAAAAAAACTCAAAGTTATGGGGTTCTAGGAGAAGTGTATCAAATTAAGGAATTTGATGCTGTCATATCAAACTACAAAGATGTGAATGTGATTTGTGGGAAACATAATATTCAAGAAGGTTTTGGGAACCCTTAAATTTGTTTCACTACCTAGTTGACACATTACTATAGTCAGGATATGTGTTAAATCATTACTCTAACTTTTTCCTGGACCAGGGGGTTCTAGAGATCATATATCCTCATTTTTTAAGGCCACAATATATGCCATATGGGCTTAATGTCCATTTCTGTTTACACTCTAAATATTTCATAATATATAAATATATAGAGCTTTTCATGTGAAGAATTGAATTCTTCAAAGATCAACCTATATGGGTATTCAAACCTATAAGCTTTATGTCTCATTCACTTTGTTGTTTAGTGTCTTGTGATTTAGACCATCTAAGGCTAATGTTTTCATTAATACACCTTTAAATAAAGCGTATAAATTTAAAGTTCATGAATTATATAGACTTAGAAGAAAGGGGGTGTTACAAAATATCCTAATTAGGATTCCTATATTCAATATTTCCCCAACTCCCTTCCTAATAGATGATGAAGTTTAGGTAAATCATTTTTCATGGTTATTGAATAATGAGTGATTATATGGGATAGTTAACTTGAGAATGATCAAAAACCAATCTATGATGGAAGTTTCTACTATGATTATTATAGAACTAACAAGGATTAGATGAACTTTTGGAAAACAAAATACACCTCTTCTTCACAAAATAGGGGCTTATATGTAAGAGCTAGGTGAATAAATGAATAGTAAAAAAAGGTCCCTTGAATTCATGTGTTCATTTCAAGGGTAAAGGAAAATTTAATGAAATCCAAGACAATAAAGACATAATGTGTGATTTATGGGGTGAGGTGTCCAAAAAGATTACAAAATAACACCAAGTATTAGTTGACTGAGGTATAGATTTTGTCGTCCTTTTATAATTAGTTATGATGGAAAATGGTATGCATATATTAACAACATGTAGTGGGAAATAATTTTTTTCATGTAGTGTAACCTCATGAAACAAGGATGTATTCATTATATTTTATCTTCATGCAGTAAGGATGTTGGAACCAATGTGAAATTCTGAAACATATCCACAAGGATACTTTCCACTAGTCAAGGGAATTTCTATAATCACATGACCAATTGGGGTTAATAGCATTCATTATATAGAAATCACTTTTGATGGTTGTGATAGTGGAAAAAAATTTCCTAGACCTATGAAAATATACCTAGATGTCGCTACATGTCCTGAGAGGTCAAGAATCAAGCCATATGTTTCTCATATAAAAATAGACTCCCTTAATAAATCTAGATCATATATAAGGAGGGGGTTTTTTTATCTTCTATTAGTGAGCCTAAAAATAATTTTCATGAAGCAGTTATCTACACAGATCAGGACCATGTGTAGGGAAAGGTAATCTCCATATTTCAATCTGTTATAGAGATGAAGTGTTCATCTCGATCATGGACTTATAGATAGGATGGTCTACTCTAAGAAATTTTATTTCTTGGTTTGTGGACTATATGTAATGTAGTTTATCTCTCTGCAACAAGTATATTGTCATAAATTTAAATTCCAAGTCGCTATGAATGTTTTTCTATTTATCATCAAGATACAAAGGAAGTATCACTAATAGGAGTGACTAACTCAAATAAATTAGGTCCTCATATGATATTCATTCCTCGGGATGGATGGATACTAGAATAAAATATTATGGGTTATCGCTGAAAATGGTTATGATACATAGATGAGTATCATTGAGGGTATATGAATACACATGAATAGTTGTTTATGGGATGTGTACGTTATAATCGAAGAATATCTGAGTCAATAGAGATTGGATAATAGTAGGTATGGGTCAACCATAAATAGTGGATGAGAGCTTATATTCCACGTAGTCAGGAAAGAAGATTATAAATTTTAGGGGATCTATTCCTCAATTAATAGAACATCCAAAATTTTCAATATTCAAGGTGTAGCATTATTTATAAGTGAATCCTAGTGGGGTCCCTTTAGATTTACTAGTCCTTTTACTAGTTATCTATAGATAGGATCCAATAACAATAGAACCCAAGCACAATGGGTTTCCATGAGGAAGATATAAACATGAGGAATTTGCTAGTACAAACTGAAATATAAAATATATGAAGTGGGTTCATAGAGAGTTTGAGATTTAAAAAGGGTTCTAGGACCTTAAATACTACAGAAACATGTATTGAAGAATTATTTGGGATAAGGGATAAAACATTAAATTAATGAATAAAAAATCATCAGGGGGAATATATTAGTTAAAATGACTTCCTTTTTGTAGTCTATCTCCATATGACAAGGTATGTGTTCCCTTTGTTTCTATAGAAAAAACCATGTTCACATTGCTCAATGTAACTTTCTTGGTTCCATATGAACACATGAGTCCTACTCTAAATGAAAAAGAGACAAATAGATAGTTGATTCATCTATAAGAGTGTGAATGATTGGGAATACATGGGGGTAATCACAGTACATTATGAGTGGGATTCAAGAGACAAATTAGATTCCCATCGAGGTATATAGTTTGGATGGATGAGAAATATTGTCTAGTCCTGAAGTAGAGGATTCTCTTATCACTATGTATCTCATATATAAAAATAAAGACACATGTAGCTCTTTAAAATAATGGTATATCCCAAAATCATGCTCGTGTTCATGGAAGGGGGGCACTATCACTCTTAAGAACATGTTTAAGACATGTAAAAGGTTTCTACATGTTTCAAGCTTTCATGTTTGTATTGATTCATGCTTATACCCAAATGAGATATCAATTCAATGCTATAAATCTCAATTGGTTGAGAATCAGGCTACACATAGTTCTTATAAAGGTTCTCTATAGATTCTTTTATTATATCAGAATGTGAATTTTTTTATTTTATATGTGTTTATTAGGATTATGGTTCGGCCCTCAATTAATGGATTTAAATGTCACTACATATCTTATATCATTATGAGTCAAGTCACATGTAGTTCATTTATTGAAAATTCCCTACATAGGATTGAACCATATGCAGAGAGGGGGAATTGTTTCATCTATATTGTGAATGGATCTTAGATTTGATATATTAGTTTCACTACATATCATTTAAAAATATGAATCAAGACACACATAACTCATGAGAATATTCCCTAAATAGGTTCATCCCATTAGAAAGGTGGGATGCATTTTTACATAAATTGTGGTTGGGCCCACGATTCGAGATCATTGAATAACTATGTATCCAGTGATTACAGGAATCAGGACACATGTAGCACTTATAATGGATCCTTACATAGATCAAAATTATATGTGGGTAAGGTTAATTTAATCAATTTTTAATAGTTGGAACCATGATTGGAGACTCGGCAATTACTACGTATCATATGGAAAAATGTGTCAACCCACATGTAGTTCTAATAGAAATTTAATGTAGTTTAAAGACTTTCAGATTAGACTTATATATGAAGGTGTAAATCATTTATTTATTCTCGATCCCACTTGTATGTGTGTAAAATGGATGAAATCATGTCTTAAAATGCCTATATTAAGGATTATAATTCAATGATTTGTAACACCAATGTCATACTGTTATAGAAATATATAATGGGATAAAGGGGTACCTTTGCATAGGGACCATAATATCCCTTATGTACAATCACATATGTGTTGTTTTATTCACCATTGAATCCTATAGGGGTCCCTCCAATACTAGACAATCCCCAATACCAATATATCATAAAATTCTAAGGGAATGCGTGCTTAGGTTATTTCTTCATTAAGATCTGAAAAGGGTGTAAGATGTTTGTTTAGTGGAAAAGGTGGAATCTAATGGGATTATGAATCTCATATTTGTTAGGTCTCCATAGGCGATATATTCCCAGAAATTATCGGATAAAAAAATGTGATATCACGGTATTACATAGATAAAAGATACGATGGGTAGATGAGTAAAATATAGGGGATCTTAATCCCCTTGAATAGATGGATTATAAGAAGTGTAAATCATAACCTAAGAATATTTGAATCAATAGGAAATGAATACTGGTGTGAGTAAGTAGACCATTAATATTGACATAATCCCATATTCCATTTATTGACGAAAATATCTCATGGAGAAGGGGGGAACTCCTATATCCCCTCAAATCCACTAGGTGAAAGGTGCGAGGAATTAATTCACTCACCAAAAAATAATAATGTGTTTCCTTTTGATTAATCAATCTGTGTTATCAGTTTTCTATAGGTGAACTAAGAAAAGGGGATCCCAAGGTCCATGAGGTTTCAATAGAAAGATATAAACTCAATAAATTATCTAATATCAAATCATATATTAATGATATGAGGATGATTCATGGTGAATATATGATTCTGGAAGGGTTTAATCACCTAAAAGTCTGTGTGACCATGTTTTGAAAAATGTTTATAATGAAGAGAAAAAATAATAATTTCCCTAATAATCCATCATCAGGGGGATGACCAATTTGGTATGATGAATACTTATTGTACAGTTAAACGTTATGTGACTAGTACAATGGTGTGCAATTTAACATCATGTGACATGGATGTTGTCCAGGAGTTTAACAACATGTAGCTAGAATGTAATTATAAAGTTTAATTTCATATGATAATAATTTAATTCCCTTTATATATTTCATATCGACCATGATGGCCAGGGAAGCATTACAAGTTCCCTAATATATCACAAGTCATGGTCAGGGTGAGAAATAAGGTATAATTGGGGATTCAATTGAGTAGTTTGAGGGTTTGGGATAGGGAATATAATTTTTTATTCAAAATTTAATTTATATTGGCGAATTTATAAAAAAAATAAATCTTATTTACAAACAACATTGGGAGTGATGATAATTTATGTTTAAGCATGAAATAGAGGATTCTGGTGTCACTACGTATCATATGGTTATAGGAATCAAGCCACACATTTTTCTAAACAAATTCTGTGCACAAATCTTTCCCATAAGAATATGGGGGTTTATTTCATTATCTCTATTCCTTTAAAACTATTTCTAGACCCAATATTTGATATATATAGGTTATTGTATATCATGAGGTGATTGGAATCAATCCACACATAGTCATTACAATAGAAACCCCCCGAACCTCTAGAGTTCATGGGTGTGGATTGATAATCTTTATTATATTTTGGTAAGTCAAGAAATTTAGGATTTGGGCACCACTATATATCCCATGATAATAATAATTCAGACACATTTACTTCTTATAATAAATAATCCTTATATAGGTGAAACTCATATGTATAGAGGGGGTATTTTTTAATTTATATTTTTGTTGATCCAAATATTTTATATCTCGACATCGATTCATATCCTGTAGAAATATGAATCAATCCACATTTTTTTATTGAGAAATATCCTTGAATGGTTATGGACTAAACACATGGAGGGGTAATTTTTCCCTTTGTGTTTTGGTTGTACCTAGGATTTTAGATCTGAGCATCAAAATGTGTCCGGTGATAACAAGAATCAATTAATTTTTAGATCTTATATGGAAAATGTTTTATGTGGATCTCAGTCACATATACGGGTGGGGGTAAATCATATTTTCTAACACATATATCTAGATCATGTTTGATAAACCATTCATGATGTAATGTCCGCCATGCATTTTGGGATCAAGTGGTAGGAAACCATATGGGGAGTTTTAGGTCATGTGGTAAGGAAATAATATGCTATGTTGTATAAATATATGTCTCCAAGACATGGATATGAATATAGAAGGTACTTGTAGTACATTATATTAAATATTTCATTGGTGGGGGAATAATGTTTTCCCCATCCATCATGGAGAATGATTAATCTCCTTTGGAATATAATTTATGTACGATTTAAGGTCTTTTACACTTAGGTTCTGTCTTTTGAGGATTCTGACATTTTATTGTTTGTGTTTTATGAAATAATACATATTCTATATGGAGGAATGATTAGAGGTGAAAAATATTTTTGAATTCTCAAGCAATCTGATTCTGGTAAACTTTGAGGATGTGAACCATAAAAAACCATTTCACATGGATTCATTCCAACACATCCAGAAACATATGTGAATATTAATCATCAATTTTTTTTCATATATACCTACTTATTGTGTTAAAAACTAAACTTTTATGGGAGACACTTCATGATCCCAATAAACAAGAAAACATTGGGTCACCTTTATAATAGTTTGTGTGGTGGTATAGTAGGACCAAAATGAATAAAGGATTATTATTTTACTAAGACTTATTTCCATTTAAAAAAAATTTTAGAGTATATTTGATAGTTTCTTATTAAAGGCCTCTACCTTTCAATTTTTTTCC
This sequence comes from Viscum album, assembly GCA_963277665.1. NCBI lineage: Eukaryota > Viridiplantae > Streptophyta > Magnoliopsida > Santalales > Viscaceae > Viscum > Viscum album. The sequence goes on from OY728151.1 coordinate 474,846,870, forward strand.
ATGCAATTGTAATGAATTGTTGGACTCAATGTTATATTCATTATATATTATCTTCAGCTCAGAAGAAAAAAAGTTGGTTCCATTGTTCATTAATATCTTATGAGAAACACCGAATATGGTTATTAAATTATAATTTATGATTTTTTTATATTATTTATCCCCAATTACTTGAGAGGTATTTCTAAATCCCATTTGGAAAAGAATTCAGTGGAAATAATGATGTATTTAATATTCCCAGTAGTTTTTGGGGGGTATGTCCCCAAAAAACCCATTCCCCACACAGAAAATTACCATGAATACTTTAATATATTTAAAAAATATAAGCATTTATGTATGAATGATATATGATTCTGACATGAATGACACATCCTTGTGAATTTCATATAGTCCTGCTTCATTATCTGTCAATAGTAACCAATCCCCAAAATTTGGTGGGAGTGTCAGGTTCTAGACTGGTGAACATCACAAGAACCTACATGGACTTCTTTCTTGATGTAATGAATATCTATTTTTGTAATGAATCTATGGATGATTATATCAAAGCCTCACTTATAGAGGGATCTCTTCAAAATTTTCCAATCCTTAATGGTGAATTTCACTACTCGGCATAGAATTTGTTCACTTATGGATTGATCTGATGGGAGGGTCCCATTTTTTATGGTAATATATTATGGGGTACATCCACCTAGGTTTGGATATTGACTCTTCAAGATCTAGGGTAAATTTGACCTAATAAATTTCCCCTATGTCACAATACAAGAGTGGTGAGACCACCCATCATTACTTGATGTATAAAACTACTTTGCATTGATCTGGATCATCCAAGACTTTGGATGCATTGGATTGTGTCTCAGTGCAAGTGTTTTCTATTCAAGGGACATGATGTAGTGTCGGTTTATAATACAATTTTAACATTAATCCGTTGACATAATTGATGGGGGGTTTATTTCTTCTTGATGTAATATTCACTATGGGTCTATTTGATTACTTACTCTGACCCCCACCCCCGATAGATTGGTAGGACATATATAGATGAATGGTTATCTACAAGATAGATATAAGGGCTTGATATTATTTCTAATTATTAGTGAAACCTTCAAATAGTGAGAGAGAATATAAAAAAACTAATTTGTACACATAAATAGTTACAATCCCTAGAGCAACCTGATTATGCCTCATGGATTCTAATATAATTCCAATATTAAATTGCGATAAACCACAAAAATATATCTCCCACATATAGGGAGATTCATGATAATTGAAAACATCTTCATTTAGATGTTTTGTGTCCACTTGCATGTTTTTTGGTGTAGGATGTGTGATAATGAAATCATCCAGGGCATTCCCTTTAACTAAATTTGTTGAAATGAATTTGAGGTTGTATTATGATAGGATAACTACCCACTAGTCCAAACACAATATAAACATATAGTGACCAAGAATTTACTTAAGAAGGTCGAAATGAGAGACCTTGTTGACTTTGTGATGGTGTAAGTAATTTCTTATCTTTTCTCACTATAAATATGAGTCTGAGGTATTTTATTTTGATATCATAATACCAGGTCTGAATACCTATAATTATTCAAATAAGATAGTATATTTTTTCAATCCCCATTTTATTTTTATATAAAAGTAGAGAAAAATTAAATCATTCCATCGAATCCATATATAGGATAAGTGGATTTCATTCTACTAGAATCATTAGGACCATTGAATACTCCAAGTATTGTTTGATCATATCAAAATATTTTTAGTAATCTTCATCCCATCAGTAGGTGACCCTCTTCTTCATTAACATAGTTATGGGGAGATATTTTCTAACCACATTGTTTATGAAACATTGAATATAAGTAAGGTACCCTTGGAGTCCAACCAGTTATTTTAGATTAAATGAGTGTAGAATTTTTCGGATTGCACTAGTTTTTGTCAGATAAACCTATATATCATGGCAGTATACTATAAAGCCGTAGAATATCCCTAATGTTAATATTAAGAAACACTATTGTTTATTCATCTTCAAACATTGATGATTTATGTTGTTAAGGATTTATTGGAGATTAGTGAGGTGGTCATCATGTTGTCAATACATAACTAGAATTTCATCGATGTAATATTCTACAATTCACCTCAAAAGAGTTTAAAGATAAGATTCGTGGAACATTGATATGTAGAGACAATGTTCATTAATCTAAAATGAATTACCATATAGAAAAAGATACCATAATAAACTCTAAAGGAAATGGGTTCCTCAATTCCGAGGTCCTGTTATATCATACTATATCATGAATACCCATCCACAAAGAAAAGTTGTTGGATGACATTAATTGTATTGATCAAAAGGTTAGTGATCAATAATGGGATATCATACTTCTAATAGTATAGAATAAGGCCTATGAAATCAATGCATATTATGATCTTCTTGTTCATTTTCATGAGATAGAAATTATTGGTAATCCATTTGGGTACTTCACTTATCATACAATGATTACATTGGTCAATTTTTCAACCTATGATTCTATGTTAGAAAAATTGTAGTGGTGAATTATCTTAGAATAATTCTTAATACCTTAGTGGGCATCGTGAATACCTATGTGATGAGTGGCATTAATTGGCATTAGTCTATGAATTTATATATAATTCAAAGGGAACACAAATCGATGCTACTTTAGAAATTAAATATATTTCTCCTACTTACAAAGCGGCATGGTGGATCTAGTCAATATAGGACGCAAGTCTTATAATATTACAAAATTAATATCCCTAAGTTCATTGATGGTCATGGATATGGCTTCTTTATGTTACGGATGATCTTTCCTATGTTCATCCGATTTTCTCCCACTTATGTGTTTATGGGTGAATTTTTATACATATTGGCCGATTCAGGAGTATCTCCACCCGTATTTAGATAAGAGAGGCCATGAGAAGTGATATTGATATCCTCAAATACCAGATTCAATGAAAATACATTTCCGAGATGCATGAATTACTTTACACTGCTTTTGAGGAACGAAGATGTATGGGAATCATGGCTTGTAAATAATTTCCTCGGAGAATTTTAAATTTTTTTCTACTAGTTAGAGGAAATTATCGAATCCTAATAGATCATTAGTCTTAATTCACATTAAAGAATAAAACACATCTGATTTGACTTCTATCACATGTACATGATCCAATGATGTTTATGGATTACAACATATTGATGGTATTGAGTTGACCACCTCGACCAGGTTTGTGGGAAGCACATAATTACTATCTAGAATGCTCTAGGGATTTAAAAGGTGGTTCTAAATCCATTGTGAGTGGAGATATTCAAATCACAATTCACTATGAAGTGTTTTCCTTCCCTATTATAGAAATTTTTTCAAACATATACATATTCATAATAATCACAGAGTGTATTGTTAAAATGCAGATTAATAACCATTACACTGATGGGGTATTTTAGAAATTGGTCAAATATTTATGGTACCTCCACACGAATATGGAGACAAGGTCTTTTGAGAAGGACATTATACAATTTTTCCTACTATATATCCATTAACTCAGTATTAAATGAAAGAACCCCAAATTGAGATTTAATCATTCTCTTTCCAACATTCCATTAACTAAATATTATTTAGTTTTCTTGAATCATACAGGGTTTTAATATGTCCCTGGACAAATTCTCTCTTCTCCTGTTATGCACACAAGATTGTGGTATGGCATTTGGTTGTTATAGTATCCACTCAATAAATATTGTATGCAACATCTTTAATATCAAACTAATGTGGGGTCTAAAGGGAATCAATGATATCCTCTCCACATTCCTTTGAATGTTGAAAAGTATCAAGTATTTATTGTTTGGTTTTGATAGTAGATAACTATTTTAGAATGTCACACAATTATTCCATAGGCTTTTGATTCCCAAAAAACAGTTTCTCCATATTATGAATCTTATGAGATGAATGGTCAAGGATTGTAGGCCCAGTTTTTCTCAAGTGGTTGAGGGAGAATATAACACAAATTTTAATGGTTTCATTAGCCTACCCATTTATTTAGGCTGACCACACAATTTCAGCCCTCCTATTCAATAATTTATAATGATTAGTCTTGAACGTCCAATGAATAGATCTAGGGAATATCCAATAATTTATTGATATAATTGAACCACTCTCCCATGTGTGTCATCTATGTATATGTATTATTCATGAATGTGACTAAAATATTGGGTTTGATCATGCCCTTATAGACCCAGTTATCCTCATATTCTTCATCCTTAGCCTCCAACTCCCCATTATAATATGGGAAACCAATATTTAGGTTTATATTTTTCATCAGAGAAGTGATCTCGTCAAAAATTACATTAAAATTTTAAAAATGAGCTCTTCATTTGATGAGGGTTCATTATGGTGGGCTGGTTTCAGTTTTCCATATGTTGGTGGAAATAAATTTTCAAGAGTTAGTGTTTTATGGGAGTTTGCTATGAATCTTTCTATTTTGTCTTTTCTTTTGATTCGTGAATATATCTTCCTCCAAGTGGTGTATTATACAGAGTCTCCCATGGTGCATTGATCTTTATTGGTCTATGAAGTATGCTCTTAAGGTGGCATGGGCTCCGTCGACAATTTTCCAAGTTATCCATTTATCAAACACCTATTCATGCCTAATAAAACATGATTCTACTCACCCATTACTTCAAATTGTGTGATAACACATAATCCACCAATGAAAATGCCTTTCCCAATATCACTCATCTAAAATAAACCATGATCTAGAGGATGTATTTGGATAAAATTAGTCCTAGATGGTGTAACTCGGTATCCTATGAAAAGGGTAGTATTCAGGGTGTCCCTGATGTTGAAATCATTGGGTTTATTGGGATCATGTATCTTGAGAAGGATATTTTCCAAATCATTGGGAATATAACCCGAAACCTAGTTATTTCGGAATGAATATACATTGTTTGTTCATTCCTCAAATTGGAGGTGACCCACATCTCTCTCTGCCATTATTTGAAGTATTTTTTCTACTATTTCAACTCAAAGCGATGTGACAAACAATTCTAGACCTTGATAGGTTCATGTACGGGCACTATTATTGATTTGAGGTTAACAACATCAGTCTATACCTTACAATTCCTTCCCTATAGCATCATTGGAATGTCCCCAAATTTGGCTTGATTTTTCCAAATGGAATATTATATTTATTTTTTCATTTCTATGAAAACACATAATCCACCGATTTATTTCATCAAGATATCTAATCATGAATATTCATATATAAAATTTATGACAATATCTCTTACATGGGTGGGATACTAAGTGAATTTGTTAAAATTTTCTATCTAGGGATGAAGTCATAAACCTAATTATTTTCATGTTGTATGAATTTTTTATGGATGAAAATCATGGATTTCCTCAACATGAATCTGAATTGATAAAGGAATTGACAACTAATGTATTCTTATCGAGTGATGAATCCGGTTGGAATAATTTTTTACTAAATGAATAACAGCCTTTCCAGAGATTGTATAAAACATCATAGTTTTGTCACCCATTTCTATTATCGAGGTCTCATCATCGGTCCACATCGAAAAAAGTTTTTGAGATTCTATTATAGATCTTAAATTTCATAAATGGTTAAGAATATATGATTTTTAAAATGGGGTGTGGGAATGTGTCATCCAAAAATTCAGGATATGACCTTTTTTAAGGTGCATGGGGGAATGTCACCCCTCCATAGATTCCATCGGATTATCGTGGGATTAGATGGTGTTAAGTAGTTTTGGAGGTATAACTACATAGACCACATCCCATATAAATGTATTGGGAGATGATTCAAATAGTGTCCCAACTTTCATATCGCACTAAATCATTTTTCATGCTTGGAATGAATGATCAACCAGATGGGGGAGCCTTTATCACCATAATGACAGTGAGACATGATATTCTTTGACTTCATCATTTTTGTGGGACATCTTCTTATATTCAAATTTATTATGATGGTGAAATTATTATATTAAAGTTATATTATATCTCTCTTAATGTGTGGTAGGTGGGATATGCATTTCTATTTGGAGGCGATACCTAGTCGGAATATTTCCCCTGATTAGTTCTTCATTGATTTTTATAAGGTTTTGTAACTAATTATCGTATTGTTATATTCATTTCACTATGTATGGGTGTTAATACCATCCGGTGGTGAGTGTGATATAGACATACCATTCAATTTATCCTTCATCGAGTTCCACCATGGATGTGGAAAATTAGCAATTAGAGGTGTTAGGTTCTGGTTCCTTCTCAGATTCTACATAAGTGAAACCTTAGTTTATGAATCTCCATCACCTTTAAATCAATTTATAGTTTCCAAATTTTATAATTCCACATTTTCATCATGGTTTACATCATTTTCCTTATTTTGGGTGGTAACATTCCTTGAGGCATATCATGCAATAGTAGTTACCCCATCACTCTCCACATAGTAGGGTGGTTATGTATCGCTTAATCTTCCTTAGAGGGTTGAATCGGGGTCATTAATATGACTAGTCATATTATTGGACCAAAAATGCTTATGAATATTTTAGGGTTTGACTACATTTTCCAAAATTCCCCCTGTCCCATTCTTTAAATACTAACCGTGAAGGAGTATTAAAATATACTTGCTAAGAAAAACCTAAAAGAAAGTGGTGAATCTCGTAGTGAGGGGAATTATTATGAGGTAATTATTCTATATTTACAGCATATGCTAAAAAATTATTAGTATTAGGTGATTTAATTATAATACCTACACCATGATTATGGAATGTGGTTGATTCGAGCACATTATTGGAACTTTCAGATCTTATCTCAATGGATTTTATGATTTTTTGGATTTAAATTATGAAAAAAAACTATCCAAGACCTACATAATGGAGTTGATATAAAATCATTATTGATTTTATTAGGACACTTTTAAGTAATGATAAATCGATTAAAGAAAACTGAGATAAAAATTCTATCATCCCTGTAGGATGGGTTTGATCCGGGATGGATTTTGTGGCAAAAACTCCTTTAATATATTTTATTTCGAGAAATTATTAATGTTTATGGGATAGGACAAATGGATTCATTTGATGGGTGTCCATTACTATACAAATTCATTGGGAAATACTGTAATTATTCATTCATGTTTGCAATGTGTTCTCATTTTATTGAGAGGCCCAGCTTTGGAATCTTTTAAAATCCCTCTCTCATTGTTCGTAGTGTCTTCGGTCCTCAAAGAGGAGTTCCTTCATTTTATTGACCAAATGGATCACATGTTATCTGATATACTAATCTATCATGTGGCTAATAGACTGTTGGATGTCATTTCCATGGTGATTTAATGTTTTGAAGATGTAGTAAATTGAAATTCACCAAACTCACTGCATCCGTGAATATAGATATCTAATAGGGATTTAGAAATTAGTGGTCGAAGAGTTGTGGAAGTATTGTGGAAAGTGTTCTATAGGGATTAATTGTACCTTCCTACTCTTGTGTTACATTACATTGAGATATAGTCCATATTTTTCTAATAATATTTCATCTTTATAATTTGGAGGTGATCCTCATATCATGGATAAGGTATGTGTAAATCCATTAACCACTAAAAAATTTTGTCATGTTCTGATATAAGTAATGTAAAAATTCATTCATTATCTCATTATATACATCATAACTGATAGTTTATATGAGCCAAAACATAGTTCATGTGTTGTTTTTAGGATAACTATCCTCATATATCCTTGTCAACTTCTTCTTTGATGAATTAATATTCTTTCACCTGGTCATACCATGGATAACACTTCCCACTGTAATCCACTGATTGAAGCAATATTTGGGTAGTTGAAAAGACACTATATATTTTAACCAAAATGTTTTGAGTAATTATCTATATAGATGTTTCTGTAAAAGGGGTAGATTTCCTTTTCTTGGAGAGATATTACCATGGGGAGGTTTTCCATGGCGGATTTCAGGAGTATAGTCTTTATAATCCATATCTATACCACCATGATGAGGATTATAGATGTACTTGTCACATTTTTCTCTATTTTATGAGTTGAAATACAATTTATATGTTGAAAATATCCATTGTACAACCTTAATGGCTCAGGCCTTGAGAAGACTAGGAATATGTGAATCATTTTGTATCATGGATAGAATATAATAACCTTCCTTTAGGGGTTGAACATGGTTTTTATCCTAATACATATTGATTAAAAAAATACATTGATGATCATTTAACCCTATATACACATGATCCTACTATTGAGAATCGTCTAGAATTTGATGATGAGTATATATATTGGAAATAGTGGTATGCGCCTCTCTTTGGGTGGTTTCCGAAGTATGTTTCCAACCCTGGTTCAAGGAGGGGTATGAGTTGAGGCCAAATATGCATTACCCATTGGAATATTTTGATCGAACTATAGTCTATGAAATGGGGTATAACCTTCATCCTATATAGCTTCATGAGGATGTTGGTGTGATCTTTCATTAGAAGGAGTAGGGATATGAGACCGGCTCCCATAGGATGTTGGGATATTTCATGTACCTTCATCAGTAAAAATATGGGATGCCCTGAGGTGATTTACAAATTTTAAAGATGAACCCTGGTTGGAGTAGTATTATGATCCCAGTTCTATGCCTTTGGCATATATAACTATATTTCTTCCATAGGAATGTGTGGAAAACCTGAGGAATTTTTCAAACTCTGTTGTTGAGAACCATTTAGAATGGGACTACATGGCTGGTTATATGACCCATTCTTTTAAAAAATATGCCAATAACCCTCATGGACATCAGAAAGAATGATTGATTTATTTAATGTATAAACATTTTCATTTTTATCATGTTGATATGCTACTATGAATAATGGGATATAAATATGTTCATGTCCCTATATCTATATCAGTGTCACGATATGATGGAAAATTTATTCTATTATCTCCATGATAAAGTGGAACTTTTGTAGATTATGTGTAATAATATGATCCTATTTATTATCAGTATCTAATTTATACTATAATATTTCATTGTTTAAATTGGGTATATATAATCCTACTCTTATCCTCTTTTTTCTATTGGGATATGTTAATAGACCTAATGTGTAGGTGGTGGGATATGTGAATTCTCCATGATTGCTTCTCTAATATATGGGATGATATGGTCTAGGTGAGTAGGGTTATGTGCATATTTTCTGGACACAACCAAAAAAAGCCAACCAGCTTCATCAGTGGATGTATGAATATAGGCTCACTCCATTTTTTTATTGCTTTCTATTTCTGGGGATATCTCCATGGTACCATGGCATGATTTTCCATGGTGGAAACCTCTTAGGTAGTGACCTCATCATGCGACTTAGGGGTATTAGTAGGAATATTCTTGTGAAAATGGTTGATAATATCCCTCCTAGGTATATGATTTTAATGTGTTTGGTAGTTATTAATTGCATTATCAATTCAACTGAATCTTTATTTAAATGGGAAAAAATTGTAGGCTTCAGTTTCTAGAGTCCTCTACATGTATATTAGAGGGTCGATATTAAACCACATTGGTGGTATTCCCAATTTATCATTTTCATCACCAAATTATGAAGTCATTGAGTAGGAGATATTTCATTGAATCCAATAGAGTCTGTCATAATTAAGGTTCCATAACATTCACATGATTATGAAACCACCTAGGGTAATGATGATTTTTTGAGAGTATTATCATCAGTCATAAAAATAATAATGAAAATTGTCTCCAATTTGTTCATCATTGAAGGTATGAAAAATTCTCAATTAGCTTTACACTATTAACTCGATTATTCATTCTTATTGAATGTTTGGATATTTTTCTGGAGTGTAATGCACATTGTAGAATGGAATGTCTCATGTTAACCCTAATTATGTTTTATTATTAAATTATTCATGTCAGGTTCACAATTTTCTGGTATAGGAAATGAAAAACAAAATGGACCAATATTCCATCAACTGCCCATTTTTATTATTTGAATGATTTTGTGTTTGGATAACTATTTTTTTTTATAGGAGACAAAAAACAAAATTGTCTGATGTGTGGTAAACTGATCATTTTTAATTTGAATATTCACATTATGTTAAATTTTTTTGTTTACAGAGATTTAAAACAAAATAGCCTTATTTTTTGTCAATTGATCATTTTTATTATTTGAAATATTCATATAGGGATCCCCATATTTGTTCCAGAGAATGAGAGGTTTGGAGAATCATGCCCTTTTGGGGGAATTTTTTTTATATTTTGAGACTCTCATAAAGATTTAATAATTTTTCCAAAATCATCATAAATACTAATATGGGATTGTTTAACCTAACAAAACCATTCAGTGATAAATCATTTGCATAGAAGAGTGTGTTCAATTAATGATCCAATTAGTATGTATCAGAGGTTCCCCCATCCAGTTCCCATTATTTCTTAGAATTGGGTTACTTCTTTTGTTTCAATTTTAAAATCCACGTAATCCGGAACTCTATTGTTTACCAGTATCTTAGAAGGATATTGGTATTTCATGAATCCTATTGAACCTCTAAGAGGTTTCCTATGCATCCTATAAGGATATGAATCAAGGACCATGTTGTTTTATTGATATAGTTTTAGGTCATATGATTGGATTACACTATGAAATTTAATATCATGTGTTGAGGATGTATATGATAGGACTCAGGAATTGAGTTTGGATCATAGGCCTTAGTTAGGTGTGCTAAAAATCCTAATTATAACAGGAATCAAAATCCTCATAGTTATTTCTATCATAAACCCACTGATGGGTGGGGAAAGATATTTAATACTCATGAGGGTCATTTCCATTGAGTTTTTCAATATGGAAATTTCATTGGGACCTACACCAAGGAGGATTCCCTTGTAATTATGGTTTTGTATCATATTATGGGATGAGACTAACACACCAATGTTTTTATGACTGGATGTAACATTGTTATTTTAGTGATACGATCATTTAAAATCCATAATCTATTTTGAGTCATGTTTGGTGTTAGAAACAAGAGATTACATGGAATTAGTCAGACTAAATATAGATGTAGAACATGTATATTGAAGCATCTCTAATGGAGTTAATGGAGCTCGATCCTGAAGAAGGCATATAATGTATCATACTTTTATGAGAATTAGTGTTCTCATAGTTTAGTATTGACCCAAAACCATATATTTTTTTAAGGTACCCAAGGACATGGTCCGGGATTACACATAAGAAGATTCCTTTGTATAATCACATTTTGTCCCCCTGATAGACAAGTATGGATGGTTGAATCATAGTATTATTCAGGTATCATGAGTTAGTGTTTTTGGAATATAAAGGGGATAACGTGAGGTGGGATTCCCATGCGACATATCCATCTTGTATCCCCTGATAGATAAATAGTAGGGACCATGAATAGTCAATTGACAATTCATGGATGGAATCGGGATCATATAATACACCTATGGCTGCATGAGTTCCCATATATATTCCTTTTTAGAGACTTTCCATATGAAGGGGTAATGGCCTTCCAAAAACACACAAATGGGGATTCACATGGTTCGAGGATACATGTCCCATTATTCCTAATGGACAACGCTGAAATGTCTATGGTTATATTCCCAATATGTCCATGGTATCTTTGTGATATGTCTATAATATCTTCATAACATTTTTAAAATATCAGATCGTGTTTGCTACACATGGTTGATACATCCAAGAGTATTCATGTTATTTAAGGTGACATGTCCAATGTGTTTCATAAGATCGAACCTGGCATATCTTGGGTTCTTTGTATGAACAATACATACATATCTAAGGGTTTTAATTTGATAAAAGGATGACATGACTATGGGCTATATTGTGATATAGATATCTTTTCCATCGGAGTGATGTGAACCTACTTAAATATCTAGATGTCATCAGATTAACTTAGTGAAGTATCTAGCAGGATCTATGTAATCCAGAAAAAATGTTCAATGGTAATTATAACATCTTCTGAGAATATCTAAAGTGTGTCGCATGATCGATGAATAAAAAATGAAAAAATAACCCCTTCACATTAATATTACCATATCATAATCTACGTAAAGCTTTCATGTTTGTAGCCATTTTTTTGGAAACACATCAATAGTTTTTAGGCGTTTTTGAATATGGGAATCATTTGATTAAGATGACATGATAAAAGTACTTCACGTGATCTAGATGAAATGCCAAAGATCCTTTGTGTGATCAATTAAATGATAATGTGATGTACATACCCATATCACATAATATTTTTATTTACTAACCAAAAAATTAGGAAGAAGACTCATGAGATCTTGTGATCCTTTACTCTGAGATGATAGCTCTCACTGTTATGTGTGTCTGTGTTAATGGGATGAGGAGGATTTTATATGAATCTCTACCTCATATCAACTCAAAATGGAACATTTCATAATTCTCAAAATGTGGATTGATTGGGTAGAGATATTCACATAATCAAACAAAATGTCATCAGGGATTTCGTTTTTGTGTCACATGTTAAATAGTGGTCGAAAATCACTCCATCCTTACGAATATTTCAGATCCCATGGCTTGTAAAGGGGCCTTAGAATGATTGATATGGGATGTCGAATGGCTCTTGCATGATGGAATCGACATGTCCAATAACCTTTTCCAGATTGGTATGAATTGTCTTGTGAACATCATGAGATCATGTCTCCTATAAGAGAGGATTTCACATGAGCAAGGAAGGCTTGGTTAAAGGTCTTTTCCTGATAATGAATTGATCATTCACAACACATAACCAAATTACATGAAAAATAGTGTTTCTCCATTCATCTAAGTGTCTATCATTTTTTTATTTATATATAAATATTATTAAATTATCCCCTCAATTTTTTATGTGGGAATCAAAATATCAAATATTCATGTCAAATGGAATTTTTGTGATCAAGATTTTTGTTCAAGGGGATTAACGTGATCACTAACATATCAAATGAAAATTATGAACAAGTCATGTGAATGTAAATCTAACTCCCTTTTCATAAATCTAATTTATTTTTCAGATTTTATTTTATGAATGGAATGGGTTATTTTTAGCTTCCAAGGCACATGATTAAAGAGACTCATCTGAGGTACTTTTCTTGACATAGAATGTTATATAAATATGTTTATCATGATCAGGAGTAATCTTTATAGGGGATTTACATGATCATTAATAGATCAAAAAAATCAAATTACCAGTTAGTGTGACATTTTTATTGTCATATGATCACAAGTATCATTGAAGATCATGGGGTTTGTGTGACCCATGCAATTAATCCTCATATAGCCATACTACTATGTTATTTTCATTATGTATAAAATAATGCATACACGTAGATTATTTATTCAATCCTAAGATTGATAATACTCATTTGGTGGGCATCAACTGTGGAATCTTAAATCCTTTTAAGTCTTATTCAGAAACCATAGATCATCCACTATTTTCATTTTTCCTTCCAAGATCAAAACCAACTTGAAATCTCATATTTTACCTAACTCAAGCTCAGTCGCACAATGGTTTCAATTTTAATCACTGAAATCTTGGAAAAAATGGATTCTAGATCATTAGATTCTAGATTAGTACCCTTATATTGATAACACAGGTTTGTATCATAGTCTCAAGAAATATTTATAATAAATCATCCACTATAAAGGTACCCCACAGGGACATGAGCATTGATATTTGATTTTATAGTCTCACAGATACATTTCTTGGAATGTTGATTTGAGGAAAAAACAATCCTCCATGGTTTCAGTACACTATAGTAATTTGGATTCTTCATGGAGGGAGGGTAATAGATATACTATCATTGTTATATAAATCACATGATAATTCACAGTTGAATTCCCACAATCAGACTCATTATCACATTTTCTTATATACAAGAAAGTTTTAGAGTCACATACCTTTTCCATTTTTAGGAATTTCATAAGGTTTTCCATGAGTTAATGTAGCCTCTTTGAAAATTCTCATTATTCGAACTACACAGTGTAAAATCATATTTTTTTAGTGTAACATTTTTTCATTAATTTATTTGAATATATCATATAATCCACACTCGTGAGTTTTATTAGGCATGTAAGAACCATGATTTATGTCAATTTATAATTATATTTTATATTAATTTTTTTAATGAAAATATTTTGATTTACCATGATTTGGAATATTTTTTGAGTTAATTGTAATGAAAAAATTCACAATTGTTTAAAAAATTAAGCTTCATCACCAGAAAACTGATAATCTTTCCTATAATTAATCATGCATCTCAACATGTGCCACAAAGGAACCATAATCTATGAATATTTGAATATCAAATTCAACAAAATAAAATTATTTTCAATGATTATTTTTCTAATATCATGCATGGAAACTCTTATAACTCTATATTTTCAAAAAAACATTAGTAATCTGATGTTTGTATTTCCCTATTTAAAAATAACAATGAACCACTTTTATTTAACTTATATTTCCCTCTTATTAATTAATGTGCATGCCAATTTCAATCTACCTAACTTTAAATTATTTTCACTCATCCATCAAGGTAATTAATATAATTTTACTTCTATTCATTCTTCAAGTACATGTAACATAAAAATGTCATTCATGGAATCTACCATCACCACTATATAAATAAAAATATCATAGTTAATCATGAGATATTTCATTAACGTTCGAATTAATCTAGTGCTCTTGAATGGTAGCAAATGATGAGAAAAATAACATTTTTTCTAATAATTAGTTTTCACTATAATTTATAATTAATGATACAAAAATAAATGTACAATGAATATATCCTCCAAAAATATCATGTAATCTCCCCACTCCACCAAATGACTCAAATTAGGCTCATAAAATTATATGCAATCATAATGAATTATTCAACCTCTAATTTTTTCCATGGTTTTTTTTAAATGTTGGGTTTTTGATGAATATCACATCCACCACCTAACCTCATATGATTATAAGACCATCGGTCTAGAAATGGTGATTATTTCCTACCCAATATAGAACCCATATTCCTTTTTTTATTTTGTTTGTTTGTTTCCTTTCTAGGGTAGTGGTAAATAATGTATTGTGAATGATAAATCTTGGAATCTCCCCCCACCAAATGTATAAAGAAACGACCCACATATCCTCCTTTGTGTATAACATCCAATTTCTACCACAAACAACATATCTCCCACACTAATCCAAGTGAGAATCATTCAAATTTACCAAGATTAAATATGGTAAAGGATAAAATGCGATTATAATGTGGCTCTTCCCATATAAATGTCCTTATTCTATTCTATTTTCATTGTAGGATTCAATGAAATTGTTAATCCTATTATAAGTGGATAATAATAAATTACATAAATCATATTAAAATTTACTCATTATAGTAACAAATTTGGTATTCTTCAATGCATGTTTGAGAAGAAAACTTGCTTGTGTATATCAAGAAATATGCTCATTAAAGGGTGGGAAATATAATTCTAAAAGCATCCTGAGAATGATAAATATATAATACCTAGTAAATAACTCTAGTTAATATATAATGATAATAAATAAATACATACGAATTTCAAAAATTTAAAATGTTACAAATATAATAAGAATTGCATCTACATTAATAAAATCATTCCCCTAAATAATTATTCATAAAATTTATCCCCCTTTTATTTCCATTAATAATTTTTTCTAAATTTTACTCATCCAATCTTATTAATAATAAAATTTATAAATTGGAATAATGAGTATACTAAGGAATATTTTTTTTATCATAGGTCAAAAAATTGGAACAAAATCTATGGTGGGGAATGTAATTTATCTAATAAGATCAAGGAATATTAGAAAAAAATAATGATCTAAAAATATGATGAATTTAAAAGTTAAATAACATTTCCAAATGAATTTATTCCCTTTCCACATCCACTATTTTTTTGGGATGTCTTATCCTACCTTGTTCAATCATCATCATGGACCCAGAAAAGAAAATAAATTATTAAAATCATAGGACCCAAGTCATTATATCTCAAAAAGATAGTATAATTTAAAAGTGCATCATAATAAATTCTTAAACAATGTCCTAAAAACAATTAAAATTAAATATAATAACTATGATTTTTGGGTTAATCCCCTAAGTGGGTACTAGGTTGTGACTTCCCCTATATGGGTAGTGCCCATGGTCATCAAAAATCAAAAAATGGGTGGACATTCTTCAATATTAACTACCACATATTTGTTCGTCGAGCTTACAATCCTCCCCATATTATATCAAGGACCCCATGGATAGAGTACCCCAATTTCATGGCCTTTAAAAAAATTTATTTTATACATAGTTGGGTGGGATAATGAATGGGCCATAAGATACTATTAATTTCCCCTATACATTATTCATTAGTTCTAGATCATAATTTGTTACATAAATATAATTCTTGAATATAATTTTAGAGTGTAATCTAAATTTTATAGAATTAATGCATGAAAAATTGTTATAAATATATTCCCATTTTAAAAAGGGAAAATGTGAATATGGTTATTTTGAAAAAGTGTACTTCAATCCTCTTAGTTACTCCTCCTATTATATGTTCATTGGGTATATGTAGTTTCATTTGTTCCTCATCAGGTGCATCATCATTTGAAATTTTATCCTATAGAATAAAAAAATAGTTACCAAAATGAAAATAATTTATACAATATATGTAAATGATAAATTTAGTCATAGAAAAATAAAATGAAATTAGGTGTAGGAAAGGATCATCTCCATTAGCAAGTCTAGCTTCAATTTATTCTTCAGTGGAAATATCCACTTGGAGTGTAGTTTTTTATAGAGGAATTTCATTAGGACCTTCTAGTGATTCAAAAAATTACACTACTTCTCAGGGTTCTTATTTCATATCCAAAGTGTGAAATAGTGGTTTTTGTTATTATTATTTATGGAGGGAAGGATAATGGTTCATTTCAATACATGAATATTATCTCCAAAATTCATCTAAATACAACTGATCAGCCATGTCTGTATTAACACGAAAATATTATTCATGAATCTTCTATTTCTAGGTTTAAATGAGTTATGATGATTTTAATTATTCATATAATTCCCTATTGTAATCCTCAAGTTTTTTCACATGAATGGTATTTCACCTTCCTTCACCAATTCTGATTCCTTCTCTAGTGGAAGCTCTGGAGGTCTAAAGAGATATCCATTTAGCCATTATTTTTTTACTCTTCTATTTTTTGATGTTTGGTCAAAGTATTTCCAATTGGGATTCTACATCATTTTGAAGAACTTTATGTTCTCAATATTGCACCAATCAAATATCTTTTTAAGAACAAAGAGGAGATAAAAGAGACCCTTTTTATGCCTTGACCTTTTCTTGAATAAATTTTGGGAAGTATTATGATAATTTAATGTGATCCTTAAATAAGGATTCTTAAATTGGTTGTTCCATTTCTTCCTTAAAGTCTTATATTTATCCTATAAATTCCTATTCTCTGCGATTTGATCTCAAAACTCCCCTCACTTACCCAATAATGAATAAAATAGTCTCTTCCATGGAAATAGTGATTACAAATAATAATTTTTTTACTTATCTAAGTAACTATTTTAAAATATGAATGAAATAGTGAATGATCAACCACTTGTCTCTTTGGTAGTAGCACTATGTTTTGATGTGCTTATTGTGGGGTATTGAAAAAGCTAGAATTTATTTTCCTAATATAGAATAGTGGTTGATCATGTTCTTTTCTCTTGAGTAGATTCCATAACCAAACAATCTCTGTTCATAATACACTTATTTTATTTTTGGTTGTTTATATTTTATGATATTAGAGTTAATATGGGTATTGAGAATGTGGAATATAAAAATAGGAAAATAAAAATGAAAATGTAGAAATAATAAACATAATTATAAATAAAGTCATGGTTCCAAGGGTTATTTACTTAATATCCTTCAATATACATTATTATGGTAGAACTTCCATTTGATATTTTATCCCCCGAAACTTGAACTATTATCCCTTATATTGTGTATGGAGTTTATCATGACTATGATACATATTATGTGCACCAATCCCCAACTCCAATAATATTCATTATTGAAGACTCATCATCACAAAATGTGTGACATGCTCCATGTATTGGATCCACCATAATCCTTTCATCACTCAAAAACACACAACTAAAACATATGAAAATAAATCCAATAAAATGGAATAAATATTTAATAAGGAATACAATGAGTCTAAAAGTTTCACAATATTGTAATGGAATACTATCACACTAACATTAATAACTACTTCAAACCATACAACAAATACAATAAAAAATATAGAAATATAAATAACAGATTTAGGAACATCATGAAAACATCCCCCAATGCCTATACTCGAGTTAGTTACTCATGACAATGAGTATATAATATCAAAATAGATAGAGATAAAGAGGGATGAATTAATGGAAAAACACATTAATCTAAAATTTGAGTCTTTCATTCAACAAAAAAGAATTTAAATTTTAGTAAAATACAAACTGGAGCAGCAACAGTCACCTTCCTATAGTGGAAAATCCCCATATTTATTTGTAGTCATAGAATAATATAATTTTAACTCTTGAAATAATCCGAGTTTCTAAATATCCCAATTAACATTTTGATTTAAAATTCAAGTTCAAATATACATATTTTAACTTATATGATATATTAGGATATTTTATTTCTCACAACCAATGAATAAAAAAAATTTATCCAACATGAAATATTATCATGTGATTGTTTCTCTCCAGATATTTTAATTTTCTTATTCCTACATTTCAAGAGATTTCTCCCATATAGAGTTTTGTTTTCATCCAGGTACTTATTTTCAATTGAAATGGACACATGGAATTTTACAACATAAACTTCTTTATTCCTCGATCCATTTTAAAACATCATATGGTATTTATGTTGTGGAAATCATGCATATCCTTCATTTAAACTGAACACTTACTTACTGAAACATCATAAAATAATATTTTATTTTTTTATTCATAATATTTACCATTGATACATCATGTATTCGTTTATGTAAAATATGGACATATGATGAATGTTCAACAACTATCATGCCCAAAATCTAGATATAAGGATAGATTTCCTTGTGATTTAAACTATGAATATGAATTCATTAGAAAATTTCTTCATAAAGAATGTGTGGACCCTCTTTTTATTCTACAACTAGTGAATGGGAGATTAATTTGGTCCCTCCAATTAGATATTATCTTATATCGGAAAAAATAATATCATACAACTCTTCATCATTCAATTCAAAAATTCAAACATCTTGAGAACTCTCAAATAAACTAAATATCCACAACTTCGTACGACTTCTTCATATAATTCCAAAGGATTAGGTATCATCAGCCCGACCTATCATTGACCATCAAACTTGCTTAAGTAGTCAGGTTAAATCTAAGATATTTTTTTGTTCGAATAACATCTTTTAAATTAGATTAATTTAGTGGAATCCTAAATCCATTTAACTCATATTCAGCAACAAAAGATTGTCCTATATATTCATTCTTAATTACAAGATACAAAAATATCAACATCTCTATGTACCCTTCAGTCAATATGGGCCACACCATGGTTTTACTATTCTTCACCAAATTATGGAAACCTCTACCTCCAGATCATGTGTGATTAGCTCAATACTCATAGTTTTATAACTCAACATTATATCAAACTCTCAAAATGGATTTATCTTTAATCATTAACTATATAGGAATTTCAGGGATGTTAAAGCACTTCTATAGGCTCCTTTTCTCTCATGGGTCCAATTTTAGGCTTTTGTGCCGATTCATGGACGATCCTCCATGATTGCAGAACTCTATGGTTTCTTGGACACATCATGGTGGAAGGGTCACAAATTCACTCCCATAATTTCATAACTCATAGGTGAATGCATGATTTCATTACTAAATTTTCACTCTTGGTATTTGGTTCATAGTTGCAGTAGTGTGGAATAGTAAAATGTATTTTTAATTTTTAGTAATGCTGCATGGTTTTTCATTAGTTTTTATTGTTACTTTAACGATTCAAATTCATTAATCGGCATTGTGAAAAATAAAAATTTATTAGTGTACAATATGTTCAATAATTTATTGGAGTTTAAATTATCATTAAAACTCAATAAATTAAATAATCAAGTGAAAAATAATATTTGATCTTATTTATAATTAAATTAAACATTATTGAATGTAATGAAATAAATGAGATTCGGATGGTTTATATTATTTTTGGGGGTTATTAATAATTAAAAACATCACTCAAATATAAAAAAAATTATTTTTCATCAGTGGATTCTAAAGAGTGTGAGTTTTTATTCCGCTTTTATATTTTAATTTAGTGGTATTATTCTATTAAATAATGTATCATTAGAATACGGAAAGGTGAGGCTAGATAAGCTCGATGGTTTGTAGATAAACTTATTGAAGATATGGGTGTGATGTTTTATATAGAGGGATTAAATGATATTATTATTAACATTATAATGTACTCATAAATATTATCCACGTATTCTATAGTTGAAGGGGATATTGACTAATTTGGTCTGAGTATTAAAATTTTGATAGGGTCATGAATTATTAATTCTAGAGATCAATTTGACTCAACTTTTGGAAGTTGATGCAATCAAAATTATTTATATAGAAGTCTTTGTATGTTTTAACTTATAGATGGAGAGATTTTTGATGTTGTTTGTAAAGGAAATACAGGTATTTGAACTCGTAATATATTTTTGTTACATTTCCATGGTCCTGAACACATCATGGATTTATATAACAGTCGAATTTTAGTTGGTCATCTTGATGATGTGGGATTATATTTTTTATGATAGTGTGTAGATATTAAAATTATGTTATATGGTGGTGTCCCATGGTGTAATTGCCAAAAATTTCTACTTTTATAGTTTCTCGATTGGTACTATTAATTCTAGAGAAACAACTTCTAAAATAGAATAATTGTGGCACGACCATCATGGTCATAATAGAAAGATTATGTTACAGGCCTTGAATGATAAAATATTATTGAATCCATATTGTGTAAATAATATATTTTTATAAGGATAAATCTAATTCAATATTGTAAGGTTTAATTTAGAATAAATTAAATAACATCAAAAAATAGGATGCTCGATATGGTTAAGTAAGGCGTGTGGGGTTCATCACTAATTCAATATCATGGGGGATCACTATATCACATTAACTTATTCAATAATTATACACATATAGTGATGGATTATTTTCTTGAACTCAAATAAAATGTATTCCATGCATTTATTAGATAGAGGTTCATAGTGAAATCCAATATTAAAATGAAGCTGGAGTGTCTTTGGTGTGATAAAGGAGGTGAATAAGGAGAAAGAGAGTTAGAGACAATATATAGGATTAATGTATTCTAGATAATTAATAATGTTCCCAAAACATAATTAGAGGATGGAATTGTGGAATATATTAAGTTGGAATTGAATGAGAGATCTAGCATATTTAGGTTATGTTCTAGTTTTTACACTAGTTTTCAACTGATGTATTTAACGTTGTCAAATATCATGTAAATCAATGTCCTTCAAAACTGTTTGAAAAAAACATCCATATGAATTGTGGAATGGAAGGATAATTGATTTTAATCATATAAATTTTCTTTTTATATATCAAATATTCTCATTTTTTATTACATTGATCAGGATACATTTGAATCTAGGTCCTAGACAAATTCTTGTATTGTACAAAGGGATAAAAACATTGGTTTTAGAAACTATGATCACACATAGAGGAAGGTTATCAGAGTATATAACATCCCATAAAATGAATATATTTTATGTAAATATAAAATAAGTTAGAATATACACTTGGTATAAAATAACCAAAAGAGTAATTTTAGGTTGAGTTGAGTTGGGTTCACATGGTTTTAGTATTTTCAAGAAGAATGGGATGAGGAGTTTGAATGGTTTAACCAATTTATTTAATAAAAATCACTAATATTTTTATTTAATGACCAAGGACTGTTACGTCAAATTGGTCATGAAAAATAGAATATTGAGGTATAGTTATGTAAGTGATAGATCTATAAGGAGATGAACTTCAAGAGTTGAACCAGTTTACTAATGTACAAAGGAAAGTATAGAGGCTTGATTTTGAAATTCAATATATAATTCTCATGGATAGTGGGAAACCTCAAAGACATAGTGAGGATATATGTATGAATTAATAATTTTAATTTGTGTTAGAAATTATATATGAATTATATTTATTACAATTTTCTAAAAAAAATTTCCTAATGAAACATCTCGAATGAAAGAGGTAATGTTAGAAAGAAACACTATCATTTTAAAGAATAATATAATGGTAGTGTTTGGTACAAGTAATAGTTGGTTTTTAAGGGGTTCTAACAATTGGAAAGAGTTTATTTTGATTATATTTTATCTCTTTTTATGAAACACAAAAATATTTATATGATTCTCATCCTAGTTTAAATTGAATGCATGTTTCTTAAAAAACATGATGTCAAATCATAATTCCATCATGTATATGTGGAGGAAGAAATGTACATGAATTAAAATGATGGGTTCATACTGAAATGAAATAAAGGAATTTAGTGAATGGTCAATAAAATGATCTATGGGTTTATAAAGGAATGGAGGGAATGGAGTTAGATGTTTAAAAAATTAATAATGGAGCATAGGGTTTTCTAGAGAAATGTAAATACTTTTTTATAAAATATTTATTCCTATGTATGTTTCATCATAGTTCTTATCTATTTTGATGACTTTTTATTTTTTATACCTTCTATGGAAATATTTGAAGAGTTGGTGTGTGAATTGTCTAAAATTTTCAAAAAGAAGGATCATTACTTCACAGAATGGATATTATGGATAAGGATCAAATGGGACTTGAGATATTTATATTTTTTCCCTTATTAATTTGAGTGCATCCAAAAGGTAGTAGAAAGCTTTAAAATGAGTTGTTCAAAGCATATGATTGACCCCATGGTAGGAAACTTCAAAAATTCAATTGAAAATATACTAAAAACGGTTAAAGAGGTTGATTACATAGATAAAGTAATGTATGAATTAAATATAGAAAATTTTATGTATTTTATCTCTTGTATAAGGCATTATATAACTGAATAAGTGGGTGTGGTAAGTAGATACTTGGTAAAAAGGGTAATGTATCACTAGTAAGCCACCAAGTGGATCTTACAGTATCAAAAATCTTCAATAAATCTTTCTATATCTTTCAGAATTGATAACACCATGTAATTGATTTAAGATGATGACTTTGGAGGAGATAAAAAGTCATAGAGGAGAACCCCTATTTTTTTTTACTTTTGGAGTCACTACCTTGATCAAGATTTCATTTTTATAATTAGTAGTGTCACTATCAACCCTAGATGTTTAGAACATCACAATAATATAAGAATTGAAGGATTGTGTATTGTTTAAGGGTCCACTTAAGGATATCGGAAAAATTAAAGGGATCAAAATGTTGTATTTTAATAGAAAAAACATGGTTCACTTAGACAAGAATCTAGAATTCCACATCCAAACAATATACAAAAATAAATTATCACTTTATCTAGAAGATTATGGAAGATGTGTGATGGAATTATATAAGGATTAAGCTAATACAAAATTATCTAATATATTGACCAAAATTATATATTGAGAAAATGTGTAGCACTATTTCACTTTAGTGGGCCACGTATAACTTAATGATCACATGATCTCAAAATATTCTATAGACGATAAGTAGGAAAATTAAAGAATCTTATTATGGAAATTTTTTCTTATGACATAGATGACATGGTGATTAATCCTAAAATTGATTATCAAGCTATAAATTGTCATTAATATTATGAGTATCCATTTTTCAACAAATTAATGAAGATTCTAGAATGAATTAACTTATAGAACATCATAATCTTACATGATAAAATGAGGTGGTCAATTTAGGATCTCAAAACCAATAGTAGTAGTACTATTCAAATATGGGTATTTGGGGAATGATAAATTTATAGAGGATGGATTGAAGTAGTGGAATGGTGATTTATGAATGAGGAATATAAGTTTTATAGTAATTGGAACTTTTGAAGAAAATGTGTTTGGGTGTAGAGAAGTTGAAAATTTAAAAACCCTTTTAATTTATAGTAAACTCATAGTGTTTCGTGGAAGTGAGAAATGCTCACTAGAAGGACTATTTGAGAAAGTGATTAACTTTTCAAGTGTGTAATCTGGTCATAAATATTGGACCCATGTGATTTAAATTCCATGAATACTGTTTTCTGATAGAATTAGGATATCCAAATATTTGTTTATGTGAAATGGTTAAGGGATTAGTTATAATGTAAAATAATTTTTTATTAATCTTAATATTCTATTATACTATTCCGTGGACTTAATAATCAAATGTAAATCTCTAATATTAACTTATAGTGATATTTTTCTGTTCCAAGGATTATGATTTGTTCAAAACCTATAAAATCTCTATGTTTTATTGTGTTTTTCTTGACTTTTGTTTATTTCTTGTTCCATTTGGTATATATACTATTAGTGTTTGAGATGTTCGAATCGCGCATGGTTGAGGTGTGTGGTTTCTAAATTCTTATACATTGATATGTGGTGTTAATTTCTTCTAAAAATTTTAGAAATATTTTCCCTCTTTTAAGGTTGAAAAATCATTGAAATTATGGTAGATACTATTTCTGGTGTGATAAGACTTGTGTTGAATTTAATCTATTGCAATGCATATGAATATATATTTGAAATAATATTGGCCTATGTTTCAATTTTTATATCATTTTAAATATTTTTGTTACAAATATAAAATTTATTGTTCAAAACGCTAATGTAATGGTGACTTATAAAAAATAAATATATTTGGATTAATGGTTTTTTATGGTTTTTTCTGAAACAACAACGAAATATTTTTTTGAAAATGTTTTGATGATTGATTTATTTTAAAAAAAATTAGTTTTTACAATATATTGATTTTGAAAAAATTCTATAAATGTTATTAAAAATAAAAACAATTTGAGGATTTTTTTATAATGGATTGATTTTCCATAAGCCTTTTAATAAATAAATTTTGTGTCTTCAAAATATGATATTGATAAACATTCTATAATTATAATTATAAATTTGTGTTTTAAAAGTTAATTATATATATATATATATATTAAAATACCAATATTGGAATAATCATAATGGTGTGTGAATTATATTATAATAGCATTATTTTATCTTGAGATAAGTGTATAAAACATCCAAAAAATATTTAATTTCAATAATTTTAATTAAAATATAATATATCATGCATATATACTTTTATATCATAATTATAAATTTGAATGGGTATTCAATCAATTACAAGTGAATAAAAGTTGGATTACATTACCTCATAACACACCTCAGTATGTTAACACCTTGGATGTGTTTTTGGACTTTAAAATTTGAAATCAATTTTTCCAGAAAATAATAAAATGCATGTCCAAAATTATAATTTATATTACGATTGAATGGAGATGAAATATTTGTGCACATGATATTGAAATAATTTCTTCCTCAATCTATTTAGTGGATTTTTTATAAACTATTAGATATTATAAAATGTTTAGGAAGTTATGTCCACCATCAAAATGAATAATTTGATTATTAAATTGTGGATAATAAAATAAAAAAGAAGATAAATGGTGATTTAGATGTAGTACGTACACACCATAAATATTGTAACAAATAAATTAATCAACATAATAATGTTCAGGATATTAATGGATTTTTTAGAACAATAGAATAACTTGGTCAACTTGAAAACTTATTAACTAGTGATGTTGTGGAGACTAATAAAATGGAAAACATAATTGAGAAAAAAATTAATTTTTTAATTATTTTAATAAATTAATAAATAATGAATATACGAATTATTTTAAACAATATATTCTATTGATGTTGTACCACCATCAAGTGTTTTTGTGGAATGAAAAATAAATTAATTCCCAGTATATTATCATTGTTGATAAATTCATTTCTTTAAGATAATATTCACTCATCAATTTATGAGAAGAATAAGGTTATTATCATTCTATATCTCTTTTATACAATAATTCATTCATGTTACAATGATTCTATTCTATATTAGGTAGAAGATTTTAGTACATAATAGTAATGACAATTTATACTTCTATATAGAAGTCAAAAAAATATTTATTCTAGTCTAAAGGAATGTAATTTTATAATGAAACAGAAAAAAAACTCTTGTTTAGTTTTTATATTACTTCCTTTTAAATTCATAATTAAAATAACTCTTTATTTAATATAAAATTACTTAATATATAAACTAGATTTCTAATGAAATTAATTGTGATGTGTTCATCAGACATATAATAGATTCCTAATCATAAAATACCTTTGATCCAGCATATTAATATTTCCACTCAAATCATATAAATATATTATTGGTATTAGACAGGAATGGAATCAATCCTTATGATACATTAAGAATAAGTTATATTATAGGGAATTTTATTTTGATCCATTATAATCTACCTTTATAGATGTGAAAGAGACCAACATCTTCCATCATATTTAATATTATTTATAGAAAGAAGATTCTAGAAATGATATTATTTTCTATCGTTATCCTCTTATACAAAAACTATAGGAGTTATATAATTACATTGAATAAAAATATGATGTATCATCCAAAAAAATCATCAAAATTCGTGTTGACCTAATGTTTACCATCAATGGATTTATTGGATTTAGAGATTTTGCATATTTATATATACATATTGGTTTTAATTTTTTAGTTTTTAACTTTGATTTTGATCATAATTGAAAATTTTTTAACAAAACATGGCGTTTTATATTCAATCCTTGAGTTCATGATACATGTAATAGAATATTATATAACTATTAAATGATCAATAGGAAAAAATATTCAAGGCTTCAAAAAAAATATTTATTTAGATCATAAATATTGGAACAATTACCAAATGTTTGTATAGGGTCTGGAAAATATATCATTTTTTAATGAAGGGAAGAAAGAGTTTGAACATCATATGATATAATAAAACAAAATAATATAAGTAAAGAGAACATTTTTCAAATATTAATTCTGGAAATTTAATTTAAGGTATCATAATCTTGACATTGTGTACATTGAGAAAAAATTTCATGATAATGTTTTTTACATTGATTAATGATCTAAGTAAATAAAAATATCATCCAAATGTTCATTTTGTCTTATAAGTACTGAATATTAGGTGTAAAATATGAAAAAATAAGAATTGGAAGTTTATTTTAGAAATTCATTCAATAAAACCACAACAAAATTAGTTTTTCCTTAAAATTTAGTGAATTTGAAAGTACTTAATTCATATTCAATAAGCATTTCAATATGTGTTTACATGAGTCTACATAAATTATATAGATTTTAAATTCATGACACACATATATTTTGGGGTAGTTTTTACTTTTTTCAATACATAATGTGTCACTAAACAAAATAGTTTTCCCTAATTATCATTTCTTTTCATTATTTAGATAGATTTGGGAGAGAATTTTAAACTCAATTGAACTCGATACAATTCTCAGAATATATATATATATATATATATAAAATTTATCATTTGGATATGCCCCCCCCCCCTCATTTTTCACTATGATGGTTCATTTTAATGTGAATTTGGATAAGAAAGATATAGTTGTGTAACACATAAGTTATTAATGCATATATACAATTAATAAGTGAAAAATTTTAATTTAATTTTCATTAATCAATTGTGATATTACGAATCATGAATTATTATGTTTATTTGTTTCATTTCTACTCTTCTTTATTAGGTATTGAGGTTATTTTATGTCTAAAGTGAAAAATAAATCACCCCTAAATGGTTCCATTATCAAAGGTTATCTAAATGAAGAGTGATTGACCTTCTATTTGAGGTATTTATATTCAATTCAGATAAGATTAAATCAATTGGGTTGAAATTATAATAATAAAATTCATTCATAGGATAATAATAAATTATCAATAATTTTAAATTTTGGTCAGGAAATTATGAATGTTTTATCATTTTAATCAATTTATTTTCTATTTAAATTTGTGCACTGATATATACTACTCAATATTGATATTGGTTATCCATATTTTTAAGAATTAAGGATATAAATGTATCTTTTTCATATGATTCAGACTCAAAATGGGGAAAAATAACATATGTGGTTAGTGAAGAAATTATTGAATGGATTTTAATCCATTTGAGTTATTATTCTGATACTTTCTTTAACAATGTTGATAATTTGTAAGTGTAAGCATGAAAACATTCACATCCATTTTTACAGATAATCATTTCCCATAATAGAGTTGATCTATCATAACTTTTGAAGTATTTAACTATTGGTCCACTTAATCATGCTCATATTTTTTATGCTTAAAATATTTTTTCTTTCACGTTTTATATTTATAATCACAAATAAGGTATAAACGCACACAAAAATTGTATATTTAGAGTTACATATCAGGGTTACTATGTAAATATGTATAATCAAGTAGTATTATCATGTAAATTATTAATTTTGAATTAAAAATAAATTATCTAAATATTGATAGGGGTATAATAAATTTTTTTGTTATAATTTAATTTTTCCAACATTATTTACTGATCAATAATAGTGATCTTATGGAACAAAAATACCTATATTTTAACTTCTAAGAAAAATTGTATATTATAATAAGGATATAGTTGATGACGTGTTGAGTTTTTTTTCTACATGAAATAGAGGGACATGTTTAGTATGGGTGATTAAGGTGAAGAAACTTGTGATAGTGAACCCCATTAATAGAAAAACATTGAATTGTTTCTCCCAGATGATTTTGAAAATTTCAGTCTTATTAGATAGGGTGAAGAAAATAAAAAAGGATTAATGTTAATAATGGTAGAAAATATCACTATGATCAACCCATAAGAAAATGATTATAAGATATCTAAAGCCCTAATTTAAGATTTAAATAAAAAATATAAATATAATTTCTAGTAACTAATGTATGTTGTTTTTATGAAAATGGAAAAAGATTTGTAGGTTTAATTTACTATAATTCGATGTTTTTTTGTTTAATTTTATAAATATAATTATAAATAATTACTATTTAAATAAAGGCATAATTAATTTACTTTTTTCTTTATATATTTTAAAATAATATCACACATAGAGTCCTAGAGATACTAGTCACTCTATATTAAATTGAAGTTGTTTTAATCATGCTACATAGAGTACACAGATAGTACTAGATAGCCATTCTATAACTACTCATGATTATTCTCATCATGTTCTTATTCTTTTAATACTATTTCATGTTATGATAGTATATTTAATTCACAAACAGTATAATAATAGTTAAACCCTTTAGAATTCATAAAAAGACTCTATTACACAGTGATGTTTTATATATATTTTTTTGTTTGTTAATTTTTATAAACAATTTTCATTATATTATAATACTTGAATATATTATATATTATATGTTTGTTTCTTTATTTATGTTACATGTAATGGAATTTAATAATGTAGATATTTGAATTTTTTTATAGAACTATCATAAATATAGTTATTTTAAACCACCACTGCTTATTTAATGGTGTTATTAAAAATCTCTACTTAATTAGTAGCGGTTCCAAAAAATACCATTTATTTTATATACCAATACATATGACGAAACTTATCAGAAGATTCCAATAACATCCCAAAAATAAATGTAAGAGTTTTAGTAACCATATATAAACATGTGAAACACCGCTAACTATGTATTAAGAACACCATATATAAATTAATGTAGTAAATTTTTTGGGTTTCTAAAATAATATCTAATCAAGGAAAATAGTCTCAAAATTGTTATTTTGTGACCATTCAAAAAATCATCATGAAATAATCATAAACAACATCAAATTAACATCAATTCATTAATTTGTTGTGGTCTATAGAAAAAAATAGGAAATAATATAATGTTAGTTAAAAGTGACACAAATTTTTAAATAATTAACACAAATTATACAATTTAAAATAGTCTCTATAGTCCAACATTTCACATTCCTTTGAATTTGTTGTTGTAATATGTACTTTAATTCTAATGGATCTTATATCTCAAAGAAGATATCCTAAAATAGGATAAATATATAACACATAATTTTTAACCAAAAAATATAGTAGTCAACCATTCTAGTCTGTAGAGACCCGAATCTTGACGTACATGGAAATTACATTACTTTTACAAAATACTTAGTACATAACAAAAACACACACACAAGGACCATAATAGTTTAGTGTTTTTGGAAACTTAGAATATAATCTTCTAATCGTGGTGAAAGATCTTCAACATATCCCATAAAGATCTTCCTTTTTTTACCTAAAACCTATCTTTATATCCTGGGGAAAAGAAAACAAAAAAGGTTGAGCTCAAATGCTCAGTATGGATAAACAAAAGAAATATAAATCACATCATATTCATAAGAACATAACAATTTGGAAATCATACCCGGAAAAAGAGATCCTAATTTCATAACATGGGATAAATCATGGTAGTGAAATGTAATCCCAATAATCATAACATAAAAAATGAAACTTTGTGTAATGAACATATAATCATAGAGAATCATTTCTTATTAGTCATGACTCATTGCCAATACTATCTTAGTGGAAAAAGTCCATTTACAAACCTAGTTCACTCCTTGTTTCAGTCCTGTTTTACTGAACTGGTTTAACCTTTCGTTCTAGCCATGTCTATCTCATGAGATATAAAATCTTTACCCAATGAATTTGAGGGAGATATAGGTCCCACCCATCTCATAATGATACCATTCTTATGTGTGCCACAAAATCATAAATCATACATCATTGAATAAACCATGTAATAAAAATGGGATTCTTAACCAACATGACATCATAAAACAATTCATATAAGATAAAAGAATTCATAAAAAATAATTCCATCACAACATAATCAAATCAATGTAATAATAGGGTTAGAAAAAGTACCCTATATTATCTTAGATGATTTTTTTTTTGATAAAACACTTGAACTTCATTCTTGAGGAAAATATCATTTCTACCTCAAAAACATTTTCCTTTCATGACATGTCTTACAATTTTAAACTAAAAGAAGTTGATTAAAAAGAAACATGAAAACATGTAACGAAAGATTCTTGGAAATAATGTTTTAAAAATCCATTCATGTCGTATAAGTAAAAAACATTCTTCTCGTACTTTTGTAGGAAAAGTCAAAAAGTACCTCGTACGAAAAAAGACAAAAGATTCCTTTCAAATCTTTTACTAAAAACTCACCGAAGGGTAAAATTGGATTCAAACAATTGTAGGTGGATGGAAATAATATTACATATTGAGGAAACATGGATGTGGATGATAAAATACACCCCATTAAATACCTAAGTATAAACAATCTCAGATAAAAATGAGATTGTGATATTTCCCTTACCTTAGGTCCGATTTTCTTTGTAAGTGTCCGAACCTGCTGTATAATGATTTAAATCAGGTCATTGACTTATTCCAGAATCATACTCATTGTTGTGATATCATATATGGTCACTTATGAATTTATTTTACTCGTTCTTTTGTAAATTCCATGTTAAAGAGCGTTTTGGGTAAAATTGTTTCATTTGTCATCTGTGTTTTGACTTGTAATTATTCATACGATTACTTAGAACCAGATTTCTTAATTAAAGAATATAAAACATGATTTATATATAATATATATTCATAATATACATATAATAGATCAGTAAATGGAAAGAAATACACCGTTCATGGAGACGGTAGGTCGTACGTACGCATTATCACTGTTTTCGTTTCCTTATTGAGTTGAATGGAATGAAGTAGATGACATACATATATATACACATAAATACAGTATCATTGTTATTCCATTTTTTTCATGATTACCTATTATATATACTGTATAATTATTCATGAATGGTTAATGTGGAAAATGAATCTCATCACGTCATGGAGACGGTAGTCCGTACGTACGCACGAGCAATGATATCATTCTCATGATCGTGGAATTGTATTGAAGTGTATGTATACTATTTTAGAATCAATATCACTTTAAAATAATAATATATAGTTATTATTTACACCATTATACTCATCTATCCAAGGTGGTGGTGGAAAATAGATTACACCATGGCGTGGAGACGGTATTCCGTACGTACGCACGCGCGGTGATTCTGTTTTCCGTAGGTTGGATAGATGGTGAAATAGGGTTTTTTCATACATATAATAACTTATTAGTATATTAGTGATACTTATGTTATTTCTTCATAATGAAAAAACCTAAGAAGAAGAAGTGGAAGAAGAAATAAATTTGAAGGAATCGGTAACGGACATTACCTCTTCTTTGAAACGCCTCTTTGAGATCTCCTTTTAGGGCACTAAAATTGGTCATTGAGGAAGACCAGAACCTCTAGGATGTTTCTATGGAATTGGAGAAGAGAATTTGGTAGGGTATGGCCGAGATTGAAGGCTCAAAGTGGTGTGAGTAAGAGAAGGAGGAGGTGCCCTTTTATAAGGGAGGAGAGGGGCACCTTTGGAATAACTAAACATATTCTTTTATTATAAAGTCCAATTCGGTTTTTAATATCTCAAAATTGATATATTTCAAGGATAAGGTGGGTATAGGTCGATATCCTTTCATCCAATAGAATTTAGACAATTTTAGGTATCAATATTAACCTTATCATTTAGATTTAACATTAAGTTTGATAATTTAACTTTTACCGTGTCTTCTTGTTTTCTTACACTATAAGGTTAATAAACATACTATATCAAGCCAAACGAACCCCAAGTTGTTTATTATTAATATATATATCCATATCTAAGTCATTTGTCCTAACCCTATATTTTTAGTTGTAAAATAACAATTAATAATATAATATTTGTTTTAAAAACTATTTTATGTTAATATTGACACTATTTAGTAATTGATTTTTGTGAAAATCATAACAGAATGATTAGTTCGAAAAAATCTAATTAAATAAATAATAACATGTCATATTAACCTATAAAAATATTTGAATTCATAAAAAGTCTCAAATTATATTTATTTGGGTATTTATAATATCAATAATTCTAATTTTTCACTATTATGGTAATTACTCCATCATCATTGTGTCATAAATAAATTAAATTATTTAATGTCTAAAAATTATAAATAAAATTTCATTATGTAGGAAATGTTATTATATTTCTAATGTATCTTTACAATCGAATTTATCTTATGTATAACCCTATATTAAAATTTTTTTACTTATTAAACATTGATTTTAACTATTTTAACCATTCTTTAAATAAATTAATAATAAATGTCCTAATCTAATCCATGTAGGCCTAAATGGTCATATTTTATTCCAAATGTTGTTTTTGGTCGAATAAAACTTATCCAATATAATTAGGACATGTGTTAGGCTATTAATAATATCATTTTTACCCATAATTACCCTATTTACTTTTAACCGTGGTAAAAAAAAGTAAAACGTTACTATTCAAAAAAAAATTATTTTCATCTCATTGAATCATATTTTACTTACTGAAATCAACCGTGTCTCTCGGATTTTTGAAATTCCACTCATATAAGCGGTAAAATTATGTTTTATGATAAATTCATTTTTCTTAACTACAACTTAGTGGTTTCACTATTCATCAAAAATGAAAGTTTGCAGAAAAATACCAAAAATTAGGCTTAAGATATATTTGATATTATGAACTCAAAAATGATGTCTATTTTACCAAACTCAAAACATATCAGTTGCATTAATTAATTTAAAAATTAATTCCCGTCGTCAAAACAAATAGCGCGTTCTTAAGAGATAATAACTATCAAAATATTGACACTTGTTTATGTCTGGTTTAAATGTGAAATTACATCCAATGACCAACATTGTATTAAATTTTAAAAATATATTCTAAATATACTTTTAAACCACTCAGATTAATAATTTATCACTATTAATTATTTCGATTAAAAAGGTTGTTTTTATTTAAAATTTAGTAATTTTCACTATTCATCAGAAAATGAAAGTTATCCGAAAAGTACCAAAATTTCACCCTAAGATAATTTCGATATTCCAAATCCAAAAATGAAGTCCATTTTGAAAAATAAATTTTACAAAATTTCAATAAGTGGTTTTTACTATTCATAATGGCTAGTTTTAATAATATTTTATTTACATATCGTTGTTTAGTGAAACTCGGTATTGCGTACTACAGACGCTATCGAGGAAGGTCGTGATTACGTGTAATGAAAGGAAATTCAAAGATGCGTGTTGTGCAAGCTCCTTTTGGTGTAGCGTAAAACACAAGACATTAATGTAATTAAAAAGAATATTTTTCATAAAATCTCATGGTGTTACATTCTACCCCCATAAAATGATTTTCTCCCTCGAAATTCGCCGGGATTATAAATGGTTTACTACTCAAAAGTTTCATTAATATAAACCCACATCGTAAAAAGGAATACCAAAACCAATCTTTAAAAAAAAATTATGAAACGTAACAGTTACCCAAATAAACTAATCACTGGGTTTCCATATAGTTGAAAATATGGATATGGAAGAGAAATATAACTATCATGATCTGATGGAGAGTGGTAGAGAACATGGCTATGGAAAAGACAGCAATCACAAATCCATAAATTTGTGATGATCTAGGGTACCATCTGATTCATCGGATATAAGGGCACTAGGATAACATTTTTTTGGTTTTCAAAATCATTTCCCTAAAGGTGATGATAATAAATTAGAATAAATACTTACTTTATTTTGGTACAATCTCACTGTTGTTCGTGCTTTTAACAATTTCCACTTCATATCTTAAAGAAATGAAGTTGAATTTGTTATTCATGAAGTGTTAAAAGATCATGTGATAGAATGATGGGTCATTCCATCTATTTCAAACAAAAGGTTATCAAAAGTTATCAAGTATACATAAGTCCATCTTTGGTGAGGTTAATTGTATACGATTCTATAAATGAACATATACTTCATATATCATACCACGTTATAAAATAAAACTAGTTTCTACTAACCAGGGACTTCTTGTAGGCCAGTGGTAGGTGATAAATGCCAGTCGCACTTCTATTGTGGGTTCGATTCCCACAGCCTTGTCCGACGCGATGGGCTGTTGCCAGTCCTGCAGGTTGTCCTTTTTCTAAATCTATATTACTATAACATCCGATCAATAATATCGATAAAAGTTATATCCTAACTTATGCCCAACATAATCCATTCCAATCTTTAGGCTTATCTAAAATACTTCGGTCCAAGCTCATAGTATAAAGAAAATGATTACTTGAAATGTCATCAACCAACCATCATTTATCCCCCATTATCTTGTTGGTCACATTAAAATCATGTGAATACCGTAATCATGTATTCTCTTGAAAAATGAATACCCATTAAACCTTACTGAAAACATGAATGTTTCCAAAAGTTAACACTTTCCACATACCAAAATAAAAAAATTCTATATACTCAAACCATGATATAACCTTCTCCTTATATCAGTCATGAGCTCATGAATACTATCAAACATTTAATTTTATCATTATCCCTTCATTATGTGCATATCATCTACATTCCAAAAATACTGGTACCATTCATCACATACTTTCAAAACATAAGGAAAGACAACAGTGTAACAGTCCTTAGATGTCTCTTTATTCCATATTACCATGAGATTACTTATACAACATTACACTTGATAAACATGTAATAATTCCACTACATTCATAAACCATTGACCAATCTTCAACAATTCTTTCATCTCACATATCATTTGTAGTCTATTCATTATCATCAACACAAATACTACCCATACGACCATAATGATTCCCTTCATGAGACATTCCCTTAGGGAATTGGTTTGCATAATTCCCATACATTCCACATTTAAAACATTTAACCATTGTTGATGTCGTAGCAATACCATTATCCTCATCCCTGGTGTTAACTGAACCTTTTCATTTGCACTTACTGGCTTTGTGTCCTTCTTTTCCACACCCAAAGCATCTTCCAGTTCTTTTTAAACATTCTCCTTGATGCCTCTTCCCACATTATTTACATAGGGGAAATTGAACTTTCTTTCCTCTATGATCATCATGAAACTCCATCTTTCTCTTATTAGCCGAGTCAGGAAAATTACCAAATTTTACTTTACTGATCATATTATGAGATTGCTGATTTGGCATAATAATGATGGTTGGACCTCCAAATCCCATTTCATTTGGTTGGTCATGAAGAATATCATTCCATTGTCCATCATGTCCTCAATTATCGGGAATCATCTTGTTTCCAGCCAATTTCTAAAACCCAAAAAAATAGTGTGAGAGGAAAAAATCATAATAAAGGGGGAGTAACTTCAATATCTAACATCTTTGGTTTAATCTAATATCTTTACCATAGTTCTATTACTATATCCTATACCTATACTTATCCTTAGGGACATCCCTAGAAATACCATAGAAATATCTATAGGGATCTCACTAACGTTTTTACATCCTAGTTTCTAAAGGTTGACTAAACTTTTCCTCTGATACCAACTGTAGAGACCCGAATCTTGACGTACATGGACATTACATTACTTTTGCGGAATACTTAGTACATAAAAAAACACACACACAAGGACTGTAATAGTTTCGTGTCTTTGGAAACTCGGAATATAATCTTCTAATCGTGGTGAAATATCTTCAAAATCTCCCATAAAGATCTTCCCTTTTTTACCTAAAACCTTTCTTTATATCCAAGGAAAACGAAAACATAAAAGGGTGAGCTCAAATGCTCAGTAAGTGTAAACAAAAGAAATATCAATCACATCATATTCATAAGAACATAATAACTTGTAAATCTTACCCTGCAAAAGAGATCATAATTTCATAACATGGGATAAATCATGGTAGTGAAATGTAATCCCAATAATCATAACATAAAACATGAAACTTTGTGGAATGCACACATAATCATAGATAATCATTTCTTATTAGTCAAGACTAATTTCCAAGACTATCTTAGTGGACAAAGTCCATTTATGAACCGCGTTCACTCCTCTTTTCAGTCCTGTTTTACTGAACCAGTTTAACCTTCTGTTCCAGCCATGTCTATCTCATGAGATATAAAATCTTTACCCAATGCATTGGAGGGAGATATAGGTCCCACCCATCTCATAATGATACCATTCTTATGTGTGCCACAAAATCATAAATCATACATCATTTCATAACCCATGTAATAAAAATGGGATTCTTAAACAACATGACATCATAAAACAATTCATATAAGATAAAGGAATTCATAAAAAATAATTCCATCACTACATAATCAAATAAATGTAATAATAGGGATAGAAACATAACCCTATATTATCTTAGATGGAAAATAATTTTGATAAAACACTTGAACTCCATTCTTGAGGAAAATATCATTTCTACTTCAAAAAAATTTTCCTTTCTTAACATGTCTTATAATTTTAAACTAAAAGAATTTGATTAAAAATAAACTTGAAAACTTGTTAAGGTAGCTTCTTGGAATTAATGGTTTAAAAATCCATTCATGCCGTATAAGTAAAAGAACATTCTTCTCGTACTTTTGTCAGAAAAGTCAAAAAGTACATCATACGAAAAAAGAAAAAATATTCCTTTCATATCATTTACTAAAAATCACCGAATGTTAAAATTGGATTTAAAAAATTTTAGGTGGATCGAAATAAAAATACATATTGAGGAAACATGGATGTGGATGATAAAATACCCCAAAGTAAATTCCGAAGTATAAACAATCTCGGAGAAAAATGAGATTGTGATATTTCCCTTACCTTAGGTCTGATTTGCTTCATAAGTGTCTGAACCTCCTGTATAATGATTTAAATCATGTCATTGACTAATTCCAGAATCATACTCATTGTTATGATATCATATATGGTTCACTTATGAATTTATTTTACTCTTTCTTTTGTAAATTCCATGTTAAAGAGCGTTTTGGGTAAAATCGTTTCATTTGTCGTCCGTGTTTTGACTTGTAATTCTTCATATGATTAATTAGATCATGATTACGTAATTCCAGAATATAAAACATGATTTATATAAAATATATATTCAGAATATACATATAATAGATCAGTAAATGGAAAGAAATACATCGTTCATGGAGACGGTAGGCCGTACGTATGCATGAACGCTGTTTTCATTTCCTTATTGAATTGAATGTACTTAAGTATAGGACATACATATATATACACATAAATCAAGTATCATTATAATGTTATTTGTTTCATGATTACTTTTTATATATACTGTATAATTATTCATGAATGGTTAACATGGAGAATGAATCTCATCGCGTCGTGGAGACGGTAGTCCGTACGTACGCACGAGCGATGATATCGTTCTTGTGATCGTGGAATTGTATTGGAGTGTATGTATACTATTTCAGAATAAATATCACTTTAATATAATCATATATTGTTATTATGTACACCATTATACCCATCCAAGCAAGGTGGTGGTGGAAAATTGATTACACCACGGCGCGGAGACGGTATTCCGTACGTACGCACGAGCGGTGATTCAGTTTTCCGTAGGATGCATAGATGGTTAAATAGGGTTGCTTCATACATATAATAACATATCAGTATATGAGTGATGCTTATGTTATTACTTCATAATTAAACAACCTAAGAAGAAGAAGTCGAAGAAGAAATAAATTTGAAAGAATCGGTAACAGACATTACCTCTTCTTTGAAACGCCTCATTGAGATCTCCTTTTGGGGCACTAAAATTGGTCTTTGAGGAATACCAGAACAACAAGGATGTTGCTATGGAATTGGAGAAGATAAATTGGCAGGGTATGGCCGAGCTTGAAGGCTCAATGTGGTGTGAGGAAGAGAGGGAGAAGGTGCCCTTTTATAAGGGAGGAGAGGGGAACCTTTGGAATAACTAAAAATATTATATTATTATAAAGTCCAATTCGGTTTTTAATAGCTCCAAATTGATATATTTCGAAGATAAGGTGGGTATAGGTCGAAATAATCTCATCCAAGATAATTTAGACAAGTTTAGGTATCAAATTTAACCTTATCAGTTAGATTTAACTTTAAGTTAGATAATTTAACTTTTACCGTGTCTTCTTGTTTTCTTACACTATAAGGTTAATAAAAATACTATATCATGCCAAACGAACCCAAAGTTGTTTATTATTAATATATGTATCTTTATATAAGTAATTTGGCCAAAACGTATACTTTTAGGAATAAAATAACAATTAATAATATAATATTTGTTTTAAAAACTATTTTATGTCAATTTCCACACTATTTAGTAATTGATTTTTGCGAAAATCATAACAGAATGATTAGATCGAACAAAGCTAATTAAATCAATACTAACATGTCATATTAACCTATAAAATTAGTGTAATTCATAAAAAGTCTCAAATTATATTTATTTGGGTATTTATAATATCAATAATTCTAATGTTTCACTATTATTGTAATTACTGCATCATCATTGTGTCATAAATAAATTAAATTATTTAATGTCTAAAAATTATAAATAAAATTGAATTATGTAGAAAATATTACTATCTTTCTAATGAATATTTATAATCTAATTTATCTTATGTATAACCCTATATTAAAAATTATTTACTTATTAAACATTGATTTTAACTATTTTAACCCTTCTTTAAATAAATTAATAATAAATGTCCTAATCTAATCCAAGTGGGCCTGAATGGTCATATTTTATTACTAAGGTTGTTTTTGGTTGAATTAAACTTATCCAATAGAATCAGGACATGTGTTAGGGTAATAATAATATAATTTGTACCCGTAATTACCCTATTTACTTTTAACCGTGGTAAAAAAAGTAAAAAGTTACTATTCACAAAAAATTATTTTCATCTCATTAAATCACATTTTACTTACTGACATAAACCGTGTCTTTCAGATTTTTGAAATTCCACTCATAGAAGCGGTAAAATTATGTTTTATGAAAAAATCATTTTTCTTAACTACCACTTAGTGGTTTCACTATTCATCAAAAAATGAAAGTTTGTAGAAAAATTCCAAAAATTTGCCTTAATCTATATTTGATATTATGAACTCAAAAATGATGTCTATTTTACCAAACTCAAAACATATCAGTTGCATTAATTAATTTAAAAATTAATTCTCATCGTCAAAACAAATAGCGTGTTCTTAAGAGATAATAACTATCAAAATATTGACACTTGTTTATGTCTGGTTTAAATGTGAAATTACATCCAATGACCAACATTGTATTAACTTGTAAAAATATATTCTAAATATACTTTAAAACCAATCAAATTAATAATTTATCTCTATTAATTATTTCGATTAAAAAGGTTTTTTTTAATTAAAATTTAGTAATTTTCACTATTCATCAGAAAATGAAAGTACTTCGAAAAGTACCAAAATTTCACCCTAAGATAACTTCGATATTCCGAATCCAAAAATTAAGTCCATTTGGAAAAATAAAATTTACAAAATTTCAGAAAGATTTTATTACTATTCATAACGGCTAGTTTTAATAATATTTTAATTGCATATCGTTTTTTAGTGAAACTCGGTATTGCGTACTACACACGCTCTCGAGGAAGGTCGCGATTACGTGTAATGAAAGGCAAGTCAAGGATGTGTGATGTGCAAGCTCCTTTTGGTGTAGCGTACAACACAAGACATTAATGAAATTAAAAAGAATATTTTTCATAAAATCTTGGGGTGTTACATAGTCTATGATAGACCAATGTGTTTTTAAAGAGGCACCCAAAGTATCTCTTGATTACCAAATGAGAATTCATATCCTTACACACACAAAAAATATGTTACATAAAGACTTTCATTTTGTAAAAACCATAACACTATTTATGATAATAACACTCTCCCTGTAATGGTTTAAAAATTCTAGACTTTGAGTTCATGAGTTTTTTAAAAGAATTTTTAA
Source organism: Viscum album (assembly GCA_963277665.1). NCBI lineage: Eukaryota > Viridiplantae > Streptophyta > Magnoliopsida > Santalales > Viscaceae > Viscum > Viscum album. Next base: position 474,887,930 of record OY728151.1, read on the forward strand.
AATATCAGAATCAAGGGAGAAAAGTGTAATTTTAGTCTAGTAAACAATACCCAAAAAATTTCTTAATTTTTTTCTTCATCTTAAAATGTGTTTTTTACATTCATGTTAAATGTTTTTTATGAATTAAAGGTGTTTATATTTTCTATTTTTTTTAATCAGTTATTTATATCCAGGCACAATTTTGGGTATATTTGTAGAAAGACTAAGATACTTATGACATGTACCTCAGATTAAGAAACTGGAAACATATTATTTCTCATATTGTTGTTTTTTATTTTACATGAAATTATTTATATGTCATAATTAAATCCATACCCAAGATTTTTTTCATCATTCATCAATAAGAAAGTATTTTTCCTCATTTTTTTAAATTTTCTTACATTGGTTGGGTTTATAAAATATAGAGAAAGTGATGAAAATTTGGAGGTCCCCCAATATAGGATTGAAAATACTAGTTCTATTTTAATTCACATATCTTATTTATAGTTTTAATATTTTCATATATAGTTCATTTTTATTTTATGAGGCTATTATAAATGAATATTTTCTTAGTATAAAATATTTAAATTAGAACTATTTTTTGGAATAATAGTGACCAGCTAGTGGGTCATCCACCACTATTCCCAAAATATTTTATTATCGCATGGAATTTAATGGTTGCAACACCTAATGACTCATGGTATCCCCAGGACCCCCTCCACCAATTTTTTCCACCTCACTAGAGGATGATGGTTGTTCCTCCTACTGAATTATAATATATAAACCTTGAATTATTATACACCATAACAATGGATTATATATTGGACCTCAAATGACTGATGTTTGTTCATGGGTGGTTTTTGGCCTTGGACTACCAACCAAAGCACTAATGGATTAATGAGACCTTGATTATCATATAGAATCCATCACTTTACCATTTAATAGTGTTTATTGGATTAACTAGGGTTTCATGTGGTTAGAGGGAGTTAAATTTATTTCACAGTTATGATATTATAATAAAAGAGGTTGTGAAACAATAGTGTATGATAGGTTTGATAAATGGAGAAACACATGAATCCTTCTATTGGAATATTGTTTATTTATTCATTTTTCTGTATATATCACAATGAATATAATTTCAAGGACATAAAATTTTTATAAAGGTTTATATTTACAATTATAAAATATTATACCTTGATATCATCACTTAAGGAACCGGAAAAAAAATTAAAAGTACACATTTTACTCGATTCCTGGATTATATTGAAATTTTTCCTTCTAATATGTAGTTAAATTTCCTAAAATAAAAAAATTACATAAATAAAACATGTGTGTGAGTGAATGTAAATAGACAAATTATTTCTTCAATTATCTTGATGCACAAGTAAACTTCCATGGTACCTATAATTGATAGATAATTAATATGACTCATATGGAAATTTTTATTTTGTATAATATGAGGGGTTTAGGATATTAATCATAATAGTGAGAAATGAAAAATATTTCAGAAACATTATTGGTTTAGGTGTGATAATTCTAAAATTGAGATAAATAATACAATTTGATAGAGACATTTATGTTTTTATACTTGTAACTTATGTGGATGATGTTATAGAATACTCATGAATAATATGTGATCTTCATGAGGTGAAGATAAGAAATTTATCAGATTGCAGATTTTTTCTGTTTCATGATGTTTGGCATGGGTCTTGATCTTAGTTTTTCTGATTTTATGTGATAGTGTGTGTTTACTTATTCATATTCTAAAATCATTCGTAATTATAAGTGGGTATTATACATATTTTGTGAACCTTGGAAATATTTGGGTTTATCTTATAGGTCAATGTGTTATAATGATAGTATAGTTGAATGTGACTAACCCTATATTGATTTATCAACGATCTATTAGTTTAATTATATATTATTGTCCTAGGGTATTTAATCCTCAAAGGTATTCAATGAAATTATGATGTAATTTTTTTTTGAAAATGATGTGTATATGGATCTTCATAAAGGTTTATTCCAAGGTGGATGGTAGTTTCACGAATTCTACCAAGAATACATTGAGATTTTGAGGTCTGCATGTTGTAATATAATAATGACATAGATATTATGATGACTAAATTAATAAAATGGATTTTATATTAATCATAATGATTATAAGGATGATTTATATTAGTATATTGACTATGAGAATAGGATTTTATGATTATACATACTGTATTTTTAATTTTATTTTCTTCATGAGGTTTTTCTTTTCTACACATCCACTATCTGAGAAAAGTTTTCTTTGGTGTGATTAAACATCTATACTTATGGGAAAACTGACTAGGTAGATATACTAGTATGCTCTCTATGAACTGACATATTGGAATGGAATGGATATAGATTAGATTTATACTACATTCAATGGGTTAAAAAATATTATAAGGAGGTGAATGTGGTGTGTTCATTATATATAGTTATAATTAAAAAAAATCATTAGAGATGTGGATACTAGTTGATGGGAAATTATTTGTGGGGGTTGTGTTATATCATGATAAAAATGTTATATTATAATGACATTTTTATTTTTTGAGTTATGATTATAGTAAGATTAATAAAAGAATATTTTAATAAGTTGAAAATGTTAACAATATAAATTCGAGTACTATAATTGGACATGATATTCTATAGTTTCTTATGAGGAAATTGGGATATGATAGTTTAATACTTTATGATTGACCTAGATTAACCATGCGTTGTTACTATTTGTGTGGATATGACTATGTAATATTCTTTCATCGCTTTGACTATTATGCATGTCTGATAATCTTTTTCATTCATTTGTAATGGCCTACTCGGTTTATGGATATACTCATACAAAATATTACATATAGGTTTTCAAGGTTATGCTATTGTAGTTATCATATGGCATTATCTTGATGGAGGAGGTGGAGAGAGGACCTCGATCATTTTTCCTTGTTCATATATCACAAAGGTTCATGGGTGGTTTGGGTTTTATTACATTATTATGAATTAGTGGTTTAGATTTCCAGAGGTTGACTATCATGTATTTTTTTAATATTATATGATATTCAATTATGTTACATTTTTTATGAAATCAACATATCGTATATTCTTTATTGTCCGTGTTTTAGAAGTTTTCACGGGTTTTAGTTTACCACTATGTTCATCAAATTGTAATTCAACTCATTCATATGATATACTCTTCGTGCTAGTCACCACCCACTGCATATTTGTGTCATGTACTTTATCATTATTTCTATATGTTTCCCAAATCAATTGAACCATATCATGTTATAATCTCTAAAACCCTTCCTATATCTCAACCTATCATTGATACCGATCTGTGGTGATAGGGGAAATATTATGGAATAGATAGTCTGAAATCATAATTTATCTTCTAAAACACGCTATTGTTTTCATTATGAACCTATAATTATTTTTGGATTATATTAAAAAAAATTTTGTGGGATTTAAAATCATAATATATTTTAATATTTTACTCATTATATAAATTTTAATCATTTTATAGCTTTCAAAATACACAACACCAAGCTTTAATATAATGTTGATATACAATTATAAAATAAATATTTAATTACAAACAGTATAAATTTTTCATTAATTATAGGGTACTAATATGTTTCAAGAAATTATAAATTAAATTTATAATGTTATTTATCAATAAAAAATTATTTATTAATGCATTGGAAATGAACACTCATTTTTTTAATTACATTTTCTACTTCAAAAATGAATTTTCTTCAAAATGTATATTTTTTAAATTTATTGTATGAAAATTTTAATTAATTTATATAAATTTAATATATTTTATATTAATTTAAAATAACTTTAGAAATTATTATATCCAAATTAACATTTGCTGAAATTTTTGGATTTTTTTGAAATGATTGATTTTTAGTGAAAAATACCATTTTTTCAAGAACTATCCTTAATTTTCATTAAATTAAAACATTTAAAAGTCCCATTATATGATATATTTTTTCTGAAAGTAAAATATTATAAATTTAATTATAGTAATCTAATTCATTTAATTTTAATCTACAATATTCATTATTTTTATATAAATTATTTTGTATATATAAAATTATTTTATCTAAATAAATTTTTTTATTGTGTTTTGCGCATTTATATTAAAATTGATTTTTCACTTCTAGATATAGAATCATTAAAAAAATGATACAATATTTAGTGGCCTAAATTTTTTATTCCTAAATATTTTATTTTTTAAAATTATTATTCAAATTCATCACATTTCAATCCAGGACAGAACCGTAATAGCTTAGAGTGTTTAGATACTATATATAAAAACATATTATTTCATAAAAGAACTTCAACATCACCTATTAAGATCATCCAACATAGTAATATTTATAGGAATAAATTAATTAAAACATTAATCAAATTCCAGGTAAGGGACCCATAAGAAAGGTTGAGCTCATATTCTCTACAAGGATAATCATCAAAAATATATATTGATGTTCATATGAAAGCATAAGATAATCATATAAGTATATGATCACGAACATAAAATAAAAAGGTCATAACCAATATAAAAAAGATTATAAACATGAGTTATAGAAAAAATCGTGATCATTTAAGAATACATGAATCCTAAGAAAGAGAAATCATGATAACTCAATCATTAAACACAAGTCTGTGTCATAAATGTGTGGCACCATTATAAATTTAGAAACCAATTCATAGGTCAATGATGACTATGATAACCATTGGATCCGTATTCAGAACATATTTCCTATAGTATATTAAGTAAATTTACATTCTTACCATAATGGACTAATCACATTTACATATTTCCCATACCAAATCAATAAATTCAACTTATTTCCCATAGTGGATAAAGAAATTAGACTTATTTACTATAACTATATCACGAGTTATAACACTTTACTCAATGAATTTGAGGGATATATAGGCCACACACTTGAAATAATGAGAACCATATACATGTGTGGTTCAAAATAATAAAAAATATATAATATCATCATATCATAGCCCATTCAAAGAAAACAGTTTTCATATTTCATCAAATAATAAACTAACCACTGAAAATTGGATTTATAAAAATCAAATCATAAAAACATAAACCATCCAGAGAAATAATAGTTATGGTATCATTAGATCACATCCCCATAATTATATAATCAACCCCAAAGGATATTTTTGTTGATGAATAGAAATATTATTAAAAGGTCACCCAAAAATATTCATAAAGAAATTACCCTTTTCATTTGAAAATCAATATTCAAAAAATGAACAAAAATCAAAAATATTTTCGAAATCATTTTCATTGAAAATTATATTCAAAACATTAAAAGGAAGATTCAAATTATTTAGTGGTAATTATAGTGATCATTTTTATTCAAGATATATAAGTTAAAGTAAAATATTCCTTTTATATTTTTATAATAAAAAAATAAAAGTCCCACATTCAGATAACAACAATAATATTCCATGTATAACATTTTTTAAAAATTAGAAAAAGGGTAAAAATGAAATTAAAAAATAGAAGTCTAATAATAAAATAATTCTTATAAATATTATTAGAAAATATGGATAAAGAAAAATACAGACTTCACACCAAAGAGAGAAAAAAATATTTTCTTCAAAAACACTCTTTTGATATATTAAATAAATAATGTGATGAAAATTAGACTAAAAAATATAATATGAATAAAGGACCATAGGATAATAAAATTAATGTTATTCAATATTGATGTATCTTATAATTTTCTCAATGCAAAATTCTTGTATAAATAATCCTGATTAAAATAGGATTGAAACATAAATCCTTTACCTCAAGTCTCACCATTCCTCATTCGTAGTCAAATATACTTTATAATAAATATTAATTTATAATAAATTTATCTATAAACCACATTCATATATATCATTAAATTTATTTTTTATTTATGAAATCTTATAACACATTTGTTAATAAATTTTTATTAGAATCACTTGTCTTGTTGATAAATGATTTTTTTTCATGCATGTTTTGGTTCACCAGTCTTGGAATGTATACTTTGATCATTTTACCAAAATTTGATAAAATTAAACATGGAATAAAAATAATATATTTTAATTATATACATATTTAAATTCTTTCATTAATAGTTGACATATAAAAATTAATTACACAGTTCATGGAGGTGGTAGGTCTTACCTACACACAAGTATTGTTTTCATTTTCTGATGGATTGAATGAAATAATGGTAAATAATAATTTATTTTATAGGGTAATTATTATATCAAATATTTTATATAAATTATTAAATTATATACTTATAACCTTACAATTATAATGAAAATAAAAAAATCGCATCACCTCATTGAGGTGGTATTCCAAACATACACGCATGTGATGTTGTAATTTTCAAAAAAATTTAAAATGTGAGAAGGTATATTTGATACTGTAATTAAAAAATTATAATTATTTTATATATACCATACATAAAAATTAATCATATCATAATTACCATCCATTAATTATATTTATGGAAAATTAATTGAATCACTTCATTGAAATGGTAAGTTGTACGTATGCATGAGCTATACTTTCACTTCTGCTTTGATGGGAAAGAGAATGGATAATGGTGAATTAATAATAATAATAATATTTCAGTATATTTAGGATAATTAATTTATTATTTTATGATATGTATAAGGTATTTAATATAAGTAAAGAAGTAAAAAATAAAGTGATCGGTTAAAGTAATTATCTATTTTTTGAAAGAACTCCATTAGATCAAAAAAATAATGATCCTAGGGTTTGTTATTTGGCAAAATAAGAATAATTATAAAGTGGGTAATAAATTTTATAAGGTATATCATTACGGTAATATAAAAAAATAAGGCTCAATTTGGGGTAAACAGGTAATTTAAGAGGTTCCCTCTTATAAATAATATGAGAGGCACTTTTGAAATTTCATAAATGGTAAAATTATAATAAAGCAATTATATAGACCCAATTTTTCCAAAGGTATTCTAATTGAAATATAATATATTATATGTTTTTAATAACATCATTAGATAATATTTTGAGTGTTTTTTTTCAATTATAATCCTTACCTTTTTTATTAATCACTTGGTTAACCAATTTTAACCTTAACTATGATAATAACCTTTTCACCCATAATTTGTTACAATTTTACATAAAAAGTGAAAATTTGTCATAAGTGTAAATGGATGAAATTTTATACCATATCTTATCTTCATTTTCCTATTAAATTTTTTTATGATTTTTAAATAACTTAATAATATATTATTTTGGTAAAACATTATTCATGTTCATCTAGACATTATTAAAATAATTTGAGTAATGATATAAACACAAAGATTTAATTACAATATAATCCTTAAAAACAATAAGGATATGTTATATATTTTTATGAAATTCTTGTTACACATTAAATCAGTGACTATATCAATTTTAATATTTTTAATATCAGTTATTTAATTTTTTTCTTTTAATGGAATATATCTTATTTCGGTGTTGTTTAAGAATTTAAGGAGATTTCTTAATAAATAAATTAATTTTAAATTAAAATAATTAAAATAAATATATTATTCTAAAAATATTAATTCTATTCATTTATAACTTATGTTTTCCCCAAAGTGGACACACAAAAGATATTTAAGACTAGAAGAGTGACATTTTATAACTTGCAATGATTTAAATAATAAACTGTTATTTCTTATGGAAAAAATTCCATTAAAAAAATTATATTATAGAATAAAGTAATAATTATTGAATTAAATTCATCCAATATGAATTATTATTAATTAATAAAGCCTTATAACATATTTTTAACAACGATTAACCCAATTTACACTTTACCAAAGTGATACAGTTTACCACGATTACAAATCATATTTTCCAAAACTAATGTGGTCTACTTTAGAAATTATAAGACTCCTGATTTCCAAATATTTACCCCATTTTATAAAATTAAAAACCAAAATGTTATAGATTTTAATTTTAAAATAAGTTTACAAAATTCAATGAAAACTGCTTTTTTGAAAAAGAACGTCTTTATGCATAATTTTCTATTATTATTATGAAATGCCTAAAAAAATTAAATCTTTGTTAAAACATTTTATTACACATAATATATATTCAATTTATTAATATAATTCACTAATATTTATTAATTTAAGTTAATAATATTAAAATACATTTCATGTAAAAAAATTAACAAAATGCACTTTTATTTTTAAATAATTATTATTTTCCATTCCTGTCTTATGATAAAAAATGAATAAAATTTATATATTTTTAAAAAATATGTCTTTCATAATTTAGTAAGTACTATTTATATCAACCAGTACAATAACTATGTTATAACTATCACATAGTATTATTTTAATAGTATATCACTATTCATTTAAGCTTGGTGTTTCTTGTAATACAATCTATCGAAGAAATATAATTATCTAAAGGGAAATATTTTTCAAAAATATCAGGTTGTTAATATTTATTTTAATCCCTGAGTATAATATTTGGTAATTAGTTCCCTTTTATTTTTTTTCATTATAAATAGTAACTGTGGTAAATATTTATCACCCCAGTAATGAAAAAATGAGAAAAATAGGGAAAAAACTATAAGATAAGGTCACAAAATCAAACCAACACATTCCATTATTAAATTTTATTTAATAAATTCAACCATGTACATTAAAAATTAAAATATATATAATTTTTATTCCATCATCCACAGATAATTAAATTTTTACGAAATTATGTATTGAAATTTTTAAATTTTTTGTATATTGACATATATATATTCTAGTTCATTTCATAATGATAGAAGTATATTAATATTAGTTTTAAATTATTATTTGAAAAAATAATTAATTTTCATTATCATGGTTATTTATTCATACTTTTTAGTGATTTAATAATTAACATAAATGTTTATGCAACAACAACACAATATTTATTCAATTAATAGAAAAATAAAATAAATTGTTTTAAAAATATTAAATGTAAATAAATTAGGGACAATTACTATATTGATGAAAATTTTATATAAATATAAAATTTTAGAGATGTTTTAATGTTTTTTATTTGAATTAAATTACTATCATCCTGACTCTAATGCCAATGTAAATGAAAAATATAAAAATGACATTAAAGAAATTTTATGTTAGTGAATATATTATTAAATTATTAAAGAAAACATTAAAGTGGAAATATATGATGAAAATTGTTTATAAATTTAATCAGTTTTCAATTTATTGAAAATTTTATACCGTATAGGTTAAATTATAATCCTTCCATCTTAATAAAGTCAATACTGCATTAAGGTAAAAATAGCTTAAAGAATGGTTTAACATAAATATAATGATTAAAATGACACAAAAACCTATATAATTTTCATCTGTTGATGATATTATGACCATATAATCTCTTTTTTAATATTTTCCCATTTTAATCATTATCCTTGATAATGAATTAATTATATATTAATCTTTTCAGTAATTCAAAGTGTGCCATTTCTCTCCCTTATAAAAGGACACCCCTCCTCTCTTTTATTTACACATCAATGATCCATCTTTCATGCCAAAAATCTTCCAAATTTTTCTTATAAGCTCCCTTGTACATTAAATATAATTAATTTTATTCTTAATATATCATTTCAGGGGTCTTTAATAAGAGATATAAATGAGGGATATAGAATATGAGGTAATACTCTTATCCAACCTGTCAAATTATTTCTTCTTTAACCTCCCCTAAGTATTTACTATTTCAAATAAAATAATAAATTCTATATACTAAATACAATAAAATATTATTATAATTATTTAACCACTATTATCCATCCTCTATTATAAAAAATGGGAAGTGAAATTATCTCTTGAGATTATGTGTAGACTACCTCTTCCATATAGCAATACAATTCATTATTCATCACTACCATTCATGATTGGTTACTATAATAGTGTTAATGTTTATATATAATATTTAGGATATAATTAATATTCTAGAGTTATAATATATTTTATACCTTCTGACCTTCCCAAGAATTTAAAATGATAATGTCGTGCATGCATACATGTGGATTACCACATCCACGAAGTGATGTGATTATATTTTCCATTTTTTTCATTACATGAATGGTAATAATTATAGTTTTAATGAATAAATAGGACATTTATGATGATATAATTATTAAATTAAGGTGAATTATAATTTATCTTACATTTTTTCAGTCCATCTTAAAATGGGAATATTGTTCATGTGAAAAATGAAACAGTGACCACTTGGAAATGATGATTTTATCACAGAATTACAAATAAATGGGTGTTGAAATGATATATATAGAATATATATAATATTATAATAATTTAAATAACCATTTTAGTAAATTATTGTAAACATAAATTTATTATATATGAGGTTATAGTGCATTCTAATAATGTTTAACATTGGTTAAGGGTTTCATATCTCAATTTTATTTTTGTGAGACTTATGTCACATTCACAGGTTTTTACATTTTGTAGTGTAGATATTTCCCATGACTATATGTTCGTATAATTTCATAAAAATTATATAGATTTAAAAATTAATATATTTTTCCCTCTTTCATGAGGTTTTGATATAGAGATCTCTAATTTAGTAAGGGTTTTATGATACAATCTCATTGATTTCATTGATTATATTTTATAAAACTTATGATGATAAAATTATATGATCAACCTCTCAAGAATCTTTTTATTTTTATTATCAAATGTTTATTTATATATATTAATTTTTTTACCTTTTTTCCTCTCTTTAATTACTCAAGATAATAAAGAAATATTTTTAAAGAAATATTACTTTATTTCTCCCTTAGATCAAAAATACTTTTTCTTCCATGTAAATGTTTTATAATATTGTTTTTTAAAATGTTTTAACAATTAAAAAATGTATATTTTTAATTAATTTTCAATTAATATTTATTCTTAAAAAATTAAATTTTATTTTCTTGTCATTTTTCAAATGATGTACTTTTTACTATTTTTGAAAATGTTAAAGAAACATTTGTTTTAATGTGTATGATATGAAAGGAATTTCATACTATCATGAATAGTAAATAATCTGAATAAAAAATTTATATTTTTCCAAGGTTCTTTTGAATGAAATTTTTTTCTTAAATATCTAGGAAAAATTTACATTTTATAGTAAAAAATTAGTTTTTGTGATGAAATTTTCAAGTGATGTTTTTGAAAGAATTATTCATATATGATAAAATATTTTGATGATACTTATGGTTTAATGGGCATATTATCCAAGTATAAAATATAAATTATTTCTCTATATGATCTAATATTATAATGATGAGATTTTTATGAAGCCCTTTTTTCTACAAGTTTTTTTATGATGAAATATTTTAATGTTCATGAAACATGCTCCCTTTCCATTTGATATGATATATGAGGAATATTTTATAATAATTTGGAACAAATATGAATGGATGGTGATTATTTGATGTTTGGAATTGGTATTATATCTCCCTTAAATGCATTGGGTAGAGAATTATATCTAATGATATAACAAGGGTTGGGATGTGATTTCAACACAATTCCATAAGGGAAATTATCAACTGTGATCGTATTGGGAGAAAACCTTAAAAACAATATGATTAAATAGGTAGTGATCTAAATATACTATGACAACCTTTATTGTGATCCTTGATGAAGTAAATTATTTTCTATCCTTATTTTTTTGCCAATAAATTATAAATTATTCCAATGTTAAACTCTCAAGGAACATGTTTTTTTTTTATTTTATAATTCAAGACTTATAGATTTTAGGATTTATTCCACAACTCAAGATTATTATATTTGATATATAGGGTCTGTTTTGAAAATTTTAATCTCATTTTCTCATACCCTTATACTAATTTCATGTCTTTTTTATCATTTTTATCTACATTTTTTACCCTCATAGAGAATCGATTTTCACGCATTATTATTTTTTATTTTCATAAATATATGGAGAAATATTTTTAGAATGATGTGTCAATAAAGGGTGTGATTTGTGAAGATCTAAGTGGGAGATGATATAGATCATTTATAAACTATTTTTTATGTTTAAAAGTTACCAAATTCATTAAACCATTATGAATTTAGCTTGTATCATAATGTTATATTTGAAATATTCCTCTAATAAGATGTAGTATTTCTATATGAAAATTATGGGTCACTATATGGAACTTTTTTCATAAATCAAAGTATTATGAATGAACATGTAATTATCTCTTAGAGTTATACCCATTATTGATTATGTGTTCCTTTTGGATGTCTTCTAGATACCTATATATAAGGGGTTTTAACTAACTGTCCGACTAAGGATTTAACTCATTGTGGAGGATAATATATCTAGTGATGATGATTAATTGTACAAGATTAATTACTCAATGTTACACACACAATATGGTGGGATTGATTTCATGTGGTATAGTCTTTATTGGATTAGATTGGAATAATTTTTTCCCTATTAAGTATGTTTTTATTTATGATATTTGATTTCATGATGATCATATCTCTTGACTAGAGGGAATGCAGTGGATGATGACCATATTGGATCAAGAGATGATAATTTTAATTATAGATCTATTTTTATTATAATTTTTATCCCCACTAGTTCTTGATTTTTATGTGGGATATATTGGTAATGTTTTAAAAAAATTTATATAAATAATATCTATTAATGAGAAGTTTTTTGGAATGCCTAAGGTAATATGTGGAGATATTTTGAGGACTTATCCGTGTGAGTGTGACTTATAGGGTGATATTAGAGATAATATAACTTCATTATTTTCATTTAGTAGTCATGATATATGATATTCATAGAGATTAATATTATAGGGAATGTATTTTTAATTTCATTCCACTTATATGAGTGTAATGATTATTTATTTTAACTTATCAAATTTTCCAATGGGTGTTTTATATGAAATGGTCTAGTAGGAAATTTTTATGAGTTCATATATAACAATGTGATATATATATATATAAGTTATTTTTACCTACCTAGTTTGACTGGTAGATCACTTGAAATTTTAACATTATAGGGTTGAATAATCATGATGTCATTATAGGTGTTCGATATATCTAAAGATGTACAACCTATTTCCACCATGGAATATTATTAGATATTCTCTCCAATTCGGACCATAATTTTTTTCTATCATAAGGGAATGGCCTTGGTTGTGACTTATATCGACATGTGTTATACTTTTTTTCAATCAAAATTTTTCTTGGTGATTTGGGTGGACAATTTTATGTACTCATGGAGACCATGAAATAGGTCCACTTAAACTATGGTGTAATGTGCCTTAAAAATGTATTATGATTAAGGATAATAAGAACATTTGTTTGGTGGTATGGTGAAATGTTCACATTTTCAATTAAATTTTTCATTTCTACAGCCAATTTTTTTTAATAGAAATGATGATTATATTATTTTTCTTTTGAGACATCTAATATAAGAAGTCATAATAGAACATAGTTGTGATATATTAATCATTTAAATGTTTCGATGGATATCTTGTTATAGAGTAAAACATTGTGGTGTGGTAAAGATAAAATAATGATAGGTGTTAGAGGATTAACCGATGGATTTTAATGTTGGTGTGGATAAAATTATAAAATCAATGACATTAAAGGATTTACCAACCTAGTTTATATTGTTAATGAAATAATGGGAAGTGGTTTATCAGGATTAGACAATTAAATCAAGAGATTAGGTTTTTTGATGATATAATGTGGTTTTATGATATTGTTCCATGACTTATTGAAATGAAATTTTTGATTGGGCGATGAAATAATGGATTATTATTATGTTTTTTATGGATTATTACATTAGTGTCTTGAGTGTTAATCCATGTGAAAAGAAACATTAGATTATTAGATAAATAGATAAAGATGAAATAGATAATGTAACTATTCAAGATAAAGTCATTAATTATAATTTTTGGAATTGAGGTATCTTATGGAATTATCTATCATAAAAATATGTAAAACAAAATGTAGTACCAACTTTCCTATTTATATCTTTCTATTGGTTACGTTTCAAGGATATCCATTCCTTCCGAAAAAGTAGATTTAGGTTTTGAGTGATTCATTGACTATAAATGAGTATAATGGTGAACCATTTTTAGGTGGACTTGGAATTTAAATTTGTGATATATTTACCCTAATAGAGGGATGATTTATCATTTATTATTGTGTTATGGGTTTTGTCTTGACAAGACTTTTTTACACGATTAATGCGATTTGTTGGAGTTTTGATGGTAGTTATATCTGATTGTGATTTTACCATTACTCATATTATGGTAAATAAATTTCATGAAAGTGGTAAGATATCATTAATTTTTAAGAAACTTGGTTATTTTTTTCTAGTTGATAATTGTATATTAGGACCACATGGGACCATGATTCACATTTTACATGAAAGTGGATCACTCGTTTGTTTCAACTTTTATGTGTTTTCATTTGGGAATTGAAGAAGTGTTTAGTATCATTAGTTTAAATTATTTTTACTAAATCTATTTCATAACCAAAGACTTGGAATACCAGTACACATAATCCTCAAAAATTCATATATAAAAATATTTAATCATAAATAAATTAAATCGAACATTTCCATGTTCATTTTTGTTATCTCAGTGTACTCCAATTGTTCTTGAATAATCGTAATATAAATTATCAAATCTAGGAGTACATTATATCATCCAAATGCAAACCAATGCTCCTTGGGTCTTCTATTTATGTTATATATGTCCTATAATGAAAAAAATTACTACATTTTGATGCTCATGCAATCAGTAGAACATGATGAACATAATACATGATTATTTAATTAGATTATTCATGTTTATTCAATTACTTTTTATCTCTATAGATTTTGTGATAATGACGAATCAGAAAGAATTCATTAATTTAATGAATCTATCCTTCATTTTTTATCTAAAATATAGATATTTATATATTGTTAAATATAATTTAATTTATCTTTATTCCGAGAATAATATTAAGCTATAAAACTAACCTAAATGTTATTTTATGATCTAAATGACTAAATTAAAAAGAACATGTTCACTTCACTACTCATATGTAATAGTATACTTTTTCATATGATGAAAAATTATACATTAACTAATGTTGTTCCTATAAAATATATTGAACCTTCCTTAGATAAATAATAATCATTTGAAAGAATATTTTCTAATATTCAGTTATTTATTGAAAAGTATATTTTTAATTATTTGATATATAAATTAAATCCACATTATTATAGACTTGAATAATATATAATTTAATTTATTTATTCATTTAGTTATTATTTTTTACCCTCATATGTTTATAGACCCATGGATATGGGGCCCACTTTTCATAAACTCATGTTTATCTGAATTGATGGAACGTTGATATATACTTTTTGGGTGAACTTATTGGATCATATCTCGATGTGAGGGATTATTATATTTTATTTTACTTGTTTTTTTAAATTCATTTTCTAGTGAATGGATTATCTTATCTGAAGAATGAAATCCACAAGGCTAATTGTGATGTCCTAGAAGGTGTTGATAGAGAATCATCTATGTTGATTGGATATTTGAAATTTATGTATATTAGATGATTTTATGATCAAATAAAATAGAGAATATATTATAGGATACTCTTTATTCACTTCTCATATAGTTAGTGTGGAAAATAAAAAGTACTTTCATTAATTTAACTCTTATAATACGTAAGAGTCCTACTGAGGGATTCCCCTAGATCATTACAACAATGGTTACAAATATATGAGTTACTCATGAAAACCAAAAAGAAATCTAACAAGAGTTTAAAAACCCCACACTACATATTGTGTGATAGAGTTTAGTTGGAAGAATAATTTGACTGAATGCAGGTATTTCTATTGAGATCAGATGAGATGGACTTCACCCAATGAATATAGGATGGAAGTTGAAATTGGATTCGCTAACTGAAATCTACTGTATTTTTTAAGGTGAATCACTTGTGAATGTATATATTTTTAATCATATTCTCATTCCATGAATCAAAGTAAATAATTTCCCCCCTATGGACAATGAATCATATAAACACCATGTTAAATTGTTTCAATATTTTGTTTTCCATTATTTTAATTATTGTCTTCCCAAATTCCTAATTAGTTTCATTCTATTGTTCTGATGTAATAATTTTTGTTACATTTATCACTGATTGAATTTAGGGATACTATGGTGAGCATTGTGGTTAACTCTTGTAAAACAGGATAACTTGGTGTTCAGAAATTATAGGGACCTTATCTTGACTGAATAACTTTATCTGAAGGATATCATAGTATGTTATAGAAACGAATTTAGCATGAATAAGTGGGAAATATACAGCCCAAAAATTTATAATATGGGTAAAATAAGAATAATTAATAGTAGGAGAAACACGCTGTAATGTGGTCTTATATGTTTTCATTTTGCAGAGAATAATAACAAGAAGAAGGATTATGATGAGGAGAGAGAAAATTCCTTTTGATAAGATACAGAATATGGATATGTGTATCATGTATCTTAATATATTAACGGTCTACTATAAATTGCTTCCATTAGACATGAGTATTATTTCATATATATAGATATTTATTTCAGTCAATATTGAAGAGGGGGTTGTGATAAATTATTCCTTGAGTATATTTTTCAATGCTCATCTTAGGCATAATAGATCTATGTATATCATTAGAAATGGTTTTTTCACTCAAGGGGGAATTGATGTTTCCAAGAGTTGAAATTATTGTGAAAAATATCTAAATTAATTAAGAACATAATTTCTGTTTAATAGTTAAATGATGAAACTTTATTTTTGACATTATAATACAGATCATCGAAAATATAATTTATTTATGTGGTCATGGCCAATGAAGTAGTGTATGATACATTATACCTCGTGGGAGTATCATAAGGTTTTCTGTTGTTGTAAAAGTAATTTTTTTAATGATATAGAATGATTATAAATGTTATTTTAGTTTGAGTGGGATGATGATCAATAATAGAATTGTTTTTTTAAGAAATAGAATCATAGAGTATGGAACATGTGAAGATAGTATATGAAAAAAGTGGAAGGTTTCCTTAAAAAAAATTATGGATGTGAAGAAAAAAAGATATACTAGGTTTAAACATACGTATTGGTTACAAATGTGATTCATTTTCATAAAAAATCATTATTCTATAAGAAATTTATTGTTAATGCAACATGAAAGGTGTTGGTTATTTTTATTAGGAACATGATTCAGGTATTCGTAAACCTTGTATGATAGAGATCCATAGTGAAAATGATATTATTATAATCATAATGATTGGAGGTTAGATAATAGTGGGGATTATGGAAGTAGAGAGTTATAGAGGTGAATCTAGGGGAAGGGTATACTATTTGAAACGACCATTCTAGGTACCTTATAATATAATGGATTCATGGATAGGATGAATCGTACATTGGTTGAAAAATCATAAAGTATGTGTTTTATGAGGAATCTGTGAATTGTATGGAATAATTGATATATAGGATAACCTATTCTCTTTTGAATAAGGTCCACTAGAGGTATTTGGGTCAATAAATAAGATGGAATTCATCTATATTTGTTTCTTTATAAAACTTAACTACATTGAAACTATATTAAAGGGGAGATAAAATCTTCAGGCTAAGTCATGACTTTATTTCTTTTTTAGGAATGGTGATCAAGATTTTCAATTTATACTCTTAGATAACAACCCTAAAATGTTTTTTAAAGTGTAAATGTGGTCAAGAAAAAAGAGATTCTATAGAAGGATCAAAACATAGTGGGTATTTCTGATGGGACAAAAAGTATCATTAGTGGTTGAGGCTTAACCGAAAGGACTTATGAAAGTTATGGATATTATAATTTATTCGAATGATATACAGGTATCATAAACATTGTATATTCCATAGGTATTTTGGGGGTGTTATGTTATTATGGTGATGTCATTATCAAAATTACAATAAATCTATCAGGTTGTGGAAGCTTGGAGAATATTTTTATGAAGAATGGAATGGGAAGATAAATAACTAATATTTAAAATAATGGAAGTATATGAGCGGTAGAGAGAGTTTTAAACATATATTAGGGTCAGTTTCCAAGTTAATAGGTATGATTATAGATTTAAAAACATTATTCTCATAAAAATAAGGAAACTAAGATCCCATTAGTGGATAGAAATCTATAAGTCTAAAATTTCTGGGAGATAATCATAAGGGATGAGATTAATTCCCACTATGTATCAATAATATAGGATCAAAAGAAAAAAGGCACATTGGGAAGAAAATTATATAGATAAAATGGGTGTATCAATAGAAGTATTAAGTTGACTATAAATGAAGGTCAGTGTAATTTTTAGACAATAAATAATTAAAATAAATAGAAGGTGTGAATTTCTATGAGATCTTCCCACTTATAGTTAAACATATGTCTATCCAAATGGTACTTAGTATGGTTTCCATAGAGGGTTTGTATCTAGAATAGTTGGACGTGAAGACAATATTACATTAAGGGGACTTAAATTTGGATATCTACTTAGAGGAGCTCTTTGTTTTCATGGATCATCAAAACTAAAACCTTGTATGCAAGAAAAAGAGATGACTATATGGTTTTAAGTAAGAACCAAAGTAGTGTAATCTAAAAATCAATTCTTTAATTGAAGGGAGGAAGTTCTTCTTGGTAAATGTTAATCATTGGTTTTATCAGAAGATGTTTGATAGTGATAATTTGAATATATTACTTTTATATATTGATCATATTATTACTATTGGTTAGGTAAGGGAAAGGGTCAATTAGGGAAAGGATGAAGTTTTTAGAAGATTTAATATGAAGGAAATTATCCTGAAAAAATAGATTTTTGTTTTGAAGATTGTATGGGGATTAATTTCTAATACATTATGCCTAATGTAGTCTAACCATATCTAGATTGTGGTGGAGTGATTTATAATGAGTGAAGAAAAACCAATAACCACACACACGCTATAAATTTAAAATTGAGCAAGAAAAAGGTAACAAGAATGGAAACTATAGAATAGTCCATAAAATAGAATATATATTAATCAGTAGTTAGAAGATGGATGTACACAATGGTTTATACTCAAACATAAATTACGTAGGAAGTGGGAGTTAGTTGAAAGAACATATTAAATCCAGGAAGAAAAATATTCAGGTTTTAAAGGATATTATCTATACTTATAGGGCCCAATAATATAATAACATTTCATTGGAATAGATTAGTAATTATACTGTTTTTTAATCTGTATTTTTGAATGTTCAGATGCTCAGATGAGAACCACTATATATTTGTTGAATTTTTTGGGAACGACTATGAGATACATTTTACAACATTAATATTTCGTTTCACTATTGAAAATGTATGTATAGTAAGTTCCTCTAATGAAATTTAAGAATTAGCTATACATTCTAAAGGGGTGTGGGATGCTCTTAAGAGGAGGAAAGATGATGGGATTCTATTCTTTGATTCACATAGTGTTATTCACATGGACAAAAATATGTGATTTCATTCCATGATTAAAAAATTTCAATGAATGTTTTAATTAATCATATAGTTTTTAGAGTAAATAGTTATATAACAATTTAAGACAAAAGGTACTCAAAGTATAACCAATATACAGACAAAGGATGTATTCTAAGATTTTTAAGGACATATTTCACATTAGTTTGGGAATGATGAATAAATGGATGGTGGGGGAACTTTACAACTATAAGGTATATTTAAGGAATATATAAGGTATTTGAGAGTTTTAGGAGGACATAATGGCGAACCCTAAAAAATGATTCTAATTTGAGAATATTTTTAGGTTTCAACCGTGTGTGTAAATAATAATTTTAGAAAAGGGTTTAACCAAATGGAAGAGGAACTCTAGAAGAATGATTTATGAATCCCTATATACAAATTGAATAGTGACAATAATGAATACTAAAAGTTTAGATGTATTATATACAAGATGATTATATGGTGAGATTAAATAGAGTATTCATATGATTTTAACCTCAATCACATCTTATGGAAATAGTTTGTAAAAAAATTGAATTTCATTAAAGTAAATATGATAATTTGTATGTGTCCTTCTGAGGGATTTGCCCTGTGTTTTGTGAAAAAGGGTTAAGAATATAAGCGAATCTGATAATGTAATATTCAAATCATGAGAATTTTGGAAGAGCACACTATTCAACAAAAGGGGTGGTTGAGGTAGTGGAGTCCTTTGATAGGATGGAGGTCTTTCCATGGAGAATAAAATTGGGGGAGTTATCCCTGTGAGGATTGGATAGTGGTGGGGGTTGGATTCACTAACATGACTCTACTATATTTTTTAGGGTGAATAGATTTTAACTATATGTTATTTTAATAATCTTATGATTCTGTAAATATATGTAATGTGATGTTACCCATATAGAGTTGGACTCACGTCTCAACCACATAATTTTGTTTCGTTATTTTGTTTTTAATTATTTAATTCATTACTTTACAAAATTCTTGTCTAGGTTAATTTGATGGTTTTTTCACAGTTTTTGTAGTGATTTATGTTAGTTTTTATACTACGATCCAAACATCATAGTAGTGTATCACACTAGTGCTCTGTACTAGCAATTAAATTGTGGTGGATATCTACTGTGGGGTCATCAAAAGATAGTTGTTAGTACAACATCCTACACATAGACCAAGAATGTAATCTAAAAACACAACATATATCCTAAAAATTGAAAGATATGTTACATATATGAAAAAATATTATAAACACATTAATTTTAATAATATCTTTTTGAATCATGATATCCTATAAATGAAAACTCATATTTTTTTCACCATCATTCTATGGATTATTTTTTATTTCTTTTACTATGTTGGTTGGAATTTTAATTACCAAACATGGGTATAGAATTAGTAAAGGCACTACCATTTGATCCAAATATCCAAAAACAATTTATTTTATATACATGAATGTGAAAATTATTATATTAATCAATAAAAATTTCCATATTATAAATGGTGACACTGCACAAGATTCCTCACCATAGAAAAAACTATGATGGTTTTTATCATGAATTGATGTACATAATCAAATAATTACATTAATTGGTATTAAAAATTCTTTGGAAGGACATAAATAGTTCAAACCCATAAAAACCTGGGCCTCTTTTTACACTAATTTTTTTGTACCATTTGTAAAATTGGACAAAAGATATTGGCCTAGTCTATTTTTCATAAATGGTTGGAAATCCTATAGGTTGGCTGATTTTTTGTATATACCCAGAAATAATTTATATTTATATATATGAAATATAAATTAACAAATAAAATAATACATTTTTTTGTTTAATTGGATGCCATGTGACCCAGCCATTGAGTCACACAAATTACCCCTTATACATTTATTTATAAATGAATTTTATCATAATTTCAAAAGAGATTGGATGGTCACTATTTATTATGGGCATGAAGGGTAGTTATATAATGAAGCAAAGATATCCACATGAAACATCCATCTTCATTGACGTGAGATAAAAAATAATGGGAAAGTGAAAAGTGTCAATTAATAATGGTATAAATTTGGTAAATAAAATATATTATTTAAATTATAGAGGCCCATGGGTATCCCATTACTATGTGGGTATTATTTTATATATATCGGCTCATTTTTATGTACCTATTCAGGAGTATTTTAGAATTGGGTGAAAAACTAACCATGGACTAAACTTTTTAATTACCGCAACTCCAATGATCCAGAGCTAGTTTTGTATTTATTATATCATTACATCATAAAAGGGATATCACCAAACTATATTAATTATGTTATCTATCATCTAAAATTATATAAATACATGGTTCCCATACTATAATAAAAATATAAAAACATATCATAATAAACATTCAATCCTTATAGAAATCATTCAATATTTACTTCTTCATATCCTGGGAAATGAAAATAAATAGACTGTGAGCTTGGATTCTTATTATGGGTTAGATATAATGGAATCCATCATTAATAAATAAGCCATAATCAATAATTATCCGTGGATAAACAAAACACATGTTAATCAATAAAAAAATCAACATTAATGAACATCCATGGATACTATCAACATAACAATCATATGGATAATGGGATCTGAATTCATAATAAAGGATAATAAAAAATCCAGACATTCAGGATCTCACAATTATGGCCATGGACAAGATAATAAGAATCTTACCCTTAAGGCATTTTCCAATACATTCTTAATAAATTGGTTGGTCTAAACCAGTTACCAATATAATATAGAACACCAATTGTTTCTTTGGATGATAATTTTAGATCCATAATGGTACTATCTATAATTAGAACCTACCCATCACTTTCACATCCAATTCATTCTTAAAATACTGAATGGTCAGTAAAATGAATTCTAAAAATTAATTATAAATCAATATTTAATTGTATTTAATCATGAATGTGGAATAATTTCTCAGTCAATGAAATAAATTTCATAAAAAATATCAATAAACTTATACCATATATAGAAATGGTATATGATTGTGACAATATAAATGTATAATAAATTAATATCTATAAGTCCACAGTTCTTAAAAAAATTAAAATAAAGAAAAAATAATGTCCTATGAAATGATAGAGAGTGAACATGAATGTAATAATGATAATGATAATGAATACAAAACCATAAATCAGTAAATTTTGAAAAATTACTATATATTAATTTGAAGGATGGTCTCATAGTAAAAGACAATCCTTCTAAAATATAAAAATAAATTAAATCAAAATTATAAACCTAATGACCCTTTAAATTTGTTTAATGATGAAGTAATAATTACAATTACTTTATGAAAATAATAACCATTTCTTTTGAGAAAATATTAAATAAAATATCTTATAATACTGGGAAAAGGTTTTTTAAAACAAACCATGGTTAATTTTAAATTATTCTTCAAATTAAAAATTTTTAATAATAGTTTGAAATATTTTCTTTGTATTAAACATTATAATATGTATTTCTTTCACACTTTTGGAAAAATGTTAAAAAGAACCTCATTCAAAAAATAAAAACAAGATTCATTTAAAAAAATTTAATGATTGTAAAATATCATTTTAAAATACTTGAAATAATCATTGATTTTAAATAATATTATTCCTGAAACATTTAATAAAACCATGACATTAAAGAAGAATAGTTGGAAGGAAAACAATAAAATATGAATTTTTAAAACAAATCATCATATAAGTAACATACTTATTGATTTATTATCCAAAATGAGAATAAATAGACAATAAACACATAAAACCCAAAAACATAGTCTAGTAAAATATTTTGGGGATTAAGATATCTGGATCATATAAATTTCCCAATGTAAATATAAACATAATCAATTTCGAATGAAAATAATATTTTATAAGAAATCACTAACCTTGTGACATTATTTAGTCATACATTTTTGAACCTCCTTTATAATGAATTTAAATTAGTTGAATTATTTATTTAGATAGATTTTCTTATATATATATATTTTAAGATCCTTTCAAAATCATTTTAAATTCATTCATCGAATAGTTCTTGCTCATATCAACAATTTAATGTTATCTGGTTAATTTCTATAAAATTACTTCAGTATATTTTTTATTCTTAAAGGAATTATTACATGGTTACATAATCTCAATAATTTTATAAATTATATGATTATGTGTTTTATTAATTATATATAATTTCATAATCATCCATTCATGGTGGTAATAGAAATATTATTCATATTTCTTTAAGAAGCTGGTAGTCCACACATACGCACAAGTGATGCTATCATTTTCCAAAAGATGAAAGGGTAAGAAGGTAGATTATATATAATATATAAGAAATAATCATTAACTAATAAGTATAATAAATATTCATTAATTATATTTTTATAAAAATCCATGTAAAATAGTGATGAAAACTAAATTACACTACTATGTGAGGAAGGTAGGTCATACGGTGGCATGAGTGATGTTTTAATTTTCTATTGGATGAAAATGAGATAGAAAATAGTTGTAACCTTGACATAATAACATCTTATTGTGGTTAATGTAATTACATAATTATGTAAATTTTGTTATAGAATATTTTTAATGAGTTTAAGCATAAAAAAAATGAAAAACCTTGGAAGGATTATATACCTCTCATTTTAGTAACCACCATTGGATTACATTTATGACTAATTGAAGTGATATTTTGTTGATAGTGGGTATTTATGTTTTTTATTTAATTGAATAGGAATTTTCCAAAATAATTTGATCATGTGGTATGAATCAAAATGGAGAGTGGGTTCCCTTTTAGAATTGATCTGGGTGGAAAAAATCTAAATAATTGAAATTTCACTATATAATATATCTCATACTAAAGAAAAGTGGTACAAAATTTACCTAAATTAAAATATGATATTAAGGTAAAAATAAAATCAATCAATAAGATTTAATATATTTTTATCTTGAATTTTATCATGTTTATTTTAATCAATTCGATTAATTTTACCTTTAATCGAAGTGATAAATATTTTCCATGGATACTATTCATTATGTATGAGAATTAGTTTTTTATTATTATGTCATATTAATTAATTAATTTTTAAATATTTAATTTTTAAAAAAATTAATTATTTTCAATAAGTGGTAAAATTTACTTTTGATACATGTCTATAAAACATGACAAAACTCATTTCTAAGAAAATGCATGTTTCATGATTAAAAATTATTTTAAAGAAACATAATGTATAATATTGATTATAATAGAGTATATTGTATTATATTTAAAAAAATATACTTATTTTTCTAGATAATAAAACTATAAATGAAGGTAACATTTCAAATACTAGATTTACAGAGATGAAGTAAAAACAGTTTCTATTTGAACAAAAACATTACATAGATTTTCAAAATGTTAATAATTTATTTCTATGTTCAAAATAATAATATTATTTTATTTTTAATACCACAAAAATATATAATTTCTATATAAAAACGTTTCATAATCTTTGAAAAGTGATATTTTTTTATAAAATTAGTATTTTTACTATTCACCAAAAAATAAACTATTGCTAAAAAATATCAAAAATTCACCCTAGGATAATGTTTACATGACTAATTAAAAAATTAAATTAATTTAATAGAAATTTAGATTTTTTGGAATTTATGATTTAATCACATTATTGGATAAATGTTTGTGCATTATGTTATAGTTTATTTAGAATGGTATGTTTACTATATTTGAAGTACGAGTGTTACATTCTTAAATTCCTTCCAAAATTTCATCCTAGAAATTATTTAATATCACCAAATGAATAAATGTGGGTATTTATTCATCACAATTTATTTAGGTTCTCATGTTTCCACTTCAATTTTATGGTTACATTAACTAGTCGTGTCATTTGATTCTGCGGAACTTATTCTCCAGTTTTATAAATATGGATAGGCTATTCACAGTATGATAGATCAAGATTCAATTACATTTCCTAATATGTGGGAATATGTGTTGGGTCTATCATGTAATTTATCATTAAATATATATGGAACACATCATAATAATTATATATGATAGGTTATGAGATCATAAGAGAATTAAAATTACTACCAGAGGTTTTTTATTATAGTTTATCATATTTAAACATATAATCATCCCAAAACATTGTTTATAGGAATGTTTATCAGTAAAATTTTTTTTCCAATATTATATATAACATCAAAATAATAAAATTTATATTTAATAATATAAAACTTCTAAAAAATTACAACATAAATAAGAAACTTATAGAACAATAAATATAAAAGTAAAACACACATTTAAAGAAGGTTATAACAATACTTTCAGAACTATTCTTATGAACGGTTCTCAATTTTTCCTAACTAGATAAGGAATTATATAAACCTATCATTAGGTATTCTTGTTTTTTAAACCTATTATATGGTGTTTCTTCAATGCCTTGGAATACCTCAATCATTAGGATCAAACAAAAATCTATCTCCATATCCATGGGTTCCCTCGATCAAACAAATCATAAAAACTAATTTTGTCAAACCAAAATATCCCTCCATAACAAGATTAGTCATACAATTATTTTATTTAAAAACATTAAATAATTTACAAAAAATACACTAAAATTAATTATTTAATCATTTATAATATATCTTTAATCATTTATTATCCAGGAGGTTTTGATCCTACTTATAGACATGCCTCCAATAGTTGGATTCCACAGTTATCATGATCTTATGTAATGCCATCAAACATCACATTTTCATCTTGCAGTGTATCATCAGTTTTTTTAATGAACATTAGATATAAAATCACTACAATGATTTCAATAATTCCAGCTAGTGTAAATGATATATTTTCATCTGGTATTCTTTGTTGAATTCTACATGATAAGATTAGTAAAAGAAAATCATATTGAATTTGTATATATCCATCTGATAGACAATATATAACTCCATGCAAAGTAGTTTATAAAACCCTAACATCAAAAATTGCTACAAATGTATCTAATTGTATTTATATAACTTTCTTTGATAGAATTTTTAGAACCATTTTTATACACATTATAATTCTATTAACTGGAGACTTTGTATTCTCTCATCCAATATACATTTTAAACATCCATCCAATGTACTTGGTATAATTTTAATTGATAAAAATCAAACATGTATATTTGATATAATTGATAAATTTCCATCTAATAGGATTGTATTTATCTATTTGGTAAAACAGAATACATTTATAAAAGAATATTATACCTTTCAAAGGATAATGCTTATAAATAATGAATCATTTGAATAGTGAATTTTTTTTTCAAAATTAATGATATAAATAGATCATTAAACTCCAAAAATATGTAATTTAAAAATGGTTATCAACAACTCTAATTATTTAAAGAATTTTAAAAGCCCAGATATACTTATTACATAGTTTACCTTTATTTTCTAACCCTATAACACTATTACATGGTGATAACGTCAATAAAACATGATCTGATATATGGAATTTTTAATTCTTCCATTAGTTATCCACATATTTTTTCTTCCAACTTTGAGGAGCCTTGATATGGTATAAAATAATTTTCAATTTTACCATTGTCTCCTCAATATGTTCTGGGCTTAAATATTTTTTTTCACCAACTTTATCCCAAGAAGTTGGTGTATGTCATGTTTTCCCATACAACACCTGACACAGTTCAATTTTAATGCTTCATGGAAATATATTATTATAATAAAATTTCACTAGAGGTAAATATTTGTCCCATATACCTTTAATGTAAGGTGAGAAAAACCTCTGAATGTATGCTAGTGTTTTACTAGTACTTTTGAACTATCCAAATATCTGGGGATGATAAGTTGTTCTAAAATGTAACATTGTTTCAAGAAACTTTGGCAGATTCTTCCATAATTTAGATGTTCAACATGGGTCATGATCAGATAAATTCAAAATAGGTGCACTATAAAGGCTCATTACATCACTAATATAGTGATGCATGAGGATCTCAATTGTTAGATCATCCCTTATAATGATAAAATGTAAAAACTTTGTATTTAAAAAATAAATAACCCTTATGGAATCCTTATATCATGGAGTTTTGGAAATATATTTATTATGTAAACAGTAATATAATCTCATTTACACATAATAATATGTAATGGTTTCATGAATCCTTTAGGATTTTTTCTCCCAGCATATACCTATTGAAAAACGAAGCATCTTCATACATAGTATGAAATTTCACATTTCATATTATCCCAAAAAAATTCCTCCAAATCCTTTTAAACTTTGGTTTTACTAGGCTGTATAGATAAATTTTATCTATGAATTTTATCTAATAATTATCATTTTTCTTAGGGATGAATGGAGCACTTAATCTCTTTATAAATTTCAATATATAAAAATCATTTTTTAATTCTACCCACTTCACACCATTTATATATTTAATTTAATTTTGAATATTCTTATCATTAATCTTGGTAATTTTTATTTTCTCTAATAAGTATATATTTGAAATCATTTGGAATATATGTGACATTTCTACCCCCTAATGATCCACATATACAAATTCACTAAATACAAGAAAATATGATATTTTTCAATTACCATTTTCGTCAAAACACTGTGATATTTCCTACTCAACACTTCACCAACCGTATTTTCATTCCCAGAGTTGTAGTTTATTTGGAAATCATAATTTCATGAGTAGTTATGACCATTGAATTTTCCACATATTGTTATGTTCTATGAGAATAGTTATTTAAAACATTTTCCCATTTTTATTTCAAAAAAATATACATAAATTTAATTCCTTTATATCATTAAAAAAATTATTATGATCGAAAAATCAAGAACATGGGTTGTATAATTCAATTCATGACTCTTTTTTTCTATTTTATATAGTAGAAAACTCTATCATTCTTCAAAAGTACACATCCAAGCTCTTTCATTGATGTATCACTATATATAAAAAATCCATCCCTTCTGGATGGTAAATTCAATATTTTTTCATTGAGAACTATCTTATTTAATTATTTAATATATTATTTATATTGTTATGACCATATTAACTTAACCACTTAACATGTCATCATGGTTATTGGGTATGATAATTAAGAAATATTTCGAAAAAATCATTGATAATAACCTGCTAATCCAAGGAATCTATGTGACTTGGTAATATTCATTTCCATTTGACATTCCATTACTTCCTTTTTCATTAAAGGGTCAAATAATGTTCCATTGTTATAGAAATCATGGTCATTAAAATAAAATAATTGAAGATAGAATTCTCATTTGATAAATTTTATATATAACTCCTTTTTTCTAAGAGTCTTAATAATGGTTTGATGATAAATATTATTCTCATAATTGATTTTCTATTATACTAATGTATCATAAATAAAAACCAAATTGAAATTTTCAAAATAATCCTTGAATACTATTTTCAAAAAATCCATAAAAATAGAGGGTGTGATAGTCAATCCAAATGGAATTACTATAAAGTCATAGTCATAATACCTCATATGATATGTATTTTTTGAATATCTTTATTTATTAATCACAATTCATATGAAGAATAGATATCAATATTTAAAAAATAATGATCTCCTTGAATTTGATAAAAAAAGAATAATATTTTGTGAATAGGATAATTTTTCGTTACAGTAATGGAATTGACTTCCCTATAATCGATTTACAACCTCATAGACCGAACGTTCCTCTAAAAAAGAACAGGGTCTCCACCATGGTGAAACACTGGGGTGTATGAATGCTTTATCTCTAAACTATATCTATTTATTATTTATTAACCCAAATTTCACTATATCCATATTTTATGGATTCATAGATATAGTGTTTTCATCAAGTATGAGAACATTTGAATACGTGACCCCATGCACAGGTGGATGTATAGGTTGTTCTTTAGTAAACGCAATAAAATTCTTATACATGATAGGTACATAAAATATTACAATGATTCGTTTCCAATTAATATGTTGTGTTGAATCTTCTTCTCTAATAATTTCATTAAGGAGACCTACTATAGGTGGATCCAGATAGGATTGAGATAAATTAGTCTCCCCTCCAAAGATAAGGGATTTCATATCTCCCTCCTGAATCATAACAACATTTTCTTGATAATATTCTTCCACTTTATACATTGAAATACAATTTATAAAAATGATTATATCAAATTAGACCATATGTATAATAATTCATTTTTCATAAAGGGTATGTCTATGTGTCATAATTGGTTTTGATTGACATATCCTTACTAAAATAAGATTTCCACTAGAGTTCAACAATAACAATTCCCTTATTAAGGCGTTAATGAGATATGTAATTTTATTGGAAAACATAGAAGATATAAAAGAGTGTGAATATATAGAGTCAAAAAATCAATAGTTAAATTTTAGTTTCTGATAAAAGTATATTCCACCTCATATATAAGAACATTGAATTCATCTATATATTTTTTATAATTTTTTTCATCCCCACTTATCCATTTCTATTGGACATTCCCTTGATGATTGTAGCATTGGATTGAATATTTCACCATGTATTTATAGTTAAATAATTAGATAATAGTGGTTTCATTATTCCCATTGTATCCATGATCCTTATAACCCATTTATCCACACATGAAATAGAATCCTACTTCCATTAAAAATGCATGTCATTATCTCTTTCAACAATCATCACATATTAGAAATCAAATATTCCCTTTCATCTTATTGGAATCATTTCCTTTCTTTCATGCATAGCCAACCACTTATTTCCTTTATTTACATTAAAGATAAAAGGCTTATAGAATTTTTTTCCTTATCTTTATGGAACATGATACTATATCACCACATGATGAATTTGTTTTAGAAACCAATTCCCTTTTGATACTCAATATAATCCCATTAAAGAAATGGTAAATATTTCATTATGGATTACATATGTTATCTGAAGCATTCCATGACAATCTTGTAAGGTTATCCTCATACTCTATAATACTTTATCCTTCCATCTTCTTTAAATGTTAGAACTCCCTCTTCATATTATCATATTTCTCTTGATGAAATTATTTTATTATGAATATCACTTTTAATGTTCTCAATTCCATAATTACTATTTCACCATCATATTTAATTTTTTGGATCTTTGACTAGAATAACTAAACATCTACCTTCAAAACAT
The DNA here is from genome assembly GCA_963277665.1 of Viscum album. Taxonomy (NCBI): domain Eukaryota; kingdom Viridiplantae; phylum Streptophyta; class Magnoliopsida; order Santalales; family Viscaceae; genus Viscum; species Viscum album. The sequence goes on from OY728151.1 coordinate 474,918,693, forward strand.
AAACATCGAGAATAATATTTTATCTCTGATTACTTATATATGAAATAATTATCATTTAGAGGGTCCTAATCAATTATTCAATAACCAATGGATTACTGGTTCCACTAAATAATTGAGGCACTTTTCACATGATGTTTTCAAATGATAAATATAATATTTTAAATGTTTTTATATTCATTTTAAATATATAAATCTTCCTAATTTATCATTTGGATCTTATTTTCAACAATTTCTTATTTATTGTGTGCTTTGAGATAAAATCTAAAAATTATGTAATTCTGTAATTTTAGGTGATTTTAATCACATTGGTATTTTGGGCGTAATATTAAAAATATTATTCCAATTTGAGTGATTAATTTTCTATGATTCCTTGATATATTGTCTCAAACATTGTATTTTTGACCAAGATCTAATTCAAAAAACAATAGGGCCAATAAATCAATCAATTTGACAAATTTTTTAGGCAGACAGGGTGGATCCCAACTTCTAAGATTAGGAACAAATTGTGATACACACATCCAATTTATGTGATTCCACTTGTATTTGAAATATCACTCGATGTTTTGTATCATAATTAAATTTGGGATAGTTATTAACTCGTTATGTTTCCATTAAATTATCAACTTGGATTAATGATTCAGGTAGAATTCATCCAAAATAAAATATCAGAACAGATTGGATATAAAGTCTCTAAAAAATGGAGTATGGAGATTATATTTTGATGTGAAATTAAAAAAAATCTTAAAAAAATTATATAATACCATGTTCCCTGATTCCCAAAAAATTAATGGGTTCTATGTGAAATATTTTTGAAGACATATTATGGAATATAAATTTCAATTGTTTTCAACCATTATTTCGAGAGAGAAAAAAACTAAATAGTTCATTATGAAACCCTAAAGAATCTATAATAACTATAAATAAGAGGATAAGGGAGGATTGAAGAGAATATTGATCGAATAGGGATATTATATATGACAACTACTAGTTTAGTATTTTTTATTCTTTCCTTTTTTTCTATTCCCATATAATTCATTCATATTTTTTTATTAATGTGTTTTCCTTTTCATATTCCATCAATATTTATCTTCCAACCATAATTTATCTCCCTCTTACAACATTCTATTGTAATCCCTTTTCACATTGTAATTGTAAGTGACTAATCAAAGGTTTGGCCTTGGGGGAGGGTTCACGATGTTCTCTATTATTGTGAATCAATTCAAAATGTTTTAAATATATTTATGGTGTATTAAATAGTATTTCACTTGTGTGGAGGTCTTCTACCACGCCATTATTTCCAATTCCATTTCTTTTCTTATATTAATTATTTTTCCCACCCTTAACTTTATAAAACCATTTATACGGTAGAGCTGGGGTTATCTGAAGAGATGATACATTATATGTTGGATCTAGGACTTTTAGGAATTACATTCATGGTGAATGTATTATACTATTTGACTATTGAAGGATGCTAGATTTGGTAAACTGAAGGCATGTAAAAAATATGCACTCAAAAAATCAATATAAATTAATTCATTAATGAGGTTTCTTTAAATGGGTTATCAAATTGAATTTAAAAAATAAATAATTAATGAAGGAACCCATGTTAATAAACCCTAGACCAAGATGATTCTTCCCTAATTTCGTTCTATCTACATCTGTATTTATATTTCAATACTGAATGTCATTATTTTAATTTACCATTTCCCATAAAAATCCAACTACCATCATTTTAATATATTATTAAAAAACCATATATATATATATATATTAGTTGAATTAAAAATTAGTGATATAACCAACCACAATTCTCTTCAAGTGATATGACCCAAATCAACCTATGTCCCATATAAGTAAATTTAAAATTATTTTCCACTCCCTATTACAAGACTGCATCAAAACTGGCTCCATTTCCAAGGATCTAATCTATTGTTTATTTGGTATTTCAATTTTCACATTGTATATAAATTTACTTTAAATCCTAGAAAATAAAAAAAAATTCATCTTCGTGATTTTTTAAATAGATCATTTTTTCAATACATAGAACAATTACTCATAGTTGCAAAGAGAAGAAACAGATTATACTCAAGAAACCCTCTAAAAAGGTTAAACCCATAACTCTCTCAACAATGAACCATATACCCCACATCCCACCAACCCGTGGACTCTATTATAACTAAACCACTATCTATTATTGGTATCTGGATATCTCACCTATACATCTTGGGATTTAAGTCACCTCCTAAGAGATTCAAACCAGGGGCTCACTGTCATAAAAAGCATCGGGGGTCATCTCTGGTACCACCATACCATATGGTGAAGTGGTACCAGAGATTCTCCCTGGTGGTTATTATGCTAGTCATCCCTGGGTTCGAATCTCTGTGGATGCAAAATAAATTCCCAACTGCCTAGGAGAGATATCATGATACTCGGCCTAGTTAGTGGCCAAGTTACACTACTACAAAATATGCCTTTAACAGATCTTGAAATGACCTTTTTAGTGCTATAAAAGTGTTGAATACATGAGCGATGTTTAAATCCCATGTGTTTTACTAGAATTTAAAAAGTGCTGATAAAGAGGTACAATTTTAGTATTAAAAATTGTGCTAATAAATTTTACCTTTATCAGCACTTTTAAAAGCACAAATAAATAAAAAATTTATCATCACTTTAATTGAGAACTCCTAAAGGAATCCTTTATAATCACTTATAGAAGAGCTGATAAAGGGTATTTTATTAGTGCTTATAGAATCACTGATAATGTGTACCTTTATCCATACATATAAAAGCACAGATAAAGGATCGTTTATTAGAGCTCATAAAATTGCGGATAAAGGGGCATAATGCAGTTTGCTGTAACAGCACACTACAACTCCAAAAACTCACCATATGTAAACAAAAACATGCCTCAATACGTTATTTAAATGAAATTAAATATACAACAGAAACATAAGAAAAAATATATATTATATAAATTTCAAACATAGGATTTATACATTTACATAAATAAAAATTATTGCCTATATTAAAACCATCAATATGACTTTGTCTTTTAATACTAACCCAACTAAGGCTATTACCTATAAAACCACCCCTACTCAAACAAAAGAGCACACCTATATAAGAAAAAAAATTATTTTAGTAATAATATAAAGAAAAAAATTAACATAAAGTGTTAATTTTATTAAAATTTCTGACATTTTTTAATAAAAAAGAAGAACATGGTGTCATACATATCACACTATGCATCAGATTGAGGTGATGTTGATTCCAATACATCTCAAATGACTTATTGATCATTTTAATAATGTAACAAAATAATATTAATGAATTTTCTCAGTTTTGAGTACATCAATTTTCTTTTTTACTAAAATGTCATTTTAAGTTGGAAACATGAACTTTTGACTCATTCCTATCACATCATGAATTAGTTTGAGGTAAAATGGATTTCTACATATTGAAAATTACTTGTGAATAATTTTACAAAATTATCAAGAATATCTGAGCACATTTTATCAGTTTTAAATATGTGAATATTTTTTAACTAAAATGTCAATTTTATCTGATAATAGACCCTTTGAGTCATACTGGGCACATCAAGCATTGGATTGAAGTACATAAAACGTATATAGATCCAAAAAGTCATATAGATCATATTCATAAAGTATAAAAATAATATAAATATTTTTTATTAGTTTTGAGTAGCATAGTTTTCAACTTTACTAAAATTGCTGACAATTTTAAATAAAAATATGCTCTTTCAGTCATATCAATCACATTGTGAATCAGATAAAGGTGTTGTTGATTCCTACACATCCCAAATAAAATATGTATAATTTTTCTAATGTATAAAAACAATATTAATTTGATTTCCTGATTTTGAGTATGTCACTTTTCTTTAATTTCTAATATGTCATTTTATAATTAAAAGATGCACTTTGACTCATACTGATCACATTGTGTATCTTATTGAGGTGTTTCTAATTCAAACACATAAAAAATGACTTATAGATCATTTTCCTAAATTATTTGAACAATTTAAATTTTTTTCAACGTTTTGAGTAGGTAAGTTGGTCTTTTTACTAAAATTGATGTGAATTTTAAATAAAAACACGCACTTTGATTCATACCTATCACAACATGCATTAGATTGAGGTGTTTCTAACTCATTAAAATCTCAAATCACGTATAGATCATTTTATTTTTGTATAAAAACAATATGAATGTGTTTATTTATTTTTAATTAGGTGAGATTAGTTTTTTACTGTAATCAATGCCAATTTCTAATAAAGATGCAATTATAGTCATATTGGTCACATTCTGCCTATGATTGAGGTGTGGATGATTCATACATGGTCTAAATCACATATGGATTATTTTCATAATTTATCAAAACAATATGAATGTGTTTTCTTAGTTTTGAATACATAAATTGGATTGTTTTACTAAAATTTTATTTTCAACATGAAACACACACTTTTGATGCATTTCGATCACTTCGTGTGTCAGATGGACATGAAAAATATTCCAACATGTCAGATATGAAATATGAATCATTTCAATAAATTATAAAGAAAATATTATTGTTTTTATTCATATTCATTTAGTTACACTTTTTGAACTAAAAACTGTATTTTAAAAAAGATAACAAATAGATTAAGTCAATTTTATTTTTTATAAAAACTGATGTCAATTTAAAATAGAATGATGTAGATAAGGTCATACTGGTCCCATTGTGTGTTTGATTAGGGTGCAGATTATTCCTACACATCTCAAATTCTGAAAACAATCATAATTATCATCGTCACCATGATCTCCATTAACATTCTTTGTCGAACTACCACCACTAAATGAGCATCTTCGATCAAACCACATCAACTCAAAAAAAATCCACCTGTAAAAGAAAAGAATTATTATGAGTAATACTAAAAAGATATAAATTAAACTATGAAATAATAAATTAATTCTATAGAAAATAATTTTATTGTTAAAATATCAATATTACCTATGTGATTGAGCTATGGAGATAACATGAAGGAAGGTTATACATGTCAACACTGTAGGGGTGAAAGGTTTTGTGGGAGAATAATTCTATGGAATTTTTGGTGCATAATAGCCTAAACTATGGACATATCACCCCAAGTAAAACAAAATAATTCACCTGTATAAGAAAAATCTTATTTTGAGATTAATACTAAAATTAAATAAATTAAACATAAATATAAAACAATACATTAATTTTATGGATAATTATTTTATTGTAAAATCATCCATATTATCTCTATAGTTGGGCAGATGTAGTGTTGTTTCTCTTCCTACAAATGCAGTGGAAATAACATGAAAGAAAGTTATAAACAAACCACTGTAGGGTTGAAAATGTTTTTAGGGATAATAAGTTTGTGGAAATTTTTGTGTAGATAAATAAATAAATATGGGTAGAGAACCCCAACATGAAAAAAAAGAATTTGACTGTATATAAAAACAATTATTATGTGAGTAATACAAAATAGAAATAAATTAATCATAAATTTGAAACAATACATTAATTCTATGGAAGCTTATTTTATAGTGAAAACATCAATATTACCTCTGTAATTTACCAGAGGAAGATTTTTTTCTCTTCTTTCAAAGGAATTCAAGGTATCGTGAATGAAAGTGATAAATGCACCATTGGTTGTGTGAAAAGGATTTGAGGGAGAAGAAGTATGTAGAGGTTTTGGTGTATAATGGACTGAAATATGGACAAAACACCACAACTCGATGAAAATAATCCTTTTATATATGAAAGAAATTATTACATGAGTAATACTAAAAAGAAATAAATTAAATATAAATATGAAATAATAAATTAATTCTATGGAAAATGATTTTTCTTTGAAAATATCAATATTACCTCTAAAATTGAGCAGATTCACCATTTGTTCTATTCTTATAAAGGTAGTGGACCTAAAAATAAATAAAGTTTTATATTCCCTATGGTAGTGGTGAAAAGGTTTTGAAGGATAAGAAGTATGTTAATGTTTTTTTACAGAATGGCATGAAAGATGTAAATACCACCCCAAGTCAAAGAAAAATCCACATGTGTATGAGAATAATTAATATGTGAGTAATACTAAAAATAACTTAATGAAACATAAATTGGAAACAATACATTAAATCTATGGAAAAGATTTTACTGTGAAAACATCAAGTTTACCTTTGTGATTGAGCATAGATAGTGTCATTTCTATTATTGAAAAGGCATGAAACATGGATAGAAATTTTCTAAAACAAAAAAAACACTGAAAGTATTAATGAAAATAAATCAAAGTTTCATTATATAACATTTTGGAAAAATAGGGAGAGTATATCATATCTTTACTTTTACATCTTTCAAAAGAGTTTCCTTCATTATAGTTTGTTCTTCCAATGAATTGGTAACACCATAATGTGTAGAAGACATTGTATGCATGAGTATTTAAACATTTAATTTATATTATGTTACTATATTATATAACATATAATATTAGGGTGATAAATATAATTATTAAAAAAATTACCTTCTCATTGAACTCTCTTTCTTTTATTATATATTTCAAGGAATTGGTTCCTCTATTGAGATTCTAAATCCCCACATTGTGGTCCCTCTAACATAAAAGACATTGTCAACAATGATATTGGATTGAACTACTTGTGATGTCCTAATTAAATGGTAACCCTTGATTGAATAAAAAATTTAAATGAATAGAAAGCAATCTATGATTTTTTTCTCAGTTTGGGTGATGTGATGTACATTTTATCTGAAAATGATACATATATATTGAAAAAATTTACTAAGAGTAATACTAGACACACCGTGCATCAGATTTAGGTGTGACTAATTCCTACATGTCACAAACTACATATGGATCATTGTCCTAAAGTATCAAAAAATCGGCATGTGTTTTCTTAGTTTCGTATAGGTGAGTTATCCTTTTTACTAAAATTGACATCAATTTTATATAAAAAGATATACTTTTAGTCATATTGGTCACACCGTGCATAATATTAAGGTGAGACTAATTCTTACATGTCTCAAATGAATTATGGATCATTTTCATTAAGTATCAAAACATTAAGAATGTGTTTACACGGTTTCTAGTACATCACTTTTCTTTTTTCCAAAAATGACATTAAAACTAGAAACACATACTTTGACTCATACCGATCACATAGTGTATCGGTTTGACATGATACTAATTCATACATGTCAAAAAATTACTTATAAATCAATTTCTTAAATTATATAGAATATCTGAGCAGGTTTTCTTGGTTTTCAGTGAGTGGAATTTTGTTAACTAAACCATCTATTTTAAAATCATAACGAACACATTAACTCATACTGAGAACACTATGCATCTGATTGAGTTATGGATGATTCCTACTCATCAAAAATTACATATGGATCATTTATATAAATTATAAAAGAAATATGAAGTCATTTTATCAGTTTTTATTTGGTCATTTGTCCTTTTTAATAAAATTGATTTCATTTTTAAATAATAAGATTCTTGGAGTCATACCGGTCACACAGTGTATCAAATTGAGGTATGGTTGGTTCCTGAAATTCTCAAATGACTTTTGGAACATTTTTATAATGTATCAAATCAATTCAAATTCATTTTCTCAGTTTAGAGTATGTCACTTTTTTTTAACTAAAATGTCATTTTAAACTAGAAACACACACTTTAACCTATATCGATAACATTCTGTATAGGTTATATGTAAGTCTAAATACTACATATCAATATGGAATTATGAATAGATTTCTTAAAATACCCATAAAATATTAGATCGTTTTATTTGTTTTCTGTGAGTGACAGGTTTTATCTAAACTGTCAATTTTCAACTAATAACAGACACATGGAGGCATATCGGTCACACCATGTGTCAAATTGAGGTGTGGATGATTCCTACAATTCTAAAATTACTTATAGATCATTTCCATAATTATTAATAAATTAAAATCCTCTATCGACTTATTTTTCCAATCATATAAAACGCTATAATTTTTTTTAATAAAATAAAACCTATTAAAAAAATTAATGAAAAACCCAATTCAAAAATTTATCAACTAATTAATTTATTAAAGATTTATTTGGTTTCTTTTTTATAAGTGTGAGTATAAAAATGAATTTAAATCATCACTATCTCTACATACACATAAAATTAAATAAATAAATTTCAGTAACATACAATCATCAGATGAAATTGCATTGTGTCAACCCAAGACCCTCAGGCTGCGGAACACTAAAGTTGTGTATTTAGATTATTCTATCCCCACCCTCTCCATTTTTTATCCCCCTTCACTCTATCATTTCTATGGTTATGTAGAGCTTCGATCTAGAAGGATTTGGTGGAAAATGGAGGGATCGAGTTATTAACTATTTTAAATGGTGTAATTCTAACAAATAGGAGGAATTTACCCTTTTAGAGAACATAATGATTTAAAAGGACAAATACCTCCCATTAAATCCATTGTTTTTTATAAAAGCGGAAATCCCTCCCTTTTAAAAGAATTACACCATTGAAAATATTTATTAACTAAACTCCTCAACTTCCTCCAACTCCATTGAGATGAAATCTCCACACAACTAGAGAAATGAAAATTTGAAGGGTGGGATAGAAATGGAGAGGGTGCATACGGAATAATCAGACTATGCCAATGCAGTGCTGCATAGCCCAAGGGTCATTGGTTTCTATAGTATAAGTTTAAAGGATGATTTTATATTAATGAAATTAATTTTTTTTAAATGGACTAAGAGTTAATGATGGATTACCTTAATTTTTATCCTAAAAAACAAATTCCCATTTAAACAAATGAAAATTTAAACATAATTTTTACTGAAAATAATTATAATCCCTTCCTAATTTAGAAAACCAGAACAGTAATTCGTGAATAAATAATTATAAATTCACCCTTATATTATAATTTATCAACATTTAGATAAACATATAGAATGATATATATATATATATATATCATTATAAATTAATTTTAAAATGATAAAAATATATTTAACCCTTTCATCAAAATATCACAATACATTAAAATAAGTACAACACGATATAATTTTTGAAAATAAGGATCCATTGAAAATAAATAAATATTGGGTCACCCTTAATAATATTTATCTTAAAATAAAAAAAATGGAGAAAATAAAGTTTTATGGAAAACGTATTACATCATAATATTATATAGAATTTAAATAAATAAATTCCCAAAAAATAATTCCATAAAATTAGGTTTTATTTCTACTTTCCACCATAATCAGACTGCTAATTGGTTTGCTAAATAAATTTTATAAGAACCTACAAAGGAAATCAAATCAAAAACGTGAAGCAAGTTGTGGTCTAGATGTAGACAGTTAAGAAAATTAATTTAAAACAAAAATTTAAAAAGTCTAGGAAAGGATATCCAAAACAGTAGTAATGAAAAAAACAGAACATAAACAAAATCAAAAAAGAATCCAACAACCAGGAGAAAAATATAGAAAGAAAATCATAAACTGCCATGTAAAATCGAAAACCCTCAGATCCAGATCTCAAAAACACCAATACAAAAATAAAATTGGAACCTACAATGGTAAAGAGAGACCTACCTCACTAGGTTAATGAAAATCCAAGACCCTTAGATCCAGAACTCGATGTTTTCTACAAAACCCCTAATTGAAACTAAACACCAGATTCTAGATTATTTTTGATAAATTGGAGGTAGTTGGATTGTGTGATTCCAGTGGGATTGTGTGATTCGATCTTCGATTGACCGAGAAGAAGTTTTGGCAATGGGTGTCTTCCATAGAAAGATTCTGAAATCGCAACAGGTTCGCAACATGTTAGGTTTTTTTAATTAGATCGGGACACTTTTATCAATGCTTTATTAAAATCATTGTTAAATGTGGGTCTTCTTTAGAACCTTTTTAGTGGTGATAATGATTTCTTTTATCAGTGCTTATTTCTTAATTGCTGATAAAGGATTTATAATTATAATTATATATAAACAAATTTTTAAATATATATATAGATAATAAATATATATATATTAAATATATTTCTTATTTAAATATATTAATTGAAATTTTTTATTTATTTAGATATAATATTATTTAACTAAAATTAAATAAATTTTATTTTTAAAAATAATATTTATATCATTATATATATATTAATATATATACATACATCAATATTATATATATAAATATAAATATATTAAATATTTTTATTATTTATGTAAATTAGTTATAAATATAAAAACTATTTATATATTTATATATTTATATATTTATAATTATTTGAATACTTCTAAAAAATATTTATTTATTTATAATTAGATATATATAATTTTATAAATTTAGTAGTTATATTTTTAAATGTATTTATTTGTGAATATATTTATTTATAAATGTCTATTTAAAAATATTTTATTATAATTATTTTTTTTACAAATATTTTTTTAAAATTATTAAAAAATATGTAATTCTGAGTGCATGCATGAAAAAAATGAGTGCAATTGTATAAAATATAAATAGGTACACTATAATAATATTGAAAAAATGGATAACTTTTGTGTGTGGGCAATATAAATAAAAATTCATTAATTATGTACATTTGAAATCAATATAAATCAAATTTGATATATGTTAAATTGAAAAATAAAACGACATTCAATTATATGTCCATTACCTTATGAAATTAGTCAGTATTTCTAATTCATATTAATTTTGAATTATAAACAGTTATTCACTAAATATATGACTATGTAATGTAATGTGTATAAATATTTTGAAATATATAAATCATATTTATATACATTAATAAATATCTATATATTTAATATATATGATTTATTAACATTATCAATAATCATCTATTTAATAAAATGATTAATATTTTTCTCTATTTTCATATTTTTAATATTAATTTTTTTAATTTTCATTTTTCATATCATCATATTTAACACATACAATTTATTAGTATTTATAATTTATATATAGTATAATTATTGTATTCATTTTTATCAATAATTATTTAATTAATATAATTGGTAATATTTTTTTAATAATATCATTTATTATTTTTTATATATTTTATTATTTCATTATATTTATTTGGACCTTTCTCAGCGCAAAAAAAAAAGAACCAATAATGGAAATATTTATGAGTCCTAATAATATAGCACTGATAAAGGGTACAATTTAATAGTGCTAAAAATAAAGTGTTGATAATATATATCCTATATTAATGCTAAAAATAAAGCACTAATAAAGGAAACCCTTAATCAAATCTAAAAATAATGCACTGAGAGTGATGTCATTTATCAATAGTTTCTTCTAGTGCTGATAAATACCAGTGATGTTAAACACTTGTTTTATAGTAGTGTTAGCACACATTCCATGATATGGATGGCTACAGGATATATGATCTATTTTCAATAATGTCATGGGTCCAACCTAACGGTTCCTTTTTAACAAATCTACACCACTAACTAGGTCTTAATCTGGCCATTCCACTACCCAAAACATGGACTGGGCTCAACTGGGGTCTACCCACATGGCAGGTATTGTTCCCAGGCCATATTGGGATTTAATATGTCTCCCTTGCAATTCGAACCTCGGACCTTAGATTTAACAACCACTAGGGAGCATCAAAAATACCACCTTGCTATTGTTATCTTGTAATAATTTTTAATTATAAGAAAATAGGAATAACAACATGTATCTGACAAGAATATTTGATGTCCATGGTCAATGAGATTCAAACTGACATACAAATTTTCGAATCCAAGGGGGAAATACCACTGGTTTTCCCAAATTTAACTAAATTCATCCACGATATTGAGGCCAAACTTGAGGAATATCAATAACTCAACCATTTTCATAACTAGAATCAAGTTGACCATGATGAGGTAGAGTGGATTCATAATGATGAGGACTTACATGTTAATCTACATGTGGGATATCAATAGGATATGGATTAATTTTGGAATGAGTATGATGTAAAACATGATCTCACCATTCCATACACATTGGAAGAGAAGACAACACTATACTTGTATCTAGAAATGGAAGATGGGGAGCCGTCCAAATGGTATAATTTGAATAAAATTTGGATTATCATAACTACTTTCTTCAATCCATTGAGATCAAACATCAAGAGTCACTTACCAATAAATAAGTGATTGAACCAAAACCAAATCAGGGAGATGATCTTTCTTTGAATTCATTATTGTTTTATTCAATTTGATTTGAGTTTCAATCTTTATGGTTTTGAATTTTTAGATTCATTCATTCCTTGATTTTCCATTTATGAAGATGAAGAAACTGAACATGCACCTATTAAAGAACACATGAAGCTCTAAGAAATTATTGGATAAGAATATGAGGAGTCCCTTCAATAAATCCATGTAACTGATCTGGTTCAAATTCATACATATGCTGATCATTACCAAAGGGAGGGATTTTTTATTTTTCAAATTTAAATTCACTTCATTTATAAATAACTACTTACATTCATTTGGATCATTCAATTCATTCTACCCATGTTGAGCTTTCACTGGATGAAAAAGAGGGGGTTTCACAAGTAGCAGCATCGAAGAGGATGATTCATACTTCATCCAACCCCCTCCATGCAAGATATATTTAATTTTTAAGGAAATGAATTTGGTATACATTATCCACATATCATCCGTCACTAATAAAGTAGAAGAACAATGTAGTAAAATGCATATGTTTTGGTTCAAGTCTATGAAGATCCACCAACCATTAGATTCTCGATAACAACCGGTACTATTGTCTAAAGTAAGTAGAAATTTAGGTCCCATGTGGGGGATCATACTAAGATTTATCTTTACATTCTTTATAGGAATTTATATATCATTTTTTGTTTTCAGAAGTTTCAAAACTTGCATACCTTCCCATCTTATATTATTTAGCTTAAATGGATTGGTCTTTATGCTTCATTGAGTAGTTTTAATTTATAGCTTCATTATAGAAGAAATAATCCCCAAAAAATAAATGTACGAAAGATAACAAAGATTCATTTAAAATGTAGGTTTACTTTTATTCTTAGTCATTTAAATCCCCAACATTTTTTTTCTGAAAACATGTTTTGATCCTTAAATTGAAATTACATGACCACACATGAATTCATTCTTTACATGACTTATATATGAGATATGATTTTATTTGGAATCCTCTACTTCCATGATTAAAATTTTAATGTTAATGTGATGTAATGAGTAAAATGGGTAATTAAATTTTTGAGGTGAAGCATGGATATTTAAATGAGGGTTCATGATTTGAGGACATTAGTTGATTATTCTAAATGAAATTTCCCAATCATTTTTCATGGTTTGAATAAATGAATTTCATGTGAATTGATATTTTATTTTTAGTCATGACATTATTGATTGGCCTAAGTAATATTTCCCATTAAAAAGAGGATTTTTAAACAAAGTAAGTCCCATATATTCTTGATAATATTTCTTGGGTGATCATGGGATATGTCACCAACCAGAACATTGATTTAAAATTATCAAATATATGACTATGAAAAAACACACTTTAAATGACTGATTCATCTTTGTATAATCCGATTATCTTTAAAACATGACCTTTACATCAACCATTCTTTATCCCATACAAGACATGAATGACCTTTATAGGTATGTACCATTTTTCAAGACATTTTTATACATTCCTACCCTACTCTTTGTATTTTCAGGATATTTTAAATTTGTAGTGTGGGGGTGAATGGAATCACTGTGAACGGATGATTTAAATTTTAATAATAATGTGTGGGGATTATTACTGTTGGAAAAAATTAGGGTTGTTTATCCATTCATGATACGTCATTATTTTCCCCACTTAAATTAAAAAAATGGAAAATTACAAAAAAACAAAAAAATAATATGAAAAATGGGATGTGATTAGGGAAAAACAAATACCACAATTAGTAGAACTATAATTTTTATCAAACATTATTAGGTGGTGGATGTGATTTTTAATCTATTCATAGATTCTGAAAAAAAAAGAAAAAACTAATAGTTTCTATGAAAAAGAAAAAAATATACAAATGTAATCAAAATTTGAGTTGGTTCACAAATCATTAATTATTATTTATTTGATCATAATATTTTATTTCAGTTTTGGGGAAGTGGTAATTTTTACATTGAAGGTGATAACTTCATTACTCTTTTAGTTTTGATATCCAGAATTGTAAATAAGAGGTAAACCGACTCCTTGAGCATTAATTTTTAAATCATCAAATCATACCAACCTTAATCCATAGATTCATTTGAACATTTTTTGAATTTACTCTTGATTTTATGGACTTTTTTCATTAAAAAAGTGGATATAGTAGTTAATTAACCAGAATATGGATAAAGAGAATGTTTTCATGATATTACTATAACTATACTTGAATTATATAATTAGTTAAGTGAGAAAACATTAAAAAGAAAGATATATCCTTATATGGAATGTTTAAATAATAATGAATTGAAGATCTTGAATGGTAGAAAAGAAGAATTTAAATCATTTTTCAAAAGATAAATGCAAAATAAATAAATTTATTATTTCTTTAAAAATGGAAAATTGAATTGATATTTTATGTTACATTAGATAATATAATTTGATATTGATGAATATATAATTTTATTTCCTTTAAATTTGACTTATGATTTCATTGGTTCCCTATAATTTTTTAATGTTGATATTTTAAGCTAGTGGAAAATAAAGTTTTATGTGTGGGGGAATGGATAGAAGAAATTTTTTCATCAATATTTAAATAAATTTAAATTAATTAAATCCTTTTAATTTATCAATTTGATCTTATTGGTATTAGTGTTGGATTTATGTTTTTTTATATAAAATATGAAAACAACATAATTCTATTATTTTAATATATTTTAATCACTTTGATGTTTTAGGAATAATATTTAAAATATTATTCTTATTTTAGTGATTATATTTTTATGATTCCTTTATTTATTTTCTCAAATATTGTATTTTGCACCAAGAGCTAATTCATACAACTAAAATCCCTAAAAATCATTCAAGTTGAAAAATTGTTCGAGTATATAAGGTGGACCCCACCTCCATAAATTAGGGATAAATCATTCTACACACCACAAATTTAGTTGATTATAGTTTTATTTTAAATAGGACTCAATGATGAATTTTTCAAAAAAACATGGAGTTATTCTCTCATTATTGTGTTAATTAAAAGATTAACTTTGATTAAAGATTCTGGAAGCAATGGGCCGGAATACAATACTGGAGAAATTTTATATTACATCCTCTAAACCTATAGTACAAAGAAAAAATATGGAGTTCAAATGAAAAAAAATTAACAACTTTCTAAAAGACCATGTTCACTAATTAGGCTAAAAAGAGGGTGTTCCATATACAAACTCCTTAAAGGAAAATTATATAACCAAAATTTCAACTATTGTGGACCATTATTTCTTGAAATAAATTAAATTGTCTATTATAACACCCTGATTAATCTTACATGCAAATAAATAAGAAGTTAATGGTGTATTGAAGATAATATTTATCATTGAGGGAAGATATGGATGATGACTACTTCTTTATGACTTTTCATTATTTTTTTGGTTTTATTTTCCCATGTAATGCATTCATATTTTTTATTAGAGTGTTTTCCTTTTCTTATTCCCTGCTTATTTCTATTCCAACCGCAATTTAACTCTCTATTCCATCTATAAATTGTTAAATCTTATCACTCTATAAGGGAAAGTTACTAACCCAAGTCTTGGACTTGTGGGAGTTCATAACATTAATTTTTATTTTTTTTTAATTGATAATATTATAAATATATTTTTAGTGGATGTATGAGTATTGTAGGAGTCTGACGGTCACCCAACACAACATTATATCCAATTAAATATAAATTCATTGAATAATTATTTTCCCCAACCTTCTCTAAAGAAAACCCTTCACATGGTGGAGTTGGGGTATCCCCAAGCGATGGAATGACATACGTTGGAGCTGAGTATTTTAGGAATTGCATTAATGGTGTATGTATTGTCCTATTTGAAAATTGGAGGATGTGTGGTTTGATAAACTCAAGGCATACTAAAATAATACACTCAATAAAAAAATTAATTTAATTCATTAATGAGTTTTTTTTCAATTGAATTATAAAAATGAACATGAAGAACAATTAAATAATCAATGAATCCATGTTAACAAGCCTTGGGCCAAGACCAATATTCCCAAATTTCATTATGTATGCATCTACATTTATATTTAAATTCTATATTTCATTATTTAAATTCATCATTTCCCATAAAAACCACATTACCACCATTTTTTAATTAATAAATACTGAAAAATAATTAGATTAGTTTAATTAAAAATTACTGATTGAACCAACTGAAATGCTCCTCAAATGAGATGAACCTGGTCAGGATTTGTGCTATAATAGGAAAATAAATTTTTTTCCCCACACCCTATGATAGGGGTTCATCACCCAACATATGTGAATCATGTTATGGAAAAATAGGTTACTCTAAATGAGTATGGTTGTTCAATATAACATAAGTTAACTTCTCTAATATACCCATGATTTTCTCATATATAACACCAACTGTATTTGATTTCACAATTTGAGAATTCTTTACATTGAATATGGGCATCAATTCTACTTTCATCATTGGGTGACATCTCTAAATAATTTAACACCCTATGTTATTCCATAATAGTCATGAATATTGATCCATAATGTAAAAATCCCTATAGAGTTAAATGGTCTAAAATTCCCTAAAGGGTTATTATAATACCCATATTAGCTATGTTTATTTAAAATATTACTCTCAATGTTCATATTAAACTTCCTATGATCCCCACAGTAATGAAACCAACTCCAATAACCTAGAGCCCATTTTTTATTTATTATATTGGTACAAGATACAAGGTATCACACCATATAAGATCTATTAGTTTACTAGTCATGTAAACTAGATACATATATGATTCCCATATCATATTATAAATAAAAAATTTGGAGAAGAAACTTTCTTTTATCCTTAAAATCATTCAAAATATCCTTCTCCATATCCTGGAAAAAGGAAACAAAATAAAGGGTTGACCTATATTATCAATAAGGGTTACATATAGTGGAATCTATAATGAGTAAAATCTGAATAATTAATATGGTAGTGTGGTTAAACAAAACAAAATCCATTCAATCTATAACTTTAGGTAATTTTACATTATTTGAAATTATCTACATAGAAATCACATGGTTAATATAAACTATATTCTCAATAAAATAAATTCATTAATATGAATATTATTGATCTAAAAATTAATTCCTTGAATAAGAAATCTTGAATCTTTCCATCAAGTCCTCATCCAATACATTCATAATAAATGGGTAAGTGTAAACTAGATAGCCGTATAATATTGAATGCATGTGGTTTTGTTTCATGAGATATGCTAATGCATTAAAAGGATATCTATAATTAGAACCAACCCATAATTTCCATGTCTTATGAATTCCACATATATTGAGAGATCAATATAATTAATTCTAAAAATGTACAATAAATAATTTTTTATCAATATTGAATGAAGAATAAATTATAATTATCCAGTGAACCAAATAAATTTCTTAATAAATTTTATTTTAATAATACCATATATAGGAATGATATACAATTGAGACAATATTAATGTGGGAGAAGTGATTCTCTATAAGTCCATGATATGTAAAATATGGACACATTAGAGAAGATAATTTCTAATGAAATGATAGATAGTGAGAGGGATTTTGAAAAGTATAATTTTAAAAACAACAAAAACCAAAAGTAGTAACGGATTAAATAAAACCATAAATACAACAAAACTGACTATTTTTTAGTCAAACCAACCATTTTATAAATCAAAACAAATGTAATAAAAACATTAAAAATAAAATTTATATTTTTTTAAGAATGAATTTATAAATCAATTTCAATATTCTGTTTATTCATTTAAGAAATAAAACCATTTGTTTGTGATATATTTTTTAATACAAATTCTTAAAATATTGATAAAATTTTTATATTTGAAAAAACCACTTAAAATTGTAAAGTAATATTCAATTTAATGAATATTTATGATTGAGGTAAGTTTCATTCATGTCCTAAACGTTAAAGTAATTATTCCTTACACGCTTTTGGTAAAATTTCCAAAAGTACATCATTCAAAAAAAGAGAATAATTTTATTTTTAAATTTATTAAAATAAATTAAAATGTGGTTTAAAATGAATTAAAATAACCATTTTAGTTTCAATCAGATTATTATTCAAACATTTATCATGACCTTGATGTGGAATAAAAATAATTTGAAATAAAACATTAAAACCTAAGTGTTTAAAATAATGTCCCTTACATGTAAATTACTTGTGGATTCCTAAAAAAATATATGAAATATAAAATAAATATGTAAACCCAAAAAAATAACCATATAAGAATAAAAATATATTGGGTTTAATGTATTATAATCATATATTTTTCCTATAGGCATTCTTAACATAAACAATTTGTAATTAAAATGAGATTGTAACAAAAATATCTTACCTTGGGTCTCTTCTAATCATACATGTTTGAACCGCCTATATATTAAATTTAAATTAATGAAATAATTTTTCAGAGAATTTAGTTATCAATAATCCATTTTATGGTCCTTTTCTAATCATTATAAATCTATTCATTGAATAGTTATTTGTTACATCGACTATTTTAGGATGTTCGATTAATTTCTCCAAAAT
Source organism: Viscum album (assembly GCA_963277665.1). Classification (NCBI taxonomy): domain Eukaryota; kingdom Viridiplantae; phylum Streptophyta; class Magnoliopsida; order Santalales; family Viscaceae; genus Viscum; species Viscum album. Next base: position 474,937,492 of record OY728151.1, read on the forward strand.
TAATTTGTTATATTTTTTATGGATAAATTTGTTATGAAATAATTAAATTATCTCTATTATTTTCATAATTTCATGAATATAATTTCAATTTATTATAAAATAATTATAATTGTACATGCATTGTGGTAATAGAAAAACAAATTGCATTGCTTCGTAGAGATATTATTCCTCAATTATGCACAATCGACATTATCATTTTCCAATGGATGGGATGATATGAATATAGATGATATATAATATTTAAAAATGATAATTATATCATAAATATCACATATATTCACTAATTCCATGTTTATAATAATACAAGTAAAATAGTAATGAAAATTAATTACACTACTATGTGGATATGATAGGTCGTACATATGCATTTTCAATGTTTTCATTTTCCATAGGATGGAAAGGAGATATAAAATGGATTTAGCATGAACAAATAGATATCTCTATATGGTGAAAAAATTATTTAATTTTTTTGAAAACAATTAATAAATATTTTTTGGAGTTTAATAAGAAAGGAACATGAAAAGGCCCGGTAAGACCATATACCTTTTGTTTTGGTAACCTCCTTTGGCTTACACATTAATCCTTCATTAAGAGATATTTTGGTGATACTAGAAAATATAAAAAAATGTAGATATTTTGGGAAGGAATTTTCATATGTATTTTTTATCTATGTGGCTCAATTAGTCTGGATAAAATAGGATATAAGGTTCCCTTTTACAAGTGAGGTGGGTGGAAAACGTATAAATACATGAACATTTATTACCTAATATATATCATAATCAATTCATGTAGCTCAAAATTAAAATATAATAGAATATTATAAGTGTAAATTCAAAATAAAATTAAAAAAATAGTTTAATTTTTTATGTGTTATCTTGACACCTAATTCCATTATTTTAAACATTTTAACTCATTTTACCCATAATGATGGTGATAAATATTTACCGTTGTTACTATTAATTATGACAAGAAATTAAGTTGATTTTATTACCTAATATTAATTATTACTATTCAAAATATGGAATCTATTATATAATATTCAATTTCTATAATTTTTAAAAATTACATTTAATATATGATTATAAAATGTAACATAAATCATTTTTATGAAAATGCATGTTTAAAGGATAAAAATGATTTTAAATTAAAATAATGTATAATATTGATTCTAGTGTAATTTTTTGAATTACGTTAAATAAATGGAGGCTTCATTTTCTTTTGAACTAAATCCAAACCAAAAGGAACCATGTAAATACTTTATAAAGTTATAAGAACTAATAACTAATATTATTTGAACAAAAAAATACTCATATTTCTAAAATATTAATCGTATATTTCTATGTCAAAAATTATATGTTTATATAACTAATATATCGTATTAAATAGATAATTGTTCTAGAAGAAATGTTCTGTAAACATTCATATTATTTTTATATCATTATAATTTCATAAAAGTGACTAATTTTGTAAAATTTATATTTTCCACTATTCTCCCATTAAATTACTATTTCTGATAACACTTAATAATTGAACCTAAAATAATTTTTACATGTTGAATTAAAAAATGAAATTAATTTCATCAAATTAAATTTATAAAAATTTTGAATTTTGGATTCAATCAAAATATTGAATAAATCTATGTACATTTTTTTCTTTATAAATAAAATCATACTTCAATAATTGTAGGTCGACTGTTACAACCTCTTTTTAAGATATTTATGCAAAATAAAATAGTCTTGGGAAAATTTTATAATCTGAATAAACTCATAATGATTTCAATTATGTTCAGCGATATACATGCTCACAGATAGTATCATCCATTAAAAAAAGTGTTTCTATTGGCGAGCCAGTCCTCGTGGTCTCCTATACTTGTTATCACTAAGTTTGACCTTCATAAGAAGAAGTGTCAATGCTTATGTTCCCCCATAGATAATAGTAATACAACATATGTATAAGGACCCAGCCTTAAAACATTAATTAATCTTGAATTAAAATAATAATTCACATTGAGGATCTTTTCATGTTTAGTGTTTTAGAGAATTAGGACATAACTATTAAATATCAAAAGATTACAAAGTATACACATCTACACAGTTTCCATTTTTTTACAAAACATGAACTCTTGAAAAAAAGAGTCATGTCTAGTTCTATGTTTAAGATAGCATGACTTTTCCATGATCCCATCCTTGACCCTATTCCATATTATGTCCTGTGAAAAACATTTTAAAAACATGGGGTGAGCATAAAAAGCTTAGTAAGGGATACACAAAGAAGGAAAACTGTTATTTTTCTTCAAAACATCAAGTAAACCATGAATACTTTATCAAAGTAATAATTTTCACCTTTATGAATTAGTAAATACTCTTCACTAAATAAAAGATCATTACTTACCTTTTTGTAACCAAACGATTTCCATAAAACCCATATAAAGAACACATAACAAATAATGGTAACTTGGGATATAAACATACATAAATGGAATAACCATAAGGTCGACTTCGACACATATCACTAAATGGAATATCAATACGGAAAACTTCCAAACCCAATGCATTGGAGGTTATATCGTAACCACCCATCATAGTATTCACGGCACCACCCATTATTTGGTTTATCACATAACCACCCATCTAATGTCCAAGTACCATTATAAAATAAAAACACATAAAAAAATTATAAAGGATAGAAAACATTTCCACATTTCAATCACAATATATCACTTAATTATATTGACATAACTAATCCATTATCAAAACCATTTTCAATACCAAAATACATAAAAGACTATATATTATTTATTTACTTTTAAATACATTACGGCTTGTTGAGGAAGCCAAAGATCAAATAATACTCACTGCGGCGAAAAAGGACGTTGTCACTGCGTACGTTAATAAAAACATTCCTTTTTGTCATTTAGTAAAATTCTTCATAGGAATAAATTCCCTTATAATGAAATGAAAATTCAAAGGTCTTTTATATAGCTTATAAAAGAAAGTATTGTAGTAGAACAAAATATGCCTCAATGAAAGGAGATTGAGATGAAGTCCCTTACCTCGTGTCCAACTTGACTCAATCGTTCTTTAATTTCCTGAATAATAAACCAAAGTTATTTTATACTTTATTAAGAACCTTTTTAAAGTTTATTATTCCTTTTATATCACTTATTTCCATTTTATAAACATTATGTAATCATTTAAGTTAAAAATGTTCATTTTGTCGATATATGGTACTTAAGTGAAAAATGGACTTCTTATAATTACATGTTGTTCACGTGATCAAAATTTCATTAAATCCAGAATGATATTCATGATTTGGATATCATATATATCATATATATCCATAATATACATGTATTTATAATAGTACATAACATTTATAGGTAAGAAATGAAATGCACCGTTCATTGAGACGATAAGTCGTACGTACGCATGAACGCTACCTCCATTTCTATTTCATATTTAATGGAATGAAATAACAATGATATAAATGTAAATTATAATTCCAGTATAATATCATTTATAATATCATTAATTCCATCCTTTATAAGTACCACATATGGTATTAACAAGTCATATCACTTTGAGGGGGCGGTAGTCCGCACTTCCTCTAATGAGATTATCGTGTTTACCCATAATGGAAACCATAAAGGTATGACATAAAAGAAAAATACAGAAGCATAAATTAAACATAAACATAATATATATCATATATAAAAATAGATTAATATTAATGGTCTCCATTAATGGTGTTAAAAGAGTATTGAACAATCATCATTTGGTGAGGCTGTAATTCACCACCCACAGAAACAGTATGTTCTTTAACCATTATATGGATGTGTGTGTAAGTGTATCTTGAATACTTCTCAAAATAAAATCCAAGTATATTTATGAAACTGGTGTTGTTACAAAAGAAAAAAATAAATAGAGTTTATGGGGTTGGAGAAGAAAAATAAAACAAAAAGACATAAGAGAAGCCATTACCTTTAAATCGGGTACCTCCCTTTGTTTGATCCAAAAGGATCTCTTGAAGAGATTTTTGCCTTAGGTAAGGATTTTATGATGAAGATATGGATGTGGAGAGATAATATTATCAGGAGTTGGATGAGACAAGGGCTTGAGACATGTGGGTAAGGGGCTAGAGGTGGGGGCCTTTTATAAGAGGGAGGAGGGCACTCTTGGAAGGTCATGAAATGTTACTTTATTATGAAATGATTTTCAGATTATAAAGGTCCCACAATGATATATTTTGAGGATAAGGTGATAAGGGTTCAAAATACACCCATCCGATAGGTTTTTGAAAAGTTTAAGTCTTATATTTTACCTTATCCTTTCATTTTATTTAAATCGTTCATTAATGAGGTAATCATTGCATCATCCTCGTGTCATAAATAAATTTATTTATTTATTGTATAAAAATTATATAAAAAATACCATGATGTAGGAAATATTTTTAGCTTTAAAATGACTACTTATAGTCTAAGATATCATTTACATAAACAAAACTAATTTTTTTTACTTAGGTGATACATACTTTGGTTATACTTTCAATAAAAAGATAATAAAAGGTCACTATCACACAAAAGTGATTCCATGGGGTCCCAAAGTTTTGAAAAATGTATCCCATGGTCGGCCATAACTCAAAAAAATGATTTGGACACAAGTTGGGGTAATTTTATATTATTATGATATTATTTTATTACCCTTAACTACCAAATTACTAATTAATCACGATAATTAAAGATAATTTTCGTCGTTAATATTCATAATGTCCAAAAACAAAAAGGTATTAGTTACATAATTTGGAACATATGATTCAAAATATAGAATCAATTTTACCAAATTCTAAACACATAAATTTCAGTAATTAATTCAAAAATAATTCCCTTTGTCAAAAAAATAGCTTGTTTTTAAGAAACAATATCTATTAAAAGATTGATAATTGTTTATGTCCAAATTCAAAGTGAAATTAATTCCAATGTCCAACATTGGATTAAATGGTAAAAATATATTATAATTTCACATTAAAACAAATTCAAATGATAATCGAATAATATAAATAAATTAGATTAAAAAGAATTTTTGAAGTATAATGCAGTATTTTTCACTATTCATTAAAAATGAACATTGTCAGAAAAATACCAAAAATTTATTCAAAGTAAATTTCAATGTCCTGATTCTAAAGAATAAGTTTATTTTGAAAAATAGAGCTTATAAAATTGTCAAAATATAGATTTAAAAATGTTTTTCCATCAAAAGGCGGTAAAACAATCTTTTAAAAATATTAGAGAATTCTATGCTTAAGATTGGATTTATTCTCATTTTATGCCTCTAAAACACTATCTAATTCATAAATAGACATAGATATGAAAATATATTATTCTTTACTTACTTGGGATGTTCATCCTTCCCCCTTTAGGAAATTGTGTCCCCGCAATTTATTCACTTATTGAATAAGTGGGGGTATTTATCCCTCATTGCATTTTTAGATTCCCACCTTGCCTCTTCAACCATATGGTTTTTCCATAAAACCATTACATGATGAATTACCTTATTATGAAAAACATTCTCTCTAAGTCTAAGAATCTGGACTGGTTGTTCATTATAAGAGAGATTCTCTTCCAACTGAACTACATATGGGCTCAAAAAAAGAGATGGATCTGGCATATACTTTCTCAACATCGAAACATGAAAAACATTGTGTACCTCGGACAAACTTGGAGGTAAATCCACTATATATGCAATTGATCCAACTTTCTCTAGGATTTCAATATGGTCCAATGAACCTTGGACTCAACATTCCCTTGTTGACAGAATACATCACACTTTTCCATAAAGAAACTTTGAGAAAAACATGATCACCTACCTCGTAAGATAGATCCTTCCTCAGGTTATCTGCATAACTTTTCTGCCTACTCTGAGCTGTTCTCATGTGCTTCTGAATCAACTGAACTTTTTCTGACATCTCTTCTACCAATTCTGGTCCCATCAGTTTCATTTCCCCTACGTCATCCCAAAAAGCTGTAGTTCGACATCGTTTTCCATATAATGCCTCAAACAGAGACATCTGTATACTAGAATGAAAAGTATTGTTATAAGAAAATTCAACCAAAAAAATATGTTTGTCCCAACTTCCCTGGTAATCAATCGTACAAGAACATAACATATCCTCCATAGTCTTAATTTTTCATTCTGACTGCCCATCTGATTGCAGATGAAAAGTTGTACTAAAATTGAATTACGTACCCAACGACTTCTGAAGGCCTTTCCAAAAGTTAGAAGTAAACCTATGTTCACGATCAAATACAATGGAGAGAGGAACTCCATGCAACCTTACTATTTCATTAACATACAACTGAGCAATTTGATCTAGAGACAAAGTATCTCCAATAGGAAGGAAATGAGCAGATTTAGTCAATCGATCAACAATAACCCAAATTGCATTATTACCTTGAGATGGCATTAGTAATCCCATAGCGAAGTCCATGGATATATTTTCCCATTTCCACTCTAGCACCAGTAATGAATAAAGCATAACTTATGGTAAATGCCGCTCTCCTTTAACCAGATGACAAGTCAAACTCTTCATAGTAAAATTAGTAATATCTCTTTTTATTCCATCCCACCAGTAATACTCCCGCAGATCTGAGTACATCTTAGTGCTGCCAGGATGAACTGAAAATGGGGAACTATGAGCCTCACATAACAACTCATTCTTAAATTCAGAATCACAAGGCACACATAATCTCTTCCCAAACCTCAAAACACAATCATTATCAATGTTAAATTCAGGAAAGTTACCCTTCTAAAACATCTCTACCTTTTTCCACAACCCACTGTCTTTCTTCTGCGCTGTCTTAATTCTGTCTGATAGAGATGATCTCACTGATAGCTGAAACAAAACAGAAGAACTTCCGACACCAACAACTTCTATGCCAAAGTTCATCAAATCAAAAACCAAAGGATATCATTCCAAACTTAGCATGGTTGATGAAGTATTAATTTTTTAACTCAAATCATCATCCAATTTATTTTCTTTTCCCAGATGGTAATGAATTGTACAATAGTAATCCTTGATTAATTCCAGCCATCTCCTCTGTCTAATGATCAATTCTTCCTTAGTGAATATATACTTTACACTTTTGTGATCAGTATATATTTCACACTTTACTCCATACACATGATGCCTCCAAATTTTTAGAGCAAAAACAACAGCAGTTTATTCCAAATCATGTGTAGGGTTATTTAACACATGAGTTTTCAAATGACATGAAGCATAAGAAATTCCCTGATCATCATGCATAAGGACACAACCAAGTCCCTTCAACGAAGCATCACTATAGATAAAAAACTCACCGTTTCTGGAAGGAAGTGACTATAACGACCCATACTTTACATATATTTTTATTACTTCAAAATTGAAGCACACTTATTATAACACATAACAAAACCATGAATGGACCGTATAGGTATAGTGTCTTTAGATACTGGGAAACATAAACAACTGGTTCATAAATCCTCTACATTGTCTCCCTTTTATTTTATCATATATAGAGTCCCTTTTGGCATATCATACTTAATACCCTTCTTCCTGACCTGGGGAAAAGAAAACATACAAAAGGATGAGATCAAATTCTTAGTAAGGGTAAAAAAAGAAATATCAATCATATCATATTCATAAGAACATAACATTTTGAAAATCTTAACCTGCAAAAGATATCATAATATCATAACATGGGATAATTCATGGTAGTGAAATGAAAATCCCAATAATAATAACATGAAACTTTGTGGCATACACATATAATCATATAGAATCATTTCTTAGTAGTCAAGACTCATTTCCAAGACTATCCTAGTGGACAAAGTCCATTTCTGAACCGATTTCACTCCTTATTTCAGTCATGTATCACTGAATCGGATTAACCTTCCATTCCATCCATGTCTATCTCATGAGATATAAATTTTTACCCAATGCATTGGAGGGAGATGTAGGTCCCACCCATCTCATAATGATACCATTCTTATGTGTGCCACAAAATCATAAATCATATATCATAGCATAACCCATGTAATAAAAATGGGATTCTTAAACATCATGCCATCATAAATCATATAAGATAAAAGGACCTCATAAAAATAATTACATCATAATCAAATAAATGTAAAAATAGGTATAGAAACAGAACCCTATATTATCTTATATGGAAAATAATTTTGATAAAACACTTGAACTCCATTCTTGAGGAAAATATCCTTTCTACTTCAAAATTTTTTTTCCTTTCATAACATGTCATAAAATTTTAAACTAAAAGAAGTTAATTAAATATAAAATATAAAACATGTAAAGGAAGAATCATGGAAATAATGTTCTAAAAAACGAATCATGCCGTATAAGTTAACGAAATACATTCTTCTCGTACTTTTGCCGAAAAAGTCAAAAAGTACCCCGTACTAAAAACGACAAAATATTCCTTTCATATATTTTACAACAAACTTACCAATAGGTAAAATTGGATTTAAAAAATTGTAGGAGGATAGAAATAATATTACATATTGAGGAAACATGGATGTGGATGATAAATATTCCCCAGTGAATTCTGAAGTATAAACAATCTCGGATAAAATGATATTGCGAGATTTTCCCTTACTTTAGGTCTGATTTGCTTCGTACGTGTCTGAACCTCCAGTATAATGATTTAAATAATGTCATTGACTTATTCCAGAATCATTCTCATTGTTATGATATCATATATGGTCATATTCTTAGCTTCTTATTCGTAATATTTCTTTTCTACTTGTTATTCGGGTGTTTATTGCTTTTTCTTCTTATGCGTGTTTTGTCGAATAAATTATTATTCTTCTTTTTAGGTTTTAAAAACCCCATTTAAAGAATGGTATTAGTGTAATATATATCGTATTTATTCATTCAATTCTTTTATATAATAATTATTCATTGAAGATCATGTAGAACGAGTTGCATCACATCGTGGAGACGGTAGGCCGTACGTACGCACGAGCGATGATATCATTACCATGATTGTGGAATTGTATTGAAGTGTATGTATACTATTTCAGAATCAATATCAATTTAAAATAATCATATATAGTTATTTTTTACACCATTATACCCATCCAAGTAAGGTGGTGGTGGAAAACATATTGCACCATGGCGTGGAGAAGGTATTCCGTACGTACGCACCCGCGATGATTTCATTTTCCATAAGATGGATATAAGGTGAAATAGGGTTGTTTCATATTTATAATAATATATCAGTATATGAGTGATACTGATGTTATTATTTCATAATGAAACAACCAAATAAGATAACATAGAAGAAAAAATAAAGATGAAAGAATCGGTAACAGACATTACCTCTTCTTTGAAGCGCCTCTTCTTAACCTTCTCTTAGGGAACTAAAGATGGTCATTGAAGAAAGCCAGGACCTCTAGGATGTTTCTAGGGAAGTTGAGAAGGGGAATTGTTATGGGTTGGCCAAGCTTGAAGGCTCAAAGTGGTGTGAGGAGGAGAGGGAGGAGGTTCCCTTTTATAAATGAGGAGAGGGGCACTTTAGGAAAAACTTAAATTATTATTTTATAATAAAGTCATATTCAGTTTTTAAAAGCTCCAAATTGATTTATTTCGAAGATAAGGTGGGGATGGGTCTAAATACTCTCAACCAATAGATTTTAGACAAGTTTAGTTTACTATTTTAAACTTATAATTTAGATTTAACTCTAAGTTAAATAATTTAACTTTTACTGTGTCTTCTTGTTTTCCTGCACGATATGGTTAATAAACTTACTATAACAAACCACACGAACCACAAGTGGGTCATTATTAATATATATAACCTTATCTAAGTCATTTGGACGAACCTTAGATTTTTAGGAATAAAATAACAATTAATAATATAATATTTGTGTTAAAAACAATTTAATGTCAATTTTGACACTATTTGGTAATTGATTTTTTGTGAAAATAATAACAGCATGATTAGTTAGAAAAACATTAATTAAATCAATACTAAAATTTCATATTAACCTATAAAATTAGGGTAATTCATAAAAAATCTCAAATTACATTTATTTGGGTATTTATAATATCAATTATGTTAATATTTCATTAATAATGTAATTATTGTATCATCATTGTGTCATACATTATTTAAAGTCTAAAAATTATATATAAAATACCATTATTTAGGAAATATTTTTAGCTTTCTAATGAATATTTATAGTCAAATTTATCTTATTTATAAACCTATATTAAGAATGTTTTGGTTATAAAACATTAATTTTTACTATTTTAACTCTTCTTTAAATAAAATAACATTAAATGTCCTAATCTAAACCAAGTGGACCTAAATGGTCATATTTTATTCTTAAGGTTGTTTTTGGTCAAATTATACTTTTCCAATAGAATTAGGACATGTGTTAGGGTAATAATAATACCATTTTTACCCTTAATTACCCTATTTATTTTTAACCGTGGTAAATAAAACTAAAAAGTTACTATTCACCAAAAATTATTTATATCTTATTGTACCACATTTTACTCCTTGATATTAACCGTGTCTCTCGGATTTTCAAAATTCCACTCACAGAAGCGGTAAAATTATATTTTATGTACATTTGCAAATTCTCCTAGGAGGTGGGTAAAAGATGGTGAAAAGTTCAATAAAATTTTTATATATCTAAAATTATTAAAAAATGACTCCAATGAATTAAATTGAACTTATATAGGTATTATGTGTCAATTTTGACCTAAAATAAATTTAAATAAATTAAATAATTATTTAAATAAAAACGTTGGTTTTTAAATAGTAACCCATTGTTTTCACTATTCATCAAAAATTGAAAGATTTCAGAAAAATACCAAAATTTCACCCTATACTAATTTCGATATTCCGTATCCAAAAATGAAGTCCATTTTTAAAGATAGAATTTATAAAATTTCAAAAAGTGGGTATTACTATTCATAACGGCTAGTTTATATAATATTTTAATAGCATATCGTTGTTTAGTGAAACTCGGTATTGCGTACAATACACGCTATCATGGAAGGTCGCAATTGCATTTAATGAAAACCAAGCTGGGGTTGTGTGTAATGAAAGATTCCTTTGATTTTCCTAAAACATAAGACATAAAAAATATACTTCTCATAAAATATCAGGGTGTTACAGTGTCAAAACTGGAGCATTCACCAATCTTCTTTTCAATTCTTGAAAACAATCATCACATTCATTTTTCCAGATAAACATAAAACATTTTCATGTTAACGTAGTTATTGGAATAGATAACTGTGAAAAATTTTCATCAAACCTCCGGTAATAACCCGCCAAACAAAGAAAACTTCAGATCTCGATTATATTTGTGGGTCTTGGCCATTCTTCAACAACTTTTTTTAGTAGGATCAACAGTTATGACATTTTTTGAAACAATGTGACCAAGGAAAGAAATTTTTTGTAACCAAAACTCACACTTACAGAATTATCCATAAAATTTCTTTTCTTTTAAGGTTTTCAAGATAACCCTAAAATGACTTTCATGATCCTCTATACTTTTAGAAAACACCAAAATATGATCAATGAACACAACCAAAAACTTATCCAAGAACTCCTGGAAAATTCTATTCATTGGATCCATCAATACAACAAGTGCATTGGTTAATCGAAAATTCATAACTACACATTCATAGTGGCCATATGTAGTACGAAATGCAGTCTTTGGAACATCTGCTTCTTTTACCTTCAACTGATGGTACCCCGACCTCAAGTCAATTTTCGAAAAATACATAGCTCCCTGGAGCTGATCAAACAAATCATTGATATGATGCAAAGGATACATGTTCATAATAGTGATGTTATTAAATGCTCTATAATCAATTCATAGTCTCATTGAACCATCTTTATTTTTAACAAACAAGATAGGAGCACCCCATAGTGATGTTCTAGGTCGAATGAAACCTTTATCTAATAACTCCTACAATTGCTTTTTTAACTCTAAAAGTTCAACTTGAGCCATTCGATAAGGGGGTTTTGAAATTGGCTTAGAATCAGGAACTAAGTCAACAGTAAATTAAACTTCCCGATCATGAATAATACCGGGGAACTCATTAGGAAAAACATCAAGATACTCATTTACCACTAGCACATCATTAATCTGAACAGTTACTTTATTTTCAACAATATTTTCATGGTAACATTCATTTCCATATTTTACTAGTTTCTCAACATCCTAATATGTTATCAAATGCAGGGGTTCATTCCTATACACAAACTGAAAATCATTCAGAAAATAAACCACTTTAGATCTGTAGTCAATCTTAGCATGATAAACAGAAATCCAATCCATTCCCAAAATAACATCAAACTCTACTAGAGGAAAAATAATAAGGTTTGGAGGCAGATTCTTTCCGCACACAAGGATATGAAGGTTCTTATAGTTTCTTTTTGTCTCAACATTTCCTCTGGGTGTTTTTACCATAAGTTCCGGATTCATATCTTAATATGGAATTCCCAATTTACTAAAAAAATGTCTCAGAAATGAAAGAATGTGTAGACCCTGAATCAAACATCACATTGTCATAATCTGAACAAACAAACAGTGTACCTGATACTACTTCATTCGATGGCCCAACATCTGCTGAAGTAGTTGCAAAGGATTTCACCACCCCTTTCTTCTTGTAGTCTAGCTTCTTTCCCTCAGTTGAGTTCTTCGTTACACAGTCATTTTCAAAATGAACCATTTCATTACACTTAAAAAAATTTACCGCTAGATTTTCATTGCATGCTTGATCATTTTCCTTATAATTGCGAGCAATATGACAAGATTTACCACACCAAAATCACTTTCCATAATTGGATGAACATTATCCAGGATGCATTTTACAACACTTCTCAGAGGATGGATATTTGGTTTTCTTAACTCCTGGTTTCTTTGATGAATTATTTCCCTTTTCCTGCCAACTGGACCTCTTATTCGGTTGTTTTTCAAAGAACACATGATCATTGGTAAACTCCATTTCCACCTTCTATACACATTGAACAAGTTTTTCATAGCTCTTGAACCCACAAGATTCTAAAGCCCTTCGATACTTTGGATTTAACCGAGAATAAAAATGGTTGATTTCCCTATCAAGATCTCGTATAAAATTTGGAGCATACCTTACCAGTCGAGTGAACTGTTCTTCATAAGTAGCCACTGAGTCATCCTCCTGCCTCAATTCTAGGAATTGTTTTTCCATCCTAAGAAAAACCACCATAGGAAAATATTTCTCATGAAAAATACCTTTGAATTCATCCTAGTGAAGATCGTCAATCTACTCACTATCCCTGATATTTTTCACCATCGACCACCACTGATCAGCTTCACCTTCAAAATTGTAAACAAAGAGACTAACATTTTGATGTTCTAAACAACCCACGACATAAAAAATCTTCTCCAGTGCTTTAATCCACCCTTCTTCTAGAATAGGTATAGATGATCCTCTGAATGATGGGGGATGTTGCCTCATCAAATGTTCCACCACTGACATGTTCCTCTGCAGTTGATCTGGCTAATCTCGTGCATGGATACCACCACCATTTATAGCCTAATTCAACTATGTCATCACTGCAACAAACTGTTCAGTTCCGATTCCGACCATCTTAGGTTGCTGATTTGGAAGGTTGTCTTCCTCTTGATGTTGTCCCAACATAGCTGCCTTGTTTCCTCTACGGTAAACCATTTTGAACACAGAGATATTGTAGGCGAAGCAACATATTAATATTTAAATTCTATATCATTTCAATCGTACCATAAATTAATTAGGTACACGATTTAACAATTTTTTAACTCTTAAAGTTGTCTATGTTGACCTCTGATACCAACTATAAGGACCCAGCCTTAAAACATTACTTAATCTTGAATTAAAAGAATAATTTACATTGGGTATCTTTTCAAGTTTAGAGTTTTATAGAATTAGGACATAACTATTACATCTCAAAATATTAAAAAGTAGACACTTCTACAAAGTTTCCATTATTTTTACAAAACATGAACTCTTGAAAAACATAATCATGTCTAGTTCCATGTTTAAGATAGAATCACTTTTCCTTGATCCCATCCTTGACCCTATTCCACATTATGTCCTGTGAAAAACATTTAAAAAACTTGGGTTGATCATAAAAGGCTCAGTAAGGGATACACAAAGAAGGAAAACTGTTAGTTCTCTTCAAAACATCAAGTAAACCATGAATACTTTAGAAAAGTAATACATTTCATCTTTATGAAGTAGTAAATACTCTTCTCTAAATAAAAGATCATTACATACCCTTTTTTAACCAAAATATTACCATAAAACCCATTTAAAGAACACATAACATATAAAGGTAACTTGGGACATAAACATACATAAATGGAATAACCATACGGCCGAATTCCACACATATCACTAAATGGAATAGCCACACGACCATCTTCCATACCCATTTAATTGGAGGTTATAACGTAACCACCTGTCCTGTTATTCACGGAACCACCCGTCATTTCTTTTATCACGTAACCACCCGTCAAATTTCCATGTACCATTATAAAATCATATCACATAAAACAATTATAAAGGAAAGAAAACATTTCCACATTTCAATCACAATATATCACTTAAATATATTGACATAGAAAATCCATTATCAAAACCATTTTCAATACCAAAATGCATAAAATATTATATGGTATTTATTTACTTTTAAAAACATTATGGCTTGTTGGGGAAGCCAATGTTCAAATAATAATCGCGGCGGCAAAAAAGGTCGTTGTCACCGCGTACGTTAAAAGAAACATTCCATTTTGTCGTTTAGTAAAACACTTCATAGAAAAATATTTCCTTTGAAAGAAATGAAAATTCAATGGTTTGTTGTACAACGTATAAAATAAAGTCTTGTATTAGAACAAAATATGCCTCAATGAAAGGAGATTGAGACGAAGTCCCTTACCTCATGTCCGACTTGACTCGATCGTTATCTAATATCCTGAATAATAAAATAAAGTTATTTTTCACTTCCTTAAGAACATTTTTAAAGTTTATTATTCCATTTATATCACTTATATCCATGTTATAATCATTATTTAGTCATTTAAGTTAATAATGTTCATTTTGTCTATATTTGGTACTTAAGTCAAAAATGGACTTCTTATAATTACATGTTGTTCATGTGGTCAAAGTTTTATTATATCTAGAATTATATTCAAGATTTGGATATCATATATATCATATATATCCATCATATACATGTATTTATAATAGTACATAACATTTAGAGGTAATAAATGAAATGCACCGTTCATGGAGATGGTAAGTCGTACATATGCATGAACGCTACTTCTATTTATATTTCATATTTAATGGAATGAAATCACAATTATATTAAGTTACATTATAATTCTAGTATAATATCATATATAATATCATTAACTCTATCCTTTATATGTACCACATATGGTATTAACGAGTCATATCAATTTGAGGGGGTGGTAGTCCGGACTTCCTCTAATTAGATTAGCATGTTTACCCACAATGGAAACCATAAAGGTATGATATAAAAGAAAAATACAGAAGCATAAATTAAACATAAAGAGAATATATATCATATATGAAAATATTTTCATCTTAATGCCCACCATGAAACGAGTTAAAAGAATATTGATCAATCATCGTTTTGTGAGGCAGTAATTCACCACCCACAGAAACAATATGTTCTTTAACCATTAGATGGAGGTGTGTGTAAGTGTAGCTAGCGTAATTCTCATAAAAAAATACTACTATATTTAGGATAATGGTGTTGTTACCAAATAAAAAAAATAAAAAGATTTTAGCGGTTGGTGAATCAAAATAAAACAAAAGGACATAAGAGAAGACATTACCTTTAAACCAGGTAACTCCATTGGTTTGAACAAAAAGGTTTTCTTGAAGAAATTTATGCCTTTGGTAATGCCTATAGGATGAATAGAGGGATTGGGAGTTATAATATGAGCATGTTTTTGATGATCCAATGGCATGAGAGGTGTGGGTAAGGGGGTATAGGCGGGGGCCTTTTATAAGAGGGAGGAGGGTCACTCTTGGAAGGTCTGAAATGTTACTTTATTATAAAATGAATTTCAGATTTTAAATGTCCCAAAATGATATATTTCAAGGATAAGGTGATAATGGTTGTAAATCCAACAATACAATATGTTTTTGACAAGTTTATGTCTTATATTTTATATTATTTTTTCATTTTATTTAAATTGTTCAATAATGAGGTAATCGCTGCATCATCATGGTGTCATAAAAATATTTATTTAATTATTGTCTAAAAATAATAAAAAAAATACCATGATGTAGTAAATCTTTTTATATTTCCAATGACTATTTATATACTAAGAGATAATTTACAAAAACAAAACTAAAATTGTTTTACTTAGGTGATACATACTTTGGTTATACTTTCCTTAAAAAAATAATAAAAGGTCACTATCACACTAAACTGATTCCATGGGGTCCCAATGATTGGCACAAGGCATCTCTTGGTCGGACATGACTCATAAAAAGGATGTGGACACAATTTGGGGTCATTTTATATTATTATGATATTATTTTATTACCCTTAACTACCCGATTACTAATTAATCACGATAATTAAAGATAATTGTTGTCGTTACTATTCATAATGTCCCAAAACAAAAAGGTCTTAATTACATAATTTGTACCTTCTGATTCCAAATATTGAATCCATTTTTCCAAATTTGAAACACATAAATTGCAGTAATTAATTTAAAAATAATACTTGTTGTCAAAACAAATAGCGTGTTTTTAAGAAACAATATCTATGAAAAGATTTATAATTGTTTATGTAACCACCATTGGATTAAATGATAAAAATATATTCTAATTTCAATTTAAAACCAATTCAAAGGATAATCTAATCATATAAATTAATTAGATTAAAAAGCAGTTTTGAAGTATAATGCAGTATTTTTCACTATTCATTAAAAATGAACATTGTCAGAAAAATACCAAAAATTTATTCAAAGAAAATTTCAATGTCCTGATTCTAAAGAATAAGTTTATTTTTACAAATAGATCTTATAAAATTTTCAAAATATAGATTTCAAAATGGTTCTCCATCAAAAGGCAGTAAAATAATCTTTTAAAAATATTAGAGAATTCTATGCTTAAGATTGGATTTATTCTCATTTTAAGCCTCTAAAACACTATCTAATTCATAAATAGACATAGATATGAAAATATGATATTCTTTACTTACTTGGGATGTTAAAATATGTGTCTTTTTAGATTGATATATTTGGACCATATAAAATATTTTTAAAATTACCATAATTGTATCATGAGGTTCCAATAATCAATAAGAATTGATAGAAACTATTGATATGAAATGAATTATAAGTACATGCCATATATAGTACATGAAGATGTGATGATACTCTCTTGTAAATTATTAATAAAGTATTTATCAAATTTATTAATGATGTTTTAATAAAAAATAATGTTTGAGTTATTTCTACGGAACTCTCTCTCACAACACTCCCACATTCAGGAGAACTAACTACTATCTTTTCACCACTTGTTATCTATCACATGAAAAAAATTATTCTGGTGAGATATGGATTTATTTTTTGTATCTATAATGTTTTTATATATGGTTACAATACTAAGACATCACCTCCATGAGTAAGGTTTCTCAAGATATGATATTTCAAATGTATGTTCCTTTTAACATCTATTATAACCTAAACTTCTTACCATGTAATATAATTTATATATTATCACAATTCAAATTGTGATAATATTTCAATTTATATATATAATGAAAAGATCTTGGAAAATGTTTAATATTTTATACTTCCTTTTATCACCATCAGTAGCCATAACATACATGAATTCTTTAGGATTGTATTCCACATTAATACCCCAGAATTCCATGATTTGTTTTAAATTAAATTGGATTAATTTTGCATCCTGGTGTTGAGACGTCGTACGATTCCGCGTCACAAAGTTCTTGAAATGATCCGTCAAAAAATGTTATTTATTAAATTGCGCTCGTTAGATTTTTTCTAGAAAAAGTTGAATAACCCTTAAACGGGTTCCCAAATCAAAAATTTGAGGGCATCGTTGTGATCAAGATCGCCAATTTACCTTAGGTGCAACTTAAGTTTAGTCGGTGCGAGCCTCCAGTAAGAAAACCCAAAAATAGAATAATTGTAAATAAAATAATTAAATTTTTTTTCTTTTGTATCCTTATAACTCAAGAACGGAGAGTTGAATTGAAAATATGAGACCACTATTGAACTCATGAGGGTTTCTTTCCATAGTAAGAGCTTAACATTGGCCGGCACAGGTCTATAGTGAACTATAGTTTTTGACCGTAAATAAAATAAATGAATAATGTTATTTTATTTTCAAAACGTTATAACTCATAAATGGTAACTCAGACTAGAAATATTAGAGTACATTTCAGCTCATTAAGGATCGCTTCCCTAAGGCATAGACTAACATCGGCTGACGTGGACCGGTTGTGATAGTTTTTTTTGGGACGTAACCATAAATAAAATAATTAAAATAAATGTTATTTTTGTTTCGAATCCCCATAACCCACAAATGGTTACTCATATTAAAAATTTGAGACCACCGTTGATTTTATGATATAATTTTTTTTTATGTAGGACTTAACCTCGACCGTTGCAGGTTAAGGGTGAAAGATAATTTTTGGACTTTTTAGGAGAAAAATAAAATAACTTAAAGTTCTATTTTAATTTTTTTCTTCATCGTTGAGTAGTAGAATGTCATAACGGAGGTGCAGTAACAAGGAAATGATGATTCCCATTAATTAACTCAATTAATGAGTTAACATAATAGTATTGAAACACAATATAATATAAACAATGATTCATGTTTCATAAATTAATATCCTAGAAAGAAATGTAGGATTGTTGGAACAATCTTTGAATTTCTCTGAGAATTTGGTGGGTAGTCATGATAAAAACCAAAGGAAAACCTCTCCAACAATGAAATATATGGAATTGGACGATGATGATTACGCCATCGGAGAGAGGATTTGATTTCAGAGATCGATAGACGACTACGAATGGTCACCCTTGATCAATATCCTTTCCTAGGTAGGGGTTTAAATTATTAGTTATTTGTTTTCCCCACTCTCCCCATCTAAATGACGAACACCGATCAAATCCCTAACAAGATGGATCTATTGATAGATTTCCCTTTTGGGGTGGGAAAATATAATTTTGGGTTGATATCAGGATTAACTCTAAGTGATTTATAATTTATATGTTGTGATCCAACTTCCACAAACAATCCGGACCAACACGATCAATGTATGGTTGTACATTTGGGTGTTCCTTATGATCTCCTACATCTCTCTATCCCTATTCATTGTGGCGTAAGGGATGACATCACATCGGTTGTAGAATATTTATGTGGAAGCGTCACAAAACCGACAATAGTATTCGGGACAAGGCCTTAAGGGTAGTTGGAGTCATCGACATAGAGGTTGGAAACTGGCAGACGCGGTGACCCGACCACATTGAAGGAGCACGCGGCGCAGAGCTGCGATCCGCAGACCGCGGAGAGTTGGACCCACAACCAAGCCACGGGCCATAGGGCGAAACTAGTCATCATGAGCAGAATGGAGAACAAAGGCGGCACCTCTTGAGCACCATGTTGGAGGAGCAGCCTATACTTGAGGGTCATGGTAAGGGCTGGCATGCAGTGATGGGACACATGCGGGGTGAACCGGACACCCCATGGGCGTCCTTGCGGGGGGGATGGGCCCACCATGTGGACCATGCCGATGGCACAAACTGGGATACTGGGTGGCCCGGGGTGGAGAAGGGCTGGCCAGCCGATGCGAGTCGGGCCAACGGAAAAAACCGGGATTCTAGGTAGACCGAGCTATGAAATAAATGTCCTGTTAGTTGCGGTCTAGGCCGGTAGAAATCTGATAGTTGGGTGACTGGACGGGCTGCACCCACAGTCGAACCAGGCCCGGTCCAGCAAGGCCCAGTGGCCTTGGCTTAGCAGCTAGGCCAAACCAGGCCAAGCCATACCCAATTGGTTCAGGTTGGCCATATCAGGTCATATGATTCATGATCCCCAGCCTGGGATGGTTTGGTCGTTCCTACTATGCCAGATCAGGCCTGGACAAAACCGACCCCTGTTTACTAAAACGCCAATATCATTCAGATCAGGCATCTGATTGATGTTCCATTTGTAGCATTCGGACTCTTGCGATGATAAGGCCCTTTGTACATACTCAATCTCAAATTTTGTGGCAGTTTATATGTGATTGATGGCTAGATGTCTAGATTCTCTTGTAATCAAGCGCACTATGTACGGGAATCGTGTGGCAGACATAGACCTAAAAACTGCTGACAAGCAAGTATATATGAACCTGAAGTCCAAGATGATAAGCCTCCCTATGTGGACCAGCTACAAGCAGCTCTATGTGCACCAGCTACAAGTGACCTTGTGTGAACCAGCTATAAGTGGCCTGTGTGAACCAGCTATTAGTGACTCTATGTGGACTATTAAAAAGCGGCCCTGTGTGGACCAGCCATGATGGAATAAGTAGGGAGCAGCATTGTGTGACCTAGGAGACCCATGGTGAGGAGTGACTATTTGGAACCATTTAAACCCATGGTACTCATCAGGGATGAGTACCTCAATAGTCCAAATTTTTTAGTGTTACGACTAATAGTCTTTCTTTCCATAAATTAGATTATACCAACGTGAGATGACAATCCCTTGTGCATAAGTTTTTTGTGGTATTTCCCTTGTGTTTTTAAGTCCCTACAGAGTATTGTGTTACTCACCCCTATAAGGTCTTCACCCACATGTGTCGTGTCTCATGCTGGTGATCATCAATTCGAAAAAGGCTTTGGTGGTCAGGGACATAGTGGTACTTAGAGAGATGGGATGGTCGAATGCTTAAATGAAGTCCGTGGTGGTCTAGAACTAGGTGGTGTTGAGTGAGATGGGATGTACATGTGTACTTCTACAGCTACAGGAAGCTACCCTTCACCTACCATTATGGTGGGGTTTGTAGTGAATAGACCGTGGTAGTTGTACTTTCCATTTTCGGTTTGGGCTAGTATTATGGCCCCTGTGTAATTTTAGATTTTATTATACTCTTAGTACTTTTCTTAGGGACAATATTGTTTTAGTTTGTGTTTACCTTCCCCAGTGTGAGCTTTATGTGTGGGTACAAATTTTATCGAAAATTCCTTCCCTTTTTGGGATATGACTACTTAATGCTAGATGCCAGCCCATGGCCTATGGAAGGCAGTCTTGGGGTAGTCATGGAATGGGACCTGGGGGTTGGGTCATGAAAAAGTGGTATTATTGGAGGTTAGCTCTACCAAAAGAAGTAAGAGTTTGTAAAATTTTATTGGTCAACAATGTTAAGTGTTACATGTTTGGATTTCAGGCCAGGGAGTCCAGTGTTAGTGTGGCGACCGACGTATCCATACACCAGAACCCTGAATTCTATTTTCTGAATGGGTACATGAAAACACAAGTTTCATGCATCTTGGAATGTTTTCCCATGATCTTTTTGTGTTAGATTCATTTCACCATGTATAATCTATTAATCGTGATTCATCATGATCTCTTTCTAGATGCCTCTATGCAGACAGCCATCCAGGATTCCACTAGGTGACTATGAGGATGGTCCACATATTGATGAGGATTTGGTACATGAATTGTTTCTCAAGATGGAACCTTAGGGAGGTGTCCCATCATTACCACTACCCATTGGTTAGAAGTTACTAATGGCTCTACTGGTAGAGGATACATTTAGGCTCAGTGCCTTACATGAGTTTCATCGATAATGACATCGCACATTCTGAGGCAATCCAGACTCATAGGTAGCTATAAATTGGATTGAGGTGCTGATTGAGTTTTTTTTCTAGCCAGGGCACCATTAGATCATATAGTAGTCATGGTTGTGATCCTTCTAAGTTTCTCTGTAGTGTGATTACATGGTTTATATTACCCGATCTTACGATGTGGTGACTTTTTTGTGGACATATCTTGAGAAACTCTCTCAGAAAATGGGTACGTTCCATAAAATCTAAGGGATATTTGTACCAAAATTTTTTTACAGCTTCATCATGACAACCTGTCTATAACAGATTATTCATCAAGGCATACCTACCTTTCTACGTACTCGAAGAATAAGATATGACTAGTGCTTAAGGGCTTAGACCTCCAAGGGAGATGTGTTTAGGGATATCCAATCCAGCAATATTCCTTGGTGCATTCCTGGTTATGCTAGGGTTCTGGATAGAATCATTGTGGTTGAAAGTCCTTTGGATGAGCAGATACAACCAGGGGATGTTAGTGGTTGGAAAGAAAAAAGTGGACATCAGTCTCAGAGACAAGGAAGAGTGATATTTTCTAAGAAGAGGTCGCAAGATGGGGGATCTATAGCTCATGGATCATAGGGTGAGTCCAATTAGCCTATAAAAAAGTAAGGATTTTAAAGATATGGCAGGGGAAATCTCGTTATAGATTGTCTAGCCTATCGTGATGACACTGAAATAGTGTATGGGCCACTAGGGTAGAGAGAGTATCAATAATAGTTTAATTTGCAGGGTGGAAGACATGGAAGATGATCTAGGAGAGCAGTATGAGGTGGTATACATTTCAAAATGTTACAACCACCACCCCAAAGTGATCCATACTAGGATCTATAATCTGGAGGCCCTGAAAATGGGATTACTATAGGTTTAAATCCTTACCCACATAATAGTGGATGTTTTGAGATTCTTTCCCTACAATGGTGGAAAAGTATGAGGACATCTTCCCAAAGGATGTTCCAAGACTACCTCCTCATAGAGAGGTAGACTTATTCGTTGATATGTACCATGGGATGACACTGATATCTAATCTTGCATATCAGATGGCTCCCACAGAGCTGTGGGAGCTAATGGTAGAGTTGGGGGACTTGTCGAGGAAGGGGTTGGTAAGGCACAATGTTTCATCATGGGTTGCCCCGTGTTATTTTCCATGAATGCAGAAGAAAGCTTGAGGTTATGTGTGGACATATAGCACCTGAACTAGGTGACCGTGATGAACAAGTATACTCTACCAAGGAATTATGAACTCTTCAATAAGATGAATGGAGAGAGATGGTTCTCAAAGATAAAACTTAGATCTGGTTATCACCATCTTCAGGTATGAGATGATTACATCTCGAAGAAGGCCTTCATATGTCATTATAGCCACCAAGGGTACTTAGTGATTCCATTTGGAGTGGAGAATTCCCTAGCAGTGTTCATGGGACTCACTAACATTATCTTCAAGCCATATTTAGACCAGTTTGTAGTGGTCATCATTTATGACATTTTAGTGTATCCACCGTACGAGGAGGAGCCCATGATACACCTCAAGAGGGTTCTAGACAAACTCTGAGATAACTAACCTTACATAATGCTCTCTAAGTGTGAGTTCTCGATACAAAAAAGTCCACTTTATTGAATATTAATTCTCAGAGGCTAGAGTTATGGTGGATCCATTGAAGATCGAGTTTGTGCTTACTTGGGAACCACCCAAGAGAATTATTGAGATGTAGAGTTTCCTTGGGTTTAATGGGTACTATCATAGGTTTTTACCCAACTAATCTAGAGTAGAAACACCCAGGACAGCATTAACGAAGAAGGGAAACCCATTCATGTGGAAAGAAGGATACCAGAAGAGCTTTTTGAAGCAACAGAAGATCTTGATGAGTTATCCTATGTTGAGGTTGCTAGAGGAGGGCACCGACTACATGGTGTACTATGATGCATTTGGAACCAGGATTGGTTGTGTCCTGATTCAGGGGTAAGAAATGTTTTCTTATGGCTGATGACAGTTGAGATTTCATGATCATAACTATTCTACTAATGAACTTGATTTAGAAGCGGTAGTCTTTGCACTGAAGATGTGGCGAAACTACCTTCTAGGCGAATGAGTCATCATCTACTCTAACCATAAGAGTCTCAATTATATATTTTCTCCGATGGATTTGAATATGAGACAATGACATTGGCTAAAGTCCCTCCAGGACTATGACTTCGAGATAGTCTATACTCTTAGGAAGGGGAATGTGGTGGTATATTCTCTATTTTGTGGATTGAGTTCACACCTAATGAACAATGCCTCATAGCAATTAGTCTTGCTTCAGATATACTTTGTGGATAGAGAGGAGAAAATTTTCCTTTAGTCATTTTCAGTCACCTCTTCACTCTTTCAGTGAGTTAGGGATGTGTAACTCAAAGATTCCACCTATAAGACTACACATTCCTAGATATCCACGGAGCAATCCCAAGTTGTATATTCGAATGGTTGGGAGAACATCATCCTTTTCAAAGGATGTACCATTGAAAAAGTGGTGTTGTGGGAGGAGGTGTGAGGGAGTTCCATACACCCCCTTTGGTGGTACTTCCAGGTGTGGTAAAGATGTATCAGGACCTCTTATGTTAGTATTGGTGGTCAGGGATGAAGAAGGCAGTGGAAGAGTTTGTTTTCAGATGCCTCGCATGGCTACAAGTGAAGGCTAAGAACTAGGTTCCAACTGGTTTGACAAAACCCCTCAAGGTACCAGAGTGGATGGGGGATGGAAAATCGATGGAATCGTGAAGGTCTTACCATGTACATCTAGGGGGCATGATACAACATGAGTCACCATTGACTGACTCACTGAATTGACCCCTCTCTAACTACCCATGATATCAGTATATTAGAGTCCTCTACATGCCTCTACGTTCTAGAGATTTGAAGATAGGGATAATTTTGAAAAGTTTTTCGTAGTGATCGATGAATGAAAGGAAAGGATCTTTTGTGGATGGTCGATTACTCTGGTGCATGTTTGTTAGCATCACTAGAATCTCCAAGTGAACATGTATGATATAGAGGCTCAGATTCATGCTCAGTACCCCATTTTGTTTGATTAACCCATGTTTTGGATTATGAGGACATAATGCCCTAATGGGGGAGTAATGTAATACACCATAATTCCTTGATTTTTTTTAAAATTAAATGAGATTATTTCATGACCAAGCATTAATATGAAGTTAGATTCCTAGGCCTAGAGTTCACGAAATGATATGTCCAGAAATATTATGTTTTAAATAGCGTACATGAGTGGTTTTCCTGAAAAGTGGAATAACTAGTAAATGCGTGCCTAGATCTGAAATCTAAGGGCACTGTTTCTTTAAAGATAGAGGTTTTACCCTAGGAGTGACTTATGTTTAGTCATTGTGGTACTCCTATGAGAAAACCCAAAAATACAATAACCGTAAATAAAATAATTAAAAAAATTATATTATTTTTCTAGTCCTTATAACTCACAAACAGTGACTGGGAATGAAATTATGAGACCACCGTTGAATTTTGATGGTATTCTTTATTAAGGAAGATCCTAACATTGGACAGCATGGTACAATAGTGGAATGTAGTTATTGACCATAAATAAAATAATTGAATAAAATTATTTTATTTTCAAATCCCTATAAATCATAAATGGTAACTTGGATGGGAAATCTGAGAGTACCATTGAGTTCTTGAGGGTATGATTCCATTAGGAAAAGCCTAACATCGGTCAGCATGGGTTGAATGTGAAGGTTGGTTTTTGGGATGTAACCATAAATAAAATAATTTAAATAAAAGTTATTTTATTTTAGAATCCACATAACTCACAAATGGTAACTCAGATTAAAAATTGGAGACCACCATTGAGTTCGTAATAATATGTTCCCCTTAAAAAGGTCTTAACCTTGACCGGCTCAGGTCGAGGGTTAAAGTTAGTTTTCAGGCATTTGGGAATAAAAATAAAATAATGTAAAAATTAAAGAGAATCTTTTTCCTCATCATTGGGCAAAGGTGCATCAGTTCTATACTATAGAAATGAGGCAATAATGAATCTCATTAATGAACCACATTATTGAGTCAGTGTAACGACACTGCAATGCATCATAACATAAATGTTGATCGTATATTGTCAATTAATATTCAAAAAATCACTGCATGATTTTTGGCACAATACTGGAATTTCATTGAGGCTTTGGTTGGTGGAGACAACAAATGATGAAGGAAAACCACTCCAATGACAAAAGCCGGTGAATTGGATGATAGTGACAACACCCATGGAGATCAGATTTAGGATTGTAGATCGACGGATGACGACAAGAAAATACCCTCAAGAAAACACTTTTCCCAGGTAGGGGTTTAACTTATTAATGAATTGTTTTCTTTGCTCACCCCCTCTAAAAGAAAAATATTGATCAACTCTATAAAAATATTTATCTATTGATGGATTTCTCTTATGGGGTTGGGAAATATAATTGCCGGTTGATATTGTGACTAAATCATAGTGATTTATAATTTATACATCATGATCCCGCTAACACGAAAAATCAGGACCATCAAGAACAAACGAAACTTTTTCATTTGAGTATTCATCATGATCCACTCCATCTCTCTATACCTATTCTTCATGGTGTAACGGACAGTGGTGCATTGGTTGTAGATGCTTTAGGAGGATATCCCATGACTTAAAGTGTTGAAAAACCTGAAAATTACTAAAAAAAGGTCGTGGTGGAAGCACCGGTCCGCGACACCCAGTCAGGACTCTGGAACTAGGATGTGATACCCCAGACGTGGTGTTAGGTTATAAGTGATGCATTGTTAGTGTGTCGTGACAGTAATAGGATTCACCCGCATGGACACCAGTGACTGATGGTAGGTGGACATGGCGATACTGCGGCATCAGAGGCACAAGTGGTGTAGAGCCACTGTATGCAAAACACGATGGTGACTAGGACCCACACAAATTTCATAGGCTACATGGGAAAAATACTTTTCATGAGTGGATTGGGACAGATAGGTGGTTCCACTTGGGTATCATGTTGGAGGATCATCCCATGTAGGTGGTCCATGGAACAAGCCAACATGCGGTCATAGACCACATGCGGGGGAGGCGGGTGGCCTCTGTCATCCATGTGCAGCATGAACCGAACACCCTCTGGGTTTCTGGGGCAGGGGGAAAACCAGCCCTCCATGTGGGCTGCGAAGCTTGGATGCTTGGGCGGAGAAAGAACTTGTCTGCTAGTTGCGGGGTCAGGCCGGATGAAATCGGATCACTGGAAAATATAATGTGCTAGACCCACATCCAAACCGGGCTAGGTCCAGCAAGGACCAATGGTCCTGGCCTAGTGGCCAAATCTCACTAGTTTGGCCAATGCCCAACCAGGTCAGGTCAGACGAAACAGGTCAGGTTTTGCAGGAACCTTGGGCCGGGTTGGTCGGGTCAGTCCAACCAGTTCAGATCGGGTCCAGACACAAAGAACCCCTATTTACTATATTTCAATATCATTCATACCGTTTGTCTGATTATCATTTTTTATGTGGTATTGGGACCCTTACAATGAGACAATCCTTTTGTAATACTCTAAGTGAGATTTTGTGGTTGTTGAAATGTGACTGATGGCTTGTGGAGTAGATTCTCCTAGAATCAAGCACACAGTGTGCGGGAATCCATCGGCTGTCTGAGACACGAATGCTACTGATGAGCGGGTCTAAGTGGCCCTACAGGAATAAATGAGAAGCGTCCCATGTGGACTAGAGACAAACGGCTCTATGTGAACTAGCTATAAGCAGCGCTGTGTGTGAAAAAGTTGTAAGTGGCCCTGTGTAGACCAGCTATAAGCGGCCCTATGTGGAATAAATATGAGAGGCCTTGTGTAGACCATCTATGATGGCCTATGTGGGGAGAGGCTCTGTGTGACCTAACAGACCTAGAGTGGGGAGCGGCCGTATGTGACCCATCAGACCCTCAATTCTTATCAGGGATGAATACCTCAGCAGTCCAAGGTGCTCAGTGTTACGAATGATAGTCTTTCTTTCATTAATTTAGATTGTATATGTGTAAACTGAAATTACCTTGTGCATACCTTATTTTTTGGTCTTTCCCTTGTGATTTTGTGTCCCTACTAGTTATTGTGTTACTCACACCTAAACGGGCTTCAACCACAAGTTTTGTGTCCCGTGTAGGTGATCGACACTAAACAGGATATTTTGGGGGTCCAGGACAAGTTGGTGCTCAGTGAGATAGGACAGACACATCGACAAATACCTTTTTGGTATGGTACGTGGGGGTACTCAGTGAAACGGGATGAATATGTGTACTTCTACGGCTACCAGCAGCTACACTTCACCTACCCATTAGGTGGGATCTCGAGATAACATACCATGGAAGTTTTAATTTCCTTTGTAGTTTTTGACTTGTATTCTTCCCCTTTGAACTTTCAATTTGTACTATACTCTCAATAGTTTCCTCAGTGAAATTTGTGATTTACATTGTGTTTACTTTCCATAGTTTGAGTGTTGTGCGTGTGTACAGGTTTTAAGCCAAATGCCTTCCTTTTTGGGATATGCCTACTTGGTGCAAGTTGTTATCCCAGATCCTATGGAAGACGAGCTTGGGGTAGTCATGGTATGGGCCTTGGGGGAACGGTCTTGTCAATTATTAACTTTATGAGATCCACTTCCTCATTTAATTAGCTTAACTATGACACAAGATTAAATTAATCTTTTTGAAGGATAATGTTTTATGGATTTTTTATAGTACATTACATAGAATATGTGAAAAGTTTCCTCACAAAAATTTATGAAGTTTTACACATATTATTTAAATACTATTGTGAATTAAACATTTCATAATAGAGTGATTTATACTATGTGACATGGGAATAAATTATATCTTAAAATTTTATAACTTCTGATTTCCAATACATTGTCAATTTATGTACTTTAGAATAACTCTAGGAAAATATTTTACCATTTGAATTCATACATTCCCCCTAAACCTGAGTTGTAATATTAAGTCATTAAGTGAATAATATTCATAACTAGGTAAAAACTAATTTTTATATTAAATGTTTTTCCCATATTATATCAAAATATATAACTTGGAAAACTATGGTTCTCTCACTAACTTCTTATAGATACTTTTTGAAAGAATCATCCCATAATTAAACATTTTCTTTATTTAATTAATATATCCTTGTGTACTTTATAATATATTTGTTAATTTTTATAAGTGTGATGTTTCGTCCAAGTGTCCACACACTGGTTCCCCATGCCGGTCGACCACATGACCTCATGGGCACCCCCCCGTATACCAGAGGCTACCGACGAGCAGTGACGGTCTGATATATCGATCATGGTGAGACTGTATCCTATTTTACCAACATTATAAAATTTTATAAATAAATAAACAATAGTGGAAGAAAATATAACCATAAACAATTCCAATATCTCATGATAACAAAAACTACAAATTCCATATCAAAACTAAAGATGTAAACATTCTATGCTAAATTATGTGTCCGGTGTCAAGAGAAAAATTAAAATAAATACACTGACTACTCCCAATTGGGTCCCAACGATGTTTCATTCCTTCACCAGTGCTTTTTCCTTACTCATCCTTCTAACATAGGGATTGTTCCCTTAACCTATCATGAAACCATGAAATATATTTGGGTACCGATCCTGAAGCATTAGTATGGTGTGAGTACAACTCAGTAGGACACCACTAACAACGTCTAATACCATATCGAGTAAATAACAGTGTATACAATTGTATAATGAAATAATTTCAAATAATAAGTAAATAGTAATAAAATTATCAATTATTCATTATTTAACCTTGTGATCCTCTGGGTTCTAGTGGACACCCGAACATCATTACCTACTTTGTCCCACACTGTAGTATGAACTATCCCAAAGGGATATTGTTTTCACCATTAAATATAACAACTTATATCTAATTAAATACATTAATCATATAAAACATTATAAAATTAGTAATGTGCACATAGGGCTCTAACCTTAAGGGTAAAATGTGAGTGAGGCTAAATGAAGGACAATAACTTTCTAGGAAAACGGGGATGCTCTCACAGTATTTCTGTTGAACTAACTACAAGATTTGTCCAGGTCCCTTTGAAAATAAAAATTTAATCTCTCACAGTCTTCCTATCCAAAGGCTCACATGTTACATTGGTAATAAAAATATAATCTCTCATAGCCTTCCTCCCTGAATTATCACATTGTCTTTTGGGTAATCCCCCACTCACGCCCTCGTTAACCTATGTGAAACTCCATTCCAAAATAATCACAACCATGTGACATACAACCAATATCAATTTTAAAAAATAATCAATCAATTAATTAATTAATTATAAAATATTACATATTTTTAGTAATTAATCCAATGATTAATCGAACATATCAATTTCATAAATTAATTAAATAATTAATTAATCATGTCTACCCCATTAATAAATTAAAATTTTAATTAATCACATCTCTTGTAGTCACTAATCAATCAATTAATTGACCATACAATGTCTATTAATTAATTAAATAAATAATTTATCATTTCACTATCTCAACATCCAATAATTAATTCACCAATTAATTATTTTCAAATCACATTTCATTATTCTAATAAATTATCTCAATAATTAATTATCCCAAGTTCCATAATAAAATACATTGATTATTAACTCAATTAATTATCCCAATTACACAATTCATTACTTTGATAATTAACTTCATTATGTAATTATACCGCTTCCACAATTCGTTATTAAATCAAATTTCCAATTTCACAATTAATTAATTATCCACATTAATTATTTCAATATAGGAATTATAATTTCTAAATGTACCCTAGAAATTATACATTAACAAACATGTAATTAATATCATCAATATGGGATTTGAATAATATACCACTTACCTTGATTCATCGATGATCAATCACCCGTGGAAATCCCCAAAATTCGGTAGAGTAACAACATAGAATGTGATTTAGATCTAAATCCCAAAAATCAAGATCAAACATATAAATATATCTTAAATCAAGATCTATATTTTCAAACATAGATCTATATCCACAATATTAGATCTATATCTAACCAAAAATAAGAGTAAAATCCACCAAACTAAAGGGATATTCAATGAATAAGAATGGTATGGAAACCGATATTCAATTTCCTTATTGGGATAGGTGAAAATCATTGATCTGGGATCCAAATCGCAGATAATGGAGTTTAGGAAGGCATGTAATCTATCTTATAGATTTGGAAATCTATATAAATCAATTTGGTCCAATTTTGGTTCGAATAGTGTTTTCTTTTAGGGTTTGGGAAATTAAAAAACTAATTTTTGAGTGAAATTAAAATGCACACACAGTTTTCCAGGCTAGGGCATGTGGTAACTCCAAGTCGCATTCCTAAAATATGCGTGTCTATTGTAGGGGCATCATAGTTACTTCTATGAGGGTGCGTAGTTTGACCAAATATGTTCCAACAATGTAACTACCATCTTTCCAGTGTTTCATGGTTTTCAGCACATGGGCACACAGTTTTCTCTTATCATTATCCAAACGTGAAAATCCCTCCTTCTTTTAGTTTTCTTTATAAATTTTCACCCCTACACACACCAAATTAAAACCCCAATAAAAATTACTCAACATAACGAAATTTTATTACCCATAGTCATGCCTGAGAAATCTATATAAATGTTCTAGATCATATAATATACCCCACTATATAATAGATTATCCTTAAGTTGTACTCTCATCTTCTTTATGATTCTGAGTAAAAAATATTGGGACACTGAGCATGCATTTCTATTTCCATTTCCCTTGTTTCTGCCAACACACACCCATGTTTCCACTATACATGAACTATATGTACGGTATTTTCCCATAACAATTTCTCACTATGATCCAACATGTGTATCAGATACTCCTCAAAGGATATATCTATATCAAGATCAACATCATACACCTCAATCAAATGAAAAGGGTTAGGGTGATATCATGCATAGTACTGTATATCTATAGAAGATCTAATCTATATGCCACTGGCCTAATTCATTCCATTGCCTCAAACGGTCCAATAAACCAAGCTTCCTACTTTCCCATCTTATGTATCCTGTAGTGACCAAATCTTGGATACAACTAAAGGAATACATGATTACCCTACGTAAACTCTAGGTTATATCTCTATTTATAATCATATGACTTTTATTTACTCTATTTCAAAGCCAAAAAATTTCAAATTGATTGAACCTTCTCTGACGTCTCCTGTATGAGACTCGATCCCAAAAAATATGTCTCACCTTACTAAAAATAGCATAAAGGTGATTTGAAAGGTCTACTATAAAATTCCTCATATGGTACTATCTGTATAATTTCATTAATGATGATTTTATATGAAAAATAAACCAAATCCAATTTATGCTTTAAAGACCCACTAAATTAAATAATACATGATTTCATCTTTTCATCATGTACTTATATTGTATGCTCTAAATTCCCATCTAACTATGGGTGGAATGTCGTACTCAATAAAATCTATTTATCAAGCATGTTGTATAAACCCGGGTAAAAACGATAAGTTAAGAGAATTTTGCATTATGAAACTGTATTTCATGTAACCCCATGTAGATTAATTGTCTCTCGAACATACACACCTTCCAGCTTCTACGTTGATTAATTATATTGTTAATGGAAAAATGTGCTACATTTGTCACTTTGTGTAAAACAACCCAAATGGAATCATTCTTCTATGATGTCCTTGGGAGATCCACCCCAAATTCCATTGTAACGTCATCCCACATTTATTCTAAAATATCCAAAAACCATAGAAAACCTCCAGGTCTCTAATGCTCGGCCTTCACCTTCTGACTGGTGTAGCATCAGCCCCAAACCCCATTCTCTTATTTTTCATTCCTAACCACCAAAGTGTTCATCAAAGGTTCTAGTACATTTTTGTTCTCACCTAGAACTATCTCTCACTTTAATGAATGAAATTTATCCATTAGCTCTTCTTTCATGATTGTAAGTACAACAATCCATTTCCTGACATAGATGATCTCATCTTCATTTATTCTCCATTCTGAAGGTGAATCCCCAGTAGAAAATCTTTCCCTCAAGGTCAAGCACTCTCGATCCTCGTGTTGTCTCTCTCTAATATGACTCAAAGGTGTATAATCCACTGAAACTGATATGATATTCATGTTATCTTGAATCTCCTGAACCACCAAATACATATCAGCTAGAAATATCATCATCTTCCACTAAGAACTATACCCATGTACTTCCAGAGTTTATTTTTTCATGATTAATGTGTTAGCCACAATTTTTTCCTTCCCATCCAAATATTCTAGATCAAAATCAAATGAATTAAAATAATCAACCCATATACACTCCTAGATATTCAAGTATCACTATGAAAAGATATTATTCATTCTACTATAGTCATTATACAATGTACTCTTCTATACCAATAGATAATTTCACCGACACATAAAATCATAAACCACCACTGCTAACTCAAGGTTGTTGGTACATTAGTTTTGTTCATGTAGCCTCAACTTCCAAGACCCACACACTACAACTCGATCTCTCTATATTAACACAACTCTAATTCAGATTCTAGAAGAATCGCAATAAACAATATACTCCTTAGCTGGCTCAGGTTGGATCAAGATCGATGCTGATGTCAATAACTTCTTCACCTTCTAGAATCCATCCTCTCATGATTTCAACCATTCAAACGTTATCCAAATTTTCATCAGGCATAGAAGTAGCAATTAAAATTAGTAAAACACTTAAATGAATCTAAAATATTATACATCCAAACTTATAAATATTTAGATATCAAAAAATTTGGGGGTTGTTCCCAAGAATCCAATTCTTGTTCATTCTCTTGGTCAACTGACATGCCTTTCTCCAAGATGAATTGAACTAAGAAGTGTACATATAAATCCAAAATTAAAACATAAATAGATTTGTTTATAGATGATTCTATCTCAGTTTACTCAAGAATATTTCAAGATATTGGGAATGATTTTCTTGAGTCTTGGAGTACACAAAGATTCCATCCACTAGTACTACAAAAAACTAATACAGGATCAGATGGAATATTCTATTTAATAATGCCATAAACGCTAATATTTCATTCGTTATCCCAAAAAATTAATGATGAAATCATATAGTCCATTCCTCTTATGAATTATTTCCTTGCAAAATTATAATTATGAACTCTCAACTAATGATAACCTAGTATCAATTATATCTTTTATAAAAAACAAGCTCCCCGTAACTGGTTATAAAAATCATTGACATGCAGAAGTGGATACCAGTTATTCAAAGTCGCCTGGTTTAACTTCTTTTAGTCATCACATAAAAATAATGTCTCATCATCCTTCTTAGAAAAAAACACGAGTGAACCCCATGAGGGGATACTTGAGATGATAAATCTCTTATCATCCAACTCCTCCAACTAAGTCCTAATCTCTTGAATCTTGATCTGTTCTATTCGGTATGGTGGATTTGAAACCATCTCAGCTCCTAGATTGAGCTCAATTGTGAATTCCACATCTCTATTAGGTGTCATACCTAATTATTCCTCAAGAAAAACATTTTGAAACTATCTATTATAGGTGGAAAACAACCTTCTTTACCCCTCCATTATTCAGTAATAGACTTCAAACATGTGTTGTGAGTTCTATCAGTTGGTAAGTAATTATCCATACTCATCCTACATGGATATAACACACCCTAAGGTGAATCTAATGGTCACCCTTCGGAGACATAAAATCCACTCTCCTCTGGTAAGAAATAAGGTGGGATCTGTACAATACTAGAAAGACTATACCCAAAATTAGATTGAATCCTAACAAGTTAGGATGTATAGATCCCACATAAAATGATACTCACAGACATTGAGGGAACAAACCTTTCATAATTAGATTTATCTTGATTGTACTCTTAATGGTGCATCCATATTCATAACCCCACTCACAAAATCCATTACTAGGCTCAAATAATTAACATGTTTTATAGATATAAAGTAATTAGAGGCACCAATATCAAATAATGAATAAGGTAATGTTGACAATACAAGAATAGTACCTCTCAAAATCAATTATAAAATATTTATATCCATAAGTGTATGTTGAAGGGTATGTTACTACCCCCCCTCCTCCCTTAGATGCAGTCAAGATACCATGAGATGAACCACTCTGATGAAATGAGAACTCTTTCCCAAAATCACCACATCCACTTCCTCTGTTAGCTCAACTAGTATATCTCAAACTACCAGAATTATATGGTGTAAAATCCTACATCCCATACTTTGTTTTTGTCTAGCTCAACCATCACTAACCATCTACATGGGTTCCTATAGAACCTCTATAGATTTCTCATATTTACACAGCCTTGGAACTCCATTGGTGGCTAGGAAAAATATTTCAAAAAGTGTTTAGGTCTACCACACTAGTGGAAAACCACATTTGTATGGTTTTGTGTAACTGAACCTTCCCCCTTGATACTATTGCTTCCACTACTCTGGGATAAATTCTTATGATGATGTTTACAACTTTTTGAATTCATAAATTCTAACCGTGTGGAAGAAATGACATGGCCACCACTAGAAGCTCCCTTTAGGTTCGCCTCAGATATAAGAGCATGATTCATTAACTTTGGGAACTTCTTCAGCCTGAATTTATTTACTTAGGACTTAATTTCACATTTATTTTCATCCTAAAACAAATTATATACAATAGCCTCATCTTCTACTAACATGGAAAAAATGCATTGGAAATCTATAAAGTGACCTTATTATTCTTTCACACACATGTTCCCTCGAGTCAATTTTATGAACTCAGCTAATCTCTCCTATATAAGTGTTTCTGGATCGATTTTCTCTACAAACTTCTCTTGAAATTCCTTATATTCCATAGTATCTATATTTCTATCCATGTCTATATGTCCCACTAACACTTCTATAGACCATGCAATATATAAGTATACAATTTGACTCTATTCCTGAAAGGGGAATCCATGTGGTCAAGTATAGTCTGGATAGACTAAATCAAAAAAATCACCTCACTTAGACCCAACCACTCTAGTAAAAAGTTAGAGGGGGTGAATCTAATTATCCCTTGTCAGATCAAACATGATTTTTTCAACCTATCATGCTTCTCTTTCTATGAATTGTATAAAGAAATTTAATTTCTCTCGGAACTTCTCACCAACATCCTCAACTTGCACTATTGGTTCCTAAGGATTCCCAACTGGTAGAGTATCTCCATCCATATCCTTCTGTCATTCTCTAAATAATAATCATATTTTATTCATATCTATACAATACCAAACTAATATTCTAGGACTCATAACACAAATTTATAACATTTTCATAATGGGAAAATCACAACAAGTATTTCTCCCAAATATCACCTCGTGGTCAAAACCATGGTGTTATCACTAACCATAACTATCCTACACCTTGGTCTTGGTTAAAAAGAGTAAAATAATTCATTTTAATCACATTCCATTACACTCATTAATTCACATTTTTCATCATTTACATTTTTCAAATTTCATATTAGGATGAAATATTATTTTAACTTCACAAAAGAAAAGAAAATAATTTCAATTTCATAATGTACCCCAAACAATGCTTTTGTATGCATTCCTAAAATGATGTTTGTCATGATAATACTGAGTGACTTGAATGATTCATGCATACTCAACTCTCATGAATTAAAAATCCATGATTTAAAACTCATAAAATATTAAAAAATCCCCAAAACAATAATTACATCACAAAACAAGTATGTCACTCAAGGTGAAATATTATTCAAATGTTACATCGCACATCAATAGGAGTATTCCCACCCTCAGTAAATAGATTTCCCCAATAAAAGGGTTTGAAACACCCAGTCATGAGGTCATGTCCAAGCCCTAACTCTTCCTAGTCTCATATCTAACTTTCCCAAAAAAATAAGGCAAAAGAAAAATAAAATAAAAATGGTCTCTAATACCACTTTGTAATGTCCTTACCCGGTGACCACACATCGGTGACCCAAGCTAGACTGCCACGTGACCTCAATCTCCACTCCCCATATGCAAGAGGTTTTTGACTAGCAAGGAGGGTCTAATATAATGATTATGGGAGACTATACCATCTTTTTAAGGATTAATACAATGGCAGAAATAAATAAACAAAACCATAATAACATATAACCATAAACAATACCAAAATCTCCTGATTACCAAAACTAGAAATACCATATCAATACTAAATAAGTAAATATTCTATTCTTAATTATGTATCCAATGAAAAAATGAAAACTCAAAATATATACACTGAGCACTCCCAATATGGTCTTGAACCACTTCTAGTGTACTTTCATATGCTCCATCCCAACTCAACCATCTAAAATAAGAAATTTTTCCGTAACATTTCTTGTAACCAAGAAATATATTTGGGTACTGATCAGATATCCCGAGTTGGGTGTGAGTACAAATCTATAATCTACCACTAACATCATATAAAACCATATATAGTCAATAATATTGTAGGTAGTTTCTTAATGGAATATGTACAATTAAAAAAATATTTATCATATTATCAACTATTATTTATTTAACCAATCAAAATGCATGAGTTTCAGTGGACACCTGAACCACAATACCAGCTTCAGACCATGCTAGAGTCTGAATTATCCCCCTGGGATAACATATATCTAAAATAAATTATTATTATTTTCTATCACAATTTATATTTAATAAAGAAAACTAAAAA
This sequence comes from Viscum album, assembly GCA_963277665.1. Lineage (NCBI taxonomy): Eukaryota > Viridiplantae > Streptophyta > Magnoliopsida > Santalales > Viscaceae > Viscum > Viscum album. The sequence goes on from OY728151.1 coordinate 474,975,195, forward strand.
TATAAAGCAGTTTCATATGAGTAATGTGAATATAGGGATCGAACCTCAAGGGTCTATTGTGAGTAAGACTAAATGAAGAATATTAACTTTACAGGAACAGAGAGAATATTTCATAATCATTACCCTAGACCAACTCTAAAATCTCTCACTAACCATTATAAAATCAAAATTGAAGCTCTAATAGTCTTCTCCCCAAAGGTTCACATGAACCTTTGGATGTCAAAATAGAAGCCCTCATGGTCTTCCTCCACAAATTATCACATAGTCCTTTTGGTAATCCCTCAATCACACCCCGGTTAACACATGTTATTCTCCATTCAAACAAAATTACAACCAGGTGACATAAAACTAAAATTGATTTCAAAAAATCATCTATTAATTATTTCCAAAATTAACTAATCTTACTGATTTCTATCAATTAATCTAAATATTAACTTATGTCATCACTTTCATTAATAATTTGAAAATTAATTATTCATATATATATCTAATTAATTATCCAATTAAATAATCATGTTTAATTTTTAAATTATTTCAATAATTAATTAACCATATAAAGTCCATTAATTAATTCACTATTTAATTAATCATTTCAAAATCATAATATCTAATAATTAATTCACTAATTAATTATTTTCAAATCAAAATTCATTGTTCTGAAAAATTAACTCAAAAATTAATTATCCCTAATTCAGAAATTCAACACTTTGAAAATTAACTCAGCTAATTATCCAAATTCAATAATTTAATACAATGATAATTAAATTCATTAATTAAATTACTTAATTCCACAATTTTTTTAGTTAATCAAGTCCCCAATTTCCAAAATAATTAGTTTACCACATTAGTTAATTCAATTTAGGAATTTTAATTGATAAAATAAACCTAGAAATTATAAAATCACATACACATAATTAATATCATGACTATGGGATTTTAATAATAGACCACCTACCTCGATTCATCGATGAACAATTTCCAGATGGAAATCCACAAATTTATTGGAGTAGTGGCATAGAACGAGATCTGAATCTAAAATCCTAAATTGTGACTAAAAAATTAATATAAATTAAATCTAGATCAAGATATAATATCCTAGATCTATTTAAATAATACTAGATATATATCTAACCCAAAAGATGAATAGAAATAACTAAAATAAATGGGGAAGGATGTAAGATGAATTGAAAGGAAACTAGGATAGAATTATCTTACCAGTAGAGGTGTAGATTTTCAATCAATGATTCAAATTATAATGAATGGAGGATAGGAATGCTCGAAATCCATATAAGAGGCTAGAAAATTGAGATAAATCAATTTAGTATGTTCTTGGATGGAATAGTGTAAGTTTCTAGTGTTTGGGTGATTAAAAAACTAATTTTTGGTTGACTTTAAAAGTTGAGAATAGTTTTTTATGTATGGGAATAGGTTTTCTCATTAACATTCACCTAAAATTTTCACCTCTATTTTAGGGGGTGCGCGATTACTTCTTATATAGTAAACTATTTGACAAACCATACTCCAAATATGAAATTCCCCTCTGTTTAGGGTCGCACACCTTACTAGGCTAGGGTGCACAGTTTTCTCTAACTATAAACCAACCATGCATAGCCCTATATCTTTGAATTTTTTCTTTAGCCTCACCCCAACACACCCAAATGTAAATCCCAAATGTAAAGTATATAGCGTACAAAAAAAGATTACCTATAACCAAGCATGAGACATCTCCATAAAGGGTAAAAATCTTATAATAGGAAAAAGCCTTTATGGCTATATTTTGTTAATATTTTTTGAAGTTCTCATTTATGATTTAAATTTTTATATTTGATATCAAAATATAATTGTCATGGTAATATTCTATAGCTTTGAGAATTAATATAGAATATCTCTATTGGTGAAATAATTTTTATTTGGTTAACATAATGATTTATTATAAACCATTAAACAATATTTATTTGTAGGTATTCTCTTAATTGTCTATGTACATATATTTTGTGACTGTTAATTTTATACCAATGGGTTTCCTATCAACTAGTAGTTCTTCAAAAATATAATTTTGATAATGGTATGTGGAATCTATTTCTCAATTTATATCGATAATCCATTTTAGTTTATTTTCTATTTACTAAATATTTATATGAAAAATATTTAACATTCTCAATGAATACTATATCACTAAACATGGTGATTATAAAAATAAAGTCACTTTTTTTATCTTTACAATATAGTATAGCGATATTTAGAATGATTCTTTCAATGATATTTATGGAACTTTTTCTGGTGACAATTTATTTTGCATATTAAGCCTTGATCTTATCAAAGTATATCTTTATCCCACTATATCAACTTGAGATATTCTCCTGTTTATTGAAATATAGTATTTCATTTGACCATTAATTTTCTATCTTAGGGATAGTATATATAATATGCTTTGTATGATTTGGATAATTCACATATATTCAGTTTGTGTTTATTAATGCAGGTTTATTCCTATAATTCTCCATAATAAAAACATTTCAGTTTAACGTAATAATTTCTGAAATTATGTATTTATTTACTTTTATAACTCATATGATAACCCATCTATCATTTTAATTAGAATATAATTAATTATTGATAATTCAATTTTTAAATCTTATCCTAAAGGATAATGAAAGAATTTAAATACATGTCATTCATCTCACCAAGAAAAGATATATTTAATTTCTAATTTTACTAATAACATTACTCTAATTTGTATAAGGAAATATGAGTCGTGGAATAAGTGTCACTCCATATTTAGTGATCCATGAATTATTTGTTAAGTTCTTTTCTGACTTGGTTTATGAAAATAATCACGTATCATCTTACTAAGCTCATTATCTACTTGAATTTTATTGTCATTAAATGTATTAAAGGATTTAATATGTGATTCCTCAATTATATGTGTCTATAAATATATATTATATAATAAAATATCGTACAGTATGAGAATTTCACTTTAACTTCTTGAAATAGTACATTTTTATCTTTTTAAACTATTTATATAAGCTTATTGGATCTATCACATTTAATTCCAAAACGTGTCTAAAACAATCTACCTTATAAGGACTGAAAAATACATAACAATATTATTTCAAAAGAGTCTAAAAAAATATTTCTTGTAAATATTTTACTTTTTTATATAGAATTATATGTCCAAGTGTATATTATCTCAATTGGGAGTAAGTTTCTCTCCCTAAAGATCATTGGTTTTTTAAAAGGACATTACAAGGGTAGATTTAGTATTTTTCTCACCATTGGTCCTTTTTATTAAATGTTTATTGTTCCCCATATGAATATAGAAATTATATTTATCTATATATTTAGAAAATTAAATAAAATTATCAAAAATATATGAGTTAATTTCTTCATTTTTTTTGATTTTTAATTTCAATAAAACTATAGAAACGAGGTGATAAGGATAAAAGAGTGATATATATGGAAAGATGGTTTTTAATCATGAATTATAACTCTTCCAATTAGTCAATATACCTTATCCCTGTTTGTATATGAGGAGAGACCTAGATTCCATCTTCTAACATATAGGTATGAAATTAATTAATAATTTCATAAATTTATTTCCATAATTTCTCATCACACTGTTTTTGGATATGTGAAAACATACTACAATCATCCATGTAATTATGTTTCATTTTCATGTCACTAGACATTAATGATAAAATGATGATTTTAGTATCTAATGCATCACCCTTGAATATATAGTAGTCATCCTTATCACCCTCACCTACTTCCTTATGAGGCCTTTTAGGTAGAAGGGACCCCGACACATAATATTTCCTTTCATATCATAGTATTATGAGAATGTGTCTATACCAATCTGAAAAATATGGGTCAATTAAGAAGTGTTCATTGTCTAATATTTATCATATTAATTATATAAAATCACATTTTATTTTATATATTATAATATTTATCACATTAATACTTTTTCTTGGTTACCAATTTTTTAGACATTACAAATATATTCAACTTAAATATCTCCCACTGTTTTATTCAAATTATATCATCCATTAATTGTAACACCCATAGATGTTGTGAAATAAATTTTTATTTTTAAAAATAATATTTTTTATTTATTGTGTAACCCACAAAACTTAGTTTATCTTTCATTACACACAACACTATATTAGTCCCATGTTACACACAAAATTGATTTTAGCATGTGTTACACATAACACTGAGTTTAAATGAAATGTTATATGGTATTCATATATTTTTATTTAATATGATAGTTATCACCATGTTTTAGGAATGGTGAATATGAATAGTATAAAATAAATTTGATAAAATATAGGTTTTAAACATTCATATAAAATGAATTTTTTGTAACCAATTAATCACAAATGAAAATATTTTTTTTTCAAAAAAATTAAACTTTTGAAAAGCTATTTTTATGAACATAAACCCATTTGAACTCATGTTATTAATTTAATACCTTTTAGTGAATTAATTTAATGAAATATATATATTATATATTTTTTCATTTTTTAACACACATCTTATATATTTTCATTATAATAGATAAAAATAAATCCAATTTTATGATAAAAAGTATATTTTATAAAAAAATAGTTTTATCAAGGGACAATTACATTAAAAGTAATTTTAAGAAATTTTATAAAAAACTGGATAAAAAATAATTTTATAAATAGGAATAAATAATTGTATTAGAGTAAAATTTTGGGATTTTTATGAAATGTTTCATTTTTAGATGAATATGGAACAATACTGAATTTTAACTAAAAACTATTATATCATTTAAAATATTTATAAAGGAAATAATATTATATATTGGTTTAAATTTATAATTAGATTAATTATATACCTATTAATACAATTTAGGTCATTATAATCATTTTGCTTTTGAATTTTGGTGTAAAATTTTTATATAATTTGGAATATTTTCTCTTTGAAAACCCTCTTTCTCATCGGGTCGGTATGATTTATTTTAAATTAACTTTATCCTCTATTTTGATTGAAATATTTTTTTTTAAATATTAGGAATTAGAATAATTCAAATTATTTAATAATTGTAACATAATTTTTTTCTAAAATGAATTGTAAAAAATAGTATAAATTATATATCATGGTTAAGGTAAAAACTGATTTTTCATGGGTTAAGATACAAAGATAATTGTTAAATTGACATAAAATTGATCAAACACGCATTGGATGGGACAATTTTGACCATATCACTTATAGGTTCTATAATTTCACATTTTAGAGCATTCTGGTATGTGAAAACGTGGCTACAATTTCAAAAAACTACAAGTATGCCACTCACATAACTTATTAAAGGTCATCCCCTCTACTCTCTTCATCAAAACATAAAACCCATTTTTTTCAAAAAATACATTCCCAAATAAATTCTCAAAATCCACACTCTCAACCTAGAATCCATATTTTGAGGATTCATCCACACTATGAAGGATTTTTTAGAAGACCTAATGAGGATTCCCCCAGAAGGGAAACGTTCTTCAATTGGCATTCTTAATATATTTTTCCCCCACCTATTTCAATTATTATTAAACCATTGTTATATTATATCCTAATTTTATTACATACACATATTTTTTTTGTTAATGTAACGACCCAGAACCATATACTCTTCCATCAAATGGGTTATGAAATCCTCATTTGTGTGCACCATGTACTACCACCTTGCGTACCGATGTTATTATTTTTTCGATTACCACATATCAAAGATGGGTATGTTGATGGATATAAAGTTTTATTATGATATTTATAAAATAACTATAACTATTGAGTCATTATATCATATATAATTTTCTTAATTTCAATTCCATTTGGGATACAGTACCATCGCTTGTGTGTACGGAGGATTACCACCTCACGTTGAAATGTCATTAATTTTCATAAATGCTTTACATATAAGATAATAAGGATAATGTTAATAAATATATATGATATACATGTAATAATTATGATATTAAATAAATATTTATAAGTCTTAAAATATTATATATTGTTTTCTTTCTTACCTCATCACTCTTGGAAAGAAGATAACATTGTTCATGTTCATGTGGACTACCTCCTTCATGAATCTATATGACACACTCTTTTCATCACCACACCAAATGGATGATATTCATAATTATATTTATAAAAATAATAAGTTCTCTATGATATTATGATAATTATTTAAAGTAAAAAAATTTACATTACTCTTTTCCATTATGATCATTGAAAAAATGAAAATGTTAACCATGCATACATACAACCTACCAATTCCATGATCGTATCCTAATTCATATCGAAAAACCATAATTCATGGCCAGTAATAAAGGAATAATTGATGAATAGATATGATAATTATTCCATGATTTTTATTCTTTATATTATCAAACCATGATCAGTGTAAGATGACTGATAATAAAAAATCAAAACATATAGGGAAAATAAAACCTTTATACCTAAAATGCGCATTAACATGGAATTATTAATTAGTGGGTATTAAAATGACATGATTAAATAATATATGATATGATATATATAATTATGTTTTGACAATAGATATAAAATAAACTTATATTATATATATAGGTTGTTTGAACATGTTTTATAGAAGAAAATAATTATGGTATGGGGTTTTTGTATCAATTTTCTTTATTTGGGCCATGTTATATTGAGAACCTATATTCTTTTGAGAGGTGTATATACATACAATTTTATATTTAATCTCATGAATTTATTAAGACTAATTATATTGTATGTTTCATTTTATGTTATTCCTTCATGTGGATTATGAGTCCATGTTACTAAATTGGTAAAAGGATTATGTTACTATCTCATTATTTATCAGCATATTTTATTATAATGTTTATAATAATAGAATATTATGATCCATCTCTAATAAAATGAACTAATTATTCTCCTCTTTCTATTAATGATGGTTTAAATTAATAATAACATTTCCCACTCTTTTGTACTTAAAATAATTTATATTTTCTTAATAAAATATGAATCTATTCCTCTCTTTGATCGGAAATTAATTTTCAGAAGAGCCATAATTTCTAAAAATGTTTTCAAAAAAAATTTCAAAATTTAACAAATGGTTTATTGATGAAATTTTTACCCATGGTTTTTCCTTTTAAAAACTTTTTTGAAAGAAAACTTCATTTCATTTTCTAAACAATGCTCATTTTTATTTTACATAAAATGGGAAATGAATTATTCCTTTTTTAATATGAACAACATGAATATTATTCCCGCTATTATTACCACTAAATTATTTAGATATCCTATTACAGAGTCTAATATAACTTTCAAAATAAAACCTTTTCCATTATATTTTTATCTTTTTTATATTTAAAATGAATTATTTCAAAGTAAAAAAGGATATTTAAAATTTTCTATGTTATAAACAATTTTTTTAAATACGGAAAAAAAATTCTCATCCAAAAATATTTTAAGTAATTTTTTAAGATTCATTTTTATTTTTGTGATATTTTTTTACAGAAAATTATTTCCAAATGTGTTATATTTAAATAATTTGTTTTAATATAAAATTTATCTTCCTAAAGAAATGTTCTAAGTTATTTATCTTTTAAAATCAATTTTCATCTATGATGAGATCCTTTGAAATAACTTATTCTTTACTAGGGATATAAACCAAAGATACCATTCTTATTATTTCTGTAAATTTTTTATGATGACAAGATTTTTATGAAACCCATTTATATTTCACATGATATAACACGATAAAATTATTATGAAATATGTTTCTTTTTTTATGGGGTATGGTTTGATGAGATGATAAAATAATAATGAAACTCATATCTTTTCCAAATTCTATGATATGATGAAATGTTTAAGATACCCATTTCATTACATCGGTTATGATATAAGCAATTTTTATGATCTTTTGGTACACATAAATATGTTTTTCAATATGAGATGGGTAATACCTATATCTCTATATAATGAATTGGTTAATTATTTATATATCATGATATAAACAATACTATAATTAGGATTGAACTTAGTTCAGTAATTTACTTTTTCTCTCCTAATGGTCTCAGGAGTGAACATTAACTAGTATGGTTTTTTGGGGAGTAAACATATTCCACTTTGGAGAAAGAGATGCCACTGAGGATGGTGGTCTATTCTAACTAGGTGTAACATCCCCTGGAATGTCCAAATAATAATTGGGAATGATCCTTTACTACTAAATAATGGATTTTCTCTACTCATCTATATAGAAAAATTCTATATCTTATGCCAATGTTATTCTCTCTTGAATCATTGTCTTTGATTTAATTATGAGTCATGTATGATGAACATCCAATATTTATTTCATGACTCAATATTTTGATCATTGATATGTCGTATATGGTTTTTATATGTTATTATAATGTTCTCATATAATTATTATGACATTATATTTTTATATTTCACTTGTTTTCTCTTACTAAAAATCTAATCTCACCCTTTCTTATGTTTCCTTTCCCCGGGTTATGAAGAGATGTTTTATATAGGATTATCAATTAAGAGTACAAAATAGAAATATATTTATGGGAAACATTGAATATCATTCAACATATGAAAATATTGTGTTCCATATTTCCAAATGATCTAAACTATTATGGTCCTCAAGCATTCATTTTTGTAAATTAATGAATATTATTATAAAAAGATGTGATATCCATGTATGATAATCCTAGGTCACTATAGATTTTATCAGAGATAATTTTTAGTTTAACTTTGGTAACTAGGATGATAAACATTTAGAAAAATACATAGTGGTGTTTCTATGGATTTTTATAGGGATTTCCTTATGGATAAGTCAAAGTATGTTTCTAAGTACTGGAAATTGTCCTGTAATTTTTGTAAAGGATAATAAAAAGTTGATTCCAATAAATTAAATCCTTATATAATTACTAAATGTGGGTGTGGCTCCATAAAATGGTACCTTGGGTTAATAAATCCTAAATGTCACATTTATATGGACTCAATCGCTATCTGATGCATGAAAACAATTCAAGTTGTACACCTTGTATGACACCCCTAGTGGATACGGTTTGGAAATCCACATACTCATTATTAACCATCACGTGGATTTAAATATATGATGATGAGTGATGACCTAGGTTAACCCTATGGATTCATAGATTTAAAACAATTTGTCATTATGTAGAAACCCTATAAGTGACTTCTCATGATTATGTAGTTTTACACTATGATAAGTGTTTCTCACATTTTTTTAGTTTCTTTCAATGATGGGAACAAGAAGGAATTGGGTTAGCATTGAATTTTATTTAAGATTATCTAATGGGAATCTAAATGGGATGATTAGTAGAGTTAAGGATGTTATGATTATGCCAAATGAATTATCATGGATAAATATTAACAATTTTCACCTTAACAAACTATCAAACTCACCAATTAAGAGAATGATATATTCTTCTAAGATCTTGAGTAATAGATATCATCAAGGAAAGAAGATTTAGTGTCCTATATATTGATAATCAGGGAATAATAACTCATGGGAATGTATTAGAGGGATGATAATATGTTCTGAGTGTGGAGATAAGGATACAAAGAATATAATTATAGGGGAAAATGAAAATATTTATTAGTAAAATGGATGATAATAATTGTATCCCTAAGTTATCATCGATTATTGATTGTTTTAAATGTAGAAAGTGTGTTCATTATTAAAATACATGTCTTAAGGTTAAATCTCATGAATATAATCCACATGGTTTTACATGTAATGGTTTTGTTGTTGATGTTGAAGAGACTTTGAATGACATATGAAAGGAAAGATGTATTAAGGAATAAAATGATGATGCCTCATTAATGGATTAAGGATGACATATAATGATCGATGTATTAATGTATTTGAATTAAAGTATTATGCTACAATAATCATGAAATATATAAGGATTATTCACTATAACTTTTTTGTTAAGGATATCAAAGAATATTTTGAATAGTAATAATAACCTATAAATGAGATTTAGTGTAAAGGTGGTGATTTCTGGAAAATATGGGATTAAGGGAATATAACACATAATGTGTTCTGAAGGTTGAGAAAATGGTTATTAATTGAATTAATAGATTATTGATACTAATAAAGTATATTGGATAGTATTTATGACATTAAAACATATAAACGTTTTATTGAAAAAGTGTTTTATATTATCACTGATGTATTTTACAACCTATTGGATTTGAGAAATATATACAAGAATTTAAGTTTTATTTAAGTAATGATGAATAATGTATATTTTAATTTTGGTTTTATGATAATTTATATTGTTTACATGTTTTAAGAGAATACATGATGAACGTATCCACATGTTTAGTATATGAAAATCAAGATATAAATTATGGCATATAAGGGATTAAAGTTATATTTATTTTGAAAATTTAGTAACCATATTTAAATTTTTTTAATTTTTTAAGGGTTATAATGTTAACCATTTATGGAAATTATTATGTTGATCTTATGATAAGGTTTTATATATTAACATAGGGCTTCACTATATTAAGATTTATCCTTATTGGATAACCAGTGATAATGTTTTTTTAGAGATAGAAGGATTGAATTTTCATTATATTACAGATCTTATTTAGTTATTGAAACATGTAAAATTTGTATCTTATATTAAGAGATGAAGTGTAAATTGATTAAGACACAACCAAAGTATGTAATGGTGGTTATGAAATAATAAAGATATCATGTAATAATATTTTCATATGTTTATAGTGTAGATGGAAAAGAAATTCTCAAAAATTATGAAAAGTATCTTGGAATAGAATGTTATCATGTTATCATCATTTTTGATGATATCAATGACCATTTTAACACCTATTCGGTTTATGAAATTGTGTTTATTAACTTTCCCATGACCATATTCTTTATCACTCTCTATCAATTTTTAGGTGTTAGTTTTTTATTCTATGTCCATGTTTTCACTTAACACCTATGTTTTCCTATTTGGAAGCCTTGTATGTGTTATTCTAGATGAATTTATCCCATAAATTTTATTTTTCAAGAGAAAATTTTATTAATATTGTCTACATTGTGGGTCTCTATTAAGTAATTTTCTAATGTTATACCTTTGATGACCAATATGAATTTTAATGAAGTAATCATTTTATGGGGGTTAGAATGTAACACTTTGATATATTATAAAATATATATTTTCAAATGAATTTAATATTTTATACATCTATAGTTACATGAAACATTAATTTTATCTTTCATTACACGCAATCATTTTTTTGACTAGTGTTACACACAATACCGAGTTTAGCTTGTGTTACACGCTACACTGAGTTTAAACAAAATGAGACATAATGTTAAAATATTATTATTTAATATTATGCTTATCACCTAGCCATAATAATAGAGGGTATGATAATAATTAATAGTATTGAAAAAAATGGATTGGAAATGTATATATTATGAATTCTTTGGTGACCAATTAATTAGAAAAGAAAATAAAAACCTTTTGAAAAAAAAGAAAACCATTTTATGAAAAACTATTTGTATGAAAAAATCAATTTTACATCAATAAATAAATGAAATAATTTTTTTTGGAAATATTGAAATGAAACTTATATATTATATATCAATTAAAAAGATTTAACATACATATTATGTGTGTTTATACAAGTGATAAGAATAAATAAAATTCTATTTTCTAAATGATGATTTATCACCTTCAGCACACATCTTTAAAAATTAATTTAAACCAATTTTAAATAAATTAATTTCAAAATTAAAATTAATTTCGAAATCAAAATATCAAAATAATCATATGGTAATTTTTTGATATTTTTTTGAATAGTTTCATTTTTTTGAGGAATACTGAAAAATAATAAATTTTAATTGAAAACATTCATTTCATTGAAATTATTTATAATGTGAAATTATATTTTGAATTTATTTTTATTTAAAAATATATAAATTATTTATCTATTGATACAATTTAGATCATTTCATTAATTTTCATATTTAATTTTCTATAAATACTTTATAAACTTTTAAACATTTTCTCATTAATAACCAGTTTTCCAATCATGTATGTGGGATTAATAATAATTTAAATTTTTTTAAATAATGTCTATTAAATTAAGAAGAGTGGAATAAATATTTGGAATTGGAATAAAATATATTATATTATATGTTCAACATATTTTTTGAAAAAAATTATATAGTAAAAATAGTAAAAATCATTTACCGAAGTAAATGTAAAAACTGATTTATCAAGGTGTTAAACTAAAAAGATAAGGGTCAAAATTACCTACCAATAATGAAAACACCCATTATATGGGAATATTTATAACTTAATTCTTATAGGTCTATTAATTAACTATTTCTTATCATTTTTCATGTAAAAAATGTCAGTACACCTTTTTCATTCAAATAATTACAAGTGGCACACTCACCTCAATTATAAATTCCCTCCCCCTCTCCTCTCTAATTTACACCTCCAAACACTTTTTCCCATGACCATTAAAAATAACATAAAAAACTATTAATATAATAATATAGTACATATTTTGTGAATAAATATTACTTAGGATTTCATTTGTTGGAAACCTAAGGAAGATACCTTAAAAAGTGGAAATGTTCTCCCTTGAGAGGTTTATTTTATTTCTAACTCAAACTCATTAAATTGTTATTAAACCATAGTGATATAATAATCATATTATATTAAATATAATTATATGTTTTTATGATACTTTATTTATATAAATCCATCTACTATTTCATCGAATGGGTAATGAAATCGTTATTTTATTTGTACGTTAAACTATATCCTCACAAATTGATGTCATTCATTTTTATATAACCACTCTCACGGTTTGGTATGATGATGTATAAAAAGTATACATATATATATATGATATTTATAACATTTATATACATTTATATTCATTGTATCATATAAAACATTTTATTTTCCATTCTATAGTGTATACGATAACTTCCCTCATGTGGACGTCGGACTACCGACATGCGAATCGATGTGATTTTTTCACAAACACTTTACACTGATGATAATAAGTATAAATATAATAAATATAATTGATATAAATTAAATTATTATGATATTAATTAAATATATATAAGTTTTAAAATATTATATAAAATTGTATTTCTTACCTTTTAACTCACTGAAAGAAGATAAAATGGTTCATGAACAGGTGAACTACTGCCTTTACAAAGAGATGTGACTCTCTTTTTTCATCATCAAACCACATGGATGATATGTATAAGTATATTTAAAGAAATATTTAGTTATTTATGATATTATTATCAATATATAATTAAAAAAATATTACTTACCTACATTTTATAATAATCATTGAAAAATGGTAATGTTACTCTTGTGTATCTGTGACCTATCGTCTTCATGGTTGAAAATGTAATTCATTTCTCCAAACCATCTTGAATTATTTTTATTAAAATTTTAATTTATGTATTATTATGATAATTATTTCATGATTTCTATTCTGTTTATCATAGACCCATGATCTAATAAATAGGATAGAAAAAAACATTTCAAAACATATATGAAAGATAAAGCGTTTGTTACCCAAAACATGACTTTAACGTGGAATTATTAATAAATGAATATTAAAAGGAAATAATTAAATCATATATGGTATGATATATATAATTATTGGTATTTAATAGATTTATAGTAAATAAATATTTATTATACATGAGGTTTGAATGTGTGTGATTGAATTCAATATATAAGGTAATGGAGTTTGTCTCAAAATTCCTTTATTCAAACATATGTTATTTTTTGAACCTATATTATATTTAAGGGTGTATAAAAAAATAAATTTGAAATGTAATATCATTAATTAATTTATAGTTATGATATTTTACATTTCATTTTATTAAATTCATTCACATGTCTTAATATTTAAAGTGACCAATGTGGTAACAATTTTATGTTATAATGTCATTGTTGTTGGATCGAATATATAGACGTATATGTATATTAGATGGAACAATACAAGAAGGGGGGTGAATTGTAGGGTTAAAAACATTGTGTTTAATCACTTAAGAGATTTTTTTAAAAGATCTTAAACTAATACAATTCAAACAACCACAATTGTATTGAATATAAAGGTATGATGTTATGTAATACTATTAGAAAAGTAAAGTAATTGTATTCAAGATGAATACTATAATCAGAGTAAAACAAGTGTGAGAGATTCTACCATAAAGTGTATAGAATCTATTAATACAATATATGATAAAATAATTTTAATTGAATCAATTACAATTGAAAGTGTAATGAAGAAAGGAAAGAATACAAATTCCATTCTAATACAAACAGCAGCGGAAAAGTAAAAGTATTACAATTATTTTTAACCTAAAGAGAAGGGTTATACTTTCACCTAGGATAAGAGGTATGTCTTACAACCAACTTGGTAAGCCCTCAATACGATGATCAGTTTGTCTGTCTGCCTATCCCTGGAAGCCATCGATACGATGATCGGTTCGTCTGTCTGCCTGTCCCTGACAGCCCTCGATTTTGTAGGTAATCGGCACCTATGTCATTCAATCACTTGGAAGCCCTCGATACGAATATCGGTCGCACAAAGTACAAAGCATGAGAGAAGTCACAAAATCTCTCTCTAGAACATGATAGAAGCACAATATCACCATTACCTATTTTCTCGGCTTCAAATGACCTCCTATTTATAGGCTGCAGGTTCCAACGGTCACATTTCCTCCAACGGTCATATTTCTCCGAAAAACTCGAAGGGACTTGTACACCTGGCATTATAACGGTCATATTGAAACATAAAGCATGAAAAAAAATTTATTAGTTTGTAACTAACTCAACGACATCGTATTGGTTAAAACGAAAGATATATGAAGATGATAAACAAGAGTACGATTAATATGAAACATGTTTTTTTTACTAAGTACGAACACAAGCAAGTAATGAATGTATGAGTATTATAAGTATTGATAAATGTAATGTATTGATATGATACAAAGTAAGATACACAAAAGTGAGTACAATTTAAAGAGTTAGCGTGATACGATTAACAGAGTCAGTATAAAAAATATAGTTCGTACAATCATTATGGTTAGTATGATCAGCAATATCAGTACGATCAGCATGTTCAGTACGATCAGCAAGCTCAGTACGATCAGCATGGTCAGTACAATTGGAATGATCAGTACGATCAGCATGGTCAGTACGATCAGCATCCTAAGTACGATCAGCATGGTCAGTACGATCAGCATGGTCAGTACGATTAGCATTATCACTATAATCAGCATGATCAGTATGATCAGCATGGTTAAAGACATTTGTGATTTCCAAACCAAGGTATAGAAGTCAAAGGAGAACTTTTGACTCAACAATCTCCCCCGTTTTGGAAATCACATAACACAGAGTAAATACAACAAGAAAAACTTATCTCCCCCTGATCTATTGGAAACTTTTCTGAAAATGAATTTGAATACAACTAACTCCCCCTTAGGTGTATACTTTTTTAAGGATTGTATTCACATATTTTCCTTGGTTATTAAGTATTTGATTAAAACATTCTCCCTCTGTAAAAGATTCTCCCCATTTATAAACCATTCTCCCCCTTTGGGATTTACAAAAATAATGTGGTAACCTTGAGTTGCCTAAAAGTGTTAGAGAAAAGAATTGTAGGACAAAAGAAAGAGTAACATAAAAGTCATTACAAAACAAATACAGGTTCCATAAGAAAATAAAAACAAATACAACATTCATTTTATTTCTCTTTCCTTTTCCTTCATTATCAGATCATGGAGAACAGCTTTCATATTTTTCATTTCTTTCTTGTCTTCAGAAATTGAATCACCCTGAGATCCGAGAAGCGCTTGTTGGTCAGCAAAAAGCTGATCTTGATTCTTGATGGTCTCCTCCTAGACTCTGATTACTTCCCCAGGAGTATCAATTCTGTTTTTCAAATTCTTGTCATCTTTGGATAGAAAAAAAATTTGTTTCTTTAACAAATCCATTTCATCTTTGAAATATGAAACCTTCAAAAACTCTACCTGAAAAGCATTAATTCTCTCTTGAAAATCTTTCACTGAAGGGATATCTAATCCATGACTTACCTGATTCAATCTTTCAATAGTTTCTTTGTTAATATTATTGAAGGTAATCGCATGATAATTTGACAATCTTTTTATGTCTTCAATTTCAATCTCATGGTCATTCACTGAGCTTTATGTTTTATATGTCCACTTGGTCATCCTATTGAAAGCCTTCTTATGAGCAGCCGAAGTTTCAGATAGTACATTAAAATCTACTTCAACTAACAAAAATTTCGTTCTTAATCGTCTTACAGAACCAAACTTCTTTTTCTGATTATCAGTAATCAAATTAATATTTCCATAAAGCCAGGAAAAGTATGGAATAGTCTTTTCAACCCTCCTTAAAACATGAACAATGTAATCACTCTTCTTGAGAGAGATTGTTTTTTCTGAATCCGTATCTTCATCGTACGAATGAAGTTCATTTGATCGGCTTGAGTCTTCAAATGGTTGTTTTCCATTGGCATTTTATTTCTCCTTTCTTTTTTCCTCCACTTTATCACTGATGAAAATAACTTTTTCCGTATGAGAAGATTGAGCATCTTGATTTACTTGAGAGGGTATTTTATCCGGAGTTTCAAAAGATTGAATCGGTGTTTGATCGCCATGAGGAACTTGTTTAATACCTTCACTCTACATTTGGTAAGATTCTTCTCTACCCTTTTTCGAACATTGAAGGAATTCTAAAAGAAAATATCCTTCATCTTATTCAACTTCCTCTATCTATTATAGAATCTGTTTCCATTTTTCTTTCTCTGGAAGACTTTGTACGATAGGTTCTTGATGTACTTATTCTATTAGTTGAGCACTACCATTCTCAAACATTTTCAGTACTTTAGAGATATCAAAGTCTTGAGCCTTTCTTTTCAAAATAGTCTTCTTTTTCTTTTCATCTTGATGGGATTACTCTACCCTTATTCTCTCAGCAAAGGCTTCGGCTAGATCAATTCCAAACTTTGGATCACCTTCCTTTCTCTATTATTTATCTTTTCTCCACTTGGCCATGAATTCCTTACTGTACCTTGGTTTCTTCTTTGGCTTTGAACTGATTTTTGGATCTGACTTTTGAGGAGCACCAATAAAAGGATTGTCTTCGACTGGAATAGGTGCAGATTGATTTTGAGCTGATTCAGCTTCTAAATCTTTTACAAAATGTTTTTAATTCTGATCAAAATAAACATTCAGCTTCTTCAAAGTACTCTTACTGATCTAGAATGGCTTCAGATCTATCAGATTTCCATTCAAAGGAATATTACAAAACTTCATACTCTCAAGAATAAACTTTGTAAGGATAGCTGGATACATAATCAAATGCGATTTGATTGCTCCTAACTTAACATTAATAATTGTTTCAGAGATGTATCCCATAAGATTTATTTTTATCATGTTGACAAGATAGTCCGACATGAAGATATTAGAAACCTTCAAAGTCTCTTTGTCCCCTTTCCTTGGGATAATAAAACCTTGCATCCACAGTGACACAAATCTGTTATCTGGTGAAAGATGAGCCACATTCCTCATCTCTTAATTTATAATAAATAGAGACTTTTCATCATTTTATTTGTTAAATGTACTAACTTCCTCTGGTAGTTTTTGATATGGACAAAAAGAATCACCTTCTATCGGAACATTCAGAAAATGAGCTGCTTGATTCACAGACATAGAAATCTTTCTATCGTACATAGCAATGTTGATAGTCATGTTCTTATCAAACGATACGGTTTTTTAAAAATGATTGACTTCATCAATAAGAACCGGATCTTGGGATACTGGTTTTTTAACACACAAATTCTCCCAGCCTTGAAACAAAATAATTCCTTTGATTTTAGAATAATACGAATCAAAAAAGTCATGAGAAACTAACCTTTCTCTGAAAAATTCTTTCTCTGAAAAGATATTTGAAGACATTTCTGTAGGAGTATTGGCAGAGGACTGTGACATATAGTTGAAACTACTAAAAAAGAGTACGATGAGTTAAATCAGTGGAGTAGAACTTCTCCACAAATCCTGAAAAACCGGTGTGGGTTTGGGGAGGGGGTCTATTTATAGGCAGCAAAAGGGTGACCGTTGATCTTCTATGGTTGAGATTAGAAGGTATGAAATCAATGATTAGGATTAAAAATAAGAAAAAAACATTTCAAATGAATATGTACCTTCCAGAGATCTTAAGGTAATTGTTTGTTTTATAAGAATTAATGAAAAAACACAAGCGTACAAAGAAAAAAGAATACAATAAATTGTCATGTCGATGGAAAACAAAGTTGTTACCATGAACCGATGTGCCGATGGAAAACAATCTCATTACCACAAACTGACGAGCCGATGGAAAAGAAATTCATTGCCATGATCGCACGAACCAATGGAAAATAAATTCATTACCATGATCGGACGAGCTGATGGAAAAGATATTCATTACCATGATCAGACGAGCTGATGGAAAAGAAATTCTTTACCATGATCAGAAGAGCTGATGGAAAAAAAATTCATTACCATGATCGGACGAGCCGATGGAAAAGAAATTCATTACCATGATCGGACGAGCCAATGGAAAAGAAATTCCTTAACATGATCGGACAAGCCGACGGAAAATAAATTCATTACCTTGATCGGACGAGCTGATGGAAAAGAAATTCATTACCATGATCGGACAAGACGATGGAAAAGAAATTCATTACCATGATCGGACGAGCCGATGGAAAAGAAATTCATTACCATGATCGGACAAGCTGATGGAAAAGAAATTCATTACCATGATCGGATAAGCCGATGGAAAATAAATTCATTACCATGATTGGTCGATACGATATGCAGATAGGTAAATAATACAATAAAACTATCAATACGATAAACAAATAGGTAAATAATACGATAAAATTGTCAATACGATAAACAGATAGACAAAAACACATACTAGGAGAGTAAATAATTAAATATCATATGATAAGAAGAAACACAGTAAAAAATGTTCTCCCCCTTTCTAAGAGTATTTATTTGATTTAAGGAGAAATGTAAAACATTAAGTAGATATGAATGATTATTTTAATGTAATCTTTCCAAGCTTTTGTTTTATAAACTCAAATCTGTCGAAAGGTAATGGTTTTGTAAAAATTTCAGCATGTTTTTCATGCGTTCTGATGAATTGTAAAATAATATCTCTTTTTTTTGTGTGATCCCTAAGAAAGTGATGTCTAACATCTATGTGTTTTGCACAAGAGTGATGTGTTGGGTTCATACTAAGAGCTATGGCACTAGTATTATCACATAGAATTTGGGTTTTGGAAAAACTCAATCCATAGTCAGTGAGTGTGTGTTGCATCCAAAATACATGACCACAACAACTTCCAGCTGCTACATATTTAGCTTTAGCAGTGGAAAGTGCTACCGAGTGTTGTTTCTTTCAGGACCAAGAAACTGGAGAATCTCCTAAGAAATGACATGTTCCAGATGTACTTTTTCTATCCATTCTACAACCACCAAAGTCAGCATCTGAAAAACTTTTTAAAACAAAATCATTTCTAGAAGAGTAAAAAAGTCTTAAATCCATAGTTCCTTTTAAATACCGAAATATTCTCTTTATGGATTTTAAATGAGACTCTTTTGGATTAGATTGGTATCTTGCACATAATCATACGGAAAACATTAAGTCTGGTCGACTAGATGTCAAGTATAGAAAACTTCCTATCATACCTCTAAAACTTGTTTGATCTACTGGTTTCCCAGTTTCATCTTGATTAAGTGAATTTGAGGTACCAATTGGAGTTCTAATAATTTTAGAATTGTCATATCCATACTTCTTAAGTAAATATTTAATATACTTATGTTGGGATATATATTTTCATTCTGGTTTTTGAGAAATTTAAAAACATAAAACGAATGTTATCTCACCCATCATACTTATTTCAAACTCAGACTTCATTAAATTTGAAAAAGTATCAGTTAAAGATTGCTGAGTTGAACCAAATATGATGTCATCAACATAAATTTGAACATTCAGAACATTTTTATTTTCCATTTTTATAAAAAGGGTTGGATCTATTGTACCTTTGGTATAATTGTTTTGTAAAATAAATATTGTAAGTATATCATACCATTCTCTAGGGTCTTGTTTAAGATCATATAGGGCTTTGGTTTGTTTAAGAACATGATTAGGATGTTTTGGGTCTAGAAAACCAGGAGGTTGTTCGAAAAAAACTTCTTCTTGAACAAAACCATTTAGAAAATCACTTTTGACATCCATTTGAAATAGTTTGAAGTTAATGTCTACTGCAGAGGCTAATAGAATTCGAATAGATTCAAGTCTAGAAACCGGAGCATATGTTTCTTCGTAGTCTATTCCCTCTTGTTGATTATAGCCCTTAGAAAAATGTCTTCCTCTATTTCGTACAATGATTCCATTTTCATCACATTTGTTTCTCAAAACCCATTTTACTCCAATTATAGTTGTTTTTTTACGTCTTTCAACTAAATTCCAGACTTGATTCCTCTCAAATTCATTTAGTTCATCTTGCATTGCTTTGATCCAATCTTCATCACCTAAGGCCTCAATTTGACTTTTAGGTTAAAATTGGGAAAGAAAAGAAAGATGTTCTATTTCATTTCTTAAGGAATTTCTAGTCCTTACAGGTTGATTTACATCACCAATGATATTATCAATAGGATGATTCCTAAGAAGCAATTGATTAGGGTTTTGTAAAACCTGTCCGTCAGCATATGGTATAAATTCTTCTGGGGTAAATGTTTCAAAAGTATCTTCTTGAACATTTTCATTATCAGAAGGATCTTCTAACAAATGTTGATAATCAGTTTTTGAAAATAGATTCGAGGATGTAGGTTGGGATGGTTTAAAAACAAAAGGATCAGTTTCATCAAATTTTACATGTACTGTTTCCTCAACAGTACAACTGTTTTTATTGAAAAATCTATAAGCCTTAGAAGTTGTGGAGTATCCTAGAAAGATTCCTTCATCATATTTTTGGGAAAATTTATGAAGATTATATTTAGTATTCAAAATGAATACTTTGCACCGAAAAACATTGAAGTATGAAGCTTTAGGTTTTCAGCTAGTCCATAACTCATAAGATGTTTTATTAAGAAAAGGTTTGGTTAAAACATGATTTATAGTATTACAAGTAGTACTAATGGCTTCAGTACAAAAGTTCTTAGCAATTGAGTATTCACTCGACATGGTTCTAGTCATTTCTTGAAGAATACGATTTCTTCTTTCAACAACACCATTTTGCTGAGGAGTTCTTGGAGCTGAGAAATTATAAGTAATACCATTCTTACTACAAAAAGTTTCAAATTCATATTTTTGAAATTCACCACCATGATCACTATGAATAGTTATCAATGGTAGGTTCTTCTCATTTTTAACTTGAGATATAAAAGTTTTGAAATAGGAAAAGGCTTTAGATTTCTTTGTTAGAAAATAGACCCATATAAATCTAGTAAAGTCATAAACTAAAACAAATACATAGTATTTGCCTCCAATGCTTCCATTTTGTGAACAACCAAAAAGAACCATATGTACTAGCTCCAATGCATTAGAAGTTGATACTTCATTAATTGATTTAAAGATACTTTTATGTTGCCTTCCAAATTTACAAGGATCACAGACTTTTGTAGAATCATATCTACGAACTGGTAGTACCTTTACAAGTCTTTTCTTTGAGAGTTTACAAAGGTTTCTTAGGATGCAGTGTCCTAGTCTTCTATTCCATAGCCATGATTACTCTTTTATAGCATTTAAGTAGGGAAAATTTTGGCTCCAAAGGTCTTCTATGTTAATAGTGTATACATTCTTTTGCATATGGGCAGATAGAATAAACTTACCCTTGGAATTGTGAACTAAAAATTTATCATTTCTAAAATTCACAAGGTAACCTTCATCACATAATTGACTTAGGCTGATGAGATTTTGCCTAAGACCTTTAACAAACAAAACATTTTAGATAAGAACATTTCCAAAAAAACCATAATACCTATACCAAGAATCATTCCTTGAGCATTATCTCCAAAGGTAACATTTTCTCCTTTTCTTTTGATGATCATTTCAAAGAAATATTTCTTTCCGGTCATGTATCGAGAACAACCACTATAAAGACTCATGTTCTTTTATTTCTATATGATTCATGTTTGATGAACATCAAATATTTATATCATGACTCGTGATTTTTATCCATTATTTGAGTGGTATTTATTTTATATATTATTACCACATTCTTATACTCTTATTCTCAAGTTATGTTATTATATTTCCTTTTTTTACCCATATTGATCTTATAACCTTTCACATTCTTATGATTCCATTCCCAAGGTTATGATGATTGGTTTTAGATAGGGTTTTTCAATGAAATAGTACTAAATGAGAATGTCTTATTGGGAAACATTGAATATATTTTTCCATATTAGATGATTGGGTTTCATGTTTCCAAAAATAATAAGCTATTACTGTAAGGCCCCAACATGAAACATTACATAATCTTGAGTGAAGTCAAGAATTAACATTGAGAATCTTTTTGGGTTTATTTTTTTAGTGAATTGGGTTGTAATTATTACATTACATCTCAAAATATTACAAAGTAAACACTTTCTACTCTCCTCATTTTTTTCAAAATTTATAAAATACTTAAATAAAATAAGAATTATTTTATGGATTTAAAAATCTTCAAATTCTTACATTCACTTAACTTTCCTTATAACCTCTGAAAAACTTTTCATAAAAATGGGATGAGCATAAAAATCTCAATAAGGATTACAAATCAAGGAAAGAAAACCAAAGTCCATCTGTACATACAAATACATGAAATCATACTTTTAATCATAAAACATAATCTTTTTAACATACCTCAAAAAATCATAATATTTATATATAACACATAGAAATCATAAATTATAAAGGTAACGTGTGGAATCCATACCATACTTACATTGTAGCTTCCACAACTACCTGGGGAGTTACGTTTGGAATACCCATCACAGTATATTCCCTAAATCTCTTAGGATAAACATCAACATTTACCTATATCATGTAACCCAATGCATTGAATGGTTATCTCAGTCTCACCTACCATAGGTTTATCACGAAACCAAGATTATTGGGTTTATCAAGTAACCACCAGTAAAATTTCTACGTATTATTACATAATCATAACACAGAAAAGATAGAAATTATCAATATTTTAGTCATCAAGCACAATAAATCAGTTCACGATATTGAAATATTCAATCCATTTTGAAAACCATTAAAAACATTTAATAAAGAGATATTTGAATCAATCTATCCCATACCACTATGAAACTATTAAAGGAAATAAAATTTTAAAATAGTAATGTCCATATAAATAAATCCTTGTATCCATTTAAAAAAATGACATTAATGAGAAATATTTAGAAAATTAAATCTTTCAAACATTTAAAATAATGTTTTAGTTAAAGAGACCCTTACAACTTGAGAAAATACTTGAATAAAAATAATGAATTAATAACATTAAACAAAACATATAATATCATGAGAATAAGGATATTCATGATATAATATGTCAAAGGGTAGTGTATACAACATATAAATGTGAATTTGTTCATAACAACAAATGTATCTCAATAGCAACTGAATTGAGATGGAATCCATTACAAAGATTGTATCTTTGGATTATGGATAAATAAATGACATAAAATTTTGTGAAAAATATAAGTATACATGATATAATTGGATATTAGGTTTAAAAAATCATATTTCATTCACATTTATTCTTATAAAAACAAACCCAATGACATTGATATTTAACTCAATGAATAGATATTGAGTTACGATTTCCCTTATGAAGTTCGTATAAATGACATAAGAATTTATCAATGGAGCGATTATGTCTAAAAATAGTATATCCACACAAAAGGAAGTGTAAATTACAACATAAATAAACAAATTTTTATTCCACACATAATCATGGAACAATATAATCAATGCAGTATGTGTAAAACCCAATGAGTTGAAATTGATATCATAAATTCCATTACAAAAATTTTGTAGCCTAACGGCATCACATAAAAATTTAGAAAATGAGTTGATGAGAGTGAAAAGGGTATATCATAACATGGAAAAAAATTATAGCAATAATAATATATAAAAACATATCCCAACATAAGAAAATGGAAATTAAAATATATATCAAAAAATAATTCATTGAATAGAAGATGAGGGTGAAAGGTTTTCTAACCTTCTGTCTGACTTGTCTTGTTCAATCTTTATCTCCATGAATAATAAACATAAGTTAATTCAATATTCTTCAGAAATATTTTCATTTTTATTATTATTTTTTATCACTAATTATTTTTCTATAACAATCATATAATTATTCAAGTTCATATCTGTATTTTTATTGATGTTCGGTAATTGAGTCAAACATGAACTTGTTATTATTGAAAATTGTCCATGTGGTCAAAATTATATTATCTCCAGAATTGTATTCTTGATTTAAATATAATATATATATAGTATATATTTATTTATATCCAGTATATATGTATTTTAGAATATTCCATAACATTTGGATATAAGAAAATGAAATGCACCGTTCATGGAGATGGTAAGCCATATGTTCGCATGAATGCTACTGTCATTTATTTTTTCATTTTTAATGTAATGAAAACTAAAGGATAAATAAGTATATTATAATTAAATTATAATATATATATTAAATATGTTACATAAGTTTATTAATTCAATCCTTTATACATTCCATGTATAGCATGAACGGGGCATAACACGTTCAGGGGGCAGTAGTTTGCACTTCCTCAAATGAAATTATCATAGTTATACAACATAAAAAACATAATGGTATGTTATAAATGATAATTAAAAAGGCATAGAGATAAAATAATTATCATATATATCATATTTAATTTTATTTCAATCATAATGGCCACAATTAGAGGTGGTAGGAGATAATTAAACAATCATCGTTTCGTGAGGCAGTAGTTCTTCATCCACAGAAACAGTATATTTGTATCCATTAAATGGATGTGTTTGGAAGTTTAGTTTTAATCCTTCACATTAAAAAATTATAGTATATTGAAGATACTTTTTTTATAAAATAAATTAATAAATACAGTTTAGTGGGTTGGAGAAGGAAAATAAATGGAAGAATCTTGAGAGAAGACATTATCTTAAATCGGGTAACTCGTTTTGATTTAAGCTAAAAAGAATTCTTGAATAGCCTTATGAAAAATATAAGGATATTATGAGGAAGATATGGATTTTGGGAGATTATTTTGTTAGAGGATGGATGGGCCAATAGGTATTGAGATTTGTTATTAAGGGTTAGAGGTGGTGGCCTTTTATAAGAGGAAAGATGGGCGCTTAAAAAATATCTTGAAATATTGTTTTATTATAAAATCTATTTCGATTATAAAGGAGTAAAAATTAAATTAGATCGAATATAATATTAACATAAGTTGAAATAAAATCATCCAATAATAATTATACAGGTTTTGGACATTTTTTAATCCTTATCTCTTTAATTTAAACTTTTTTTACTCTTACCGTTTTATCAAACATTTAACACTTTGAGAATCCAAATAGTTAACAAAATATGCCAAATATCCAATTAAATAGTCAATAATAAAATTTTAGACTTATGATAACTATTTTACCTATTCTTATAATTTTTCTAAATTTTTAATATTTTATAAATTAAATTATATTTTAAAATAAGCATTATGTCAATTTTGACACTATTCATATCATGACTTTTAAACAAATTCATTATAACTTTATTACTTAAAAAAAATCATTAATAGAAAGATTACATGTATATATCATCCAAAAAATTAGTGAATGACAACAAAATAACAAAATTACATTTATTTTTACATTTATAATATCATGTTTTAATCCTTTGTTAATGAATCAAAACCTACATCGCCATTATGTCATAATTAAATTTATTTATTTAATGTATAAATTTTTTTTAAAAAAATAATGTTTTAGAAAATATTTTTAGATTTCTAATTACTATTTATACTCAAATAGATAACTTAAATAACTACATATAAAAATTGTTTTAGTAAAAGATATATGTTTATGTTATATTTTCCTTAACAAGAAATTAAAAGTAATTACATGTCTTTTTCACACAAAATTGGCTCCATGGATTCCTAAAATTGACCCAACGATTCCCATGATTGGACATATATCATAATATAGGGTTAGGACATGTGTTAGGGTAATTTAATATTATTATAATATTATTTTTTAACCCTATTTACCATATTTACCCTTTAAACATGGTAAATAAAATAATTACTAAAGTTACTATTCACATTGTATAAAAATAAAAGTTACATATTTACAAAATATATAATTCCTGATTCCAAATATGGAATCAATTTTTTAAAATTCAAAACACAAAATTTTCTGAAATTAATTTAAAATTAATTTTCGTTGTCAAAACCAAAAAAAGTGTTTTTAAGAAGTAAAAACTAACAAAAGATTGACATATGTTTATTTCTAATGTAATAGATAAATTACATTCAATGACCATCATTTAATTAAATGAAAAAAATATAATCCAATTACAATTTCAAACCAATTAAAATTACAATCTAACTATATAAATAAATTTTATTAAAAAGTTGTTTTGAATTAAAATTCTATATTTTTCATTATTCATTAAAAATGATCCTTTTCAGAAAAATACCAAAATTTCATCCAATGTAAATTTTGATATACCAATTCAATATAAGAATATTATTTTTTCAAAAAAAAATATACAAGTGAAAAAAACTACATTTAAAAAGGGTTCCCCATCAAAAGGAGGTAAAATGAAATTTGAAAAATATTAGAGTTTTTCAAGCTTAAAATCTGATTCATTATTATTTTAATTCTATAAAATTTATTCGATAAGTCTAAAGACAGCTAATAATAATATTTTTGTTATTTTTTTCATACCCTCCAATACAACAGTTAGTCATTAACTATCATTTAAAATAATATTATTATATTATTATTATTATTTTTGGTATAACTCAATGTTGTTTGCACCATAAGATTTCAAAGAAACCTATCGTTGTGTGTTGAGTACGCTTTCAGAAATGTTTTCATATTTAAAATAAAATTAATATATTATTCATAAATATTAATAGATATGAAAATATATTATTCTATAAATACTTGGTTTGTTACATCTTTCCCCCCTTTTGGAAATTGCGTCCTCAAAATTTTAAAATTGAGCTTGGAAACTTTATTGAAAGAACCACATCAGAAAAAGATTCAATAAAAATACCACTTTAAAATAAATAAGTAGAATTAAAAAGTCACCAGAGATAGAACATAATAAGATTCCATGAAAACATAGATATAGAGGAGAAAATATGTTTCATGTTCTGATGGAGAGTGATAAAAATCATGATTAGGAGAAAATTAACCACCTAAAACCACAAAATAGTGATAGGTTAAACGGTCTTTGATTCCCTGGTAGGAAAAGTAAATGGACAATTTTTTTGGTTCCGTTTTATAAAATTGGAGAATTTATTTATGATATTGTCTAAGAACATAAGAAAATATAATTACTTTTCATTTAGAGTTTCATAATTTAATAATTTTCTAATAGAAACTCATCTTTTCTCCAAACGATGAGTATTCAAGAAGACATGGTCACACCTAAAGTGCTAGAATCAACTTCCAGAGAAAAAAATTATCCAAAAAAATATAAACTATATATTTCCCATATCTTTAGAAATTAACCAAAACTAAAAAGGTTAGTACAAGATTAGATAATCACAAAAAGGATAATCCTTTATAAAATAAAGAAATAGTACTCTTAATCTCCAAAATTGGAAAAACAATACCCCAAGATCAAGAAATACCATTAAACACCCAATGTTCCTTAAAATTATTCAAAATAATCCAAGCTATGTTTGGAATAGAAAATTCAGAAGGATTTGATCACATAGTCTTCCACAAAAATCTAAACATATATCTCCAAAAAACATTGGTTA
This sequence comes from Viscum album, assembly GCA_963277665.1. Taxonomy (NCBI): domain Eukaryota; kingdom Viridiplantae; phylum Streptophyta; class Magnoliopsida; order Santalales; family Viscaceae; genus Viscum; species Viscum album. Next base: position 475,003,321 of record OY728151.1, read on the forward strand.
CTCTTAAAGTCTCATGCTAAAAAGTAATTTCATAATCAAATATTCTCTATGATATGTTAATAATTTCCATAAATAGGACAAACAGCTATATGTCCATAATAAAAACATAGATTCTTACAAAATAAAATTCCACCATTACTCCACAATTGAAATTTCAAATTATTCTATTTTCCATAGGCATATAGTGTTCCCAAAATAGAAAACATCTTCCAAAATAACATTTATCATTTAATCTCCAAATAATTTTATTATACTAAGGATATATCATTTATAAACCATAATTTCCAAAAATAAATTTATTATTGTTCCATAAAATCATTTAACTAAAAATAATAATTTATACTAACCAGGGACTTCACATAGGTCACTGGTAGGCGATGCACCATTGGCACCCTTCAGTTTTGGGTTTGATTCTTGTGGCCTTGCTGTACATGACATGTTTTCACCCATCATATGGGTTGTCCTTTTTTTAAAACCATATCATTCTTACATCATTCTCAAAAATAATATAATTTATTAAAAAATTACCAGACCCTTCCTTATCCTCAATGGTCATCTAATACCTTTCATTTCACATCCCAAAATTTAATAACCATAAATCAACTCAAAAAAAAATATATGAGCCACTAAGATTATACATTATGTCCACAAAAGCAAAATTAATTCTTCCTTGAATAACATTTTCAAATATCAAACATCAGGATTACACTTATTAGAAAACGTCTTCCCAAAGTAATCCCAACATCAAAAGAGAATTAATACTTTTAAAAATTTCACCATCCTACAATCTACCATATCTCTTGAATCCATTATATGTTGACTTCATGCTCATTTATCACTCTTCATAATCCATTAACTATTCATTTTTACCATATTTCATAATACAACATTCTTGTAGATCGAATAACCTCATAATTTATAAATATCAATCCAAAGATGCTTTATTATTTATGGATAAGTAAATAAATCATACCTTGAATCCAGATATCATGATATTCTAGATATTACCTTTATCTTTCATCATGTTTTCTACTTTCAAAAATTAAATGTTCTCTCAAATTTTATAATTTCACTTTTTGATAGAGTTGTAAAATTAGAGATCATAAAATAAAATGAAAAAGATACCATGGCCCATAAAATTGCTTTATAAATGAGTAAGTGTTGGAATACTGAAAAAACATTCATGTTGGTGATTTTAATACTTAAGAATCAATCAAAATCATTTGAACATGATTTTTCCATAATATTGATGATCAAATCGTCAGGGAGGGATAAGAAAGTTGTGCAAGATATATTTCCTTCCATCTTGATAAATGATCATTAATATTCTGAAAATAATCAACACTTAAACATGAAACAAATTATTATTTAAAAAAATAATCCTCTATAGGGTAAAGATAACATAAAATCCATTATATTACTCTAATACATCAACCTCTTTATATCTCAATTGTTTAATTTTTTATTCAAACAACCTTTTTTACATTAACCATCCAAAAGTTTCCATATGATAATAACCCTCTTGGTTATATAGGATCCCTTACCTACACCCAGAAAACACCTTAACCTCTAAAGTTATCTAAACTGAAATTTGATACCAACTATAATTCCCTTCCCTAAAATATTACATAATATTAAGTTAGGTCAAGAAATCACATTGAGGATATTTTCATGTTTATAATTTTAGATAATTAGTCCGTAACTATTACATTACTTCTCAAAAGATTACAAAGTAGACACTTCTACTCTATCCAATTTTTTTTCAAAATAATAAAAATACCAAAATAAAACTTGAATTCTTTACTTGATATAAATCTTCTTGAATTATTCCATTCTCATATGCTTCCTTATACCATGTGAAAAAAAAAATTCAAAAACTTACGACGGGCATAAAAATCTCAGTAAGGGTTATAAAACAAAAAAGAAAACTTTAGTCAAAAAATACATACAAATCAATGAAATCATAATTTTCAATCATAAAACATATGCACTTTAACATACATCACTAAATAATATGATATATGAATAACACATAGAAATCATAAATCATAAAGGTAACTTGTGGAATCCATATGATACTTACATTGTAGGTTTTACAACTAAATAGGGAGTTATGTTTGGAATACCTATCAAAGAATATTACTTAAATCTCCTATGATAAACATTAACTTTTATCTCTATCTTGTTACCCAATAAATTGAAGAGTTATCTCGAGCTCACCCACCCCAAGTTTATCACAGAAACACTCGTATTTGGTTTATCACATAACTACCCATAAAATGTCCAATTACTGTTGCATAATCATAATACATAAAAGATTAGAATTATCAACATTTCACTAATCAACCACAATAGCTCAATTCAAGATATTTAAATATTAAATCCACTTCAAAAACCATTTAAAACATTTAATTAAGATATTTTTGAATAAAAGTGTCCCATAACACTATAAAACTTTTAATGGAATTAAAATTTTAGAAAAGTCATGTCTGTATAAATAAATCCTTAAAACCATTTTGAAAATATGGACATTAATTAGAAATATTTAGGAAATTAAATATTTAAACCATTTAAAACAATGTTTTAGTTTAAGATTCCCTCACCACTTGAGAAAATAGTTGAATACAAATAATGATAGAATAACATTAAAAAAACTTATAATATCATGAGAATAAGGATTTTCATGATATAATATGTCAAATTGAAGTATATAAACCATATAAATGTGAATTAGTTCATAACAACAAATAAGTCTCACAAGAATGTAAATTGAGAACAAATCAATTAAAAAGATCGTATATTTAGATTATAGATAAATCAATGACATAAATATGTGTGAAAAATATAAATACAACCAATATAAGTGGATATTAAGTGTAAAAAATAATTGGTTAGTCACACATATTCAAAGAAAAATAAAACCAATGACCTGGATATTTTACTCAATGAATGGAGGTTGAGTTACGATTACCCTTACGATGTTCGTATAAATTAAATAAGAAATTATGAATGGGGGAATTGTATGTGGAAAAAGTATATCCACACAAATGGAAGTAGAAATTACAAAATAAATAAAAAAAATACTGATCGCACACATAATATTGGCACAATATTATCAATGTAGTATATGTAAAACCCAATGAGTGTAAATTGAGATTACAAATTCCCTTAACAAAATTTGACAACCTAACGACGTCACATAAAAATTCCGAAAATGATTTCATGAGAGTGAAAATGGTCTCTCATCACATGGACATAAAATTTATAGCAATAAGGATATATAATAACATGTCCCCACAAAATAAAATGTAAATTAATAGACATAACATAAAATAAGTCTTTGACTAAAACATGAGGGTGAAAGGTTCTCTTACCTTGTGTCTGACTTGTCTTGTTCATTATTTATGTCCATGAATTATAAATATAAGTTAATTATACATGATTTATAATATTTTTGAAGTTTATTATTCCTTTTATATCACTTATTACCTTTCTATAACAATCATATAATTATTCAAGTTCATATCATTCTTTTTTGTCAATGTTCGATACTTGAGTCAAAAATGAACTTGTTATAATTACAAATTGTCCATGTGGTCAAAAGTCCATTATCTCCAGAATAATATTCATGATTTAAATACCATATAATTCCAATATATATGTATTTATATCCTTTATATATGTATTTTAGAACATTCCATAACATTTGGATATAATAAAATGAAATGCACCATTCATGGAGACGGTAAGTTATACGTACGCATGAACGATACTTTCATTTATTTTAAATTTTTAAAGGAAAGAAAACTAAATTATAAATAGTTATATTATAATTAAATTATAATATAAATTTTATAAATTTTATATAATTTCATTAATTCTATACTTTATATTTTCCATGTATAGCATGAAAGTGTCATATCACATTGAAGGGGAGGTAGTCCACACTTCCTCAAATGAAATTATAGTATATATACAACATGAAAATCATAAAGGTATTTTATAAAAGATAATTAATGATTCATAAAGATAACATAAATATTAAAAATATCATATTTAATTTCAGTTCCATCATAATTTCCACCATGAGAGGTGCTAGGAGATAATTTAACAATCATAGTTTTGTGAGGCAGAAGTTCACCGTTCACCTAAACAGTATGTGTGTATCCATTATATGGAGGTGTGTGGTATTTTATCTCTTATAATTATCATAAAAACACCCTAGTATATTTTAGATACTGTTTTTGTTATAAAATAATGGAATAAGGAGTGATTACGGGGTTGGAGAAAGAAAATAAATGGGAGAAGCATAAGATAAGACATTACCTTAAATTGGGTAACTCCTTTTTATTTAAGCTAAAAGGCTTTCCTTAATTTCCTAATTACCAAGGTAATAATTCTAGGAGGAATAGATGGATTTCAGGAGCTTATTTGATCATATTTTGGTCATTATAAGGGGGCTTGAGAGGTTTGAGTAATGGTTAGAGGTTGTTTCCTTTTATAAGAGGGAAGAGGAGCACTTAAGAAATATCATGAAATATTAGTTTATTATAATAAGTATTTTGATTATAAATGAGTCCAAATTCAGATAGATATAATATAAAATTAATATAAATTGAAATAAAGTCATCCAATAATAATTATAGTGGTATTGTATATTTTTAAATCCTTATCATTTTTATTTAACCCTTTTTTACTCTTACCATTTTATCAAGGATTTAACACTTTAAGAATCAAAATATTTACCCAAACATGAAAAATTTCCAATTAAAGAGTGAAAAATAAAACTTTTACTCTTATGATAAATATTTGAATGGATCTTAGATATTTTTTAATTTTATAATATTTAATAAAATATTTTATATTTTAAAATAAGAATAATGTCAATCTTGACACTATTTATATCATAAATTTTATATAAATCTACAAAAACCTGATTAGTTCATAAAAACATCATTAATTCAAATATAAAATGTATATATCATACAAAAAATTCATTTATGTCATAAAAATAACAAAATTACATTTATTTTAACATTTAAAATATCATTTATTTAAATCCTTTATTAATGAAGCAATCACTTCATAACCATTTTGTCATAATTAAATTTATTTTTTTTAATTTCTAAAAATTGTAAATAAAATATAATCATGTTTAAAATAATTTGATATTAATAATTTATATTAATAGTCGAATAGATCACTTATATAACCCCATATAAAAACTACTTTTTGTAAAAGAAATATTTTTATGTTATATTTTACTTAAAATTAAATTAAAAGTAATTAAATGTCCTTTTCACACACAAGTGGCTCCATGGGGTTCTAAAATAGACCCAAGGATGACCAGTTTTGGAAATATCAAATCAAATAGGGTTAAAACATGTGTTAGAATAATTTAATATTATTATAATATTATTTTTTGACCCTTATTTACCTGATTTAACCTTTAACCATGGTAAATAAAATATTAACTAAAGTTACTGTTCATAATGTCTAAAAATAAATGTTAACTATTTTCAAAAAATTTACCTCTTTATTCCAAATATGGAATCAATTTTTCAAAATTCAAAACATGGAATTTACAGAAATTAATTTTAATATTAATTCTCGTTTTCAAACCCAACAAGCATGTTTTTAAGAAGTAAAAAACTACTAAAATATTGACATGTGTTTATCTCCTATTTCAATGTAAAATTACTTCCCATAACCAAAATTGGATTAAATGATAAAACTCTAATCAAATTAAAATTTAATGCAAATTAAAAGAATAATCTAATTATATAAATAAAATAGATTAAAAAGCAGTTTTGAATTAACATTCATTATTTTTCACTATTCATTAAAAAAAATGAACTTTATCATAAAAATACAAAAATTTCATCAAATATAAATTTTTATATCCCGATTATAAAGTAGAATATTATTTTTTTCAATTAGAACATATAAAAGTGACAAAAACTAGATTTAAACAGGGTTCACCAAAAAAGTAGGTGAAATGACCTTTTAAAAATATTAGAGTTTTTAATGATTAAAATCAGATTCATTCTTATTTTAATTCTATAATTTTTTTTGGATAAGTGTAAAGACATTTAATAATAATATTGTAGTTATTTTTGTTCATTCACACCAATACAACAGTTAGGTGTTAACTATCATTTAAAATAATTATATTTTTATATTATTATTTTTATATAACTCAATGTTGTGTGAAACATAAGATTTCAAAAAAAACCTGTTCTTGCGCATTGAGTACGATGTCGGACAAAGTTTCCTCTTTAAAATAAAATTAATATCTTATTAAAAAATATTAATATATATGAAAATTTATTATTCTATAAATTCCTCGGTCATTACAATTATGGTATTTAGGCTTGTAATTGTGTAATGAAACAAATTTTTATCTAAAAAGATGTAGTGTACGTGTAATAAAATACTAGTTCTCTTATAAACTATTGGACTATAAATATTTTGTCACATTAATATTTTATAGGTTAAGGATCCTTAAAACCTAAATTCATAGTCTAAGATATGGCTTCACCACTAATTAGATAGTTTTCGGCTTGATCTTGGATATCATACTACATTAAAAATCATCTCCTTTGACTCTAAATTATATTTCAACCTCTTAAAAAATATGATCCTGGATTTAATTAACACTTGTATATAAAATTACACAAATTTATATATGATTTTTTCTTTGAAATCAATTTTATTCAATTCAACCAACTAATCTTATTTTAACTCCTTTATAGTAGAATGAACCCATAACTATAGTCAATGATTATCACAAACTATTGTTTTATTAAAATGTGTGTAACATAATGTTTTAGTGGAAAAATGTTACATTGTGTTAATTTCTATTCATTTATTTTTTTTGAATGAAAACTAATTCTATTTATCATTTTTGTAAATTTTATAATGTGATCTATTTCCTAAAGCTAACTATATATGAATATTAATAAGTTATCAAGTATTTATTCATTTATATCTATTAATTCATTTTAGAAATACCATGTGTTCATTTATCATACAAGAATTCACATATTAATTAACCATTCATGATAATAATAAACAATTAAATAATCATGTGATAATGTGTTGTATAATATTGGTTGATCAATCAAGCAGATGGAGGTCCAACCAAGAACCTAAGAGAAGCAATTTAACCAACAGACTAATTATTTGTTACAACATACTCATTCTGCCATTTATTGGGACTAGTTTAGATTTACACCAGAAATCGTCTCAAACTACCTTGTAATTATGAATTTTTTCTTTAAAAATTGTATACTCACATATAGGATAGGGGAACTCAAGATGTGGGAATTGAATTTTAAATTTATAAATGGCCATGCATGTTTTTATGTATTATAATGATGGTGGGGTGATAGGTTGAACGTCAATTACTAATATTTACTAATGAATTATTAAAAAATATAAATTACTAGAAAAATATAAATTCAATTAATAATAGACCATGCATACATAGGATGATCCTAGCTCATTATCAGTCAATATCCATAAACTCATATAATAAATATTAAAAAATGATAAAATTATACATAAGGGGATTTTTAATTAATTGATGTGAATTTAATAAAATAGGGCCCTAAAGGGTAAAATTTGGTCAAGTCCCCATGTGTCATCGAAGCCATAAAAAAAATAAAAAAACTACATCACTCTGATACTGCTTGAAAGAATCATGAAGAAATAGAAGTTATGAGTTTTTTAAAAAAAATATTGGATCTATGTTATAAAAAAATCAATATACTAATGATTAAACAATATTTAATCACATTGAAATTAAATGAAAAAAATCTTCATTTTTTAATGTGATATTAGTATATTTCACTAGATTTAGGATCATCATGGCTCAAAGGATCTATGATTGGATATCTCTATAATATCCACACAAAACAAAGTTCATTAGTTCATTTATATAAAACCTCTATGGGCTAAAATGCAATAAATGATATCATTTTGATGATTGTATGATCTCCAGAATAATGGAAACAAAATCCATGAAGAATTAATTGGACCATTCATGTTCTTTATTTCAAATTATCTCTCAATAACATGATATAACTAAGATATGAGAGATAATTTCTGAAATTTCTACCTCTCTCTACTTTCTAGTATAAAATACACATCTACACTTTCATTTAATATTTATTTAATTATTCCATACTCCTCAACGAAACATAAACCATAAAATTTACCCAACATGTCGTTTATGATCTAATTAACTTTTAGTAAATAGAAATTTCACATAACAACCAATATGTCACATTCCAACATGTTGTGTGATGAAATGAGAACCCTGAAATTGGATTGTTCCTTATAAATTTGTTTAGTAAACCACAAATAAATATTATTCATTTAAATAATTATTTTATGATAATTTTATATTAATAAATATATAACATGTGTATAAATTAATACATTAATTAAATTTTAATTATTTTAAATATCAAAAACATTTAATTGTTTTATTCAATGATTCACTTGTGATTTATCACACCTGGACACTTACTAGCCCGTGTATATGGAACTGTCTTTATCATAAACTTTTATTCTTATAAATTAGTTTAACTGTTGGAAGAACATCATGTGGGACACTATAGGTCCTATTCATGATAGCAGGGATTCCTACTATAGAGAAATTACAATATTTGATAATAAGTTCTGGATCCTAAGGAGATAATATTCTAGATAAAATAACCTCATATGAACACTTATTGTGTAAGTAATCCTTTTTCATCATGGTATGTCATAAATCAAGAGTAATAATTTATATCAGATTTATTCCATGATTTATTAATTATGTCTTTGATTGTACTATAAATACCTCACTTTACCTGCCATGTAATTGGATTTAATTACAGAACATCCATCTAATTCAAAGGTATGGGTATAGGGTAATCAATATCACAGTATGATGTATTTTTAATGGTGATATCATAAAAGTAGGAATCTTAGATGAGGATGACCCGACTTGAGTATTTTTCCATTACATTTTCATATTTTTGAAATTCAGGGTCGATGTAATGTTCATAATGAAAATGTAATTAATCAAAGGTTGTGTATTGTAATTGAAATTTAGTTTTGAACATTATGAAATATTTTTTTACACCTTTGAAATGTGTATCTTTTATATATATTTGTATATTAAATAGTTTATACTGACATTTTGATGATATATATTTTTTGAAAGATCTTGTTTTTGTAAACATTACACGATTGAGGTTTTGGGGGCTATAATAATCAGATTGTAATTATCATGGATGATAATTTTTTAAGGTATATCTATTATAAATGTTAACAAAATCTGTTATTGGATTCTTCAATGTTTGCAAGGGATTTTTTTAATTTCACACTAGAGGGGAAAAATTCAAATTTCAACCTTGTAAATTTCACTATTTCTTTTTTTTCATTAAAAAATATATTTATTACATTGGGGTAGAAGTTTGGAATGAATCAGAATTTTATTTATTTATTATATTTTAAATAAATTATTTGGTGTCATGCATACCATTTTTTAATTTTTTTTGAAAAATGGTGATTCCTTTTAAACTATACCTTCAATTAATAAACCATCCTTTTAGTATTACATAGAGCGTATTGTTTTATTTTACCCCTATTATATATATATATATATAGTATTAATGTAGTAACTATGGTCTTTACATCTAGTCTCACTAAGTTATTTCCCTATTTAGTGTATGATTTTATTTTTATTTTCTTCCCATTCCCCTAAACCTTGTTTAATTTTTAATATAATTATTATTCATACATGAACATATATGAATAAAAATATATAAAATTAAAAATAATTGTTTAGTGTTATGAATTTGATGAGTAGATATCCAAACTAGATCATTATTCCATCAAGATCAGGATAATAATAATTTAGAGGTCATTTTATTTTATTAAATATATTCTTTTTCATTATAAAATTTTCAAAACTAATATATTTAGATGTGAAACCTATGGTATTTTTTTAAGTATTAATTTTACTCATTTTTCAAGAATACATCACATTGGTACTCACTATTGAGAAATTTAGAGGTCCTATAATGATGAAATTACATATATAATATTTTGACAAAAATATGTGTATTAGTTGACCTATGATTCGAGTGATAATCATAATGTCTAAAGAGAATATAGTGAGACCCATTATATTTATAAAACTTAACATCAAATTGGTTAGTATTTGATTAAGTATTTTCAAGGAGTTTAGAATACCAATAATACGGGTAAGAAATGATTAATATTTTGTGATCATTATAGATTAGAGTACAACTCTGTTAAATTTGAGATAAGTAGAACAGTTTTCTGTGGAGGTTGATAGTTTGATTATTATAACTTTCTTATGTTGAGATAAAAACATCAAGGAATAGTTGTGAGCTTACTCCAATGTAGAGTTATATTTTTCATGTTAATGATTTGTTGTTATAGTATAATGTTGTCTAGCAAGGGCATTAAGCTACGTTGTGTTGTGGTGTGATAGTGGTTATTATTGAAATTATATTTCTATCTTATTATACATTATATGGTACTAATATATGTATTTTTTGGAATCATTGTTATTTGGGAGATTATCTAATGGATCGTTTCATATGTGTAATACCTCCACTTTACAATTCTAATTACATTATTAGTATTTCATAATTTTGGGATGAAAATAATAAAAATTTTAAACAAAAATTAAAATTTTTGGTGTTAAATTATTATTTTAATAATTTAGTGACTTTTCATGGTGACTATGAGTTATATGTGTGTTGTGGTAGTCAAAAATGAACAGTTTTACAAACACTCAAGAGGAAATGTATGCTGTCCATTTATATTTTTAAATAACCAGAAAATTCAATGTTATATTCCATAAATCTAAAGATTTATTAAAGTCAATTTATTAAATAAAATAATTTTAATTATTGATGTTTTATATGGTTATATAATTTATGGATTGTGTTTTAAAATCTTTTTCTTGACTTTTTGTTGTGTGGTAAATGTATATAGAAAAATATTAGCTATGGGATTATATTAAAAAAAATATATTCTGATATTTCCTTACCTTTTAGTGTTATCCAAAACATTAAACAAGTATTTAATTTGAGATTATTTATATTAAAAATATGGTTTCATCTAATATGTAAATCATTTTTGGAGTTAGGGTGTATTATGACCTTCTTTATTTCTCTAGGGTGTGGGTGTGTTCTTTTTTTTTCATTATAATTATTCCATGAAAATTATTTATTTATATTTTTGTTATTATTTTTTTGGTTTTTGTTTTCTTATTACTATTATTATAATTACATTATGTGGTGATATAATAAAGGTACTATCCTTTACAACCTCCTTTGAATGATGTCTCACAATAAATAAAGTCCCTTATTTCTTTCGCTTTCCATGGGAGTGTTGAGTCAAATGAATTCTTTTCTAACCTTTTTTTAATCACAAAAAAAACATATAAAAACTATGCTAAATTGTTGTTTTTTCTTATGTTCTATTGTTTTAGAACATAAAATCTTATTTTTTATGTTTTGGTGAACAAAAGTGATCCATTATATTTCAGATATATGAGCAGTCATGTTAATGTATATATAGCAGAGGATGTTTATGATTCCATGTTTGTTAGAACTATACTCAATGATACTGGATGTAATAGTTAATGTTTTTCACAATAAATCCTATAAATTTAACAGATATTCAATGAAAAGAATATATGAGTTACGAAAGTTACACATTAGTTGAAAATATTTTTTCAATAATCTTTCACTACATTTTTTCTATTGAATGTTTCTCTTGTGATATCATTAAATGTTTTCAACAAATAGATTTTAATTTTGGGTTGATAAATATAAAATCTCTAGGTTTTTATTTAAGTAATAATGGATTTTGATCATATGTGATTGAATACTTTTTTAGGCTAAGAAACTGTATATTGTATAGTGTGAAGTTCTATGAAATCTATATATTGTACTTCCTTCTAATTGTAGTGACTAAAGAGGATCTTGAGGATATGACTGCAATTTACCGATGATTTGTGAGAAATAAGTTCCTAGTAAAACAATTTTCTCTTATCATTTTTTTAATCAATTATGTTCTTGGTGATAATGGTATAATCATTAGTTCTAGTTACTAAACCTCATGCTACATTGTTATAAAAGTGACTAGTTACCTTGATTGGAACTTTTTTAAATAATTTCCTTCAAGGGAGTATTTTTATTTTCATCCAATAACTCATGTTTTATTTTTACATTTATTTGTTTTTAATTAAAACTTTGTTTTATTAATCATTTAAATTTAAAACTTCTAGGTTTTTATTCCTAAAATGTTATTTCCTTTATTGTACTGTGGTTTCATTACAGGATATAACTTCAAAAAACAATTATACTCTAGAGTGGGAAAAATATTAGTTTTACTTTCAAATTCAATTCAACACAATTAATCTACTATGGTATCATAATAGAGGAAAAATTCATATTTGTGCTCTTGTATACCATTTATTTCTAGTACACTTAATATTATCATTTTAATACATAGTGCATAATTTTTTTGAGCTTGTTTACATTTTTCCTTAAATAAATTCTTTTTTAGAGGAAATGAATTTTCATTTTTTTATAGCAGGAATACCAACTGAAACATTGGATGATTTAAATATATGTAATCCCCTAATTGTTTAGGGTGATGATTATGAATTATTTTTTGTTCAGATAAACATTCTTATTATTAATATTGTTATGGATAATACTATATGATTAGTGAGAATTACAACATTCTAATAAAAGAAATATTTAATCCACTTTGTGTTCCTATTGTATTTATTTCCAATAATGAAGAAAATTTTCCACATTTCAATATTTTAACGATAAATTAATTTTAAGTGATTCAATTTTAATACATCAGTTGTTTTGTTTATAAGGAAATTAAATGGAAGTGATTCTATGATATTCAATGTGACCCATGCACATGATGTAAATGATGGTTTGGAATTTTTTTGTTAGTGTTCTATGTATAGATTTAGTTCATGAATATTATAGAAGATCCATCCTTGTGGTCAATATAAATATATTTTGGTTGAAATTATAATTTGATAAACATGGAATAACTTGTGATGATTTTTTTGAGATAATATTCCTATAAATTGATATGAACTAAATATGTGCAAGTGTATTATTAACCATTTGATGGATGTTGATGGTTTTTATATCATGATTAAATTAGAGACTTTGTTATAGAATTGCATTCTATTTTATAAAAGAATTAATTGAAGTAAAGGTGATCAATCTGTAAAAATTTGGTTGATGATGGTAGTTTAATAATGGATAATATGGAATTACAGATCATTCTTGATAAAGATTCTATTAAAAAATTTGGAAGAGCTATGATGAAATATGGAGAAGATATGGAAGAGTTCTATATTTCATAAGTTTGACACACTACCTTTGTAAGGTTGAAAGAAAAATCAAAATAAGGTAAAAACATATCATTGTAAGGTTGATACAACCACCAAAGTAAATTTAATAAAAATCACTGTAAGTTTGAGACAATTGTTCCATGTGTGTGTAATGTTAGTGTGAGTTTCCATAAGGATGGGAACAACAAATGAGTAATTTATAGTGGACGTATATCTTTTAGAGGATCCCATGTATGACTTCACTGCAACTCATAATACTTTTTAGAAGGTCTTAAGACTTCAATACTATCATGTATGACTTCACTATAGTTTAAATGACTCTAGGAGATATTGTAATACTTTCAGTGAGTTTGTATAACGATCTAATTCTTGAAAAATTTATGAATTTCTAGAATATAAATGATTATGAAGATTGATATTATTTATGATGATTATTTTATTATCATTATAAAATCAATATCATAGTGAATATAAATTCATTATGATTCTTACTATGGCTGATGTTTACATTCATTAGAAGAAAGAAAGTCTAAATAGTAGTAAAATATTAGTAGGGGATTAATGTAAGGAGATAAACCTGTTGAGATCAGTGTAATGGAATATGGATGTAAGGATATCTCATACATAATCAGAGTTTCTATTATGTTACTTTATTAGAGATTTATTAAGAATAATATATTTAATATTATAGAGATATTTATAAATGTAATGAATGTTTAATATCTAGAAAAATAAAAAATGAAAATTTCATGATACTAAAGTGTTATGATTCAATGCATTTGAGGTCTTGGGTTTTAGGATGTTTGAATATAAAAATTTTCATGGAAGATATGATGATTCATTATATATATATATATTCTCTATTGGTTGAAGGAATGGTTTATAGAGGAATTTATTTTTGATGTTTTATTCCATTATAGAAACTCTTGAGTATTAAAGGATGATCTCAAGTCAATGTGATCATGGTAAGTGAGGTATAAGTCTAATAAAGTGTATACCACACCCACATGTGTTTGGATGTGATATTATTTCCCTCACATCCTTATTATTAAAGGAGGGTTTTATTCCTTCAAGGCCACCCAACAATTAAGGAAACTTTTTCTCCCTATGGTGATTATTTGACCCTTGTTATTATGTCATGAATTAAAACTCCCAAGCCCCATGTGGGACATGAAACCTTTAGGTCGTTTCACATCCTAGTTTTTCCATATAAGAATTATTTGACCAGGTTATAAGGACATTGGGAACGAATTAAAAATTATTCAAACAATCCCCAACCCTCCAATTAATTCCAAAATTATCTAAACCCATGACCCAACACTCTAATGACACTGATATAGTGTATTCCCCACTCACTAATGATATGATGTGATGTTTTCCCTTTACATCCTTACTATAAATTGAGGGTTTTATTCCTCCTATATCACCTACCTTTCACTTGAAAAGGCCTCACATTAGTGTTATTATGTCACCCTTATTATCAAGTGATGAATTTATCCACTCACACATCATGTGGGACTCATGGCCAATGGCCATCTATGTATCTCATGAAATCCAAGAGTCTATTATTCAACCATATCACAGGGGCATTGTGAAAAAATTGAGATCAATTCTAACATGAAATTTAATATTATAAACACTAATAGAAGTTATAGTATTATTATGATTATAATATCTATAATACATTACTTGGTTCCTTAAAAATGAATATTTAATTTCATATTCTATCATCCGAAATGAAAAATGAAATTTAGATAAAATTTATTTTTACACATTTCCAAATATATAATTTCATTGAGAATATATGATCTATAATTATATTAGACTCTCAAGCCTATGAATATCTACCTAGTGAATCAGAAAATGGAATTAACCAATGATTTATGATGGAAATTATTGTGACTCAATATCTTATTGGAATGGAAATTATGTATGAGAATTTGGTTGAAAACATTATCGAGATTATTCAAAATGAATGTGAGAGTAAAGAAACAACTATAGATTATAAGAAACATATTATAAAACTTATTAAGAATATATGATCCGAAAATTAATGTATTTAAAAAAATTGAATTGATATGCTAAAAAGCATAAATAGAATAATGTAATGTAATTTTATATAACTTGTGTTTCTTTTAACAGCTATTTCAAACCCATCAAAGTTCACCAATGTAATATATAAATATAAGAATCTATCATATAGTTTTTTCTTGAATTTTAGCGAAGGTGAATTATTCAACATTATAGTAATGTGAAAGGGATTATTAGGAATAAGAAGTTAAAAAAATATCATTGTTTTATATAAAAGATAAATATGAAAATAAATACTTTTATGATGTTATCTATTATGAATGAAAGGAAGATAGTCATATCAAACCAAATTTTCTAAATTTTAACAATAAGTCTAAAGTTTCTAGAATAATTTCAAAAATGAAATAGGAGAAAGTGTTGAAAGGTATGGAAACCTAGAGTAATGGTGGAATATAATATAATTATAATTATTTATCAGAAGGTAAATATGATAACTAAAAGATAATTAGTTTTTTATTAAGTCTCCTAAAAATGAAATGTGCATCATGGGTACGATGCTAGATTAATCTCTTATTAATTTTTCTCTACATTATAAATTCCATTTTTCTTTGAATAATGAATATTTTTCTTTATCATTTTCACAAATTTATAGTTATATGACCTTTATAGAGAATAAAAATAAAAAATTGAATAAATATTATCATTCACCTACAAAAAAATATTATTAAGGGTAATGGTAGTATTTCTATAATTACATAAGATTTGAATATTAAATTGATTTTTATTTCCTCCTATGATGATAATAACATAATTGTGATTCTAACATCCAAAGATAAAATCCTTAAAATGATTCTTTCTTATTTATCTCATGATATATATTTTTTATTATTTACTTAACTACTTACTTGTATCCTTCAATGCTTCTTTAAACATGTATTTTTTAATTATCCTAAAATGGGGAAGAAAGGCTGTGTGATTTATTGTTATTTTTTATAGGGGAGAAATTTATGACTTTTTACGACACATAAATGAAAATTAGTTCATAGTTAGAAGATGTTTTTTGATGGATAAAGCTTAAAAATCAAAACATTTATTTTGTATCTGAAGGAAAAGTGGGTTTAATGTAATGTATAGTAATTTTTCAACTTTGCTTAATTTTATTTAATTTTAATTTTTAATAACTAATTATGAATGACCTAACAAAAAAATTTATTTCTTATTACATAACCCTTCATTTTCTATTTGTTTTATATTTTTGTTTTTCCCTTTTTAAAAATAAAAAATTAGGTGAAATTTTAATGTTTGTATGTGCAATGTGTTATTTAATTGATTAAAGGGGATAATTATTTTTTCTATCATGTTTTTAGGTTTTTCTTCTTACAAAATATATATAACTTAGTTTTAAGATATTATACTCAGTGGGTATAATATAATATTTTATAAGATGTTTTTCTTTCTAATTTTCATTCAAACTTATCTTTTCTGTATTGTCTTTTGATTTTAAAAGTGGGATATTTTTGAGTGAAATGACTAATTTAATATACATACTTTTTTGAAAAAAATAATGAATCCTCTATTCATATTCATTTCATTTTTCATTAACTTATTAGTATCCCCACTTCCCCACATTATTCTTATATATATATGTATTCCTTAAAATTCATAGAAAAGTTTTGTTTTATCATCATCATGGTGAAACTTCCAATAACCATAGTTATTTTGGTAGGTAATGTAATAGGAGTCTTTCATGTGGTTTTTTAAACTCTTCTTTTAGTGGAATTGTTATCCAATATATTTTTGATAAGTGATTCCCTAGTCCATGTTCTTAAAAGTTAAAAAAAATTGATGTATTAGATTTTAAAAATATTTTTATATTTGGTTATAAGAGTAAATGGAGGTTGTTATATTGATGATTCTTTCTAGATATCTTTGAATTTCATGAAGGTTGTAGATTCCAATAACTCTCCTATCTTTTCCAAAAATCATTAAGATTTTCATATTTGACCATGTTTTTTTATTTTTAATATTGACTTCTCCTCATTATAATGTTTATTTAAATATATATTAGATTAATTTATATAGAGTTTTACTTTTTTACATGAAAAATAAATTGGATTTTGTTTTTTTCTTATATATTCTATATATACTATGCTTTGAATGGTTCCTCATGAACCCCATGTGTTTGATGAAATAATGATGTATGTTATTATAAAATAGTTTCAATATAAATTGAAGAAATTTTTTATGGTTTTGGTTGATTATAAAAT
This sequence comes from Viscum album, assembly GCA_963277665.1. NCBI lineage: Eukaryota > Viridiplantae > Streptophyta > Magnoliopsida > Santalales > Viscaceae > Viscum > Viscum album. The sequence continues at coordinate 475,021,045 of OY728151.1, forward strand.
TACAATTTTAAAACTTTTTTATGTTGAAATCTTTTTTTAGCTAGAATTAAATATATATTTTGATATTTTGATAGGTTAATATCCCATCAAAAGTATTGAATTTTTTGTAAGAAAAGTTTCTAATAGTTAGGTTATAAATCTGATTTTCAATTATGATGGGTATATGATTTATTTCACTAAATGATAGGGGTTGTTTCTATAAATAGAGTTTGGGTGTGAAGTATGAGACTTAATTTAAATGATTATCATGTTTTAATATATTGTAATATATGTTGGTAATTTGGGATCAAGGGTACTCAGATACAGTTCCCTATTAATTGTTCCTAAATTGTGCACACTGGGTAGGATCCCTTGATCCTGTATATATTGATCATGCATGGTTAGAGGGTAGAATCGCATCAAGGATAGCGGTATACTTCTAATGAGACATGGTACATGTTAGGTCCCTTTCAACAAAATATTCTATGATGACTAATAGTATTATTGAATATTATTTAAAAAAATTGTGTGCATGTTTCATGATCATTTTCAATTGGTTTTATCAATTTTTTTATTCCGTAAATTTATAAAATAGATTTTAAAAATAACAAATTATATTATTTATATATAGTTGAAATTATAAATTTATATATGCTTCATTTCAAAATTTTATGAATTAAAATGTTGATTTTAGTAATTGTAGGTATGTAATGTCATGTTCCCATCAAGGAGGTGGCATAAAAAGATAGTTATTGGTTTATATATAACTATTTTTCTTTTTTATATTATTTTTATAATAGCTAAGTGTGTTTTGCTGTTATATTTTACACTAATAAAGAGGTAAATTGAAATTTTGGTATTTTTTAAATAATATTCTCATGTTATCTATTTATATTAAAAATAAATTAATATAAGTTATTTAAGGGTATAAAATAGAACATGATTTCAATAATTAATTAATTTCATATTTTTTATTGATATAGGAATAATATCTATTCCACACCAGGAAGAAATGAATGATGAAAACATGGATAGTGATAAGGTACTTACATTGTCTATGTCACATCCTATAAGAGTGAAAATTCACCAGTGATGTTAGAATCACACTCAATGTTTGAGTTAACATGATAAAGAAATTTATTAAATTTCCAATTATAATAATGGATAACTAATTTTCTCTACATTTCATCTAGAGAAGGTGAAAACTTGACTACAGTACCAGTAACATAAATCAGGTTAGATAAAATTAAAAACATCATCCATATGCATGGAGGAAGAGTCTTACATATTCATCAAGGTTAAAAATATTATCCATGCTACTCTTTAGGATACAAAAAACCATAATTTCATATGCAATGATTATATGAAAAATTTAAGGATACATAAGAGGTAGTATTATGATGCTATGTTGATTAGTGTAAGAATCTCAAACTTGAACATACTCATATCAGAGCATCTAAATCCAACACAAAAAGTTATAAATACAAATCAATTTTTATTAAAATCAATGATATTAAGGTCATTATGATTCCATATTCATTTTAAATCAAAACAATGTTATCTTTTTAACACATTCAATGTTATTTATAATGGTAGTGAGATATTTATAATATCATCTATGTTAATTTCTTGGAAAACATTGAACACTAACAGAGGATGTTTTTCTATTCTATTAATAATTGATTCATGGAATGATCTATAATACCATTTAATTTTTTGATAAATGATTCCAGTAATCCAAGAAAAAATATAGAATACTTAAGATAATCTATCTATAAAAAGGAATAAAGATCATGCTATATGATCCATTTATTCATTCACTTGTAAAATTAGAAGACATGTCTAATAGCAATTTTATCATATATATATCTTACGAAATATAGAAATATTTTAACAACATGTCTAAATGTAACTTGATCCAAGTGAGTGAGGTAGTTAATGTGTGGCCAATGTTAGTGGATCTAGTTCTCAAATAAATTATATGAAGTAGTGCTTCAATTTATAATTTACATGGGGAGTGTGAAAAATACATATTTTCATAATGGATAGATCAAAAAGAGAGTGAGTTCTTATAATATTAAAGAATTGTAAAATATAGTATGTGAGTTGAAGAGGAATGTCATCAATTGATATAAGTGGAGATGATCTATAAACCAAGGATATGATGTTTTAAATCACCATAAATAATCATTTTTACATAATATTTAATCACTTTTTTGTATTATTAACATGATATACTAAATCATTAGTGATAATTAAGTGATATTTAGTTGAGGATCATAGTGAATTACTTAAATGATTGAATTTATGGTGTATCTTTATTTTGATTTTAATTCATCACTAATTAGATCACCTGATGAATGAATATTTTGTGTAGGTGAACAAATGATTATTGATATTTTTACTGATAAATAGAGAGATATGCTTGATTATTTGAAGTATAAATGTACCCTATGACCATAATAAACATATATGTTTTATAAAACTCCCCAAAATTATTAATCGTTGATTTTATGTACTTATAAGAATCAAGTATTTAACACTACACAAGTACATAATCATGTTTGACATCATTTATGGAGATACTGGATGGTTCTTCATTAATAATGTCTTGTATTTTATTTATGAAATGAAACAAATAGTATACATACATTAATAATACACATTTACACAAATTGAAGATTTAAAATTGTATTTAAATTGTTAATAAATTCATTGTAATTGTAGGTTTATATGAAAAAGAATATCCATGACTATATATTTAAATCAACTAATACCTTATATTGAGTGATTATTTCATATTAGTTTATCTATAATAATGCATATTATGATGGAACATGATTTATTGAAGATAAAACTAGATAATATAGTTCAACTATTTATAGAAGCATGGTTATAGAATGATAACATTTCACTGAAGGTATAAAATTTACATGTTTTTGTGGTCTTTGGAAATACATCTCGAATCAAAATGTTTCCAAAAAAGGAACTATTAATTAAATAATCATCATATTTAGTACCTACCAATATTCAATATAATTCCATCAAAATATTTTTTTACCATAATCAAATATTATTTGATAACTTTTAGTATGTTTTACTTATGGATTTTTAGAAGATGAGGTTCAATTTATTTTTCCCCTTATTTTGTGAAGGAGAGAGATAAGAACTAGATTTTAATGTAAATAAAAAAACTCAATTGGATATTGAGAGTTATTTTATAATTATTTCATTAAATATTTCATTCCTCCTATATAAAATGAAATCTATTACAGAGATTTCAACATTTATGAAGAAAAATCATGAATTATTTTATGAATCCTAGGAAATTGTTATATAATATTATTAGAATGACTATATAACTAGTTTTATTGATCATTGTTGATGTTAATATTTAATAAATTATTTAATGACATGGTATTGAGCATGATAGATTCAGTTATAGGATGTTATTATAGAGGTAATACTGCTAAGGAGTTGAAACACATAGTCAACATTCTTGTTATGAATTAACAATAAAATGTTGTTAGATAAAGGATAAATTCTCTAATAAATGCAATTCCCCAAATGATGTGAATTTAAAAATTTGTGAACATCAAAAATATTTTCAAGATATGATTAAAAAATAAATGGTCAAATAGAAGTATAACTATTATGGATTATATTGGTATAGAGTATCTCATTTCATAGATTTTGACATGTTTATAGAAAAATTGTCATCTCAATTTGAGGAAATAAATTTCATTATTAATTATGGAAATCATATAATAAATAACAATCTATTTTCAAAATCATACAATCTAGATTGGAAGAATCATCCAAACATATCTTAGATGGTGAAAGAAAAAATTATGAAAGATAAACGATCATTATTTTTGAGACAGAATCAACTAGGATATCCAAGAGGGTAGAAATAAGTATTTTATGGGTACCAAAATTTGACCACAATAAAAAATATTAAGGTTATTGTGATAATTTTGATTAAATTACAAAATATCGAGAATAATCAATTGAGGATGGATGGTTTAATTTAGAAAAAATAATACAAGATTTTTAACATTTATAATTTTGTTTAGAGTTCATAAGATATAATTCACAATCTTGATATGAATTTTAGGAATTTGAAAATTAAAAATATCTAATTGGAAAGGGTATGTTTCATAATACCACCTAAACCAGTCCTATGGAAGGATTCTTGGAAATTACTTCAAGGAGAGGAAATACGATTAAGGGAAAAGAAGAGGAAAATGTGGATAAAGAAAAAATAAAAGTTAGAGATAATTATGAGACTATGACATGAGAAACAAGAAAAAATAAACAACAATACAATAGAGAACCCACTAAATCTATAATAACTAGTAAAAATAGGAATGAAATAAATTATGGAAGGGTAATAATGAAGTCACTAGATTTTGGTGTTGACACTTCTAAACTATATATACTATTTATAGAGATAGATAAAGAGTTGGATAAATATATATACAAACACATAAAAGGATCATGATGTTGTTTCAAAACATTAGAATGGATATTCAATTTAAATATTCATTATATAAGGTAACCACATGCGTACTGTTTCTAAAGAATACAATTTCTGACAATAAAGAGTTTTTTGAGTTTTCCAAAGTCTAAATTACTAAGGAATGTTGTGTAGTGTTCTAAATGAATAATCTAATGGGTTTTAGTGGATCAGAATATGATTGTTATAGTAGAAGAGGCCCATTTAAAGTATTAGTCCTTTCATTTACTAAACCAACATGTTCAAATGAAGAATATAAAATAGAATAATAACTCAATAATGATTGGCTCAATATCTATCAAACATAATGGGGGCCACATTGTTTTGAATAACCAATGAACAACAAAATTATTCTCACATACACATGTGATAGAATGGAATCTGGGATCCTTTCTGGTAAAAATAGGACCCTAAAACACTAGAGTTTTAGTTTTTTCTTTTCAAATACAGCTGGTGAATAGGAAAGAGGATGGATTTAGATATGAATTTTAATTATCATTTTACCACTAATAGGTATATCCCTTCCCTTATTTGGACTCTCTTAATTAAATTAAGATATATGAGTGTGGGTGTACAACTATTTACTTCTAAAATATATTATATTGGCCACTGGGAACCCTGCTCAAAACCAGGGGACCCCCAAAACCCAGAGTAAAAGATTCTTCTTTGTAAATAAATATTGTGAAAATTTAAAACTATGGATTAATCTATTGATTTTAAGTATTTCATTTCCTATAATAGGGAGATATCATCCCTTTTATATGATATATTTATTAAATTTAGAGATATGATTATGGTTGGACAACTCCTGGCAGTCGACATATGCTACAATTACATATGCCCATTGGATATAGATAATTTTTGAATGGTTCACTAATTATATAACGAATATTTTTCCATGAATTAATCTATATATTTTTTCATAATCAAAGGAACCCATAATAGTATATGTGGCAGGGGACACACACTTGATAATACATATCAGTTATCTATCATACACTATGACAGATACCAATTTTATTCTATGAAATAATAAACAACATACAAATATCATTGGATGTGTCTTAGGGTATATCATGAAATAAGATATACCAATTTTTGTTTAATTAAAAAAATTCCATGATAGAGTAATATAATATAGTGAATTTATAAAAAAACATCACAAATCTCTATAAATCTATTCAAACAATTTGGGATATGGTATTTCAAATTTTATTCATTTTATAATAAAAACTTTGTACAGAATTAAATCATTATCCAAAGGAAAACAAATGTGACCCCATGTAGATTTTTATCATTGAAGAAAAATATCATATCACAATTTCGTAATTATTTGGAAAGAGAGGACTCTAGAAAAAAATCATTGCTACTCAAGATAAAAATGGATCTGGTGTTAACTCAATCAAACATACTCAAATCTCTATATAAACATTTCCACTACAAGATATAACATGTAAATCATATATATATTTATATAATCCCTTTTCTAATTACATCGAGTAACCAGTATATATTGAATATTTCAATATAGTTTAGGGAACCTCATACATTTTTTATTATCTAACAATGCATAAGGGTGGAAAAATACCTTCCTGATTGAGCAGTAACAGATGAAATGATTAGAAACTTTCTATAACTCACCCTAATAAGATAAACATTAAGAATATTTTTAAAAAATATCATAGTATGAATATTATCAAGCTAAGTATCTCACTAACCTCAAGTAAATGGGAATAATAATAATCATACATCTCTAAGAATATCGATTAATATATAACCTTTCATATGATATACTATGATGGGTCAGTCCAAATAATAAGCCTCCACTTTTTATCTTATAATTCCTCTAATCGTGATAGTAAAAACATATCATCATAATCTATAATATTCTATGATGATCAATAATTGAGTAAAATTCAATTCCACACATTGGGAGGATGTTATCAATATAATATTCATGTAATATTAATTGTATCACACATAAATGAATACTGAATAGAGATTGAATTTATTATATAATCATGGTACAAATTACAACCATTACAGAAAATCATAAAATGTATCTTATACAAATAGAATCAATATTGCACTCATAATTATTTAATATTAATGGTATCTTCAATAGATCCAATATATTTCTCTATATATCCAACTAACAGATCATTACTTGACCTGCTCAATGTTCCCTAAAATGGGATGATAATTACAAAGGTTATTTTGGTCCTTTGGTGATACTAGTGTTCTTTTTATTAATTAATAGATATATTTGTCTCAAAATAATAGTTTATTTCCACTTAAATTCGAATAATCACCCCATGTTTAGTGATGAATTTATCAATACAAGAAGATTCTCTTATATAATTTTAAGCAGTGAAGAACTGTGCCTCTATAGTCATGTCAGCTATAGTAGGTTGTTTATAACTTCTTGAAATTGTAACTCCACTATTTAGGGAAAACGTAAAACTATATTGAGATAATATTTTTTCATTAATTGATTGGAAAATTAAGTTAGTATAACCCATTATATGGAGCTCATCCTCTCCTATAAATTCCAAGAATATATCCTTATTTCTTCTCAAGTACATAATGATGGTTTTTATAATAATCTAGTGACTCTCATCTATATTTCATTGGTGTCCAATATTTATTCTCAAAGAATAACCATAATCGGGTTGCATACATGACGTAAAATATTTGACAAATTCAATGGAGGATTTATAAAGAAATAAATCATCCATTTTTAAATCATTAGAATGATCCTGAATATTTCTATGAGTCATGCCATGTAACACTAAAAAATAAATCTTTTTTATGTTCTATAAGAAAAACTACTTCCTCAATTTACTAATATATGTATTCTGGCTAAGTCCATGAATCCTATTATGACTATCTATATAGATCGTCATACCCAATATGTATGCTAATCCACCCATTTCATTCATATATAAGCATGTAAAACATCATAAATTTTTTTAAAAAAATTAATATAAAGACATCATTTTTTATTAGAAGTTTGTCAACTACACAATATATCAAAAATGCAACCATAATCTAACTGAACTACTTGTATACATAAAAGTATTCCACGTTTAATGGGAAACGAAACTCTATTATAGAATCATGAATCTATATATTCAAACAAGGATAATATTTCCTCAATCCATAAATGGACCATTTTATCTAGCATGCTTTAGAAGAGGCATTTGGAATATAAAACCCTTTAGCCTGTAACATATACCCATCCTTGACTAAATTCATATTATGGAAGGCAATTTTCAAATTTATTTCATATATATCATAATCTAAATGGTATATTATTTAATAAAATATTCTAATAGACATTATCATCACAACAGGTGAAAATGATTTTTATAGTTATTACCCTGAATTTGTAATCCATTTCCATTAAAGAATGATTTAACAGTAGAAACATAACCATCCATTCTTCTTTTTAGATATAAATCCCACTTACACATGTTATATCTCACCCCTTTGGGAGGATCCACCATGTTCTAATCCTAATTAGATTAAAGGAATTGAATTTTAAATTACATGGATTGTCATAATTTCTAATAATAAAAACTCTAAATATCCTCTCAATGGTTTTATGGTTAATTATTGGTACCAAGTTGGATGATAGGGTATATGGAAGGAAGAAAATTTTGTTTTTAATGTGTGTTGTCTTTTGTTGTCAAAGAGGATAAATATATTCACTTTGTAAAAGTATTGAAGAATATGATTATTATTTTCTGGTTTTTATTTCAAAAATATCATAATTTTTTTGAATAACTTGTAAATCAAGACTTATAAAGTAATGTGGGAGTATATGTGGTGCTAATATTATTCAGGTTTTATTGGAAAGAAAGATGCAGATGAAATATATAGAATTTAAAATAAATTCCTTTGAAAATATAATGATGCGAAAGGTGATCTATCGAAGGATAAATATCAAAAGATATTGGTTTTGTGAAATAACCCCAAATAATTTTGAGTTATTTTTCTAAATTAGATTTTAAGGTGGCATTGATTTCCTATTTTTGACAAAAATTTTGGTCAAAAAATTAGAGAATGGAAAGAAGTTTTTTTTGAAACGGATGTTGTGTGAAAGTGTTAAAGAGGTTCGGATAGTTGTACAAAAATCAAATTTCAGAACCACCACATAAAAATATTAATAATTAAAGAATTGTTCCCTCATTATGGAAGTGGTACACAATTATGAAGTTTCCCACAAGTACTAAGCTGCATGTAAGTAGGATGTTGCACACAGGGTGAAATTCCAATAAATAGGTGACTTCTTAAACAACCTAACCCCAGAAGATTACAGTCGGTGCATTAATAATTAAATTGGAATTATTATCTAGAAAAAAATACTTTATAAAAAAACATTTTATTATTCTTGAAGAAACTAGATACATATGTTTAACTTATTTTATATTGGTAAAGGTTACAAAATACAATACATAACAAAAAATAATAAACGACATCAATGAGAACTCAAATAATGGTCTCTTCTTCATTAATTATTGAAGGTATACAAATACAAGTGTTGAGATAAAATTATTAGTAAGGTTTAAAAATAAAAAAATAAAGTATAAATCGTAAAAATATCATAATCAATTTGGCATAGTCAATATTCCATGGTGAATAAATGAAAAAAATGCCATTAATTAAAAAAGATTGAAACATCATCCATATATTCTTTTATAGTGAAAAAATATTATATAGTAATAAATAAAAATGAATAAATTTAATGATTATTTGTTGTACATCATGTCTCTGGAACATGATACCAATATACCGTCGAAACAATTTAATTATTTTTGTAGATACCCGTATGATTCTGTTTTGGAAACAAACTCGAAGGGTTTATCGCCAAAATATTTATATCATGAGACATGTCGATGCATAAAGGGGATATATTAGGCCTTGCCTATCACTGAATGTAAAATGAATTCTTTACACATATATTTATTAAAATTAAAATATTCCTTCTCAATATCCATATATACTAGAATATATAAAATCATCAATATTTCAACAGTTAAAATGACATTCCAAATAAACACCATATGTAAAAGTGTATACAGATTATAAAAATAATCATATAAATGAAACCATAATATGGATATATAATAAATTTAAATTTTTAAATAAAAAATGATCCCAAATGGGCTGTTGGTACACCAGAAAAGAATGATTATTTGAACAACACCAAGTAATTCACAGTGAAATGGAAACTGAAACAAAGTCCCTTACAACATTGTAATCAATCGAGTTAATAAAAATCATGTGAATCACTTAATACCATGAATATAAATATAATAAATATATTATATATCAAATATAAGTAAAAATACACCACATATAATAAATAAGTGGCAAATAATGTAAATATCTTGGAAATAAAAGTGTGATGAGAAACCCCTTACCTTATGCCTGAATGTGTTCTTCGATTGATATTAATAACCTAAATAATCAAAGTTATCTTCATTAATTAATAATTATAGACCCCTCTATACATGAAATTGATTTATTTTAATCTTATTGTGTTCATTTATGGCCTTTTGGATGGATTTAAGTGGTTCAATTTTATTGTTTTGGAAGCATTTTCTTCCTTGGTTTTTATGATCAGCTTACTTATATTCTTGAATGGAATTTTGTTTGAAATTTGGTTAAACATACAGAATTGTTAACATATATTATTAACAACATTACATAGATATAAATTATCTTATAATTATTCTATTTATATACCATGAGGATGACTCATTAGATAAAATTTAATGATAAACCCTTGGATTAGCTTGGTGGTTTTGCACACAATGAATTTGTTTTGTATTAATATTTTATATTATGATTTTGGAAGGTTTTATAGAACATTTAATAAGGTAAAATAAGTATATTATGAGCTAGTTCAATCCTTAAAAAGGTTTCATGGCCATTCTTGAAGATATTAATTATAAACTGGTCGTCCTTGAATGTGATAAATTAACACATCTCAGATGGTATTTTCATTTTTAGTGTAAGAGGAGGGGGAAAAGAGAGATAATGATGAAATATTACATTAGAAAAATAAAATAAAATTTAATATATGGTACTATAATTATCATAGTATTTGGATTTGGGGAGGTGAGTAGAGAGAAACAAAAGGCTGGAACTTGTAAAAGAATTTGAAAGAAAAAGGGAGAGAGGTTCACCTCTTGAGTACTCCTCCATGAGAATATCCTTATGGCCTTTTTGACCTTTTGGTGAGACCAGAAGGTCATGTGTGTGGGATGAGGTCTTGGGAAGTTTATTTGGTAGAAATTAGGAAATGATAAAATCTAGAGTGTTGTGGGAGGAAGAGGGGTGAGTGGTTGTTTATATAGAGGAGGGGAGGAGGGTTTTCTTAATATTTTAATCATTTGTTTATTATTTCACCAAAGGCAAGAAATGATGATGATTTAATGACCAATAATAGTAATAATTTCATGTGATTTTGAACAAATGGTTTCTTACACAAGCCCTGATTCATGGAATAGTGTATTTGTCTCATAATTTATTTATACTGCAATTATCGTATTTTATTATTCACAAAAACATCTGGAATTTCAGAAAAATACATAAAAATAAACCTAACCATTCTTTGATGTGTAGAATCCAAAACTAAACTACAGTTTTCAAAAATAATAGTCTAAATATTAGAAATTTAATTTTTATATAAAATCATTATTTAATCGACAATTACCAACACTTAAAATATTCATCTTCATTTTTACGGTGCCTAAATTTTATTTATACTTTCATGGGTAAGTTTACCATTCATAAGGGTCATATTAATATTCATAAGTGTATGTTACTATTCATAATTATAAGTTACTTTTCACTAGAAATTAGGTTGATTCTATCAGACACCAAATATCACCATGATCGCAACTATGTATGTCCATTTTTCAAAATTCAAACAAAAGAAGTAGAAAATTAAAGTTTTATAGGTAGATTATGACTATCTACTAAAAAAAACCATGTGTTGTTCCATATAGACTCAATAACTCGTGAAATATAGGATATCTAATGAATTGAATGTATTTAAGAGAAACATACCACAAATTGTATTGGGTGTTATTTTATTCCAACCTTCAAAAATTTCGTGCATCAAATTTGTCATGCATAAAGCCCTTTAAAAATATGTGGGTGGTTCTTATTCATAACATCCTTAGGTTACCATGTTTATTCTTCTATTTTTCAGATTCTCCAAAGAGCCTTTACTAGTCGTGTTTTCTGATTTCTCAATACCTGCTCCCTTGTGTCAAGAATCATGATAGTCTCTTCACAGTATGAAAAATCCGGTTACAAAACTATTTCTTCATAATTGATTACATGCATTGGGTCTATCATTTATTTCTTTAACAAAAAAATGTGTAACACATTTTGAAATTTAGAGAAACTTGGTGGCATTTCCAAATGGTAATCTACATGTCCAATTCTTTCTAAAATTTCAAATGGTCCGATGTACCTAGGGCTCAGTTTTCTTTTCTTACCGAACCTTAAGATACCCATCCATAGAGATAAGTTTAGAAAGACATGATGTGATACTTGAAATTCAAAATCCATTCTCTGGTTTTCAGTATAACTATTTTTCATACTTTTCATTGCTTTAATATAGGCCGGAATTTTCATTAAATTTTTAGTTGTCTCTTCGTTAAATTCTGGGTCTAAATGTTTCCTCAGAAAAAGATCGTCCCAACATGTTGGACTTCAAGACCTCTTACCATATAATGCTTTATATGGTGCCATGTGAATGTTAGAATTGAAACTATTTTTGTAGGAAAATATACTAGAGAAAAGTATTTATCCCACATACCTTTAAAGTTATAACAATGTGATCTTAACATGTCTTTGGGTGTTTGAATAATCCTTTCAGAATGTCTATCGGTTTGGGGGTGATAAGTAGTACTTGTAAGAAGCTCAGTATGCAAGGCCTTCTAAAGAATTCTCTATATTTTGATGTAAATTGGAGATCTCAATCAGACACAATCGATAGAAGATCACCATTAAGTCTTAAAACTTTATTAATATAGTTTCCTTCTAGGATCTCAAGTGGTAAATCATCTCTTATAGGAAGGAAATGTTCTGATTTCATGAGATGATAAAAATTACCCGTATTGCATTATTCCTTGTAGGTGTCCTCTGTAGTCCTGTGAAAAAATCCATTATAATGACATCCCACTTCCATATTGGAATAGGTATAGGGTGCATATCCCACTAGGATGTTTTCTCTCATACTTAACTTGTTGAAAAAATGACACCTTGACACATAGTCATCAATTTCTCGCTTCATGTTATCCCACCAAAAATGTTCCTTCAGATCTCTATAAATATTAGTGCTACCAAGGTGTATTTAGAAATTTTAGCTATTAGCATCATCTAATAGTTCACCATTTAGCTTAGGTACTAGTGGAATTCATATACTCTTCCCAAATATAATAACTCCATCCACATACATGAAGTCTTTCAATCATTCATCCTAAATAGCTTTAATATTCTTTTGTAGTGTTTCATCAATATATTGAGTCCTTTTTATCTTCTATAGTAAATATGGTTTAGTATTTATTTGAAAGAGGAAAGATTTTCCCCTTCCATAACAATTCCTATATCCATATTTATTAGATCCATCAATATAAGATCTATGTAAATCCTTATTTGGGATAGAAGTCCATGATCATTCCTAGTTAATTCATCTTCCACCTTAGTTTCCTTTCCTATGTGATTATTATATTCAAAAATCATAATATTTTAGTAACTCGATCCATATCCTTTTCCTCAAGTTGAGTTCTTTCTGTGTAAAATTGGATTTCAAACTCTTGTGATCTAAATATATCTCACATATTTCACTATAGAGATAATGTCTCTATATTCTCACAGAAAAGATTACAGTTTCTAACTCAATATCATTAGTTAAGTAATTTGTCTCATTAGTCTTCCACTATTACAGTGTATAAGCAATAAATTTATCATTTTCCATAAGGATACAACCGATTCCATTCATTGATGAATCGTTGTATATCAAAAATCCATCATTTTTAGATAGTAGAGTCAAAATTGGAGCATTGTCCAAACTTCTTTTCAATTATTCAAATCATTTTGTACATTCATTCATCCATACAAACTTACCCCCTTTATGTGTGAGCTTGGTTAGCAGGTTAGTCAAAATGGAAAAATTCTTAATGAAATGCTGATAGAAACATGCTTTTCCAATAAAACTATGTTCCTCAGTATTGTCTGTCGTTGTGGGCATGTCTTGGATATCATTTTTCTTCACATGATCAAATAAGATTCCATCCTTAGAGACAATATGGACAGGAAAAGAAACTGATTGAAACAAAAATTCACACTATCAAAACTTCCAATAAAATTTATATCTTCTTAGAGTTTTCATAATAATCCTCAAGAGATTCTCATAGTCATTTTATATTTTGGATTATACTAGGATGTTGTCAATAAACACCACAAAAAGACATCATGATATTTCTTGAAAACTATAATCAATAGATCCATGAAAATAGAGGGTAAATTAGTCTGTCTAAAAGGCATCACTATAAACTCATGATGCCCATACCTGGTTTGAAAAGTTGTCTTTAGAATATATTCCTTCCTAACACACAACTGATGATATCAAGAAAAATGTTCAACCTTTTTGAAATATTGGGCTCCATGAAGTGGATCAAATAAATCATCAATTCGTGGTATAGGATACTTATTCCTTATTGTAATAGAATTGATTTCCCTAAAGTCGATGCATAGCTTCATTGATCCATCTTTTTCTTGACCAAAAGGATAAGGGATCCCCGTGGAGAAACACTATGTCAAATAAATTCTTTTTTCAATCAATTCCTCTAGGTTTTTCTTTAGATACACTAATTCCATAGTATCCATTCTATAGGGAGTCTTTGATTTTGGTATTGCACCAGGAATTAAATCAATAGAGAAATTAACTTCCCGCTCTAGGGGTTATCCAGGTAAATCCTCTAGAAATACATCAATGTATTCTTCCACAATAGGTATGTTTTCAATTTGAAAATTCCTTTCCTCGTTCATATATATTTTTTTTTCTTCCTCCAAAATAATTTCATTCAGTAGATATAATGGGGGGTTTTCATGATCAGAATCAAATGGAGAGGTGTCTACAATAAAGATAAGGGATTCCACACCATTCTTAAAAATTGTAACTTCTTTCTTCTTGTAACAGATCATCGCATCATAATTTGACAACCAATTAATTATGATAATTATATAAAAGTAAATAATTGGTATCATGATAAGATTATAAACTAAAGAACATTTATGGGTCATTAGGGGGAATGATTGACACATATTTGTTACAATGATACATCCCCTATGAATTTTTACTAACAAATCCTTTATTAAATCAAATTAGACATGTCTAATTTTATTGGAAAACTGTGAAGACATAAATGAATGCGATGATCCAGAATCTAATAAATAATTTGTTGTGTTTGAGGAAATTATTAAACTACCTACCACCACAAAATTAGAAACCTCAATCTACACAGTTTTAATCACATAAACTTTCCCTTTCTCGTGTGGTCTTTTCTGATGCAAATTTCCATGGCGCTTAGGACACACAATTTCATAGTGTCACATATCTCTACAATTGTAGAATTGAACATCATTGACTTGTATCTTCCCCTTGCATTCACAATACTGATGAACCTTTTCTCCACACTTATAGAAAACTCTCATACCTTTCAAGAATTTTCTAGGATGAATCTTTCCACAATTATCACATAATGGGAATTGCTTCATTCCCTTCTTCTTTATTAGTGCTCCATATTTTCTATGATTATTAGAAGGCCTCTTATTATCATGATTTCCCCTAAAAAAATTTGATCTTGAAAATTCCTTATCTATTTTGATGGAACTTAATACAATTTCATCATATAATGAAAATGTTTGAAAGGACACTTCTCTTTGAATACATGGATCAAGACCTTCAATGAAATGATCAATATTGTTCTTTGAATCGTGTATGTAATCTATATCATACCTAGATAATCATGTGAAGGTAGCCTCATATTCCACAACATTCTCTTATTCCCTTTTCTTTAGGATAAGTAATTTAAACATCATTTTAGTTTGTTGTTCCCGAGGGAAATATTTGTCGAAGAATATTTCATTAAAAGTGCTCTATTATATATCTTCAATTTTTCTTCCTCCGTGGTATTCTGGACCAAGGACCACCATTGATCAGCATCACCCTTGAGGCAATATTCTGTAAGTACTACCTTTTCATATTCATTTCATCTTAATGCTAGAAATATATTCTCATGGGACTTTATCCATTGCTCATCTACCACCAGACTAGTAGTCCCACTAAAAAATGGGGGCTTATACTACATGAAACGATGTAGTATAGGTATAACATGGTCATTTTTAATAGCTTGAGTAAGTTGACACAATATGGTCATGATATGATGTGCTCCAACATGGACTATATTTACTTTCTTAGTGGGTAATTACATACATTTCTTACGGGTATTGATTACCCTTCTTCCATTGGGCATCATCATTAAATAATGACATACACTAAATTAGGTCAAAGTTCATAATTTCTTACTAGAAAACCCTTAAGATAATCTGAACATTTATTCACAACTATTTTCATAATCTTAAAAATTGTCCATATTTACTTTTAAATCCTTCATAATGGTTTATTAAAAAATATGAATTATCCTATGAATATATTTCTAGAGTGTCAAACCAGGTTTGTAGTAAGGCATGTGGTCGTGTACCAGGATACACCAGGTCAAGCCAGAAACTCCTTGTTAGAGTTGTTACACCAAGGTATATATGTTCCAGAACCACATCCACATGTATTATCTAGATGGGGATGTATTTTCTTAGATGACCCACATATTTCCTACTTTACCAAAATTATAATATATTCTTCTACTATTATCCTCAAATCATGGTTAGGTTTATGTCCTCTAAAATATTTTTTCCTTAATCTAGTTTCCAATGTTTCTCCTAAACTTCTTTTGATACCAAATATAACACCCCAACCACAGAATCCCAAAGCTAGTGCATTACATATTACATTAGTATGATTAAAAGAAAATAATCCAGATTAAATGAATAGTTTAGTAGTCTCAAAGAAACTAGATACATACATGTAACTCATATTACATTGGGAAAGGTAGCAAAATACAATACATAACAAAAACTAATAAACTGCATCCATGAGAACTCAATAAATGGTATCCTCTTCATAATCTATTTAAGGTAAAAAATGAAAGGGGTGAGCTAGAATTCCTAGTAAGAGTTACAAATAGATGAAGAAAGAATCAGTAGTAATTGAATCATAATCAAATTGGCATAGTCAATATGACATGGTGAATAAATGAAAAACACATGCCATTAATAAACTGATAAAGAAACTGTATCCATAGATTTTGTAATAGTGGAAACCTCATGGATAATAACAACTGAAAATTAATAAATAGAAATCTTATTAATTGGAATTCATGTATTTGGAACATGATACTACTATACCATCGAAACAGTTTAAGTCTGTGGGTAGATACCTATCTAATTCTGTTTTGGAAACAAACTCGAAGGGTTTGTCGCCAACTGATTTGTCTCATGCAACCCATTGACGCATCGAGGGACTATAGCAGGCCCCTCCAATCACTACAAGTCCAAATAATTTATTTTACATAGATTTAATTCCAGTAAAATATTCATTCTTAATATTCATATAGAGTAGAGAATACGAATTCATCAATATTTCTATAGTTAAAACAACATTTTAACTAAACTCCGTATGTAAAATGGTATACATCTAGATAAAATAATCATATCCATGAATCCAGAATATGGATATATACTATATTTAAAATTTAAAATTAAAATGTATCCCAATGGGTTAGTAGGTAAACCACATAAGAATGATTATGTTAACAATACCAAGTAAATCATAATGAAATGGAAACTAAAACAAAGACCTTATAACATTGTAATCAATCGAGTTAATAATCATCAAAAGAATCACTAAATATAGTGATAATAAATAGAATCATGATTTTATATATCAACTAGCAGTAAAATTACACCATATACAAAAAATACGTGGCGAACAAAGGAAATATCATGGAAATAAAAGTGAGATGATAAATCCATTACCTTATGCCCGAATGTCTTATTCAATTGATATTAAGAACCAGAAAATTAAAATTTATATTCATTAATTAATAATTCCAGAATTGACTCTGCAAGTAATTTATTTTTTTCAACCTTACTATTTTCATTAATAGAAATTTTTATGGGTTTAATATGTTCAGTTTTATTGTTTTGGAAGCATTTTCTTCCTTGGGTTTCATGATCAGTTTACTTATATTTCTGATTGCAATTTCATTTGAAATGTTTTAAACAACAAAAATGGTTAACATATATTATCTCTTAAATAATAGAGATATAAAATATCTTATAGTCATTATGGTTATATACCATGAGGATGACTCATTATATAAATGTTAATGATAAATTCTTGGATTAATTTGGAGGTTTTGTGAACAATAAACTTGTTTTGTATTTATATTTTATATTATGAGTTTGTAAGGATTTAAAAAACATTTAATATGGTAAAATAAATATATTTTGATCTGTTTCAACCATGAAAAAAGTTTCATGACCATTCATGATGATTTTATTTTAAAACATGTTATCCTTGAATGTGATAAATTAACACATCACGGATGGTATTTAAATTTTAAGTGTAAGTGGAGGGGAAAAGAGAGATGATGAAGAAATATTCCATTATAATAATAAAATTACAGTTCATGTAATGTACTAGAATTTTCATAGTAATTAGATGTGGTGAGGTGAGGAGAGAGTGAAAAAGGAATAGAAGGTGTAAAAGGAGTTGAAAGAAAAAGGGAGACAGGTTCACCTATTGAGTACTCCTTGAAAATCTTCTTAAGGAATTTTTTTGGCCTTTTGGTGAGACAAGTAGGTCTTGGATTTGGGGGAGGGGTTTGGGAATTGTATTTCATAGAACATAGGGAAGGATCAGTGCTTGAGTGGTGTGGGAGGAAGAAGGGGTGAGGGGTGGTTTATATAGTTAAATGGAGGAGGGTTTTCTTAATATTTTAATTATTTGTTTTTTATTTTTCCTTAAGACGAGAAAGAGTGATAATTCCATGACAAAAAGTTGTTATACATGCATTGATGTCAAACTAATGGCTTCTTACAATAGCCATGATGAAGTTAATAGAGTATTTATCTCATAATTTATTTATACCATAATTATCGTATTTTACTATACACCAAAAACTCAAGTATTTCATAAGAATACAAAAAAATTACCCTAACCATTTTTTTATGTGAATAATCCAAAAATGAAGTCCATTTTTCGAAAATAATTTTCTAAATATGGGAAATTTAATTTTTAATTAAAATAATTATTTATTTAACAAATACCAACACTTAAAATATTCAACTTCAATTTTATGGTGCATAATTTTTATTTATACTTTCATGGTTAAGGTTACTATTCATAATGATCATATAACAATTCATAAATTTAAGTTACTATTCATAAGGATGGGTGACTATTCAATAAAAATTAAGTTGATTCTATCAGACTCCGAATATCACCCAAATCAGAATCATGTATATCCGCCTTCCAAAATTCATGGAACATAAGTGGAAAATTTATGTTTAATGGCTAGGTTATGACTATATCTGATAAATAACCATGTGTTATTTCATAGATACTCAGTGCTTTATGAAATATAGGTTATCTAATTAATTGAATGTATTTAAGAGAAACATACCATAAAATGTTTGGGGTGTTATCGAAATCATCCTCATTTTTTATGCTTGATTTTTAAGATAAAATTAATTATTTGGATCATGAAATTATAAGTGGCATGAAATTAGGGTGTGATGCACAAGAAAAAGTAGCACACAAGTTGTTTTATACGCAGTAGCAGGAAGTTGCGTTCATGTAGTGTGTTTCGTGGAAGCCATATGTGGTACAAAAGTTGTGATTTTCACACAGGGGTGGCATGCAAGTAATGAGTGGTGTGTAAGAAGGGTGGCACACATGTAGGGAGGCACGAAAGTAGGGATTGGTGTTTAAGTTTTTTGGGTCGGGAGGTTCTTACCATCTTTTGAATGTGCAAGAGAATAATTTTTTTGAAAGTTCAAATTTGTGGAAGTGGGTGAAATAGCAGCATAACATTGTATTACCAACTTTGTGCTAAGAGGGAGCACACACACTATTGGATTTTTGCATAGTGTTACACAAGTGTAAGGGAATACATTAATCATTGTATTACACACAAAAGGATTATGTTCCAATGTATTGTGTGATATTGGATAGTTTCCAAACTATACCAAGGACATAGTTACTCTTTTTGAGTAGTGAAATTTGTGAATTATTGTGTTCCAATGGAAGTGTGTTTCAATTTATTTTAGTATGGTAATACATATTAAATTGGATTCAAATGTTTCTTCATTTTAAAGGAAACGTAAAAGAAAAAGATATCACTGATTCGCACCATCCCCCTCTTAGTGATACTTGAATCCTGACTAGGAATCTACATTAATCACCTATAAACTTTACTTAGTCATAATTTTATATAATAAATAAATATATCATGGTATCATAAATAATACTACTTAAAATTTGAGTTTCTTATGTAACATTAGCAAGTTCTTCTTCCACAACTCTTTGTGGAACTGACTAAAATTCCAAATCAATAACAGTTTTTATGTGTTGGTCTTGAAATTATATAATTTCAAAATTTATCCCACTTACTCTATGATTTATATTATTCTCTTCATGGAAAACACCATGTAGGTATTGAAACACATTGTGTTCAAAAATATTATATAAATATTATCTCATATTTTCATTAGGATGACCAATATGTAAGTATTTGTATAACATAGTGAATGTCAAATCAAAATTCAATCATCATATAATATCATTTCAACCCCAAATATGTATATAATAAAAAATCGGATTCTTATGATACCACATATAATTTTGTTTATTGATGAAAACTTTTGATGGAGGGTGATTATGTATGAATACATTAGTTTATAATTAATATCTCCAAAACATAACCAGAATCTCACACTAACTCATCATCGACTGAACCTTCTCTAACCAGGCATGATTCCTCTTCTTAGACACATAATTACATTGTGGTGTTCTATGTGGGGTAAGTTGTGGAATAATTCTACGATATCCAATATAACCAAAAAATTCCAAGATAATGTATTTACCACCCAAATCTAAACATGGAATCTACTTGATTTTTCCCATATCATTTTGTAAATATTTTTAAAACATTTTAAACATTTATAAACTTGTATACATGTGTATCATCAAAAATTAATAAAAATATTGACTAAATTCATTAGAAAATGTAAATAATTACTCTAACTCACCACTTTTATCTGTAATAGTTAACCCACATACATCACCATATATGAGATCCAATAGTCCACTATCCATTTCACCATTTCCTCTAAAATATGGTTTGTTCATTTTTTCTAACAAAAAGGATTCATAATTATCAAGAAGCTCATAATCAAATGTGTCCAAAAATCTATCTTTGTAGAGTATTTGGTTGTATTTCTCATTTATATATCTGAGGAGAAAATTGAAAATTTATTATGGTTAGAATCAACCTTATCATTATTATTATGAATTTTATAGATACAAATATTTGTTTCTAAAATGTATAATACATTAATAATATATTTAATTCAATAAAAAACTTCATTTTATATATAGAAAAACTCATATTCATAATAATAAATGAAAATCCCATATTATATAAATAAGATATAGAAATAAAATTGAAGTTTATCAAGGAAACATGAAAACTATTATATAATTATAAAACTAATCCCCAAGGCATGCCAAGATCATAGGTTACTACCTCCAATTCAGTAACTCTTGATCCATTTCAAAAACAAAGATCTACTTTACCATTCGTTAACTCCCTCCTATCGTTGAGCTTATGTTAATCATAAAAAATGTTCAATGAACACCTAATATCTAATATAAATTTGTGGAAGTTAGATAAATTGATATTTATAACATTCTCATTCTTGTACTCGGAATGGTTCTCTCATAGAATACATCTAAACCATAGATACTAATCTTGAACTATTTTATAGGCTATACCAAGAAGAGATTTCAAAATGATATACCTGATGCATTTTATAATCTACATTGAAGACATAACCATGTGTGAGTATCGTGTTGTATACCATTTCATCAAGTAATTTTAATAAAATTAATCCTACCAAAATGGTTCACCCCACACATCATATCAATTTAGTCATCTAAGATCTATATTTCACAAAGTAATGAGTTACTTAGAGAATTTATCTTCCCATATAGTTATTTAGGGATTCCATTATTTGAATAATATAATATATGACTTATGGGTAGTTGGGAACATAACTGATTTCCCAATATATCATATTGATAAACATAACTATATTCCTTTGGTATACTAACCATTAGAGTTTCTAATCTGAGTGTAACTGATTCACCCATCACAAGGTTTCATATCAAGATATTGTTTTTTCCAAGTGTAAAATAATGGTTGCCTGGGGTTGTCTCATTTGACGAGTCTTTTCATTCAATTCCTTCACTAAATATTCCAATTACTTATTATAATTTTTTATTTTTTATATACATGAAAAAAACTAAAAATGAAAGATTGTAAAAGGAATGTAATCGAATAGGAAAAAATGTGCAATATAAAAAGCCAATATAATGAATGAGGATAGAAGAAAGGAATTACTCCCAAGATAGTTTCCCTGAGTTGACCATCATTGTCTAATTCATAATCCAATAACCAAACAATGATCATACACCATCATTTTTTAAACCTATACTTATTAAGTTATAAATATATACTTTACCAAACAATTACTGAGTAAATTTCACATTGGCATCCCCCTTGGTTAGAAATTTAAAGAGATCCTCAATTGATAGAACCCTTTAACCCAACTTTTAGTTATGAAATCATACGCATTTATCACATAACCATAAAGGACCCATCACACACTCAGATTATTAAGTAAAGTGAGGGGGATATTATCAGAGAGAAAGTGTATCTGAATAAAATGAATGTAAGGACACATTGTCACCATACCCAACTACTATTTTTCCTCAGAATAACTAAGAGCATATAATTAAAAATTTAACATGAATAAACAAGGACTCAGTTTAATCCCTAGATTCTTTCTGTAGGATATCCCTCGAGTTAGTTTATAACTATAATCAAGTGTATATATCATAGTGATAAATAAGAAGAAAATTATAAGAGAGAGATATATAGAGAAAAATAAAACACTTTTATTATAATACATAGAATTAAAATTATAAAATAAAAAAAATGTACAAAACCGTAAACTATTATATCAAACAATGAATATAGTGAGAAGAATTAGATATCTTAAAATAAAGTTAGACTAATTTAAATATGAAATATAATGAACCAGTGGAGGTGGACAAGTGCATAGGGAAATATCCGCATGCACAGGGCTTGGGCAGTCACATTTTAGAGATGGAAGAAATCATGATATTCTCACTCTTTAAATTCTTACCAAAGTATTAAATTATCCCATATGATCTTTTTATTTTTACATATATAGGGTGTTCATGAAAATTAATTTTATGTATTAAAAAATGTATCTTTCATATTCAAATGTAATAGTCCTCACATTGAAAATTATGCACATTATGTAACTTCAAAAAAATAATTTTTTGGTAATCTTTAATTAAAAATACTTAGGATTTTATGCATGCTTTAGAGATTTGAAAATTACAATCCTCTACTATAGCTTGCATTAAAATATAGAGCTTGGAATTATTTTACATCCCATAAATTTGAATTATTTTTCTCAACAACATCAGGATAAATCTTACATATTCATTTTTGTACCATACATAAGTTTAGTTTCCCTTCACATGAAAACCAGTAAAAATATAAATTAATATATATTTTTTTGAATTATGTCAAAAAATAAATAAAATAATTAAAAATATTGAATAAATATATTTTCAAAATATTTCTAGATTATACCCATTAACAAAAAATATGATAATTACCCATAATACATTAAAACTGGTGTGATATAATCATTAGATTTCAAAGTAAAAATAATGAAAATATAATCACTGTTAATAAAAAAAGGAAAAACCAATAATTAGGAACTTAACCATTAGGGTCACATAATAACATTCTTTTCAAACAAAAGGTAACCAGTAACCACTTAACCAATAGGGTCACCCACATTAAATAACTCTGATCCTTACCTGTGTTGCTTTAGAAATAATTTAACATAGAATTTTAGGGGTTTTCATTAAATGCCTCACCAATTTGATACTAATTATATGTATATTAAATCTTTAACTATTAAATCACATTAAATATTTATAATTTCAGGTTTAATTCCATTATTTATGAATTATTCTAATTATTGTTTTTTGGAATCCCAATTTCATTCCCAAACTATTTATTTTCACACCATATTAATTTTTAACTATTTGAAAAACTCATAGTTTGTGTAAATAAAAAAACAAGTGAAGTTTAACCTATTCACACATATCCAGATGAAAATTATTAATAAGGTATATGAAGTTATCAGGTAATTTTTTTGAAATATTGAAGATCAAAAACATTTACATGAGTAATCCTAGAGCCATAGATAGCCATCCCCCAACATTCATGAATGAAGCATAAGCCTCCAGGCCAGTGCAAAGTCTACCCAAAGTCCCTCTACCCCGAGATACATTAAAGAAAATTTAAATTCATCTTAATTCTAAAAACATACACAAAGAGATATATATATATATACTATATTTAAAAAATAAATTAAAACTAATAATATTAATTAAAAACTAATATTTAGGTAGATGAATACTGAATCTAATGTTATCATTCCTAGCATGTAATTCCTAGAAATGAAAATTCATAAAAATAAATTTAACATATATTTTAAATCATGTATAATATCCACATTTCAGAGGAAATTTAAAAATATTAATATTAAGGAGGATTAAACAACTAAATAAACTTTTTTTATTTTTTAAACATGATATATAATTGTAAACATTTAATATTTTATTTAAAATTGAAAATATCTTATTTAAAATTATTGAAAATTATCATTTATAATGAAATTATGAACTATATATAATATTCTATTAAATATTATATTTATAAATTTTAGGTTATATCATATTTTACATTATGTTGGAGATGTTATCTATCAAAATATATGGTTCCTACGATAAGAAATGTAATGAAAAGGATAAAGCTTTATGCATAGAATATGGTTTTACATATGTATGATTTTTTCATACGTAAGAGTTTTTTCCATAAAAGTTAAAAATCGTAAAATTTTCAAAAATTTCATAGATATTGAAAAATATCTCATATACAAAGATAAATCCAAATTTTTATAAAACATAATTACCTTATGAATAAGTAAATATCTTATATAGAGAGGAAAGATGTTATCTTTCACTATATATCCACTTTAAAAGAAAGGTAAATATCATAAATATAAATCCATATTTGATGATATATAATATCTTTATTATTATAACAAGACATTATGTTTCTGTAAAGGATATATTTCAGTTATAGCCTAAAATATCACATATCATAGATTATAGAATGAAACAAAACCATAGGTTTCAATTTTTCACAAAATACCTCATATACTACTAATATCCCATGATAAGAAAAAATAACAATTATGATTCCAAATATTATAAAAAAATTGATCTAATGGATGATATTATTCCCAACAATATTGTATTTTATGACATGGATCAAGCATAACTAATTAGTTTTATAGGATCATCATATGATTTTTGTAGAGAAAGAAACTCATTTAAAGTGCCTAATCTAACACAAACATAACCAGTATGTTAAAATTAAAAACATAAATTTGGAGTATTCCGTAATTTATATTTGATCTATCTCAATAAAACAAAATTTATTCCACTATATTGGGATCACTGAGTAAAATTTGAATGATTCTACCCTCCACAGTTGGTAAACCAAATATGCTTATCCTTGTTTGTAACAAGAGGACCCTAAAATACCAATGGAGTTTTTGTGACTTATTTGAAAAGATAAATGATGAAAAATGAGGAACATATATTTTTATATGGCATGTAACCATCATCTTACCACCAATATGGGGATCAAATCACATATGTAGAATCACATAATTAAATGAAGATAGTTGAGTGTCAGTTTCTAACTCTTAATAGAAAAAATATCTTATAGTTACTTATACCCATGGGATATATATAATCGTTGAATGTATAAATGATTATACCATGATTTCATATCAATTAATTATTAAACAAATAAAATTATAAATAAAGTAAAACTTTTGGGTAAATTTTTTAGTGGACAAGAACATGCTACCAAATATCACTTATTTATCATAAATTATGATATACGCCATCCATGTGCTACGAAAAAAGAATTATAAATCCCATATCATTGGTTAAAACTCAGGGTTTATCATATAATATGATATACCCATTTAAGGGAATTTATAATAAATTACATAGATTAAAAAGAATTTTTGGTGCCTAATAATTCCTTATAATTTTTTGGAAAAGAATACTTTTACAGGACAAGATAATTTGTGTGTTATTATTTATCTCATTAATTTTAATGTGTGGTAGGAACATGAATTGGGATAGTTAAATCCAACACTAGTTTTTTTAGGCTTGTGGAAAGATCAATCTCTTATCTCGTAGGAGTGATTGAAGAGTTTTAGTGAGAATTATAAAGATAATATTGAATTTAATCCTTTTAATTCTTGACATGGAAACCAAAAAATAGGATCCAGTAATACTTCATCGACCATTTGAAACAATAGTAATTTCACCAATTCATGTTCCACAAGAAAAAATGACCTCCAAAGTGTAAGAGTATAATGATATTCATAATTTATTTCATGATTTTAGTTATCCAAAATTCCCATATAACTATTTTTCTATTGAGTTTGTTTCTATATAAGTTAACTATCAATTAAAATATCAAAAAATAATGGAGTTATAAGAGGAAGATAAAATATGTAATGGAATTAAAATTAAAAAATAGGTTAAGGAAGTGAAATTATAAATTAGTCAAGTTAGTTTTCGAGGAAATATTTTTATTAAATGAAGTAAGGAATTGGGTTAAGTAAAGAATGTGTTGATTTTATTTGTGGAAGATAAATATTCTATACAGTTAAAAAACATACTACCCAAACTAAAGTATGAAAATTTTGTTGATGAAAATACCTTAATAGTAATTGTTTCTTATGATTTATAGAAACATTAAGATGAAAATTTATTAGAGGTTTTAAGTAAATATAATACAAACATTTCATGGAAAATATATAAAATCGGATAGATAGTTCATGTTTTATTCTTATATAAAATTTTAATGGTAAAATATATCAAACCCAATGTTGTATTCCAAAGAATATTGAATCCAAATATGAATGAAGTTGTAAGGGATGAAATTTTCAAAAATCTTGATTTTATAATAATATATACAATATTATATATTGAATTGGTTATTATAACTCATATTGTTCCAAATAAATGTGAAATTCATGTGGTTATAAATTAAAATAACCAAAATTTCTCCATAAGGACAGTTACGGGATAGAGGGTGTATATATTATAAAAAACTCAAGCAAAAATTGTGGAAAATAATTCCCTTCTACCTTTTATTGATTAAATTATTTAAATAATTTTTTTAATATCAGTATATAATAATTATATAATCAAGTTCAAATTAATCCAATATTTTTATTTGTGTTTTGTAGTGCTCTATCCACATTCCAATGGTTCGTGGTGTTAATTTTTTCTAGAATGGAGGAAATAAAAATTCAAATAATCATAGATAATTTCTTTTTAATTGTATTTTTATTTGTTTAGTTCTTCGATAATATTTATAATGTACTTGAAAGATATAAATAAACAAAACTAGTATTAAATTTGGATATATTTCATTTCTTGGTGAGAGAAGGTACTATGTCTAGGCATAAAATATTTGAATATAGGATTAATATAGAAAAATAAAAAATAAAAGTAATATACACACTAAATCCACAAAAAATATTAAATGTGGTGAGTAGTTTTCTGAATAATCTAGAATTTTATAGAGTATTAATGAAGGATTATTCAATTATTAATGTAACACTATGAATAATTTTGGTGAAGGAAGTAATTACTGACTATAAAAAAAGTACCTAAATTATTTTTGACTAATTGAATAATGAGTTAATTTTTGCTCCATTTATCATATCAATTGAGTTGGAGTTTTTATTTGAAAAAAGGTGTGATGCAAGTGATTTTTCGTACGTTCAACACTGTGATTGGAAAGGGAAGTAATAATATGTAATTTTATTTACTATAAAATTACTAAATTGATCTCCAAAAAATTAAACTACTGTAGAGAAATAAATGTTGGTAGTTGTGTATGAAATGGAGAAATTTAGGCTATATTTTATTGGTAGTATGGTTATAGTCTACACATATTATTTTTATTTTTAATATTTATTCTTAAAGAAGGAATTCAAACTATGGTTTACAAGATGTCTACATATCCATCAATAATTTGATACTAAAATTGAAGACAATAATCAAGAAATAAACAAATGTAAAATCATTTTTCTGGACATAAAGATTCATATAATATAATTTTTTGTCCAATTATGGAAGAATTACCTCATGATAATTTGTTTTCAATCATAACAAAATGTTAAGATGGTGATTAAAAATTTATATTTACCATATAATCGGTATTATTTATAATTCACCTTCTTTGAATGAGAAGAAAAGTTTAAAGGATTATGTAAAGTATTATTTATTAGAAGAATAGTTTTTATTGAAGAGATGAACTGATGGAATAATAATAAAGTGTGTTCTAAAAGAATAAGTACTCACGATTTTGAATCATTTTCATTCAATTCCGCGTGGTTGGTATTATGTGAATGATAAACTATTATTAAAGTATTTAAAAGTGAATTATATCATAAAATTATTTAGAAGGATTCCACAGAATATATAAAATTCCATGACCATTATCATTGGTTTCTAAACATATAGATAATATATAAAATTCTTCAAAATGAAACAATTGAGATATAAGTTTTTTATGTTTGGGGATTGGATTTCATGGTTAAATTTCAAAAATATCCTGGAAATGAATATGTAATTGATATAATTAAAAATGTGTTAAAGTGGTTTTATGAAAATTAATTTACCATAAAACATGGGTAATTATATATTCATGTTTTTGAAAAAAAAACTATTTCATAGATATGGAGCACTTATATCCATCATAAGTGACAATAGATTATATTATCAAAATAGTACATTTAGAAAATCATGGAGAAATGTGGTTATGAAAATATGAAAATAATTAACTATCACTCATATACTGTTGAGCATGATAATAATTTTAACTAGGCATTAATGGGGATTCTTGAGAATATATTTTTTAATTAAAAAAGGATTTATCAATAAAGAATTATGATTTTTATGTTTTTATAATAAATTATTTATGTCTCCAACATAGATGTATCACTATAGGGTAGTATTTTGAAAATAATTCGACTTATCAGTTGATATTGAATATTATAAAACCTTGAGATTTTATAACATATTTCTCATTCAGTAAATTCTAGGATTTCGATAGCTTTCTTATCACCCAACACTGAGCATAAAACAAACTTTGATATATTGTTTTTTAAATATTACATGTATAACATATGCATTACATTTTTGAAGGTGAATTGGAATAAACAAATATTAAATTTATATAAAATAGTTATACTCTATAAAAAATTTATTTTTTAATTTATAAGAAATAATCACTCACTTTTTTAATAAAGAAATTTAATTCTTTAAAAATGATTTTTCTTTAAAATGATTTTTATTTATTTTTGTGAAAATTATTAAAATTAATTTAAACCACTTCTTATAATATTATTTTATAAATATTATATCCTTTTTAAAATCAGAATATCAAAAATAACTTAGAGTGAAATCTTTTTATTTTTCTAAACATATTGATTTTCCGATGAATAATGAAATTTTTTTTTTGTAAAATAATAATTTCTTTTCACTAAAAATTACCTTTATGATTTTAATTTAGTATAAAATAAATATACCTTTAATTAATTTAGAAACAATTTATTAATTCAACAGGATTCGTCATTATAGTTTGTTTTAGTATAAGTTCATTTTTAGAATTAAAAACACATTTTTCTAAAAAACTATTTTTCACCACATTTTATGAATTTCTATTAAATCAATTTTATTTAAATTACTGGAATTTATTTAAATAAAATTTAATAATATTTTGGGATAATAAGTTTAAATTTATCTTATAAGGTATTTTTTATATTTTTCTAAAGAAGTATATTTTTTAGTAAATAGTAGAAAATGCAATTTTTATGAAATACATCATTTTTAATGATATCTATAAGACATAAATATCATATAAAAATTTATTAATATTATATATGAGTAATTTATGATATTATAATAAAATTTTCTTACAAATTATTTCAAAAAATATAAATTATAATTAACTTCCTGATAAATATGAAAATTATTTTCAGTCGCGATACACTTCTTTCACAACAATAGAAAAGTTATATTTGATGACTTAAAGATAATATTTGGGAAGAAAGATGTATTTTATATAATTTTTAAATACATAATAAGTATTATATATAATTTTTATAGATATATAGTATATTTTCAATTATGTGAAATGTGATGTATCAAAATACTTTTGTAATGTGTATGCAAGGCTAGAATAGTCAAAATAATATATTAAATAATTTTTCATGAAATATATGTGAGAAAATATAAATATAGAATGAATATAAATTTTATATTGAACTTATTTTTTAATTTTTTTAATTTTTATTTATGTTATGATTTCTCTAAATGCATACACAAAACTAACATGGTGCTTATCCAAGCAGTATAATATTTAAAGTAAATTATTTTATAAACAAAAAAGTAATATTTTTGTATGAATTATGGTGTAACATTAATTTTATAGTTAATGATTATGTATAACTTATGGTAAAAGATTTTATATTAGAATTCATATTTTATATTGATGTATTTAATGTCTAATTAAATTTATAATATCAAAAATGACATTAATGATATTTTATAAAAAAATATTTTATTAAATTATTTAATATAAAAAAATCAAGGAAAATAAAAATTAGGATGAAAATGGATAAAATTTAATCCATTTTATACTTATAATCCATTTTTTTCTTTTTAGTAAAATCGTAACCCTTTAAAATTGAAAATATTGTTACCACAGTTAAGGTGAAAATTAATTACAGGGTTAAACTGAAAGATAATATTTAAAATATAACAAAAACCTATCTAGATATATTTTGAACTGATTTCAAACATATCCAATATTATTTTATAAAATATTTCCACTTTGTTCCGTTATTATTCGAGTATTTCCTTTATATTTTTTATGGAACGGAAAAATAAAAATTGTCACTCTCTTGACGTTAATATCTCTAAACATTTTCCATAAGTCTAAAAACATGGATAATTTGAATTATAAAAGTTTTTTTTGAAATATAAATTAATATTCATATCATGTTAATTTATTTTTAAATACTATTGATGGAATATTTACCTTAATTTAATATGGAATTCCAATACAATATTTGATCAAATAATAAAAAAAATAAAAAAAATGGTATTAAAAAATTTAAAAGTAATACAATCTGTATGAATAATTATATTACACAATTTTTTTAACATAAAACATATTATTGATTTTTTAAAGATTTATATTCAAATTAAATGACTATATTTATGAAATTAAAGTCAAAATAAATGAATAGTTTCAAAATTTGCATTAAATATATTTTAAAATAAAGAATATTTTATTAAATTATATAAATTTATAATAATTATTAATTTGAACAATTTAATGAAATATAGTTGAGAATATAATACATGGTCTTTTTACGTGTCACTTTTCATTTTATGGTAACATTCTTGGCCCTTATATTGTAGAAAACATTGAAATTGTGGTGATTTTCAAATGCGTTAACATGGGGTTAAAACAAATAGATAAGTGTTAAAACATCCCCTAAACATAACTAAACATTATTTTATGTGATTATTATGACTTATCATTAATCTATTTTCTATAGATATCAATTTTTAGACACATTATAATAAAAAATAATTTATATTAATTTAATACTTTAAGTAATTTTAATAGTGCCTCTATCCTCACTTATAAAAAGGAACCACTTCTCATCTCTTCCTCACATCATTTATACCTTATATGTTGCCTAATACCTACATTAAAACCGTTCTACCATTCTTACCCATGTCTTATAACTTCTAGTCTCAAAACAATACCATCATGTCAAGGCTAAAGGTGTATTCCAAAATAGGTTTCTCAGTGAAGAGTTATAACTCTTCATAAAGGGATTTCAATTTTTTCACCCTTCACCACTTATATGTATATGGTATCCATTATAAAATAATTAATTAAGTGTATTTATTATACCAAATTTTAATTATGATGATAGAGAATCCATTATCCACATATTTTCTATGATATAGGAACTGAGAACCTCACTCGTGCATACATGTGCACTACCACATACATGAACCCATGCGTTTCATTTTTCAAAACCACATAACATTGATGGTTATAATTATAGAATTACTAAATTTAAATGATAATATTATATTATTAATGTTCTTTAAAGTAAATTATTATTTACATTTCATTATTCTATCCATCTAAAAATGGAAACATCACTTTTGAATATGTAAGGACTATCATCCCAAAAAAGTGATGCAAATCATTTTCAATCAACACTTTATATGAATAGTTATAAAATTATATATATTTGTTAAATATTAAACTCTTGAAATTATTCAAATTATCTAAATTAATAAAGTATGACAAATGTATATGTATTGGGACTGCTGAAACAAAACATTCTTGAAAAATAAAGCAGTTATCTCCCGAAACAGTGATTTTAATAAAGAATTATTCACCTTGGCTGGGAATATTTTTCTTCCACATAACACCACTAAGATTTTATGTTATCTTTATCTTCATATAAATTTATTTAATTTGATATAATAAAATACATTAAAACCCGAATCGAGATGAACCTCTATATAGTACATCGTTATAATATAGACATTAAAATTATTAGTTCAAATAGGAATAACCACATTATGAATAAATATATAAATATTCAACTCAATTAAAATGTTTTGATTAATTATTCAGAAATAATAAAACTTATTTTCAGTAAATTCATTTTATTCTTAAAAAGTTGATTTATAAAATTTATTTATTTATTTTTATGAAAAAATATTATAATTGTTGTAACATCCAAGGTAAATAAATAATACAAAATTTTCATTTTTATTAATATTTTTGAGTTAAATATTAATTTTACATTAAAGGGGATTCTATGTTCGATGGAATACCTGACACACAATAATGGGTTTCTCTGAAACCTCATGTTGCACACAAGGCTGAGTCATACTAAAAAATAACAATATAATATTATTTTAAATAGTAGTTAATGCCTAGTCATTCTATTGGTGGAAATGAACAGAACTAACTACGATAGGAATACACATGTTTTTTAATTTTTTTTACATTTATCCTATAATATTTAGGGGATTAAAATAATATTTAATCCAATTTTAAGCATAAATACTCAAAGGCTTTTAAATAGGTCGTTTACCACCT
This sequence comes from Viscum album, assembly GCA_963277665.1. Classification (NCBI taxonomy): domain Eukaryota; kingdom Viridiplantae; phylum Streptophyta; class Magnoliopsida; order Santalales; family Viscaceae; genus Viscum; species Viscum album. Next base: position 475,054,399 of record OY728151.1, read on the forward strand.
TTTGATGGAAAACCCATTTTAAATCTAATTTTTTTTACTTTTAAATATTCCATTTTACAAAAAAAAACTTATTTATAATAGGGATGTAAATATTTACTTTGGGTAAATTTTTGGGGTTTTTATGATAAAGTTATTTTTTTATGAATAGGGAAAAATAATTCATTTTAATTCAAAATTATGTTTTAATCTAATTTATTTATATATTTATATTGTTATTTTTATTAGTTTTAAAGTGTGATTGGATTGTATTTTTACCATTTAATTTAATTTTTGTCATTTAATGTAATTTAACTTTTAAAATGAACATAAAAAAGTCTCAATATTTCGATAGTTATTGTTTATTAAAATCACACTTTTTGTTTGGAAAATTTGAATTGATTTAATATTAATTTTTGAAACTTATGTGTTTTCATTTTGGAAAAAATGAATTCCATATTTGGAATCAGAAGGTCCATATTTTTTAAATAGGTAGACTTTATTTATAGACATTATGAATATTTACTTCAGCAAATATTTTATTTACCACAGTTAAAGGGTAAATCTAGTAAAATAAGAGTAAAAATAATATTATAAAAATATTAAATTACCCTTAAAATTGTCCTAACCCTATAATATGAGATATTTCCGACCAAGAGAATACTTGGGTAGATTTTGGGACTCTATGGAGCCACTTGGGAATGATAATGACATTTTATATTAATTAATTTAAAGTAAGGACAAAAATACCAAAAACATATATCTTTTAGTAAAAAAACTTTATATGGGGTTATATGTGTGATATATTTGAATATAAATATTTTTTTGAAATATAAAAAGATTTAATACCTCATCATATTTTATTTATAATTTTTAAAAATTAAATAAATAATCATAATTATGACACAATGGTGATGTAGTAATTGCAGCATTAAGAAAGGATTCAAAGAAATGATATTTTAAATATTAAAATAAATTTATTTTGAAACTTTTTATGTCATCCACGATTTTTAGGAATAATTATGACTTGTTATATATAAATTAATGAAATGTTTTAGAACGAATCATGTTGTTATATATTTTTTAAAAGTCCTGATATGAATAATTTATAAATTGACATAATTGAGTTTTTAAAACATTTAATATTTTATTAATTGATAAAATAATCCTAAAACTCTAATATTTAACCAAATTACTTATATAATTTTACCAATGTATTAAATTTTATTTTTTAGGTATCTTAGAACTATATTGTAAATATATAATTCATATAGTTTGAATATATAAGAGGACATGGTAAAAGTTAAATAAGTTAACAAAGGGTAAAATAAAAATGATAAAGATTAAAAAAATATCAAAAACCTATCCAATTATTTTGTATGATTTTATTTCGACTAATATTTCACTTATATTCAAATTAAATTTTTTTTTGACCTTTTGAAACCAAAAATCAGTTTATAATTAAATAATACATTCAAACTTTCCTAAAGAGTCCCTCCTTCCTCTTATAAAAGGCAACCACCTCTAGCACATTACTAACACCTCACAAGTCCCTTGGCTCATCCATAAACTACTAAAAGAAGATCCCACCATCTCTATATTCATCCTAAGAACCTTCCCTTAGGTATAAGGCAATTCAAGAATGCCTTTTGGTTCAAACCAAAGGGAGTTACCCAATTTAAAGGTAATGACTTTTCGCAAGTTCTTTTCTCTTATTTTCCACCTCCAACCCCATAAAAACTCTTTATTCCATTATTTTATAACCAAAACAGTATCCTCTTTATAATAATATGTTTTTATGATAAGTATTAGAACTAAACTTCCACACACCACCATCTAATGAATACAAACATATTGTTTCTGTGGACGGTGAACTACTACCTCACGAAACAAAGATTGTTCAATTATCTCTTACCGCCTCTCGTGGTGGCCATTATTAAGGCACTTTATTTATATGTGATATATAATATATTTATATTTTATCTTCGATTCTGTATTTTTTATTTATAGCATACATTATGGTTTCCATAATGGGTAAATATGATAATTTCATTTGAGGAAGTGCGGACTATCGCCCCCACAAAATGATATGACTCGTTCACGCCACACATGGAACATATAAAGGATGTAATTATAAAAATAATATATTATACTATACTGGAATAATAATATAATTATTTATCATTATTTTTTCATTCCATTATATATGAAATATAAATGAAAGTAGCGTTCATGGGTACGTACGGCTTACCATCTCCATGAACGGTGCATTTCATTTATTATCTCCAAATGTTATGTATTGTTATCAATACATATATATAATATATATATATATATGAAATATATGATATATAAATCATTAATATCAGTTTAGAGATAATGTACTTTTGACCACATAAACAACTTATAGATATAAGTAGTTCATTTTTGACTCAAGTACCAAATATCGACAAAATGACTGTCATTAACTTGAATGATTTTGTAATGTTTATAATGTGGTAATAAGTGAGTATTTTCTCTGTGAATAGTTTTACTAAATGACAAAAATAATGTTTCTTTTTAACATATGCGGTGAAAATGACTTCTCTTCCACCGCGAGCATTATATGATATTTTGCTTCATCAACAAGCCGTAGTATTTTTAAATGAAAAATAAATACCATATACTCTTTTTACGTATTTTGGTTTTGAAAATGGTTTTGATAATGGATTGGTTATTTTAATATATTAAATGATATATTTTTATTAAAATGTTGAAATGTAATCTTTCTTTAGGTTTGTTATATGTTTTATGAATATGTTATAGTTCGTTGGCATTGTTTACGTATATGGGTAGTTCTGTGATAAAACTAGGGAAGGTGAGCCTGAGATAGCTCTCAAATGCATTGGGTAACATGAAAAAGGTAAAAATAAATTTTTCTCCTATGAGATTTATGGAATATACTATGATGGGAATTACAAATGTAACTCCATACGTAGCTGCGAAAGCTAAAACGTAAGTATGTTATTGATGTCATAATTTACCATTATGATTTATGATTTCTGTTTGTATTTCATAAATATTTTGATCTTGTGTGGTATGTTAATGATTGAAAAGTATGATTACATTGACTTGTATGTATTTATGGAAAAATGTTTTCTTTCCTTGTTTCATAACCCTTACTAAGCTTTTTATGCTCATCCCAATTTTTTAAAATGTTTTTTCACAGGATATAAGGCATGGTAATAGAAAAGAAGAATTCAAGAAAATTTATATCAAGAAAATAATATTCATTTTCTTATAAAATTTGTTGTTTCATGAAAAAATAGATACTGTGTAAAATTGTATACTTTTTAATATTTGAGATGTAATTTAATGGTTATGGAATAATTCTATAAAACTCTAAACCTGAAAAGATCCTCAATGTGAATTATTAAATTATTTCAAGATTATGTAATGTTTAAGGCTGGGGACTTATATTTCGTATCATAGGTCGGTTTAGATAACTTTAGAGGTTAGGGCATTATTTAATAATAAGTGACATAACCATAATGGTTAGAATATTAGAAAGTGTCATAGTTATTTTAGATAAATTGAACAAGTTTAATATAACTTGAATAAGTATATCTTAGTGTTTACCCTCCTAATAATATATTATATAATGATTTTACAGATATAATCACACTGACCCTTTTCATTTTAGTAAATGGATGGATATAGTAGGCACCAATGTAATAATGGATGTGATGAAAACTGTGACAGTTTTTTGAATAAGAAATTATAGGAAATGGGACTTATAATGAAAACTCTTGTGGTTATTCTCAACCAACTATCAAGAGTCATGATTGACCACCTGAACCTTTGTGATTTTTATAAGGCATCATATATACGTGAAATGAATACCAATGGGAGTTCCAGTAATACCCCTGATGGTATGTATATTAAAAAACATATGTGTCAAGGATGTGGAAAGAAACACCTAGGAAAATGATTCAAAGGGATGGGAAGATGTTATATATGTCGTATTGAATTTCATAAAGCATGAACATTCCATGGAAAAAGAAAGCATCTAGTTGACTCCAGGATAGGGAAATAAGATATTTCTGAACGATCAATTGAATTTTTTAAATTTTTTGTGCATGGTCATTATACTAATAGATATCCTACGAATAATGTTCTGGAATGGGGTCAGCAAGATTGTACAAATATATGTTTTCTAATTCCTAATTTCATTCCAATTGAAGATGAGGAAACTAAAAATGACCTATGAAAGGTATGGATTATTTCTTAGCTCATATTTTGACATTACTTAAATCTTAGGACATTATGCATGATTTTTTATAGAAAAGAAGTATAAAAGAATATGTTGTAAAAACATGGATAAAGGATCAGGATGAATGTTCGATGATTATGATGTCTATATTTTAGTAATTTAAGAGTTATGCTGGATCTATGGATGATTATATGTTTAATTGTATTAATGATATATATAATGAGTCATTTGGGATGATATGTGAAAATTTCATTCAAGGAATAAATATCTTGTCTTTTGTGCAAATATTTATAATGAACCATTTGGGTTTATATGATCCTTGAATATGAGAAAATTACAGGTTATTAATTTTTGGGATGAAAATTGCGAGGTATGAGATAAAATGTTTGGTTAAAATATGTTTTGGTTCTTTTGGAGGAATTTATCTTATTTTTGGGAATGTTATAAAATTATATAATTTTTTTTGAAAAAAACATGCAGACAGTGTGACAACTCATCACGTCGAAAAAAGCTATGGGAATCGAACCCCCAACCAAAGTGTGATTGGGATATATCACCAACCACTGGACTACGTGAATTCCTCGGTTAGTATGACTAATTTTATTTGGTTAATTGATTTTATGTATCAAGAATTAGTTGATTTTGGGAACATATGTTTTATCAAATGGATATCCTTAGTATAGGAAATTGATTTGGTGATTAAGTGATAGAGGTTATTTTAGAAGTTGTTCTCTCTTTTTGGATCACTATATGCCTTAGGAAAATAGAATACTATGGGATTTCGTTTGTGGGTTAATGGTTGAAATTTTATTTTTTTTAAGAATCAACGTTTTTATTGTGGACATATGTAAATTTGGGTTATTTATTGAAATGATTAACCAATCATTGAGAATATGAGATGAGGTTAATTAATTTTTAGTATGATACTTTAAGAGTAACTAATGTTATTTGGAGAAAAATGTTATGATTTTTGTTGAAGAATATGTGATTAAATTCTTCTGATTTTTGGGTTTTAATCATAATTTAGACTATATTGAAGGATTTAAAGGACAATTGTTTATTGAATGGTCTTTGTTGAACATTGGGTATTATTTATTCAATTTTAGAGATTAAGATTAGTATTTATTTTTATAAAAGATTATCATTATGGGGATTATCTATTCTTATACTAACCAATTTGGTTTTGGTTAATTTCTAAAGATAGGGGAAATATATATTTCATCTTTTTTGGATTATCTGATTCTCTAGAAGTTGATTTTAGTACTTCAGGTGTGACCAACTCATCTTGAATACTCATTGTATGGAGAAAATATTAGTTTTTGGTAGAAACATATTAACGGATGAAACTATAATTGAAAAGTAAGTATATTTCTTTATGTTCTTAGTCAATATCATAAATAAACTCTCCAAATTTAAGAAAGGGAACTTAAAAAAATGTCAACCATTTACTTTTCCTATTGGGGAATCAAATACCGTTTAATCTGTCACAAGTTTGTGGTTTTATTGCTGTTAACTTTATCTAGTTATGTTTTCTATCACTCTCTATCAAGACTTGAAATGTAGTTTCTCCTCCAAATCCATGGTTTCATACATGGAATCCTAGTATGCGTTAACTCGGGTGACCTTTATACTTCTCTTTCTTTCTTTTAAAGTGATAGTTTTATTCACTCTTTTTCTGATATGGGACTTATAATAATGTTTCCGAGCACAATTTTAAAATTGCAAGGACGTAATTCCCAAAAGGTGGTAAATATGTAACATCCCATGTAAATAAAGAATAATAAATTTTCATATTTATTAATATTTTTGAATTAAATATTAATTTTACTTTAAAGGGGATGTTGTGTTCGATGGCTTACTCGATACGCAACAATGGGTTTCTCTGAAATATCATGTTCCACACAAGGCTGAGTCATGCTGAAAAATAATAATATAATATTATTTTAAATGGTAGTTACTTCCTAGACATTATATTAAATTGAATGCATGGAACTAACTAAAATATAAATACACATGTTTGTTAAGTGTTTTTACATTTATCCAATAAAATTTGAAGGCTTAAAAAGAGAATGAATCCAATTTTAAGCATAAATACTCAAATATTTTTAAAAGGTCGTTTACCACCATTTGATAGAGAAACCCTTTTATATCTAGTTTTTGTTACATTTATATGTTTCATTTGACAGAATACACTTCTTATTTATAATTGGGACATAAAAATTTACTTTGGGTAAATTTTTGATACTTTTTTGAAAAAGTTCATTCTTTTTTGATTAGTGAAAAATATTCCATTTTAATTCAAAATTTCCTTTTAATCTAATTTATTCATATAGTTATATTTTTTTATTGGTTTTAAAAGTGTAATTGGATTATATTTTTACCATTTAATCTAATTTTGGTCATTAAAAGTAATTTCAATTTGAAATTGAACATAAACAAGTGTCAATATTTTGATAGTTTTTATTTCTTAAAAAACGCTTTTCTGTTTTGACAACAGGAATTAATTTTATATTAATTTCTGCAACTTCTATGTTTTGAATTTGTTAAAAATGGATTCCATATTTGGAATCAGATGGTCCAAATTGTGTAAATATATAACTTTTATTTTTAGACATTATGAATATTTACATTAGTAAATATTTTATTTACCATGGTTAAAAGGTAAATCTATTAAATATGGGTGACAAATAATATTATAATAACAGTAAATTATCCTTACACTTGTCCTAACAATATTGGATGAGATATTTCCGACCAAGGTCATCCTTGGGTCGATTTTGGGACCCCATGGAGCCACTTGGGAGTCATAATGTCGTTTTATATTAATTAATTTAAAGTAAGGAAAAAATAACATAAACATATAACTTTTAGTAAAAAAATTGTATATGGGGTTATATAAGTAATATAATGAACTATAAATATTCATTTGAAATCGAAAAATATTTCCTACATAATGGCATTTTATTTATAATTTTAATACATTAAAGAAATAAACTTAATTATGACACAATGGTGATGCAGTAATTGCTTCATTATTAAAGGATTCAAATGAATGATATTATAAATATTAAAATAAATATATATTGAATGTTTTATGCCATAAAAATTTTTTAGATATAATAATGACTTCTTATCTTTGAATTAATGACGTTTTTTCAGAATAATCAAGTTTTTATAGATTTTTTAAAAGTATTGATATGAATTATTTATAAATTGACATAAATATGTTTTTAAAATAATTAATATTTTATTAAATGATAAAATAAACCTAAAAATATATGATTCAGACAAATTTTAAAAATGTAATAAATTATCCATTTTGGGTTGCTTTAATTTTATTTTAAATATAGTAACCATATAGTATGAATATGAAAGAGGAAGTGATAAATGTTAAATAGGTTAACAAAGGGTAAAAAATGATAAGGATTAAAAAAATATCCAAAAAATGTACAATTATTATTGGATTATCTTATTTAGACTTATATTTACCTTATATTTAAATTAAATAAGTTCTTGACAATTTGAAATAGAAAATCAGGTTTTAATAAAATAATACTTTCAAACATTCCTAAAGAGCCCCTCCTCTCTTATAAAAAGAAATCACCTCTAACCCATTACCCACACCTCTCAAGCCTCTTGGATCATCCAAAATCTGCTCCAAAAACCTCCCAACATCCCTCTCTTCCTCCTAGAAGCATTACCCTTAGCATAAAGGAATTCAAGAAAGACTTTTGGTTCAAACCAAATGGTGTTACCCAATTTAAAGGTAACATCTTCTCTAAAGTTCTTTTCTTTTATTTTCCTTCTCCAACCCCATAAACACTCTTTATTCCATTATTTTATAATAAAAACAGTATCCTCAATGTACTTGGATGTTTTTATGAAAGTATTAGAACTACATTTCCACACACCTTCATCTAATGGATACGAACATACTGTTTCTGTGGACGACGAACTACTGCATCCCGAAACGATGATTGTTCAATTATCTCATTCCGCCTCTCATGGTGTCCATTATTATGGAACTATATTTATATGTGATATATAATATATTAATATTTTCTAAATGATTCTATATTTTTCATTTATATCATACCTTTATGGTTTCCATAATGGGTAAATACGATAATTTCATTTGAGGAAGTGCGGACTAAGGCCCCTTCATAGTGATATGACTCGTTAATGCCATACATGGAACATATAAAGGATAGATTTAATGAAATTAAATATGATATTATACTTGAATTATAATATAAATATGTATCATTAACTTTTAATTCCATTAAATACGAAATAGAAATTAAAGTAGCGTTCATGTGTACGTACGGCTTACCGTCTCCATGAACGGTGCATTTCATTTATTGTCTCAAAATGTTATGTACTATTATAAATAAATATATATAATAGATATAATAGATATATATTATATCTATATCATTAATATCAATATTTATATAATGAAATTTTTACCACATGAAAAACTTATAATTATAAGAAGTTCACTTTTGACTCCAGTACCAAAAATTGACAAAACGACCCTTATTAACCTAAATGATTTTTTAATGTTTATAACATGGTAATAAGTGATATAAAATGAATAATAAACTTCAAAAAGGTTCTTAAGCAAGTAAAAATTATCTTTATTTTATTATTCAGGATATTAAATAATGAACGAGTAAAGTCGGACACAATGTAAATGACTTTTCTCAGACTACTTTCATTGAGGCATCCTTTGATTTATACATGACTCTATTTTATACAGTGTATAATCACCATTGACTTTTAATTTCATTCAAATAGAATCTTTTCTCTATGATACATTTTACTAAATGAAAAAAATAATGTTTCTTTTTAACATAAATGGTGACAACGACCTTTCCGGAGCCACTAGCATTATTTGATATTTGGCTTCCTCTTCAAGACGTAGTGTTTTTTAAAAGGAAAATAAATACCATATACAAATTTAGCATATTTTTGTATTTAAAATGGTTTTGATAATTTATTTTTTTATGTAAATATATTTAAATGATGTATTGTGATTGAAATGTGGATATTTTATCTTTCCATTATGTTTTTTTTTATGCGTTATGAATATGTTATGGTTCTTGGGCATTGTTTTTGTATACGGGTGGTTCTGTGATAAACCTAGGTCAGTTGAGCCCAAGAGCGATCTCCAATGCATTGGGTAATGTGAAGGAGGTAAACATAAATGTTTCTCCAAATAGATTTAGGGAATATACATTGATTGGTATTCCAAATGTAACTCCTTACATAGTTGTGAAAGCTACAATGTAAGTATGTTATGGATGCCACAAGTTAACTTTATGATTAATGATTTCTTTGTGTTATTCTTAAATATTATGATCTTGGGAGCTATGTTAAAGACTGAAAATTATGATTTCATTGACTTGTATGTATTGATGGACTAGTGTTTTCTTTCCTTGTTTCATAACCCTTACTGAGCTTTTTATGCTCATCCTATATTTTTGAAATGTATTTCACATGATATAAGGTAGGGTAAGAGAAATTAATAATTCAAAAAGATTTATAACAAGAAAATAATTATTATTTTCTTTTAAGATTTTTTATTTTATAAAAAATGGATACTTAGTATAAGTTTTTACATTGTAATATTTGATATGTAATGTAATAGTTATGGACTAATTCTCTAAAACTCTATGCCTGAACAGATCCTTAATGTGAATTATTATCTTATTTTAAGATTATGTAATGATTAAGGTTGGGTCCTTATAATTATATTATACAACATTTATAAAATTTATTAGATAGAAAATAAATAATTTTTGAAATCAACATATCCAAATTAACTTAAGATTCATTTTTTAAAATATTCTGAAAAACATGATTGAAAACTATCTTTTATTTTAAGTATATACAAAGTAAAATTATATTTTTTATTATTTTTAACATTTATTTTGTTTTTTATTATGAATAATCCTATAAATGTTATTATAATCAACATTTTACATGAACTTGGTATAAAAATATTTTTAGACTTAAAAATAGTTTTTTTTAAATAAATTTTCATCGCGTCTCAACAGTTTAATTTAAAAGTAAATTATATCATTTATTTAAATTGTATTTGACATAATTTATATCATATTTGAATTAGTAAAATACAATTTGGTAAATATGTATATTTTGTTTTGTCATTATGAATTGAAACCTTGATAAATATTTCTCACCTTAGTGAGGGTAAAATGGATAAAAATGGTTAATGATTTTCGATAATTATTTAAAATTATATTAACAATTTATTATATACTATGGGAAGAGTTTAGTTCAACTATTTCCATTAAATTATCATAAATATGGGCACTTGGTGCCATTATTCTTTGATATTTGACAATATATTATTTTAAGAAAATAATAAATAAAAAAATTTGTCTCTTCACGTTAATATCTCTAATATTATTTCCATAATGATAAAAATAAGTTCTCTTAATTTTTAAATGTTTATTTTAAATATGAATTAATTTTTTATAATGGAAATTTTTTATTATGTTTTAGTTATTTAAAAATTAATATAAATAAATACACAACACCAACACTGTATTTATACAATTAGTATAAAAATAAAATAAATGATTTTAAAAATATTAAAAGGAATACATTATGAGTAAATTATTTTCTTACAAGGATTTTTTAGATAAATATAACACAATAGTGATTTATTATAAGTTTCATATTAAAAAATTACCTACATCATATAAATTTATTTTTAATTTTTAGAAAATATATTATTACCATTAAGGATGACAAAATAGTGATGGAAAAATTATTTTATTAATAGAAATATCAAATAAATGATATTAAAAATATTGATATAAATATAATTGGAATTAATTAAGTTTCTTCATGAATTTTATAGGTTATTATGAAATGTTTTTATTATATGAAATTATTTAATTTGATGTTATATTTTGTGTGACTTTATTTAAAATCAACAAAATGAATAGTGTCAAAATTGACACTATTGATATTTTATAAAAATCAAGTTTTATTAAATTATTAAAACTCATACAAATATTTAAAAATTAAAAACTGGTAATTATAAGGTCTAAATGTTAAAAAATATCCATTAATGGTCAATTAAAATAATATAAGTAAATATTTATAACCATTACATATTTAGAATATTATTTCCATAATTAAAATTAAATATATTAAAGAAGGATAAATTAAAATTATAAGGTTTAAAATATAAAAAATCCAGTATAAAGATTATTGGTTGAGAGGATTTAGAATAATCCTCATATTATCTTCAAAATAATCCACTTTTGAGACATTGAAATTTAAAAATTAATTTATATTGTTTTAATAGTTTTGGCTTTTCCAAAGGTGCCCCTCTCCCCTCTAATAAAAGGGAACATATCCTTCCCTTTTAATCAAAAATCAAAATCCATTTTTCATGTTAAAACCCTATCATTTTTCTCTAAAAACATCCCTCGATTCATACTATAGGCCACGCCTTGGGAAGAAATCCATCCTATAGAGGCCTTCTGTGCAAATCAAAAAGAGGTACACGAAAAAAGGTGATTGATTTATCATGTCTTTAAAAATTCTTTTCTTCTTATACTACCTCTTATTATGTTTTTTCCAAACTAATGTAATAAATACAGTATATTATACATGATGATATGTTATTATAAATATGGAACAACCTTGTAACTCCTGTTATCCATCATATGAATAACAATTTCACCTTCGGTACGTATGTACGACATACCATCTCCACGTTATGGGGTAATTTGTTATTCAACAATACATTATTTGGATGTGTATAATAATGAGTATAATGGATTTAAATAATGAATATAACAATATAATTATTCTTTATAATTAATATACCATCCAATTCCTTGCCATTTAACCATTAATCTAATGATATCGTTGCTCATGTGTACATACGGCCTACCGTCTCCACAATTCGACGTGATTCATACAATTGGATATTCACTATACCATGATTATATACATGAATGGAATGAATAAATATTATATATATTATACTAATATTATTCTATAAATGATATAACTATAACATAATAAGTGTAAAATGAACTTATCTGAAAAAAATGCGTAAGAACATAAACCAGTTAATATCTAAATGATTAGTGAAAATGATATTTTACAAAAAAAAGATGATAATATAATCATATATGATATAATAAAAATGATTATGATTCTAAAATATGTCAATAATATTATTTCAATAATTATACATATTTTTTAGATACAAAGGAAGGATATCAGAGCTAAGGTAAGAGATAATTTCCCATTCTCATTATTATTTGAGATTGTTTATACGTAAGTATTTACCGGGGTATATTTACATCCAGATCCATGTTTTCAAAATATGTAATATTATTTTTATTCTTATAAAACTTTTAAAAGTCAATTTTACCCATTAATAAATTATTATTAAATGATATGAAAGGAATCTATTGGCGTTTTTCGATACGAGGTACTTTTGACTTTTCTAAGAAAAGTATGTGGATAATGTTTTTTAACTTATACAGCATGAATACATTTATATTAATTCATAATTGCTTATTTACATAAATCTTACTTTACTTTATTTCATGTTTATTTTCACCCAAATTCTTTTCTTCTAAAATTTCACGACATTTTTAGAAAAGAAAACATTTGTGTAGAAGAAAGGATATTTTCCCCAAAAAAATTAAGTTCAAGTGTTTTATCAAAATTATTTTCCTTCTAAGATGAAACTATTTAAATAGGATTATGTTTCCATCCCTATTATTACTATTATTTTATTATGTTAATAATGGAATGATATTTTATAGAGATTATGTTATGATAGAATGGTGTTTAAGAACACCATTTTATTTCTTTGCTTATGTTATGATGAATGATTTATGTTTTTGTGGAACTAGTGAGAATGATTTGATTATGAGATGGGTGGGACCCATATCTCCCCCCAAGAATTCTGTAATGATTTATATATCATGATATAAACATGAATGTAATGGTATGTAACTATGGTTTAGTAATATAAGGATGGAAGGTAAAGTAAACCCAGATCATTAAGGGACTTTGTTCGCTATAATGATCTTGGAAAAGATTCTTGACTAATATGAATTGACTTTCTATGCTTATGTACAGGAAAAAAACATCATGTATTATGTTTTTAGTTTTTGGAATATGTCTATTAATTATTATGAACTTTTATGCCATGACATGATATCACGATCTTTAATTTGCAGGAGAAGACATCAAAATGTTATGTTATTATATCTTATGATTTTGATATGATTGATATTTTTCTTATATACCCTTACTGATAATTTTAGAAAACCCTTTCATATTTTTCATTTCCCCATTTAATGAATAAGGTTATTATGTAAGATATGTCAAAATGGAGTCCACTAATAAATATATAAGCAGGAGACAATGTAGATGTTTTATGAAATAATTGTTTATGTTTCCTGTTTCTAAAGACACTATACCTATGCGGTCATGTCATGGATTTATTATATTTTATAATATATATACATCAATTTTTATGTAATGTAAATGTATGTAAATTATGGGTCATTATAATCTTTGTTTTGGTGGGACCCTAGTTGGATTTTAAAATTTTCTAATCTAAATTAATTAATTAATCTTTTAAAGAGTTTCAAATAAATGTTGTATCCCTTAAATGTAAATAAACCATGACCCCCTTATCTCTTTAATTTTCTTGTTACAAGAGTTTATTCTCCCAAATTTATATATGTTCTTCATGATAATCATCTGGTTGGACCCCCATAAGAATGTTTATCTATCATTAAGTTTCTATTTCTGATTCCACTCACCATTTTACAATCGTGTCATAGTGTTTCTCTTATTTCAATGTTATGCTAAATTTTGTAATTTATTCTAACCAAATATAAATTATCCATTGATATCAAAAAATAAGAGTCTTCTTAACTTAAAATATTTTATTCTAATCCATTTACTATGTTATGTGAGTCTATGCATCATGTATAATGTGAGTGAGGGAAATATTATACGAACATGAGAAATTGGAACCAATCATGGTTTTTGGGGTACTCAATAATTTTCCTAGTTTACTATAAGGGTGTTACTTGTGGTATTGGGTTATGATAAGTTAAAAAGGTGTCATGTTGTGGTCTTCAGGCCAATGGTTTGAACCAAAATTCTCCTTTGAGGGAATTTTAATGGATATTACTTCTTGTAATGGATGTGTTTCTGGATTATGGGTGGTTTTAAATATATTACTATGGTGTGGGAGATGATAATAAATGAGAATTAGGTAAAAATCCCCATTATTTTGTGATGGGTGGTGATAAAAATGATCGTTGGTGGATGGATATAGGTTCATTGAATGTTTTATCCACATAGGATGTTGGTGATTACCGATCACCATAGGGATGAGGATGTTGGGGCCATGATCACATAGTAAAGGACCCATGGGGTTTTTTGACCAATATTTTCAAGTAGTATCATCTATATAATAATAAGTATAAGGGAAATTGGGATCATAATGATTTTGTTATTCAGATACATCATAAAGGGGAACTTAATCTTTGGGGTCATTGAGATCAAATGTTCGAATTGATATTCCTACAATCTATTTGTAATATGTTAGGGACAATGTATCAGGATTATTAATGGGAGGGTATTTTCCATGCCTTAGGTTTCATTGGTTTTTTGATATATCGGGTTGGTAAAGTGCATGAATTATTTTGGAACATGTTATATGATATAGGGGTGTGACTTAGGGTGTCATGATTATTTTAAATTTGTTTTTCATTTCATGGTTAGAATATAACTCCATGTGATAGAAACAACTTCTGATGGTTGATGGGTATTCTAGTATGATTGATCATGCATATCTCATCCCACTCAGACACTTGTAGAAGTAGGTAATGGATTACTTGTGGCTTCACCAAAAATTGTAGAGAAGGTTGAGCGGTTTGCATTAGTTTTTTGACTTTTCACTTTTATGAAACTCATATATATATATATGTATATTATGTGGAGACACCATTGGTGGTGGCCTTATGAGTTCAAACTCACACCCTACACATGTCCTATAAGAATAATATAAACTTCTTATGATGTGGTGAATCCAATTTAAAGTGATCAATGTCTAGATTATAGTAGGTGGAGGTTCTATTGTGGCATGTGATGGACGTCAATGGTTATATATGAACTGAGTAGGCCTTAGGTTCTGAGCCAGGGGTTGTATTTTCTTAATTTCTAGACCTCTTTTCATATTATTGTCCCATTAGAGATCATATTATCTACTTTATGACTAGAATAAATATAACGACTCATACTTTATATACATTTCTATTGCTTCAAAATTTAATCACACTTATTACAACATATAACAAAACCATGAAAAGACCGTATAGGTATAGTGTCTTTAGAAACAGAGAAACATAAACAACTAATTAATAATTCATCTACATTGTCTCCCATTTAATTCATCATATCTAGAATCCCTTTTTTGCATATCCTACTTAATACCCTTCTTCCTGACCTGGGAAAAAGAAAACATACAAAAGGGTGAGCTCAAATGCTCATTAAGGGTAAAAAAAAGAAATATCAATCACATCATAAGAACATATCATTTTGGAAATCCTAACCTGCAAAAGAGATCATAATTTCATAACATGGGATAAATCATAGTAGTGAAATGTAGTCCCAATAATCATAACATAAAAATGAAACTTTGTGGCATACACACATAATCATAGAGAATCATTTCTTAGTAGTCAAGACTCATTTCCTAGACTGTCCTAGTGGACAATGTTCATTTCTGAACCGAGTTCACTCCTCATTTCAGTCCTATATCCTTAAACCGGATTAACCTGCCATTCCAGCCATGTCTATCTCATGAGATATAAATCATTACCCAATGAGTTGGAGGGAGATATAGTTCTCACCCATATCATAATTAAACCATTCTTATGTGTTCCACAAAATCATAAATCATCATAACATAACCCATGTAATAAAAATGGGATTCTTAAACATCATGTCATCATAACATAATCCATAAGAGGACATCATAAAAATAATTCCATCATAACATAATCAAATAAATGTAAAAATAGGGATATAAACAGAACCCTATATTATCTTATATAGAAAATAATTTTGACAAAACACTTGAACTCCATTCTTGAGGAAAATATCCTTTCTACTTCAAAAACATTTCTCTTTTCTTAACAAGTCATAAAATTTTAAACTAAAATAATTTGATTAAAAATAAACATGAAAACTTGTAAAGGAATAATCATGGAAATAATGTTCTATGAAATCATAAAAATCCAATCATGCCGTTTAAGTTAAAAAACATTCTTCTCGTTCTTTGGCCAGAAAAGTCAAAAAGTACCTCGTTCTAAAAACAACAAAAGATTCCTTTCATATCTTTTACTAAAATTTCACCAATGGGTAAAATTGGATTTAAACAATTGTAGGAGGATATAAATAAAATTACATATTTAAGAAACATGGATTTGGATGATAAATATGCCCAAGTAATTACCGAAGTATATAAACAATCTCGGATAAAAATGAGATTGCGAGCTTTTCCCTTACCTTAGGTCTGATTTGATTCGTATGTGTCCGAACCTCCTGTATAATGATTTAAATAATGTTATTGAATTATTACAGAATCGTAATCATTGTTATGATATCATATATGGTCATATTCTTATCTTCGTATTGGTAATATTTCATTGCTACTTGTTATTCGGGTGTTTATTGCTTTTTTGTTCTTATGCGTGTTTTGTCGAATAAATTATCAATCATATTTTTTATGTTATAGATACCTAATTTACATAATTTTATTAGTGTAATATATATCATATCTATTCATTCAATTCATTTATATAATCATTATGCATTTAATATCATGTAGAACGAGTCACATCACATCGTGGAGACAGTAGGCCGTACGTACGCACGAGTGATGATATCGTTCTCATGATCGTTGAATTATATTGAAGTTTATGTATACTATTTCAAAATCAATATCACTTTACAATAATCATATACATTTATTCTTTACACCATTATAATCCTCCAAGTAAGTTGTTGGTGGAAAACAGATTACACCACGGCGTGGAGAAGGTATTCTGTACGTACACACGCGTGGTGATTTCGTCTTCCGTAGGATGGATAGAAGTTGAAATAGGGTTGTTTCATATTTATAATAACTATTAAGTATATGAGTGATACTTATGTTATTACTTAATAATGAAACAACTAAAGAAGAATAATTATAAGAAGAAATAAAGTTGAAAGAATCGGTAACGGACATTACCTCTTCTTTGAAGTGCCTCTTATTAACCTCCTCTTAGGGAACTAAATATGGTCTTTGAAAAAGAACAGGACCTCTAGGATGTTTCTAGTGAAGTTTAGAATGGAAATGGTCAGGGTTTGGCCGATCTTGAAGGCTCAAAGTTGTGTAAAGAGGAGAGGGAGGAGGTTCCCTTTTATAAGGGAGGAGGGGGGGACTTTAGGAAAAACTTAAAATATTATTTTATAATAAAGTCCTATTCGTTTTTTAGTAGCTCCAAATTGATTTATTTATATTATAAGGTGGGTATGGGTCGAAATACTCTCAAACAATAGATTTTAGACATGTTTAGGTTACTATTTTAACCGTATCATTTAGATTTAACTCTAAGTTAAATAATTTAACTTTTACCATGTCTTCTTGTTTTTTTACATTATAAGGTTAATAATCTTACTATAAGAAGAAAAACGAACCCCAAGTTGTCCATTATTAATATATATAACCTTATCTAAGTAATTTGTCCGAACATTAGATTTTTAGGAATAAAATAACTGTTAATAATATAATATTTGTTTTAGAAACTATTTTATGTCAATTTTGACACTATTTGGTAATGGATTTTTGTGAAAATTATAACAGCATGATTAGTTAAAAAATGTTATTTAAATCAATAATATTATGTCATATTAACCTATAAAATTAGTTTAATTCATAAAAAATATCAAATTACATTTATTTGGGTATTTATAATAGCAATTATGTTAATATTTCCTTAATAAGGTAATTACTCCATCAACATTGTGTCATAAATAAATTAAATTATTTAAAGTACAAAAATTATAAATAAAATACCATTATGTAGAAAATCTTTTAATCTTTTTAATGAATTTTTATAGTCTAATTTATCTTATTTATAACCCAATATTAAAAATGTTTTAGTTATTAGACTTTGATTTTAACTATTCTGACTCTTCTTTAAATAAAATAACATTAAATGTCCTAATCTAATACAAGTGGACCTAAATGGTCATATTTTATTCCTAAGGTTGTTTTTGATCGAATTATACTTATCCAATATAATTAGGACATGTGTTAGGGTAATAATAATACCATTTTTACCCTTAATTACCATATTTACTTTTAACGGTGGTAAATAAAAGTAAAAAGTTACAATTCAAAAAAATTATTTTTATCTTATTAAACCACATTTTACTTCTTGATATTAACTGTGTCTCTCGGATTTTCAAAATTCCACTCACAGAAGTGGTAAAATTAAGTTTTATGTAAATTTGCATATTCTCATTGGAGGTGGGTAAAAGAAGGTGAAAAGTTCAATAAAATTTTCATATTTCTAAAACTATTATAAAATGACTCCAATGATTTACATTGAACTTATATAGGTATTACGTATCAATTTTTACCTAAAATAAATTTAAATAGAATAAATAATTATTTAAATAAAAAGTCGGTTTTTAAATAGTAACCCATTGTTTTCACTATTAATCAAAATTTTAATGTTTTCAGAAAAATACCAAAATTTCACCCTAGGCTGATTTTGATATTCCGAATCCAAAAATGAAGTCCATTTTGAATGATAAAATTTATAAAATTTTAAAAAGTGGGTATTACTATTCATAATGGCTAGTTGTAATAATATTTTCATAGCATATCGTTCTGTAGTGAAACTCGATATTGCGTACAACACATGCTATCGTGGAAGGTCATGATTGCGTGTAAATCAACCCAAGCTAGTGTTGTGTGTAGTGAAATATTACTTTGATGATATTATAAAAACAAAATATTTCTCATAAAAATCTCGGGTGTTACATTCGACCCCCCTTAAAATGAATTTTGCCCTCGAAATTCGTCACTTTGTAACAAACAGATGAGGATACCTCTCCTTCATCATATCCTAAAGATCCCATGTAGCTTCTTCTAATTGGTAGTTCCTCCATAAAACTTTCACCAAGCGAGTGGTCATGTTCTGTAGGACTTTTTCATTACGATCCAGAATCTCTATCGGTTGTTCTTGATAAGAAAGATCTTGCTCCAGTGGTATAACTTCTGAGCTGAGTACATGAGAACGATCAGGTATGTGCTTTCTCAGGAGAGATACATGGAACACATCGTGAACTTGAGAGAGATTCGGTGGAAGCGCCAATCGGTAAGCTACCTTTCCAACACGATCCAGTATTTTGAAAGGACCGGTATACCTAGGGCTCAGCTTTCCCTTCTTTCTAAATCTCATTACTCACTTCCAAATAGATATTCATAAGAACACTCTATCACCCACTTCAAACTCTAGGTCATTTCTTCAGTTATCGGCATATCTTTTTTATCGACTCTAAGCTACTTCTAGGTGTTGTTGAATAGATCAGAACTTTTTTGCCATCTCATCAACAAGATCAGGTCCTAATAGCTTTCATTCCTCAACTTCATTCTAGCAAGTTGGAGTTCGGAATTTCTTTCCATTGAGAGCTTCATAAAGAGCCATCTGAATACTGGAGTGAAAGCGATTATTATAATAAAATTCCACCAAAGTTGGGTGTTGATCCCAACCACCTTTGAAATCCATAGAGAAAGCTCTTAACATATCTTCTAGAGTTTGAATTGTTCTCTCAGACTGATCGTCTGTCTAAGGATGATAAGAAGTGTTGAAACTCAACTCTGTATCCAGAGTATGCTGAAGACTTCGCCAGAACATTGAGCTAAACATCAGATCCCGATCAGATATAATGGAAATTGGTACTCCATGCAATCTTACCACTTCCTTTACATATATCCTGGAAAGCTGATCAAGAGAGAAATCATCTCTAATAGCAATGAAGTGTGCCGAATTTGTATGATGATCAACTGTGACCCAGATAGCATTGTTGACTTTGGATGATTTAGAATGTCCGGTGACAAATTATATAGTGATGTTTTATCATTTCCATTCGGGTATAGGTAATGGTTGTAACATCCCCTTAGACTTCTGTCTCTCAACTTTAACTTACTGACAAACCAAGCATCGAGAGACATATTTAGCAACATCTCTTTTCATACCATCCCACCAGAAGTACTTTTTCAGGTCCCTATACATCTTTGTGCTTCCAGGATGAATAGAGAATGAAGAACTATGAGCCTCATCCAGCAGCTCCTTCTTTAATTCAGGGATGGGAGGAACACAAACCCGATTACTAAACCTTATTGTCTCATCACAATCAAGGTCGAATTCCGGAACATTTCTCACGTTATTTTGTTACTCTACATCTTCTTTTTTGTGCCTCTTTAATCATCATAGGTATAGATGGTTGAACATTCATTTGAGAAAGATAAGATTTTTCCCCTTCCATTATAATTCCAAGATCCATCCTTTGTAAATCCATAAATATTGGATCTCTTGTGATCCTCATCATGGATAAGCTAGCATGGTCTTGTCGACTTAATGTGTTTTCCACCTTGTTTTCTTTCCCATGGTGATAATGAATTCAGCAGTCTTAGTCATTAATCAACTCCAACCATATTATTTGGTGCATATTCAGCTCCTTTTGTGTGGAGAATATATTTTAATCTTTTATGATCAGTATTAATATTACACCTTTTACCATAAAGATAATGCCTCCAAATATTTAATGCAAATATTACCATAGCTAACACCAAATCATGAGTTGGGTAATTTTGCTCATGGATTTTCAACTGTCGTGAGGCATAAGCTATCACCATATCATTTGTCATGAGAACACACCCCAATACCTTCTTGGATGCATCACTGTAGATCACAACCCTTTCTATACTACAAGGTAGTGTGAGCATAGGTGCACTAGATAACCTTCTTTTTAACTCCTTGAAATTCACTTCACACTTTTCTATCCAAGGGAACTTAACTCTTTTTCGAGTCAACTCGGTGAGTGGATTAGATAATCGTGAAAAATCATTTCCAAAAAGTCGATAATATCCAGGAAAACCAAGGAAACTTCAGATCTCAGGTACTATTATTGGTCTTGACCATCTTTTGATAACCTCTATTTTTGCTGGATCCATAGATATCCCCTCTTTTGAGATTATGTGACCCAAAAATGCAACTTTTTGAATCCAAAATTCACAGTTGGTAAATTTGGCATAAAGAATCTCCTTTCTCAAGGTCTTCGATACAATTCTCAAGTGATCTTCATGTTCTTCCTTAATCATTGAATAGACAAGAATATCATCTATAAAGACTACCAAAAACTGATCAAGATAGTATTTAAAGACTCTATTCATTAGATCCATGAAGATAGTAGCGTAATTAGTAAGACCAATTGGAATCAATATAAATTCATACTGTCTATACCTTGTACGAAAAGCCACCTTTGGTATATCCTCCCTTATTACCCTTAATTGATGATACCCTAAACGGAGATCAATCTTGGAAAAGTATTGATCTCCACGTAGTTGGTCAAATAATTCATCAATGCATGGGAGATGATATTTGTTCTTGATAGTGATCTTGTTATGTTCCTGATAATCAATACAGAGTCTCATTGATCAATATATCTTCTTAACAAATAGAACAGGTGCTCCCCAAGGTGACACACTAGGGATTATAAATCCCTTATCAAGATTCTCTTGGAGTTGCTTCTTCAATTCCTGCAACTCAATTGGGGCCATTCTATAAGGTGTCTTTGAAATAGGCAAAGCACCCGGTACGAGTTCTATTGAAAAATCAACTTCATGATTTGGTGGAAGACCCGGTAATTCCTCCAGAAAGACATCATCAAACTCCCTTACAATGGGCATATTCTTAATCATGAGTTTCTCACCAACCATTTGAGATAAATAACCTTCATTTAGTGGAATCAAGACACATAAGATGGAAGAAATTTCCACTGGAAGGTTATGTTCATCCTTGCATCGAGAGACGATCATAGATTGATCTGGAATATGAAATGTGACTTCCCTTATTTGGAAATTTATATGAGACCCATATAAAGAAAGCCAATCCATGCCAGGAATCACATCCAATTACACTATAGGAAGGATCACAAGATTTGTATGAAGCACTTTCCCACAAACTTCAATCGAAGAAGAATTGTAAACTTTTTATGCGACTGTTGTGCCATTAGGGGTTGTCACAGCTAAGTCAATATCTAACTACTAAGTAATATGGAAATACCCTTAGAAAATTATTTAGAAATAAAAGAGTGGGTGGATCCAAAATAAAATAAAACATTTGCTACTTTAGAGTGGATGGTAAGTGTACCTTTAACCACTTCGTTATTATACACCACATCGCTGATAGAAATTGCATGTGAATTTACTTTGTCTTTAGCCTTAAGAGTTTGTTGACAATGATCATCATCAACAACCCTTGGATTAGGGAATTGATTAGCATAATGCCTCATTTCCATGAACTTGTAACATTGAAGCATATGAGGTGAACTCTGTGTAGCTTTTTCTTTGTTCGCATCACTAGACATCTTCTTCCAATCATTGCGGCATTCAAATGCCCGATGAACTTATTTTCCACATTTGAAAAAATTTACTTGTCCCTTTAAGACAACTCCCTCCAGTTTTCATCCCACACTTTTATCATAAGGGAAAACTCATCTTTTTTCAGTGTGATCTATAGATTTCCCTTTGAATTCCATTATCCTCTTCATATCAAACGCATATGACTGATGGGTTACTCCAATCTCCACCTCAACCGTGAGATCACATCAAACGATTTCCTCATAGCTATTGAAGTCCCTTATGGTTAACACCCTTCGAAGATTTGGTTTTAATCCACTAAAGAATCGATTGATCTTACTCTCAGGTTGGATAATAATCCCAGAAGTGTACCTTGCAAGTCTTTTAAAATTTTCTTTGTAGGTACCAACAGATTCATCATCCTTTTTCTTCAGTTCAAGAAACTCCTTCTCCATATTTTTTCGAAGAATACGGGGGAAGTATTTATTGAAAAATAAGTTCTTGATCTCGTCCCATTCCATGGATTCAATTTCATCCCTTTGCCCTATATTCTTGATAAGATTCCACCATTGATCAGCTTCATCTTCCAAACGATATACTGCTAATATGACTTTATCATGTTGAGAACATTGAAGAGCTGAAAATATCTTTTTAGTTGTACTCATCCATTGTTCAGCAACTAATGGATCAGTAGACCCGCTGAATGAGGGTGGACGCTGCCTCATGAAGGATTCAACAGAATGTTTCGCCTTCATTTGCTCGTTTGGATGTCCTGAATGATTCATATCTTGAGAAAGTTTTGTGAGCATTGCTACAAGATTTTTCATTCCAGCTCAAATAATGTTTGGTTGCTGAGGGGGACAATCATTGCATTACCCGTCGCATTCAGCATTAACACGGTTCCTTTGGGTTCCATCCATTGACTAAAACCAGGAAGAATAGTGTGATCAACACTAATTATAATAATAAAACCACATAATCAAGAATAAAATTTCACACTTAAGGTATTATCATAAGTTGTTCATGGCCATTTCTAAAACAATAAGATTGTGTTCTATGCTTAGATGTATACTTAGGGTTCTTACTAAGGCTTTCACATCCTAGTTTCCAAAGGTTGACTATACCTTTCCTCTGATACCAACTATAATGACCCATACTTTAAATACATTGTTATTTCTTCAATGTTTAAGCCCACTTATTACAAAATATAACAAAACCATGAAAGGACCATATAGGTATAGTGTCTTTAGAAACTGGGAAACATAAACAACTGATTAATAAAGCATCTACATTGTCTCCCATTTATTTAGTCATATCTAGAATCCCTTTTTAGCATATCCTACTTAATAACCTTCTTCTTGAACATGGGAAAAGAAAACACACAAAATGGTGAGCTCAAATGCTCAGTAAGGGTAAACAAAAAGAAATATCAATCACATCATAAGAACATATCATTTTGAAAATCTTAACCTATAAAAGAGATCATAATTTAATAACATGGTATAAATCATAGTAGTGAAATGTATTCCCAATAATCATAACTTAAAACATGAAACTTTGTGGTATACACACATAATCATAGAGAATCATTTCTTAGTAGTCAAGACTCATTTCCAAGTCTATCCTAGCAGAGCATGTCCATTTCTAAACCGAGTTCACTCCTCATTTCAGTCATGTATCACTGAACTGGATTAACCTTCCATTCCAGCCATGTCTATCTCATGAGATATAAATCCTTACCCAATGCATTGGAGGTAGATATAGGTCCCACCCATCTCATAATGAAACCATTCTTATGTGTTCCACAAAATCATAAATCATCATAACATAACCCAGGTAATAAAAATGGGATTCTTAAACATCATGTCATCATAACATACTCCATAAAATGACATCATAAAAATAATTCCAACATAACATAATCAAAGCAATGTAAATATAGGGATATAAACAGAACCCTATATTATCTTAGATGGAAAATAATTTTTATAAAACACTTGAACTCCATTCTTGAGGAAAATATCGTTTCTACTTCAAAAACATTTTTCTTCTCTTAACATGTCATACAATTTTAAACTAAAAGAAGTTGATTAAAAATAAACATGAAAACTTGTAAAGAAATCATCATGGAAATAATTTCCTATGAAATCATAAAAATACATTCATTCCATATAAGTTAAAAAAACATTATTCTTGTACTTTTCCCGGAAAAGTCAAAAAGTACCTCGTTCTAAAAACGACAAAAATTCCTTTCATATCTTTTACTAAAAACTCACCAATGGGAAAAATTGGATTTAAAATATTATAGGAAGATAGAAATAATATTAAATATTGATGAAACATGGATGTGGATGATAAATATGCACTAGTAATTACCTAAGTATAAACAATCTCTGATAAAAATGAGATTACGAGCTTTTCTCTTACCTTAGGTCCGATTTGCTTCGTACGTGTCCGAACCTCCTGTATAATGATTTAAATAATGTTATTGACTTATTACAGAATCATACTTTGTTATTATATCATATATGGTCATATTCTTATCTTCTTATTTGTAATATTTCATTGCTACTTGTTATTCGGGTGTTTATTGCTTTTCTGTTCTTGTGCGGGTTTTGTCGAATAAATTATTATTATTAATTTTAGGTTATAGATACCTCATTTATAGAATGGTATTAGTGTTATATATATCATACTTAATCATTCAATTCATTTATATAATCATTATTCATTTAATATCATGTAGAATGAGTCACATCACATCGTGGAGACTGTAGGCCGTACGTACGCATGAGCGATGATATCGTTCCCATGATCATTGAATTGTATTAAAGTGTATGTATACTATTTCAGAATCAATATCACTTTAAAATAATCATATATAGTTATTCTTTACACAATTATACCCATCCAAGTAAGGTGGTGGTGGAAAACAGATTACACCACGACGTGGAGACGGTATTCTGTACGTACGCACGCGTGGTGATTTCATTTTTTTGTAAGATGGATAGAAGGTGAAATAGGGTTGTTTCATATTTATAATAAAATATTATTATATGAGAGATACTTATGTAATTACTTAATAATTAAACAACTAAATAATAATAAGTATAAGTAGAAATAAAGTTAAAAGAATCGGAAACGGACATTAACTCTTCTTTGAAGGGCCTCTTCTTAACCTCCTCTTAGGGCACTAAACATGGACTTTAAAGAAACCCCGGACCTCTAGGATGTCTCTAGGGAAGTTTAGAATGGAAATGGGCAGGTTTTGGTCGAGATTGAAGCCTCAAAGTTGTGTAAAGAGGAGAGGAAGGAGGTTCCCTTTTATAAGGGAGGAGAGGGGCACTTTAGAAAAAACATAAAATATTATTTTATAATAAAGTCATATTCAGTTTTAATAGCTCCAAATTAATTTATTTCGAAGATAAGGTTGGGATGGGTCTAAATCCTCTCAAAAAAGAGATTTTAGACAAGTTTAGGTTACTATTGTAACCTTATCATTTAGATTTAACTCTAAGTTAAATAATTTAACTTTTACCGTGTCTTCTTTTTTCTTACACAATAAGGTTAATAAACTTACTATAACAAGAAAAATTAACCCCAAGTGGTTGATTATTAATATATATAACCTTATCTAAGTCATTTGGAAGAACCGTAAATTTTTAGGAATTAAATAACAGTTAATAATAAAATATTTGTTTTAAAAACTATTTTATGTCAATTTTGACACTATTTGGTAATTGATTTTTTTGAAAATTATAACAGCATGATTAGTTCCAAAAAAGTTAAGTAAATCAATACTAATATGTCATATTAACCTATAAAATTCGTTTAATTCATAAAAAATCTCAAATTACATTTATTTGGTTTTTTATAATATCAATTATGTTAATATTTCCTTAATAAGGTAATTACTCAATCATCATTATGTCATAAATAAATTAAATTATTTAAAGAAAAAAAATTATAAATAAAATACCATTATGTAGGAAATATTTTTATATTTCTAATTAATATTTATAGTCGAATTTATCTTATTTATAACCCTATATTAAAATTGTTTTAGGTATTAAACTTTGATTTTAACTATTTTAACTCTTCTTTAAATAAAATAACATTAAATGTCCTAATCTAATCCATGTGGACCTAAATGGTCATATTTTATTCCTAAGATTGATTTTGGTGGAATTAAACTTATCCAATATAATTAGGACATGTGTTAGAGTAAAAATAATACCATTTTTACTCTTAATTACAATATTTACTTTTAACCGTGGTAAATAAAAATAAAAAGTTACTATTCACCAAAAATTATTTTTATCTTATTGATACACGTTTTACTCCTTGATATTAACCTTGTCTCTTAGATTTTCTAAATTCTACTCACAAAAGCGGTAAAATTAAGTTATATTTACATTTTCAAATTCTCATAGGAGGTGGGTAAAAGACGGTGAAAAGTTCAATAAAATTTTTATATATCTAAAATTATTATAAAATGACTCCAATGAATTACATTGAACTTATATAGTTATTATGTATCAATTTTGACCTAATATAAATTTATATAAAATAAATAATTATTTAAATAAAAAGTCGGTTTTTAAATAGTAACCCATTGTTTTCACTATTCATCAAAAATTGAAAGTTTTCAGAAAAAATACCAAAATTTCATCCTAGTCTAATTTCGATATTATAAATCTAAAAACTGAAGTCCATTTTGAAAGATAAAATTTATAAAATTTCAAAAAGTGGGTATTACTATTCATAACGGCTAGTTTTAATAATATTTTAATAGCATATCGTTGTTTAGTGAAACTCGGTATTGCGTACAACACACGCTATCATGGAAGGTCGTGATTGCATGTAAAGCAAGCCAAGCTAGTGTTGTGTGTAGTGAAAGATTCCTCTGATGATATCATAAAAACAAAATATTTCTCATAAAAATCTCGCTTGTTACAAGAAATTTTTTATATGAATTTTTGTAGCATGTTCTTCATGGTTAGTTATGCCACTAGTTGTATATCATGATTGGTTGTTGATGTTTATGTTTCCTCTGTTGTTTTAATTTTTATATTAAGGGGATATATTAACCTCACAATCACCTCTTAGGCCCTCATGGAGATTTAAAATCCTATGATGTATGATGTCGAACACTTGAGGTTAGTGGGTCTCTAGCTCTGGTGTCATTTGGGTGACTAGGGTTGGTGATGATACACTTCAGGTGTATCATCCTTTGTGTTTCCTATTCCACTTCTTCACCTCTTACATCCTATCTCATGATCACTAAATATATAGGGTTTTTTATATTAATATTTTATTTCTTGCATATCAAGGGAGAACAAGAATTTTTCATTAGTATTTTTTCATTGAAAGAATTCAAAGTTCATTACTCACCATAATCCATAATTATTTTTTAAAGGAAGTGAGGTTTTAACATCTTCCAGGTGGGTGTCACTATGTAACTTCTTTTTATTTGACTAACACATGGTGTTTCGATTTCATAAGTATGATTTCTATCATTTTAGTTCCATTTTAAAGCATCATTAGGGGAGTTTCAATTATTATTTCCTGTTACTATTATTTTCATTATTTATATAAGGTAGATTACTAGATTATTTGAGTGTTATAATTCAAAACCTATTTTACATGCACATATTGTGTTTTTGACAATTCCATAATGAATAATTTTGGTGTAAATGAATTTCTATGGGGTGTTTTGAGTAAAATTTCATTTAGAAAAAGGAAATTTCCTACGAAGTACAATTATGCACTATGGATATTAAGAAACCAAGTGTTTCCAAGTGATTACATTGGTAAACACACTTTCATAAATCTTTTTTTCAAGTGATTGTGATGTAGGTACCATCATTAGGAGAGTGTAGGCCATTTTTTCAAGGGGGGGCTGGTCTTGCATGATCTAGTGATTTTTTGGTGGCTTCAATGGAATCTCCCTTCAGGTGATTTGGGGATTATCGTTTCTAGAGCACCGGTTTTACAATATAGGATATGTTGGTTCTAAGAGGAATGTAGGGTCACTGTTTTAATTGTCGTCTACTGGATCATATAGATGGTGATAAAATCTTCCAGGTTAGTGCTTATTCTAATTAGAAAAAATGCGGTGTTAATAAAGGCTACTGGGTTTTTCGGTACCCCTTTTGTGAGGGGTAAAAATATAATACTGCTGGATCATGTAACTTGGGTTTCATCATAGGAGGTGGTGTGGTTCGAGATGTCAGGGGTGGTGTCATTCTATTTTTTTAGTGCCTTTTGGATATGGTCAATCCTTCTGGGCCCAATCCTTGGAAATTTTTATAGGTCTCAAACTCTGTAGGTAGCATAATATTTGTGTGATGGTTTTGGAAATTGATTCTAGTATTGTACATGATTCCCTTCTTGGCATAGGTAATATTAAATTGGTTATATCTTTTATTATCATAAGATGTTGGATGTTCATTAACGGTGATATTTATGTCCTGCACACTTTACGCAAAGGAAATAATGTTGCAGATTACTTATCTTCCATGTTTGTCCAAGATTACACTAAAACGTACTTCAATATTTTATCCTCGTTCACGTCTTAGGGGGGTGCTTGGTTAGTGGGTACACACTTAATATTCAATATGTTTGGTCCTCCATTACTCTAGTTTTCATCCATCTTGTGATTTTTTTGTTTGTACTTTTCACTATATTTCAAATACATAATTAAATTTTGATGATGATTGATTGATGTTTAATGTGATTTTATAGGATATTTGTTTATATAAATAATTATTCATTAGTTTTGATTCATTTTATATGTTAAAAATGATTTGTTTTGATTTATGATTAATCGAGGGGTTTTCATTATAATGTTGGTGACGTGATAGCTCCATTCTTCACCCATAGTATCAATATGTGATAGATTCATTATTCTCCCTTAGTTTCCCTAGTGTTGAGATGTGTTAACATTTTTCATTATCCATAGTGTCTCTAGTAATATGATATATTTTCTTGGGCTTCATCCACAGTGTCCCTAGTTTTTGGATGTGTTATCCATATTCTTTACCATTAGTGTTATACTATTTTTAATGCATATTTTTATTCAATGTGTGTTACTTTTAGTTTCTTATTTTATTAATAGTATGATTTCTCATAAAATTTTTCATTTATGATGTAACATAGCCTATATTTTCTATTACTCATGTCATGGTTTAATTCAAATTGAGTCTTACACTAGAACATGATTTGTTTTATATTATGTTTATTCCATGATTTATGGATGGGTTCTCATTAAACCGTACTTATTTATTTTAGAATCACTTTAGTTTTGAAGTTGAAATAAATTGGTTTTGAAACTGTGATATGAAATGATTTTTTTCCCTTGAAGAAAATATAAAAAAATGTGTTTTATAAATTTATATCAAAATAGTTATATAGATTTTTGGTTGTATCCTAATAACATTAACTCACACTATACATATACACTTGAGTTTTTATGTAGACCATGTATCTTATTATATTTTTCATTTAGGTGGGGTTTTTTATCAATGTTCTAAATAGTGGAGTATAAGATTAGGTAGGGGGAAATATATGTTATCTCATTAGTGGGTCAAGTTTCATGTGGCGTTAGATGGGTCCTTATTATCATTTTTAAAAAAAATGTATAATCACATTGTTTCAATAATGTTATAAATATTATTTTAGTGGATTTTATGTTTTAAAATGGATTTTTATTTTTTTATCCAGTTTACATATGTCCAATTTAGTCATTATTATCAGTGAATTGGGAACCATTATTATTGAATATGTGTGATAACCTTTTTAACTTGTGTTATCCTTGGGTGGTCAGGAATATTCCTTAGGTATGATATTTTTTAGATTGGGTATAGTGGTTAGGAACCTAGGTTACTTCATTACACCTCGCATATCCATGTTTTGAATCCCATGTGGGAGAGATTTTCCCTCATTGTGTACGTGTGTGGTGGACTATGGAACATTTTCACACTAATTTGAAATTGAGAATAGGTGGGATAAACATAGAGGAGGGGGGATGGATGTGTCATGAACTAAAGTAAAAGGTAAAAAAATAATATTAAGCATGGATGATGTGCAAGGATAGTGTAATGAAAAAGTTAGAAAAACATAGAGGGTCATGAAATATATTATTTTTATATTTTGTGATTTAATTAAAAGTTGATTTCAACTACTAATAATTCATTTATATATATATATATTAAAAAGTGTATTTTATCTGAAGTTTAATAATTAATTTTGAAAAATATATATATTAGGGGTTGGAAACAAAAATAAAATAACAGTTGTTGAATTTTTTACTTTATCAACACTTGAAGATAACTTTCATTAACATTTGTCATAGACCATATTTGAAACGGTTTGGTACAACCATTAATTATGAAATTAGTTGGGTTTAATGAATTAGATATTCCCTAAATCCCATATGAATATGATGTATTATTGATATATCATATCCAATGATAGATTGATATCGTAAGGAATTATTTTGTACCCATACCCATGTAAGTCGTAGTGTATGACTAGGCATAGTGTATTTAAGGGTATACAAGACACTATATTATTTTCATGTACATCAAAAATTAAATTTTTATGTTTGAATGATCTTCCACATTTTCTATCATAAAAAATTTATTTCATGATATTAATGATATGTCAGTTTATTGTATTCATGCAAGGGTTTTATTAACTAGATGAGGTATTTACTCATATGTTATAATGCATAAGTAAATTCAAAAACTCTTATTTAGAATCATAGATGAATTTATAAAGGTTTTTTAACCATGAGATAGGGTCTATTAAATCTTTACCATGCCATAGATAAAACTTCTTAATCCCAAATCCCTCTTCACCTACCTTCTTTACAACATGAGGCACTAGGATTCCATGGAAGGTGGAAGAATCCATCTTGTTTGGAGAGATATTCATTACAACCATGGATACCGTCAAAGGGGGAAATCATTTCAGCTACCTCTCATGTGGTATTTATCTTGAACATGTGATGAATATGATTATAATGACTAACATTGGTGTAAGGATTACAATAAATTTATTTACAGTATTCATGTTTTCAATTGTCTAGAATGTTGGATCTTGTATTTTGGTTTCTATATTCCATCTACAATATTTAAAAAGTGATGTTAGATCCTATGAAACTTGGTAGTTGTATAAAAGCCTTTCCAGACCTTTTTATTAATGAAATCATGATAAAAGTTAGGTTTTTAAAATTATATTCCATATTGTATTCCATATCATTAATTGCGATAAAGATACTTGATCTTCCTAGTTTAGTTTCATCTTATGATTTGGAATATCATCACCGGTGAATCAATAAAAATCCATTGGATTTTATTTTTTCATATCATGAACCATTCGATGATTTTATTAAATGATATATTTATGTCATGGTTTTAGAAATAGATAATTATATAACATTTATGATACCAATGGTAATCAGAAAATTTGTTTTATAAGTAAATATTTTTTCACTTATAGGTCATCTTTTACCATTGATATGGATAATTATTTCTTTTTCCAAAAAACTAAATGACTATACATATACTGCTATTATATTTAGCAATAGGAATATAAGTTAGAAATTATGGTTGATAGTGCTAAAACTATTTTAGCACCACAACACTATCCAATGTGTCCTATAATTTATGTTATACTATTTATTACAATTGTTGAGGAGAAATTAAATTTATTTGAATTCAATTATAAATTTAATTACATAATATATAAAATTTTTATAAATTATATTAAAAATTAATTTTGGGATATATATTAATTTATAACATTCTTGAAAATTATATTTATTATATAGTGTTAAAAATTAATTAACTAAATTTTTAAGAAACATTTATTTATAAATATTAAGTGTTATTATTAAAATGTATTTTTACAAAATTTTATGGTATGAATTATGAATTTTTAATAGGGTGTTTATTTATAATTCATATGGGGGATTTATAAAGTGATTATAAATTAAAATTAATAATCCTAAATATGATGTTTTTATACTTCAATTTTGTGAATTTCTCATTACACTTTATTTAAATTGTTCAAATGAAAGGGGCTTATTTGGAAACATATTTAAACCACAATGACAGTTCCAATGATTGATTTGATCAAGTTTGAAATAATGTTAAGTGTGTGATATATAGATTATTTAAATGGTTTATATAATAAAAATTTAAATGTAAAATGTTTATATTCCACATAATATCTTATATTTATATTAAAATTCCATATATCGAATAATATGAAGGATTTCATATTTTTAAATGAGTATAATGTTTTTTATATTAAACAATTATGTAATGACCATTATTTATATATGAAATTATAATTTCTTTATAACTACGTTGTATTTACGATTTTTTTTATATTTTTTTTTCAAAAATTTAAATATTTGGATTGGTCATTAACGTAAAAATTTATTCCCTTTTTTATTATTAATTAATAAAATTATTATATTATGAATGGTTGTATTATATGGTTTAAATTATTAAAATTCTTTAATATAATTTCACACATGAATCTAATGAATTTCATGCTAGGTATGATAATTAATTTATTTTTCATATACTTTGACATAATCTTTTATTGAGTTATGATATTGGATGAAGTAATGGATTTGGTTTTATAAAAATTAAGTGTTTTAATTATGATTTAATAGTGAATTATCTTGAGAAAATCATCACTAGGTGGAGGTAATTTAGTTTTAATTTCCCTATCACGTAGACTATTATAGATTATTCTAGAAAAGAGGATCTTTAATATCATTTCCTCCAAAGGATAATGTATACATAATATAATTTTAAAACATCACATGAATGATTTTCAGGTTACTTATGCATATAATGAATTTTATATGTTTAAATAAAATTTTCTTTTGATTTACGTTAGTAATATGATATGTGAGTTTTGTAAAGAGTTACACATCAAAATGGATTGAGATTGTTGATTTGGTAGAATATTTAATATTTTAAAATAACATTCTATAAAAATAAATACATATAAAGGTAATGACATGAGATATTATGGTAAGATTAAATCCCTTTAAAATACTAGGAATTATATTATTTCCAAATATTACATTTCAAGACCTCGACCATTTAGTGTGTCTGACCCAAACCATTAGATGGTCATGGATTAATTATATTTTATAAAGAAGAAAATTAATAATTTGAATTTAACCATTAAGTTCCTTGTTCTTGGAATTTTCATTGGGTTTCACATTTCTAGGAAACCATAACCATTAAGATATAATGGTAATTGAGTTGAGTGTATCAACATGTTGGATTTGGAAAAAAATATATTCACTCAACTATCCAGAAGTCAAATATGATATGATTAACAGTAGTTTTGTACAAGATTTGGACATCACTTATTTATGTGTTTATAAGTGATAATGTAAATAGTTATAATAGATAGAAAAATATTTTGAAAGAAATGTTTGATGGATAATTTTCATGGATGATGATGTTAAACATAAACATCTCTAAGTAGACAATAGAAATTATTAACATCATAACATTTTATGTTGTAGAGTTAAAGAGTTTGAATATGTTTATGGACTTGAACTTTGATAATATACCTCCTAAATTTCACTGGTATTCAAAATTGATTTATAAAAAGATATTACTCATAAAAAATATAACTATGTGGGTTTTATTACATTTTCACATAATAATGTGTTAAGAATTACATATAGTTATAATGATTTAAAAACCCTACAAAGTGCAATATATATAATCCCAATCTGGAATGTTATCTGTATTTTATAATTCTTTCATGATGGATATATATATATATATACTTTGATATAAATTTCCGGAAGCGTAATGATAACTGACCTCTTAAATTATGAATTTGAGTTATCCCTAACCAATTTTTATCATAAAGTATTATAGGTTATAATGAAATGTTAAGGATAGAATGAATTTTTTTAGGGAGATACAATATATCATCTTAAGGCACAAAAAGGGTTTTTGTACACTCGGTGACCCACTATGTATAAATAATGGATTGACATGCACTATGTGGTTGGTATACAAGGGGTTCCAAGATCATACTTGGAGTACCGACTATGTGAGATTGGTGAGATTCTGAGCATGAGAAGCTTCATACTTTGAATAATTTTAATGCAATCCTTGAGGCCTAGCTAAGCAGGGGTTGTTGGTATGTTTATGATTATATTCTGAGTCGTAATTCAATTAAGATGGTATTTTCCACTTATATTGAGAGTATGACATCTATACCATAATTGATATATATTTAGGATGTGTGAGGTCGCACATGGATAGTAAATATAATTTTTTATCTATTCTATTAAGAGATATGTGATGTGTTTGTCCATTAAATTGAATTATATGTGATGTATTAATTGACCTAGTCAATATATACTCATAGAATTGAGTATGTATGATTTGACTATTTGGGATTGATATTCTCCATGTCTCCTGATCAGTTTATGTATTAGACAAAGGTAATGTATGAGAATAAAAATTATCATGTGATATCACTAGTGGAAACATGTATAATCATACATGTGTTTCATTAAGAAAAATTCATATATATTTATATACTAGTTATAATTGATGATTTTGTAGAGGCTTCCTATTATTTAAATTTATGGCCCAGGTGGTAAATTTTTATTTTCAAAACTATAAAGGATCATGTGGACACAATTTGTGATTAACTAAATAAGGATTGAGTTTAACTTAGGTAGATTATATAAATGTGTTTCATAGTTAATATAAAATATTTCTGTATGGGTATTCACAAGTTATTTCATATGATGTCGTACATGGTGAAATTGATGATTGTTTACCAAATATTTTTTTTGAAGATACCCAAAATATTTTTTGATAAGAATTCATATGTATATATTATATGATATAAGATGATGTGGAACAAAGTACATAAGGATTTATTTCACATGATATTGAAATATATATACATGAAATCATATATACATATGATGTATTATGATTATATTGTATCCTATGATAAAGGCATAGAATAAAACATTTTTTAGTTCCACTACCCATTCATGTCGTAGTGTAATATTGTCCATATCATATGGCATAGTATGAATTCCACTTTTTATGTTTTTTAGTACACCATTTTTCGGGTATATAACCCTTTTTTATGTTTTTATGGGTATAATGTATAAGAGGTAATGTTGTGATAGTTTGGTGAGCATTCATTATGTTTTTGGTGCTAAAGGAGAGGTGCATTGGCTACACATTGTTTACCAAAAAACCATGCAGCCATCCTAGTAGAAACCGTGTGAAATGGTAGGTTTGAGGTAGAGAGATTCAAAATGGTGTTATCAAAGTTAGAGATACCATTCTTGGAGGCCATGAAAGGGTCTTACTAGATATTAGCTATTGCTAGGTTAGTTCATGATTTTTCTAATCGTGCAAGTTAACCATGCAGATAGTTGAAGTGAGATCCTAAAAAAGTGGATCTCACATGTTTTTTCCTCTAAGTGGATTTTTTTTCTACTACATGGCCATAACTCGTTATTTCACTTCCTTAAAGGTATAATAACCTCTCCCAGTGGATTTGGATTAAATATGAAGGCTTCCCTGGGTGTTTCAAACCGGGATTCTTGAGGCATGTGATCATTCTTCATCGTTCGTGATCAATTTCTTAGATCTAATTAGATATACTTTTCTTATCTTCATGGGTTCTTAGATCTACATCCTTTATGGGTATATCTAATATTTTGGATTCCTAATAAGCTCTATTTTGGTCTTCATATATCTATGAGAATATATCTTAAGAGGTTATGTGAAGAATCAACCTGGTTTTCTTAAGCATTATTCATCTGTTGTGAGGTTTCATCAAAACCATTGAGGTAGGTGGCTTATTTTTTAACTCCACTTATTAGAAATAATGGGTATTATTTAAATTTTATTTCCTTGTGATGAATTGATCGTCAATTGAATGTTTATGAATTGGTCTAAGCCTTCTTTTGTAATTGTTTGGTAAATTGTAGAAATTTGGAAAATTGGGTGTTTTGAATAAACTGATTTTGTTCTTAGTTTAAAAATATGGATTTTAAAATGGGAATTCATTATAATTGTGTCACAAGGATTTTAGTAAATGTTTTCTACAAAAATGGGATGTTTTTTTGAAACAAAATGGTTGTGTTGAAATTGTTTTGTTCTTTGGTTTTCCATAAATGTATTGTTTTATTGAAATTGTTTGAAATAGTTATTAGGAATTGTTTTGGAATACATTGGTATTGTGTGAGTTCATGATCAATGTTCTCCTAAATAAGGTACATGTACCCTTGGGGAACAAGTTAAGTGACCCTAGATCTAGGGTACGTGTCATTCAAACACAATGTAATTGGACAAGAGATCTGTCATGAGTATGGAATTGTCAAAAAAGGCATGCATGTGTGGGTGTGTTGTGAACTATGGAATGGGTATGCCAAAATGATAATAATAATTGGTTTTTTGAGTTTTGATTAGTTATTTTCTGGAAATTAACTTGCTAAAATTGGTTTTATTTACCTTAGTTTTCACTTGAAAATAATTTGTTTTCAAACTTGTTTATATTTGTTTATAAACAGTTTTGGTAAACTATTTACATAAACTGATATATATAATACTATAAACATTCTATCCTAGTGGAATGGTTAGGGAAGTCATTGGGAAACCTTCTGAGTTATATACTCACTCTTTATTTGGAAGTTTGGTGCTTTTGTTGATGCTACCTTCCAGGACTTGGGAAAATGTAATGTATCAAATTACATTAGCACAATGTTGTTACAATTTAGACTACATGGTGATGTTGGAGCATGGAGCTTTTGGATCATGGAATATTGTTATCGTCTTGGATTTTTTTAGTTGTATTTCCACTATTTACATTGATATTGGTTTGTCTTCCATTGTATCATACTTTGGATTGTTGTTTTAAAGAGAATTATTTGAAATGTCTTAGTTTATTTTATGAATCCTATAGTGAGCTGTTTTTTCATGGTTTGTCGGGTTGTTGTTTCTAGAAATTGTAGGGTAAATCTCCCCCACATTATTTGAAACCCTTAAGATTTTATTTCCAGCTTTTGGCTTCTTGGGGGTGTTTCTTAAGGCCATATAATGACTCATTGTACTCTCAATCCAGTGAGAATTAGCATGTCATTACAAATGGTATCAGTTTGTTCAGTCCTTTCCTAACAAGTAGTCGTCAGTGATATTGGTATTAGAGTTGAAATTCCTTATTTACTATTCCTTGGTTTGGAATCATAGAAAGTATTATGATTGTTAAAACATGAAATATATAGAATAAAAGGATGTAGATAACCCTTTTATGTTTAACTTTATGTTACCAGGGATTTGGGTACATAAGTGTTAGGAGACACTTCCCGGATATGGAAATATCATTTTCATGGGTTTAGCTAATGAGACTAGAATGAAATGCATTGTAGAGAAATTAATTCCCACTAAGAGTGGATACATAATTTCAAGTAATGATTCATGTTGTGATAAAAGTGTTGACTTTTTTACAAAGTATGAAATTATTATTCAAATAAATATTTTTAATAATGAAATGCTTTTGGTATTTTGAAAATAGTATAATTTTTAAAAATAAAGTTGAAAGATTCCGAAAAATAGTTGAACATGGAAAAATGTTGTTTTTGGAAAACAAAATTTTGATTGTTGATGTGATAAAATTTTAAATTCTAAGTCATCAGTTTATAGAGAGTAAGAATGATAGAGTTTTTGGTTAGATTAGAAAATGGAACTCAGTAGGTGTCATTGAAACCAATATGAAGATGTTGTAGAGAATGTGGTTGCACCTAAACCACTAGTGAACCAAGAGATAGTTCAAAGTATTTTCCATGATTTTGAAGCAGTGGATACGGGTAACTGGAGGAATGATCTGAGGCATGTGGATCATACCATACAGTTCAT
Source organism: Viscum album (assembly GCA_963277665.1). Classification (NCBI taxonomy): domain Eukaryota; kingdom Viridiplantae; phylum Streptophyta; class Magnoliopsida; order Santalales; family Viscaceae; genus Viscum; species Viscum album. The sequence continues at coordinate 475,093,310 of OY728151.1, forward strand.
GGAGTATAATCGACATAACATTCGAGGTGATGTTGAACCCAAAAAAGTTGAGGTGTGGCTGAGTAGGAAAATTCATGTCTTCAATTTCATCTGAACACCATTGGAGCTCAAATTGAAGCTGGAAACATATATCCTCTAGCATCTTGCTCGGTAGTAGTGGGATTTAGCAGTGCAAGGTAAATTGGAAGAAGGCCTTGTATGGGAGGATTTTGAGGAATTGTTCAACAAATAATTCTATCCACACATGTTCATGATCTAAAAAATGATGGACTTCTTTAGCCTGAAGCAGGATAATCTCTTGGTCATGGAATATGGGGATAAAATTAGTAATTTAGTGCATTTTGCACCTGATGTTGTGGAATGTGAATCTTAAAAGGTTTGCATCTTCAAATTAAGGAAAATTCATGAGATTCGATCAAAGATTGTGGTGATCTGTATTAAAGATTATACAGAGATGGTGAATATAGTGACTGTGGATGATCATGATATCTTGGGATCTATGGGAGGAGGTATGATGATAGCTATAAGGAATATTGGGAACTGAAATGCTGGGAGAAAGTGGAAAAGGGACATCTATTTCTAATATGGATGTGGAAATCAAAATTAGATAGCTGGATCTGTGAACCTTCCACCATGACCTAAGATAAAAGTGTGTTGTATTCAATGTGGTTAATTTGACCACATAAAGTGATAGTGTACCACACAACCAAGATCTTGCCTAATAGAAAGAATATTAAGCATCTTCAACACTATTTTAATAGTTCCCCAAGGTCAAGTAACTTCTTAGGTGTTGTAAGCATCATATTCTTTGGCAGGAGGAGGATAGAAAAATCAATCTTGTCAGCTGAGTAGATCTAGCCATTGTGATTCTAGAAGTACTTTGACTCCTAAACTCAATAAATATTATCAATGAAACAAGGAGCATAGTGTAGCGATGAAGCAATTTTATTGAGCCGAGAAGATGATTTTTGATGATCAAGAGGGACCATCTATGGTGAGAGGTACTATTATTTTGATTTGTACCCTTGTGAAAGAGCTCTTCAATACTGGTGAATCAAATTCATTCATTTCTTTTCATGTTGTTGATTTGATATGTTTAATGTTGAAAATTATTCCTCCTGTTTTAAAACTAAAAACTCTTTTCGGGGAAAGAGAATGTCAAGTCTTTGTGTGTAGAGAATGTGTTATCACTATTGAGAGAGCTAAGATGAAATAATACTTCTCGATATTAGACATGGATGTCTATGATGTAATTGTATATATGGATTGGTTGACAATATTTAAGGATGAAATCGACTTTTATAGGAGAATAGTTAGTTTCATGAATGAGGATGGTGCTGAGAACCTCTTCAAAGGAGAGAGGATGGTAAAGAAAAGTGAAAAGAACTCATTGGCACCAACAGTGGGAACACACTCTTATCAGATGGAAGTGTTAACTTATCCATCAAGGTAAAAGATCTATGAAAATAGTTTTCTACCATATTTGGATCAATTTCAAGATGTATTTCCCAAGAAATTATCATGGTTACCACCTATAAGGGGGGTTGAGTTTACAATTGATCTTTTTATTGGGACTAGTCATATTTATCTTATGTCTTATAGAATGGCACCAATAAATATATAGGAATTTAAAGTTAAGTTGAATTATCTAGAAATAAAGGGTTCATTTAGCCAAGTACATCTCAGTGGGAAGTACTAGTATTGTTTGTGATGAAACCAAATGAAACTCTTTTGTTGTGCATTGATTATAGTAAGCTGAACCAAGTTACAATAAAGAATATATATCAAATTGTACACATTGATGATCTGTTCAATCAATTAAGGGGAGCTCAATGGTTCTCTATAATTGACATTCAATTAGGATATACCTAATTGCAAGTTCAAAAAAAAATATTTTCCAATGTCGTCTTTCCGAAGTAGATATGGCCACTATAAATATGTAGTCATGCCTTTTGGTATAACAAATGAACCATTGGTCTTCATGGATATAATGAATCAGATATTTCAGAGATATATTTATTATTCTGTTGTGGTGTTTTTGGAAGATATCCTCATGTATTAAAAGACATGGGTTAACCATGTGGAGCACCTCAAAACAATGTAACAAATCATGAGAGATCACCGTTTGTATGCAAAATTATCAAGGTGTGTTTTTTGGATACAGTAAGTACGTTGTCATGGCCATGTAATTTGAATGAAAGGAATTTCTGTTGATACTAAAAATATAGTAGTAGTTATCTCGTGGAAACCACCAAATAATGTCTTCAAGAAACGAAGTTTTCTTGTTCTATCTAGTTACTACGGATTCCATGTGTGTGATATCTCATGATTAGCTTCACCGATGACAGCTCTGACAAAGAATAATGATCCATTATAATGGACTGAGGAATTCCATAATTCTTTCCAAGAACTAAAATTTTATCTTACATCAGTACCTATCTTGATTTTTCTGGAATCAAAACATGGGTATGCGGTGTACTATTATGCTTCTAGATCAGGTTTGGGTTGTGTTCTCATGAAATGAGACCATATGGTTGCCTATGGTTCAAGGAATTTGTGGGTTCATGAGAATATTTACTCAACACATGATTTGGAGATAGTTTTAGTCATCTCTGGCTTGAATAAATTGCGTTATTATCTCTTTGGTGATAAATTTACTGTGTTCACAGACAAAAAAATATTGAATCATATTTTTGTGCAATGAGATTTGAATCTGAGGCAATGAAGATATATGGAGTATCTATATATGTTTGACTTTGAATTGATGTATACACCAAGAAAAAGGAATTTAGTAGTGGATGAATTGAGTAGAAATTAATATGATCATTTGGAGAAATAAGCATCATATGAATGGTAGTTGATGTCGGTTCAAGCTGACATGCATGTGGAATGATAAGACTGAGGTGATGTTGTGGTTTTTTTTTCAGCTATGCTTGTTCTTGATTTGGTAAATATTGTCAAAAGGGAATAATCATATGATGTATAATGTAGGTTTATGAGTTAAAAACTCAATGGTGGGGAGACCATTGAGTAACAGAAACTTGATGAGAGTTCAGTTTTGTGTTTAATATATTGTTTTATTGTACATATGACTTTTCAAGAACAACTCTTTCATGAATACCACCATTCGAGATGGGTTTTACATCCAGGAACACTTAATATGTATAAGGCATTGAAGGCACAGTTTTGGTGGAGAGGCTTGAAATGGAAGGTGGCCGAGTTTGTTTCTAAGTGCTTAAATTGTTTGCAAGTTAAGGAAGAGAATCGGAGACTAGTGGGTATGTTGTTGTTTTCACCTATTCTAGTATTTAAATGGGAGAAGGTAGAGATGGATTTAGTTATAGGTATTACATTAATGGTTCGGAAACATTATGTTATATGGGTGATTGTGAATCATATTACAAATTCGTCCCATTTCATTCCAATTCATAAAACTCATACGGTGGATGATCTGTCCATGTTATATATCCAAGAAGTTGTAAAGAGACATGGTGTAACTGTTTCAATAGTCTCAGACAGAGATCCATGGTTCACGTCTCATTTCGAGAAATCCTTACCAAAATCCCTTGGCACTCAGTTGAATATGATCCTGGAATATCATCCACAGACGTATGGTCAATCCCAACGGATGATATAGATGTTGGAAGAAATGTTGCGGGCTTGTGTAATGGATTTTGGTGGCTCATGGGAGGAGAAATTACACTTAGTGGAGTTCTCATATAATTACAGCTATTAGGACTCAATACATATGGCTCTATTTGAATCATTGTATTAGAATACATGTCATTCTCCACTATGCTAGCTAGAAAAAGGTGAAACTTCACTATATGGGCCAAGCCTTTTTGAAGAAACAATGGAGAAGGTTCAGTTAATAATAAAGAAGATGGAGATGACTCAGAGTCATCAAAAATCTTATGTGGATCATCGTCAAAGGTCGTTGTCATTTTCCTTGAGTGATAATGTGTTCTTGAGGATCTCTCCAAGACATGGACATTGTCATTTTGAGAAGCAGTGCATGTTTTCTCCAAGTTACACTAGACCTTTTGAGATACTGGAATGGGTTGGAGAGTTGTCATATCAGTTTGCATTACAAACACGGTTCATTTCTTTGCATAATGTGTTCCACGAATCTTAGTTGAAAAAGTGCCAGCCTGATCCTGACCATGTTAACAGGTGGGATCACGTTTACTGATAGTTGCATGCTTTGTTGATACATATCCTAGTATGAATGTTGGATAGTCAAGAGAATATCATGCGTGGAAAAATCATCAATCTAGCGCAGGTTTTATTATAGCATGGTCATATTTAAGAAGAGACATGGGAACTTGAGATGTAAATGATAAATCAATATCCAGAACTCTTTCAAAGTAGCAATGGTTTTCTACTTTCTGTGGAGGGAAAGATAGATGGTGGAATGAATTTAGTACCCCGGTTTCTGGTATATAACTCTTTCTTTGTTTTTTTTATGAATATAAAGTATAATAGGGAATGTTGGGAGAGTATGGTGAACTTTATGTAAGTTTTTAGGGATAAAGGAGAGATGCATGGGTTGCACACAATTTATCCAAACCGTGTGCCCATCTTAGTAGAAACTTTGTGAAATGGTAGGTTTGAGGTAGAGAGCATTGACATGGTGAGTGAATATTTTGGGATACTGTATGAGGAGGTCGTGCGAGGTTCTACCTAGGAAATAGCTAATGCATGGTTAGTGCACAGTTTATCTAATCATGAAAACTAACTATGCGGATGTTTTAAGTGAGATCCTAAAAAGTGGATCTCAAACATTTTTTCCTCTATGTGGATTGTTTTTTCGCCTAAGAGGAAATAACTCAAGATTTCTCTTCCTTGAAAGTAGAAGAATGTAAGTACCTAGATTATCATTTCAGGAATAGGTCTTTATTTTTGGTTTCTTTAAGCAAAAATGATGAAATGGAAATTTTCTATGTACACGCCATGTACTTTTTACTGCACGTCGTGAACCTAGTTTTCGCTTATAGTCGTGTATTGTCCATGTAATATTCGAGTATGTGGCCATGTGGGTGACCAAGAAGACCACCTTAAGTGGGGGATTGTTGAGTCTAGTTCACAATGCGTACATTAAATGAATTTTTTTGTACTTTTCTATTTAATTGATGAATGAAAGTGGGGTCATGTCTCATCTACCGAACACACTTCTTCTTCCCTCGGTTCATACAGGAGTCTGACGAATGGGAAATGAAATTTGAGATCCTCCTGGTTCTTTATCTGACCTCTGATTGAGACATCACTAGGTGTATTGGTTCCCCACTAGTGATTTATTTATTCCTTAGAGCCTCTCTTCATGATTCCTCATCTCTCGTGAGTATTTCAAGGATGATATTTTTTCACATTTTTGTAGATCTACATCGTTGTAGTCCAATTCAAGGGCCGAAGTTCAAGAGTGTTGATTGTACAACATCATGTTAGGTGGTTTGTGAATTGCTTTGATTTTATTTGAATTATATGTGCTTAATGTGACGATTACCCATGTTTGGGGTATTGTAGGTTTTGAAATTTAACCTTATTATTTACCTGCTAGGGTTTAATTGATGAGAAGGGGTTATAGCATATGCGTAAGATTTGTTGGCTTGTTTTCTGGATACCTCATGAGTGAGTCTCCATAGTATGACTATTTATGATCGTCTGGCCTAGGTCACCTATGAGGCGTCTTATGTTTCCATTCCTTGAGTTGTTTAAGATGGAGTTTGATTGATTATATGAATATCAAGTGTTATTATAGTGAATTTTAGCCATGTAGTTGTTATATATTACATGTGTTTCCTTGTTATGATATGTGTGCTGATCTTCCAATGGACTGTAGAGCCTTGGTCTAGGAAAACTATGGGGGTTTCCTTATATATTTACATAGTACTGTGAGAGGCTTGGTGTAGACTTTGACCCAGGTGTATTGATTGTGAGATCTACCTAGGAGGTTGTTTATGATTATTTAGGCTATGTTGACCCAGGGGGTATTGACCATGAGAGCTACCAGGAGGTTGTTTATATGTTATTGATGCCATGTTTACCTAGGGGCATTGACTGTGAGATCTGTCTAGTTGGTCATTTTTAAAATATCAGTGATATGATAATCCAAAGGGGTTTGACCATGACAGATTTCCTATAGGGTTGTTTATGAATGATTTAATGATCGTGAAATGTCTTCCAAGACAAAGGACAAGCTTGGACTTAGTCTTACTTGATTATATATATTGTCTTCTAAGATGTCTATTTTTACTATTACACAGGGGATAAAGAGATTAAGATAGATCCCAGGATTTCATTATTCAAAATATTGAATGATAAATAAGGGTAAATTAATGTAATTTAAAACTATAGGATTGTTTACATTTGATTACATCCTATTTTATTGATTCTTTTATGCATATTAACTTTTATATATATTCACTAAGAGTTAAGAACAAATTTTTTTGTGGTTTCCTACTGGTATTCGTCTCACACCCTATTTGGGTCATTCTTTTGGACCCAAATAGGACATCTGGTTATAGATATAGATAAGGGAAAGTACCCTTCTTCATCAGGTACTTGATTCTTGTTGGATCTTGAGAGCATCGGACCAAGCTATGGATTGCAATGCTTTTAGAGTTTATTATTTTTGTTGTACTCTGGTTTGAGTACTATATTTTTAGCATTATGAATTTTTTGTCCATTTTCCTATACATATGTGACATGCATCATTATTTTATTCTCTAATCGTTATATTATTATTAGTCGTCTGCTATTTACTTTTTCATACGGTATTACTGCCTCCAATACTATTTACTATTTGTTTCTGTTCTGTTAAGATTCGAATTATGTCATAGTTTCCCCAACATTACACCCAAGGCCCTCTCTACTATTAGACAGCCTCTGGTATTCGAGGAAATGTGCTTGAGGCCATGTTACCAACTGATTACGGGGAACCTTTGAGTGGAACCTAGATCCAGGACATTACAAAGTTGTATCAGAGGAGTTTCTTTTCTGCATTATTTCACTATTTGGATCCTATAGACAGGGATACAAAGGAACATGTAGTTGGTAATAATTTGTTCCTAGGATTATCTAACTCGTGGTTAGGTAAAATCCAATTGACCTTGAATATTGAAATTTTTATGGAGTAGAAATTGTTACAGTTAAATTGAATTCAACATTGGGTGATTCACTTATATTTTGATGTTATAATTGATATTATTGAGGTTTTATTTTTGTTTTAACCTGATGATATGAGGGTATACCATCTCGTTCATCATGTATTAACTTTCTATATATCACCTTTAATGCATTCTTGTCATGACATTACAATGAATTACTGATTGCATGATGTTGTGATAGATGTTGTGATAGATATGCATGATGTTGTGATAGATGCATTGATAGATTACTGGATATTTTGAAAGGGTATTGGAAATTTTAAAGTTTCATTTGGATAGACGAAAAGATTTGGTGTTTAAGGTGATATGGGACCTCTCTGATCAAAATTTGGTGGATCATGATTGATCTTTAATTTAATTCTATTATGATATGACATGAATAAGGATGCCAGACTTTGATTCGTGGTGAGCATGGGATCTCTCAGGTTGGAATTTGTCATGCCTTGGGTAAAATTTTATTTTTTTAAGGGTTATAGAAGAATTTCATAGGCCTACATTCAAGAAACCCAAACAACATAGTGTGTGTTTTTATGAACAAACTCCATGTGTTCTTCACTTCTGTAAGAAACATATTTTATTAATAATATGTCATGTACCATATGTAAACATCATGTAGAATTTAACCATGTGACTATCTTTGAGATTTGATACACGTGGTTGATAATTGTTCGGTGGAGCATGTCGTGTACTTGGAGTACATGTTGTTGGTACATATACTCAGAGATCAGGTTTTCTTACGTGTGACATTGATGGTGGGACACATGATGATTAGAAGATAGGGAAAATTTTCAATGAGATACATTAGTCCATTTGAGGTTTTAGAGAGAGTGGGGTCGGTTCCTATTGGTTTCAGTTACCTCAGAGGTACTCGGCTATAAATAAATTATTTTATGTTTCTCAGCTAAAACGTTAGTTTATAGACCCATATCACATTTTTCAATCCGAGGAGGTTGAGTTGGAGGTGTATGCATCCTTCAAGGAGAACCCTATTCGGATTTTGGATCGCAGTACAAAGGTTTTTCTTGGCCGGTCTTTCCTATCGTATGGGTGATATGGTAGCATAGGCAAGTACAAGATAAGACATGGGAGAGGGAGGCCGATGTACAATCATAGTGGCTAGAGTTGTTTGAAGCTTCTTTTTCACCACCCTTGGAAGGGAAATTCAGGGAAAAGATTCTTTAAGGGGGGAAGTTCGTAATATCTCAGATCATCATTTCATGTATGGATATTTATTTAGGGTTGTTTTTTAGGAAAAAGGAAGAAATGGAAATTTTCTAAGAACATGCCATGTACTTTTGAGTACACACTGTGTACCCAGTTGTAGTGTATAGTCGTGTACTGGTCGTGTAATGGATAAGTACATGGCTGTGTGGGTGACCTGGAAAACCGCCTAAAGCAAGGGAAACTTGATATTAGTACACAATGTGTACATTAAATGAACATGCCGTGTACTTTTCTTTTTAATTTATTAGTTAGATTGGGGTTGTGTATCATCTCTAGAAAACACTTATTCTTCCCTTAGTTCATACAGGAGAGTGACGAATAGCCGAAGAACTTTGAGCTCCTCCTAGTTCTTTTTCTAAACTCTGATTGAGATGTCGTCAGGTGCGCTGGATTCCCACCGGTGAGTTATATCTTTCCCTAGATCCTCTCTTAATGATTCCTCCTCTATCATGAGTATTTCAAGGATTATTATTTTCATTTTTTCTATATCTACATAGTTCTAGGCTGATTCAAGGGATGGAGATCAAGAGTGTTGATCGTATAACATCAAGGAAGGTGGTTTGGGCCTTTCTTTGATTATCTTTTAATTATAAATGCTTAAGATGTTGATTACCCATATTTGGGGTATTGTAGGTTTTGGAATTTAACCCTATTATTTACCTGATATGTTTTAATTAATGATAAGGTTTTTTAGAATATTCATAAGGTTTGATGCCTTTTTTGCGGGACAACCCATGGTTGAGATTCTCTAATTGGACTGTTTATGGCTATTTGGCCTAGGTTGCCTATGAGGAGTACCTTGTTTCCATGACTTGAGTTGTTTAGGATGGATTTGGATTGATTATATGAATTTCATGTGTTATTATTGTGAATGTTATCCATGTAGTAGTTATATATTACATGTGATGTCTTGTAATGATATGTGTGTTGATCTTCCAATAGACTGTGAGAGCCTTGGACCAGGAAAACTGTGGGTGTTTCCATGTTTATTTAAAAAGTACCATAAGATCCTTGGTGTTGAATTTTATTGAGGGGTATTGACTATGAGATCTACCCAGGAGGTCATTTATGATCATTTACTCTATGTTGACCATGGGGTTATTGATTGTGAGAGCTACCTAGAGGTCGTTTTTATGTTATTGATGCCATGTTGACCCAGTGGCATTGACCGTGAGAGCTGACCAGGTGGTCATTTGTAAATTATTAGTGCAATGTTAAAATAAAGGTATTATACAAAGAGATATTTCCCAGAGTGTTTTTTAGTAATGATTAAATGATAGTTATGAGTCTACTAATCCAAAAAACATTCTTGGACTCGGTCATACTTAATTGTTTAGATGGTCTTTTGAGATGTTATTTTTTAATATTATGCAAGGGATATAGAGCTTAGTCTATATCCCAGGAATTCATTATTCAACAGATTGAATAATAAATAAGTGTAAATGAATGTAATTGAAAACTATGGGATTGTATACTTTTGTTTAATTCCTAGTTTGTTTCTTATTTTATGCATATTACTTTCTATATATATTAACTGATAGTTAGGCATAGATCTTTTCATGGTTACCTAGTGGGATTCGCCTCACACCCAATTTGGGTCATTCTTTTGGAGAAAAAATATTATATGGTTTCTGGTATAGATAGGTTCATGAACCCTTCTTCATTAGGTACATGATTGTTTTTTGGAGCTAGGGAGAATGGGATGAAGATAAGGCTTCTTATGATTTTGAAGATTACTGGTTTTTCTGTACATTAGTTTTAGTATTGTATTTACAGTATTGTGACTTGTTTGGCCATTTTCCTAGGTGTATGTGACATGAATCATTATTTTATGCTCTAGTTGTAATATTATTGTTAGTCTTCAACTGTTTAGGTTTTTTGTATGGTATTACTGATTTATCTGTTGTTTACTATTTGTTTCCACTGTGTTACTCTGTCAGTGAGGGCCCAGTTTCCCCACTATCACACCCAAGTCCCACACTGTTAGCTGAAAGCCTCTGACATTCAGGTAAATGGCCTTGACGCCAGGTGAAAAACAATGTACAAGGCACCTTTGGGTGGCGCCCATATTTGGGATGTTACGAAGACCCTCTCCCAATATATTTGGAGTCAATCTGGAGGCTTCCCTTGGTGTTTTGAACTTGGATTATTGAGGTATATGATTGTTCTTCATGGTTCTTGATCAGTTTCTTAGATCTACATATCCTCTATTATTGGTTTCTAAGATATAAACCCCTTATGGGTAGATATATGAGTGAGGATTCCAAATAAGTCTTGTTTTAGTCTTGATCTTACTATGAGAAGAGATTGTAGAGGTTCTGTGAAGAATCAACCTGGTTTTCTTAAGTGTTCTTCATCTGTTGTCAAGTTTCATCAAAACCTTTGAGGTATGTGGATTCTTTCTTGAATACACTTTTTAGAACTGATGGGGATGATTTCAAATTGATATACTTGTGGAGAATTTATTATGAATAGGCTGGTTATTAATTGTTGGAAACTTTATTTTGTAATGGTTTAGTAAATTTTATAAATCCGGAAAATTGGTTTTTTTGATTAAACTAATTTTGTTCTTGGTTATAAAATAAGGATTTTAAAATGGGAATTTTTTATAATTATGGAACATGGATTTGAGTAGATGTTTTAAATATAAAGGGGACGTTTTATTGAAAAGAATTGGTTATGTTGAAATTGGTTTGTTCTTTGATTTTTAATAAAAGTACAGTTTTATGGAAATGGTTTCAAATGGTTATTAGGATGGTTTCATAATACATTTGGTTTTTTTTGAGTTCATGATCAATGTGACCATAAATAAGGTACATGTTCCATTGGGGTACAAGTTGTGTGACCCTGGATCGGGGGTGTGTTTTATTGGGTCACATTCTAATTGGACAAGAGATTGCTCATGAGTATGGAACTATCGAACAAGGAATGCATGTGTGGGTGTGTTGTGACTATGGAATGGTTATTCCAAAATGATAATAAGAATTGTGTTTTCTAGCATTGATTAGTTATTTTATGGAAAATAACTTTCTGAAAATTGGTTTCATTTACCTTTGTTTTCACTTTTCTATAATTGGTTTTTGAACAAGATTATATTTGTTTATAAACTGTTTTGGTAAATTTATTATATAAACTATTTTATATAATGTGATAATAATTCTAATCTAGGGGAATGAGTAGAGAAGTCATAGGGAAAACCAAATATGTTATATACTAACCCCTGCTTTGGCATATTGGTGATTTTACTGATGCTAACTTCAGGAACATGGGAAAAGGTAAATTATCATACTTATTTAGAACCATGTCGTGATACTTTGGAAAATTGGTTATGTTAGAGCATGGATCTTGTGGATCATGGTGTATTTTTTTATCTTGGAGTTTATTAGTTTTATTTTTTCTATTTACATTGATATTGGTTTTTCTTCCACTATAGCATGCTTTGGTTGGTTGTTATAAAGAGAATGATTTTAAATGTCTTAGTTTATTTCATGCATCATATAGTGAGATTTTTGTTCAGGGTTTTCAGGTTTTATTTTCTAAAAATTATAGTGTAAATCATCCCCCACTTTCATTGAAACCCTTCAACATTTATTTCCAACCGTTGTCATCTTGGGGATGTCGCGTAAGTCAATGTAATGACTCGTTGTACTCTTAATCCAATAAGAAATAGTTGGTCATTAGTTTTCTGTTCTGGTGTTTAAATAATAAATGTTAACAAATAAATGACCTTCCAAATTGGTTATCATAAGAGATCCATGTCATTAGATGAACTGAATGGGAGTTTGTTTCCTTCATGAAATAGTTTCATGAACTGATTGGGGAATTTAATCATGTGTTATAACTCATGAGTAAATATATGAACTCCAATGGAGTTTCCTAAATAGATTTATCAAGGGTCATTCACTAGGATATAGATAATATTCATTCAAAAATATAATATTTATTTTCTCTTATATTTTAGAATATGAAATATTATATAACATATCATTTAGATATTTTTCGTTCATTTCCTTGATAAAATCAATAATACAAATCATAATATTTAACTTAACATGTTCTGAGATGATTCAATAAATAATATCACTGGAAAAATAGTATCTTAAGATAAAATAATATCTATACCCATATTAATGAATATTATTAAGATATTAATAAAGAAATATCCATACATTTCAACAAAATTATCATGAATCTTCCATATATACGAAATAGATTCTTTTAAAACTCATTCTTTTTTCACCCAAATTCTATCAATCATAATATTGTTTAATTGAATACCATTATTTTCATGATAATTACACAATATAGTGTGAAACCTATTGTAATATCCCTCAAAAATACAATAAACCTTGAAAAGTTCACTATATCAATTACTATAAATAAAAATTTCATATTAATGCTAACTTATTTAGTAATATTTCATCATCTTCAAAAAAATTTAACATTATTTGTTGAAATTATTAAATGATATATTAATCCACTCAAAAAAAGAATCTAAAAATAAATATTATATTCCCTAACCATGAACATAATAATATTATTATCCCCAATGGTATTCCAAGATGAATTCACAAGATGGGGGAGGGTGAATTGATATTTTGATAAAAATTTATTGTTTTGAAAATTATAAATATAATTCCCCTCCATTTAAAATATTGGACTATTTTTGAAATTTAGTAGGTATATATAATTCGATACATTATAATACTTTATAAAAGGTTTTATTAAAGCATTCTTACAATAAAATAAATTTTATTTGAAAATACTCTAGTTATGTCAATTTTATATCACTTGTAACTGTAAACTATCAGATAATATTTTTTTAAACTAAATTTGAAATGTACTAAATGAAGATTAAAAGTTATAAAATGATTTCAGATAAAATTTAAAAATATGTTGTTAATGAAAAATAATTCAAATAGTAGATTTTAAAAAACTACAAGCTATAATATATATCTTATTCTTACCAACTATTAGATAAACTACTTCCAATCATGTTTATAAAAATAAATTAAATAGACACACAACCTGCATTAAGGATCTAAAAAACAACCACTCACATTTTATCCTAGGATATATAAATCTTATTCCTAATTTAATCATTAGAAAAATAGATGTATATAAATAAAGAAAATTAGTATTATAGTAGACCTTTTCTGGATCAAGATAATTTCACAGTATATATATAGATGATACAAACACAACTCTATATATAAACAAAAAGTATAGTGAATAAATCATGTGAATTTTTTTATTTCTCAATCTCTAATTGAATTTGGTTGATCAATGAGGTTATCCTCCTTAACTATTTATCTCATAGGATTGTGAAATACATTTGTAATCGGTGTGGCCTTCTTCCTATATTTTCCCATGTTTCCCAGAAAATAGAGTATTTCCTTGTAGTTGATTGAAAGATTAGGGTAAATAGAATTACCATCACCACACACCATTCTTGAGTGAGACTTTCATGTATTAAAATAAGATTATTTTAAAAAAAAATTGTTGAGTATTGGTCATTCTCAGACTAACAGATCTTAACTGCGTTGAAAAGTCTCATAAAATTCCAAAACTATTTGTTGGAATTTTTACATTATATATGGTATCATTATCATTAATTATAGTGACCCAATATTATTACACATATGAATAATTGAATTGTTATATGATCATCCAATAGATATAACACAGGGATCCAAAGGCCTTGTGTCTTTCAAAGACTGGGTTTAAAAAATATAAACCTAAATTTAAAATGATACATCTTTATTTGAAACACTATAATGTGATCATATATCCATTTTAACTTCAAAAACCTTATAGGATAACCTAGAGAATGCATAAAGATGGTTGACCTATAAATCCAAATAAGATAATAGGCATGATAATTATGCATACAATATGAGTCAAATGGAAGAGCATGATATCATTAAAGGAAAGGCTCCAGAATAATGTTATGGAAGGATTAAATAAAGAAGATAGAATCAAAAGATCATTAAATTATATGAATTTTCCAACATCATAATACATGAATTTATAATCATAAGTTGAGGCTCACTATAGATACATCGTAACAATGTGGATAACCATAATAGATTTGGTTTACAACCAAATTCCATAAATATCCTCTTATGAGATATAAACATTACCAAATGATTTAAAGTGGTATTTTGAAACGCCCATAATTAAATTTACATACATATATATGAAACATATGGGAATCAAACATAAGAAATAAGAATAATAAATAACAATGGAAGGAAATGTGTTACATAATTTTTCTTCAAATCATAGTCAAACGATATCCCATTAGGATTAAAAAGAGAAGATGGAATTAAATATTCTATTGTTTAAAATTCTAATAAATAGTCATAGGTCACCAATATATAGTACATTTTAAAAATTCATTAGAATTGTTAGATAATTTGGTGTGGAAATAAACATTTAAAATTGTATTTTAAGGAATCAGTAGAGGACTATAAAAAAAGAAATAATATATAATTTTATTTGAAACCATAGGTAATCCATAATTGGTAACCCAAAAAAAATAGTTATTTTATGATATAATTAATTGGTTAAATATGTTAAAACATGATTACATGAAAAAAATAGTGTGTTGAATATTTCTCCTTGATTGGGTTTGATTTTAATTAATGTATTGAAATATAAATGTAAGGCATGTGTAACCAAAAAAATAAAGGGATAATAAGAAAGGTATATATGTAAGGGGAATATATATAGAATTTATAATAATTTAATAAAATTAAATTGAGGGTGAATGTGAGATAAAGATAAAAATGAATAACCCAAAGAATAGAGGGTGGTTCGGAGAGTTCCCTTACCTCAAGTTGAGATTTTCTCTGAAATTTCACTTAACATACTAAATAATCATATTATATTTATTAAAAAAATTGATTACCTTATTAAATTATATCTGGTATATTATTAAATTTTGATGTTGCATTAGACCCATTTTACTAAAATATTGATCCAATTTACACTTTCCCAAGGTCATTCATTTCATGATTCCAAGATCGGATCACCTGTTAATGATTATAAAATTTCATTAAGAAATGGTTTCATAACTATATAGGTATGATGAAATATTTTTAGGACATTATTATAGTTTTATGTGGTAATAATCATCAAATAGTTCATATATTACAAAAATTATCAATTTATGGCAAATTCACTTAGGTGATTTTTCCAAACCGAATGACCATATGTTATTTTACTTAATCATAAATACATTTATCCATTATATAATATGAAATTATATATAATATAATTATTTAGATAATTTTCAAAAATAATAAATTTATTAAAACTATCATTGAATGTTGTGGGGAAAATGAAGTACGTTGTTTATGGAGGTGGTGAACCGATCATATTGTGAACATTGTTTTAATTTTTGAGTGAAATACGAATATATTTCATAATGGATATTACCTGAACAAAAAACATTATAGTATATTTATTATAATGGAGTCATTAATTAATTTTATGTGGAAGAGAATTTAAGGGTTTTTAATAAGAAAATGATTGAAATAGATAAGTTGATAATATTACTTCTTTGGATTCCCTCTCATATAAATCACTTTAAATCTTCTTGGGATTAACTTCTAGTGGGGCTATATGAACTAATATGTGAGGAGAGGATTAGGTAGATAATTGGGATGGTCTTTTTAAATGACTAGAGATTAGGATGTGTGAGGAAAATTGGTGGTGAGGGGTCGTTTTTATAAGGGAAGGAAGAGTTTTTTAATATAATATTCATTAGTTTATTATTTTTTATCAAGACATTAAATAATGGTGAATATTATGAATAAATAATGTATTTAGTTTATGTTTGTAATAACTAATAGATTCCTACATCATCCATGGCTTATTATTTCATGTATTTAACTTATAATATTAAATATTGTGTTTTGTGGTATTTCAGTAATCGAAAAAATCAACTATTTTATAAAAATACAAAAAAAAAATTAACCTGGCCATTATTTGATGTGTAGAATCCAAAAATGAATACAATTTTACAAAAATAATTTTCTAAATATGAGTAATTTAATTTTTAATTAAATTTTTTATAAATTTGAAAAATTCTAATTTTTATAATATGATCACTTTTAAAGATATATGAAAAATTACTTATGATATCATAAAATTACTTCATAATCATAATAAAACATGATGTTATTTTATAATCTCATTTAATAAAAATAAAAATTCTTTTAAATGTGTATATTTTTATCATGAAAATGAATATAAAATATATATGTTTTACAAAAATACAAACACCTATTTTATCATTTTAAAAACACTTATTTATTTATTTCATGATATTAATTTGATATATTTTAATTTTATATATATCTGGGGTTACTACTCTAATGTCCAAGATAATATTCCTAATGGTTGAATTTATATTCCAACAACAAAATGACTATTCCAAAAGTCATATAACGATCACCTTGTAACGGTTAGGTAATAGTTAGATCCTAATGGCCATATTTCCCATTACAACCTATATATACTCCAGAATTCTTATAACCCATCATTCACTATTTTTCACACGATATTCTATAATTCCATTACTAATTTCCATCATATTCCAAATGCTTATATTTATTTATACAAACTTTATTAAAGGAGCGATCTTCATGAAAGAATTTTGGCCTATGAAATTTACATTAACGCACGAATTATTCTTTTTCATTTATCTCCATGTACTATTCCAAGTTGTTATAGTGAACATTATTTTATGATATTTAATGATCTTATGAAATGAAAAAAAAATTTATAGGTTTCGATATTGTAAAAAAAACTAAAATATTCATAGTGAAAGAAGTGTTATTTTACTATTACAGAGAATTTCCTGGTAGTTACATCCTCCCCCCCCACCCAAAGTGGTTTCTCCCAGGAAATATAATTTAATATATTAATGTGAAAAATTCAGTGTATTATTCTTCATTCAATCTTAGGTTTCCAAAATAACCACTTCTAATTTATGATCCCACAAGTACATTGAGTAGCTTTGTTGTCTTTTTGTTTAAAAATTTGTCTCTATAGTCCTATATTTTCACCAGTTTCTCCTCATAAGAGGGATCATGAACCAATTATAACACCTCTATATTTTGTACATGTGAGTGATATAATATATATTATCAAGAGGGATACATGGAATACGTCATGTGGGACACTTTTTGTTTACGTGAATGTAAATAGGCCACATCTTTGATATGATCATGAATTTCAAAAGGGTCAATGTATCTAGGAAATAATATTCCCTTATTTAAAAATATAATGACTCTCTTTCATAGATATATGTGTAATAATACTTTTTCTCTAACCAAAAACTCTATTTTATCTTATCATTATCATAATAGTAAATTCTTTTGACTTTGAGCTATCCTAATGTGATGTTGAATAGCATTTTCCTTTTCTACCATTTTTGTAACCATATTAGGTCCCATAATTTTTCATTCACCAGCTTCATCCCAACATGTACATATCATATGTATCTTCCCATAGAGGGATTCATATATATCCATTTGTATACTTGAGTGGAATATATTATTCTTTGACTACTCAACTTGAGGAATATGTTTATCATATCCTTCTTTTAATTCCATCAATCCTTATCTCAACATATCCTTATGTTTCTAGATATTCCTCTCAGATTGGATATTAGCTTGGGGCGATAAATTGTACTGAAGATCAACATATTTATTAGGTTATGTTGGATAATTTTCTATAACATAGAGGTAAAATTGGGATCTTGATTAGATAAAATCGATAGTGGTGTTCCATGTTACCCCACCACTTCCCTGAGGTATATTCTTTCAATTTGATCAAGTGTGAAGTCCAATAAAATTTCAATGAAGTGATCAGTCTTTGAGATAAAAAACACTATAACACATATGGAATTAGTTTCCCTATATTTCATTGAAATATTTATGAAAATTTACATTGTGATGTTTTACATTTTCTGTAATGGTATATGTAATTGTTAAATAATTCTATAGGAATTTTTCCTCTCAAACTTCACTTTTTTACATACATAGAACATTAATTAATATTTCATGATCCACTTATTCATATTGTCCCACCAATAGTCCTCATTATAATCTTGAGATAACATCATACACCCCAAGGGTATTGAAAATGTTGGACTATGTGCATCAATCAACTTCTCCTTTATCTCCGGAATGTTGTACCCACTTTGTGTATGGATTGAATTTGTTATCGCCTAATTTTCATAGGTTTTAAATGGTGTTCAATGAGATATGATTATCTCATTGCTATAAATATTATGAATTATATCCAAATTTAATGGATATTGGATGAAGTCCTCAATTATTTATATTAAGAGAAACATGTGAATGATTTAAAGACATTGAGATTCAAGGTGACGCATGGAGAATTGTTATGGATTCATTAGATGACATTAGATGTCATGGTTGAATAATTATAATTTGGGAATATAGTGGTGATTTTATGATATGTATTTCAAAAATATCATAATTTTTTTAGAACTTATGATGAAATCCTTGTGAAGGAAAGGGGGAGTAAAGTTACTTCTAATCATATTCACATTTGATTGGAAAGAAGAATGGTGCTGGAAGATATGAAAGATAAACTACTTTCCTTGGAAAATATCATGATGATAAAGGTGATTTATTTAAGGTTATATATCATGATGGATGGAGTTTGTGAAGAAATAATATTACTATCAATCAGTATGGTTGGGGTTTCCAAATCAGATTCTTATGGTGGTGCGGTTTTCCAGTGTTTTCCAATTTTTTGGGTCAAAAAATTAGAGAATGGAATTTTGTTTTTTTGGGAAAGGATGTTGCATATAAGTGTTAATAAGAGTTTGAAAATTTCCATGAAAGTAATATTTCATGATTATCACATCAATATTTGACAATGGAGAGAATTCCACACAAGTTAAGGTAGTGGCGCACAAGTAGGAATTGGTTCATATGTAGGAAGTGGTGCTCAACTAGTTATTTGCGCACAAGAAGGATGTTTTTCATAGGTTAAAATTACTATAAATAGGTTGATACCATCCTCATTTTTAATTCTAAATACTTAATAGAAAATTCGAGATCTGGATAGTGCAAGTATTATGAAGTAGCGTGCATGAAGAAGCGGTGTGCAAGTTTTGATTTTCACACAAGAGTGGTGCGCAAGAAGGGATGTGCGCAAGTAGGGAGGTGATAAAGAAGAGAGTGGTGCACAAGTAGTGAGTGGAATTCAAGAAATGAGCTCTTATAAAGCTGAAATTGGCATGTAATCAAATAGTTTATCTCAAGTAGATAGTAGAAAATAGTTAGTTTTATGCAAGTTGTAAGTGGCGTGCAAGTACTGAGTGGCATGCAAGTAGGGAGTGGAACGTATGCTGTGAGTTTCACTCGATGTTCTTACCATATACTAGGTAGTAATATGAATAAGAAAGGGATATCAATACACTACTATACTATTCCATATTATTATATGTCAAATAATAAGAAAGAGAGTCTCCAATCTATATTTAGTTATTCAAGCCATATGAAATGTGATAATTTTATGATGAGATGATATTGATTATTTTTATAACCACAAAGGAGTTTTATGATTTTAGAACTATTGGATAAAGGTTATTCAGTGCATATGGTTTTTCACTAATGAAGAAAGAGGGATCAAGACACTTCTATAAACTATTTAATATATTTTTTGTATCATAGATCAATGTGATAAGAAGAAGTGACTCACCAAATATATATCTGTTTATTATAATTTAATTCAAAAATAATTAAGTATTCATCAGTCGACAACAGATTCATATTATTGTAATATAATGTAGAAGAAGGTGCAGATATCATGTTTGCTACTAAAAAACGTAAGAAGAGTTTCATCTATGCTGTTTTTCAAGTAACAATGTAAAGAATAAGGTTGTGGAAGAAAAAACAAGAACTATGAAATCAGACATGACTCAATATGTGGAGTAATTTCTGGGTGTTGCAAACCCTTATCAAGAAAAATAATTCTATCTTGTGAAGCAGTATAAAGATATATCCAAGAGCTTTAAAACATGCACTATTGGATTTTTTTTTCAAAGTTCTTTATGACTGTAAGGTTATTCCATACTCGTTGTAACCACAAAAGGATTATTTTCTAGTGGTTGTGTGGTCATGATTATTTTCAAATATGCCAAGGATGTAGCTTCTCTTCTTGGGTAGTGAAATTTTTAAAAATATAATGTGCTATATTTACTTCATTCATATAAATATGTGTGATAGGGAATAGAGAATTAGATAATCAAGATCCTAATGGGTCTAAG
Organism: Viscum album; assembly: GCA_963277665.1. Taxonomy (NCBI): domain Eukaryota; kingdom Viridiplantae; phylum Streptophyta; class Magnoliopsida; order Santalales; family Viscaceae; genus Viscum; species Viscum album. The sequence goes on from OY728151.1 coordinate 475,114,019, forward strand.
AGGTACAGGGATAAAAAGTTGTAATTGGATAAAAAAGTACACAACATTAATTCATCCCCCTATCAGTGTTAAGTGTATCCCAAACTGGTCCTCTCATGGATTTGATAGTACATATAGTCATGATCCAAATATAAAAACTCCTTCATCAATTTTAAATTCCAAGGATTTCACATTTCTTATAGATTCTACCTTCTTTTATATTTATAGATCATCCCTTTTAGAATCCTTCATCATATCTATAATGAATGGTCAGAAATAATTTTATTTCGGTATGGTGTTTTCCTTGATTTATAACATATATGTCCATCTTTTCTATGTCTAAGAAGATTTGATCCTTCTTAATTCTTATAATTGATAAGGTTGTAGGATCCTTTCTCTTTAGAGCATCTACAACATTATTTTCCTTCCTAGGATTATAGTGGAATGTATAGTCATAGTCCATGGTCAAATATAACCATCCTCAACGTTTCATATTATGCTCCTTCTATATGAACATATAATTTAGCCCCTTGTGATTAGAATATATTTCAAACGTCTCCCCATCAATATAATTTTGTCAAATATTAATTGTGAACATCACTACCTCCAACTCTAAATAATGAATTTGATAGTTTTACTCATGAAATTACAACTACCTTGAGGTCTGGGCTATCACTTTATAATTTCTCATTAGTACACTACCCAATCCATTCTTTTATGAATCAATGTATACAAAAAAATGTTCCCTAGTTGGGATTATTTTGAGTACTAGTGTAGTGATAAGCCACTTTTTCAATTACTTGAATCTCTCTTTGAACTCACTAGTTCAAAAAAAACATCACTCCCTTTCATGTTAGCTCCATCAGTGGGTTTGAAAATCAATATACATTACTCAAAGATCAATAACGGTACCCATCTAGTCCATAGAAACTATGGAACTATAATATAGATATTGGTCTAGGACACACCTCAGTCACATTTTATTTTGAATGAGCCATATATATCCCTTTAATGGTGATAACATGGCCTAATAATAATACTTCCTCCCTCAAAAAATCACATTTACTATACATTTTATATATATTATCATATCACAATATATTCAGCATTGTACACAAATTCCCCCTAGGATCCTCATTAATTTTCGAGTATATCATAATATCATCTAAAAATATTACAAAAAAATATATTTAGGTAATCTCCGAAGAATATATTCATTATGTCCATGAATATTTATGGATAATTATAGGGTTTTAAGGTAATTACTATGAAAACATAGTGTCCAAACATAGTTTAAAAGGAAGTCTTGGGGATATCTTCTTTTATCACCTTTAATTTTTGATATCGTAACCATTGGTCCACCTTTTAGAAGTAATAACCACAAAATAGAAATCTGAACTAGTCATAAATCCATGGTAGTAGTTACTTGTTCTTTATCATAATTTTGTTAAGTTCATGATAATAAATGAAGAGCTTCATTGAATAATACTTTTTTTGATGAAGAGGACTTGCTCACCCTATAGTAAATTAGATATGTGTAAAAAACCTTTTACATGTTCTCTTATAACTACTTTTTCAGTTCTTCTAATTAGATGGTGTCCATTATATTGGGAGTCATTGATATGGGTAGATATCTAAGAATTCTTTCAATTGAGAAATCAGCCTCTTATTCAAGAGGATGACATGGTGAATATTTAAGGAATAAATCTCTATTTTCCATCATAATGGTCATGTATTCGAGTATTATTCTCTCCTTTGTCTCAACCATTTGATCTAGATATGCTTCCCCATAATTAAGTAATATCCATTCTTGAGAAGAAGATTCCAAATATGATTCACCATTTCCTTACACACATAATTAATATGAATATGCTTTTTGGATATAGATATTTATTTCCCTATCATGGAAGTTTATTTTTGAATTTATGGGAATCTAATCCATGCCCAATAGTGAATCATATTCCATTAGAGAGGGGATAATGATATTTTTAAGAAGATTATTCCAATAAAATTCAACTTATAATAAAATAATCATATGTGTTTTCACATATGATATCAAATAATTTGGGGTCGCAACAAAATGATGTTAGAAAACTTCATAGGTATAATAGAAAGACATAAATTAAAAAAACAAGACATACATAACTCTGGAGTAGTGGATAATTGTTCCTTAATTATCATGACACATCCTTATAATCTCCATATTAGATTCCCATCCCAGTTCAAATGGTTAGATATTTATAGTTCTTATCATACTTGTTAGTCCCCATATTAATAAATTAATGTGGATAATTACCACATTCCCTAGATCAATAATATTGATTTGTTAATGGTTCATTGTTGTGAAATTTACTTCAATCCATCGAGTTAACCAACATCTTAGTTTTTCCTCAATAAATAGATGATTTTACCCTCATTTTCTGAACATAAAAAGTATTATGGTTCCATTAATACATTTAACATGGTGTCTCCTCGCACATTTTTGACATGTAGTAAATTAACCATCTTTTATTTATCATCTTTGTCCTCTCTTCCCTTCTTTAATGTTTTTGGAAATTTAATTTTGTAATATATTTTATTTTTAATTTGGGATAGATGGTTATAAATAATCACAAGATGTCTCACTTTGGCTTCGATCAAGTTAATTATCTCTTTAGATAAAACATCATATTTCCTATCACACTGGATGTAAGAATGATTCTTTATATTTACCACCATTAACTAAATTAATAGAAAACTACTGATGATATTATAATAAAAATCATATAAAAAGGGAAACTATAACATAAGAGTAATAACATATAAATTGAATCTATATCCTAAATTATGATTCTCCATGTTTCAATCTAGGTTAACCATGGTAATTTCCATATTAGTTTATCTAACATAATAATATATTCTAGTCCTTCATAATGGTCTGTAAAGAGATTATGAATTTACTAAATAATGTCCTCTAATAGTATCAAAAAAAATGTGTAGAATGGTCATGTTGTCAAAAACTATGAAATGGTCAAGTTAATACCCAACAACCCATTTCGAGTTTATTAACCCTATATACATTTGTGCCAGATCCACATCCACTAATAATATACAGTGAATTATTTCATTACCTATAAACCAACCACTCTATACGATACCAACATTTCAAGACGATATCATATACATAGAAATACATCAAGGGTTTTTACAAATATATTCTTATGTTAATCCTAAAAAACTATACCTTGCTTTGGTACCATCTATAGTGAACCAATACTCTTACAAATATTATGATATGATTTTAAACATAAATAACCAAATAAAAGAACCTAAGGATCCAGAGACCCAGTTTCATTGAGTGACTATGTTCATAAATCATAAAAATTAATTTAATACATAAAATATTTATTTTAAACTCCATAATGTTATCCTAGATACATTTTAGATTCTAAAACATCATGGTATAACCTAGGAAATACATAAACAAAAGGGGTGAGATATATATTCCAGTAAGGGAATAAGTTTGATAATGAAGCATAATATATTAGTCAAATGGAATAAATTGATATCAAAATATAAAATGATCATGAATAATCATATAGAAGGATGAAATAAAGATGATGGAGTTATAATATCATCGAATCATATGAATATGGTGACATTATAATTCATGAAATCATAACCATAAGTCAAGGGTCACTACCGAGACATCATAGCTTGGTTGATAGAGTCCCATAATGGATTGGGTTTACTCCATAATCTTATAAATATCATATCATGAGATATAATAATTACCCAATGCACTGGATCACTATCTAGGCACACTAATCATAACATGAACTTTCTTATTTTCACCACAAAAGGGAATCAAATATAAGGCATTAGAATAAGAAATTCCCATGGAAGGAAATGGGTTTCGTAGTTTTAACTCAAATAATAGTCTAAAGATATCACAAAAGGATTAAAATAGAATGAATGGATTTAATGTTTTTATTTTTCATATTTTACTAAACATACATAGGTCTTAGATACAAATTTCATCTAAAAAATTCACCAGAAAGATTAAAGAAATGGGTATTGAAATGATCCTTTAAAATGGTGTTTTAAGGAATTAATAAAATACTTTTGAAGAATGACGGAATATGGATTGATATATGAAGATAAATGTAAAAAAAATGTTTAAACCAAAAATAGTTCTCATTTACTAAAATAATTAATTAATAAAAGGCATTAAAATATTATTACATAAAAGGATTAAGGGATAGAAAATTTCCCCTTAATCAGTTATGATTTCAAATAGGGTGTTGAGAAATGATTTCAAGGTATGTATAACACCAAAAAATAAAGGTAGAATAAACTAGCCACATATGTAATAGAAATTTATACATAATTGTGAACCATTATATATTTTTAAATTGACAGGTAAGATGAGGAAGAGATAAAAAGTCATAACCTAATGAAAATAGTGTGGTTTATAAAGTTCAATTACCTTAGGTCCAGATTATATAGGAATATTCACATAAGATCATGAATAATACAAATATATTTATCAAAACATGATTTAGAACCTTATTCAAGTATAAATTATATATTATTAATATTTTATCTTTGTTTAGATCTATTTTAATGAAATATTATGTCAATTTCCATTATCCAAAGGTTTTTATTTTCATGGTTCCAAGGTCACATCACATGTGGATGATTATGGAATTCAATTATAAAATGGTTTTATAACATTATAAGTGTGATGAATTTTTTTTCATTCCATTATCATTATTTGAAATGGTTTTCAATGTAAAATAGTATTAAAATAAACATGGTTCATAGAGTACAAATTTTATCGCTTTACGGTTAATTCACATGGGATTTTTTTTCAACCATGGTGAACTTACTTGATTTTATGTAACCATATGACTGTTTCTACATTAAATAACATGAAATATATATATATATATATATATATTATTTATTTAGATAATTTTCTTCCATAATGAATTTATTAATATCATATGTGAAGGTGGTGGTAAAAAATTAAGTGTGTTGTCCATGGAGGTGTTGAACCTACCTTATAGTCAGTAATGTTTTCATTTTGGAATGAAATGAGAAGAGGTAGGATAAAAATTTTACATTAACCCAATAACATGATAGTATAATTATTATACCAGATTCATTATGTCATGTTGTATGGAAGATATGTATAGGAGGTAGAATAGGAAACTTATTGAAAGAGATATGTTGAGAATGTTGCCTCTTTGGATAACCGCTCTTAGAAAATAACTTAATGAACCCTGAAATGTTATTTTTGTGAGGTAGTATTACTGGGACATGGGGGTGTGGATTGAGAAGATAATTGTTAAAAACATTGGAAAGATCTAGGGATTATAAGGTGCGAGGTGAAGGGGTGGTGTTGGTTTTATTTACAAGGGGAGGATAAGGTTGTTCTCAAATATAATACTCATTAGTTTACTATTTGTTTCTCAATACTATAAATTGTGATGAAACTTTTTACTAATATAGGAAATAGTTCATGTGAGTTTGGAATAATATTTGTCTACATCATCCATTACTCATTAACACATGTTTCTAACTTATAATGGAAAATACCATATTTTTCTATATTTCATTATTCAAAAAATAATCACCTTAATTTTTTTTTGACATGTAGGATCCAAAGATGAAATCCATTTTATCACATTAATTTTCTATATATGAGAAATTTAATTTTTAAATAAAATCATTATTTTTTTTAAAAATCTTAATTTTAATATTATTATCAACAATCTAGCCCCAAGAAAAATTATTTATGGTCTCATAAAATTATATTATCATTATAATGAAATATAATATTATTTTATAAACACATTTTATGAAATGAAACATTGTTTCAAATTTTTTATTTATCATAAAAAATTAAAAAAACTTATCAATTTTAGAAAAACATATACACTTATTTTTTAATTTTTTAATAATTTATTTATTTGTGTCATGATATAAAATTGAAATATTTTAAATTTATTTTATGATTATATATTATTTTACAATTATATAGGTGAGGTTACTATTCTGACAATTAGTTTGTTATTCCTACTGGATAGATTACTAATCCAACTGTTATATAAAAGATGCATTACACCAATTAGTTAACTATAAGATCCTAATAGTTATATTTCTTTTTACAACCGATATATACTCCACCATTGTTAAACACTGTAATTCATTACTTCACATACAAGGTTCGATAATTACTTCAATAATTTCTATCATATTCATGATGCTTCTCTTTCTATTTACAGTCTTTATGGATGGATTGGTCTTTACGGGAATTTTTTTGCATATGTAGTCCATATTAGTGTGCACATGATTTTTTATTTTTTATCTACCTATACTATGCATATTTGTTAAAGTGAATAATAATCCACAATGTGTAATGTTACTATAAAATGTAAAAGTATTTCTATGTGCATCTATTGTAGAACATAATAAAACATTCATATTAAAACATAATTTTGTTTACTAATAGATCGAATTTATGGTCCATTATATTCAATATTGATGTAGACATTCCTTGGGGTAGATTCACCCTTTAGTAATCCAATTTTAAATCATTTTTTCTATTTTTTTGATTGGATATAGTCTTGTGGTCACTTCATCCTTTTATATACGCTCTTTTGATTATACAATGTCTGGTCGCTTCACTTCCATCAAGTAGTTAGTCAAAAGTTCAACATGAAGTTTCTTGACTTAATTTATATGGTTACTTCAATACATAGGATAATTTTTTTTGACTACCACAATCTCTTCATGTGGTAGGTAGTCTGTCCTCATGCAGTCACATCATATAACAAGCGGTATCTTCCTGACTTATCCAAATTTCATTTTTTTCTAGAAAAACAATTTATTATCATAAAACACATAATTCATTAGAAAAATAAGAATTTTTTGTGATCATTAAAATAATAAATTTTAGTACTAATCCAACAATATCCACTTTTTTATGATCAAAAATCATAGAATGATAAATTCTGATGATAAAACAAATATTAAAAAGAAATTGAATATTGTCTATATTGTTAAAAATAAAATAGCATTTTATTATCAAAGTTCTCCCTATTTTGGTATAATAAAGAATAAAATAATGAATAAATGGCATCTAAGATAAGAAACAATATAAGAAAACTAAGAATAAATATAAAATTTAATTAAAAAAATAATTAAAAAATTTTATAACTCTTATAGGATAACATAATTAGAATCTAAATCGTTAGATATCTCTCTAAGGGATAGAGTGTCAAAATGAGATTTTGTATTTTTTTCTAAGAAGTTTGTGTGTTTGTCTTGGGTGTTGGATGTGGATGATAGGTGTATGTTCTAGGAATGAAAACTCCTCAAGCATCGAGTCTTATATTTTAAACTTCATTGATGGGAGTAAAACCAAAATGAGGCACAATGGTGATGGTTAAGGCTAGAATATAAGATGTAGATGTTTATTTCAATGGTTGGATAGGAAATGTGTAAACTATATAATTGTGAAAACTATAGTGGTTGGTCTCTATTAGCTGATTTATGTCCTTCCGGGAAAGGTTACTTGATGAATAATTAAAAAAAATGGCTCTTATAATTATTAATTATCCTTAAAAGTGGTGTTATCACATTTAATATACCATCCTCGTATTTGAAATCTTGAGTCAAGGGAGGCATTCTAAGGCAACTAAATAAATATCTATAGAAGGTCTTGAAATTTTTATTAGTGAATATCTATTTCAAAAAATGATAAATTCATATTTTTATCACTTCTCTATCTCTTTAATAGTTTTGAGAATCACCTATGACTACCTCAATGGTTTTAGCATCATGAGTCTGAAAATAGAAAGTTTAATTCCTATTTTCATAGAGAAATCATCCAAAACAATTTTATTCTCATCTTTAAGGGGATGTGTAATTAGAATCTCATCCAAGGAAATGTTAATAGGAGGGGGATAATGTTTCCTAAGAAGAGAATAACAAGATTATGAATATTATGATATAACATTCAAAAACATTAATCAAGAATCAACATCATATCATGCAAGTCTTCCAAAAGAGATCCAGTATAGCCTCTCAAACAATGAATATCGTGATTCGTATAATCAATAGTCAAAAACTGATTAGTTAGAATATGATATATAATAAGTAAAAAAATAATGGAAATATATTCTTCTCAAATAGGTGAAACTAAAACTCCAAACCTTAGAAATAATTCTTTGAGATAATATATCAAATCATATTTAAACTCACTTTAATTATTTTTATAGATATGGGAAGAAGATGAACTTTGATGAGAGGGTGTAGTTGGATCATAAGGTGAATAAATTTTAGTTATTTGTTACATAATAAGGATTATCTCACTAATAGGAGACACTGTCATAGTGTCTTCAATTTCTTTCATTTCAACAACTATTTCCCTCTGAACTATTTCAGACTCACCAGAGCCAATTAATTCTATTCAAATAGTTTTAACAGGTTGTGATTCATTACTAACATCAGGTTCTTCAACATGTTTCATTGGTCTTGGTCCTAACACATTATCCATAAATTATTAAACTGCTGGATTTATCTCACATTCAGATAACACTATTTTAGGAGAATATTGATCGATAATTTATTTAGGATCGTTTTGAGATACAAGATATCCCCCAAGATCTTTGGATACATATTAGATGGTAGGTCCACCATCTTCATGTGTACTAGCCCCATTATGTACATATCCATTTTTTGAACAATATTTACTCACCTCGGGAGATGCTTCCCTTTAAAAGGCCTTAGATTAATTCCAATCACTGGAGTTTCTATCCATTAACCACTTAAATGAGTGGTTCTCCCGTTTAATGTATCTTATATAGAAATTTATTCACCACCTTCTTCTTCAATAGACTCATCATACTTAGATCTAGAATCAAAGTCAACAATACCATTCATAGAAATTTAGTATCTTCATTATCATCATCTACATTTTTCCCTCAGAGGTTATAGATAAGTATGTTTAGGAGTGCTAATGGAAATAGCCTTTGGAGGAAATATTTCTGTATCCACTGACTCAATATATTATTTGTCTTCTCAATATGATCTTTCAACTTTAATACTTAAATATTATATACTTTCAAATTGAGTTCTAAAATAACATCTCAGAACCCACACTCCTAGATCTTATTCTGAAATCCATAACTTTTACATTCATATCTTTGATGCTGATAATTGTGACCCAAAATTTTTCATCTTAATAATACATCATCAAAAGGAAAACATAGATCACTTAAATACAGGAGGACCTTTTAGGTTTACTGTTTTATTTAAATAGTAAAAACTTCTACATAAATAATTCAAGTGACTTTAAATGATCATTTCACCCATGTATCCAAAATTTTCAATGTCACACTAATACATTTTAATCATCCATATCAAATACCTTTTAGAAATGACTCCTTAAACAACAATCTTTAAAACCATGGGAAAAGGAACTATAAGAAGAGTGATCTCAAACACTCAATAAAGAAATATGTAAGAATTAACAAACAAATGAAATCAATGAGTATAAGAGTGAAAAAGGGTATAATGAAACAATCAAAGTGAATTAATGAATCATAAAATTACTCAAACTCATCAACACTTGGATAATAAAATAAGAAAACATGGAAAATAAAAGAGTTTCAAAAATAAATAATCATGAGTCATGTGATATCAATTTCAATCTCTAATGACATTATATACTCATAACAAGAAAATAAAAACACTTTTTGATAGCTTGGATGATAACTTTAATAAAACCATTTCAACTAACCTTCTTATCCCTTTTTAATTGTAATTACCATACAACATAGTTCCATTATTATCATTATCTAATTCATTAGAGAGCTATAACGGGATCACCCAGTGCTATCCGGGCCTCCCCAGATTAAGTTGTAATGGGATTTCTTAGAACTATATGATCCAACTCATGTTAATAAGTATTGGGTTTTCTTGATAATATCTAGGCCACCCCATGTCATGATGTAATGGTAGTTCTTGAGTCTATTTGGGTTACCCCATGTTTAGATATACTTTCCTTGTGATATCTTAGTGCACCCATAATTTTTAAAGTCCAAGAAATTAATAATTAATAAAGCACATAAGGAATTTATTTCATCATACATGATTGGAAACAACCATTGTTATTTTTTGAACATGGATAGCTTGTTGAAAGGAAAGGGGTCCCACAAATATCTCTACGAAACATGGTTAACCAATGGAAATAAAGTGGGTTCCATAAAAATATCTTCAGAACATAATCAAACCATGTAAATGAAATGGGTTTCATAAAAATATCTTTGAAACGTGAATAGCACATGGAAAAGAAGTTGTATCAACAACAATCTCATCTAAACATGATTAACCTATGGAATGTAAATGGGTTCAGTAAAAATCTAATTGAAACGAGATTAACCTATGGGAAAATTTTGGTTCAATAATAATCTATTTGAAACATGGTTGACACGTGGAAACGAAATGGGTTCCAAAACAACCTCTTAAACACATGATTAACACCTGTAAACTATATGTTTTCAATAAAAATATCATAAAATCATGGTTAACCCATGGAAAATAAACGGGTTCCATTACCTGATTAAATAATGGAAAGAAAATGGGTTATTTATAAATATCATTGAGACAATCATAATCCATTCAAAAAATAATTAGGATGGAATCGATAAAAAAATATAACAGGTAGAGGATAAGTAACAATAAGGGTTTTTGATGTGGATGAATTGGAATACCATTAAAAATATTATTAAAATAATTCTTGAGGAAAATAATATTTAAACTTTCCAAAGTGTCCCATGCCACATTGAAACATTTTAATCAAAATCCCCATGAATGGAAAAACATTAAATAAATATTATAATATCATTAGAATAAGTATATTCATGATATAACATCTCAATGTACTATTAAATACACCTCATAAAATAGAATAGGTGTATAACATAAAAAAACATCACAATGAAGGTAAATTATGACAAAAATCCATTATGGCTTTGGTAAATTTGAAACCATGATCCCCCTAAATGATAGGTCCAAAAATGGATATTTAAACCCCCATAAAATTAAGGATATGAATAATCAAATAAAATAATTTTCAGTATATACACTACAAAAAAGTGGCGAATATGTGTTATGTCTCAAAGAAATAAAATTGATACTATAAACACCATTATAATTGTGGTAACATCTGAATCAGAAACCCCAAAATTTATAATCATAAAATGAAACATTTAAATAACATGAATATTAAATTATTTATGATATAATAGATTAAATGGTGAATTATATACACCATAAAAAATAATTAAGTTGTAAATATTACATTTATCTCACTTATGTAAAAAGTGAGATGAAAATCCCTTACACCTCTAGTAACATATGAATTAGAAACCCCAAAAGTTAGAATAATCAAATGAAATTATTTAAAATATATAAATATAAAATAAATAATGATATAATATATCAAATTGGGTAGTAGATACACCAAAAAAATAATTATGTGTTGAATATCACATTTATCTCACATATATAAAATGTGAGATATAAATCACTTAAAATGTGGTAACCTATGAATTGGAAACCCAAAAAGTAAAAATAATAAAATGAAACGTTTAAATACAGTGAATATAAATTAATTAGGGATATAATATATCAAAAGGGGTAGTATATACAACACACAAAATAATTAAGTTGAGAATAAGACATTTATTTCACAGATGTAAATTTTGAGATGAAAATCCCTTACATTGAGTCTAATTTTTCATTATTGTTCTCTATATTCTAGAATAATAAAATTATGTTAATTTTTTTATTACATAATTAAATTTTAAAAGTTTTTTATTATTTTTAAATCACTTTAAATCAAATTATATACAATTATATAATCAATACTGTTTAAGTTGGACGTTTTGACCATATTCGACTTATGTATCAAAACTAACATTGATAGGTTGACTAAGGTCAATGTGGTCATTATTTAAACGTCTCCATAATAATTAAAATTAAATAATTATCAAATTTTTAAAATAATTATAATTTTAAATTCATATATGAGATATGTTTATGAAAAAATTAAACAATGTTACGATCACAGAGATGGTAGGGCGTACATACACATGAGTAACATCCTCATTTTTCAATGACCACTATAGAAAGAAGGTAAGTAAAATTTATATTTAAATAATGAAAATAATCTCATTAATACCAAATTATTTAATTATATATACTTATGTTTATAATTATTTTAATGTGGTGATTAAAAAGGAAGAATCACATAAGTTCGAGGAGGTGGTAGTCCACACATCCATGAATGACATTATCACTTTTTTGATGTTTGAAATTAAAAGAATAAAATGATATGTATATATACAGATATATAATTATTTGATTAATATTATAAATATTTTATTTATATTATATATGTTTTTAAAACCCATCATTAAAGCATTCTATGTAATGTGTGAACATATCACATCGCTTTGAGGTGGCGGTAGTCCACACGTCCACAAATGACGATATCGTATTGACACAAAATAGAAAACATGAAGGTAGCTGTTATATAGTAACTAAATAATAATATATACATAATAAATGTCATATATATAATATAAAAAAATATATATCATAATTTACAACCATAATATCTTGTAAATGAAAAAATTAATGGCATCGTTTCACAAGGCGGTTGTTCTCCGTAGACACGAACGATAATTACATTACCCATTTTATTGAAGTGTGTATAGGAGTATGTAAAAACATTAACATAAAGAAAACTAAATATAATAAGTATAATTATTTTATTATATATAAATGAAATAAGATGAATTGAATTGACATAGAAATTAATAAAAAAAGTTCTCATTGAATAATGTTACCTCTTCTTCAAGTAACTCATTTTGGTTTGAACCAAATACATTCATTGGTTAGATTTATTCCCATGGTAAGGATTATAATATTATATGAGGGATTTTTGGGGGATATCTTTTCTGGGTTTTGATCATCCAAAATGGATTGAGATGTTTTAAGAGAGGGGGAGGGGAGGCCTTCTATATGTGGGTAAAAGGACACATTTGATATTCTTGAAAGTATTTGAGTGCTCCCAATGTTTTACTTGTCCCCTAAGGGTCCAAAATAAACCATTATATATCCTTAGAGGTGTAATGGTCTAAATAATTCCATAAAATAATTTTCAGTCAATTTTATGATCATTTTCACACATTATGTTTTCAGTTTAACAATTAATTAATCTTGTTTTTCCCATAACAAATGTAAGTAATTTTAATTACATTCACTAAATATTATTTATAATAAATAAGTTACACTTAATAGAAATTATAAATTATTCATATTACAAATATGGTATCCATTTTTATAAATTCCCATCACATGATTGGTATAATTTAATTTAAAATTAATCATGTGGACGGACATGAAAACAGGTTTTTAAAGAGAATAGATGAAAAGTTGAAATGTATTTGTATCCAATTTAAAGATGAAATCGATTTCAATGATAAAAATTGGATTTATTAATTTATAAATTAACTAATTAAAATTACAAACCTATATAATATATAAATTAACTATATTAATGAATTAGAGAAAAATATAGTTTTCATTTAAAATTTGTTGTCATTAATTATTCATCAAAATATGAATGTCTCAGAAAATTAAAAAAAACATCCAAAGTAAATTTTTATTTTAATATTTTAAAAAATAATTTTCTTATTTAAATTTAAATTTATTAAAGTTTAAAATTTTAGTTTTAATACAAATCATCCTTTAAAAGGGGACAAAACTACCTATTAAAAATGCACACTTTTAATGTTTAAAAATTGATTTGTTAACATTTTTTTCCTAAAAACATATCATATGAGTCTAAAACATTTTAATTAATATATAATATATATAAATTTGATTAATTTTATCCAATAATAGCGATTAATTTATTTATTTAGGTAAAATTCTATTTATGGGAATAAAATAGTTTTTTATCATGAAAACAAATCCTTTATATTCAATTGATTTTAATTATTATTTATACTTGATTAGTAACCAAATAATTAATTATATAAACATGTTTAATTGTATATGAAAAATATAGTTAATCATATTCATTTCTTCCATTTCAGTGGCTAGGTGATAACTATCATATTAAACAACAAAAATATTATATTTCTTTTTTTGTAAGACTCGACCTTGCATGTAACAAAATTTATCGAAAAAAACTCAAAGTTAAATGAAAAACAAGATAAACATGATGTTACGTATATCACATGTTATAATGTGCATTGTGTGTAATAAATGATATCAAATAATTAAATTTTATTTGAGAGGGGATATTTCATAAAATCTCAGGATGTCACATCCTACACACATTAAAATTAATTTTTCTCTAGACTTATTTATTGGTTATCATATGATTAACATTTTTATAATTCAGTTATTGAAACTAACATATAAAAAATAAAAAAATAACCCATAAAAATGGATATTGAGAAACATAAAGGTCATCGGAATTTAAATTTAACTATGTTTCCAAATGGTATAACATAAGTGGGAAATTAAAATATTGATTTAGAAGGAAAAACTTATTCCTATAGACTAATATAGATTTATTGAGAGTATGGTAAAGAAGATGTTAATAATAAAATACCACAAAACAAATAGGTGTGGAAGTTGTCATTGGCATCATCAGAAATGATGGTAATAGGATAAAATTTTATTTCAAGATCATTTTCCTAAATTGAAGGATTTATTTCACCATATATAATGAAAACATAAATAAATACACATATATGGCATGTGAATTTTATCCTTTAACCAATTTACACTACAATATTATCTTTTTCTCTAGATAATGAGTACCACAAATGAATTTTCTTATTCCTAGAGCACAGAAATCAACTTTTATTTACCACATAACCATAAAATGGATTTTCTATCGATTATACCTTTCTTTAGATATTAACCAAATCCCAAATTTTTTAGAAAAATATAATATAATTTCCAAAATGAGTAATCTTTAATATGATACATTAATCTTCAAAATTCATACTGAAAGTAGAAATTAAATTATTCTATAAATAATTATCCTTAAAATTCTTAAAATATTTTCTCATTGCATTGGAAACCCAAATTTCATAGGGATTTGATCATATATTCTTCCATGATAAAAAATATTTTTTATCAAATAAAGTCAAATTTGTTTGAAAAATATAAATAATATTATCCTCTAAAAATTTTCATACTAATCAGGACATCACGTTGGACAGTGGTAGGCGCTACAACCCTGTCACCCTTCGATTGTGGGTTCAAGCTCTGTGGTCTGGCCAGATGCAATGGGTATTCACCTAGCATACGAGTTATCCCCTTTTTAAACCAAAAAAAATAAATCCTCTATCAAAATAGTTCATGTTGATCCTAGGGGTTACAAATACCTCAAACCAAAAAACCATCTCCAAAAATTTCAATGACAACCTCAAAAATTTACTACTTAAAAACCTCAAATGGGGTGTATTAATACATTGAACTTGTGATCAAATATAAACATATAGTCTTGTGACAATATAAATAACTTTTAAGATAACCTAATATGGAAAAAATTTAATATCCATGGTTATCTAAAGAGACCTTTCATTCCAACAATAATAGCCTTGATCCAACAATTACAGATCCTCTAATGAAATACATAACTATTACATTCTCAGCTCTGATACTAATAATTGTGACCTAAATTTATTCATCTAAACACTACAACATCGAAAGTAAAACATAGATCACATACATATTGGAGGAACTTTTAGCATTTGAGTTTTTGAGAATTCGTACAAACTCATGCGTAAAGAGATTCACATGAATTTAAATGATCATTTATCCCTCTTAAACCAACTTTTATTTATCATATTAATACATCGTCATCATCTATATAAAATCAATTCTAGAAAAACCTTAGTCAAAATTATTATTTAAAACCTTATTAAAAGGAAGAATGCGTAGGTTGAGTGTAGATACCCGAAGCTTGACGTACATTGACATTACATTACATTTGCAGAATACTTAGTACATAACAAAAACACACACACAAGGATCGTAATAGTTTAGTGTCTTTGGAAACTCGGAATATAATCTTCTAATCCTGTTGAAAGATCTTCAACATCTCCCATAAAGATCTTCCTTTTTTTTATACCTAAAACCTTTCTTTATATCCTGGGGAAAAGAAAACATAAAAGGGTGAGCTCAAATTCTCAGTAAGGGTAAACAAAAGAAATATCAATCACATCATAAGAACATAACATTTTGAAAATCTTAACCTGCAAAAGAGAGCATAATTTCTTAACATGGGATAAATCATGGAAGTGAAATGTAATCACAATAATCATAAATTAAAACTTGAAACATTTTGGTATACACACATAATCATAGAGAATCATTTCTTGTTAGTCAAGACTCATTGCCAAGACTATCTTAGTGGACAAAGTCCCATTCTATACCGAGTTACTCTCGTTTCAGTCCTGTTTCACTGAACCAGTATAACCGACCATTCCAGCCATGTCTATCTCATGAGATATAAAATCTTTACCCAATGCATTGGTGGGATACATAGGTCCCACCCATCTCATAATGATACCATTCTTATGTGTGCCACAAAATCATAAATCATACATCATTGCATAACCCAGGTAATACAAATGGGAATCTTAAACATCATGACATCATAAAACAATTCATATAAGATAAAGGAATTCATAAAAATAATTCCATCACAACATAATCAAATCAATGTAATAATAGAGATAAAAACAGAACCCTTTATTATCATAGATGGAAAATAATTTTGATAAAACACTTGAACTCCATTCTTGAGGAAAATATCCTTTCTACATTAAAAACATTTTTCCTTTCTTAACATGTCGTAAAATTATAAACTAAAAGAATTTTATTAAAATTAAACTTGAAAACTTGTAAAGGAAGCCTCTTGGAAATAATTTTGTAAATATCCATTCACGCCGTATAAGCTAAAAAACAATCTTCGTACTTTTGTCGGAAAAGTCAAAAAGTACCTCATATGAAAAACGACATAAGATTCCATTCATATCCTTTACTAAAAACTCACCAAAGGGTAAAATTGGATTTAAACAATTGTAGGTGGATGGAAATAATATTACATTTTGAGGAAACATGGATATGGATGATAAAATACACCCCAGTAAATTTCAAAGTATAAACAATCTCGGATAAAAATTGAGATTGCGAGATTTTCCCTTACCTTAGGTCCGATTTGCTTCGTAAGTGTCCGAACCTCCTGTATAATGATTTAAATAATGTCATTTACTTATTACAGAATCATATTCATTGTTATGATATCATATATGGTTCACTTATGACTTTATATTAACCGTTCTTTTGTAAATTCCATGTTAAAGAGCATTTTGGGTAAAATTGTTTCATTTGTCGTCCGTGTTTTGACTTGTAATTATTCATATGATTACATAGATCATGATTACTTAATTCCAAAAATATAAAACATTATTTATATATATATATATATATATATTCAGAATATACATATATATAATAAATCAGTAAATGGAAAGAAATACACCGTTCATGGAGACGGTAGGCCGTACGCATGAACGCTGTTTTCGTTTCCTTATTGAGATGAACAGAATTAAGTAGATGACATTTATATATATACAAATAAATCCAGTATCATTATTATGTCATATGATTACTTATTATATATACTTTATAATCATTCATGAATGGTTTAATGTGGAGAATGAATCTCATCGCGTCGTGGAGACGGTAGTCTGTACGTACGCACGAGCGATGATATCGTTCTCATGATCGTGGGACTGTATTGGAGTGTATGTATACTATTTCAGAATCAATATCAATTTAAAAAAATATATATATATAGTTATTATTTACACCATTATACCCATCCAAGTAAGGTGGTGGTGGAAAATAGATTTCACCCCGGCATGGAGACGGTATTCCGTACGTACGCACCCGCGGTGATTTCATTTTCCGTAGGATGGACTGATGGTGAAATAGGATTGTTTCATACTTATAATAACATATCAGTATATGAGTGATACTGATGTTATTACTTCATAATGAAACAACCTAATAAGAAGAAGTGGAAGAAGAAATAAACGTGAAAGAATTGGTAACAGAAATGACCTCTTCTTTGAAGCGCCTCTTTGAAACCTCCTCTTAGGGCACTAAAATTGGAATTTGAGGAATACCAGAACCTCTAGGATGTTTCTAGGGAAGTGGAGAAGATAATATTTCAGGGGTTGGCCGAGCTTGAAGGCTCAAAGTTGTGTGAGGAAGAGAGGGAGGAGGTTCCCTTTTATAAGGGAGGAGAGGGGAACCTTTGGAATAACTAAAAATATTATTTTATTATAAAGTAAAGTTCGGTTTTAAATAGCTCCAAATTGATTTATTTCGAGTAAACGGTGGGTATGGGTCGAAAGTCTCTCATCCAATAGGATTTAGACAAGTTTAGGTTATTATTTTAACCTTATCAATTAGAATTAACTCTAAGTTAAATAATTTAACTTTTACCGTGTCTTTTTTTTCTTACACTATATGGTTAATAAACTTACTATATCAAGACAAAAGAACCCCAAGTATTTTATTATTAATATATATAATCATATCTAAGTCATTTGGCCGAAAATTATATTTTTAGGAATAAAATAACAATTAATAATATAATATTTGTTTTAAAAACTATTTTATGTCAATTTTGACACTATTTGGTACATGATTTTTATGAAATTCATAACAGAATGATAAGTTCAAAAAAAGTTACTTAAATCAACAATAACATGTAATATTAACCTAGAAAATTATTTTAAGTCATAAAAATTCTCAAATTACAATTATTTGGGCATTTATAACATCAATTATGTCAATATTTCATTAATAAGACAATTACTACATCATCTTTCTGTCATAATAAATGATAATTATTTAATCCCTAAAAATTCTAAATAAATTCCTATGATGTAGATAATTGTATTATATTTCTGGAGACTATTCATGTTCGAAGTTTCATGAATTTTATCACTATATTAAAATTATTATACTTATAAGATTTAAGAAAGTGTCATGTTGTCACATTCTTTGGTTTTAATAATAATTAAATTATTTTCATTGAAAAAATTTAATTAAATGAATCTAATCCGACCCTTAGGTGATATGGGTCGTCTTTTAGTCATCCAGTAGTATTTTTTTATTTGTTAGGGTAATTTTAAAATATTATATTTACCCTTAATTACTCGATTTACCTTTAACTACGGTAAATAAAATTTACCGTAGTTACTATTCATAATCCCAAAAATAAAAAGTAGCTTATTAAAATATTTTTGACCCACTGATTCCAAATATGGAATCAATTTTTCCAAATTCAATACACAAAATATGCTGAAATTAAATTAAAATTTATCCCGTTTTCGAAAGCAAACGGGTTTTTCTTAAAAATATTGCAAAAGATTGAATTGATTTAACCTACGAATTCAAGGTAAAATCAATGCTAATGGAATACATTATATTAAATGGTAAAAATATATTCTATTTATACTTTAAAACCATTCAATATTATAATTTAACCACATAAGATATTACGATGAAAAAAAGTTGTTTTTAATTAAAATATAGCGTGTTTTTACTATTCATTAAAATATGAAAGTTATCGGAAAAATATCAAAACTTTATATAATGTAAATTTTAATATCCTGATTCAATAGAAGAATTTTGTTTTGTCAAATTGAACTTATAAACATGTCAAAAACATTATTCAAAGTGGGTGCGCCATCAAAAGGCGGCAAAACTGCAATTTTTTTGAAAAATACTTATTTTACCCGAAATATTTATTTGGTTCTTATACCATGTTCTAGAAAATGTGTAAGATGAATAATAATGTTATAAAATTCAAAATTTAGTTAACACTATTCATAATGGCTAGTTCATGACAATATTATAATAATATATTGTTGTTTATTAAAACCCAGTATTGCGTACAACACACGCTATCGAGGAAGGTCGTGATTGCGTGTAATGCAAGCCAAGCCAGGGTTGCGTGTTGTGAAAGAATCTTTCATTGTTTCGTATAACAAAATCCAAACATATTTCATTTATACATTGAATATATATATATATATACTCAATGTAGCGTAGAATAACTATTATCAAAATTGTGTGTAACACGATCCAAGAATAGTGTTGTGTATACTGCAAGCTAATACGGTGTTACGTATAGCGCAAGGTAATCTTGGTGTAAAATACAACACAAGACATTAATGAAATTAAAAGAATATTTTTCATAAAATCTCGGGGTGTTACATTCTACCCCCTTAAAATGAATTTTTCCCTCGAAATTCGTTGGGTTTATAAAAGGTTTGCCATTCGAAAGTTTCTTTAATAGAAACCCACATCGTAAAAAGAAATACCAAAACCAATCTTTAAAAACAAAAGTATGAAACGTAACGGTTACCCAAATAAACTAATCACTGGGCTTCCACATAGGTTAAATATGGATATGGAAGAGAAGTCTAACCATCATGTTCTGATGGAGAGTGGTAGAGAACATGGCTATGGAAAAGCCAGCCATCACAAATCCATAAATTTTTTATGATCTAAGGTACCATCTGATTCATCAGATATAAGAGCACTAGGACAACATTTTTGGTTTTCAAGATCGTTTCCCTAAAGTTGAAGAATTTGAATTAGAATAAATACTTACTTTATTTTGGTACAATCTCACTGTTGTTCGTGCCTTGAACAATTTCCACTTCATCTCTTAAATTAATGAAGTTGAATTTGTTAATCGTGAAGTGTTAGCAGATCATGTGATAGAATGACGGGTCATTCCATCTGTCTCAAAGAAAAGGTTAGCAAAAGTTATTAAATATACATAAGTCATTCTATAGTGAGATTAATCATATATGGTTCCTAAAATGGACTTATACATCATTTATCATGCTGCTTAATATAATAAAACTAGTTTCTACTAATCAGAGACTTCCTATAGGCTAGTGGAAGGCGATAAAGGCCAGTCGCACTTCGGTTGTGGGTTCGATTCCCACAGCCTTGTCCGACGCGATGGGCTGTCGCCCGTCCTACAGGTTGTCATTTTTCTAAAACTATATTACTATAACATCCCATCAATAATATCGAAAAACAAACAATACTAACTTATGTCCAACATAATCCATTCCAATCTTTAGGCTTATCCATAATACTTCAGTCCACTCTCATAATATTGTGAAAAAGATTACCAGAGATTTAATACCATCGTTTATCCCCATATATCATAAGATATGTATTGTTGGTCACATTCCAAACATTCAAAGGCCTTAATAATGTATTCTCTTGAATAACCATTGAATCATAGTGAAAACTTGAATGTAGTTAAAAGATAACACTTTTCACATACCAAAATCCTCAAAATTCTATATACTCATACCATGATATCACATAGTCCTTATATCAATCATGATCTCATGAATACTGTGAAACATTTCATTATCTCGTTTTCCCTTCATTATGTGCATAACATCTTATTTCCAAAAATATCTCAATCACTTTGAATACCACATTAGACCAATACATAAATATTCTAATACATTATGATACAACATTATTTTGGAATCCCATTACATAAACACTTAATCATTCCACCAGATCGTTTTCATATTCAACATCACCAATAGTGATCGCATGTGACTTCCCTTTGTCCTTTGTCTTAAGCGGTTGCTCATGTCGATCATCACTAACCCTTGGATTAGGGCATTTATTAGCATAATGCCCCATTTCCTTGCACTTGAAGCATTGAAGTGTTGGTGGTGCATTCTCTGCAGTGTTTTCTTTATTCACATCATTAGAAACCCTTTTTCCATTACTTCGACACTCAGCTGCTCGATGACCATTTTTTCCACACTTAAAACATTTTCTAGTCCCTTTAAGACAATCTCCACCATTCTTCTTTCCACACTTTGTGCATAAGGAAACATTCATCTTCTTTTCACCATTATTCTGATATTTCTCCTTGAACTCCATCTTTCGTTTCTTGTAAAAACCATGAGATGGATATGTAACACCAACTTCCATTTCTACCTTGATAGCACAATGCACAATTTCATCATATCTACTGAAGTCTCTTATAGCTAATGCCCTTAGAAGACTTGGTTTTAAGACACTGAAAAACCGATCAACTTTACTTTCAGGTTGGATGATAATGCCATATGCATACCTTGAAAGTCTTATAAAATTCGCTTCGTATATACCAACAGATTCATCATCCTTCTGCTTCAGCTCAAGAAAGTCATTTTACATCTTTGTTTGAAGAATATGAGGGAATTACTTACTGAAAAACAAGTTCTTGAACTCTTCCCATTCCATGGACTCAATTTCATCTCTTGGACTTGTATTCTTGATAAGATTCCACCATTGATCAGCTTCACCTTCAAAACGGTATACTGCTAAGATGACTTTATCATGCTCTGAACATTGAAGAACTGAAAATATCTTTTCAGTGGTACTGATCCATTGTTCAGCAACAAGTGGATCAGAATACCCACTGAAAGAAGGTGGACGTTGCCTCATGAATGACTCAATAGAATATTGTTCCCTTCTGTGCTCATTTGGAAGTCCAGAATTATTTATAGCTTGTGTAAGTATAGAAATAAGATTTTGCACTCCATCTCCCATAACACTTGTTTGTTCAGGAGGACAATCATTGGATTGTCCATTGCAGTGATCAATACGGTTCCTTCGGGTTCCATCCATCGTCTAAAACCCAAAAAGAATAATGTGAGAGGCAAAAATAATGCTAGGGAAAACAACATAGTAAAGGGGGAGTACCCTTAATATCTAACATCTTAGGTTAAATTCTAAGATTGTTACCGTAGTTCTAGGACCATATCCTATACGTATACTTATCCTTAGGGACATCCCTAGACACACCATAGAAATATCTCTAGGGATCTCACTAAAGTTCTCGCATCCTAGTTTCCAAAGGTTGACTAATCCTTTCCTCTGATACCAACTGTAGAGACCCGAATCTTGACGTACATTGACATTACATTACATTTTCGGAATACTTAGTACATAACAAAAACACACACACAAGGATCGTAATAGTTTAGTGTCTTTGGAAACTCGGAATATAATCTTCTAATCCTGTTGAAAGATCTTCAACATCTCCCATAAAGATCTTCCTTTTTTTATACCTAAAACCTTTCTTTATATCCTGGGGAAAAGAAAACATAAATGGGTGAGCTCAAATTCTCATTAAGGGTAAACAAAAGAAATATCAATCTCATCATAAGAACATAACATTTTGAAAATCCTAACCTGTAAAAGAGAGCATAATTTCATGACATGGGATAAATCATGGCAGTGAAATGTAATCAAAATAATCATAACATAAAACATGAAACATTGTGGAATACACACATAATCATAGAGAATAATTTCTTGTTAGTCAAAACTCATTGCTAATACTATCTTAGTGAACAAAGTCCCTTTCTGAACTGAGTCACCCTCATTTCAGTCCTGTTTCCCTAAACTGGTATAACCTACCATTCCATCCATGTCTATATCATGAGATATAAAATCTTTACCCAATGCATTTTAGGGAGATATAGGTCCCACCCATCTCATAATGATACCATTCTTATGTGTGCCACAAAATCATAAATCATACATCATTGCATAACCCATTTAATACAAATGGGAATCTTAAACATCATGACATCATAAAACAATTCATATAAGATAAAGGAATTCATAAAAATAATTCCATCACAACATAATCAAATCAATGTAATAATAGGGATAAAAACAGAACCCTTTATTATCATAGATGGAAAATAATTTTGATAAAACACTTGAACTCTATTCTTGAGGAAAATATCCTTTCTACTTCAAAAACACTTTTCCTCTCTTAACATGTCGTATAATTCTAAACTAAATGAAGTTGATTAAAAATAAACATGAATACTTGTAAAGGAATCCTCTTGGAAATAATGTTTTAAAAATCCATTCATGCCGTAGAAGTTAAAAAAACATTCTTCGTACTTTTGTCGGAAAAGTCAAAAAGTACCTCGTATGAAAAACGACAAAAGATTCCATTCATATCCTTTACTAAAAACTCACCAAAGGGTAAAATTGGATTTAAACAATTGTATGTGGATGGAAATAATATTAAATTTTGAGGAAACATGGATATGAATGATAAAATAAACCCCAGTAAATTTCAAATTATAAACAATCTCGGATAAAAATTGAGATTGCGAGATTTTCCCTTACCTTAGGTCCGATTTGCTTTGTAAGTGTCCGAACCTCCTGTATAATGATTTAAATAATGTCATTTACTTATTACATAATCATATTCATTGTTATGATATCATATATGGTTCACATATGACTTTATATTACCCGTTCTTTTGTAAATTCCATGTTAAAGAGCATTTTGGGTAAAATTGTTTCATTTGTCGTCCGTGTTTTGACTTGTAATTATTAATATGATTACTTAGATCATGATTACTTAATTCCAAAATATAAAACATGATTTATATATATATATATTCAGAATATACATATATATAATAAATCAGTAAATGGAAAGAAATACACTGTTCATTGAGACGGTAGGCCGTACGCATGAACGCTGTTTTCGTTTCCTTATTGAGTTGAACGGAATTAAGTAGATGACATTAATATATATACACATAAATACAGTATCATTATTATTTCATATGATTAATTATTATATATACTTTATAATCATTCATGAATGGTTTAAAGTGGAGAATGAATCTCATCGTGTTGTGGAGACGGTAGTCCATACGTACGCACGAGCGATGATATCGTTCTCATGATCGTCGGACTGTATTGGTGTGTATGTATACTATTTCAGAATCAATATAACTTTAAAATAATTATATATAGTTATTATTTAAACCATTATACCATCCAAGTAAGGTGGTGGTGGAAAATAGATTTCGCCACGGCGTGGAGACGGTATTCCGTACGTACGCACGCGCGGTGATTTCATTTTCCGTAGGATGGATAGATGGTGAAATAGGATTGTTTCATACTTATAATAAAATATCAGTATATGAGTGATACGTATGTTATTACTTCATAATGAAACAACCTAATAATAAGAAGTGGAAGAAGAAATAAAGGTGAAAAAATCGGTAATGGAAATTACCTCTTCTTTTAAGCGCCTCTTTGAGACCTCCTCTTAGGGCACTAAAATTGGTCTTTGAGGAAGACCAGAACCTCTAGGATGTTTCTAGGGAAGTGGAGAAGGGAATTTTTCAGGTGTTGGACTAGATTTAAGGCTCAAAGATTTGTGAGGAAGAGAGGGAGGAGGTTCCCTTTTATAAGGGAGGAGAGGGGCACCTTTGGAATAACTAAAAATATTATTTTATTATAAAGTCAAGTTCGGTTTTAAATAGCTCCAAATTAATTTATTTGGAGGCTAAGGTGGGGATGGGTCTAAATCCTCTCATAAAATAGGATTTAGACAAGTTTAGGTTATTATTTTAACCTTATCAATTAGATTTAACTCTATGTTAAATAATTTAACTTTTACCATGTCTTTTTGTTTTCATACACCATATGGTTAATAAACTTACTATATCAAGACAAAAGAACTCCAAGTTGTTTATTATTAATATATATAATCATATCTAAGTCATTATTCCGAACCGTAGATTTTTAGGAATAAAATAACAATTAATAATATAATATTTGTTTTAAAAACTATTTTATGTCAATTTTGACACTATTTGGTACATGATTTTTATGAAATTCATAACAGAATTATAAGTTCGAAAAAAGTTACTTAAATCAACAATAACATGTCATATTAACCTATAAAAATAGTGTAAGTCATAAAAAGTCTCAAATTACATTTATTTTGGCATTTATAACATCAATTATGTCAATATTTCATTTATAAGCCAATTACTGCATCATCTTTGTGTCATAATAAATGATAAATATTTAATCCCTAAAAATTCTAAATAAATTCCTATGATGTAGATAATTTTATTATCTTTCTGGAAACTATTAATGTTAGATGTTTCATGAAGTTTATCACTAGATTAGAATTATTATACTTATAAGATTTATGAAAGTGACATGTTGTCACATTCTTTGGTTTTAATAATAATTAAATTATTTTCATTGAAAAAATATAATTAAATGAATGTAATCCAACCCTTAGGTGATATGGGTCGTCTTTTAGTCATCCAATATGATTTTGACATTTGGTAGGGTAATTTTAAAATATTATATTTACCCTTAATTACTCGATTTACCTTTAACTATGGTAAATAAAATTTTCCGTAGTTACTATTCATAATGCCCAAAAATAAAAAGTAGCTTATTAACATAATTTGGACCCACTGATTCCAAATATGGAATCCATTTTTCCAAATTCAATACACAAAAGATGCATAAATTAAATTAAAATTTATCCCGTTGTTGAAAGAAAACGGGTTTTTCTTTAAAACATTGCAAAAGATTGAATTGATTTAACCTACGAATTCAAGGTAAAATCAATGCTAATGACATACATTATATTAAATGGTAAAAATATATTCTATTTATACTTTAAAAACATTAAATATTATAATTTAACCACATAAGATATTACGATGAAAAAAGTTGTCTTTAATTAAAATATAGCGTGTTTTTACTATTCATTAAAATACGAAAGTTATCGAAAAAATATCAAAACTTTATCTAATGTAAATTTTTATATCCTGATTCAAAAGAAGAATTTTATTTTGTCAAATTGAACTTATAAACATGTCAAAAACTAGATTTAATGTGGGTGCGCCATCAAAAGGCGGCAAAACTGCATTTTTTGAAAAATACTTATTTTACCCGAAAAATTTATTTTGTTCTTATACCATGTTCTAGAAAATGTGTAAGATGAATAATAATGTTATAAAATTAAAAATTTAGTTCACACTATTCATAACAGATAGTTCATTACAAATCTTATAATAATATATCGTTGTTTATTAAAACCCAGTATTGCGTACAACACACGCTATTGAGGAAGGTCACGATTGCGTGTAATGCAAGCCAAGTCAGGGTTAAGTGTTGTGAAAAAATCTTTCGTTGTTTCATATAACAGAATCCAACCATATTTCATTTATACATTTAATATATATATAAATACTAAATGTTGTGTAGAATAACTATTATCAAAATTTTGTGTAACACGATCCAAGAATAGTGTTGCGTATACTGCAAGCTAATACGGTGTTGCGTATAGCGCAAGGTAATCTTGGTGTAGAATACAACACAAGACATTAATAAAATTAAAATAATATTTTTCATAAACTCTCGGGGTGTTACATTGAGGTAAAATTCTCTTTTAGGGAATGTGTAAGCATTAAGAAATGAATTTCATCAATGAGCATAAGAGTACATAAGGGTAAGAAGATATAATCGAATAGCATGATTGAATCATAATAGAACTCAAACCCATCAGTACTTAGATCATAAAATATAAAAACATAGAAAAGTAATGAGTCATCAAAATCAACAATCAAGATCCATGTGATATCAAACTCATCTCAATATATACATTATAAATGCATAAAAATAAATTAAAAAGTATTTTTGGTAACTTGGAGTATCACATTCATAAAAATCACTCATAACCCTTTCAAACCCATTTTAATTGTATTAATCATATAGCATACTTTAAACATTATCATTACCCAATGTATTGATAATCTATAATGGTTTCACCTGGAACTATCCGGGCCAACCCATGTTAATAGGATTTCATGGAACTATCTAGGCCATCCAATGTTAAGTTGTAATGGGATTTCGTGGTGTTATATGGTCCACCCCATTTTAATTTTTAATAATATTTCTTGGTGTTATCATGTCCACCTCATATTGAGATGTAATGGGGGTTCCTGATGCTATTTTGGGGCACCCATCATTTATAATGTTGTAAAAATGAATAATTAATAAAGAACATAGAAAGTTAATTTTATCATAACTCTTTGGAAAAAAAACCTTATTTTTTTCAGAACATGATCATCCCATGTAAAATAAAAGGGTTCCACAATAATCTCTTTTAAACATGGATAACCCATAGAAATAAAGTGGGATCCATAATAATATATTTAGAACATAATCAAACCATGGAAAATAAAAGGGTTTCATATCAATCTCTTTGAACCGTTTTTAACCCATAGAAAAGAACATGGTTAAATAAAAATCTCTGTTAAACATGATTAATCCATGGAAAATAAATGGGTGCCACAACAATCTCTTTGAAATATTATTAACCCATGGAAAATAGATGATTTAAATAACTATCTCTTTGAAAATGATTAAAAAATGGAAAATTAATGGGTTAAATAAAAATATATTTGGAACATAATTAACCCATGGAAAATAATTTGGATCAATAAAAATATCTTTGAAATATGGTTAATCCATGGAAAGGAAATTGGTTTCATAACATTACTAATCCATGGAAAATAAATGGGTTCTTTAATAATGTCATTAAAATAGTCATAATCCATCCAAAGAAAGATTAAGTATGGTTTTAATAAAAGATATATCCTCTGGAGAATAACTAACAAAAAGGGTCTTTCATGTTTATGAATGTAGAAACCATTAAAATATCATTAAAACCCATCTGAAGGAAAATAATCATTTAAAATTCCAAATTTTCCCATGCCACATTGAAACATTTAAATCAAACTCCCCATGAATTGAATTCCATTAAATGAAACATATAATATAATTAGAATAAGTATATTTCTGATAGAACATGTAAAATGATCATAATATACACATAAGAAAAGTAAATTTAGGTACAACATAACAAACATCAGATGGAATTGAAAATTATGACAAAAATCCATTACAACTTTGGTAACTTTGAAAATACGAACCCCATTAAAGATATATACTAAAATGGATATGTCAAACCCCATAGTCATAATGATAAGAATCATAAAAGATATTCATGGGTACTATATACACTACACAACAAAAGTAAGTGGTGAATATGGAATAAGTCTCATAAAAATTAAAGTGAGACTAGAAATTGCCTTACAATTGTTGTAACATCTAAATCAGAAACCCCAAAATTAATAATCAAATAATTAAAATTTTAAATATCATGAATATAAAATATTTGATTTTATAATATATTAAAATTTTCATTATATACACAACAAAAAATTACTAAGTGTTGAATATGACATTTATCTCAAAGGTATAAAAAGAGAGATGAAAATCCCTAACAAATATGGTATCATATGAATTGGAAACCAAAAATGTAAAAATCATAAAATGAAACATTCAAATACCATTAATATAAAATATTTAATGATATAATTAATCCATAGGGTATGTAGATACACAACTCAAAATAATTAAGTGTTGAATATAATATTTATCTCACAAATGTAAAAAATGGGAAAAAAATTCATTACAATTATGGTAACATATGATTTGGAAAGAAAAAATTAATAATTATAAAAAAACTTTTAAATAACATGAATATAAAATAATTATTCATATATTATATGAAAATTGGTATTATATACACCAAAAAAAATTATGTGGGTAATATGTCACATATCTCATAGATGTAAAAACTGAGATGAATATCCCTTACCCTAAGTTAGATTTTTAATTAATTTTACCTATCATTATTAATAATAAACATATGTTAATTATTTATATTATTATCTACATTTAAATTTAAATTATTAATTTTACTTCATTTATAAAAAATATATATATAATTATATAATCAATAATGTTTAAGATGGATGTTTTCACCATATTCAACTTTTGTGTCAAAACGAAATTTGATAGGTCGATCAAGGTCATTAAGGACATTATTTAAAAATATATAAAATAAAAAAGTGAAATATTTATCACATTTTGACATAAATTATACTTTAACCATAAAATATGAAATATAGTTATGAAAAATGAACCATCATAGTGATCATAGAGAAGGTACTCCGTACATAATCATTAGTAATGTTCCCATTTTTCAATGATCATTATGAAAAGAAAGTGTGTATCGTTTATATTTAAATAATTTTCATTTTATCATAAATAATATATGATTTAATTATGTGTACTTATATATATCATTATTTTGATGTGGTGTTAAAAAAACAATCACATCGCTTCAAGGAGGTGGTAATCTGCATGTCCATGTACGACGATATCACTTTTTCGGTGTGTGAAATTTAAATAATAAAATTATATGGTATATGTATATATAGATAATTATTTCCCAAATATAATAAAGATATATTTTATATGATATATTTTTTTTAAATCCATCCTTAAAAAATTCCATGTAAAGTGTGAACGTATCAAGTCGCTTTGAGGAGGCGGTATTCCACACATCCATAAATGAGGTTTTTTTATTTCCGAAAAAATATAAATCATGATCATATATGATATATAATTATTAAATAAATATTATTTGATTATAAATATCGTATATATATAATAAAAATATTATTTCCATTATAATTCCCAACTATAATAGCGGTTAATGGAAAAAATAATGACATTGTTTCGTAGGGCAGTAGTTCGCCACACACAAGAATGGTGATATCATCACCCATTTGATGGATGTGTGTGTATGTGTAGGCAGAACCATAAACATAAAAAAAATATTAGTATATTTTTTAATCTTAGGTTATTATATAATCATGGTATAATAATTATTTATAGGGTGGATAAAGAAATAAACAAAAGTGCTCGTTGAAGAATGATACCTCTTCTTCAGGTAACTCCTTTTGGCTTGAACCAAATCCCTTCATTGGTTTGATTTATTACCAAGGTTATGCTTCTAGGATGAGAGGAGGGTTTTGGGATTTTATTTCGGTATGGATTTTATGATCCGAAAGGGATTGAGATTTGTGAAGAGAGGGGGAGGGGAGGAGGCCTTTTATAAGTTGAGAAAATGACACATTGGGTATTTTTGAAATGATCTGAGTACTCACAATGTTTTATTTTTCCCCCAAGGATCCATAAATGGATATAAACCATTATCTATTAAAATTTATACATATTTCCATAAAATAATTTTTAGACATGTGTAGGGTCATTCTTACACCTTATATTCTAAGTTTAATCATTAATTAATCTTTTTTTAACCTTAATCACTGTAATTGATTTTAATTAATTTCACAAATATTATATTTTCAAAAAACTACTTTCTCATTATTATAAATTATAAATTATGATAATTAAAAATATTTAATCCAATTTTTCAAATTCCAATCACTATATTGGATGAATTTAATTTAACTTAATCCTATATACGAGAAGAGAAAACAGGGTTTTGACAAGAAAAGTTCAAAAGTTCAAAATGTTTTAATATCAAATTTAAGGGTGAAAATGATTAAAATGATATAAATTGTAATTATTTATGTATAATTTAACTAATTATAATTTAAAAATAATTTAAAAATAATTTAACTATATAAATAAATTAGTTTTAAATGAAGTTTTGGATTGAAATTCGGTGTCACTCACTATTCATAAAAATATGAATGTTCTTTGAAAAAAATAAAAAAAAGGTAAATTTTTAATTTATATATCCAAAAAATAAGTTTAGTTTTACAAATAAAATTTATAAAAGTGTCAAATTTTCATTTTAAATCAATTCTTTCATTAAAATATGAATAAATACCTTTTAGAAAAATACACACTTTTAATGCTTATAATTTGATTTGTTCTTATTTTATGCCAATAAAAATTATTGTTTGAATTTAAAAAAAAATTGATTGAATATATAATATATAAATTTCAATAATATCATAAAATAATATTGATTAGTTTAATTTATTTATGTATAATGCCTTTTGGGGCATAAAACATTTTTTTATAAAAACATATCATTTATATTCAATTGGTTATTATTTTTATTTCTAATTAATTAGAAATTAAATAATTCATTATATAAACATGTGAAAACCATATATTAAGAATGTATTTATTAATATTCATTCCCATTATTCCAATATCTAGGTTTTAACTTCCATATTAAAAAATAATTTTAATTGTATATTGTTTTCTGGTGAGACTCAGCCATTCTTGTAACAAATGTTATAAAAAAACTTAATGTTATGTGCAATGCATGATAATTTTTTTTTTCATAAAACATAATATAAACTATAAATTATGTTTAACACAAGATATTAAATATTTTAAATTAATTTGAGAGAAGATATTTCATAAAATCTCCGGATGTTACAACTACAAACAACTATATCTTCCTTATATATTTCTTCTTTATATTCTTCTTTAGAATAATATTTCACTAATTCATTTGGATTTTGGAATGTTTCATCAATATCCTTCGATCTCATATGGTTCTTTAATATATATAATTTCTCATATATTTCTTCTAGATCAGAAACTCAGATTTTTCTCCAAAGATTTTAATTAGTCCTTATCCTCTTACAAATAGTTTGATTTAAACAAACTCCACCAATGGCTATGGATTTTTCCTCCCCATGTAGAGAATTTATTTTAAAGTAAAAAACATTGAAAATAATATTTGGATGTGGTTGTGAATTAAACTTGTAATAAGGCTGTCAATGTTCTTCCATATGCCTCATCTGATACCCCGAAAAGCTAATTTGTACCCCATCATTCATCAAGTATTGAAAGAATATATCGTGATGTATTAGTATACTAAAATCCAATTTTATTATACATATTTAATGTTTTCAGATCAGTAAAAATATTTGACACTCACCACAAAGATCTAAAATAGTTGGTATTTGATGGATTCCATCTCTAGTTAACTCTATAAAAACACTTTCAATCTTGAATGATGCATGAACTATAAAGTATTAAATTTAATTGTTGTAATGACCCACCAAGTCTCATTGGCTTGAGAGTATAACAAATAATTACTAGGCCTTAAGTGACATCCCCAAGATGAAAATGGCTGGAAATAAATGCTAAAGGGTTTCAAATACAAGTGGGGGACAATTTACCCTTTCATAAATAAACCAATAAAACATAAAACCATAACCCAACCATTCACTAAATGATGCATGATCAAAAAAAATAAAATAAAATGTATCAAACTGCACAGCAGATAAATAAAAAAAGACTCTCAAGAGAACAAAATACTGCATGCTCCAAGCTCCACAATCACCGAACAATCCAAATATCATGAGGTAGTGCTAAAAACACGAGAAATGTTACCTTTGCACCTATCTTGGAAGATATCATCTGAAAAAGCACCAATGTTCCAAAACATAGGTGTGTATAAAACTAAATATGTTTTCCCCAAAAACATCCCTAATCATTCCACTATGATATAAACTTTATCCTAAATTATATAAAATATTTTATATAAAACAATTTACCAAAATATTTTATAACCAAATATAATCATGTTCCAAAAACCGTTTGCAACCAAGTGAAAAAAAACTAAATGAATCCAATTTCTACAAATGTATTTTTCCATAAAAATAAAAAATCAAAACTAAAAACCAATTCTTCTTATCATTTGGCATACCCATTCCACAGTTCACAACACACCCACACATGCATGCTTCATTTGATTGTTCCATACTCATGAGTGGTCTCTCATCCAATTACCTTGTATCCCAATGAAAC
The DNA here is from genome assembly GCA_963277665.1 of Viscum album. Taxonomy (NCBI): domain Eukaryota; kingdom Viridiplantae; phylum Streptophyta; class Magnoliopsida; order Santalales; family Viscaceae; genus Viscum; species Viscum album. The sequence goes on from OY728151.1 coordinate 475,147,721, forward strand.
AAGTCCCCGATCCAAGGTCACATTCCTTGTACACCAATGGTACTCATCCCTTATCAAGGGCCCGATAATCATGAACTCACACCAACACCATTTGTTCCAGATACTTCCATTTCCACAATTAACCATTTCAATAAAACTAAAATTATATTGAAAACCAAAGGACAACCAATTTCAAAAAAACATTTCATTTCAATAAAACTTTCCCTTTTATTGAAAACATCTAATCCAATTCATGTTCCAACAGACCATAAAATTCCCTTTTTTGAAATCCATATGTTAAAACCATGAACCAAATCCCTCATTCAAAATTTCCAATTTTCCAAATTTCGCAACCATCACTCAAGAAGGTTTCCAACATGTTTTCAGAAACCAAATAACAATAAATTCAACACCACACATTATATTTTAAAGAATTCCAATCATTTCTACTAAGTGGAGTTGAAAAAAGAGCCTCCTACCTCAATAGATTTGACAAAAACCCCAACGAATGAAGAACGCACAAGAAAAATGGGACGATTCTCGAAGAACCCTCCTTAGATCTCTTCTCCTAGCAAGATCAAGAGAAAATATCATCATATTTGGCATCCAAACACCTAAATCAACCCGTAATTGGTATATATCTAAGAAACAAATAGGATAGGATAAGTATATCTAAATAGTTCTAAGAAACCAGTCACGAACGAAGAAGAACGATAACATACCTTAAGAATCTAACTTCGATTCACCAAGAAAAGCCTTTGCATTGACTCCAAATCACATTGGAGAGGTTTTACTACCTTCAAGGAAGAGAAATATCGATTTATTAACACTTGGGAGATTAAATGGTCCACATAGATGAGAAAAAGTGTGAGATCCACTTTTTTAGGATCTCGCACAAACCATCTGCATGGTTAGTTCGCACAGTTAAACAAATTGTGCACTGACTGTTCTTTTTCTAATGCCTAGTTAGACCCTCACATGGCCACCTTGAACAGTCTCCCTAACTATGATCCAAATTTTATGGAGCTAATTCTTGATGAAAACCATTTCACATGGTTTGTCCGCACAGTTAGGCAAACCATTCACCGCCCATGCGACTTCCATTTTTCCCTAAAACAACTCCAAAAGTTCTCCCTACACTCCTAACCTGCAACCTTAAACATTACAACCATAACATAATCTAGTAAGTGTTATATACCAGAAATTGGGGGTACTAAATTCTCCCCACCATTGGTATTTCTGTCCTCGTAAAGTAGAATTTCCTCACTGGTCTGAAGTAGTTCCTTCCATTTCTCTTTCATTTCCTTCTCACGTTCTCAATTCTCTTCCTGAATCTGACCATGCTTCCATAAAACCTACACTAAACCAATGGTTTTTTCATGAAATACTTTCTATTTCCTATCCACAATCCTCACCGGGATATGTATCAAAAAAGAATCATTCTCTTGGTCAACGTGATCCCATCTGATCACATGGTCTGGATCAGGCTAATACTTTTTCAACTAAGATACATGAAACACATTATGCACCGAAATGAATCATGTTTTTAATGCCAACTGATATGATAGACCTCCAACCTATTCCATTATCTTTAAAGGGACAATGTATCTAGGAGATAACTTTCCTTGTTTTCTAAAACGACGATGTCTAATCCTTGGAGATATCCTCACGAAGACATGATCACCCACATTGAACGACAATGGTCTTAGATGGTGATATGCAGAAGATTTATGACGACTATGAGCCATCTCCATCCTCTTTCTAATAAACTATATCTTCTTTGTTTTTTCTTGGACAAGTCTTGACCCAACTAGTAAGGTTTCACTTGTTTCCACTCAGCATATTATAGAATGACAGGACGCCCATAAAATGCTTCAAACAGAGCCATATGTATCGAGTCCTAATAGTTGTTATTGTATGAGAGCTTCACTAAGGGAATATTCACCTCCCATAAGCCACAAAAATCCATTACAGAAGACCGCAACATGTATTCCAACGTTTGTATCATCCGATCAGACTACCCATCTGACTAAGGATGATATTCCATGCTCATAGTCAAGTGAGTCCCAAGGTCTTGCTGTATGGACTTTAAAAAACAATATGTAACCCTTAGATATCTGTCTGAGACTATTGAAACTGGTACGCCATGCCTCTTTACCACTTCTCGAATATAGTTTTTTGACAAATCCTCCACTGTATGAGTTTCACAAATATGGATGAAATGGGCCAACTTGGTAAGACGATCCACTATCACCCATATGGCATCGTGTTTCGAAAATGTTCTTGGACGAACAGTGAAAAAATCCATAGTTATCATCTCCCATTTTCACAGTAGGATAATTAATGACTACAACATACCTGTAGGTATATGATTTTCTACATTAACATGCTTAAAAGTTAAGCATCGCGAGATAAACTCAGCCACCTTCCTTTTCATACTGCTCCACCAAAACTACACCTTTATCACCTTATAAATCTTATGTGTACCTAGATTTATAGCCCATCTCAAATGGTGGTAAGAAATAAGGAGGACTTTCTAACTAGCCATAGGTACAGCCATCCGATATCTAGAGCACAAAACTGAACTCCCATACGCTTTCCATCTCTCAATGGTCTCCCCACCATTTATTTTAGAAATCATAGCAATACATTATGAATCAGATTTTTGTGCCTTTCTGACCAAATTTACCAAATAAGGACAATTGTATCTGAAAAGAAAACGACAAAATCACCTCGGTCTTCACATTTCACATGCATATCGGCATGGATCGACATCAATTGCCATTCATCTGAAGCTTCTTTCTCCAACTATGTATATGACTTTATACTCAATGAATATTCCACAGAATTCCGTTTTATTGGTGTAAACATCAAGTAAAAGTCGTAAATTTGGAGATACTCCATCCATATCCTTTTCTTAAGAATCAAATATTACTGTGAGAAAATGTGTTTCAAGATTTTTTTTATGCGTAAAAATAATGAATTTCTAAGCAATGAGATAATGTCTCCATGATTTCAAAGCATGGATGACTGCAGCTAACTCCAATTCATGTGTTGGGTAATTATTATCATACACCCTCAATTACCTTGAACCATAATCAACCACATGGTTAGATTTCATGATAACATAGCCCAAAACCAATCCCGAAGTATCACAGTACATGACATACCCCTATCCTGATTCTAGAAAAATCAAGATAGTTGTCGATGTAATCCAAACATTCAGCTCCTAGAAAGACTTCTGGCATTCATCTGTCCATTAGGATAGATAATTCTTTATTGTCAGAGCTGTCATGGGCAATGCTAGTCATGAGAAATCATGGAAAAAGTGTTAGTAGTAAAAAATCTAGACCAAGAAAACTTCATATCTCGAAGACATTATTCAGTGGTTCCCACGAGATAACAACCTCTATCTTTTCCGGATCAACAGAAACACATTTTTTTAGAAATGACATGGCCATGAAAACGTAATTACTGTATCCAAAAATCACACATTGACAATTTGGGATACAAATGGTGGTCTCTTAGGATTTGTAACACTGTTTCCAGGTGCTCCTCATGGTTAGACCTTGTCTTTGAATACCCCAAGATGTCGTCCAAGAACACCAGAACAATTGAGTCCATATATATCTGAAATATATAATTCATCAAATCCATGAAGACTATTGGGGATTTCATTTGACCGAAGGGAATGACTACATTTTCATAGTGGCCATATCTTCATTTGAAATTTGTCTTCGGAATGTCTCCCTTCCAAACTCACAATTGGTGATATCATAATTGAAATTCAATATTGGAGAACCACTAAGCCCCCATTAATTGAGCAAACATGTCATCAATGAGGAAAAGTGGACATCTATTCTTTATTATAACATGGTTAAGCTTACGATAATCAACACACGGCCAAAGAGTTACATCTTCCTTCTTCATGAACAAAACCAGTGCTACCCACAGAGATGTACTTGTTCGAATGAATCCCTTTCATTACAGCTCCCCTAACTTCACTTTCATTTCATGTAACTATGTTGGTGCCATCCTATAAGATGGAAGTGAAATAGTACTAGTCCCTAGTAGGAGATCAATCGTAAATTCTACTCCCTTTATAGGTGGTAACCTAGAGAAGTTCTCAGGAAATATATTTGGAAATTGATTTACAACTGCTGGAAAACAATCTTCCTAGATCTCTTCCCTTGATGCCAAAGTCAACGTTGAAAACTAGTAAGAGATCATTCCCAAATTAAGTGTCAAAGATATCTTTTTACCTTTCTTTACCATCCTGTCTCCTCTAAAGAGATGTTTGATTCCATCCTCAGTCATGAAACTAACTATTCTCCTATAACAGTCGATGTGATATTTAAACATTATCATCTAATCCATACCTAGGATTACATCATAGACATCCATTTTCAACATCCCAAAGTCTTGTTTCATCTTACCTCCATCAACAGTTATAGAACATTCTCTACACTTAAAGGATTGACATTCACTTTCACCAAGAGGATTTTACAGTTTTAAAAGAGAAGGCGTAATTTCCAAAGATAAACATATAAAATCAACATAACAATAAGAAATGAAATAATGTTATGCACTAGTATCAAAGAGCACTTGCACTATGGTATAATTTAAATGAATCATACCTCTCACTGTAGATGGTCCGACTTGACCATTGACAATCATTTTCTCAGCTCCATACAATTGCGTTATCACTACATTGTTCCCCTTGTTTCCTTGCAGAAATTTCCCTAGTTGAGGAGTCTTGGTATTTCAATAATTACCATGGCTACCTATATTCTACTGAAGAGACTGATTCTTCTATCCTCATCTTATCGAAGCATAAAATTCTTGCGGCGGCTAAGAAGTATCCCAAGAACAAAACCATGGAGCACTGTGATAATAACACTAAAGATGTCTTGTCTTGTTTCAATTATGACATGCTCTAGGTTGAGTCATACAATTTAAATTTATATAGTCAAGAAAACCACATTGAAAAAAAACCTATTTTTCTCTGGGGTTGTGGAGGAAGGTTAATTGATCCAACTGTCTGATCTTAATTTCCACTTCTACCTTGGAAATATGTGTCTTGTTTCCACTTGTTCGCAATGGTTGTTTTCCCACTATTTCTTGTGGGTATCATTATACCTCCTCTCATTGACCTTTAGATGCCTCATCCATCCACAACCGCTCTATTAACCATATCCATATAATTTATGATACAGAGCACCACAATCTTTGATTGAGTCTCCTGTCATAGCGCTAATTTAAAAATATGTGCCTTCAAGGACCCTATTGCCGCAACTTCTGGTGCAAAGCGCACTATATTCATGAATTTAGCCGCATACTCTGTGACAGAGAGACTCTCTTGTTTCAGGCTGAATAATTCCATCATTTTTTGGATCTTGAATGTGTGAGGATAGAATTATTTGTTGAACAATTCCTCAAAATCCTCCCATGTAAGGCCTTCATCCAATTTATCCTGCACCACTAAATCCCAAAACTGGTGTGCCAGATCCTTAAGCATATACATCTCCATCTTGACATTCATCTCCACTAGTGTGTCGATAAACTCGAATATTTGATTCATCCTACTCAACCACACCTCCTCCTTCTCAGGTTCCATATCACCCCAAATGTTAGGAGGGTTCGACTTGCTGAACTAGATGGTATGATCCACATTCCATGTATCATTCCTCTAGTTCCCCATTTCCACAACTTGAAAATCTTGGACAATACTCTGAACTAGCTCTTGGTTCACCAGTGGTTCAGGTGCAACCACATTCTCCGTAGCTTCTTCGGGTTGGTTTTGATGATGCCTACCAGGTTCCATTTTCTAAACCAATATCAAACTACATCAATCTAACTCTCTAGCAGCTGATGGATTAGCATTAAAAATTCTATCACATCAACTATCACAACATTGTTTTCAAAAAACAACCTTCTTCCATATTCAACCATTTTTGAAATATCAATTCATTCTTCGGAAAACCAAACCATTTTCAAGATACATCAAATATATTCATTTCCAAATTATGAATTTTTCAAGAATTTACTCTTTTGAAAAAATCATAAATCATTACTCCAAATGAAATATGAAATCCTAGTAGGAATCCATTCCTCTAAAATTCATTTCATACTCGTCTCATTGGCTAAACCCATAACAATGATATTCCAACATTACATAAGTGTCTCTAAAACACTAATGTACCCAACACCCAAGTAACTTGAAGTTCATCATAAAAGGGTTAGTTACATCCCTTTATGTTATAAATTTCAAGATCTAAAAATCCTACTCTTTTCTATGATTCCGACCAAAGGAATAGAAAAAAATAATAATTTAAACTCAAAGACCAAGAACACTAATGACTACTTGTTAGGCAAGGTCCTAACAAGCAGATAAAATTTGTACCTCAAAGGAAGGAACAGACTAATACCATTTGTAATGACCCAACAATTCTCATTAGCTTGAGAGTACAACGAATCATTACAAGGCCCTAAGTGACATCCCCAAGATGCAAAAGGATGGAAATAAATACCGAAGGGTTTCAAATACAAGTGGGGGATGATTTACCCTTTCATAAATAAACCAATAAATCAATAAACCATACCCAATTATTCACTAAATGATGCATGAACAAAAGAAATACAACTAAACAACTTCATGTATTTCAAAACCACATCAAAGTGTGCAATAGTGGAATACCAACAAGTATCAAAGTACGCTGCAGATAAACAACAAAAGACTCTCATGGGACCACAAGACTACATGGTCCACATGATCCATTCCCCACAATAACAAAATAGTTCAAATATCAGGAGGTAGTGCTAAAAATGTGGGAATCAAAACATTTTCCCTTATCCTATAAGATAGCATCTACAAAATCACTAAAGGGAAAAAGCAGGGGTGAGTAAAAAACTCAATAGGTTTTCCCCAAAGCATTCCCTACCCATTCCACTAGGATAGAAAATATAGACACATTTATATTAAACAGTTTATATAAAACAATTTATCAAAAAAATTTATAATAAAATATAAAAAACTTCCAAAAAACTGTTTGCAACCAAGTAAAAAAAACTAAATAAAACAAATTTAAAGCAATTTATTTCTCCAGAAAAAGAAAAAATTGAATCAAAAAACCAATTATTCTTATCATTTGGAATACTCATTCCACAGTTCCCAAAACACCCACACAAGCATGCTTCGTTTGAAAGTTCTATACTCATGAGTGATCTCTCATCAAATTACATTGTGTCCCAATGACACACACCCCTGATCTAGGGTCACATTCCTTGTACCCAAATGGTACTTGTCCCTTATCAAAGGCCCATTAAGCATGAACTCACAACAACACCATTTATTTCAAATACTTCCATTTCCACAATAAACTATTTCAATAAAACTGAACTTTTATTGAAAATGAAAACACAACCATTTTAAAAAGATAATTTCATTTCAACGAAACATTCCCTTTTATTGAAAACATATAATCCAATTCATTTGACAACAATCTAGATAATCCCCTTTTTTAAAATCCATATTTTAAAACCAAGAACCAAAGAAGTCATTCAAAATCCCCAATTTTCCAGATCTCACAAAAATCACTCAAGAAGGTTTCTAAAAAGTGTTCAGAAACCAAATCACAATAAATTTAACCTAAAAAAATCAATTTTAAGTCATTAAAATCTGTTAAACTAAGCATATTTGATAAAGAAGCCTCATACGGTGAAGGTTTTGATGAAAACCCCCATGAACGAAGAACGCATAAGAAAACCGGGTAGATTCTCCACGAAACCACCTTAGATATCTTCTCCTAGAAAGATCAAGACCAAATCTCATCATATTTAAAATAAAAACAACTAGATCAACCCATAATGGGTGTAGATCTATGAAAAAAAGAATAGAGGAGAAGTAGATATAAGTAGATCTAAGAAAATGATTAAGAACAAAGAAGAACAATCACATACCTTAGGAATCCAGCTTTGATCCACAATGAAACCCTCCATATTGACTCCAAATCGCTTGGGAGAGGTTATCATACGTTGAAGGAAGATAAATCCTTAGTTATGGGAACTTAAGAGTATAAACAAGCCAATCAGAGTCAAATACATGTGAGATAAACTTTTTTAGGATCTCACTTAAACAATCTGCACAGATAGACAAATTGTGCGCTAACCGTGCTTTAGTTACTTCCTAGATATACCCTCTCATGGATTCCTCTCATGGTATCCCTAACTTTTCTCCAACTGTAATGGAGCTACTACCTCAAGAAGTCCATTTCACAAGGTTTGGCTACATGGTTAGGCAAACTGTGCGCCGTCTGTGTGACTTCCATTTTTTCCCAAACCACTTCCAAAGTTCTCCTAACTCCACAAACCTTCCCCCTTACACATTATAAAGGTAAAAATCATCTAGTAAGGGTTACATACCAGAAACTGGGGTTACTAAAATTGTACTCATAATCTTATTCATGATGAATCGGAAAAGACTTGTCACATGTCTTGGAAGAAACAACTATATTTTCTCCACTTATAGATGTCCTAATGAAATCCTTCTTGTCATCCATCTCTGGTTCCATATTAAATAAAACACTTTTACTAACCTAGGATAAAATGGATTATTTTTATCACTAAACCATGCAGACCACCCTTTATTCTAAAAAAAATTCCAAACTAATTTCTTACATTTTCATAACTATTTTTAATTTACTTCCAATTTAGGAATAACCTATGGGTTTCCTAGATTAGTGTGAACATTTAGGTGTGATAGGTGAACTAGATGAATCATTCATTCACTTCGTGGAAGATGAACCTATTGGAAATGAAAATGAAAAAGGGTGCATAAACCTAACCATCTAGCACTAGGATTTTAATTTTTGTACACGGGGTATTTTTTGACCAAAAAAGATCAAGAGAAAGGGATGTAAGACTGATGTGATTTTGGGGGTTTGAACAGAGACTATGATTCGAATTCCGATTTTAGTATAATTAAAATAATTTAGGGATTTAAATATTAACACATGGGATATATATATATATATATATTAAAACTAAATTAGACAGAAATAACAACTTAATTGATTTTATGAATTGTTTTTCCATAGCATGATTAACATTGAGCCTTATGGTATCATGCCCTACCATATGAGAAAATATTTATGGAATCTTGGGGAATTTTTGTAGCATGACCAGCACCAAAAACCATGATCTACCATAGTTTTCTAGGGAATAGTAGCTTGACCTACCACATGACCAAACATTATGAAAAATTTCCAAGGCACAATAGTAGACATTCCAAAAAAAACTTTTCCTTAATACCACTTAATAATTATGGTTAGTTGTGACCTTTAAAATTAGAATAACTACTGGATTACTCTTAATGATAGAAAATAATAAATAAGAGTGATTAATCATTCCAAAATCTTTCCTAATATAATTCAATATTTTAATTTTCAAATACTTTGTGAACATGTAAGCAAGCCAATACTCAATACCTTTGAACATGATAGTGATATCCCCTTTTTGAAAATAGTCTCCCAAAAAGTGACATCTTATTTTAATGTGTATAGTCCTAGAATGAGATATAGGATTCATAGAAATGTTAATCGCACTTGTATTGTCACAATTTATAGGGACATGCTGAGATTGATAATCATAGTATTGTAAAGGGTGTTTTATCCAAAACATTTGTGTATAGAAACTATCTGCAGCTATGTACTCAGCATTATCATTAAATAATGAAACAATGTTCTACTTTTTATTATTCTAAGAAAAATATATGTTTTCATAAAAATTGATATGATCAATAGGTTATATTTCTGTATAAATTAATTCCATTAAATCCTACATCAGAATAGAAATAAAATTTAATTGATTTTCCTCTTGAGTAATACAATCAAAAATATATTATATTAATAAGTATTTTAAAATTATTTTGACACCATTTAAATGGGATTCTAGAGGTTTTCTTGGAAACATGAACACATGTACACACTAAGAAATATATCAAGTCATCTAGCAGTTATGTATAGTGAACTCTGACACATACATATATAATTAGTTAAGTTAACTAATTTCATAGATTCATTGAAATCAAGTTTATAAATTTTAATAATATGAGTATCGGTTCCTTTTGTGTCATATAATCCAAAACATTTTAGAAGATATTTTTTAAACTTACATTGATTTAAAAAAATTGTCCTTATTTTGAAAAACCTGAAGGAAAAAAAGAATAATTTAAATTATCACAATGAACTGATTTAAAATTCTATTTTCATAATATTTAAAAATTAAACAAATAAAGAATTATTAAAAGAGAACAAGAAATCTCATAAACATAAAATTATATAACTAAAACTTATTTTTAAATTTTTATGATAAATAAATGAGGATTTTATGTACATTTTAAAAATAAATTTGAATTAAAAAATGTATTAATATTTTCATACAAATATCTAAGAACCTATTTTAAACCATAGATAGATTTTAAATGTTTAAAAACATGATTTTGAAAATTATTCCTTAAAATGGTGGGGGTTTCCATAAATATATTTTCAATATTATTTCTATTTGAGAATTAATTATTTAATAATATTTGATATAGTTTGAAATAATGATGAGCTATATAAGAAATCATTATTCTAATTTCATCATGTCTTGTTACAAGTGAAAATGTATCTTTATAATCAATACCTTCCACATGATTATAAACCTATGAAACCAATATATACATGTTTCTAACTATAGTGCTAAACTCAATGACCTTTTGTCTATATATCCATTTGGTATTAATAGTTAGGTTGTATTTAGGTCTCTCAAAAAGTTTCCAAAATTTATTTCCCTCAAAATAATTCAATTATTTTTACCAAGATATTACCCAATGTTCATCATTAATTGATTCAGTGATTCAATAGTGTTCTAGATCTGGAAAAAATTAATTTCTTTCTGGTTTCTAAGATAATATTATGTTTAAGTTCCTATTTCACGATCTCCCAGTACAATGTCAATATAGTAATAGGTATTAAATTACATGGTCCATCAAAGTATTATTCATGGTTAGGTCAATCAAATTTGTCTCTTCTAAGAGATTTATCAAATAAATTAGTTGTATGGTCAAATTTATTAGAGTTATTATTGATATTCAGATTTGATATATCATCCTTAGAAATTTATACAGTTGGTTTGGGTTCATGTGGACCAATATCAAAAAAAGTTACATGTAAATATTCTTCCATAACTTTAGAATAGTTTTTAAAAACTATATATGCTTTACTGGTGGTTCAATAACCTATAAAGGTTCCTTTATAAATATTTAGTTTCATTTTTTCAAGATTATCTTTTGTATTTAGAATTAAAAAAATAAAAACCTATAAAGTAATTTACCTTTAATTTTATACCATTCAATAATTCATAAATAGTATTCATTAATATAGATTTAATCAGAACCCTATCAATTACATAATTTTTTTTTCTAAAATCATTATGCCAAATATAGTTTGGTATGTCATATTCAATAAGCAAGGTCTATAAAATTTATTCAAGAGTTTTATTAACCTTTTAAATGACGCCATATTATGGTGGTGTTCTAGGAATAGATAAATTGTGATTATAATCATGTTTTGAATAGAAATATTCAATGTATTGATTTTCAAATTCATTCTCACGGTCACTACATAGGGTATTAATGGTATTTCCACTAATATTATTTACATAATTTTCATATTTAGAAAAAATAGGAAGGAGTTTCACATTTTTGAGCGAGGAATAATACCCATATTTTTCTTGAATAATCAGAAATAGTATCAAAAGCATATTGATTTCCAGCAAGGATAGAAACTCTATATGGTCCAAATAAATACGTTTGATCCAATCCTAATTGTTGAGATATAATCACATCTTCAATATTATTTAACGAAAATTTTAATTTCTTTCCCTTTTGATAGGGATTGTAGAAATAGTCGTTTGGGAAGATCATTAAGTAGTACTTTTCTATTTAGATTTATAAGTGATTATATATTTTAGTGGCCTAGTATCCTATATAGAAACCATGATTATATATTAAATCCACTCAAGTAGAAATTGTTTTGAGAAAATAATGAATCAATGTTAATTGTATAAACATTATCATTTATTAAAGAATTAAAAACTAAAATAGGCTTGGAATCACTAATATTTACATCATTATTCTCAAATATTACATGATATCCATTATCACATAATTGATATATACTAATAAGATTATATGTCAAAAAATCATAATATAAAACATTAAAAATAAGAACACTTTTTGAATTATACATTTTTCCAAGGGAAATTATTTTGAAATTCAAATTGTCACTGAAGGTGAAATCTCCTACATCCACTTTCATAAAACTATAGAATATTTTGTAGTCTCCGGTCATGAGTTTTGAACATCAATTTTCTAAATATCATCACCTAATTTTGGATCTTTTTAATCACTTTACCTTTACAATATCAAATAATAAATGATTATGGTATCCATTTCTACATGGGTATAGAAAGGATATCAATCAATGCCTTAGGACTTCACTTTTGTTTTATATTCTTGAAAACTATAGAATTATTAAATTTAGTTATAAATTTATTATTTTTTCTAAAATGATGAAAATTATCTCCTCCATCCACTTTTATAAAACTATAGAATATTTTGTAGTCTCCGGTCATGAGTTTTGAACATCAATTTTCCAAATATCATCACCTAATTTTGGATCTTTTTAATCACTTTACCTTTACAAGATCAAATAATAAATGATTATGGTATCCATTTCTACATGGGTATGGAAAGGATATCAATCAAAGCCTTAGGACTTCACTTTTGTTTTATATTCTTGAAAACTATAGAATTATTAAATTTAGTTATAAATTTATTCTTTGTTCCAAAATGATGAAAATTATTTCAATAGATAGAAGTCCCACGATTTTATAGATTAATTAATTATTCTTTGAATTTGGGAGAAAATAGTTTTTATAAAGCTTCATTTATTTCCGAAATTTATATCAAAATCCATTATTTTTTTGGGAGGATTCTAACTTCCAATAAATCATATTCAATGTATTGTTACCATTTCTAATTTTTTTTAAATCATATCTTAGTTTATCATTTACCAATTACAAATCAATATTTTCTTCTAATTGTTGTAATTATTTTCTTTTTTAATAGCAAATTCATTATTAGTATTGAAAAATAACGAATGCACCATTTTATAATTAATTTAATTATCTTTATATTTAATCATGTCATCTTCTAGTATAGATTAGTAATCTAAAATTTCATTATTAGACATTTTAGTCTTATCTATGACATCATACTCAGATAAAGAATATGTAATAGTATCATTTTGTACCTCATATGTAGTGGTTATAAAATCCACATTTTCTTTATCACTTTCATCATTCTTATCTAAATTAGAGTTACTGGAGATATCCTCAAATTCACTCTAATTGACTTTTATTTATTTCCTTGATTTAATCTCTCTATAATCATGCATCTTATTATATTACTTCTTAAGGAAATATACTTTAATATTTCCTTCACTATTACATTAATATTTGGTTATTTCACAAGAGGAATGATTATTCTTCTAGTACATTTTCTAGTTTTCTATTTTTTCATAGTTTCCTTTATAATTATAATATCTAGATAATTTATTATTCTATAGAAAGAATTGAATCTTCTGGATAGATAATCAATTTCCTCATCACTTTTAGAATATGTTTTATGTCCATTTAAATCATATTTTTTCCTATTTTATTCACTTATTCATAATTTTTTTCTACTCCACTTACTTATTTTCAATGAAAATTTCATAATTATTGTGAAATACACATGTTTTAATATTAGATATAATTTGTGATAATTTTATGAATTAGTCCTAATTAAATAGAGTTTAGTATTTTAATCATAAAAATAACCATATTTATCTATATTGTGAGATTACTATTTATAGGATTCCTTATTATAGTTACTAGAAATAATTCAACTCAGACATTGGCTAATTCAGAAATTTGAAGGGCCATATGGACCACACGAAAAGGTCCATCGAATCTATAGAGAAAATTGTGTCATCTACGATTATTGAATTTATGTAATCATTCTTGAAGCCTAAATTCAGTGTAATTTTATAATACATTATTTTATAAAAAATCACATCATGGATAAAAAAATTAAGGAATAACTTAACCAATATGTGGCCTAATCTATTGGTGAAAGTAAATACCACAATTTTTCCATGATTTTATAATATCCCAAAGTTATTTCCTTTTCTCCTAAACTAGAAGTCCAAATGGGAAGTCATTTTCTAGGGAGAAATTAAATATATTGGATCCTAACTTTTTAAAAGTATTAATTTTGATATTAGGGAATATTAGTTGCCAAAACACATTCATATAGTTGAATTTTAAATATTATGGATAGAACTAGACAACGACACATAGTTTAAGAAAATTTCCATGACATTGGATAAAAAATTATAATGGATGAAAAATTTTGAGGTTGGAAATTAATAATACATATATAATAGTTTCAAGAATATTATTTTTCATGTTTCAGATACATTCATGTTCAAATGGCCGACCCAAATTAAAGGGTGTTTTTGTAAGACAAAAGTCCACTACCTTTGGCTACAAATAGATACACATCCTCACCTTGAAAGGGGTTGTTACTTAACCACTTAAGAGGAAATGTTTTCATGAAAATATCATTTAAAATTTATTAGGAGGAACTTCCAAACTCAATTTTCTTATTTAGATACCATTCATCCTTTCATTCTTTTCATGTACTTCAATTGTTTTTAATAGAAATCACAAAAGATTAATTGTATTTTAATTTTAAATGTAATGAATTTATCATCATCATCATCATCATCATCTATTATTATCATCCACCTTATATTGTGGAATATTAATGGTATTAAAATATATTTAATAAACCCAATGAAACCCTTTACTACTGCACTTTCTGAATCCATCCAAAGTGCATCTTTATCTTTTTTCACCACTCATGTGTGTGTTCAGTCATAACACTTTTCCTATCTCATTTATTTTATTCTTATTTTAACCCATCATAATAAAAATATTAAACAAAATTACACACTATGTCAACATATGAGTAAATCA
The DNA here is from genome assembly GCA_963277665.1 of Viscum album. Classification (NCBI taxonomy): domain Eukaryota; kingdom Viridiplantae; phylum Streptophyta; class Magnoliopsida; order Santalales; family Viscaceae; genus Viscum; species Viscum album. The sequence goes on from OY728151.1 coordinate 475,162,826, forward strand.
TCCATTGAGGTGAGTTATAATTTGGGAATGCCAAGTGATTGGGGACTTTTGGTTGTTAAACATTATTTAGGCTAACATTGTGTAAGTTATAACCTAAAATATCCAAGATTAATGACATGATTGGTTTAAAATAGAGATTATATGGATTATTGAAACCATATATACAATTACATAAATAGGTATTTATTGAGATCAATTCTATATTTTATTCTTGTATTAAAGCCTCAATATTTAAGAATTTTAATCAAAATTTTCTTGTGATGTCAGTGTTAATTTAACGAAATATTTCATAAATCTCTAGGGTATATTAATCTTGAGTCATTGATAATGAAATAAACCCAATATTTATTAAATTTTAAAATTAAATTCATCAATCATTTACTTTACCTAAACTCTATAAACAACCCCCCATTTCATAAAGATGAATGATGAAAACAATTCACTCTAAAATATAATATCATCACTGAGGATTCATCCTGAGTGCCACAATAAACATTATAGTAAAACAATGGACTATTGAAATTTTGATAGGTGAAATTTGAGTTCAATTCCAATGGAATAGTTTATTGGGATGGTAGAATTAGTAGTCAGTTGTTTTTTATTATTGAAATATAAATAAAAAAATATTGGAAAAAAACAAAAAATTAAAAAACTCATTCCCATAAATGAAAATATTTAAATGAAAATAACAAATAAAAACCTACTTCTATATACTTTATAAATATCTATGAGGTCCCTATAACCTCCCATAAATCACTAGGGTTTTTTTACCCTAAAATCGAGTGAATCAATCGTCAAATTAGGCAAAATATATGGGATAACAAAAACACTCAAGACCCATTCATTTCCCATCAAATTGTTCTAGATATGTCTAGTTATATAGAACAAATAAAAATTGATACCCATAAAGTGAATTAAATCCATTATAAATTCAATATCCATACATTGAGGTGGATTTTGATCTCAATTCGGGTTTAATTCATCTTCTACATCATTTTCATGGGAAATCCAATGAGGATACCCATAATAAACTCAAAGAGTTTCATGTGGTGTTCTCTACCATGAAGCCTCAAGGGGTTTCTATTGCACTCTATTTTCTACATGTTGACTCTTCAAAATCAATTATCTACTACCTCCCTCTTAGTTACATAGACATGTGGAATGACATAAAGTGACTCTTATTAATGAAATTCTTCCTTACTTCTCTAACCACTTATATTTGCATAAAATTAGTGGTATCCATAAATTCACAAATGAATCACTACATGATTACTGGTATAGGTTCAAAAATATTGTGGAAAATTTCCCACACTACCAAATATTTAAATAAGTCTTTATCCAATTATTTTATGAGGGGCTATTGTCTATGAAGCTAACTCTCATTGATGCCAAAAGTGGCAGTTATCTTATTGATAAAACACATATTGTTGAATGATATACCATAATAAACATGGCCTAAAACATCTAAAAATTCCATAATTGAGTACATTATCAAGTAAAACATGTAATAGAGAGTCAATAAATAGATCCTAACATGATGACTAAGTGGATGAGTGATCTTACATTTCTTGTATAAAAACTAGTTATGGCTCCCAATTCCCCAACCTCTTCTTCTCCAATATCTTAGTTCCCTGAACCTATTAAAAACAATAAAATATATAGTAAACATAGTCATCCAATATAAAAATGTATATAATTATAGTATTATCCTTCAAATTCATTTAGACCTATGGAGATCAATGTAGTATTTTCTCAGGGAAATGTCATCCCTCAACAACAAGGTCAGTTATTTAGAAACTCTAACCAACCTCACTATGACCAATTATCTCCTACTTAAAATGTATGCCAGAAAGTCCATTTATTTTGGGTCTTGTAATTTATTCTCCCAACACCCTCAATTACCTCCTCAAAATTCAAAAAAAATTAAATATGGTCATGGTGGGAGTAAATTCCAATAGCCTTATCCTTTTTCTCCTCAACCTCAAATAAGAAACCATCCATATTCTCCTCTAAGATTCCACTATCTTAGTGATCCTTCCCAACTCCCAAATCAATTCAAAAAATTCCCAAGAACAAAAATCAAGGTAATATAAATGAGGTATGTGCCTATTCTTCAAAGAAACCACGTGAATTTTTTGTGGAATATATTTCCATATTAAATTGTTCTATACCTCAAAGACAATGAAAACAAAATTGGTTAACATTCATCACACCTATGTTGACAAAAATAATCCAACTCTACCAAACTAAAATATCAACCATTTCAAAACCTAGGGGTAATGAAAGTGAATTTTATCTTCTATTTAGAAATAAAATTTCTATACCTGATGATGAATCCAAAAAAAATCCCCTTTATGTATTCATATGGAAAAATAAAATAAATAAAATCTATAAAAATAACCTAAATCAAATCTATCACCTGCGTCCATTCCTCTAAGGAACATAATTTATTTTCTTCAAGTAATATCTAAGCCTAAGAATCGATTTGAGCATGTTTCTGAAATTATTGGAACATTTAGAGCTATTAAATTCAATATTCTTCTATAGAATCATATCAATCAAATCCCTAAGAATGAAAATATTCATAAGGAATTTTACACCCATAATAGATAGCATAGAATCATTGAAAATATTTCAACCTAGTAGTCCATTCCCATGAAGTTAAAATATCCAGGGAACTTTATAATTTCATGTAAAATAAGGATCTATAACATTAATTATGCACTCATCAACCTAGAAACCTTAATAAAGTTCGTTCCCAAGTCCATATTCTGCATCCTAGGTATAGGTCCCTTGAATCCAATGACTATTTTAATTTATCAATCCAATCGATGCAATGGAAATACTGTTGGAATAATCGAGGATATTCTTGTCTGTGTCAATAAAGATATCTTCACTACGGAATTCAATTTCCTTATCATGGAAGGTGAGATATCTTCTTCTTGATCTCCCATTATTCTTTGAAGTCCATTCCTAATGACATCTAGATGAAAATCTGATGTCTATGTTGGAATATTATCCATGGAATTTGGTGACCAACTCTTCATGTTCAAAAAATATCAATCCTTGTGATACCCATCAGAGGATCACTCTACCTTCTCTATCCATGTTTCATAAAACTCTTATAAGATATTATTGAACCTTATTCCATCATGTTCTTCATTTTCCAATGATAGAAGATTTTCTAGAATTTTCATTATGTTTAACTAATTTATAAATAGATAATTTCATGATGACCTTCCATTTATAGACTCCATAGATATAAAGGATCTTGAAAACTCTTTTCAATCCTATATCACCTCTAATATATACTATTCATCCTAGGGAAGTATTGAGGAAAATGAATCAAAACCTACTAGAAGTCCTTAATCTATTCTTAAGTTGTTCGTCTCATGAATGAAGGATGAAAATTATTTGAAACATCTTCATACACACATCAAGTATGAAATATTTTTCTACGAACACTCTTATCCTTTCATTTTATCTACTGTATTTACAAAAACTGAGGATTCTAGTCTTCTTCATGTGATATATGAAAAAGGCCTTATATTAGACCCTAGATAACACACCAGGCATTAACGCTACCCTTTTCATGTATCAAATTTATCTAGAAGACTCATCCAAAACAATCAAAAACATCAAAGAAGAGTCAATCCACTCATATTTGAGGTAGTTAGGGAATAAATAGGAAAACTTATTCAATATGGTATAATCTACCGAATTTTTTATAGTGAATGGTTTAGTTTGGTATAATCTAGTTCTAAAAAGGGTGGAATAATTGTTTTCACAAATAAATATAAAGAGGTGGCCACAACTCATAGGGAAAAAATGAATGTGTGCATAGATTGTAAAAAATTAAATTCTAAAACAAAAAAATCACTACATACTTCCTTTTCATGATCAACTAATTGAAATATTAAGTAACAAGTCACATTATTTATTTCTTAATGGATATAGCAGCTAATTCTGAATCCAAATTATTCCTTAGGACCAATAAAAGAATATATTAACATGCCCCTTTGGAAAATTTTCATATAGAATAATAACATTTGGACATTAGTCTTCTCCTATAACATTCTTGAGGTATATTTTTAGTATCCATCCAATGGCCCGAAGGCCTTCAAATTTTTTTATTTTAAACAAAACCCCCTTTTAAGGGAAGAAGGAGGGGAACCCTAATAGACATCATCGACTATGGAAAAATCATGACCTGAAGATCAAGAAATAAAAACCATACTGATTACATGGAACACTCCTCCCCAACAATTGAACATGAAAATGCATTTAATCGATGCAAGGCTAAACGGCTAGCAAGTGTCCTGTGTCAATGCACATTCCTGATCTGATGGCTGATTCCATACCCTCTCAAACATCTAAATCCCAAAAAAGCACTGTAACGATGAACAAAAACTCTATAACCTCCTCTGGGATCTCATCCACTTGGTCGAGTATGATTACCTCACCAACCAATAGACTCACAAAAGAAGCCATTCCATATTTCAAAATTACAGGTCCATAGCGCCTCCATCAGTGACCATCATGGACATGCCCCGCTTCCCTCCACTATACACCCCCGCTAGTGCAATGCCAAATGGAAATGGGCAGAGAGAACCAACAAATCCAAAACAGGATAACCTAAACTAGATCCACCTAGTTCAAGAAGAATACATCAATATGATATCTACCCAGTTGAATCAAATCACACCAATATGTGATCTACCCATTTGAATCCAATCACAGCAAAACCAGAGCTACCCAGTTGAACCAAAACATAGAAATACCAAATTAAAACATGTAAAACTCAAGAATCCACACCCTAGAACCACCTCCCCCTCTAAATCACTACCTATTAGGGCTGGTCCACACCGAAAACCCACTGGAGACACGCCTGGATGCACCGAAATCCCAGAACCATGGTCGTGCATCGTCGATGGTGGAAGGCACACCTAACTGACATATGTTGGAGCTGCACCGAGCCTCATTGTCAACTGAAGGGAAATCCACACTGGGCTGAGCTCCAACACTCCACCGAGAAATGATGATTCCGACCACGTGAAACAGATGCATGACGATGCCCTGCCGATCCGGGGCCAGATGCATCAGCCGAACTGAACCAGAACGGAGGGGGAAGGGGAAAACGCAACCGGAAGAAAACCCTAACCACTGAGGGTTTGGGAGAGGACGCCGCTCAGAGGCCTTCCCTTCAAGGACTTAGGACTGTATTATGAGTACATTTTATGAAATCATTGATAATTTCTTGGAGTTCTTCAGGCGTAAATTTATCATTTGTGGTGAGTAATTTTAATTGTTTATTTATTCACTATCATTGGTATTATATAAGTGTTTCAAATGATTAATTGTGTCGAATTTTGAGAAATGTAACTTCATAGTTACTAATGGGGTTTCTTAAGGATGATTAATTTCTAAAAAGTGTATTTAGGTTGATTGATCTATAATAAATATGATCTAACCACTTCCTCAAACCACATCAAATAAAGACATCTGATTATTCCGTGTTTTTTTGTCTATATTTGAGATTCATCTGACACATTAGTAGTATTACCCTCCCAATCCCTCTTATACTCCCTAATTATGTTAAATTCTATTTTTATGAAGATTTCAAGAGATCAAAAATTTAACTCAAACTTTTTCTTAGATCTACCCCAATAATCCATCCCCCAGACTGGTCCTTAGCCATCGAATTGATGTGTGTTGATTATGATAGGGTCATTATGTATATTATTCATCTAAGAAGAGAAAAAAATCCTCATGTCAAAAATTATTCCTAAAAAACATTGGATGAAACTCAATCTCATTATGCTATCACTGAAAAACTTTTAACTGTGGTTTTTTCATTGGATAAATTCCGAACCTATCTCTTAGGTGAAAAATCATCATCTTTATAGTCTATTTATATTTAATGTTATTAATCAAAAAAATAAATTCAAAAAATGATAATAAGATAGATACAAATTCTATAAGAGTTTTACATTGAACTCAATGATAGATAATGAAAAGAAAACCATGTGGTTGATCACCAGATTAGAATTTATAATTCCTATCATTTTGAAATCATTGATCCTAAATATCCCACTAAACACCTTTCATCTCTCACTCAAAGTGAATTTCCCAATTTTAAATTAAATGGTTTAGTTTTTTTCAATAAACAGTTTCAAAATAACAAAAACTAGATTTGAAAAGTGATTCCAAATACTATTTTTGGGATGTTAATAATATTTTGAAAACTGGTTCTAAAATAGTGTTTAAGAGATGTGTTGATGAAGATGAAAATTCCTCTATCTTATAGTTGTTCCACATAATTCCATTTATTGGATACATTGGACCAAAAATGATCTTTTGAAAGTTCATTATATTTGGATTATTTTGTCCTTCACTCTTTAAGGACTCACATGATTTCTTTCAATCATGTCACACATGCCAAAAATTTTATACAAGTTCCAAAATAAATGACATGCCCCAAATCCTTTGATCTTTTTTGAGATATTTGTTTTTTGAGGATTCAATCTCATGGGACACCTCCCCCTTCTGATAAATTATACTAAATTATTCTTATGGTTGACTATGTTTCTAATTGGGATGAGGTAGAATATACTAGAAAGGATTATTAAAATACTATTAGTATGATCCTCAAAACCCATATTTTCCATCAATTAGGAACTTCACGGACCATGGTAAGTGACTTAGAACCCATTTTTTTAATTACAACCTGGAATATATTTTTCAAATGAATGGGTTTGTATATAAAACATAAATTTTATATCAACCCCAATCAAGTTGCATGGCTAAACTTTCTAACGGAGAAGTGAAAATAGTGCTTGAAAAAATTATTAATCACATAAGAAAAAGGCTTTCTTGAAATACTTCATGAAGAATTTTGTTCTTATCAGACTACCTATAGAACACCCATTGGGATATATCATTTTACGTTATTTTTTGGTAAAGAATTTCATTTATGTGTTTTCAAAAAATATAATTCATTTGGGTTATAAAAAAATTTAACTTTGATTGTGAAACTTTTGGTAAATGGAGATTTTTTCAGTTGACTAAATTAGAGGAGCTTCAACATGATTCTTATGATAATATCAATATCTATATATAAAAATCTATGTAACTCCATGGAAAACACATCCTATGAAAGTTATTTCATGAATGTGAAAAGGTAATTACCTTTAACGTTTAATTTAGACTTCTCCATGGTAATATTTATTCTTATTGGGACAATACATTTATTATTACAAATGATTACCCATTTTTGTAGTGAAAATTCAAGAACCCTCTTAAAAAAATTCCATCATGCTTAATGGAAATTGTTTAATTCATCTACATGATAGGAAACACACCCTAGTATTAATGTCATCTTCCACTAACCCGCCATTGAATGGATATGGTGACCCACCAAATCCAAACTAGGGTAACCAATATCCCATCAACATACACTTAATCTCAACATCATCCTATTCACCCCCCTCTCTCTCCCCCTCTTTCTCTATATATTTCCCTATCTTTATTCTTCTTCCTCTTTTATTCTCACCTTCTCTATTAATTTTTATTACCACTTTTGTTATCCAGGATTTTATTTTTTTGTATGTTTGTTTTAAAAAAAAAAACAAAACAAAAAACAGTAACTAAAAAAACACAAAAAGATTAATAATTACTCAACAACTAATTTTTATCTCTTTTCCAAACATTTTCGTAGTTCAAAAAACTTGTTTCATCTGTACATTTTTTTCAACATACTATTTGATAAATAATATCTGGTCCTAACTAATAAAGTTTAAATTCTCAATTTCCTATTTATAAAATGGTTCTTCCCCTACCATGAGAAAAAAATCATCTTTCATGTCAAGGTAACCTACAACCATCTTTAAAATTGTTTGCATTTCACCCATGATTTTTTTTGAGTTTTAGGACCTTCAAGATTAATTTCCAACTTTTGTGTGAATTAATATGATAGAGGCATTTTCTATAACAATTGAGTATAAAATTTCCATATAGCCTCCCAATAAACATATATTGATATTCCTTTTGAAATCCCCTTTGATCCCTCGAAAAATAATTTTTATAGACACATTTATAGAAATAAAAAACATTGTCCCACCCAACAACTACATTGATTTTCATTACATGATATTTTTTAAATTTATGTATGGGGGAATTGATTTAATTTTGGATGTCCTTTCCTTAATATTCATTGTTTCATCATGTTGTAGAGTAAATAAATCCAATTAATTGTGTTGGGAGGTTTTCATTTGGTATGGTTTGTGAATTAATTTAGGTTTATGTCATTTTGTACAAATGTCATTGAAACATGATAAAAAAGGAAAAAATTGAAGAAAAAGAAATGAAAAAAATGAAAAAATGAAAAAATAGAATGGTGTGTGTCTTGTGAGGTTTAAAATCAATCATCCTCCACATTTTAGGTTTTTATAATAATTAAAATTAGTTTCATTAGAAGATAAAACAAATGTTGAGAGATGATTATGATATTTTTTCGATGTGAATCTTTTGGAAAAAAAACAACTCTAGAATCATCTTTTTATGTGTTTTTGGGTTAAGATTTTTGTTTTTTACTTTTTTCATATTCTCATAATATTCCAATTTTCACTCTATATATTATATTTCAGTACATTTTCATATCATTGTACATATGAGTTTCCATTTCCTCCCATGTCTCATTAAAAAAATGAATTCCATTTTTTTTATGTTGTTCGTTTCTCCACCCTTTTGTCTCTTTTGGAAATTATATTCTTATCATACCATAGCCACTAAAACCACAATAGTAAATAGCTATTGATTATTTTATTCGTTATAAATGGTAATTTAAGCTAATAGTTCTTACAAACATTAATATTTTCAATATTGGTTGCAAAACGAATGAAACTAATTCAATAAATTAACATCTTCCTTAGAGGAGTGAGTTTTGTGTGCCCACATTTTCCAAATTAAATTTTGAACATGAAAATTGATATTCTAAAAAATTCATTGTATTAAAAAAAATTTGTGGAATTATTAATGGATGTGTGACCTATTCTACACCCCCTAATTGGTGAAAATGAAACGTTAATATTTATTGGTGAGTAAAAAATTATTTTGTTATGTTTTTTGTTTTATATACATGAGAAAATGCACAATACTATATGTGGTAGAGTTAATATTATTCACTTATTCATAATTTTTTATCAAATACCATTAAAAAATTTCATGTAAAACTTCATAATTGGTTTAAAATTCTCATGATATTTTTTTTAAATAAATATAATTTTTGACCAATGTTTGAATTAGTCTATATTGAAGTCAATTTATTATTCTTATCATAACTAATACCATAATTTGGAAAATTATATTATTATTGTTTTTAGGGTTACTTATTAGAATTAATAAAAAACATTCAACTTGAGTATTGGTTAATTCGACCATTTGAAGGGTCATATGGGCCACACAAGAAGGATAAGCAAAACTAAACAGAAATCTAGACCAACCCTGATGATTGAAATTCTCATCTCACTCAAGAATCCATGATTTCAGGAAACTTGATACTTGTCTATTTTATATCCAAACACATTGTGGATAAAAATATTTAGACCAAATGAACCCATATTTTTTCCAATCAATGCATTAATGTCAATCAAATATTTTTATCATCGATTTCAGAATATTCCACAATTATACACTTTTATTCCAACCTAGAAGTCCAATTGAGTTATAATTTTATGGGGAGAAATCACTGATATATTCTCCAAAATGATAATAAGATATTGTCTTGATATGATGAAATATTACAATACTCAAACCCAATCACATTATTTCTATTGAAAATTTATTCATAAAACTGGGCAACGACACATGGTTTTGGAAAATAGCCATGACTTTGGCTACAAAAGTCCAATGATGGCCAAATTTTGAGGGTGAGCTCTCAAAATCCATATATAAAACTTTTAAGAATATTATTTTTTTGAGATTAATCTTTATTCATGGTAAAATTGTCAAAACAAATAGAAGGGAATGATTTAAAGGAAAAGAGTCAACTCCCTATGGATATAAATAGATACGCATCCTCAGCATGAAATGGGATGGAACTTTAGCACATAAGATGAAATTATGGCATAAAAAATATCCTTTAAAAATGTATAGGAAAACCTTGAAAAGTCAATTTTATTCTTAAAGGGGCATTTATACTTGGTTTTTTCATATGTATCAATTGTTTTCAATTGTAATCACATATGTTTCATTGTAATTTCATTTCAATTTTAATTAATTTATCACCATAATAATCACTTATTATTTTCAACCTTTTATTATGTAATATTAATGTTCATAAAATATTTTAAATCAAACTGAATAATCTCTCACCTTTTCACTCTATCATTCAATCCAAAGTGTGTGTTTAAATTTCTTCAACACTCTTATGTGTGTTCGAAAAACAACTATTTTTTAGTAGAATTCATTTTATTATTAATTTTACTCATATACATAAACGTATTAAACTATATTACAAACCATATCAATTTATGATTAAATCATCCATTGGGGTGATTCATAATTTTGAGATTTTAAGTCATTGAGAGCTTTTGGTCATTAAAAAATATTTAGGTTAACATTGTGTATGATGGAACATAAAATGTCATGGATCAATGACATGATTGGTTTGACATGTTGAGTAAATGTATTATTGTAGGAGTAAAAATAAATCAATAAATAAGTATTGATTGAGACCAGTATGATATTTGAGGTGTGGATTAAAGCCACAATATTTGGTAATTCTGATCAAAATAATTTTGTGAATTGGGTGTTAATTTAATAAAATACATCAAAAAATCAAAGATATCATAATATTTAATACCTAATAATTGTCCCACCCCAATATTTATTGAATTTTAAAAATAAATTGACCAATAAATAATTTAATCTAATATCTACCCCCCCTCATTTCAAAAAAAAACAAAATAAATAAATATTTCACTCTAAAATATAGTATCGTTGTTGAGGATTCAACCCCAGTTCCACTATAAACATTATATCTGAGCACTAGAATTTTGAACAATCGAAAGGAGAAATTTGGTTATTCTTAAATTACCCCTTTGAATTTAGACTCATATGTCTTGATTGATGCATTATTATTCTTAATCTTAGCATCTTCATTATCTTCCTTTAATCTGTTCTCATACATCATCAACTTGATAATCAGTTCATCGACTAGAATCTTGTTGATGTCACTGGATTCTATAATCGACATAGTAGTGTTTATCTACCTATTGGGTAAGCATCTTAATAGTCTTATTACTTTTTTTTATCATCCATTAGTTATCCAAGTTCCTTCATAGTGTTGAGGACCTCATTAAATCTGCAATACATTTTAGAGTTCGACTCATTGGGATTCATCTTGAAAGAAACATACTTCATGGTTGAAAATTAGAAGTTGCTTCATAAGAATCAATTAATGTTTACAAAATTTCAAAAGCAATCTCCTAAGAATGTATTATATTAAACTTATACTCCATTAAAACACAAAATAAATCATCCAGATAATTGAAATTATAATCATAATCCTCTTTAGTTGGAATATACCATTCCTTCATAGATGTCTTGGGTTTTCATATTTATCCTCAATAGTTCCCCAAATAACAAATCTCATACCTTCCTTATATATTTTCATTTAATTTTTTCATTAATATCAGTTAGTTCAGTTAAAAAATGATTTCAATTAATAGTATGATCTTCACTTCTATCATCTATAATAATAGAATTTTAATTAAATAAAAATAAGAGATCTTTACCTCAAGATGCGATTAAAATAAATAATTATAATAAACATAATGAAAACATAGTCTAGAAATAATATATTAATGTGTCACTAATATTAATTTTTTACAATTGTAATTATCAAGAGGTGGTTGAACTAATCTTCTAAAAAAAATTATGTTTTCGAAAATTATAGATTTAAATCCCCTCAATTTAAATTATTGGATTGGTTTTAAAATAAAGTAGGTATATATAATTTGATACCTACTTCCAAAAAGTCTCAATAAATTCCTTGTTTAAACAAAAAAATTGTTTATGTTTGAAAATACTCTAATTGTATTGAACACAATATATACATCATGTGTATATTTAAACTGTCAAATACAATTTTTCTAAACACTATTTAAAAAATAATCAGTTAAAGTAAAAAATTTCAAAATTATTTTAAAGTGATGATAAACACAAGTAGTAAAAGTATAATAGTATACACAACGAAATTGAACAAGACGTTAGCTCCAAGATAGATCATATTCCTCTCTAATTGATAGTGAACCACTACCAATCACATTTATTAGAACATAATAAACAAGTCCAAGGAATGTATTAGGGTTTTATAAAACAACAAGCTACATAATAAACTAGGCTATAAAAAACCTCTCCCGTATTTATTTATGGTAAATTGGATGTAAATAAATTAAGGAATGTAGTATTAGAGTAATCTGATTTACAATATGGGATAAGTTCTTAGTAAACATAAAAAATTACATACACAACTCAATATGTAATGAAAATAATGTTATTAAATAAATTTTTTGTTGTTTGATGCTACTAAATATTTAATATAATTTGGTTAATCAACAAGTAAATTCTCCCACATATGATTATCTTGTAGTCTTCTTGATGATATTTCTTGTTAGTTTGGACTTTATCTGTGTTTTTGTGATGTCACCCATAAAATAGAGAAATGTTCTAAAAGTGTATGAAAAATTAGGGTCAAGAGAAGTGTTATCATCAAACACTATAAATGAGTGAGTCTTCGTCATTTCTTAATGAGGCTTCGTCAAAACTTAGTTTTTAAAGAATGATAATTATCAGACTAACAGATATTAACTACTCTAAAAAGATTAATTAAATCCCAAAACTATCCATTGAGAATTTTAAATTTTGTCGAGATCCATTTTTAATTCATGGTATATTTTGGAAAACTATATGATATCTTTAACCATAGGTGATGTAATGTCCCAATCCAAGAGCAACTGAATCAGTTCTCGGAGATGATGCACCATAAGACCTTATGCATACATCCCCATATGCTAGAGGTTGTTGACTAACAACATGGGTCTATGGTGGCCTGATCTGGATACTATACCTACGTATTAGAGTAATAAAATATAATATAAATTATAAATGAAAGCATAAATATCTAGGCAAATAACCCAAATGAACTACCCACAAGAAAACACCAATGGTAAAAAAATAATGACATTCTAATCCAAAATGACGAATTAGTAAAATATATCATGTAGTTATACATAAATGGAATGGTACACATACATCAACCCCAAACAAATCCCAAATAAAAAATAGTAAGAAAACACAAATATATGGTCTTGAGTCTTAACTCAGTCTCAAGCTCACAAGATCTATCCTAACTAGCTAACTGGAATACGATATGTTGGGACTCTACCCTGGTCTAGTACTGCAAATATGTAGCATCTTCTCAGGTATCCATGTTCCATGGTAGCCCATGTAGTGTGTGAGTACAAATTAGTAGGAGACCACCAACATCATTCCAATACAACCATTCTTATTACCATGTGTATGTGACTTATAGTAGATAAATGTATGATATAAAATATTTAAATTAATATCTAAAGAATAACCTTGATTCCCTTGGCTCTATATTGATTCTTAGGGTAATTCCTACTTGCTTGATCTAGTTTCGATGTGTTTTTTAAAACATCATGATGATTTCACATCTATAACTAGCCACATAGAATCTATCCAGTCGTCCTGACATTCCCTAGTATCATAAGGTATGAAACAAAATTTGATCTCTCATCCTGGTATTCCAAGGGAATCGATCACTCATGTCATCATTCCCTAATATCATGTACCATGTGAATCCATGTACAAATCATAAAATCCTCAAATATATGGTATAATTTAGATTCCATGGAGCTCATACTGTAATTCATAATCATGTACCATGAGGAATCTATGTTATCATCCTAGAATTCCCAATAATCATGTGTCACATTGAATCTTGGTGTTTATCCCAACATTCCCTATCTCAATTTCAAGAACTACTCCAAGGTGTTACAATTTCCAAAAAACAATATTTGAATAAGGGTCATTTTAATTATCCATGTTAATAAGAATTTATTAATTCTCTACAAACCATTCGCCACATTTATCCCAACTCTCACTTTAACATTAGTCATTAAATGTTCCATTATATACTAAGGCATTCTAGTGGAGTCACCCTTTTCAGTGATTCATTCAATCATATAGTTTACAAATCCCAAATCACCCTTATTTATTTAATATTTCACATTAATAAATTTTCAAGTTTGTAACTATTTTAATTTCCCATTTAATTTAATGACCATTTCATAGGGTCTAGTTCTCATGTTAGGTATTCCATTGAGAAAACCTCAAGGAAACTAATTGGAAATATGTTTAATGGAATGTAAAAAAGAAATTTATTATATATAGGGTTCTAATTTTAGTTATATGGTCAATAAAAACCACATTGGTGTGACCAAATACCCTTGTACATGAAAATTTAGAAAGACTATGGGATATAAATAGGGACCACATACCTCAAAGAATCATTGAAAATTAACTATTAGTTCGAAAACCCATCTCCCATGCTCATCCAAGACCGTTAGATGATGCATAAACCATCTATGTCCCTAACTCATAAACAAAAAACAAACATTAATTGATTATAATAACATTACAATTAATTAACGACTTATAAAAAACTAACTGACTTCAACCACTAAGGTATAAATGAAAAATTACTCACTAAATACTCCTTTCATACCCAATCCAATACCAATGACCCACCATAGGTCTATTCCAACATATAAGTCATTAATAATTCAAAACACCTATAAATCATACCTGAAAACATGAGCATAGAAAAAAAAATTAAACACTAAAACCAATAAAAATGCACACATTGACATACCTCCAAAAAAAAGATTGATGACAGCATACAAAGATCACATTGGGACACCCTTCTACTATGTAACACTGAATCCCCATCATATCGGGATGATTCAACCATTATCTAATGAAATCATCACTAAAAACTCTATTTGGAACAATAAAAAATCGGTAAAAGGAACGCTTAATATGGAAGTATAATCAGATAATGGAGGAAAAATATTCTCTATAGAGGAGTGGTAGGAGAATGAGGGAATGCATTAAGTGGTTATGGATGAATTGGAGAAGAAAAATTCATAAAAATGTAATAGTGGCGGAGGGGGAAAAGTTAATTTTCCCCCATTTAATGAGGTGCATGGTTTGACTTCAAAGTTTACTAAACTATGCACCAATTATGTTAACCTCATTATCCAAGGAATACCAACTCACATGGTTGGTGCACACAGTTTGAAATGAAAGGTGAAAAAAATGAGACATTCCTCTATATTTTTTTAAAGGTTTCTCGGCCTCCTGGAACCCTTCACATTATTTAAAAACAATTATGTAACTACAAAAAAATATGCCGCAAGATTGTGGTGCGCAATTATCCCTAATCATGCACTAATCGTCCCACAATAGGGTCTAACTCCAAAATCCTTAACATCATGACCAAATATTCTGAGTTATCTGGGAACCCAAGGCACCCCTGGAGAATCAACACACATCCAAAAAAACCTTTACGATGTTGAAATTTTTTGTAATTCTACTATGAAACCCAATTAAAAAAAATTCCAAACAACCCAAAGGAAACTCGAATTCCTTGAGTAATTTTTGGACCCATTTCTAACATGTATGAGCAGTGGGTCATAAAAACTAACCACTATAACCTTTCTAATTCCTGATAAGTCCTGGTGGTTATCCAAAAAAATCATCAAACTAAAGTTGGTCTTTAATTATCAATTAATGAAGACGTTCCCTTCTTAAATTCCCAATGTGCATGTGGAGCACAACATCATTTGAAGGCGCTCATACCACCAAAACAAAATCCATTTAATTAATTAAACATTGAAATACAAGGATAACACTCTATCATGCCTGCTTACCTTGAGAACACAAGATGTATCCCCACTCAGCTGCTCAAACAAATCGTACTGCTCACCACCATAAGACAAAGATAAAAGAGGCCAAATTTGATCGATGAAATGGCCACCATTGTAATTTCCTAAAAACAAATGATCTAATGGTTCGAATAAGGTCCCTTCATTTTCATTACTAACCATCATTCCCAAAATCCATGAAAATACTTACTCTAATGATAGTACCCCTTGATATTCTCAAATTCCAAAAATAGTCGGACAAACCTGCATCATCAAAAAACTAGTACAACTAGATGAACATTTCCTCAAAATACCCATCCAGTCCCAAAACATACACATCATACCTGAAAAAAGGACCCTAATGTGGTTTTAGACCCACCACATCTATAAAGATGCAAGAATGAAATTTGAACCACATCCAACTGACCTTTCTCAAAAAATATCAGTCTATACCACAGACTCCCTGTTAACCTGCCTGACCACAATGTTTTAAACCCTATGGAATCTCATGATCATATTAACATACCCACCAAAATCTATACCTGAATTCTAGTGAAATATCCAAATTAAAACACAAATGACCTAAACCATTGTCATGTTGTACTAAGAGCACCAATGCACCACCAGACAGATCATGTTTAAAAAACCACAACCCATCCTAATACAAATGATGTCGCCCAGATCCCAATAGATATGCTGTCAGAAACTATTCTTATCATTCACCATGAAACCTATTTAATTTAACCACGTTGATACATCAATATAAAAAATCAACCACAATCATCCACTGATCAAGGGTCACATCACTGCGAACGGCATCCCACTCCCCACCATAAAATCATCCTTGTTTCCACTTTCCCAAACTATTCTATTCACCATGGCCCATGCTCTACTCATCACTGACTGTGATGGTGAAATGGGAAGAAACTCACCTCATAGCACCAACATGAAAGGAACCCCATCACCCATTTCCAACTCATGGGAACATATCCTGAGTATTTCTTTTAAAAAAACCTCTAACATTAAGACCACACTATAAACAATTATGGAATATCCCACTCCATTTTTAATCCCTTACTTCTCCTAGAGAATCAAGCCAAATGGGTCTCGTCAAAACCATATGCATGTCGGTCCTCCTACGCTATGCTTCCACATTAGTCATGTCAACCCATGATACTCTTGTTTTGGTTCAATATTCATTGGCTATGTCATCATATCCAATCTATGAACATTCTTATTACCGCCACTAGAACTCCCTAATTCATACAAGAGAGTCTCAGGTCACCATTCCTATAAGACTCTGGTCACTCATTTTAGTCCTTAGCTCACTGATAGTATGGGTTCCCAATTATTAAAGAATTATTGGTGTATCCTCAAACACAACTCAAAATATGTAGTGTACACCTGAAATGTTCTTTACCTTTATATTTCATCAAAGTTAAATGGATACTTATTCCAGCACAATGCAATAATGAAATCCTACCAAACCATGAACAAGTCATGTCTTATTATAACAATGCTCACAAACCCACGCCATTGGATGTGCCTATCCCGTATTCTTGCCACATCATGCACATATCCTTCTTGGTGTTTTTTAAGACAAAAGGAACCTTACATATGATTTTCCTCACACCACCATGTTTATCCCACCCAAACTAACATTCCCTAAACTAGGGATATGAACACTCATTCTTATCTAAAAAAACATGACACTAAAAGCACTAGCACACAAGTTCCTACCCCAAAAATTCTCAAAGGAATATAGTGTTCCTTTAACACATACCAAGATAGCCCCTCTCATGGTCCACCATTAAAAGCCACAAAGGTCATAAATAACTGACTCTCAAATTGGGATTAACCTATAAGAATGTGGTCACTAGTCTTGTAACGCCCCCGAAAACATAGTCCATTTTGTTTATAAAAATATTTCATTTATTTATTTACACAACCCAAGATCACAAAGGTATATAATTTTAGACAGTCCATATATATTTGGATAATCCCCATAACACAACATCGAAAAAAAACTAAAAACAAATCATTAAATAGGACAAACACCTTAGTGAGTCCTCAATAACTATCTCACTTCTACGCTCCTTTAAGCCCTCTGAAAATAGATTTTGAAAACATAGGGTTTGCAGTAAAAGATTTGTAAGGTGTTCTCAATACAAAAAGGAAACCAGATAGAGTTTTTCAAACAAAAGTAAAACATATTATAAAGTATGTTCATCCAATATCATGGAAACATGTATAATTTTCAAAAATAAACATTTTTGTGAAAAAAACGATTTCAATTTAGTCGTACATCATTTTGAAAATCCTATTAGATCTTTCTTAAAGTAAAGAGAAATTTCACTAAAAGTCCTATAAGAATTCATAATAAATTATCAAAGGCAACATGAAACATGACATGGATTCTTGGTTCACTCCTGATACATGGAACATGACATAAGCATTAGTTGATGCACGTGGATTAGCATGAGTAAACGCTCATTGCACATGATTTAGCAAATGTAAACCCTCATTCCACTTAAATTAATATGTGTAAACTCTCACTGCACATGAATTATCATGAGTAAACCCTCATTACACATGAATTAACATGAGTAAACTCTCAATGAAAATGAACTAGCATGAATAAACCCTCATTTCACCTGACGTATCATGATACTTTTTTTGAACCTTGAGTTTTGAAAATCAATTCATAAAAAGAAGTTTGTTGATTGTACGTGTATCATGATGAATGTAGCTTCTCATTTAAATACATAACTAGACTTTCATATACATGTATGTAATTTTTTCTCATAAAAGGTAAATATATATATTTATATATATCCATTTATTTACATAAATATAATTTCATAATCATGAATATATTAGCCGATTAGAAATAACCATATCACTTTGAAAACTATTTTACACGTGCATCCTTATAAAAGTAAATAATTATATTTACATATTCACTTAGATAGTGGTTTTTCATAAAAGATTCATGTATACACATTTATTTATAGAAACCTTAGTGTTTGAATAAAGTGTGACATCAGGCTTATGCATATATACACCAATTAAAAAGTACAATTACACTTTTATATAAAATGTCATAAACACATTCATTGATATAAAAAGTAATATGTATACCTATACACATGTCTGAATATTTATATACGTACGTATAAATGTCTAAATTAAAACACTTTCATATAATATATATATATATATATTTATACATATTTATATGTTTATTACTATCAAACATCCACTTGTTTGGAAAAAAATTATCTCGATAACCTCGCTTCCAATGTTATGATTTAATTTAAAATTCCAATGACATTAATGTATTTTTTTCAAAGAGTGAACCGTGGCCATTTATGATTCAAAACATTCTCTATATATACATAAACATATTTAAATATTCACATTCAAATAATTAATGTAAAAATGATATTATTTTGAAAGTATAATTGCAACGCTAATTTATAAGAGTCCAACTGAAGTACTTCAATTTTTTTTCAAAACAATTTTTAAGAAAAACAACTCTCATTAACCAATGCAATTTTTATAACTAAAAAATATCATAAAACTTCCAAGGAAGAATATAAAAAGATCACCTTGCAATCTTCAAAACAATGAAAATACTATTATAAATACACTGATAGATTAAAATAAGTATGAATATAAAGATGTCAAATTCGTATATGTTTTAAAAAATTTAAGCATAGCTATAAAAAATTTCCCCTTGATACCCCTATGACATAAAAATAATTATTTAAACGGCCATGAATTAAAAATTAGTATTTGAAAAAAATAAAATTAGCATAAAATACGTAAAAACACATAAATCGCTTGAATTGTTTGTCTAGTTTTTAAAAAAAACCCAATAATTTTACATAAAATGATTTTAAATAAATCCACTTCGTAGGAAAAGTTGGAAAAACGTTAATTTCAAACAAAATGCATAGTTTTCTTAACTATTATAAAAAAAATACTTTGAACAATCATATAATAACTATTGAAAAAGAGACTAAGACCAATTGGTATAAAATACATGTATTTCATATAATACCTTAACATATTTCACAATATAAAATCTCTTACCAAGTAGGATTTGCAACATAGAAATGAATTTCAAATCATGGAGGAATATATACTAATGATAAGTTGGAAACACTTCAAAAATTCAAGAATAGTTTTATAAAAAAACCATTTACTTTTCCAGAGACTTGAATACAGCCTTGAAAGAGGGAAATGAATTACACATAAGGATGGTTTAAATACTACTGATAAACATGGAAACAATTTAAGAGTACAAGAACCATTTTAAAAATAATAGCATCCCCTTACCATCATTAATATATAAGAGCAGTCAAAATACAATCATGAAATATAATAACAAGGTACTGAAACATCATTTCATACCTGAATCATAAATAAAGAAAATGTTTTATACATTTAGTAGAGTTTAAATAAAAATTCCCTTAAAATATTTTTAGAGAAAAAAATAAGAGAAGAAAACATGCTTCGGGTGCTTCCGGTTCCCTTATCCTACACCAACTCCCCCGATCAATGTCCCCTCTCTTGCACAGGGTGAAGAACATCAATACCCCAAGGAGTAGAGGTGCTTATATAGCTAGTAAAATTCATAATATATCTACGTTTCCATATAAATATTTTATTAGCTTCCTCTATAATCCGATCAATAAAATAAGAAAGGGTATTTTAATTATATAATTGATGTCTCAAGATTGAATTTAAAATGAAGAAAATGTAGAACAAGATAAGAGAGATAAGAGATGCAGAATTTTATAAGTTGTTTCAATCGACCTGGTGGAGGATTTATCGTGAATTTTTGGGCATCGTCTCAACGTTTCACAACCAAAGACAAATCATTCCTAAAAAAAATAAACACACTTTAAGTAGCAGATACATGTTTGAAAACAATTACAGGAACCATGATTTTCAACAACAACGGGTGTGCAGATCAGATTCCAATTCATGTCATCAGAATGTGCAGTCAACAACCTCCCAGTACTACCATGTATCATTGATATAGAGAAGCAGTTTGTCATGTTTTTTGATAGTTATATTGATCCCTGCAATATATAATTAGATATTAATGTGAGTAAATGAGACATATTACTATGAAAAAAAACCTGGGTAATGTAGTGAAGTGAAAAAAAATGTCATAAAAAATGGTTTATTTGTTTACAGTAGTCATCCATGAAAAGAATCTTGATAAAAATTCAATGAAAACAATTATTAATACGAAAATGAAAAATCACTACTAATTGAAATAATAGAAAAATCAGTAATAATTCAAATAGAAAATGTTCTTTATCTGGATAGCTTGTCACCCCCTAATTTTTCAGCACCTCCTCCTACCCCCTACCCAGCTCTACCCCTCCCCTTCCCCCTCCTCTTCTGGTCTCCCACCAAATCCCATCAACTCCCCCTCCCACCTCAGCCTCCCCCCTGTCTAGCCCCTTCCCCCACCACTCCCCCAGCCCACCCGCTTCCCCCAGTAGTCGCTCCCCCATGCCTTCATCCTCCCCTCCCCTTCCCTCGAACCTACCCAGCCCCTCCCCCTGCCCTCATCCTCCCCTCCCCTCCCCTCCCCTCCAACCTGCCCAGCCCCTCCCCCCTGCCCTCATCCTCCCCCCCTCCCCCCATCCCCCCTCCCCCCTGCCCAACCTCTTCCCCTAGAAGCCCTCTCCCCCCTACCCTCATCCTCCCATCCCCTCCCCTCCTCTCCCCTGCCTGTTAACCAAAATTTTTTCCAACCCTTTCCTCCCCCCTCATCGTCCCCCCTCCTCCTCCCTCCCCTGCCCAGTTCTCTGTGCTAAATTATCTCCACTAAAATAGAACATTTTGATCAGAATAAAATGTTGGATGTAAGGATGGTCTCATGAATTGAACTGAAACATAACAAAATAATGCACCCAACTTAGGAACTGAACTAAAACAGAACACAACATGGACTAAACACATGAACTGAACTGAAACAGGGTAGAAAACGGACCCAAATCAAATCCCTAAGGTCTAGCTAAGTGGTAGCAATCCTGCAGGGTCATAAACACACGTGCATTAATTAAATCTAGCACAGAGTATTGAATAGTTTATATGTTTTTACCTTTTAATTAAAATAACACACTACAATACATTCTTTCAAATATGAAATATGCTTAAGAGAATATCACCAATAACCTCACATTATTGGTTTTTGTAGTAAAAAAATAAAGTCTAAGATATCCAATCTTCATGTGTTGTGTAATGTCATTCATATAAACCATCCAAAGTGCCAATAAAAACGTAATGCATTACATTACATAAGAACTTAACTTGAATGTCTATATGGAGTTCCTTGCAATACACCCCACACCAAGTTGCTGTTGAACCTACACACAAAATTTAAAATAAGGGAATCCTAAAATTAATAGATAACTAAACATCTTTCACTATCAATAATCAAACAAACTGTATATAACAAACACCACATGCATATGCATGTTGACCATCCATATATTAAGACATCATTGATTAATTAAAAAACATTAGTCTAATTCAATTGTTTAAAGTTTTCAACATACATGTACTATGGGCGACAACAGTGAAGGCAGAATAATGGGGGACCTTACATAACAAATTTTCATATGATTCAGAACAATAATTGAATTAAAAAATAAATCATAGTTACACAACACGCTGGAAAAAAATTCACTAGCACCACCGGCACACCCTTTAGCTGGTGAGATGTGTCGTTGAATAGTATCAGAAATACCTGTTTGGAAACTGTCTATTTGGGTCCCAAGTCTCAAAAAAAATTTGGTGGATCAATGCCTCTAAATCTATAAATATAATAATGGGAGTGTTGTAGCAATCCTGACACCATAACATGCATAGATAATGTCTATCATAGACATATTATAATAGAACAAATGGAAAATAATCAAAATTGTTGTCGATGAATAGAACAAATAAAAAATCGATAGTGTGTGGAATGATTCAGGGATCTAGAGTACATATTATGTAAATAAAATGTAACAGATACCATTGATTTTGAATTATGATATTGATAAATGTTAAAAGGGATATATTTTCAAAGATGGATGTGTAATATGCATGTGTTGGATATGAAATATTCATATACAAATATATATTATACAGAATAGGGATAACCAAAATATACTCTATCGATTATGAATATTCATATAATAATTGATTTTTAAAATGAATAAATAAGTGAAGATAAAAGAGAAGAAGATAAGACAACACACCTGCTGTGGAGATTTGTGGAAGAAAGTAGAATGAAAATTCCACAAACTTTAATTAACCACCAAAAACAGCACCAGAATTCCTTGTCCGAGAATGACACAAAGTTTAATTAACCACCCTTAAAAATCATGCACTGGATGCCTTGTACAACGCCTCATGATCCTTCCAAATAACCCAAGAATAAACCAGACATTGTGATCTAATATCAACGGATCCTATTAATATTATCCAGGAACTCTCTACATGAATAAATAATATGTTTCAGTATATGTTCTATGACTATTATACACAAAAAAACACAAAATATGAGTATTTTGAATTGTTATATAATTCGCGTATTGGGTGAAAGAAATCACCAAGAACTAAAAGGAATAAAGGTTGAGTTAATAAATAAATGTTGAGAATATTTTAATATAGTGTTTCCTATGAATACCTTTACCAAAATTATGTATACAATATCCATTCTTTATAAATAAAAATTTGAATGAATTTTTTTTTGACGAACAATTGAGATAACAAAATGTTGTGATGATAAAGTCTAAATAAATATCTACCTTGAAGTGATTGGGTTATGAGGTAGTGAGGATGGATTTTTGGTGAGATTGTGCATAGAAAAATTTATAGAAGCATCAAAGCCTTTTAGAGGACTCAAATTATAGATAAAAATGATATATTAGAGACCAATAATGTTGATTGTGTAATCAACAACTGAAACTGATGATAATTTAAGAAAATAATTTATATCAAATCCATTATCTAGATATGATTCGGTCGAGCAAGAGTGAAAAAAATATCTTATTGAAAACTAAACATGAATTCAATTCCAATCAAGAGTATACATTTACCAAAACTTATTTCAAAATAGTACAAAATAAATGAGTACATTGTACCAACGCCAAATAAGTACAATCAGCGTTCAAAAATAACAAATTACACATGGGTGCAACAATCAAAACATTGAGCATTGTACTAAATCAAGAAAAGTTCAAATTCTGCACCATAAAAAATGAAAAATTAGTCGGATATGAAATGATAATCATAATTTTTGTTGGGAAGCATTTACTATAAAATTTGGCAACCCAATATAATCTCATATACATCCTAAAATTTAAAATATGATAAAATTGTGAATTAAAATTCTTCATTTGAATTAATAACATTTTCATAGAAACACCAAGTACTCACACCTCTTTATTATGATAAATAAGCTATATCAAAATCTAAAATTTCAAGTACTAAACAGAGGGAAACAGAACACAGTTAATTTCATTGGGATGAAAATTTAAGGATGAGATATAGTTACCCATCATCCAACTGGTTGACACGAAAGCTGTAGTGGAAAGTGGGGGGAACATTTTCCTAGATTCATCAAGACAAATAAACTCAATAGCAGATCTGAGGATCTGGTAAGAAATATGAGGCGAAGCCATCACATAACTTCTGTTGGGCAGCATTTACAATAAAATTTGGCAACCCAATATAATCTCATATCCTTCCTAAAATTTAAAATATGATAAAATTGTGCATTAAAATTCTTCATTTGGATTACTAACCTTTTCATGGAAACACCAAGTACTGACACCTCCTGATTATGATATATAAGCTATAACAAAATCTAAAATTTCAAGTACTAAAAAGAGGGAAATATAACACTGTTAATTTCATTGGGATAAAAATTTAAGGATGAGATATAGTTACCAATATTCCAACTGTTTTACACAAAAGCTACAGTTGAAAGCGAGGGGGAAATTTTCCTGGATTCATCAAGACAAAGAAACTCAGTAGCAGATCCGAGGATCCGGTAAGAAAGATGAGGCGAAGCCATCACATAACTTATGTTGGGCAGCATTTACAATAAAATTTGGAAACCCAATATAATATGATATCCTTACTAAAATGTAAAATATGATAAAATTGTGAATTAAAATTCTTTATTTGGATTACTAACCTTTTCATGGAAACACCAAGTACTCACACCTCCTGATTATGATAAATAATCTATTCCAAAATCTAAAATTTCAAGTTCTAAAAAGAGGGAAACAGAACACAGTTCATTTCATTGGGATGAAAATTTATGAATGAGATATATTTACCCATCGTCTAACTGATTGACACAAAATCTGCAGTGGAAAGTGAGGGGAACATTTTCCTGGATTCATCAAGACAAAGAAACTCAGTTGCAGATCTGAGGATCCAGTAAGAAATATGAGGCAAGGCCATCACATAACTTATTTCACTATACCAACATCAAAAAATTACAAGCAGCGTTTAAAAGTAACAAAGTACGCAGGGGTGCAACACTCAAAACATTGAACAATTTCATACTAAATCATGAAACCATCAAATTTTACACCAGAAAAAATTGGAAATTATGTCGACTCATCAATATAATAGGGATTTCAGTTGGTAAACATTTTCAATATAATTTGGATCCTTTATATAATCTCATATTCTACCTAAAACGTAAAATATGATAAAACTGTGAAAAAAACACTTCATTTGGATTACTAACATTTTCATGGAAACACGATGTACTCACCTCCTGCTTATGAGAAATAAGATATACCAAAATCTAAAATTTCAAGTACTAAAAAGAGGGAAACAGAACACAATTAATTTCATTGGGATGACAATTTAAGGATGTGATATAGTTACCCATCATCCTACTGGATGACATGAAAGCTGCAGTGGAAAGCGAGGGGAACATTTTGCTGGATTCATCAAGACAAAGAAACTCAATTGCAGATCCGAGGATCTGGTAAGAAAGATGAGACGAAGCCATCACATAACTTATTTAACTATACCAACATCATATAAGTATAAGAAGTGTTTCAAAATAACAAAGTACGCAGGGGTGAAACACTCAAAACATTAAAATGTTTCGTACTAAATCATGAAAATATCAAATTTTACACCATAAAAAATGGAAAATTATGTCAGATCCTCAATATAATAGGTATTTCAGTTGGGAAACATTTGAAATATAATTTGGCTCCTTTAAATAATATCATATTCTACCTAAAACATAAAATATGATAAAACTGTGAATAAAAACACTTCATTTGGATTACTAACCTTTTCATGGAAACACCAAGTACTCACCTCCTGCTTATGAGAAATAAGTAATACCAAAATCTAAAATTTCAAGTACTGAAAAGATGGAAACATGACGTGGTTAATTTTATTGGGAAGAAAATTAAAGGTTGAGATATAGTTCCCCAATTTCCATCTGCAACACAAGATAGCATCAGCAGAAAGCGAGGGGATCAATTTTTGAATTCATAATGCAAATAAAGCTGGTTGTAGATCCGAGGATCGGGTAACAAAGATGAGGTGAGCCCATCACACAATATAAAAAATAGAAAAACTAATGGGAACTAACTAACAGTCAGGGGATAAGATTAATTTTTCAAGAAAGTAACTCAGTCCCTTAGATGTTCTTTGGGGTTGCAATCACACTCACAAATAACTAAAGGTTTGTAGGATCATCGAAGTTTCCTGCATTTGAAGGATATATATTTAATTCAAAACAACTAAGTTGAAAAAACAATTTATTATACATGTAAAATTACTCTAGTTTTTTCTCAATATCAATAAATCACGGTGAAAGATACATAGAATGAAAGCGGTAACAATTAAAAAGCAATGTTTCTTCAACAGAATGGGTCTGATAGGAATTAAAAACTTTTTATGAACCAGAGAGCGAAGGATCCAAATCTCAAAAAGAAAGGTGCAACTCAGGAGTGACGGTGTGGAAACTCTAAAATAGAAAACTGGTGAACACGAGTCAAAAATCAAAATGAACAATAATGAACATATGAAGAAACCAAAACCCTACTTTGGATAGGAGGATCCAGAATGTTATCATATCACATATCTGGAATATGAGGTTTTCCATTGAAAATTTCCATGCTAGAAACCTTTTTCTGGTCGATATAATAATGTTTGGGTTTAGGGACATCAGAAAAGATTGAAAAATTAAACATTGGAACTATTGATGAGAGGCGTGATGGAATTGGAACGTACCTGTAGCCAATAAGAACTGACCTATAGCTGAAGGATTTGTAGATGATGATGAAGAAAGAACAGATTTTAATGGAGGTCTTCTATCACAATGGAATAGAGGATGAGGAGAGGTGCGAAGCTAAGGGGATGAATAGAGGAATTAAATGCCATAAAATTTTAATAAAATCACAGAAACCCTACCTGATGAATATGTAGAGATCATGGGTGACTTAGGAGGAATAGGCGGTGATGGAGTAGCCATAGGCGGAGGAGAGTCGCAGAAGGTGGTTGGATTCACTGAAAGCCAAGGGATGGAACACAACTGATATCCAAATGTGAGGGAACATAGACAACGATAAAGGGGGAGGTGAGATAGGGTTGTTTCAGTCAATGAATAATGTATTGGGCGGAGTTGTAGAAGATGGATGGAATCACTGATAACCAATGGAGGGGACGCGACTATTGTTCAGATGAGAAGGAACATAGACAACGACGGAGCAGGATGCGAGGTAGGGTTGTTTCAGTCGAGGTTGGATGTCACGGGAGGAGTATTGGAAGCTGTTCGAGGGTCTCCAGGTAGCGGAGGGAGGAGACCAGATGTAATTTGGCTGAGTGGCGCTACATAGGAGGAAACCTAAACATGAGGGCGGGTATGAGGTATCACGCGGAGGAATGCGATTTCAGTCACGGGAGGGACGAAATGGAATAAAGGTTCAAATAATTGGAGGCGACATGGTGAAGTGGGAGGGTGACACGTAGGCTTGGAGAAGCCTAGTTTAGTATATATAATAGATATTTTTTTCATATATATTTTATAATAATTAATGAAACTCTATTAAAAAATATTTTAATTTTTGTTAGTTCGTCTAGTAAAAATAATAATTACAATTTATTCAAAAAAATTTATTGATATTAATATTATAAAAAAATAATTAATGTTTAATTAAAAAAATTAATAATAACCCTTTTATTTAAATCTCGAGATGTTACATTCTACCCCCCCTTAAATGAATTGTGTCCTCGTAATTCCATCACCGCACTTACAAAAATTCTGAATTTCACTATTCATAATTAGGAAACTATGAGCGCAAGACCCTCCCTTAATGTAAAACCCTGACAATTAACATATGGCCTCTAAAAGATAAAATGGTTTTTATGTATCATGACCTATAATGTATTTTATACCTTATCTCTAATACCAAATTCAATGACCTAGAAATCATAGTTCGTATTTTTTATAAAAAAAATTCATTTATTTATTTACACAACCCGAGATCGCAAAGGTATATAATTTTAGTGATTCCAGATATATTTGGAGAATCCTCATAACACGTCTTAGAAAAAAAAACTAAAAAATAATTGTTACAAAGGACAAACACCTTAGTGAGTCCTCAATAACTATATCCCTTCTACAAGACTTTAAGCCACATGAAAAGTGATTTTGAGAACATAGGGTGAGTGAAAAAAGACCAGTAAGGGATTTTCAAGACAAAAAGGAAACCTGATAGGGTTTTCCAAATAAAAGGTAAAACATATTATAATGTTTGTTAATGCGTGCTTAGGGAAACATGTAAAATTGTAAGAAATAATAATTTTATAGAAAAAACGATTTTAATTTAGACATAAAACATTTCAAAAATTCTCTTTGATCATTCTTAAAGTAAGAGTATTTTCACTGAAACACCTATAAGCATTCAAAATAAATTCTCAAAGGCAACACGAATCATGGCATGGATTCTCGGTTCACTTCTGATACATGGAACATGACATAAGCATGAGTCGATGCTCATTTCACATAGAGGTCCATGATTCATGTCTCGTTGCATGTGGATTATCATGAGTAAACCCTCATTGCAAATGATTTAGCAAGAGTAAACACTCAGTGCAGATGAATTAACATGAGTAAACCCTCACTACACATGAATTAGAATGAGTAAACCCTCATTACACATGAATTATCATGAGTAAAAACTCATTTCACATGAACTAGAATGAGTAAACCCTCATTTCACATGATGTATCATGATACTTTTTTTAAACCTTGATTTTTGAAAATCAATTCATAAAAAGGAACTTTTTTGATTTTACGTGTATCATGATGAATGTAGCTTCTCATTTCAATAAATAACTATAATTTCATATACATCTATCTAACTATTTTTTCATAAAAGGTACATATATATATTTATATATATCCATTTATTAACATAAATATAATTTCATAATCATGGATATATCTTCCAATTAGAAAAAACCATATCACATTGAAAACCATTTTACATGTGAATCCTTATAAAAGTACATAATTATAAATTTATATTCATATAGATAGTGTTTTTTCATAAAATATACATGTATAAAAATTTATTTACATAAAAATTCATGTTTTAATAAAATGTGATTGCATAATAATGCATATATACATCAATTAAAAATTACAATAATATTTTTACATAAAATGACATCAACACATTCATTCAAATAAAAAGTAACATGTATACATATACGTATGTTTGAATATTTATATATGTAAATATAAATTTCTAAATTAAAACTCATCCATAATATATATATATATGTATACATATTTATATTTTATTATTTTCAAACATCTACTTGTTTTGAAAAACATTATCTTGATAACCTCGCTTGCAATTTTAGGGCTTAATTTTAAATTCCAGTGACATTAATTTAATTTTATTAAAGAGAGAACCGCTAATAGTTATGATTCAATACATTCCATATATATACATAAACATATATGTATATGTATATTCAAAGCATTAATGTAAAAATAATATTATTTTGAAAACATAATAGCAACGCTCATATTTATAAGAGGCCAACTGAAGTTCTTTAAAAAATTTCAAAATAATTTTTAAGAGAAACAAGTCAAACGAACCAAAGAAATTTATACATCTAAAACATATCATGTAACATTAAGGAATAATATAAAAATATCACATTTCCATCTTGAAAACAATGAAACTACTATTATAAATACATTCCTGATGGATTAAAATAAGTTTGAATATAAATTTGTCAAATTCGTATATGGTTTAAAAAATTTAAGCATAACTATAAAAAAATTAACCTTGCTCCCCAATAACATAAATATAATTATTTAAACGGACATGAATTAAATATTAGTATTTTACAAAAAAATTATCATAAAATATCTAAAAACACATAATTTTATTAAATTGTTTGAGCATTTGTTTCACAAAATAAACACTTAATTTTATATAAAATTAATTTAAATAAATCATGTGCATGATTTCATGTGATCCTGGAATTCATAATCATATACCATGTGGAATCTAGTCTCCCATCATAGATTTCACTTAATTATGTGTCACATGGAATCAAGGAACTCATCTTCGCATTCCCTGTCTCAGGTTTCATAACCAGCCCAAGGTGTTTACATTTCATAAAAAAATATTTTAATAAGGTACGTTTTAATTTACCATTTCAATAGATGTTTATTAATTAATCATTTACTATTTACTACATTAATCCCATATTCCATTTTAATATTAGCTACTTATAGTTTCCTTACCAACTAAGGCATTCCAGTTGAGTCTCTATCTTCATTGGTTACTTACCACATACAACATTCAAGTACCAAATCACCCTTAGTTATATAATATTTCATATTAATCAAGAATTAAGTCTATATCCATTTTAATTTTAAATTTATTTAATTACAATTTCATAGGGTCTATGTGTCAAGTGATTCATCCCATTGGAACTATTTAGGGAAACCAATTGGCATTGTTTCTATGGACACAAAAAAGGAAATTTCATATATATACAAGATTTTTGTTTTACTTCAAGGTTCAATGCACAATATTTTAATGTGGCTGATAACCCATCTACCAAAAAATTAATTATGACTATAGGATAGAAATAGGGACCAGCTACCTCAAAGAAGCATTCCAATTTAACTATTAGCTCAAAAAACTTGACACCCATACTCATCATAGACTGTCATCTAATGAATGAATGATCCATGACCCTAACTCACAACCAATATTAATTTCATATAATAACATTATAATTAATTGAGAATTTATTAAAAATTAACCATCATGAACCACTTATACATAAACAATAATTCACTCATCATATACTCCTTTTATATGTAATCCAATAAAAATAACACTTCAAAGGTCTATGCCAACCTTCAAGAACCTACCTCAGAAAAATATAAATCAACCAAAACCAAAACTGTAACCCAAGACAAAAAAATTAATCTAAAAACTATGAAAAACACACACTATTTCTTACCTCTAACAAAACAATAAACAATGGTATGTAGATGTTTCCTTGGGACACCCTGTTGTTGGGCATCATGAATTCCCTATCATCTTGGGATGATTCCACAATTAACTAGTGGAATCATTTCTAAAAACCCTAGTTGTAACAACTAATATATGTTAAAGAATGAAGGAGTATAAGAAATAAAATCATAGCCTTATCTCAAGCTCCCCAGTGCTTTATAGAAAAGGATAATTGAATTAAGAGATTTTCTATGGAGAAGACTGGGGAGAAAATGGATGTGCGTTGAGGGGTACTAATTGAAGGGGGAATAAAAGGGGGTAAAAAATAAGAGTGAATATGGGGAAAAGATAGTTTTTTTGACTTTTAATGAGGTGAATGGATAACTCACATTGTTTTTGAAATCGTGCACCAATTTTACAGACCTCACTCTCTAAATCACACCACCTTACACAGTTGGTGTGCACTGTTTGATAGGTTATACGAAAACCATGGGGAATGCCTTAGAAATTTTCTACAAATTTCACATGGCATCCTAGATCCCCTTATATGGTATAAAAAAATCATTCTCATGTACAAGTCATGCTTCACATTTGAGGTGCATGGTTAGTACTAGTCATGCCCTTTAATATGAAACTATAAAAACCTAAAATCCATTCTTTAAGATCCCGAGACTTCTTTAGGCACCCAAGGAACCCCTTTAGAATAAATCCAAATCAAAAAAATATCATGTTTAATATGTCGAAGTTTCCATAATTCTATTAGGAACCCTGATTGAAAATTCACCTTGTCTAACAACCAAAAACTCTAATTATTTTAAGAAATTTTCAACCCATTTCACACAGGTATGAGTATTAGGTCTTATAACTGAGCTATTTAAATCTCAAGATGCTCACGTATTCGACTGTATTTATCATTTTGGTCACTTAATACTACTCTATACAGTCACATGATTCCACAATGTGTAGTAGATGGGCTTCATTTATGTGGTTACTCAATTGTTCAACATGCAGTCACTTGACTTCCTTAATGCATTCACTTAAAAATAGTCAATAATTTATACTTTTTGGAATTGTTGATTGGAATACTTATTAAATTCATTAAAATTATTCATGTGGTCACTCCACATCATCATGTGGTTTCTTTAACACTTGGAGATATTTCATCATGACCACATCAATAGTCATGCATCCATATGGATTAACATGTGATTAATCAACTCCTTATTGAGGTTTCTCCAACACTTTGGGAAATTTTACATAACTACCATGGTAACCTCATGTTATAGTTGGTATATCTCCATGTTGTCTCTTTTCATAACATGTAGTATCTTCCACACATAGCCATATTTTAGATTTTTCTATAAATTTTTTTACTACCATAAAACACATAATTCATTCGAAACATAAGAAACATGAATTGGTATTATTAAAATAAAGATTTATCAGACTAATAGAACAATCAAAATTATTCAACATCCATGAAAAATGTATTTTAATAGAATAAAAGAATAAAAATTTTTTATGGAAAATAATACCACCATTAAAGTATGAATTTCCCTAAATCGACGTACTTATGATAACATAACATCTTAAGAAAATAATTAATACATAATAATTGAATTTTTTCTAACTTAATACATATCATCCATCGCATCTCCACATTAAAAATAAATGATTCTCAAAAAAATCTCTCCTTTTAAAAAAATACATGATTTGTCTATGTAAATAAATACATGCTCGCCAATTTGGTTTTGTACAATAATTCACATGTTCTATTATCCAAAAATCATAGAGTAATAAGAAATATATTTGAAAAATAATAAATAATTAAGCTAAACTAATTGAAAAAATATTACTATGTAAAAAAATCATAATAGAATATATTTTGTATCAATTAAAAGTTTATTTCACTATCATCAAGATAACATATGTAAATAATAAACTAATATAAACTCAATGAAATTAATTTAAAATTATATTTAAGAGCACAAAAACACAAAAAAATAATCATAATGAAGTAATGATTAAAAAAATAAAAAAGAACAAATTATGATAACTAAAAAAGGTATCATCTTTTAGATAAAACATGTCAAATCATTTTAAAAAAAAGGTAAACGATTAATTTTATTAAAAAAAATATAAAAAATGTTATATATTCCAAAAATAATCATGCCCATAAAATTTTAAAAATAAAAACATAAAAATAAATAATATAATATAATTGGAAAAAAAATAAATTTATAAAAAAAAATCAAAATTGGTTTTTCATTCTGTATATACATAAAACTGAAAATATTAGTTAATTATTTTTTAACATAACATATTTTCTAGGTTTCAAAAACCTGTATATAATTAACAAAAATAATATTAAATTATGAATAATATTATAAAAAATATATAAAAGAAAAGTAAAATTTAAAATATTCTAAATCAATATAGACTATGAATTTTGTCTTTCAAAAAATACAGAAAAATATAAGATCCATTTTTTAAAATGGAATATTTTGTGTTTTGAAATAGGTATAAATGTTAAAAGTAGCCCTTAAAATTCAAAAATAATTGAATAAACAATTATAATAAATAAGAAATCCATAATAGTAATTAAATATCAAAATTAATAACAAGTCTTCTCAGTGGGAAAATTATTAAAAATAAAAATACATTTTTCTAAAATAAAACATATGTTATGGGATATAAAAAATATATACACATAAATAATAAATATTATAAATTAATAATAAAAACAAAAAAACTCACTATACTAGAATCAGATTTATAGGGTGGTTCCATTCTCATTACTAACAAATAGTGCTAAGAAAGTGTTCTCTGATTTAACCTGTAATCGAACATTTTTACTCTATTCTACTTCCTAAACATGGCACAATTCTTCATACTACTTCTCTTAGATTACCATACTCAACATTATTTTACTAGAAAACATAATTGTTCTAGTCTAGGATTCACATTTCACTTCTAATAATATTTATGTGTTTTTTTTTTGAAAATTGTTATTGTCTTTGCATTTGAGTAATTCTACATCTATCTTGGGTCTTGATTTTATTCTCATTTCATTATATATATGTGTCTATTTAAATAGATTTGTGAACGTTTGAATATATATATATATAATTATATGTTATATATTATAGGTTTTGTATAATTATATGTACTCATGTATAAATATATTTGTGTATAAATATATATATTTATTATATATATATATTAGGATTTATATAATTATATATATATATACAATTTTATATTTCAGAATACTTATTTTTATATGTTTTATATATAGGGGTTTATATATATATTGAATATATATCAAGATCTATATATTTATATATACATTTGGATTTACATATGTATAACTATTTTTTGATTTACATTATTAATTTATCTGATATGTATTTTGTTTATTATATATATATATATATATTAGTATATTTATAGGTTTTAGAATATCTATGTATATGTTAATAACATTGTATATTTTATTTTATATATAGTATTATTATTTATGATATATATATATATATAATTTTATGTCGTTTTTATAATATATGATTATGGATAATACTTAAAAGCATATATTTATATTTATATTTTATAGTATATATTATTATATATGTTTTACACTACATAATAACACACATACATACATACATATATATGTGTGATTTTAAAATGTTAATGAGTATACATTACTTATATATATATATTGTATATGCTATATAGATGTTTATATATATTTTTACAGTGTTTCTAATATGGGTGTTTCTCTGTGTGTGTGTGTTTCTAATCCAACCACCACACTAAATAACTTGAGGTAATTTGTGTATGAACAATTCTCTTTATTATGTATTTTTTATTACTGAAAGTAAAGTATAACCTTGCATATCTATCATCAATGATAAATGCTATGGAAGATAGATTTTCTCCTTGTTATGTTGGTATTAAAAGACAATATAGAATTGATTGTCAATTTATTAGAGGATGATCTTAGGGATGTGTGAATAATGTCATGAAAACATCTTAGAAACTATTTATTTTATATTATATGAGATCATATAGAGGGAAATTATGTAATCATTAATAAGTTTATGTATTCTACTTTTATTGTTTAAATTATGTTTCAAGAGATGTATTCTCTATGTTAATATTCTACTCACCCCAACGGTAACATCTTAATGATCTCCCCGGTGATGGAGAATTTTTTCCTAAAAAACTACAAAACAAGTGCAGTTTTAGATGATTTAATTTAAAAAATATATTTTAAGAATGAAACAATGATATAAAATTTCATAACTATTAATGAAAGGCTTATATAACGTGTTATAAAATTCATTTAATAGTGATAATAAAGTGATGTTGACCTATGAACCATTAAAATGTGTCCCTATTATTCAGTGTAATAAATAGAAATAATAAATGCTATACTACTATAATGTGATGTTAAAATTACATAATAATATGGTAGAAAATAAAGGTATATGGGAAATTTATAATATAATAAAAAAAAACTATATCACAAATACAAGAAAAAAACCACATTATGGAAATTTCAATATTATTTTTGTACAATTAAATTAACATGTACAATTTAATATAAACATTTAGAAGAATCAATGGTTTCATTATATTTTTCAATCGACCATCTCTAAAAAGAGCTCAATAATGGTATCAGTTACCAAACAAACAACCCTAATTCAAGAAAAATAATCCACCTATATAAGAAAAAAAAATCTTAATTTATTAATACTATAAAAAATTAAATTGAACATAGGTATGAAATAATATGTTAAAAAAATTTAATTTTTAAACTAAAACCACACAACATTAATCATAATAGTAACACTATTTATGAAATTGAGTTGCGTATGATTTCTACTTGTCAAAATTAACTTATGGTTTTTTTCCTATAAACTGTCAATGTAGAGATCCCTGTTATTATAAAATTAACATTACATAAATTTTTCGGAATACCTATACAATAAACAAATAGATGCCCAAATATTGTAGTTGGTATATTACCTTTGGAAACATAGAAACATAAACACTGGGACACATGTGAGCTACATCATCTCCCACTAGGATCTTCATAACTAGCACTATTCTTAGACATATCAAACATAGTGAATATCATCATAACATGGAGGAAAGTAAACATAAAAGTGGTGATATAGAATGCTCAGTAAGGGTAAAAAAGGGAGACACTTATGCATAAACACAAGTGTAAGGGTATGAGAACATGATCCTATAAATGGAAGATCGTACCCTACATATAAAAGATCATAACATAGACCATGGAATAAATATTAATATTTCATAATACATGAATCATATGAAATAAAGAGAATAATTCATGAAAGAATAAGATAAAAATGAGACATGGAATTGTTACAACACATAAGCATCTACTAATTTTCATAGTAT
This sequence comes from Viscum album, assembly GCA_963277665.1. Taxonomy (NCBI): domain Eukaryota; kingdom Viridiplantae; phylum Streptophyta; class Magnoliopsida; order Santalales; family Viscaceae; genus Viscum; species Viscum album. Next base: position 475,199,835 of record OY728151.1, read on the forward strand.
CCAAGGAATCAGTGCCAATACCTTATTAGTAGAAAAATCCCTTTATTGAACTGGGGGAAACTCCATTCCATCCTTATATTAATGAACCATGTAATGCCTTGTTCAAGCCATGTATTACTGAACCGGGTAAACCCCCATTCTAGCCCGGTATTACTGAAATGAGTAAACCCTCATTCTAGCCCTGTATTACTAAACTGAGTAAACCCTTGTTCCGACCCTGTATTACTGATCTGAGTAAACTCTCATTCTAGCCATGTATTACTAAACTGAGTAATCCTTAATTCTATACCTATATTATTAAACTAAGTAAACCACATTTCCATCCCTATATTACTGAACCTAGTAAACCCTCATTCCATCCATGTGTTACTGAATCGAGTAAACCCTCATTCCAACCCTATATTACTAAACCGAGTAAACTCTCATTATGAATTTTTATTATTGAATAGAGTAAACCCGCATTCCATCCTTTTCTATATCATGAGATATACATGATTACACAATGAATTTGAGATAGATATTGGTCAGACCCGTCACATAATGAAATCATACATTCATGTGCCTAAATACCATTAATGAACAGATAATAACCTTTGAAATGAAATTTGTGTCATAAAAATGTAATCATATTATAACCTATGGAAAGAGATTGGTTTCATAATCATTTCATCATAAACATAACCCATATAAAATCACGTTTGAATAGCATATAACCCATGAAATAGAAATAAGTTTCATAAACATATTACCCATGAAGGAGAAATGGGTTTCATAAATACCATGGAATTAATCATACACTACTAGAAATAAGATCTATACCAATAGTTTTGGGAAAACCATTGGTATAGTTCACTTATATGGACCTATACCAACGGTTTGGCCAAAATCATTGCTATAGGTCACTAATTGGGACATATACCAATGGTTTTCCCAAAACTATTGGTATAGGTCACTTATATGGACCTATACCAACATTTTTGGCCAAATCATTGGTATAGGGTCACTTATATGGACCTATGCCAATGGTTTTTCCCAAACCATTGGTATAGGTTCATAATATAGACCCTATACCAATGGTATTGGATAGACTATTGGTATAGGTCCCCCCAAAATCAAAGAATCTATACCAACGGTTTTGAGAACCATTGTTATTGTTACATGTATTTTGTATGGAATATTCTTACATAGAGCATTAAATAAATCAAAATTTAAAATATTTATGATAATACATATATATATTTATGAAATTATGTTCACAAAAGTCAAGTTAAGTTAGTGGTTAGGTCGTTCAATCATAAACCGGAGGTACTGGGATCCAAACCCACAGATGGATTCTTTTTTGAAATACATATACCAATGGTTTTATGGAACCATTGGTATATATTTTCCATATTACTTATACCAACAGTTTTGAAAGCCGTTCGTATAGACCTATCCCCACGGATTATTAGCCAACGGTTCTCCAAACCATTGGTATAGGATATACTAATGGATTTGAGGCCTATACCAACTATTTCAAACCTTTGGTATAGGTTATTTTCTAGTAGTGATAACTCATTCATTTAAAGTATTTGAATGGATCATTAACATCATTTCATAGAAAAGAATTAGTAACATCAATAGATTCCATATTAGATGGAAAATGCTATTGAAATATACCCTAAAAAAATTTCTTGAGAAAATATCGTTTCTTATTTCAATAAGTATTTTTAATACATAATACCATTTACAAATCAGTTTCTTAGAAAATACCTTGAAAACTGATAAATAAGACAATAAATAATTTTGAAAAACTTTTTAATTGAAAACATTAAAATATGCTTGAAAATATTTTAAAAACCATTTTCATTACAAACACTTGAAAACTTTTAATGAATGATTGAAAATGTTTTGAAAACCATTTCATTGAAAATACTTTAAAATATATATAAATAAATTATTAAAACGTTTTGAAAAAAAATTCATAAAAACTTATAAAGAATCATGAAAATGTTTTGAAAACCATTTTTTTGAAAGCACTTTAAAAACTAATAAATAAGGCTTGAAAATAGTTTAAAAATAGTTTTCCATGAAAGAATATAAAATAATTTTGAAACCATTTTGAAAATAAGTTTCCATGAAAATTAATTTTTAAAAACATTTTTCTTAAATATTATTTTTTTAACAATGCAATGAGAGATTCGAATAAATTACGATGAGTAAATCCCTATATGCCATACGAGGTTAAAATAACAATCCTTTTACATGGTAAAAAGGACAGAAAAGTGCCTTGTTTGGATTGTGACAAGCATATTCCTTTGAATTGATTAGTAAAAAACCAAAAGGGTAAAATTTTCTTTTAGATATTATAGGGTAATGGTATAATATTTTTGGAATAAATTTTTAGAAAAAATAGATTTCCGACCAAATAGTGGGAAAATGTTAGTTTTCCAAAAAACAATTTCATAGATAACTCATGTATCGAAGAGTATAAAAATGTAAAAATACTTGAGTATATCATTAAATAAAAGAGGTTAAGTGTAACATCCCTGGTAAATAAAGAATATGACATTTTTATATTTATTAATATTTTTTAAATAAATATTAATTTTACTTAAAATGGGTTGATATGTTTTATGAAATACCTGACCCACAGCAACATGTTTCTTTTAAATCTCATGTTGCACACAAGGCTGATTCATACTGAAAAATAATAATATAATATTATTTTAAATGGTAGTTAACTCATAGACATTGTATTGGCAAGAATGAACATAACTAACTAAAATATGATTATACATTTTTTAAATGTTTTTAAATTTTAGTAAATGTTTTTACATTTATCCCAAAATATTCAGTGTCTTAAAATAAGAAAGAATCAAATTTTAAGCATAAATACTCTAATATTCTTTAAGGGGTCGATTTACCGCCTTTTGATGGAAAATTATTTTTAAATCTTGTTTTTCTCACTTTTATATGTTCTATTTTAAAAAATAATATTATTCTTTAGAATAATTACTTCGAAATTTTCTTTGTATGAAATTTTGGCAGTTTTCTGATAATGATCATTTTTAATGAAATAGTGAAAAATACTGCATTTTAATTCAAAAACTGCCTTTTAATCTAATTTATTTCTATTTTTATATTATCTTGTTAATTAGTTTTAAAGTGTAATAGGATTATATTTTTACCATTTAATCCAAATTTAGTCATTGGAAGTAATTTCACTTTGAAATTGGACATAAACAAGTTTCAATCTTTTGATAGTTATTATTTCTTAAAAACACACTTTTTGTTTTAACAACATGAATTAATTTTAAAATAATTTCTGCCACTTATTTTTTTTGAATTTAGAAAAATAGATTCCATATTTGGAATCAGAAGGTCTATATTTTTTAAATGGGTAACTTTTATTTTTAGACATTATGAATATTTACTTCAGTAAATATTTTATTTACCATGGTTAAAGTGTAAATCTAGTAAATAAGGGTAAGAAAATATTATTATAATAATATTAAATTACCCTAACATGTGTCCTAATATTATTGGTTGATACATCTACGACCATGGGAATCCTTGGGTTTGTTTTGGGACCCCATAGAGCCACTTAGGAGTGATAATGACACTTTATATTAATTAATTTAAAGTAAGGACAAAAATAACATAAACATGAATATTTTTACTAAAATAAATTTTACATGGGGTTATATTAGTTATATATTCAAATATAAATATTCATTTGAAATATAAACAAATTTCCTACATCATGGTATTTTATTTATAATTTTTAGACATCAAATAAATAAAATTATTTATGACACAATGATGATGCATCGATTACCTTATTAATTAATGATTTAAATAAATGAGATTATAAAATTTAGAAAAATATCCAAAACCTGTCCAATTATTACTGGATGATTTTATTTATACTAATATACACATTAATATCTAATTAAATAATTTTATTACCTTTATAAACTGAAAAACATTATAGAATAAAATAATATTTTGAAACGTTCTTAAAGAGCCCCTTCGCCCTTATAAAAATCCATCACCTCTAACACATTACTCACACCTCTAAAGTCCCTTTTCCCATCCAAAATCTTCCCAATTAAACTCCCTACATCCCTATATTCCTCATAGAATCCGTCCCCTATTTAGAAGGGAATTCAAGTTAACCTTTTGGTTCAAACCAAAGGGAGATACCAAATTTAAAGGTAACGTGTTCTCTTAAGTTCTTTTCTTTTTATTTTATGTCTCCAACCCCCTAAAATCTCTTTATTAAATTATTTTATTACAACACCAGTATCATCAATATACTAGGTTTTTTTATGAGATGTATTCAAACAACATTTCCACACAGCTCCATCTAATGGATACGAACATACTGTTTTTGTGGACGACGAACTGCTGCCACACAAAATGATGACTGTTCAAATATCTACAACCACCTATCATGGTGGCCATTATGATGACACTATCTTTATATATGATATATATTATGTTTATGTTTTCACTAGGCTTCTGTATTTTTCATTTACAACATTCCTTTATGGTTTCCATAATGGTTAAATACGATAATTTCATTCGAGAAGGTGCGGACTACCACCCCCTCAGAGTGACATGACTCATTCATGCCATACGTGGGACGTATAAAGGATGCTGTTAATGAATATATGTAACATATATAAAATATTATATTATACTAGAATTATAATATACCAATTTATCATTATGTTTTCATTCCATTAAAATACGAAATAGAAATGAAAGTAGCGTTCATGCGTACGTATGACTTACCATCTCCAAGAATAGTGCATTTCATTTCTTATATCCAAATGGTATGTACTGTTATAAATAAATATATATACTTGATATATATGATATATATGATATATAAATCATGAATATAATTATGGAGATGATGGAATTTTGACTACATCGACAACTTGTAATTATAAGAAGTTCATTTTTGACTCAAGTACCAAATATAGACAAAATGACTGTTATTAACTTAAATGATTATATAATGGTAATAAGTGATATAAAAGGAATAATAAACCAAAAAAAAGGTTCTGAATAAAGTATAAATTAACTTTAGTTTATTATTTAGGAGGTTAAAGAATGAATGAGTCAAGTCAGACATGAGGTAAGGGACTCCGTCTCAATCACCTTTTATTAAGGCATATTTTGTTTTATACACAAATTTATTTTAAACAGTGTATAACCCCTTAGAAATTTCATTTCACTCAAAGGGAATCTTCTTCTATGTATCATTTTACTACGTAACAAATAGAATTCTTATTTTTAACGCATGTGGTGACAACGACCATTCTACCGCCGCAAGCATTTTTTGATATTTAGATTCCCAAACAAGTTGTAATGTTTTTAAAAGGAAAATAAATACCATATAATATTTTATGTATTTTGGTATTGAAAATTGTTTCGAGAATGGATTGATTATGTCAATATATTAAAATGTTATATTATGACTGTTATGTGGAAATGTTATCTTTCTTTTATGATTGTTCGTGTGTTACTATTATGTTATGGTTCTTGGGAATTGTTTATGCATACAGGTGGTTCTGTGATAAACCTAGGGAAGGTGAGCCCAAGATAGCTCTCCAATGCATTGGGTAACATGAAAGAGGTAAATGTTAATGTTTCTCCTAAGATTGTTAGGGAATATACTCTGCTGGGTATTCCAAATGTAACTACCTACGTAGTTGTGAAAGATAAATTGTAAGTTTGATATGGATGCCATAATTTACCTTTATGCTTTATGATTTCTATGTGTTATTCATAAATATTATGATTTCATGAGTTTTGTCAAATAGCTTATGCTTTGTATGTATTGATGTAATAATGTTTTCTTTCTTTATTTTATAACCCTTAATGATATTTTTATACTCATCCCAAGTTATTAAATTTTTTTCACAGGACATAAAGATGTACAGGGTCAAGAATGGGATCAAGGAAAATTCATGCTATCTAAAACATAGAACTAGACATGAATCTTTTTTTCAAGAGTTTTTATTTTATGAAAAAACAAAAACTATGTAGAAGTGTCTACATTGTAATTTTTGAGATATAATGTAATAGTTATGGCCTAATTCTCTAAAACTCTAATCCTAAAAAGATCCTTGATTTGAATGATTAACATAATTCAAGATTATGTATTGTTTAAGTTCGGGGCCTTATAGTTGGTATCAAATTTTAGTTTAGACAACTTTAAGACTTAGGGTATTATTAAATTAATATCCATAAATTAATTTATGGTAAGATTGAAATGATATAGAATTTATAGATTAATATATTGCTTTGCCTAAGATATGTCGGTTTTAAGAATGAGTTTTTTTAAAGGAAACATGGTAGCTGTGTTGGGATGGCATTAAACGGTAAATGACCTTCCATATCAGCATCCTGAGATGATCGAAATCAGAATTGAATAGTTTTTGCAGTGATGGATCAGTTGAATCAGGTGATAAATGGTGGTTTTGTTTATTGATGATATTTTAGTTTATTCAAAAAGTAAATAGAAACATGAAAGTCATTTATGGGATGTCTTGAAAACCTTAACAGAAAAGAAACTGTATGGGAAATTCAGCAACTGTGAGTTTTGGTTACAAAATATTTCTTTCCATGGTCACATTGTTTCAAAAAATAGAATGACTGTTGATCCTACTAAAACAAAAGTTGTTGAATAATATCCAAGACCTACCAATATCACATAGATTCATAGTTTTCTTAGATTAGTGGGTTATTAACGGAGGATTGTTGAAAATGTTTCACGGTTATCTATCCTACTGACTAAATTAACTCGAAAAGGTGTTAAGTTCATCTAGAAAAAAGAACATGATGATTGTTTTCAAGAATTGAAAAGATTATCGGTGAATAATCTAGTTTTGGCATTGAATTCAAGAAACTGGGAGTTTTTTATCTGCAATAATGATTTTTTGAAAGGACATGGTAGTTTCCTAATACAGAATGATCAGGTAATTGATTATTCTTCACATAAATTGAAACCTCAAGAGTTAAATTACCCTACACATGATTTGGAATTAGCTGCTACTGTTTTTTTTTTCTTTAAAAATTTATAGGCATCATTTTTATGGAGTAATGTGTGAAATATATACCGATCACAACATTTTGAAATATATATTCACTCAAAAATAATTGAACATGAGATAGAGGATATGGCCATAATTAATAAAGGATTATGATTACATGATTCTTTACCATTCAAGAAAAGAAAATAAAGTGGCAGATGATTTGAGTCAGAAAAGTAATGCTACATTAACCATGTTACATTTAGAACAAGATCCTTTGATTAAAAATTTGATGAACATTGTCATAGAAGTTGTTGGTGCAGGAAATTCGTCTGTTTTGTTTCAGGTTTCAGTGAAACCATATCTATCAGACAGAATTAAGTAAGTACACAAGGAAGACAGCGAGTTACAGAAAAAGGTAGGGTTGGTTCAGAAGGTTAAGTTTCCTGAATTTAACATCGATGATGATTATATTTTTATATTTGGAAAGAGATTACTTCTGCCCTGTGATTCACAGTTTAAGAAAGAGTTGTTATGTGAAGCTCGTAGTTCTGTGTTTTCAGTTCATCCTAGTAGTGCTAATATGTACATAGATATTCAGGAGTATTTCTGGTAGGATGGAATGAAAATAGATATTGCTAATTTTACTTTGAAGTGTTTGACTTGTCAACTGGTTAAAGCAGAGTGGAAGTTATCGAAAGGGATTATTCAGTATTTACCGGTGCTAGAGTGGAAATGGGAAAATATATCCATGGACTTCATTGTGGGATTACCAAAGATATCTTAAGGTAATAATGCAATCTAGGTTATTATTGATCTATTGACTAAAATTTCTCATTTCCTTCCTATTTGAGAAATTTTTTATCTAGATAAACTTTCTTGGTTTTATGTTAAAGAGATAGTCAGGTTTCATGGAGTTCCTCTACATTGTATCTAATCGTGATCTCAGGTTTACTTTTAACTTTTGAAAAGGCCTTCAGAAGTCATTGGGCACTGAATTAAATTTTAGTACAGCTTTTCATCCTCAATCAGATGGGCACCTAGAACGAACAATTATAACCTTGGAGGATATGCTACGTGCTTGTTCAATGGATTACCATGGAAGTTGGGACCAATATATTTCTTTGGTTGAATTTTCATATAATAACAGTTTTCATTCTAGTATACAGATAAATCCATTTGAGGCATTATATGGGAAGCAGTGTCGAACTCCGGCTTTTTTGGATGAAATAGGTGAAAGGAAGTTGATGGGACCAGGATTGATAGAATAAATGGAAAAAAGGATTAGTTGATTCAGAAGCACATGTGAATAGCTCAGATTAGGTCAAAAATTTATGCAGATAACTGAAGGAAGGATCTTTCATTTGTGGTAGGTGATCATGTCTTTCTCAAAGTTTCCCTATGGAAAAGTGTGATGTGTTTTGGAAAGAAGGGAAAGTTGAGTCTGAGGTTCATTGGACCCTAAGAAAACCTAGAGAAAGTTGGATCAGTTGCGTATCGTGTAGCTTTACCTCCAATTTTATCCTAAGTACATAATGTTTTTCATGTTTTAATGTTTAGAAAGTATATGCTGGATTCTTCTCATGTTTTGAGTCCAGAGGTAGTTCAGTTGGGAGAAAATCATTTTTATGAGGAACAACTAGTCCAAATTATTGACCGAAGAGAGAAAGTATTGCAGAATAATGTAATTCATCATGTACAGGTTTATTAGAAAAACCATATGGTTGAAGACGAAATATGGGAATCTTAGAATTCTATGAGGGATAAATACCCCCATTTATTTGATAAGTGAATAAAATTGTGAGGACATAATTTCCAAAACAGGGGAAGGATGTAATATCCCAGGTAAATAAATAATATGAAATTTTCATATTTATTAATATTTGTTAATTAAATATTAATTTTACTTTAAAGGGGATGCTATGTTCGATGGCGTACCCGACACACAACAACAGGTTTCATTGATATCTCATGTTAAACACAAGGCCGAGTCATACTAAAAAATAATAATATAATATTATTTTAAATGGTAGTTAACTCATAGTTGTTGTATTGGAAAGAATGAATATAAATAACAACAATATAATTATAAAAATTTTTTAAATATTTTTACATTTATCCAATAATTTTTAGTGTCTTAAAATAATAAAGAATCTAATTTTAAGCATAAATACTCTAATATTTTTTAAGGGGTTGATTTACCACCTTTTGACGTCGAACCATTTTTAAATATAAGTTGTGTCACTTTTATATGTTCTATTTGAAAAAATAATATTCTTCTTTAGAATCGGTACATTGAAATTTTCTTTGGATGGAATTTTGGTATTTTTCTCATAATGTTCATTTTTTAATGAAATACTGAAAAATACTTTATATTAATTCAAAACTCTCATTTAATATAATTTATTTATATGGTTAGATTATTTTTTTAATTGGTTTTAAACTGTAATTATATTATATTTTTACCATTTAATACAATTTTGGTCATTGGAAGTAATTTCACTTTGAAATTCGGCATAAACAAGTGTCAATATTTGGATAGTTATTATTTCTTAAAAACACACATTTTTGTTTTGGCAACGAGAATTAATTTTAAATTAATTTTTTCCACTTTTGTGTTTTCAAAATGGAAAAATGGAATCTATATTTTGAATCAGTAGGTCCAAATTGTGGTAATAGGTAACTTTTATTTTTAGACATTATGAATATTTACTTCAGTAAATATTTTATTTACCATGGTTAAAGGGTAATTCTGGTAAATATGGGTAAAATAATAATATTAAATTACCCTAACATGTGTCCTAATCCTATTGGTTGATACTAGTCTAACCATGGTCATCCTTGTGTCGATTTTTGGGCCCCATGGGGCCACTTAGATGTGATAATGCCACTTTATATTAATTAATTTAAATCAAGGACAAAAATAACATAAACATGCATATTTTTACTAAAATAAATTTTTAAATGGGTTTATATAAGTTATATATTTGACTATAAATATTAATTTGAAATATGAAAATATTTCTTACATCATGGTATTTTATTTATAATTTTTATACATCAAATAAATAAAATTATTTATGACACAATGATGATGCAATGATTACCTTATTAATGAATGATTTAAATAAAATAGATTATAAAATTTAACAAAATTTCAAAAACATGTCTAATTTTTATGGGATGATTTTATTTCTACTAGTATACACTTCATAGTTGATTTAAATAAGTTTTGGACTTTTGGAAAATGAAAATCATTATATAATAAAATAATATTTTCAAAATTTCCTAAAGAGCCCCTCATCCACCTTATAAAAAGCCATCACCTCTAACCCATTACTCAAACCTCTAAAGCCCTTTGGCTCATCCAACCTTTTCTCAATTAATGTCCCTATATCCCTCTATTCTTCTTAGAATCCTTACCCTAGGCATAAGGCAATTCAAGTAAACCTTCTGTTTCAAACCAATGGGAGATACCCGATTTAAATGTAACATCTTCTCTTAATTTCTTTTATTTTATTTTACTTATCCAAACCCCTAAACTCATTTTATTATTTTATTTTATAAAAAAATTATCCTAAATATAATAGTTTTTTTTATTATAATTATTCTATCTAAACTTCCACACACCTTAATCTAATGGATACAAACATACTGCTTTTGTGGATGGTGAACTAATGCCTCACGAAACGATGATTGTTCAAATATCTCTAACCGCCTCTTATGGTGGCCATTATGATGAAACTATATTTATATATGATATATATGATATTTATGTTTTCTATATGATTCTTCATTTATCATTTATATCATACCTTTACTGTTTCCATAATGGGTAAATATGATAATTTCATTCAAGAAAGTGCAGACTACAACCCCCTCAAAGTGATATGACTCGTTCATGCCATATGTGGGATGTATAAAAGATGGTGTTAATGAAATTATGTAACATATATAAAATATTATATTATAGTATAATTATAATATACCTATGTATCATTCTATTTTCATTCCATTAAAATATGAAATAGAAATGAAAGTAGCGTTCATACGTACGTACATCTTACCGTCTCCATGAACAGTGAATTTCATTTATTATATACAAATGGTGTGTAATGTTATAAATAAATGTACATACTAGACATATATGACATATATGATATCTAAATCATGAATATAATTCTGAAGATAATGGAATTTTTACCACATGGATAACTTGTAATTAAAAGAAGTTCATTTTTGACTCTAGTACCAAATATCAAAAAAATGACTGTTATTAACTTAAATTATTATATAATGGTAATAAGTGATATAAAATAAATAAAAACCTGAAAATGGTTCTTAAGTAAGTATAAATTAACTTTATTTTATTAATCATGAGATTAAATAATGAACGGGTCAAGTGAGACACGAGGTAAGGGACTTCGTCTCAATAACCTTTCATTGAGGGAGATTTTGATTTATACACGAATTTCTTTTATAAGGTGTATAACCCATTTTAAATTTCATTTCATTCAAATGGAATCATTTTCTATTTATCATTTTACTAAAAGACAAAGGGAATGTTTATTTTTAACATACGTGGTGACAACGACCTTTCCGCCGCCGCAAGAATTATTGGATATTTGGCTTCCCTAACATACTGTAATGTTTTTAAATGGAAAATAAATACCATATACTATTTTTCTGTATTTAGGTATTAAAAATGGTTTTGAGAATTGATCTATTATGCCAATATATTGAAATGTTATATTGTGACTGGAATGTGGGAATGCTATCTTTCTTTAATGCTTGTTCATGTGTTATGATTATGTTATGGTTCTTGGGAATTGTTTACACATACGGGTGGTTCCGTGATTAAACTATGTAGGATGAGCCTAATATATCTCTCCAATGAATTGGGTAACGTGATGAAGGTAAACATTAATATTTCTCCTAAGAGATTTAGAGAATATACTATGATAGGTATTCCAAATGTAACTCCCTACGTAACTGTGAATGCTACAATGTATGTTTCATATGGATGTTACAAGTTACCTTTATGATTTATGATTTCTATGTTTTATTCATAAATATTATGATTTCATGAGGTATGTTAAAGAGATTATGCTTTGTATGTATTGATTAACTAATTTTCTATTTCTTTATTTTATAACCCTCACTGAGATTTTTTTGCTCATCCCAAGTTTTGAAAAGTTATTCAGAGGACATAAAGACGAATAGGGTCAAGAATGGGATCAAGGAAAAGTCATGTTATCTAAAACATGGAACTATACATGAATATTTTCTTCAAGAGTTTTTATTTTATGAAAAAAATGGAAACTGATTAGAAGTGTCTACTTTATAATTTTTGAGATGTAATGTAATAGTTATGGCCTAATTCTCTAAAAATATAAACCTGAAAAGATCCTTAATGTGAGTTATTAACTTAATTCAATATTATGTAGCGTTTAAGGCCTGGGACTTATATTAAGTAAACAATGGAATATTATTGAGAGATGGATCATAAGATTTTATTAAAGGAAGCATAAACAAAAACAATCTCGGAAAGTAATGAGATTGTCTCAATAAAAACATATAACTTTGTATTTTTAGAACATACTCTTCATGTAAGGAAATAAAATTTATTGAAGCATATAATATCATGAAATTATTTATATTCATGATATGGAATGTAAAATTTAAGTATATTCACCTCAAAAAAGATTTTTTTTGCATAACAAAATATTAGTCTCAATGAAGGCAAAATGAGACTATTTTTTTACCGATTTGGTAACTTTTAAAACTTAAACACCATGAAAGAAAGATCCTAAAATTGGAATTATAATACCCATAAATTTAAGTAAAATATACAATAATATAATCACAAGTATTACATACACCACACAAAAGGAAAGAGTGACAAACACGGCTTGTATCTCAAATAAATTGAAAGTGAGATGAAATCCCCTTACCTTGTGTCTTGACTCTCTCGGTACACATGCAAGATTCATGTATAATAAATATATGTTTATTATACATATTTTACATAAGAATATTCTTATATATATTACCATATATGGTTTGATTATAAACATATATTACCCTCTTGTTAATGAACCTACATTATGGTTTCATTTCGTGTAATATTATCTATGTTCTCTGCATGTGTCTTAATTTGTTATATCGATGATACATATACATATATCATGATTCCATAATGTATAAAATGATATATATCAGGTATATCTAGTAAAAATATATTATTATAATCGATATCATAATGACGTACGTAATGGAATACACCATGCATGGAGAAGGTAAGCCGTACGTACATATGAACACTGTTTTCCTTTTTTATTACCGAATTGAATGAATCTATTTAAATGAAATATGTATATATATTTGTATAGATTTTTATATATAATTATTAAATTATCATTAATATATCATATATATCATATAATTTCATTAAACCCATCCTTAATACATTCTTTGTGGTGTGTGAACGAATGACATCGCTTTGAGGGGGTGGTGGTCCACACTTACTCAAACGAGATATCGTATTAGCCCCAAATGGAAGGTAAAAATATTTTTTTTGTAAAATTAATAAATATTATTAAAAGCATAATAAGTATAATATATAACATATATAAATAGTTTTTTTATCATAATGGCTACCATGATTGGTGGTAACAGAGAAATGAACAATCATCGTTTTGTGAGTTAGTAGTTAACCGTAAAACATACATTATATTGAGGTGTGTGTAAGTGTAGGATAGAAAAATATCATAATAAAATACTAGAGTATTTATGATTCTATTTTTTCACACATGAATTTAATAAAGGGAGTAGAAGGGGTGGAGAAGGAAAATAATGGTAAGGAGTCTGAGAGAAGGCGTTACCTTGTAATCAGGTAACTGCTTTTGGTTTGTTCCAAATGTATTCCTTGAGATGGTTTCTGTATAAAAAAAGTCTTCATGGTTTAAGGGATGATTTTTTAGTGTCTAAATGGGCATATCATAGACTAAATTAAATTTTTTTATAGGTGTGAGGAAGGGTTAGAGTGCGTTCCTTTTTATTGTGGAGGTGGAGTTACACTTTTGTAAATACCAAAAGGTATTCAATAACAGGTGGTTGATCTTACATAATGTTCCTCCAAAATGTGAAACTAATGGATTAAAGGATATGTATGGTTGATAAAAACCACATAAACATAAAAATATGTACATTTTAATTATTTGGTTTCTTGACTTCTAAGATTTCCCAATATTATCATTTTTGGTTTTTATTAAAGTATTTAGTTTTTTAAATTAATTAATTTAACCATTAAGAATAAATTAAAGATATATTTATTTTAAAATATATAGATTCTGAATTATTAAATTTATATCTTATTCATAAAATTAAATTCCCATTTTTTTGTAAATTAATTTTAAAATAATCGTATGTGACACGCTAAAATGCTGCTTGAACTCAGACCGTCTTAACAACATATTTATATAACATGGGTCAATATATTAAGTATAAAAGTTTGATTATTACATTATATAATGAATTTAATATATTTTAACACATAAAAGTAACTTTCATAATATAGTATTTTTAACATTTTTAAATCATTTTATAAAATTCATTTATATTAAAATAACAATATTGTCAATTTTGACATTATTTATTTAATGTTAATCGTAAAATATAATTCATGCATTGGAATTAAAATATATTATGTTTGATGGTGTGTACCATGATATATTAATATTAATAAATAAATAAATACAATAATTCAATCAATTGACTTAACTTTTAATATTTACAACATTATTTATTTTAGTTAATTATTAACTAAATCATCATTAAATTGATGTTTCTTATGAATTTTATGTACCTAAAACATATGTAAAAATTATTGATAATTTATTATGATAAAAATATAAAATACACCATTAAAAATAATATATATATATATATATATATATTATTTCACGTATCTCAATGTTTTATATATGTCAAAGGTAAGGAAAGTTCACTTTTTGTCTTTTTTATAACCTTTTTTATAGGGAACATCCATTTAATAATATCCAAAAAAACTTATATTTCTAACGAAGTGGTGAAATAATAATTTTTTTCAATAAATGGATTTTGGACAGGTTTCCAAGTCATTTTTTCCTTAATATCAAGGTTTAGTCCTTTATTAAGCTTAATCGTACCATAATCATAGTAATTAATTTTAATCACTTTCACTAATCATTTTGGACAAAAAAATTAAGTTAATATTATTAGAACACAAATAACATACGAATTAGATTCTTTGTATTCAGATTTTAAAAATTCAAATTATATAAGCCGAAAAATTAATATTAACACTAATCCTGCAGATAGGGCCAAATAATAGGTTTTTATAGTAGAAAAATAGTCAAATGTTTATTTTTTTTTATATTAAATTTCTAAGAGGAATTGATTATAATGAATTAAATTATTTTAATAGATGTAATATTTATCTAATTTGACCTGAAATCATATTTATAATATCATTTATCATTTATAAATATTTATACAAAAGGAACATTTTAACTAAAAAGCAGTATTTTTACCTATTCATCAAAAATTAATGTTTCTCTGAAAAATCCGAAAAATTAACCCTAGATAAATTTAGATGTACTAAATTCCAAATTTATGTTTATTTTATCAATTTAAATTTATAAATTTGTCTGAAATTAAATTTAATTTTAAAGGTGTTTCCTTCAAGAAAACAATATTTTTAACATAAAAACTTTATGAAAATTCATATCATTCATTGTGAATATGTTTTATTTATATAAAAAAATTAAAACAAATATTTGAAAATACATTTTTACTGTTACTATTACTATGTTTACTGGTTAGGTTATAATTATCTAATTTAATTAATTAATTATATATATGTGTATGTGTGTGTGTGTATTTCATAGAAACTCTGTGTTGCATGCATTGTACACCAACTCAGTATTGATTGTAGTTCTAGAAATGTTGGTATAACATATAGTGCAAGCCAAGTTTGTATTTCATGTGAATGGAATTTTAGACATAGTGTTTTAATATATATATATATATATATATATATATTTAATGAACTATTTATAAGGTCATGTGAAATAAAAAATATTTAAAAGATAAATTAATTTGAGAAAAACAAATTATTCTCAAAATCTCTAGGTGTTACAGTCAAAATAATCAGAACGTGTTTTCTACTTTTTGAGCGTTTCACATGTGTTTTGAACTAAAATTCCATTTTAAACTCAAAACTCATAGTTTGAGTCATAGAAAGAACACCATGTATCAGTTTGAGGTGATGTTGATTCCTACATGTCAAAAAATATGTACGGATCAGTTTCGTAAAACCTAAAAACAGTAATAATGTTTTTTTTTGAGTATGTAATGTCTGTTTTGAACTAAAATGTCAATTATAAATAAAAAGACACACTTTTATTCATAATAGTCTCACGGTGTGTCAACATGAAATATGGTTACTTCCTATAACCTAAAAATGACATAAGGATAATTTTCCTAAAGTATAAAAATAATTATAATATGTTTTCTCTGTTTTAGGTATGTCATGTGCCTTTTTTACTAAAAATCCATTTTAAACTAAAAACATGAACATTGATTCATAACAGTCATATCATGTGTTGGTTTGAAGTGATAATGATTCTTAAACATAAAAAATTAGTAATCAATAATTTTACAAAATTATCAAGACAATTTTATTGTGTTTTCTTTGTTTTTAGTGAGTGAAACATATTTTAATGAAAAATTTCAATTTTAAACTAATAACAAACACATTGAGTGATATCAGGAACATCGTATTTCAAATTGCAGTGCAGTTGATTCCTAAATGTCAAAATAACTTAAGGATAATTTTCCTAATGTATAAAAATATTATAATTCAGTTTAATTGGTTTTGTGTATGTGATTTTTGTTTTGAATTAAAATGTTAATTTTAAATAAAAAGACACACTTGGAGGCATACTTGTCACACTGTGTGTCATATTGTTATGGCGTTGATTCATGCACATCAAAAATTACCTAAGGATAATTTTCTTAAGGAATCTAAAAAATATTAATGTCATTTATTAGTTTTGAGTATGTCACTTATATTTTTTACTAAAATGTAAATTTAAACTAATAATACACACGCTGAGTCATATATATCACATCATCTGTTAGTTTTATGTGAGACTGATTCCTACACGTCAAAAATAAGTTATGAATAATTTTCTTAAAGTATCAAGACAATCTGAGCATGTTTTATTATTTTTCAGTGAGTGACATAGGAGTTGAACTAAAATGTCTACTTGAAACTAATAACATACACTTTGAGTCATACTGGGCATACCTTGTATAATATTGAGGTGTTGTTAATTCCTAAATATCATAAATTATTTATAGATCTTTTTTATAAAGTATCAAAATAATATGAATGTGTTTTCTTCATTTTGAATACATGATGTATATTTTGAACTAAAATTTTAACTTTAAATAAAATTGTACTTTGAGTCAGACTATTCACGTCATGCATCGTATTGATGAGAGGTTGATTCCTAAAAATAACAAATGAAATTAGTATCTTTTTAATATTGCATCAAAACAATATAAATTAATCTTATTAGATTTCATTATGTCATGTTTCTTTTTTATTAAACTATTATTTAAAATTGAAAATGTGAAAATTGAGTCATATCAATAACATCATTTTTCAGTTTTATATGAAACTGATTCCTATACATAAAAAATGATTTATGAATCATTGTCCTATGGTATCAAGATAATCTGAGATAATTTTATTATTTTTCAGTGAGTGAAAAATGTTTTAAACTAAAATGTCAATTTTAAACTTATAACATACACATTGAGTCACATTAGGCACACCATTTGCTAGATTGAGGTGTGGGTAATTTCAACTCCTCAAAATTGATTTATGGATACTTTTCCTAAATTATTTAAAAATATGATTGATTTTTCACAATTTTTAGTATATGACCCATGTTTTGAACTAAAATTTCAATTTAAAAAAACACACTTTGAACCATACTAGTCACTTTGTGCATTAGATTTATGTGTAGTTGATTCTTACATATCAAAAATGACATAAGTATAGTTTTCATAAAGTATCAACAAAAAATTCAAATGAATTTTCTCATTTTTGATTATTTCATGTTTCTTGTTTAAAAAAATGACAATTTAAACAAGAAACACACACTTTGAGTCATATTGGTGACACCGTGTGTCAATTTGACATGATATTGATTCTTACACATCACAAATGACTTATAAATAATTATCCTAAAGTTTGAAGACAATATAAGAGTGTTTTATTGGTGTTCAAGGAGTGATAAATGTTTTGAAAAAATGTCATTTTTAAACTTATAACACATTTTTTGAGTCACTCTTGGCACACTTTACATTAGATTGAGTTGTGGCTGGTTCCTACATATCACAATTGACATATAGATTGTTTTTATAAAGTATTTCAAAAATATGAATGATATTTCTCGGGTTTGAGTATGTGACTTGTGTTTTGAAATAAAATGTAAATATTAAATAAAAACACACATTGAGTTATACCAATCACACTGTGTAGTGGATTGACATGCAGTTGATTTTTACACATCAAAAATTACTTATGGATATTTTTCATAATGTACTAAAAAACTGGAATACATTTTCTAAATTTTTTGTATGTCACATATCGTTTTTAAAATAATTTCAATTCAAACAAAAAAACATGAACTTTGAGTTGTACTGGTCACATTGTGTTTCGGTTTGACACGATACTAATTCCAACTTGTCAGAAATGTCTTATGAATCATTTCATTAATGTATCTAGACAATCCAAGTGTTTTTTTAGTTTTTAGTGAGTGACACTTTTCTTGAACTAAAATGTAAATATTAAACTAATGATATATTCTTTGATTCATACCTAGAACATCGTTTATCATATTGAGGAATGAATGATTCTTAAACATCCAAAATGTCTTATGGATTTTTTACTAAAGTATCAGAACATTATTTATGTTTTTACTTTTTTTGATTTTGTGATATTTTTTTGAACTAAAATTTCATTTTTAAATTGAAAACACACACTTTGAGTCATATTATAAATAACATGTATTAGATTATGTTGTGGTTCATTCCATCACATCACAAATTACTTATGGATCACTATCCTAATGTATTAAAACAATCTGAATGTATTTTCTTAATTTTCATTATGTGATGTGTGTTTTGAACTGAAATATAAATTATAATATAAAAACATACACTTGAAGTCATATTGAGAACACTGTGTATTGTATTGAGGTGAGACTGAATGAGGTGTGGCTTATCCCTATACTATTCAAGAAAATGTTTACTATGTGTCTTTAAGGAAGTTTTAATTTTAAATTCAACTGTTGAAAAAATCATTGGTAAATGAATTCTTGGGATTCACCTCACATTTCAAGTAGCATATGATTTCCTCTTCCATAGGAAAGGAACATGTTCACACTTTTTTGATTTTTTAGATATTTGAAATAGAAGTATGACTTTACAAAAAATATTTGAATAAAAATAAATAAGTATCAGATAAAAATGAAATGGAAATTAACATAAAAATAATAGAAAAAATAATGAGAAATTTAACTAAATAACTAGTTGGAATTATTCTTTTCATGATGTATTTATACATTCTGGACCCATTTCCCTAAAACTATTATATTAGTTGCAACCATAATATCCAATACCTCATGAGCATGAGTAGATTCTCTCTTGTTACATGATTTTTCATATCGGGAACACCGTGTATTTGATTTAGGTGTGGCTAATTCTTATATGTCCAAAATTACTTATGAATCATTTTTCTAAAGGTTAAAAAAATATGAATGTGTATTCTAGATTTTGAGTACATAATATTTTTATTGAACTAAAACATAAAATTTAAATGAAAAAAATAAATAATAGACATACTAGGAATACCTTGTATCATATTGAGTTGTGGTTGATTCCTAAATATCACACCATGTCTTTTTATTATTTAATACATTCAACATTGGGGGTTATGTAACAATATTATTATTGGATATCCTGAAATGTCTAATACATTGTAGAATAAAAAAGAAAAGTGCATCATCATGAGGTCATAACCCTAGTTGAATTCATCATATATATAAAAATTAACAAAATTTGTATCATATAAAAAAATAAGGATGTTAGATAAAATGATGATAAAATTCACCTAATAAGTTTTAGGGATTCACCTATTCATGATTTTTGTATAAAATATAACACCAGGCTTTCCACCCATTCATTTCTATAAAATTCTATGTCCTCTTTTAAATATGAGGAATGATGACAGTTTTGGTAGTACTGAAAAAATTTAAATTATCAAATGATTATTAAATATTTAAAATTAAATTGTAATTATCATAAAAATGACACTTTGGGGATGGTATTTTGTTGATGTAATATGATATCATTCACAGATTTTGAAAAATAATAACCATATTATTTGCATTTGATTATTCCCTGATCTGAATAAACATTTAGAAAAATAAGTAATATGTTCTGATATATTGTTTTATAGTCGAATGTTATTATATAGACCCTAATACTTATCAATTTGAAGAAGTTGATAGGATCATTTTCATGGATTTTTTCATGCCATGATTTTATTTTATTTAATCACCTCTCTATCATAAAATAATTTTCATTAAAATATAATATAAAATTTATAACATGAAGGTTTTTAAAAAATATTTCTTGTAGCATATTAAAAATTGATAAATGTTATCATGTGTGTTCCTTTGGTTGGGTATCCATGTATTGAGTCCAGAAAACAAATCTTTGGAGTATCCAAATTGATTGCAATGAGTATCCTATGATTCCTAAAAAAGGAATATGTAATAAAAAGAATGAAAGTATATTTTATTTGATTAAATTATATATTTTTACACCAATATCATGTGTATTTAGAAGAGTATGTCATCTGTATGTTTTATTTTAAACATTATGGCTAGTGTTTTTACTATTACAACTTTTTGATTTGGTTCTAATGAGAATAGTTTTTTAGAAGTTATGTGAGGAATAATGTGTCTAAATTTCTATTCACAATTTTTTCACTTCCAATAGTACTGATACATACTCTTAAAAAAAATATGAACAACATTTATTCACAATTAACATAGAATATTAGCTATTTGAAAAAAAAATCATGAAAATGTAACTCAAATATACATTTACAACTGATACTCCTAGTCATTCATTCATGAGGAATTAATTTACATTATCAAGACCAATATAGTCTGTAATGGAATTTCAATACATCTTTTCTAAAAAATATAATATTGGTGTATCCCTAATTTCTAATGTTGTATCGACATGAACCTTTTATGTCAGTAAATTTAGATGTTGAATGGGTGGGGAAAAGGTTCATTGTGATGATCTTTTTGATTGCTTTGTTAATCCTTTAGATTTTTTGTTTTGAACGTCAATTTCACCAAATTACCTTTGTCCACATCCAATAACATTAATCAGCTCATACCTTATTTCATAAAATATTAATTTTTTTTCTTAAAAATAAATTTTCAGAGGAATAACTACTTTTTGAAATGTATTTTTACATGATACTATGACCATTGTAACGTCCCGGTTCCAGAAGTTACCCAGAGGTGCCCCGTACCCGATTGTTCACATGGCCTCATGCACATTTCCTCAAATTCTAGAGGCTTCCGACTATCAGCGAGGGCTTTGGGTGTGACAGTGGGGAAACTATGCCCTCATTGGCAGTGTAACACAACAGAAGTAAAACAAATAGTAATACCAGAAGTAGTAAAACATGAAATAAGTGAACAACAGAAGTAATAAACAACTAGAGCCCATATATATAAATGATGTATGATAAATATGTCGAGGAAAGTATCCAAACACATCACAATGATGAAATATATTACAAAACCAAAGTACGAAAGAAAAAAATAAACAACACCACAGCATCGCAAGCCTCAGCTTGGTCCCATGCTCTCCAACTCTAAAGTAGTCAAGTACTTGAAGTAGAAGGGTCCATTCCATTATCTATACCTGTAACAATATAATCTATTTGGGCCCAAAAGCATGACCCAAATAGGGTGTGAGACTAAATCTCAGTAGGTATCCACCAAGAGATATGTGCCTAACAGTCAATGAATATATATGGCAGGCAATAAGCAAAAGAAGCAATAAGTAATGAAGTACTCAAGAGTAAACATTCCTACAGTTTCAAAGAATTCAAACACCACATATCAAGTAAGGAGATAATCGCAAACAGGTAACCCTCTGGGATGTTCTTACATCCTATTCCCCTCTGGTCCTACCTAGAAAACACAAGCAACCCTCTAGGAAGTACACACAGTCTAACCCCTCAGGATCAGCTTTAGCACAGACTCTCTGAGGAAGCACTCACCGTCAATTCCCCCTATAGTCTTGTATCAGTAACTAAAAGGTGCTCTGGGGAAGCACTTACATCTCATTCCCCCTGTGTCCCATGTCGAGGAACTAAAAACTCTCTGAGCATGCACTTACATCAATTCCCCCTATGGTCTTGTATCGTAATAGTAAAAACTGACCCTTTGGAGAAGCCCTCACATCCATTCTCCCTATGGTCTACTACACCAGGTTCTCATGACCCTGTGTAAGTCAATAGAGAACAAAAAAACATGGAATCCAAAGTAAACCTCAAGAACTACTTGTCTACACAAACTACAACATAACAACATGTTATATGAAACACTCCATCCTAAAAATACTGGGTATGGAAACAAAGCAGTAGCCTAACAGGCAAAACTAGACAAAATGTTCAAAATAAGAAAACATGAGAAAAAACCTCCATAGCATGGAAAAATAAACCCTATTCACAACATATAACCTCCATCCAATCGACCATGGCATAATAGTCAAAATTAAGGCTAAAAACACAAACACGCAATACCCTATTCAAGGGTATTGGGTACTTTTTCACAAATAACTCAAAGACTAACTACGAAAAGGCACAAACCATCTACCTTGGTTCTGTAGGATTGTTATATGTGAAACTAAATCCTAGAATCACCCTAGAATGTCGATGATCTATAAAAATGTCTAAAAATATCAACCCATGATATCTCATGAGAGAGAAGGAATCAGAAGAATGTGCTCAAGAAAAAGAGAGAACTCACCGATGCGATTACAACGCAACTGAAAAAGTTCAATTCAAAGAACGGATTCTCGATCGGGGGATCGACGAAGATCCGCGCCATACAAATGCTCTTGGATGAACTAGGTTGAGAAGAGATGTGTTCTGTCTGTCAGATGCGATCCCAGTACATTTAATGAAAAAAATAAATTACATGGCGTGTACTTTTGAAGTAAATGTCGTGTACTCACCTTATTCGGCCCCCGCATAAGGTGGTCTCCAGTTCACCACACACGGTTGTGTGCTTGGCCATTACATGGCCATCACATGACTACGTGCAGCAAAAGAGTACACGATGTGTACATATAAATATGTGATGTGTACTTCAAAAATTTCTAGAAGCTCCTATTTTCCTCAAAAACAATAGAAAAGGGAAAACATACCTGAAAAGAAGATTCAGGTTCCTACAAACTTCCCCCCTTAAAGAAATTCATTCCTGAATTTCTCTAGCGAGGTAGTGTGGAGGAAGAAACCTTGAACAAGTCTGGACACTACGATCGTACATTGGCCTCCCTCTCCCAAGTCTCGTCCTATACTTTCCCGCGCTGCTATAGCACTTGTACTAGAGGAACAGATCAGTCACGAAGAACCATCGCACTTAGATCAACAATCCAGACAGGATGCTCCTCGAACAAGGCTTCCACCTCTAACTCAAACTACTTAGGTTGAAAAACATGAGACATGTCTAAGAAGTATTGTTAAATCTGAGAAACGTGGAAGAAGCCATGCATAGCCCGATACCTCTGAGGTAACTACAATTGATAGGAAACCGGACCAACTCTCTCCAACACCTCAAATGGCCTGATGTACCTCGGTGAATGCTTACCTTGCCTCCTAATCCTCCTATTCCCCAACCTCAGTATGACATGAAAGAAAACCTAATCTCTGACCTCAAACTCCAGAGGTCGTCTCTGAAGATCAGCATAAGACTTCTATTGAGACTGTGCAATATCCATCCTCTTCCAAATCAACTTTATCTACTCTGTGGTCTCCTAGACAAGATAAGATCCTAGAATAATAGTCTCTCTTGCCTCCAGCCAATATATGGGTGATCGGCATGGCCTACCGTACAAAGCCTCATAAGGTGCCATCTGAATAGTTGTTTGAAAACTATTATTGTAGGAAAACTCCACAAGAGGTATGTGCTTCTCCCAAGAACCTGCAAAATCTAGGATGCATGCTTGAAGCATGTCCTCAAGAACCTGAATCATATGCTCGGACTTGCCATCTTTATGGGGATGGTAAGATGTACTCAAAGGTAATTTTGTACCCAAAGCCTTCTATAAACCCTGCCAGTCCCGAGAACTAAAACATGTGTCCCTGTCTGAGACAATGGAGTGTGGAACTCCATGTAAATGTACAATCTCTCGGATGTACAACTATCCTAGCTCCTCAAAACTGATGGTCTCCTTGATCTGCAAGAAGTGAGAAACCTTCATGAGTCTTCCAATGACAACCCATATTGTATCGTACCCTCGAGGTTAACTCTATAAACTTGTCACAAAAACCATCTCGACATTATTCCACTTCCACTCGGGAATGGGTAACTACTGGAAAATCCCTGATGGTCACTGATGCTCCGCCTTCACTTGCTGACAGGTGGAAGACCTCATGAGAAAATTAGAAACATATCTCTTCATACCTAGCCACCAATACTGCAGGTGTAGTTCATGATACATCTTGGTGACACCAGGATGACCTACCGAAAATGAGGAGTGAAAGTCCTATATCAGCTCCTCGTGTATGTCTGCTGACACCCATACATGCCCATGGAACCGTAAGATCTCATCCTTGACTATGGTCTATTCAGGAATAGGATCCTCCCCTGATATGCTTTCCCATAGGACTAGGCCTTCTGAATCTGATAGTTTCCTCATTAACACTCGATCAAGTAGAGTAGAGGTAACAACTACAGAAGAAAATAACATTTTGCCCTATCTGTCATGTACCTTCAAATGCATCTCAGAGAACTGAGCCATAAGTTGCCACTCACTTCTGGCCTTCTTAACTGCTTGTACCTGAGTGCTCATTCTCAATGCATCAGCCATTGTGTTTCCTTTTCCAGGAATATAGGAAAGCTCAAGATCAAAGTACTGAAGGTACTCAACCCACCTTCACTGTCTCAAATTCAGATCATGCTAAGTGAAGATATACTTGAGACTCTTGTGGTCAGTGAAATCCACAAAATGATCTCCCAGAAGATAGTGTCTCCAATAGTGTAAATCATGAACTACTGAAGCCAAATTGATATCATCCATCAGGTAATTCCTCTCATTTGGCATCAACTATCGAGACCCGTACATGATGACTCCTTCTCCCTACATAAGAACCGCTCCTAGACCGATACCTAAAGAATCACAGTAAACAATGTAGCTCTTTCTTGGATCTAAAAAAAATAGTATCACTACTGAAGTCAACCTCTCTTTAAGCTCCTGAAAGGATGGCTCACAAGAATCTGACCATAATAACATTGCACCCTTCTTAGTCAGGCCCGTCAGTAGCGCTGCTAAGTGTGAAAAGTTCTGTATGAAACATATTTAGTATCCATCCAGCCCTATAAAACTTTGTACCTCAATACGTTCTTTGTCTTCTCCCAGGAAACTATTACCCTCACATTCTCTGGGTCTACTGATACTCCTATCTCCACGATAACATGACCTAAGAAGTGAAATTGGTCCTTCCAAAAGTGGGATTTTTAGAGCTTAGCATATAACTGATTCCCTCTTAGTGTACTTAGAACGATATCAAAAGGGTTAGCATGGTCATGTCGAGTGTGAGAGTACACCAAGATATCGTCCATGAGGACTACCATGAAAGAATCCAAGTATGGATGGAACACTCGGTTCATCAGTTCCATGAAAACTGCAGGCACATTCGTGAGACCGAACGGCATAACCACATACTCCTATAGACCATACCTACTTTGAAAGGAGATAAGGGGTATATTAGATGGTCTAACGTGCAACTGATGGTAACCAAATATCAAATCAATATTTGAGAATGCACAGGCTCCTCGAAGTTGATCAAATAGATCATCAATCCTTAACAAGGGATATCAGTTCCTGACCGTAATCTGGTTCAGCTTCCGATAATCCACACAAAGTCTGAGGGTACCCTCTGCTTTCTTCGCAAACAGGATAGGCGAACCCCAAGGAGAAGTATTGGGTTGGATAAAACCCTTTGCCTGCAACTCCTCCATCTTCTTCTTGAGCTCTTTCAACTCTAGTGTAGCCATCCTATAAGGAAGAATGGACACCAGTGCTGCTCCTGGCACATGATCAATAGAAAAGTACACCTCTCGCTTCGGAAGAAAACCTGAAAAGTCCTCTGGAAAGACGTACCTAAAATGATCCACCAATAGAGGAAAGTCCTTCTATGATGTCCCCTATACATCTAGATATATACTAGAAATTTGGGTTTTAAATCCTCTCAACCCATGATGCTCGGGTCCTGTTCTGATCGCCTGAACATCCCATTCGCCCTTATGAAGAAACAATCCGCCCTTTGGTGATGTGAAACTCACCCTAAGATGATAACAATCAATAAATTATTGAAAGGGAACTAACCAGTCCATTATGAGAATGAATTTATAGACTGTAATCTTTAAGAAATAGAGGTCCCAAAATAAGTGACACCCAAGTACCTCAAGAGGGAACTTCTTGAATTGATGTACACCATCTGTTCTATCCCCCAACAGAGTGTCTAACGTCATGATATTAGGAGAATAAGAGATATAGAGCTCAAGGATATCAATAACAGCAACTGATATAAAGATATGGAAGTCCCTATATCAAAAAGCATTGAAACTAAAACTTAGGCAACTAGGATCGGACCTCGAACTGTAGAGGGTTCGGGATCCTGCTCCTACTAGGTCTGCTACACTATAATAGTTTTTCCTACACCACAGCCTTGTGACCCTGCCTGACCACTCTGAGTTGATCCACCCTGTTGTCGCAGAAAGCCTAGTGACTGACTACCACAGCCACGACCTCCACCTCGGCCTGAACAGTTGGAAGAACTCCAGTTCCTAGACTGATGAGAAACTGGTGGTGTTGCTCCTGTATGAGGAGTCATAGAAGAACCCCTGTCACCAGTTGATGGTGAGAAGATCTATCAGAAGTGCCAAAGGTGACCCATCTTGCTGTAAGATCTACACTCCACTAGGTCTCTCGGGCTATGTGGCCTCGTATACCTGCTCTTCCCTCACTAGAAACACACCACCTGGTTACTATAAGAAGTGTCTCACCTCCTTGGATCACTACATGAGGACCCCCTATGGTGCTTCCTGCTTTCAGTAGGAGGGATACTAACTCTGGATGTCGAACCTACATAGCTCACAACTCTAGAATCCCTCAAATTGCGCTCTGTGATCAGTGCCCGATTGACTATAGAAGTGATAGAATTCAACCTGAATATGTTCACCTACGATCGGATTTCATGCCTTATACCATCCTCAAACTTCCTTGCTAGGAATAACTCATCACCTCCTGGAATAGGCATTAAGTGATGAAGCTCAGTGAAGCGAGAAGAATACTCCATAATGGAAAGAGTACCATGCTCCAGACTCATGAACTCTCAGGATCGATCGGCTATCAAGATTTCTGGATAGAAGAAATCATAGAAGGCATGATGAAACTCACCCCAGGACATAACCTACTGGCGACCCACCTGTGATATCCCATCCAACCATCTCTTGGAGGAGTCTCGAAGCATGTACGTAGCGAGCTTGACCCTCCTCTCTGGAGGCATCTCCAGATGCTCGAAGACAGAAAGCATGGATTCTAACCATGACTCTATAGTCTGAGGTCCTCCTTCCCCGGTGAAAGTGGGAGGAATCTACTGCTAAAAGACCCGCGTTAACTCTACCATGGATGGGGCAGGAAGCGGTACTCCAAAAAAGGTCTGAAAGAACCTCATAAATCCCTCTCAGAATTGTGCATCAGCACCTGTGTTCGAAATGACGGTTGGTGCCAAGACTGGCACAACTAGAGGATCTACTAGAAGTCATTGATCAACCATGTCTGGTGTCTGATTGTTGCCCTGTAACTGGCATATAACCAGAGGACGTCTCGGTGGAATGACTCTGCAAGGTCAAGTGCACACCTTAGATCAATATTAATAGGGACTGAAACATAGAAGTGTGAGAAGGGAACAAGAGAAATAAAGCATTAAAGTTTTTCCAAAACATGGATACACGGTGTGTATAATGACTACACAATGTGTTCCCTTAATCCTTCATATGGGTGTGTACTTTTTCTAACCCAGGTCATGTAACACCTCATACACACGATGTGTTGTCCTAAAACATGGTGTGTACTTGAATCCTCTTTCCCTACCCAAGTTCTTCTAAAAGGTTAAGACACATGGTTCTCCTAGAATGAGCCTACACAGCGTGTTACTGCCAGAAACAACATGTACTAGAAGAACTTCACCAACCCGTGTTGTTAGTCACACGGTCGGTTACACGACTCACTCTACACGACATGTTTGTGCCAGACACGGCGTGTAATAGAAAGGTTTCATAGACCCGTGTTGTTTGCTACACGGCTGGATTCCTGGTCTACACTATATGGTGTTTTCAAACATAACACGACATGTATAACTTAAGCTTTCATTCATCTGTTTCGTTATTCACATGGGTGGACACAAGGTCTACACAACACGATGTGTAAAATCGGTACACGACATGTTCCCCCAAAGATTTCTCAACCCCGTGTCTCTACCCACATAGTAAGTCACACGGTTAGAGACTACACGGAATGTACATAAAGTACACGGCGTGTAGGCAATAAAAATAGTTCCTTCCCAAATAGAAGGACACATGGCGTGTATTAATCATTACACGCAGTGTATTCTGGATTCTTATAGATTGTATGCCTCAGAAACTACTTCGGATCCCAGAAATACACTGAAATGAACATTAATGTGCCAATTTCCAATCCGTGAGGGCCTATACTTCCTTTGAATCAAATTTTTTCATCTCATACATGTAATAAACAAGGATAACAATGCAATGATCCACCAATTTCATGTTCATGAGGGCCCATAACACATCAAGAACCAATGTTTCACGTTCATTCAAACAAAAACATAAAAAATTCAATACCCTATCAAAAGTAGGTATTCTATCAAGGAATATTTCACAACAACATGCATATATAGAACATAATCTATCACAACAACATTCAATTAATAATTCACCCGAAATGGCACGGAAAGAATGAATGACATGTGATTTTTAATAAGTGCATATAAAATGAATGAGATGGATTAACCTCATCTCATCAAGTTTCAATAGAAATAGAACCTCAATAATATCAATAATAATAGCACAAAACATTTGAAACACCCAAATGGTGAAATCAAATCAACTGTAATAATTGGAAAACCCAAAAAATTTCAATAATGAGGTAAATTGTCTTTTCCCTATACACGAGTTAGCTACTCCCGGGCACAACTTATTACAAGGTACCTATTTCTTCCTATACTTGTCTATTGGCTCTAAATTGTAAATCAAGAATAAAATAATCCCTTTGATACCACTTTGTAATGTCCCGATTTCGAAAGCCACCTAGAGGTGCCCGTACCCGATTGGTCACATGGCCTCAAGTGCATTTCCCCAAACGCCAGAGGCTGCTGACTAGAATTGATGGCCTTGGGTGTGATAGTGGGAAAACTATGCTCCTCATTGGTAGAGTAACACATCAAAAGTAAAACAAATAGTAATAGCGGAAGTATTAAAACATGCAATAAGTGAACAATGAAAGTAATAAACAATTGGAGCCCATATATATAAATTATTCATGATACATATGTCTAGGAAAGTATCAAAACACATCACAATGCTGAAATACAGTACTAAACCAAAGTAGGAAAGAAAATAATAAACAACTCCTCAGCATCACAAGCCTTAGCTTGGTCCCATGCTCTTTAGCTCCAAAGCAGTAAAGTACCTGAAGTAGAAGGGCACTTTCCCTTATCTATACCTACAATAATATGATCTGTTTGGGCCCAAAATCATGAACCAAACAGGGTGTGAGAATAAATCCCAACAGGAAAATACCAAGAGATCTGTGCCTAATAGTCAATGAATATATATGGCATACAATATGCAAAAGAAGCAGTAAACAAGGAAGTACTCAAAAGTAAACATTCCTATAGTTTCAATGAATTCAAACACCACATATCAAGTAAGTAGATAATCAGAAACAGGTAACCCTCTGGGATGTTATCATAGCCTAATCCCCTCAGGTACTACCTAGTAAACATAAGCAACCCTATGGGAAGTACACACATTCTAACCTATCTAGTTTAGCTTGAGCACAAACTCTCTGAGGAAGCACTCATCGTCAATTCCCCCTATAGTCTCTTATCAGTAACTAATAGGAACTATGGAGAAGCACTTAAGTCTTATTGCCCCTGTGGCCCGCGTCGAGGAACTAAAGACACTCTGAGGAATCCCTTACTTGAATTCACTCTATGGTCTCACATCATAACAGTAAAAACCGACCCTCTGGAAAATCCCTCACGTCCATTCTCCTTATGGTCTACTACACCCGGTTCTCAGAGCCCTGTGTAAGTCAAAAGAGCACAGAAATACATGGAAGCCAAATTAAACCTTAAGAACTAATTTTCTAAACAAACTATAGCATAACAACATGTAATATAAAACACTCCATCCTAACAATACTATGTATGGAAAACAAAGCAGGAACCAAACGGGAAAAACTAGACCAAGCAGTCAAAATAAGAAAACATGGGAAAAACCTCCAGAGCATGGAAAAATAAACCTTATTCATAATATATACCCTCTATCAAATCAACCAAGGCATAGAAGGTATACAATATGTCTAAAAACATAAACACTCAATATCCCGTTCAAGGGTATTGGGAACTTTTGCACATATAACTCAAAGACTAACTACTGAAAGGCACAAACCACCTACCTCGATGTTGTTGGATCTTTATATGTGAACCTCAAGCCTTAAATCTTCCTAAAATTAATAAGATCTACAAAAGAATCCAAAAATTTCAACCCAAAATATCTCATGACAGAGAAGGAATCAGAAGAATGTGTTCAAGAAGAAGAGAGAACTCACCGATGTGATTCCAACACAACTGACAGAGTTCGATTTGGAGAATGAATGATTGATTGGGGGCTCGGTGAAGATCCATTCTGTATGGATTCTCTTGGATGAACTAGGTCGAGAAGATATGTGTTTTTTCCATCAAACGTGATCCTAGTACATTTAATGAATAAAAATTACATGACATGTACTTTTGAAGTACACATAATATACTCTCCTTATTCAGACCCTGCATAAGGTAGTCTCCAGGTCACCACACACGGCTGTGTGCTCAGCTGTTACATGGCCATCACACGAATACGTGCAGAAAAAGAGTACACAGTGTGTACATATAAGTACATAATGTTTTCTTCAAAAAAATTCAGAAACTCCTATTTTCCTCAAAAGCACTAGAAAAGGGAAAACATACCTAAAAAGAATATCTGGGTTCTTACAACAATGTTGTGAGTATTCCAATAGAAAGCTCAATAGTATGAATATAGACATTATCAAATGGAATTTGTTGCTCTGATCTTGGATCATGTGCTATGTAGATCCCCACTCTCACATGACCTATTGGATTTTTTTTGTTGTGTAGAATATCTCCAGGGATATTTTTCATAGTTCCACTCTTAATAAGGCATTCAGTGGGTTTGGATATATAAATAAATATAAATAATTTTCACCCTATATAATAATAGTATAGGGAATTTATTAGTGTCTTCAATGTTCAAATTTCATAGAAAAAATTATGAAAATATTTTTTACCTATTCTAGGAAAACCGATTGTAGGGAATTTCTCACCTCAATGCTGGTGGGGGTGGGGGATCTTCACAAAGTAGTTGGTATTATGTTGTTTCTTATCATTGATTCCTTATCATAAAATTTTATAAAAAATCATATTGAAAAATAATTTTGTTTTCTTCAAGATCTTCTAATTGTTCCTACACCCATTCTGTTTTCTTATCTTTATCCCCATATTCATTTTTTCTCAAAATATGTTCAGGTTAACACCACAAAACCCACACCTCTAACATGCCCATAATTTTCCGGCTTTTTCCTATACTCTTATTTTAGTTGTTCATCGATTATAGCTAATGATGATTCTGGATAAATAATATATGAAAATAATAAATCCTTGTTATTTAATATCAGTTTCAAGAAAATAATTGTTTTATTATGTCATACTGACACTTGTTTGCCATACTTTTTGTGCGTTTTCAACTATTAGTATCTCAACTTTATTTACACATGCCTCCTTCCATAGAACATGACATGATGGAATTGGATTTAGATTTTGATTCATCAATAATTATTTAATCAAAGAAACATAATTAAGTTTGTGTTTCATGTCACATAAAATTATTACTATATATTTGAA
Source organism: Viscum album (assembly GCA_963277665.1). Taxonomy (NCBI): domain Eukaryota; kingdom Viridiplantae; phylum Streptophyta; class Magnoliopsida; order Santalales; family Viscaceae; genus Viscum; species Viscum album. The sequence continues at coordinate 475,232,514 of OY728151.1, forward strand.
ATACATACAACTATTTATCAATTTAAGTGCACCCCATCATTTCTTTATAGTAATGGCACATTGGGTTTTCTATATGTTTCTTATTTGTTTTCACTCATCGAATGTTTCATTAATTAAAAATTATTAAACCAAGTGATTAATACGCTTATTATTAAGAAACCTATTACCAGTTATAATGTACCTAAAAGGATGTCTCCATATAATGACCAATAAATGTATCCCATAAGTGTTGGTTTGTCATGTGTGTATACATTTTTGGTGGGTGCACGTTTATTTGACCAATATCATCATTGATATTATACAATATAATAATTTTAAAAAATAATCATGTTCTTTTCCTGGGTGCATTATTAAAAATTTCATTTAGGAGTTAACTACAACAAATGCACTATGTAAGGGATAATGAAGAGTAAATCATTGATTCATTGATTTTTTAATAAAATAAAGAAACCATATCATATGATATTACCCTATAATCTTTCTAAATTAGATCCTTAAGTGTGGGTAAAACATTTTTATAAAAATATGCATATATCAGAATACACTTTTGAGTGGTGTTCCCAATTTAACTACTAAATATGGACTTGTGGGGGTTAACCGAAAGTTTATGTTCATTCAATCAAACCTTGAATCTAATGCATTTTATTTTCCTTAATAAAATTCTATAACATTTTTTATCATTCAATGCTTGTTTTTTATTGTACATAGGTTTTCCACTATATACCATTTCCTTGGATTCAACATCGTCAATATGTTTTTTCTTATGGATTGGTAGAATCATTATATGAAAAAAATATCCTTTGAATTTGGAGAATAAACATATTGAGAATCATATAGTTCTACCAGATTTGGAGAATTATCCTGTGAAGAATTCATTAACTTTAGAAGTGTTTTAACATTTAATTTTGACTATGTCAATGCTGATGTGAATAGATAATAATATGATGTAATGTTATGTATTTTACCAAAAATATATACACTCATTACAGGAATATCTTTCGGGAAATGTTAAAGGTATTAAACTCTTCTATGTAGTATCCAAATCCTTTTATTGTATCCTTATTTGATATACATGACCCCATCTATATTGGGGCCACATCGAAATGATATTTATGTCTCGATAAAAGTTCCATACTTAGTTGAATTAACATATGAACCTTCAGTGGGTTCGATAGATAATATAACAATGGATTAATTTAATTTTTTGGGATTTGGAACATAAAAAATTATAATTCTTCTGACTCAATAATAAATTATTCATCATAGTAAATTTATTTACTAAAATATATTTTCACAAATCTGAATTCATCAATTTTATATATACTCCTGTTGTAAATCTAAATTCATTGAAAAATCATCACTTTGAATATTTTATAATCCAACTCACATATTTGTTTTATAATTCCAATGTATGAAAAAATTTAAAGAATTGTATTTTTTTACTTGGTACTAGATACATGCATTACATTATCCATAAGTGTAACTCCACTATTTTTCATGGTACTATGTTCATAATGGTCATTTATTTATAACATATAACCAGTAAATACATAACCATTATAAGATAATACATGAACACTTGGTCCTTATATCTATAAATTGAATCCATTCAAAAAATAAATATATATTTATAGTTGACTCTTAAAAAATGTGGTCTCAGAACTATCCTATAAACTATTGATTATAGGTATTTGATATCCTAAACTCACCCCATTATGGATTAAAATTCCTAAAAATTAAATTCTGTCTTTTAATATATGGTTCAACCTATAAAATTTTATGAAAAACATAATGGTGAACCTATCCCAATTCTATAATAGTAACAATGAAAATATCTATTCTAGAAATCCTTCAACCACAAGCCACCCAGTATGACGAGGTTTCAGTAAAACAATGTTTTCCACATCAGATATGTAGTTAGTATATAATTCAATGGCTTACTCAAAAAAATTATTTCTTTACAATATAAACGTCTATCCAACTTCAATTATTGATATACCATTTCAAAATATTCATATACCATTCAATGGGGTACAACCATCTATAAGGTATAGGACCACAGAGTCATATCTCCCTTACCAAGTGAACCATCATATCAATGAATATCAGTGAAATATCTAATTAATATAATATGATAGAAATTTAATATTCAATATATTGAAATTTTACATGACTATAACTTTTCTACATATATATTTTCAAGAGAAACAGAGCTTGGTTAATGTGTGAAGGGACTTCTTGGAAAAAATGCAACATAAAGGTGCATGCATTAGATATTGCATTAAAAAATGGAAATCATGTGATTTCAGAAACTGTAAATTTAAACCAGTCATTGAAATGATATAATTAATACTTTATGAATACCCATTTGCGACCATTATATCATTCAATGAGTTTTAGAATTTAAATCACTCTTTCCTAGAAAGAGTGTAAGCAACTAGATTAAGAAATGTCTATTTTCACTCTTCACTTGCACTACCTCTTCCTATATCCCCATGTAAATAATTTAAAAGATATATTTAATTTCATAATTTTTTATTTTATGTCAATTTATTAATGTTCCAATGACACTATAATATTCTTTTTTTTAAAACATAATATTTTAAAATAAGAATATTATGTATTGGGTTGCACGAAATATTGAGTTTAGATTTCTTTAGATGATACATTGTGTAAAAAAATAAAAAATTATAGAATTTTATTAATTAATTTTATATAATATATATTCAATACTATATTTAAAATTTATCCTATTTCTTTTATACACATGTGATAACAATAAATCCAATTTTTCCCTTAAAACTGTATCATTCAAAAAATCTTTTTTATTTTCTTTTTATGGAAAAATTATTTTGAAAATAATTTTATGAAAATTTATAGAATTTATTTGAAAAAATAAACATATTTTTTGAAATAATAATACCAAAATTATCTTAGGGTGAATTTTTTACATTTTTCAAAAAAGTTTAAATTTTTTATTAATAGTGAAAAATACTGAATTTCAATTGAAAGTTGTCTTTTCGTTTAATTTATTCATTAATTTAAATTATATTATAAATTAGTATTGAAGAAAAATTATTTCAATTTTATATCATTTATTCCAATTTAGTCCATTTTAGTCATTTTCAAATTGAATTTGGATATAAAAACAATGTATACATTTGAATATTTTCACCATAAAACCCCACTTTTTCTTTATGTATGCAAGATTAATTTTAAATAAATTTTCCACATCTATGAGTCTAATTTGGAAAACATTATTCAATATTCATATTATCTAATAAGTTCAACAAATTGTTTTACCATAATGATTAGTGAAAGTAGTTAAAATTAACTACAATGATTAAGGTAAAACGAGTTTACATTATTGTTAAACATAGAATATAAGGTGTAAAATGACATACCAACTTGTCCAAAACAATTTCGATGTTTATATTTCAACCATTATCACCTTTCACATGGTTTTTATAAGTTATTGAGATATTATTTCATGATATTTACCTATAAAATATGTTATTTAATGAAAAAGAAAAAAAGAACCTTACTTTCCTTATATATATATAATTATTTGGGATTCAGAAAAAAAACAAAATTAATTTGGTTATACATTTTAATTTGAAATATATATGATATTATTTTATCATAATAATTTATCTTTAATTTTTAGAGATGTATTAATCACTTAAAATCCATAAGAAATGCCAACATTATAATTAGTTAGTTAATAATTAATTAAATTTAATGATATGAACAATATCATATGTGTGGTAAATTGAATGAATTATTGTATTCTATTAATTTTTTAGATGAATATGTCATAACATACATATTTTTATTTAATATATTAAAATTAATACTTTTTCATGATATTTTTTAAATTCAAATTAAATAAATAATTCCCAAATTGACATTAATGTTATTTTATAAAAAATCATATTTTATTAAATGGTTTATAATAACAAAAATTCCTATACTATGAAAAGTTTTTCTTAAATGTTAATAAATATCAAATATGTTCCATTAATGGAAAAATTGATCTTTTATAATGAACATATTGACCCCTAAATAGTAAAATCATTATTATCATGGTTAGGGTTAATGCAATGTTTTTGTTGGTTGCATGTACTTCTGTAAAAATTAATTTTTAGCACACATGAAATTTTTTATTTTATAAATTATATTTCATATTTATAATTACTTGGTATAAATTTTATAATAATTCTCAATTTAATTTAGTCTTAATATATAAATTAACTAGGTTAGAAAACTACTTACCGTGGAAAAAACAAAAAGGGTAAAACTGAGTAAACTTAAAGGCAAAGACAGAAATTGATAAAAATGATTTTTTTTTATTTTGGAGTTTTTTATCAACGAAATATACCCAAATCTCCATTATAATTAAATTCTGTATCCACATTAGGTAAGAAATGTCTCCCAATAGTTAATACTTTTAAGTATTTACAAGAATGTCACTCCTCCTACATTGAAAAATGACATTCATTCCCATCACTTGTTCACACCTCTAAACCCATTTGGATAATCCAAAACCTCACCATATAACTTCAAAGACTCCATCCCATCATAATATAATACTTAATTTTGGTATAAATTCAACCATGTATAAACATTGTCGCAAACCTATAAAGGTTACCAGAAAAAGAGGTAAGGGTCATCAACAGGCATTTTTTATATATATATTCCTTCCCCTCCATCAATGTTTCTTAATATAGTAACATTTTTATCTTCAATATACTAATATTTTTTATGTTATTGTTAAATCATAAAACAATGCATAATTCCATCAAAATGGGTTATGAATGTTACAACCTGATATTTTATGATAAGTAATATTTTTAATTTATTTTATGTCATGTGTTTTATGCTACAACAAGATTATCTTTTAGTATACGCAACATTGTATTAGCTTGTAGTATACGCAACACTATTCTTTGATTGTGTTACACACAATTTCAAGTTCGTTTGATAATAGTAATTATACACAACATTGAGTGTATATATATATACTCAATGTATAAATGAAAAATGGTTGTATTCTGTTATAACGAAACAACAAAGGAGTCTTGCACAACACGCAACACTGACTTGGCTTGCATTACACTCAATCGCGACCTTCTTCGATATCGTGTGTTGTACGTAATACCAGGTTTCACTAAACTACGATATACTGTTATAATATTATTATGGACTAGCCATTATGAATAGTATTAACTAAATTTTTAATTTTATAACATTATTATTCATCTTAGAAATTTTCTAAAACATTTCATGTGAACAAAATAAAATTTTCGGGTAAAATAAGTATTTTTAAAAAAATGCAGTTTTGCCGCCTTTTGATGGCGCACCCACATTAAATCTAGTTTTTTAAATGTTTATAAGTTTAATTTTACAAAATAATATTTTTATTTTGAATCAGGATATAAAAATTTACATTGGATAAAGTTTTGATATTTTTCTGATAACTTTCATATTTTAATGAATAGTAAAAACACGCTATATTTTAATTAAAAACAACTTTTTTCATCGTAATAATTTATATGGTTAAATTATAATAATGAATGGTTTTAAATTATAAATAGAATATATTTTTACCATTTAATATAATTTATGTCATTAGCATTGATCTTACATTGAATTCATAGGTTAAATCAATTCAATCTTTTGCAATGTTTTAAACAGAAACTTGTTTTCTTTCGACAATGGGATTAATTTTAATTTAATTTATGAAAATTTTGTGTATTGAATTTGGAAAAATGGATTTTATATTTGTAATCAGTGGATCCAAATTATGTTAATAAGCCAAAATTTTTTTGGGCATTATGAATAGTAACTACGGTAAATTTTATTTACCATAGTTAAAGGTAAATCGGGTAATTAAGGGTAAATATAAGATTATAAAATTATCCTAACACCTGTAAAAAATATATTTGATGACTAAAATTTGACCCATATCACCTAAGGGTAAGAATAGATTCATTTTATGGACTTCGTTTCTTGAAAATAATTTAATTATTATTAAAACCAATGAAAGTGACAACATGTCACTCTCTTAACTTTTATAAGTATATTAATTTTAATTTAGTGATAAACTTCATGAAACTTAGAACATGAATAGTCTCCAGAAATATAATAAAATTATCTACATCATATTAATTTACTTATTATTTTTAGGGATTAAATAATTATCATTAAAGGCGACATAATAGTGATGTTGAAATTATTTTAGTAAGAGAGATATCAAATAAATGGGTTGAAAAATATTAAAATAAATATTATATTAACTATTTAATGTGCTCCACTAATTTTATAGATAAATATGACATGTTATGAATCTATTAATTCTTTTATTTAGAACATATCTTTTGTATATTTTTTATTTAAATTCAAATAAATGAATAGTGTCAAAATTGACACTATTGTTATTTTATAAAAATAACATATTATAAAATTGTTTAAAAATAACAGAAATGTTTAAAAATTATAAATTTAAATTTATATGGTCTAAAATGTTATAAATTATCCAATTATGGAAAATTCACAGCAAATAAGTAATTTTTTCTAATAATTTAAAATTTAGAATATTATTACCACAAATAAAATTAAATTGATTAAATAGGGATAAATCAAGTTGATAATGTTTAAAATAAAATTCTAACATGTATGAAATTTTTTGGATGATGAGATTTCAAACCTATATCATCTAATATTCGTATTTGATTCATTTTGGAGGTTTTTAAGTGGGGTTGGGATTTAATATAAATTAATATTTTCTTATATTTCCAAAGGTGCCCCTATCCTCCCTTATAAAAGGGCATCTCCTCCTTCATCTACTCGCACAATTTGGAGCCTTTAAGCTTGGACAAAACCTGACCATTTCACTTCTCAACTTCCCTAGCAACATACTAGTGTTCTTGGCCTTCTTCAAAGACAAATTTTAGTACCCTAAGAGGAGGTTTCAAAGAGGCGTGTCAAAGAAGAGGTAGTATATGTTACCAATTCTTTCAATTTTATTCCTTCTTCAACATATTCTTCTTTATTTGTTTAATTATATTTTAATAAAATATATATCAATAATATACTGATATTTTATTATAAATATGAATAAACTCCATTTAACCTTCTATCCATCCTACGGAAAATGAAATCACCGTGCGTGCGTACGTACGGAATACCGTCCCCATGCCGTGGTGTAATCTATTTTTCCACCAACACCTTACATGGATGGGTATAATGGTGTAAAGAATAACTATTTATAGTTATTATAACATCATACTGATTCTACTATATTATACCATCCACTCCAATTCTATTCAATAATTATGGGAACGATATCATTGCTCGTGCGTACGTACAGATTACCGTCTCCATGACGTGATGAGATTCATTCTCCATGTTAACCATACATGAATGATTATAAAGTTTATATAATTAATAATAATTAAATATATGACATAATAATTCTACTGGATTTATGTATATATATATATTTATGTCATCTATTTAGTTTCATTCAATTCAATAAGGAAACGAAAACAGCGTTCATGCATACGTACGGCCTACAGTCTCCATGAACGATGTATTTCATTCCTTTTATCAATCTATAATATATATGTATATGATGAATATATATTTTATATAAATCATGTTTTACATTCTTTAATTATGTAAATCAGGATATAAGTAATAATATCAAGAACAACAAGTTCAAACACATATGATAAATGAAATGATTTTACCCAAAACACTGCTTTTACATGGAATTTACAAAAGAACGGGTAATATAAAGTCATAAGTGAAACATATATGATATCATAACAATGAATATGATTATTTAATAAGTCAATGACATTATTTAAATCATTATAAATGAGTTTTGGATCCATACGAAGCATATCAGACCTAAGGTAAGGGATAATTTTGCAAATCTCATTTTTATCCGAGATTTCTTATACGTAAGTATTTAGTGGGGTTATTGTTAAAATCCATGTCCATGTTTTATAAAAGTTTTTTTATGTATATTTAATGTACTTTTTAACCATTTTGACTTTTACTACATGGTATGTAAGGAATCTTTCTTTTGATTACGTTACAAGGTACTTTTTGACTTTTCCGACAAAAGTACGAGGAGAATGTTTTTTTAACTTATACAGAATGAAATGATTTTTACGGTTTTATAAAGCCTTATTTTCATGAAGCTTCCTCCAAAAGATTTCATTACAATTTTCAACAAAATCTTTTTCTTTTAAAATTGCATTATGTTTTGTGAAAAGAAATTGATTTTGAAGAAGAAAGGATATTATCCTCAAGAATTCATTTCAAGTGTCTTATCAAAAGAATTTTCCATATAAGATGAAATTATTTCATATGTGTATGGTTCAAGTATAAAGTCTCTATGATTTACATGATTTCACTTTTCTTATTATGAAATGATATCCATTTCTTTTATATGTATTATGTGATGAGGGGATGATGGTTATGAAACCCATTTTATTCTTTGGGTTATTATGAATGATATATATTTATTTTTTCGCACAAGTAAGAATGATTTCATTATGATATGGGTGGGACCTATATTTCCCTCCAATTAATTGGGAAAAGATTTATATCTCATGAGATAGACATGGCTGGAATGGTAAGTTAATCTGGTTCAGTGTTACAGGACTGAAACGAGGAGTGAACTCGATTCCGAAAGGGAATTTTTCCACTAACATGGTCTTGGTAGCAATGGCTTGGCTACTATGGAAATCATAACATGTGCTGAATGGTTTCCACAATTACATGTTTTATTACCATTATATTTTATCATGGTTGATGTTCCATTATGATATATGCCTTACGTACTTCCACGATTTATGTATTTGCTCAAGATTTTGATGTTTAAATTTCATGTTCAAGTTTTTTCTTTCAAATGTTTATGGATTGTTTTATGTTCTCAATGTTTGCCCTTACTGAGCATTTGAGCTCACCCTTTTTATGTTTTATTTTCCCCATGAAATAAAGAAAGGTTTTAGGTAAGGAAAGAAAAAGGGGAAGATCGTTATGGGAGTTTTTGAAGATCTTTCACCACGATTAGAAGATTAAATTCCAAGTATCCAATGACACTAAACTATTACGATCCTTGAGTTTTGGTTTTTTGTTATTTATTAAGTATTCCGCAAAAGTAATGTATTGTCCATATAGGTCATGCTCTGGGTCTCTACAATGAAATCATCATTCGTGTGTACGATAGACTACTGCCTCATGAAGCGATGTTATTCGTTATTCCATTACCACCTCTCAGAGTTGAATATGAAGATGGATATTAGGTTTTTATATTATATATATAACATAATTATATTTATGGATTCATTATATCATATATTTCATTTTTTATATTCCTTTCTTTTAGGGATGTGATAACGTCACTCATGTGTATGGTGAACTACCACCTCATGAAGCGATGCGATTGATTTTCACTAACATGTTTCATGGATGGTAAGAAGGGTAATGATAATTATTATCTGTGATATACATGAAATAGTTATGATATTAATGAAATATTTATCACTATGTAAATATAATTTATCATTTTATTTTTAACCTTTTCAATCACTAAAATTATAATAACGTCATTCGTGGATGTGTGGACTACCTCCTCCTCGAAGAGATGTGATTCCTTTTTTCATCTCCATATAACCGGAATGATATATATAATTATATATAATTAAATAAAATTATACATATTATATTATTATAAATCTGAAAAGATAAATGTTACTGACTTTCTTTCCATAATGATCATTCAAGAATGAAAACGTTAGTCATGTGTTTGTATGGTCTACCGTCTCCATGTATGTAACGTTAGTTCATTAATCATTACCATAATTCATGAATGGCTTTAAAAGTTTAATTTATTTACAAATATTAAAATTAATACATTATTATTATTTTAGACATGTTTAAATAATTACATCTTTTATAATATTCAACCTACCAATGTAATTTTCACACATAATATGAATATTGTCAAAACAGCTGACATAAACATAATTGAGTATGTTAATATAGATAAATTTTTATTAATTTAAATGAAATTAATGAAAAAATTGAAAAAGGTTCTAAAAAAATTAAATAATTAACATAAATTTATTATTTAAGAAGAAAATGATAGAGCACAATGAATCAGATTCAATGTAATGTTTTTCTCATCTCACTTTTATGTCTGTGAGATATATTCCATATTCACCACTTATTTTTTTTGTGGTTTAAATATTTCCCATTATTTTTTTTCATTATACATAAATTTAAATTTATCTACATATCCATTTTAGGTTCTCTCTTTCTTGGGATTATTAGTTTGAATATTACCAAAGTAGTATGGGATTTTTGTCCCAATTTTTCTTATTTGAAGAATATGTTATGTTATATACATATCTTTATTTATGAGGGGTATATACAACTCCTTTTACATATTATATCACAAATATAATTATTTTCATTATAATATCGGTTTAATATAATTTTATTCTTTCATGGAGATAATTATTAAAAGTTACAAATGTATTAAGAGTATTTTGTTACATTCTTATCACATATCAAGATTATGTATGATTATGTATACAATGTTAAAATATTATAAATCTACATAATTTTTTTCTCCTATTTTTTTTAATGATATTACATATTTTACATTAATTTTACTCCCTTCATTTACTCAATATTTAAAAACAATTTTTTCATAAAAAATAAAAATTTTAGTCAAAAACTCTTTTCTTCCAAAATCGTGTTTTCTAAAATTCTTTTGTAATATTTTTTAAAACATTTTTTTCAACCCTAGAAGGATATTTTCCAAAATAAATGTTTTAAATAATTTTCTAAAACTTATTTTATAATATTTAAATTTTATTTTCAAATAAATTTATTTTCAAAATGATTTTGGTTTTAAAAAGAGATTTTCAAAAAGAATATGGTATTTTTCTCAAGAATTATATAATTATCTTTCAGGGTTTTTACATTAATAAATTTTAAAACCACTTGTTTTTACATAGGATCAAATGTAGATATTTTTAATGATTCCATACTCATTATTTCTCTATATGTATTATTATTGTTTCAAATAGATTGTTATGAAACATGTTTCTTTTCCATAGAATAATCATGATTCAAAGAGATTGTTATGGAACCCAATTCTTTTCTATGGGTTAATTTGGTTATAAAAGAATAATGATTGTTTTATGAGTTTTATGAAAAAATTATTATTATTTTTAATTTATTCATTATTTGGTTCTTGTATGTTACATATATGATTGGGTAGCCCAGATAATTCTGAGTGAGACTGTTACAACTTATATGATGGGGAGGCCCAGATAGCATCGTGTAAGCCAATAACAGCTTATAAAATGGGGTTACCCTAATAGAACTGGGTGAGACCGTTATAGGTTATATGATGGTGCATCCCAGATCGTGTCAGGTGATCCCATTATAGCTTATACGATGGGTTTTACCTGATAACAATCCAATGTATTGGGTAAGGATTATATTGGAATTCAATCATATTGTCATTAAAATTAAAAGGTTTTCAAAAATTGATTTATGAATATGATTAAAAAAGTTAACAAAAAGAGTTTTAATTGCTATGTGTTTATAATGATTCTTATGATAAATATTAATATCACATGGCTCATGATTATTTATTATAAAGAGTCATTAATTTTCCATGTTTTCATATATGATGATCTGGGTATTAATGGTTTTGATTTCATTTATGATTCACTCATGCACTCTGATTATGTAATCATATCTATATGAACTTCTTATTCTCCATTGTGATATTAAATTTTCAATGATTATATTTACCCATATTGAGAATTTTAGGTCACCCTTGTTATGTTTCCTTTCCCCCAAATAATATAGAATGAGGTTGAATGCATTATGTATAGAAGGAATTTCATATGGAAGATGGTCTTTACTTAATTTGAAATAAGAAATGCTAGATTAAGTGGGAGAAATGATTATTTGATGACATTAGTATTGTTTATATATGAGTTTTTACTAATTCTATATATATGTAAACCTAAATGGTCTTTAAGGATATTAGTGATCCAATTCTTCCTTTTTATTTTGTATGATATGGATTAAAAATATTTTATGACAATTTTCATTATCAAATATGGAAATATAAGGTTTTGGATTTCAGAACTCGATACATGAGTGCGCTTTTGGGGTTTTTATAGTTCATATCTGATGTCATTTTAGATAAACTAAGATAATATAATATTTTTATGTGATGTTATTATAAGAGTTATTGATACCATCATAGCTCTATAATATTATTCATTGATCATATGTTCAAATTATTAGAAACCCCAATTGAGGGGTTTATGTAGTATAAATATTGATGTTATTGATGAAATTTTTAGAGGAATTTTTTTAGGTTGAGGTATTTGTATCCTCTTTGTTCAATATGAAGTGTAATTTATGGATTAATTATTTTCATTAATAAATAGGACAGTCTGTATGCTAGGTGACAACCCATCACGTCTGGAAAGGTGGGGGGGCTTAAAACCACAACTGTAGGATGATAATGTTTTCATACCTTGCACTAGACTACATGATGTCATAGTTAGTTTGATATATTTACAGTTAATGAATAATTTTTTAGGAAGAATATGATATTTTATCTAAGGAATAATAATTGTTTTATCTAGGAAGAGTATATGATTAAATCTCATAGTTATTGGGTTTTGAACTTAGTCTATCAAAGATTGAATAATTTTAAGGATAATTACTTATGGAATGATTTGGTATGAACTATGAGTACTATTGTTGAAATTTGAATATTAATATATGAAACTTTATCCATTCTGGGAATAATAATAACATATGCTAACTATTTTTTGGTTAATGTAAAAATATAAGAGTAATATATTGTTCGTCTTTTGAGGATTATTTAGTATACCGAAGGTTTTTTATAATGCTTCAGGAATGTAAAATACATCTCGAATACTCATCATTAAGAGAAAAAAAGTCAATATTATGGTGTAAATTTATGAATTAAAGAAAATATATTCATAAAGTATGTATATTTACTTATTCTCGAAGAATATATATTATAAAAAATCCTCAACTATTGGAGGAGTATCTTGGAACAAAAAAATGTTATTCTTATACATTCATATTGAAGGAATAATATGGTATTTTAAATCATCCCAAATTTATTGTATTGAGGCCATTAACTTTATATTGATCATTAAACTTTGTAATCAATGACCTCAATCATGGTCTATAATTATTTATTCTCTTCCTTCATTTCCACCCATGTTCTCATATGTGGAAACCTTATTGTGAATTTTTTAATTTTCCAAATGTAATGACCTTTTTCAATAATTAAGGGGATGTTTTATTAACACTTTTTATGATGGGGTTTAAAAAAATTATTTTCAAAAATAAAAACTTTTAATACTGAGATAAATTTCAAATTTCGAGGGTGCAATTTATTAAAGCATGGAGTATGTAACACCCCGAGATTTTAATAAAATAAAAATTATGGCTTGTGTGTGAGTCAATATCGAGTTTAGCATGTGTTACATGCAATATTTGGTTTAAAAATCACTCTGGATGAATTATATTAATAAAATTTATATATTATATACTAAATATAATTTTTCACATTCATTCTATATTTTTTATGTATAAGAGATGAAACTAAATCCAATTATACATTTACAACTGTAAATTCAAAAAATAATGTTTTCTTGGCTTTTTAGTGGTTGATTATTTTAAAAATAATTTTTGGAAATTTTACAAAATCTATTTGATAAAATTTACTTTATTTATGAAATTACAATTCAAAAATTTTCTTAGGCAATTTTTTTGGTATTTTTATGCAATGTTTCAATTTTTTATGAATAGTGAAAATAATATTTAATTTTAAATGAAAACCTACATTTCATTTAATTTATTTATCAAGATAAATTATAATTTAAATTGGTTTTAATGTAAAATTACTTCAATTATAAATCCATTAATGAAATTTAGGTCATTAGAATCTTTTTCATATTGAATTTTGACATAATATTCTATAAACTTCTAAACTTTTTCACATTAAAAAATCACTTTCTCATCACGTCAACAAGATTAATTTTAAATTAAATTATGAAACTTTTCTGAATTTAATCTAGAAAAATGGATTCCATATTTGTAATAATCAAAATTTATATTATCTAATATGGTTTTATTTATTTTTTAAAAATTTTTATAAGTGAAAATATTTTAATTTAATTATCGTGATTAAGTTAAAAATGTGTTTATTTAGTGGTTAAAGATATATTATATGGTATAAAATGACATACCAACATTTACAACACCTTTTATATGGTCATATTTCATACCTTATCACATTGTTATTGTTTTTTATTAGTTATTAACATACTATAAAATGATATTTGCCTATATAATAAGTTAAATAAAGAAATAGAAAAAGGTACCCTACTTTACCTTAATATCTATAATTCTTTGGGATAAAAACAAAATCAAAATTGGTTTAGTTATACAAATTATTTTAAAATAAACATGATTTTTTTTCATAATAAATTATTTTTAATTTTTTGAGACGAATTAGTTATTTAAAATTCTTATAAAACTCTAATATAGTAAATATTTATTATATAATTAACTATGAATAATGATACTAAAAATAATAAAAGTAATTTAAATTGAGTGATTTTTTATATTAAATTAATTTTTTAAAAGAAAACATCATTTTACATATGTATGAACTTAATATATTCAAAATAAAACATTTTATTGATTTTTTTAAAATTCAAATTAAGTTAATAGTTTCAAAATTGACGTTAATATTATTTTATAATAAATGATATTTTATTAAATGATTTAAAATTACTAAAAATACTATATTTTTAATAGTAATTATTAAATGTTAATAAAAATAAAATATAGTCCATTCATGTATCAATTTTTATTTTATATTGAACATATTGATCACTAAATATTAAAAAATTTGTTAGTGCAGCTACAATTAAAGGTGTGTTTTTATGTGTTACATGCACTTCTATTAAAATTTATTTCCAACAAAGATGGATTTTTTTTCATTTTAAATTATATATAAAATTTATAATTACTGGGAAACAATTTCTAATATTTATCACTATTACTAAGTCTTAAAGGATAAATTATCTAGGATATAAAACTAGTTACTGTTATAAAACCAAAAGGGAATGATTGAGTAAACATAAATACTCAGTAAACAAATTGATTAAAATTCATTTCATTTTGTGTTTTGTAGATTTTTCACGACCAAATATACCCTAACTTCCACTATCATTCAATTTTGGATCCACATTAAGTAAGAAAGACCTCCCAATAGTGAATACTTTTGGGTATTTATAGGAATGTCAATCCTCCTCCATTATAAAAGGATATTCACTCCCCTTATTTTTCGTACCTATCAAACCATTTTCATCATCCCAAACCTGGTAAAATAATTCAAAAATTTCGCCATCATTATACTAGAAGACATAATTTGGGAAAAAATCCAACCAAGGAATTCTTTTTTGAAACCAAAATAGGTTACTCAACGAAGTTGTAATGTTAATCAATGGGCATTTTTTGTTTTATATCTTCCTTCACCTCCTTAAATTATTCATATATAATATTTATATAATAAACTCATTATATTCAATAAAATTAGAATTATTTATGACATTTTTACCACCTACAACCACACAAACTTCCATGCATTGTGTTAAAAAATCATCATTGATGTGTGTGAAGGACTATCACCTTGCAAAATGATTCCATTCATTTTTCCAATAACACCTCTCACATTTGTTTATGATGATGGATATAAATTTGTTGTATTATATTTATAAAATAATTATACCGATATATTAATTATATAAAATACACACTTTTTTAGATTTTATTCTATAAGGGATTTGATTACATCACTCGTGTGTACAAAAAACTACTGCCTCATGATGCAATGTGATTTATTTCCACTAACGTGTTACATGAAAGGCAATAAGGATATTGATAATGAATATATTTGATATAAATGGAATAATGATGATATTAATAAAATATTTATCATTATAGAAATATAATATATTGTTTTTCTTTTTACATTTTCATTCACTGAAGAAAATGATAACGCCATCTATGGACGTGGAGACTATTGTCTCCATGAAGTGATGTGATTAATTTTTTCATATAATCATCACAATAATGATATATATAAGTATATATAATTAAATAAAACAATATTAATTATATTATTATCATTATTCAAAGATATAATTTACATAAAATCTTTCCATAACGATCATTGAACAATGAAAACGCGACTCATGCGTATGTACGACCTATTGTCTCCTTGATCATAACGCTAGTTCATTTTTTATAACCATATTTCATGATTATTTTTAAACGTATAATAAATTTATAAATATAATAATTATTTCATTATTATTAATCTATATTTTTTTAAATAATGTACACTTTGATAATAGTCAACCTAACAATGAATTTTCTAACACATCTAGTGAATATGGTTAAAACATCTAACTTAAACTTAATTGATTAATTGATTATATATAACTTCTTAATAAGAGAAATGAGAGTAATAATAAAAAAAATTATAAATTATTTAAATTATTTAAATTATTTTACTATTTAGGAGGATAAAGAAAAATCATGATGATTCAAAGTCAAGGTAAGGTTTTTCTCATCTCAATTTTATTTATGTGAGATATATTCCATATTCACCAATTATTTTTGTTTTGTTGTGTATATACTATCCATTAATGTATTGTATTATTATTATACATAAATTTATGTGTAATTACATATAAATTCATGGATATATCTTTCATGGGGTTTATGGTTTAAAATTTTCCAATTCCATAAGAGATTGTTTCCTCAATTTTCCTTCTTTGAGACATGTTATGTTATACACCTAACTTCTTTAATGAGGTGTACATACCAATACAATGAAATTTATATCATGAATCAACTTATTTACATAATATTAAGAGTTTAATTTAATGTTTTTATTTTATAATTATTATGATTCAATATTACCAATGTGGTAAGAGTCTTTCGTTACAATCTCATCATTTATCTGGATTGTGTATGATTTAGTATCTGGTTTTGAAAAATTTTATTTTTCATGAAGTTTCTTATAATATGGTTTTTTAATGATATTACATGTTTTACTTTCATTTTACTCTCTATATATACTCAAAATTTCAATGAAATATTTTATGAAAAATTGTACTTTCAGTGGAAAAATCATTTTCTTCCAAAACCATGTTTTCTAAAAATCTTTTCATAAATTTATTAAAAAGTGTTTTGTAAAGTCTTAAGGATATTTTCCTCAAAAAAATTTAAATGATTTTTAAAATAATACTTTATAATTTTACAAGATTATTTTCAAGAAAAATGTTTTTCAAAATATTTTATGTTTTAAAAAATTATTTTCAAAATGAAAAAGGGTATTTTCCTGAAAATGTGTTTAATTATATTTTTATAGTATTATCATTATAAAATTTAGAAAACACCAATTGATACATATGATACAATATATATATTTTTCTATGATTATATACTCATTATTTATCTATATGGATTAATATTATTTTGAATAAATTTTTATGGAATCCATTTCTTTTCCAAGGGCTAATATTGATTAAAATATATTTTTATGGAACCCATTTCTTTTATATGGGTTAATCAGGTGATAAAATAATATTGAATATTTTATTTGTTTTATGATGAAATAAAAAATATTTTTAGATTATTCTTATTGAGGTTCTTGGACATTACTTATAATATTGGTTAGCCTATATAGCATCAGGTGATCATGTTACAGCTTATATGATGGGGAGGTCCAAAAATTGTCCGGTGAGCCTGTTATAACACATACGATGGGGTGAACCAAATAGAATCAGGTGATACCAATACATATTATATGATGGGGTTTACTATATAGTTTCAAGTTATACCATTATAGATTATATATGGGTGATCCCAAATATCACTCCTATTCATTGGGTAATGATTATATGGGAAGTCAGTCATATAGTTATTCCAATTAAAAGGTTTTTTAAATGGTTTTATAAATACGATACTCCATGTATCTGAAAAGTATTTTAATTGTTTCTATGGTATTATAGTTTTTATTATTATCAATATTGATATCATATCTATCCTAATTATTTATTCTAATGAGTCATGCCTTTGCTATGTTTTTGAATTTGATGATCCAATTATTGATGGGTATGATTTTTTTATGATTCTTTCATGAACATTGATTGGGTTGTCAAACCATTAAGCACTTATTATACTCACTGATGACATTCAATTGTTAATTCTTCTTTTTACCATTATTGATAATTTGATATCACAATTATTTTTTTTATTTTCCCTAGGTTATAAAGAATGATGTTGAATGAATTATGTTTATATGGGGTATCTTACGGATGATAATGATGAATTAATATGAAATAATTAAATTAGGATTAGTTGGGAGAAATTACTATTTAATGACATGGGTATTTTTTATGTATGTGTTTTTTCTAATTGTCTAAAAAATAAACAGAAAAGGTCCTCATGGATGCAAGTGATCATATTTTTTCTTTTGATTTTTTAAATTTGGATGGATAAAATTTAGTCACAATTACCAGCATCAATGATGAAAATCTAATGTTTTGTATTTCAACACTGGATCTGATATTGCGGGTTGGGGGTTGTTATTTTTTTCTACACACCTAAAATTAAGAATATTATTGATATATAATCAATTATTGTATGATAATTCAAAAAAAACATATCTCTTTTTCCAACCACATTTTGTACGATTTTATTAAAAAAATTACCAAAATTATTTTCCCTCTCTTTACATTCTCAAGTTGTTGATCAACTATTAGTGGAAAAGATGTTGTAAATTCTTCTAAAATATTATCAAATTATGTCATCCATGATCGGTACTTATTCCATTGGAGTAGAAATTTTTGATATCCTAGAAACATTGTATTCGATGAATGTTTAAAACTAATTGATTGTGTACCTTTTTTACAAATGGGAAACCCTTGAGTTATGTTGATGGTTTATCCTATTAAATTTCCATAAGCAGGAAAGTCATTTTCTATACTGTAAAACATGGAAACATTAAATGTTAATTTTTGTAATCATCATACAACATAACTCTTAAATATTACTATAATTTAAAATCTTTCATCAATGGATCCAAATAATAAGGAATATCAGTACCTGGTTGTTTTGATCCTTATATAAGAAGAGATAACATAATGTATTTTTTCTCAGTCATAACCACGATAAAAGGTTAAAATTTACCAACATAACCATCCATGTACTATGAGTGCTTCTTTCCAGACCAAAATGATTTACTCCATCTATAGATAACTCAAGATGAAGTTTTCTTAGCTCGTTTCCAAATTTAGGATACTCATTATCAATTTTCATCCATTGAAGATATTTTATAGGGTGATAAAGTTTCCCTTATTTATTTCCTTTTTTTCATTCGACATTAATTTTCTTGCTGTCATCTCACTTCTATATGGGTTCCTAAACCTTGGAATGATTGGTAAGTACCATAAATATTTTTTAGGACTGCAATCATCTTTCATGTATCAATATCCACCACACTTTGGAAATTTATTTAGTGATTAATGGTCTTTAAAAAATAGTATATAATCATTTAATCCTGCATTCATTCTTTCAGATATCATATCCCAAAAATGTAGCATTTTTTTAGCGTTATATTTTTGGAAACGAAGCTCATTATCTTTTTAGAGCATGTCATTCAAGGGAGAAAGTAGTTTAATAAAACTAGTTTTACTCCATCCATTGATATATTGTTATTATATAACTTCTATATGGATGAAAATTCTATATATTTAGTAAAACTAACATATAATATCATCTTTTCACAACTATTTAACTTCTAAAAGATTTTTTTAAAATCATTAAGTTCATCTTCAGATGTCCTTATAATTTTCTCTATATGAGCTTCAATATCATTCACACCTATAATCATATCCTGGATATGGAATTTATCATTTTTCACAATTTTAATCATATCATATATTAAATAAAAATCATTTTTATCCATTCACTGGATACATTTTTTTTCACTTGTTTAGTCCAAAATTTATAGCATCGATCTATTCCATGACCGATCCAGTGCTCTTGAAACATATTTAGACTAATTAGTCTTGATTAAAAATATCATAAAAATGGATAAATACTTTTTAAAGGAACCGATAAAGGATTTGAGATGGTTTATATCAATTATATTTTTCAAACTTCATTAACTCTATCACACCATCCTAATAAAAAAATTATATTATTAGAATGTTTCCATTTTCAATTCATATCCACCCTATTTTATTTAGTAATATTAATATTTAACAAAATAAATAAATACACAGAATGTATGTGCTTGAAAACCATAAAATATCATTCTTATAAAATAATTTCTGCTACATGATGTCATTTTTCAATGATAATATGATCTTAATGACGTGTATCGATATTGTTTTTTAGTGTTGTAAATCATTGAAGGAAATGCGTATGTGGTATCTGTAATTTTAGAAATAACCTAATTTTATTTTCATCTATTGAAAAACACACAGATCAAGGATGGTTTCTATAACATTTTGAGGTGGGATAACAACATGAGGGAGGAATTAATGTTTATTCATTTCATCACTTTTTATGTGGTGGTTCAGGCGGTGTTTCAATGATATGATGATTTTAATAAAAATTCAAAGTATTTTAGAAGATGAATAGAAGGTAAGGCCTAATCACATGGTCTTGAGGTTCTAGTGATTAAAGAAAATCTTAAATTTAAATCTGATAAACTAAATTTCTTGATTTTAGGTTCTTAAGGTATTAGAAGAATAAATGAACAATATTATTTGGGTTTCATGAATTCATAAAATGTAACCATTGAACATGTTTGGGATAAAATATCAAAGAACATCAATGAAAAATTTATAAATATATATAGAATCCATAATTAACTTTTGAAACATATATTATGGAGTCTTAAAAAAAGAAATATAAAATTACAAATATAAAATTCCATTGAGTTGATTTAAATGTAAATATATTATACTTTTAACTACAAATTTTCTAGTTTTTATTGAAATGGAAAGTGAAAATGAATATGATCTAATAATATGTTAACATTAGAAGAAAACAACTAAGTTTTGTAGACTAAATTTCTCATTATTGATTATAGATAGGATTTATAAAAATTAAAAAACATACTTTTATTATCTAAATTAGATGATGAGGGAAGTGGTGATTATGATACTGAAGTTGAAACATTAATTAAGTCAACGGTGGGGTTATTGATATAAAAAGTTATAGATGATGAGTTCCCTATTAATAAAAATAATGGTTATTAAAATGATGAAATATATGAAATGATGATTTCCTAGTGGGATCAGCAGATGTTCATGACAATGTGAATATTAAAATAATTAGGTTTTTTTCTGTTAATAGAAAAAATGGGACAAATTGTTTGATTTTAATCCATGAGGACTAAAATAATACTAGGAACTTTAATTATTCCCCCTCACTTTTGATGTTTGATCCAAGCCCTTGGTTTAAAATTTCTTCGGGGTGTAGAAGTAGTGGAAAATTTCAGGTGAGTGACATTTTTGAGTGACAAAAGGTCATGCAAGATAACTATTAGTCACTGAAACATTCACACTCCTTCAAAATACTATGGAATAGTAGGTGATATGAAACTAGTGTGTTATGGTGGTGTCATATTAGTTATATATAAGGGAGGTGTTGTATCATTCAAATACATTTGTAAAATTAAAAACAACCAAATCATTACTACAAATGTTGAATACCTAAATATCAGATAAAAAGTCAAATACCCTAGGATTTTAATGTGTTAATTCTTCCAAGGGAGAGTGTTTCACGGTGAGGTAGGGTGAGAAGTGTTGAGGGAATGTTGAATCAAGGGAGAGATGCAGAGAGGGAGTGGGGTGGTGAGGGAGAGCGGTGGTGGGGGAGTGAGAGCGGTGGTGAGGGAGAGCACGTGGTGGTGAGGGAACATGGTGACAAGGAAGAACAACAGTGAGGGAGAATGAAGATGAGGGATATTATCAATAAGGGAGAGAGATGGTGAGGGAGAGTGGAAGAGAGGGAGGGAGGTTAGTTGCAAAGGAGAGTGGTTGCAAAGTTCTAGTTCCATGAGAGCTTTAACAATGCGAGAGAATCGATTCAGTGTTATATTTATAATATAGTGAAGGGTTTTCTGAGTGATTCTAAAAAGGAACTGATAAATATTTAAGAATGTAATTAATATAATTTAAAAAATTAATTTATATAATTTTTGATAAATATAACTCTATATACGTATAAATAAATATTTATATAATTATAAATATATTTATAGTTTTTTAAATATGTATTTATAATTATAATTGACAATAAATTTAAATAAAAATAATTAAAAATAAATTATTATATATATAATTACAAATATATTAAAATAATTATTAATATATATTTATTAAAATAATAATAGATATATATTTATTGTTTTAATTTTAAATAAATATTTTTATAAATATTTTTATATATTTATAAATATATTTTCAAAAATATATTTATTTTTTTAATATAGATATATATATATTTATTATTATTTTAGACTCAATATGGAGAGAACTATGCGATATATCCCATGATCCAGAAATTTATTCTATATAAAATAATAGCAACTTACAAGTGGAAGACATCAACTGCATGCCGGGGAAAAAACACAGCTACCAAAACTAAAGTAGACATGCCTAGAAAAATAGGATGTCATCATATATGGGAGTGGCCACCAACCCTACATCATAGATGAAAGCCCCTCCTCCATGTTTTTGGTTGTTTACATGTCTCATCATTCACTTTAAGATAACTATTATCATCTTGTGGTATGGGATCCTCAAGTGGTCAATGATCATTTTCTCTAATTGTATATGATCCCTCTGATGAAACCTTCAGGTCAAATATTATCCCTACATTGATTTCCATAGTTCCTAGGGATTGTACTTCAATTTAAATAGATCCATAAGCATTCCCAAATTCATCAAATAATGAATATATATAGATATATGTGTTTATAATATCATGTAATCTAAATACATTTTTACCAAACTCAGAAGTAGCATTCTTGATGATATTAACCCCTAGAACATGGGTGAAAACTACTTTAAGAGGAGTTGCATCATAGTTGATCAATACTATGGGAGTTTAGTCCTAAAACGTGGCTATAGTAAATTATAAATGTACATGATCTATTTCCTTTAATTATTCTTTTTCATGATTCCTATAATTGACCAACACCTCCCCTTCCAGCATGTCCAAATTCAATATAGTTTATCTCACCAAGTGTTTCAAATCACCCAATTCTCATGCATCTTGAAAATTCCATAATAGAGCAACTACCCCATCAATTTTAGTATCATTAGGGATTTACACATGATTAATTCATATAAAAGAACCTTCATTCACGATTACCTTTATTGGGAGGGGATATTCAATTTTCATTTCCCATACCTATTTTTGGAAAAGTTATGCTCCTCCAAAATTATAGATTTAACATGAATTTTAGCAACAATATATATTTAAGAATCACCTAGTAGTTCTTCAATAGGGGATTCAATTCCTTTCACAAATTCATCACAAAAGGAACCATAAAAAATGTATTTTACATTCCTTTTGATTTATCTAGGAATCAAGCCTCTCTATTTATAGAACCATTAGGAGAAGGGACCTTCCCTAATAATGTTAAGGCATCTGTAGGTGTATAAAAATAAATATCCCCTAAGATATTCAGATGAAGAAATCTAACTTCTTGCATCACTCCCATCATAGAAGAGACTCCATGATACTGAGTAAGATGAACCAAATAGACTTATTATTTCTAGTCCTACTCCTGAATTCTGATGGAATCATACTTACACACTATGGACTTATAAAAATCAATCATCACCTTGGTGACTACATCCTAGATCATCCCATAGATCTAGTTCTAGCAGGTTTCATCTCCCTTCCCACATTTGAGGAGCTATGATGTTTTTTACATTGGTAGATTGGGAATAAGTTCCCACATTATTCATCAAAATTTTCCTCAATTTTATAAAATTTGATACATAATTCCCCATAAACCTAAAAAAAATTATAGGATGGACTCATATTCAAATTCAACATATATTTTCTCATCATTATCTACCAATGTGGTATAATTAGGTAGAGTGTTCAATATATCTTCATCAATAATGACACTAGAAAAGTATCCAAATTTTCCTACAATAGTGTTCTCATCCATCTTCACAGGTGCACCAATGCTAGAAACTAAACCATTTAGAATTAATGTATGCTAGAGTAACCAGTGAAGACCCTGAATTCTAACTAAAAATTGGGCTTTTGAGTGCTTTTGTGAGTAAGGAATGATATTCAACTCCCAAGAGGAAATTTTAAAAACAACTGGATTAAGAGAGTAGAAATTAGTACTTCACACCTTTAATCTATCATCTACAGACGAAAAAAGGTAGAATAAACCTCTACTAATTGGGATAATCTATCAATTTGAGGTGCCCCAAATATGAGAAGTCTGGATCTTCAACTCCTCGGTTCTCATCATTTTATCTCCCTTAGAAAGTATTAATCACCCAATAAGAGACAAAAAGCAGGCTTCAAGTCATTCTTTGAGTACCTTTAGGTGGAAAATTAAAATAATTCTAAAATCATCATATATGGAAATCCTAGGTTACCAAACTTAATGGAAAGAATTACCAGACACCTGAGATATACGTTTGTAAAGAACTTCGATGAATGAAATGCCTTTGTGCATGGGTTTTGGAGGATATTAATGTGAAGAATCAAAAATATTCTCCATATCAAATCGTAGTGAACCCCCATTGAAAAGATTGGAAGAAACTAGAAAATTAATAAAAATATTAAGAAAAATTAATAAATATATTATATTAGTTATAGAAATAAAAAAATTATTAAAAATGAATTTTATTTCTTATAAAAAATCTTATTAGTGAAATTAAATTGAAAAATCAAGTTAAAATAAATTAACAGACATGCACACACACATATATAATCATTTTGAATAGTTTAAATGAAAAATATATTTTAAATAAATAAATATTAAATATGAATAAATACATAAAATACTAGAAATTGATAGATAATAAAAAATAATAAAAATAATTAAATCAATAAAAATATTCTCACCAATACATACTTGTACACATGAAAGACATACACATGTATAAATGCACGCACAAAAACACACATGTACAAATACATACCCACATATACACAATACTTATACATACAAATGGTTATACATGTAATTATATTTTAAATTATTTCATATCAATATTATTGCTTATTTATAAAAATATATTAATTTATATATTATATAACCATTTAATAAAATTATTAACAAATTATATTTGATTTAATAATATACACATTTTAAAATTAATGTATATAAATATACTATTAAACATTTTGACTAATATAAATTTGATAATATTTTATATATAATATTATTACAATTAGATACATTTTTAATTAAAATTTATATAAAGAATATTTAAATATTATATTTATATATATATACATATGGTAATATAAATCTTATGTTTTGAAATATTAATATTTTTATATGAAATAAATTACTCAGTATGACCTTTATCGGTGCTAAAAACCCACTGATAAAGGGAGGCTTTTATCATTTCTAAAAAGAGAACTAAAAAGGGTACCCCTTTATCAGTGCATTTTTAGGACATAGAAATGATAACTTTATCTATGATTTTTGTGAGCACTGATAAAAGTCCCTCATTTATCGATGCTTTTTTTATCACTCATAAAAGTAATCACCGGATATCGCCCTAATTGGGGTAGTTCTTGGTTGGATAGAATGATCATTGTCGAACCATTGACCACAAAAGATCAATATTAATTAGATATACTGGTTTTTGTATATGATTTAATGTGTCAATTAACATATACTGTTGGAATACTTCTATATATATAATGAAGGTCATTTTTTTGGAGGACAATGTTGTAATATACTATTACACTTTCCATTTTATTCCCTTAAGATCATGTCCTGAAATACTGATTTTGTTTTTCGATAAATGAAAATATTTATTTTTGTAAGATTTTAGAATTTATTTTATTCAAAATATTATTTTAAAAGAAAATAAGAAATTTTGATCAATATTGAACACTATACACACAAGACATTTTTATGGGAATGTCAATTGTATCTCGAAAACATTATTTACTAGTTTCATCTCCCAGACTTCTTGAAATTATTTTATTTTCAAATACGAGGATGAGACATTATGTGTTAACTCTATGTGATTTTAATTTAGATATAATTAAATTCATGATAAATCAATTTTTATAGTTTTCGATCTAAAAAAACTAGAAAAGGGAGTAAATAATAATCAATGTGTAGCAATGTTGCAATTCCTGTAATCAAAATCAAGGATAGGGTAATCTACACTTGAAAAATAGTGTATATAATCATATAAATTATTATAAAAAAATTAATATAAAATTCATTATTTTATATATGTTGAGATGAATATTGATAAATTATAACCCCACTAACTTCCTTTATCCTCTGGACTATGGTGTGGAAGGAGTGATGGGTTAACAAGAAGGTCCAACTAGTAGATAAAAGTGCTCAAAATTTATTGGATGAATATGAATGTATGAAAAAACTAAAAGTTATTATTAGTTTATATTTTAAATTATAATAACATATACTATGTTTCCACCATCTAGATTATACATAAGATGGGTCATGTCATTGAGATAAAAAACTACTTTTAGTGGTTTTGTATCATTAGGATAAGTATGGATGGGTTAGAGTGGTGGGCTGTAGAGTGTCTCTAAAAGACTACATTAATTATGGAAAAAATGGAATTTAAGGGATGAGGAATATAAATATTTACATAGAAAATTTGTGAAATATAATGAATTACTGTTTAAAAATAAATAAATTACTCATTAAATTGATGGAAGAGAGGAAATCCGGGAACCAACCACCATAGTTACCACTGTTAGACCCATAAACACTATGTTTTGTGTGTAGTTATTCACAACATAAGTAAAACATACCATATATACTTATTATTATAAAAATGTTCTCTAATATTTTTATATTGAACTAGTATTTATTACTTCATTATTTATAAAAGTTTTAGTATGAAACTATTTGGGACCTATATCCATCAAAACCCACACACAAAATTATTTCTAGTGGTTTTCTATTTGATTTTCAAGATTACAAAATTCATTATG
Source organism: Viscum album (assembly GCA_963277665.1). Lineage (NCBI taxonomy): Eukaryota > Viridiplantae > Streptophyta > Magnoliopsida > Santalales > Viscaceae > Viscum > Viscum album. The sequence continues at coordinate 475,259,907 of OY728151.1, forward strand.
AACCACTTCTGATAGGTGATGTGAAAGTATGGATTCAAGTAGATCATGATCCAAGAGCTATGCTACATATTCCCATTGATGATGTTGATGTTCGAACTGTATAAAAAGCTATAAGAACATATATTTTACGATCAAACAGCCTTATTTACTCCCCTGATGTGAAAGGAGTTTGACATTTTCATCTTATACTATACTGATTAGCTGTTATAATAAATAATATTTTTTAAACTACTATATTCTATTGAATAAGGGAATAAAAACTTTGTATATATAAAGTCAAATAAATTTTATTTTGCTTCCTGAATGCAGACTGCATACCATAATTTTGTTCCATTCAATATATACCCCAAAACAATAAAGGCCCATGAAAATTCATATTTTAAAGAGAATAATTCAATACAATTTGATTTCAGAACAAACATTTATAACAAAAATTATACCCATATTTTTTCTCTTCCCGGTGTAAATGAAATCATAAAGCAAAGATGGATAAGAACATATATCTTACTTGTATGTATGAGGTATGTTGGTAATTTTTTTATTTTTATTTTCTTATAAACAATATATATTATAATATAAATGGTATGTTTCTTATTCCAAATTTTTATATTACAAATAAGTAATTGATCCAAAATTAATGCATAAATTTGAATTTTTATGTCTCTATATTCATTCATTAGATTCAATAATGATGGAAGAATATGAAATTAATAAAAAAAATCTAATTTTCAAAGTGTTTTAAGAAAATTTAACATATGATAAGTTAATCATAGTACCTATTATGAAAGGGTGAGAATATATAAACAGGTTACTATTTTTATAATTTGTCATTTTTAGTATGTAATACTCATTGTTTTTAAATTTTTTAGGATTCTCAGGATCTTAATTATAATAAATAAAAATAATCCAATTATATGTTTTTCAGACATTCTGATTTCATGTCTAATGAACCGGACACATATGATATCCATTTTTAACAAGTAGAAATTTTTTTCCAACATGTTGTAGACTTTAATTATATATTATGTCATATATCTTATTATTCATATTTTATTTGATAGTATAGGGTTCATGTATCTAGCAATAAGGGGTTTATGGAAAATGATCTCCAAAAAGAAAATGCTGGATTGTTATATATATAATTCTATTTGGGTATATATACTAACCGTTTAGTATTGAAACAGATTTCATAACAATTTTCATAATTCTCTTGTGATTCTCAAGACAACTAGATAAAAAATATTGTGGTTATTTGATCTATAAAATAATAAAGAAATCATAACCCATAGAACAACTCAAATCCAATTAAAGAAATCTACAAAATGTGCCTAATTTTTAATACATGTACTTTTAGTTGAAATCTTTTTTAAACATTATTTATACTTTTCCACACTATAAAACTTTATAGAAAAATCTTATTTAGAAGATCAGATATACAAATTGAAGGGGAAATAAGAAGGATTAGTTTTTTAGGGTATTTAAAAAATTATTAAAAAGGAATTAACCTAATCAATTTTATTGTCTAAAAATTTTCATCCTAATTGAGTGTAGAATAAATAATATAAAATACACATCAAATGCTCAATTCTGAGAAAACATGCTCGAAATATCATGATACTCTAGGAAAATAATCATTGATTCATTTGTTGAACATAAGAATTAACTACACATCACTCTAACTCACAGTGTGGTTAGGATAAATTTGAATTACATTTTTCAATTTAAAAGTTATCATTTGGTTCACATGCTCAATTCTGAGAAAAAACACTCAAATATTTATAGAACTCTAGGAAAATGACCATAATTTCATTTATGGAATGTGAGAGTTAATTAGACATCATTTTGATGCATGGTGTGGTCAGAATGATTAATAATTAATGTTTCTAATTTAAAAGTCATATTTTTTGTTTAAAAAATGTGTCACATGATCAATTCTAACCAATCATTCCCATATTTTCATGAAACTATAGGGAAAAAAATCATTGATGTATTTTTGGCATATATGAATGAACCACTCATCATTCTGACTTAAAGTGTTTTCATAAAGAACTTATATATATATATTCAATTTTAAGTGATTATAAATTATAAAATTGTGTCACATAAAAAATTCTGATCACACACTCATATTATCAGGAAGTTCAATATAAAAATTATCTAATTCATTTGTAACATGTAAGAACAAACCACATGTCATTCTAACACATGTTTTGGGAGAAATTATTAATTTTTTTAATTTATGAAGTGATATTTTAGTTGAAAATTTGCATCAAATGATTAATTATAGAATACACTCTCAGATCATCATGAAAATTTATAAAAATTAGAATTGAAATATTTTTTCTATTTAGAATTGAACTGCCCATAACATAAATTCTATGATCAATTGTTATTTTCCTTGAGTTTCATTACATTGTGATCATGTTTTCATGATATTATTCATGTGCCACAATTTTTTAACTAAAATATATCTTTTTAGTCTAAAACACTCATTTTTAGTCATCCTGACCGCACCGTGATTTAGACATATGTTCAGTTTAGTCATACACAATATAAAATCATTAATGCTCATTTTTGTATTCTTTCATGGCATTCCAAGAATATTTCCATGGAATAAATCATTTGATACAAGTTTTGAACAAAAATTTTACTTTTAAATTAATAACATGCATTCATGGCCATTTTGACCATATCATGAGTTGGAATGATGTGTAGTTCATTTCTAAATAGAAAAAATATTTCAATTCTAATTTTTATAATTTTTCATGATGATCATGTTTTCATGGAATTATGATCATGTTAGAATGATATTATTACCATGGGTAATTTTTATGACAGGATTCTAGTGAGGATCTTAAATGACAGACTCCTGCTTCCTTAGCCTCATTGTCTTTGAGGAACAAAATGTACTCATCAAATAAAGGAGTATCCAAGAAGTAATCTTGATAGTGTACATGATGACATTGAATCATCATAACAAGGTGGTTAGTAACAATATTATGGAAAAGGTTGATATTGGGAAGGCCTATGAAAATATTGAATGGAACATCATTATTAAAATAATGGGATGCTTCAGATTCTCAATTTTGGGTCAGTGACTTATTTATTAAATGTTACTCCTCATATTATTTAAATGTTATCATAATGTGTAGAAAACATTGATTTCTCAAATCAACTCGATAATTAAAATAAACTTATCCCCTCCCATGTAGTCTCTTTATCCTGTACAAAGATGCGTTGAGTAGGAATATCAGAAGTATTATTATTACTAGAGGTGTGAAGAAATCTTGTGGAAGGTACGGAGCCCATGGAATCACCCATAATTTTTTTAGATGTCATGTTATTTTTCTACATTTTTAATTAGAGGTCAGTCGAAACATTCAAAGAGATCATGTGGGTTTTTGAATTCCTAAGTGAAAAAACTGTTAAACCATCCAAAAGTAATGTTTTCTTATCCTACAAATTCTATGTGAGGAACAACGATAGGACTCAGAGATGGAGTTACTTGTATAAGGGAACTTTTCCTGATAATTACTTGGGTAAAAATCTCGTGATTGGAATAATTTGTATCCATTATTTTGACAACCTAATACCCAGGTTTTTAGGGTATATCATCCAATAAAATAATCAACTTCTATCCTTTGGTGGTATATTAACTCTCATTAACCATGTATTAGTCTCAATGACCATGCAAATACTCTCTGTTATCAGAGTTATAATAATGATCTTATGAAACTTATAGAAGTACATCAATGGTTTCCCACAGAATTCTTAGGGTTAGGGGTGAAAGGTTAGTTGGAATCACTTTTCATAACCTATGGATAAGGCAAGCATCAACATATTGAACCATAGTGAGGCCATGACTGCCATATAAGAAAATATTTCTTAAGATACTATTATCGAAGATTCTATTTGGGTCTACTTCATTAGAAAAAATTAATATATTTATTTCATAGACTCGGTTCGATGGTCACACATAGACATAGGTTTAATAACACCTCATGGTTTTAGAGGCATAATCACAAATTTATTAAAATAATCCCCATCATGTATAATTTTAAATCATTTTCTTTATGTGTACACTAATTCCAAATTAAACATATATAAATAACTAATAATCATTTTAAAAAATCAAATATAAATTCCAATTAATTTTTTAATAAACCATTTAAAGTAATATTTTCAAAAAAATTAATTTTTAGTGAATCATTTTAAAAAAAATCAAAAATTATAGATTGAAAATTTATAATTTTAAAAATTACAGTTTAAAATAAAAAATCATAATCAATTTATTTTTTTAATATACAATATACAACTTCATCATTAACATAAAAAATTATTAAATTGATAAAAATCATCATTTAAATAAAATTTCTAGTAGTATTGAAAATTTACATGTATAAAAATTAATGATTTTCCTAGTATTTGAATTAATTAAGGGGTAATTATTAATGATATAAGTCATAAATTTCAAAATTTGGGCAGACATCACTCCCTCAAACATGATCTATTTCACTCATGGGAAAATGTATCTTTTAATTTCAATTTTTACAAAAAAAATAAAGTCCTTATAATATCTACATATACAATCCAGTGAATAAGAAAATAAACATTCATCCATTAAAAAATTTATCATGCTTCTTATTTGATTCAAGTTATTGCATCATTTCAATTAATCAATGTTCTTTATCCAAGATTTGTACAAATTGTATTTTAGTAGAATTATGTTTTTAATTGGAACATCCATTTATCCTTGTATCCTATGTTTCCAAAATTATATATCATTTTTCAACATCCTTGATATAACTCAATAGAATTATTTATATGTAAATTTTTCATTCTTCATATAGGTTCAATATTCCCCTCAACTAAATGAATTCATTTTTTGACTATTAGGCAGTTTATTTGATTTTTTTATGTTTTTCCACCCATGTATGTTTAATGAACTCTTAAAGGTACATATTGAAAGTATATACAAATTTATTAACTCATTAACCAGATTCATAATGTAACGTAGATTCATTATGGTATCCAAATTACCCATTTCAATTATTTTTTAAATGACTTATATTAGTTTATTTTTAGTTGGATCCATAAGATATTATTTTTCATAGCGGTCATGTTACTTCAAATTATGTTCTAAATTGTAGTGACCTCTTATTAGAGTTATTATTCCATGATTAAATATCCACACACACTCAAATTCCAAGTCCAAAGGCCAAATAATTCATAAATGTAATGAAAATTTCACTCATCATTCATATAATTCTCAAAATTTCAGAATCAATAAAATACTTCCACATTAGCATGGTATTCAATCATAGTAAGATAACAATTTTTTTCAATGTTTTTTAGATTTTTTGTATAATTTTTTGAATTAAAATACATAAATACTAAGAAATTAAAATAGCAAAATATTTACATCATAAGATACGTTTTCCTTTTCCACCACACGTGGTGTAAACATCCATATAATTTAATTATATAATTATTTTATTAATGAAAAAAAATTTCATTGTGAAGGAAGATTCTAGTCCAATATGAGGGAAGGAAATAATTTGGAACTGGTCTATTTAGTAGAAGAAGGGGTAGTCTTTAATCCTTAATTGGTTTATTCTAATAATTCTTATCACGCTTTGTCATTTTTGGTTCATTCACCTTTAACATATTCTTTGAACCTTCCCTTTTGATCTCATATACACAAAAAAGAAATGTATTAGTTACTGCATATATCCTAGTCCACATTTGATGATGCTTATGATGGAAGTTCTTTATCTTAGAATAAAATAAAAACATTTTATATCTAGAATGTAATTAAATTTTTTTAAATTTTTTTTATCATCATTATATTTGAATTTATACTTTTATAATAACGAGCTATCATTAGCGTCCACTCTCAAATCATCGAGATCCATAATCTATAACTTCATATACTATATATCCTTGTCAAACTATGGATTAAATATTTGGACAACAAAACCATATTTTTATTATATCTCAATAAGAATATAAGAGTGGTTACCATAAATAATTATCCCAAGTGATGTACCTAAGGTTGTTTTATAGGTATTTTTGTATGACTATAATGCATCCTCTAATTTATTACTCCAATGTATTCAGTTGGGATGCACTGTTTGCTCCAATATTCTTCAGAAATATCTGTTGGACTCCTTAGACAAACCATTTATCTATGGTTGGAAGGAAGTTTAAGCCTTATGTTTCACATAGTATTTCTATATAAGGGAATATATGTTTATGTTGAAAACTGGGTTCCATGGAAACTAATTATAAATCAAGGAAGATCAATCTTAATAAAATAATATATTCATTTAGGCAATCAATTATTATTTTTAGAAATAAGTTCAAGTAGCTTTATTTACATTAATTGAATCCTTGTAAGTGATGTTCTTTAAAACATTTCCCTTTTCCAAAAAAAATGGCTTGTTTCAAAAATGAAAAACATGTGTTTCTCAATACATATTTTTAAAAAAAATTCCAAGATTTCAAGAAAACATTGAAAATAACTTCCATACACAGTGAAGTCATTATGAAATTCCACTAGGTTGTTTTCAATCAAATCTGAGAAAATACATATCGTAAAACACTATAGGGTACCTAGAGAATTATGATGACCTAAAGGATTAATTCATTGGGAAATCATATCGAAGGGACATGTGATGGTGGTATTATCATGGTCTTATAATGAAATTTTGACATGATAATAGAATAAAAATCCATCATGGAAGAAATAATGACCCTACATAGTTGGTCTCCCTAAAATTTGGTCTAGATAGGGAATGATAATGCTCACTTTATGGGTCTCCTAGTTTACTATCTTGTAATTAATGAAAACAATCCAACTATTTTGATCCCATTGGTAGCCTGGTAATGGGATATTTTTCCAACATTTAATGGTCTATCAACTTATTTTTTAACAACTTCCAAAAGGGTTGGATTGAGACTTCGTTGGGGATGTCTCACTGATTTGGACTCACTTTCAAGAAAAAAATTTCTCATTAGGTTGGTAGGAACAATCCATTCAATATCCTCTAGTTTATAGTCTATTTAACTGATATTTTGTTTCATAATTTCTATAAGTTTACACTCTTCATTAAGCCTTAAATTTTTAGAAAATATGATAGTTTGTTTATCATTTTCCGTTATAAGTTCATAATTTAGGGTTGATGGAAGTATTTCCAATTCCATCTCTGGGGGATTTTTTAGTCATGTTTCTAGAGTAGCGTTCACTTTTTTAGAAGCTAGTATATGTGTAGGAGAAGTGTCAGCAATGGTTTTTGTGAAATTATAGATGTAACAATCCCCAAAATAGCATCCATCATTACACATCATTGTTTCTAGATTGAGATCATGTTAAACAAAATTCATCTATAAAATCATGAATTTCTAGGGATTATCCAAATATGAATATTTCATTTAAAATTTTAATTTTATTTTTATATAAAAATGCAATTCAAAATGATTCAAATAAAAAAATATTTCTCTTTAGGGGTATTTTATTAAATAAAAAATGTTAATATACATTGTTTTTTCACCACAATTCATATAATTTGTCCCCTTATTAAGATTGATAATTTTGGTGCCTTGGAACATGTTCTACCTGGAAGTATGGGGGAGTGAGTCTTGACATTTTATTACTCTATATTTTGTATGTAGAAGTCATCTGGGACCATAATACCTTGCACACATAATAGAACATATTCTAAAAAACCTACTGGGTAGGATGTGGCTTGATCGATAAGTTGAAAAATCACAATAAGTGGTTTGAGTTCTATAGTGTGTAGAGATGAATAAAATGAATATGGTATTACATTAATTGATTCTCCTAAATAAAATATTTCATTGGAAAAATTTATCTCACCAATATTTCATTTGATGGAGAAGATTACTGGATCTTTTAAGTTTTATAGTATTTATGGGGTTAGAAGTGTAGAAACATTTTTACCTAAATTAAAATTTTCATTACCTTAAATTATTCTCCTCCTGGTGTTTATCACATTAATAAAATTTCATAACTTGGAATTTTTTGTATGAATTCCAGTAAATGAATTTTATTCTCAACCTTCTTGAATATATCTATAATCTTCTTTTGCAATGTGTCCTCACTTGTTCTATTATGGTTAATTCTCAATATTCGAATGAAGGTTAGGGTTGATTCATACCTTCATTTTTGACCTTCCATTTATCTTTCTTCATATGGGGTGTTTCCATATCTACTTCGACTTCTTTTTTCTAGGAAGATTCTTCATGTTCATGTTGTTGTCTACTCTTAGATTTGATCTATCATGGTAATCATTCACTACATCAAAGCACTATTCCACTATATAATGTAATTGAACTAATATTAACTTTGGGGATTTTAGTTTGTTAAGTTGTAAGCATACCTATCCATTGATTCACTAGGATATTGAGGGTGGTCATCAGCTAGCCTAATCAACCTTTTAATTCTTTTTAATATGATCCAAAAGTAGTGAGATTGTTTTGAAAACTATTTTCGGAATATATATCTTTTTTATAATTTAAATCAAGAAAGTATTATGATCTTTTACGTATGGGTATCGTTTAGATGGTTGGGAAATCTGACTCTAGAATGGTGGGGGATGGAAAGGCTTTTGAGAATCTCATTGTAATGCTTTTGAGAATGGTGGACTATGAGGTAGCTAGATCTGATTCGATAATTTAATGGAGGGAAATTATTTAATTCATTCATTCTAAACTAGTTGATTCTAGAAATTCATATGGTTCATATAATCCTAGATTTCTGTCCCATGAACTTTATTTCATCTATTAGTGTTGTGCTCCATAGAATAAAAAATCAAACAGACCTAGGGGAGTATGTTGGGTGGTTCCTTAACACCTTATTGATAGATAGATTTCTCAAAATAGTGGCTGTTTCTTCAATTTTATTTTCTATTTACTGTGATTTGGGAATTTTTACCTTATATAAAACTCAAGTTGCATCCCTTATATTGGATTGATTGAACATTTGGGAGATACCCTCAATTATTTTTCTAAAATCAGTATGTGTCTTAACAATATCATTTCCTGCAAAAGAAGATTATATTTAGTTTTCGTTGTCCATAATTCCTTAATTAAATAATAACTATAAGTTTTTCTCTTCATAGATATATTGAGGGAGGTATGAAATTAGTTTCATGATCCTTCCTTAAAATTGAATGGTATTTTCTCCACTTTCTTATATTATTTTATAGATCACATTACTTAGTTTTGAATACCTTGAAGTAGGGAATTATTTCTGGAGGAATTCCCTTTGCATCTTTTCCCATTGGAAAAAATATACACGTTGTAAATTGTAAAGATACTTCTTGTATTCCCCTTTATGATAAAATGGGAAATAATTATATCTGATCAAAACCTTAGTGACTCATATATTTTTGAATATATTTAAAGCTTCTCTAAATGATCAAAAATTGAAATCGAGATTTATACCTAAAATTCAATGAAATTTAAGAAATTTTTTAATCATTCCTGTTTTATGTTTACCATCCCATTGCTTATCAATATTAATTGTCTGTTATTAATTTTGTAATTAGATGGATAAATTTCTCTAAAAGTCCAATTCACTTGAGAAATATTATTTTCTATCTATTGACTTATTAATGTAACTTAGGTTGAAGAAAAATATTAATAAGGATAATTTATAAATTATAATTTTCCATCTCTATTTCCCCATGTTCTGTGATTTTTCACATTTAGAATCTTTTCAACATAGTTCACTCATCTTGGGGTAAAAATCAATTAGGTGGGAGGATCTATATGCAGTCATTTGTAAAAATCCTTTTAAATAAAATTTTACTAATGACATTTTATTCCTTGAGAATGATGTCTGATTAATGCATAGACTTTGTCTGGTTTTCCAAAAAAAAAATTAAAGGAATTTAAATACATTAGTGTTGGAATTTAGTTGTATCTAGAGAATAAATTTCTATGGATGTGATTTATCATGTTTAATTGGTTCTGTTTAATAATGATGTGAATGGATCAATTGTTTCTAAATTCAAATTTAAAATAGTATATAAAATTGAATTGATTTATATTCAGTCTTAAGAATATTCTTCAAGCCTTAATTCATTCCCACATTATTTTATTAAATCATTATTGATGTTGTTTCCCACTCTTCCTCTAAAATAATCATGACTCATTAATTACTCATAACTATTTTTTTTGTTTTCATAAGGAACTACAATAATCAAGGAATCCTCTATCCTTTCCTAGCCTAGTGACTGGATGTCTCTAATCAACATCTGTAAATCACACTTATTACTAATGCATGTATTAAATTATTCCCAAATGTCTCGTGTTTGAAATCTTGGGAATGAGATTATAAGAATCAAAATGTATATGTTAGTAAAAATATTAAACTAATGAAACAATCATAATCCACTAGAAATATTACTAGTAGAATTAAACATTATTAAAGATAATTAATAAATAGTGGAATGGGGTGATTTTCAATTCTATGAAAAAATGGACAATAGTTTCATTATTATAGTATTAAATTTGTTCATCTCTTTTCTATTTTATTGCATTACCTAGTTTTAGGTCTTCCATTCAAAGATGATATTTCCGCTATCTCATTCTTCAGAAGCCCATTTTTTTCTCTACTCTAGATTCGGGCCTCCACCGTTCTCTTCGAGATGGAGCTACCGGGTAGTGTTCAAGATTATTTGGGATTTGATTTTTTGTGGGTGGCTTCGGGAGGTGATGTTGATGATGATCGATCAACAACGGAAAGGTATGGCATTGGTGATGATGGTGATGTTTGGAGTGAACTGTGGCACTATGTTGGTGAAAGAGGTGTTGTGACGATGGTGGAGACACAATGGTTGATGATGGTCACATCTCACTGTAGGGTTCATGGCTCGAGGCATTGATGTGGATCTGTTGTTTGAAATTTGAACAGGGAGTGTGGTGATGGTTCGTGGCATGATGATTTGGTACTATTGGAATTTTTTGAATTTTAAAATCCGTGGTGAACTATGTTTTTAGAGGGTCCATGTTTGTTGTTGCTATGAATTTTTATGTATAGTTCCCGCTATTCCTTAATGTAAATTTTAATAAAATAAAAAAAATGATTTTGTCAGATTTATAGAATTCACCATCAGATCCTTTACACAGACCTCGACCTAGGGCTATGAAATAATATATATATATATATATATATATATATATATGTATAAATGATTCTTATTTCTCCCATTATCAAGTTTTTTTTTGAAATTGAGAATGATCAAAGGGGTAATTAGTTGATTCTTTTTATAACTAGTTAGAAAATTACTAAATTTGGTGCTCATGTGAAGAGTTTCATGTGTTGGAATTTACATGTATTTTTTACTCATGGAGGGCTTATATTGATGGATTTGGGCCTAGTATTTCTAGTGGGTATAAATGTCCCAAAATGTCCTCACACATGGATTTTTATACTTCAGTTGATGATGGAATGAGAATAAGGTTTAAATTGTGAGCCTAGAAACTCTATCTTTATGTGCCACGCATGGAAGAAACATATAAAAGAAGATCAATCTATGATCAATTTACATTAGTGAATTTGGGTTCTCATAAATCAAATATGAAATATATCTTCAAAAAGGGTCTCAATAATTATATTCTGGGTGTGGTGGAAAGAGAGGAATCTATATAGTGGCTTGAAAAGTCATCCATCATGGATTCCTACCTTCATGAATATGGTATGTGGATTTCAATAGATCTTCATATGATGCATTTGGAATTTCTATGCTTCACTAATGATCAATATATGTAGATAATTAACACTACATCACATAAGAAACTATAGAAACTTAGAATCTTCAATGAACACATATCATATTTAGTGATAACCTTGGATTGATCTCATCTATCTAATCGTACATGATTCTTTATAGAATTAAAACTCAATATACACTTCTTTCTATTTATCATTCCCTACATCTTGATTGGCTCTCAGGCTCCATACTTGATATTAGTCAACACGACCTAGTTATTTTCCCCTAATTCAATCAATGAATCCAGCTTCCCTTTGTAAATATAGACACACTAGGATATTCAATTAGTGTCATTAAGTATCTAGTTTTTTTCCAGGACTGTTTAACATCTTTAACATGGACTAGTGTTTGAAATCCATGAAAATAATTGGTTCCACATCAATGAGTGTAACATCCTAGGAAAATAAAGAATATAAAATTTTCATATTTATTAATATTTATGAATTAAATATTAATTTTATTTTAAAGGGGATGTTATGTTCGATGGAATACCCGATACGCAACAACGAGTTTCTTTGAAATCTTACGTTGCACACAACATTGAGTTATACTGAAAAATAATATAATATTATTATTATTTTTATAGTTAAAACATAGCCTTTTTATTGGTAGGAATGAATATAACTAATTAAAATATGATTATATATGCTTGTTAAAATTCAACACAACCTTTTCACTATTCATTTTTTAATGAATAGTGAAAATACTGTATTTTAATTCAAAACTATCTTTTAATATAATATATTTATATGGTCATGTTATCTTTTTAATTGGTTTTAAAGTGTAATTACATTTTTTTTACCATTTAATCCAATTTTGGTTATTGGAAGTAATTTCACTTTGATATTAGACATAAATAAGTGTCAATATTTTGATAGTTATTATTTCTTAAAAACATGCTTTTTTGTTTTGATAGTGGGAATTAATTTTAAATTAATTTCTTTCACTTCTGTGTTTTGAATTTGTAAAAATTGATTCCATATTTGGAATCAGGAAGTCCAAATTGCTTAAATAGGTAACTTTTATTTTTAGACAATATGAATATTTACTTCAGTAAAAATTTTATTTACCATGGTTAAAAGGTAAATATGGTAAATAAGGGTAACAAAATATTATTATAATAATATAAAATTACCTTAACATGTATCCTAATCAAATTGGCTAATACATTTACAACCATGCGCATCCTTGGGTCGATTTTGGGACCCCATGGAGCCACATGAGAGTGATAATGACACTTTATATTAATTAATTTAAAGTAAATACAAAAATGACATAAACATATAGCTTTTAATAAATCAATTTTTACATGGGGTTATATAAATTATCTCTTCAACTAAAAATATTTATTTAAAATCTAAAAATATTTCATACATCATGATATTTTTTTATTATTTTAATACATCAAATAAATAAAAATATTTATGACACAATAATGATGCAGTGTTTACCTCATTAATGAATGATTTAAATAAATAAGATTATAAAGACTAAAAAAATATCCAAAAACTGTCCAATTCTTATTAGATGTTATTATTTCAAACATGGGTCGTCTTATCTTTGACTTTAATGAGTTTTGGACCTCTAAAAACCGAAAATAATTATATAATAAAATAATAGTTTCAAGCTTTCCTAAAAATCCCCTCCTCCCCCTTACAAAAATCCCTCACTTTTAACTCATTCCACACAATTATCAAGCCCCTTTCCTCGTTTAAACTCTGCCCAATTTATCTCCCTACATCCCTCTACTCCTCCTAAAAGCCTTCCCCTGGGCATAAGGCAATTCAATTAAACCTTTTGGTTCAAACCAATGGGAGATACCTTATTTAAAGGTAACGTCCTCTCTTAAGTTCTTTTTTTTACATCTCCAAACCCATAAACTCTTCTTATTACTTTATTTTATAAAAAACACTATCCTAAATATACTAGGTTGTTTTTATTAGAAGGATTTGAACTAAACAAACACATACATCCATAAAATGGGTAAAGAACATACTGTTTTTGTGGACAGTGAACTACTGCCTCACGAAATGATGATTGTTCAATCTTCTCCTATCACCTCTCATGGTGGCCATTATGATGGTACTGTATTTACATATGATACATATTATTTTTATGTTTTCTCTATACATATGTAATTTTTATTTAAAAACATACCTTTATGATTTCCAATATGTGTAAAAATGATAATTTCATTTGAGGAAGTCCGGACTACCGCCCCTCAAGGTGATATGATTCATTCATGACATACATGGAAAATATAAAGGATGATGTTAATGAAATTATGTAACACATATATCATATGATATTATAATAGAAATATAATATACCTATGTATCATTAATTTTTCATTCCATTAAATATGAAATATAAATGAAAGTAGCGTTCATGCGTACGTACGGCTTACCATCTCCATGAACGGTGAATTTCCTTTCTTATCTCCAAATGTTATGTAATATTATAAATACATACATATAATGGATATATATTATATATATTATATCTAAATCATGAATATAATTCTATAGATAATGTACATTTTACCACATGAACGACTTGTAATTATAAGATGTTCATTTTTGACTCAAGTACCAAATATCGACAAAAAGACCATGATCAACTTAAATGATTGAATAATGTTTATAAAATGGTAATAAGTGATATAAAATGAATAAAAACCTTTAAAATATTTCTTAATTAAGTAGAAATTAACTTTATCTTATTATTCAGGATGAACAAGTAATGAATGAGTCAAGTCGGACACGAGGTAAGGGGTTTCTTGTCTCACTTTTAATTATGAGATATTTCTATTCTTCGCCACTTATTTACTGCATGTGGTGTATTTTACACTACCATTTGATATATATTATCATTATTATCTTTATATTCATGATATTTTTTGATTCATTTGATGGTTATTTACTTTTGTTCATACGAATCGATTGATTGCAACGTGGTAAGAGTTTTCATCTCACTTTTTATGCCTGTAAGATTCATGCTATATTTTACACTATTTTATTTTGTGTGGTGTATGTACTAACCATGATTGTATTCATTATGTAATATAAATTAATTTATGGGTATTTAAATCTTCATTGTATGTCCCTTCTTTAATGTACCGTATGTTTCGTAAGTTACCCAATCGGTAAGGGAACCTTTCACCATCCACTTTTTAAAAGAATTTGTTTTGTTATGTCTTTTAATTTACATCTTATTATGTAGGTATATTTTAATCTATATCCTTATTTCTATAAATTTTATGTCCAAGTGAGGATATACCATTTTCTCTATCATCAACTCATTTTCTGAATTTTAAAGTGACGCCGTTAGGCTTTTTTTTTTGTAGGGGAACTTTTTTACCCAATATCAATTCCTTGGGTTAAACTTCTACTTCTTGATTATGTCATGATATGAATATGTGTGAATGAACTCTGATTTTTTTTACACTTAATATCCACTTATATTGGGTGTATTATTATTTTTCACACATAATTATGTCATTGGTTGTCTTTAATATACGGATATGTTCTTTGCAAGGGACTTTGTCTCAATTTACATTCCATTGAAACTTATTTATTGTTTTACATCAATTCACTTTTATAAGGTGTATGTACTACCCTTTGATGTATTATATAATGAATCTATATATTATCATGATATTATAATATTTTATTAATGTTATTCTTTAATTATTTGTATTCATGTGTCTCACATTTGGTTAGGAACTCCTAAACTAAAATATCATTTTAAAGTTTAATCTTCTAAATATTCTCATTAATTTACATGTTTTTAAAAAAGGTTTTAAGGATTTATTTATAGGGAAATTAATGTTTTAAAATGTTAATTCATTTCAAATCATCAAAGTTTAATGGGATAGTTTGATTCAAAAATATATTTAATAAATGCTTTTAAAAATGGTTTGATAAAGCATTGATTATGTCAATATCTTGAAATGATATATTTTGATTGCAATGTGGAAATGTTATTTTTCCCTTATTCTTGTTTTATTTGTTATGAATTTGTTATGGTTATTGAATTTTTTTTACATATATGGGTGGTTTTGTGATAAACCTTGGGCGGGTGAGCCCGAGATAGCTCTCTAATGCATTGGGTAATGTGACAGAGGTAAACGTTAATGTTTCTCCTAAGAGATTTAGGGAATATACTATGATGGGTATTCCAATGTAACTTCCTATGTATCTATGATAGCTACAATGTATATATGATATATATGCCACATGTTACCTTTATGATTTATGATTTATATGTGTTATTCATAAATCTTTTGATTTCATGAGTTATGTTATGATTGAAAAGTATGATTTCACTGATTTTTATTTATTAATGGGTTAATGTTTCCTTTCCTTATTTTATAACCCTGATTGATATTTTTTTTCTCATCCCAAGTTTTTGAAATGTTTTATACAGGACATAAAGGTGAATAAGGTCAAAGATGGGATCAAGGAAAAGTCATGTTGTTTAAAACAAGGAACTAGACATGTTTCTTTTTAAGAGTTTTTATTTTATGAAAAATATTGATACTGAGTAGTAGTGTCTACATGTAATTTTCAAGTTAATATGGAATAGTTATGGCCTAATTCTAAAAAACTCTAAACCTGAAAAGTTCCTCAATGTGAATTATTCAATTAATTCAAGATTATGTAATGTTTTAAGGCTGAGTACTTATAGATGGCATCAGAAGTCAGTTTAGATAACATTAGAGGTTAGGGTGTTATTTAATCATAAGTGACATAACTATAATGGTTAGCATATTATAAAGAGCCATAGTTATTTTAGATTAATTGATTGAGTTTAAGATAACAAGAATAAATCCAACATAGTATTTACCCTCCTCATTGAATATTATATGATGAATTTACTGATATACTCACACTGACCTTTTTGATTTCAGTAAATGGCTGGATCTACCAGGCACCAAAGTAATAGTGGAAGTGAAGAAAACTATGATGGTTTTATGAATGAGGAACTAAATTAAATGGGATCTGAAATGAGAACTCATGTGGGTATTCTCAACCAACTATGTGGAGTCATGATTGACCACCTGAACTATAGTGATTTTTATAAGGCATCGTATATGTGAGAAACAAATCCCTTCAAAATTTCAGGTAATAATCATAAAGTTAAGTATGTTAAAAAACCTATGTGTCAAGAATATGGAAAGAAATGCCTAGGAAAATGCTTTAAAGGGATGAGAAGATGATATATATGTGGGAATGAAGGCCATAAATAAAGAACCTACCATGGAAAAAAAGAAGCATCCAGTTGACTCTAGGAACGAGAATGAAATTATTTCTAAGGGATCAATTGAATGTTTTAAATGTAGTGTGCATGGTCATTATACAAATAGATGTCCTACGAAGAAGTTTCGGGAATGGGATTACCAGGATCGTATAAATATTTGTTTACGAATACCTAATTCCATTGCGATTGAGGATGAAGAAACTGACAATGTCACGACCCACCTTCACCATGATGAGGGAAGGGACAATAGATTGCCATACCCTTCCTTCTTCATGTTGAAGGAGATATAATGACCCCCGAGACCCGCCTTCAATAGGCCCCGGAGTGGCGACTAGGACCAAGGGTATAAAATCACACACAAGAGGGATGGCATTACCCTTTTTCTTTATTAGGATCGGGAGATTAGATAGTAAATCCCAAAAACAAAAAAACTAGGGGGTAAGAGTAAAGAAAAAAGAAAACCATTACCATATGCATGTTACAAATGTAAATAAAACAAATTATAAGAAGAATACAAAGGTAAAGTACCAAATAAAAGAAAAACAGTTACTACAAATATCCCAACGTTCGAGCTAGTACAACCTCGCACGATCCCTGAAGTCTTCCTGGAAACTTGGAAGCAGTTTTATATACGTAGGGTGAGCATACAAGTATACTCAGTATGGAAAACCAAAGACTCTCGTGAACATGGGGGGAGGCATTCTAATGCCCTGTGGAAAAAGAGATAACCAAAGCACATATCAAGGAAAACTATCCACCCAACCCTCACCAAGGAACACTCCCCAAATAACGAAATTCTAGTAATGTATAGTAATATAACATAGAAATTTGGGTACCCTACTCTACATTCCCACTGGTTATTGAAGACATCCTAGGCATCGAACCAATCCCACCATTCTCACCGCAATCCCACTACCACACCCTGCCCGCACACACATGGGACACAACCACACATCCCGCCTGAAAACACCTATGCCACAACCACCATCCCGCCTGAAAAAACATGGGACACAACCACCATGCATAAACTTTCCCGCAAACACCTAGGCCAGAACAACTACTGATACGCCCGAAGACACCCGGACCTCATCCCGAAGACTCTTGGAAAACAACCTGCCCGCACACACCTGGGCCAACCACCACAACTACCATGCCCAAAGAATATTGGGATATAATGGACCTCAGGCTGTCACAGCCTGCCTGAAGAGTCTTGGGCTATTCGAGAAAGGGAGAAGAGAAGGAGCTAATAACCAGCCACTCATAGGAGTGTTGGGAAAAACACCCTCCCCCATGAAATGGGGGTGTTCGACACTAAGTGCTCACCTAGGGTGGGGCGTGAATAAGAAACATAAAAACTAAAGATATATATATAGGTAACAAGCACTCATCCCATCCTAGGGTTTCCAAATCCAACCTAAGCACAACACCCTTATTACTATTCATTCATAAAAGAAGGCACAACACTCACGGTGAGGTCACAACTCATTCCCAAATCAAATTCCCCATTTAAACCATTCTTGTTTTCATGTACAAGTGATCCCATTTAGGTGAATTCTACACTACTGGGCAATTAACTGGCATAACCATAAGGCAGAGGAAGAGAAACTTCCAAAAAACAATTTAATCATCGACACCCGGTTCTCTTGTGAATTCCCAACAACAAATGGATCAATGAGATCCCTCAAAGTACTGGAACCAAACCAAGCCTTGAGATATAGCCCCACATAGCTTCAAATTCACAGCCAACAATCATTCCACAATAGAGGATCCCATCCTCATCCACGTCCCCCCATAAGCATCGAGCAGAAAAAATAGACATGCCACCAAGACAGAGCACGAAAGTTTCCAGACTCAAGTACACCATTCACTAAGTTTTCTTCTTTCTGTTTGGTTAACCAGGGTGATCACACAAGGATTGATTTTCATAGGACATCCATTTAATCGGCCGAGTTTACATGATTAACCAAATTCTCATGTTGGATCCATAATATCATCACAGAGGATGAAGGTTTATTAATGCACCAGGAATGTCACCCAACGACCATGATTTTTAGTGGCCATAGGCCCGCAAAATTTACAACATAAATAATCAAGGGTGAAGAAATAGGACCGAAAACATCGATCACACACCCCTTTATTCTTTAAAAGTACGTTTTTCATCTTCATTAACATTTGGTTTCATCCATCCCACAGAAACAGAAGCATACCCTCCCCGAATGGTACACAGTAATGACAGACGGAGGAAAACCCTACTTGGTTGATCAAGGACCAAAGTTCTTATCCACACGCCAAGAACTGGGGATGCACAACTTGCAGGGGAGGAACTCTGGGGACTCCAAGTATGAGCATAAAAACTCCAGCACAGGCGCACCACAAGCCTCGGGAAGAAGGGAATCCAAGCGCACTAGGGAGAAAAAATAAATCCAGCGATGAAGGGGAAAGAAGAAACTCTATCATGATATAAAGATGAGATCTCATTGTTATAGGATATGGAAATTTTAATGCATTAAATTCAGATCGTAGTTTCCTATGCGGTTGGGAGGTTACACATGATGGGATTAATTATTATTTAATTATTCCCATCGGGGTGGTGTCATAACAGCTATGCGTTAAACTGTTTCTTTTAGATGGAGGAAAACACGCAACGGGGGTGGAACTGGAAGGTATGGGGAAAGGGCATGACACCGAGGAAAAACCACACATTTTGGTAAGTTTAAGGTTTAACCATATTTTTGGGGATTTTTGATATTATTTATGGGCATTAAATGGCTTTGAAAGGGGCACTAAATCATCTTTACGTTAAAAGATATGTTGCGGGAGCGAAAAAAGTTAGAAACTGGAAAAAGTGATGAAGACTGCTCAGTGAGGACACGGTGCCACCATCACGGTGGCACCCTCACACTGTCACTCTTATAGTTCCACCATCACAATGTCACTCTTATAGTTCCACCATCACAGTGTCACCCATACGGTGCCACCATCACAGTGCCACCGTGACCGGTGTGCGACCATCACGGTGCCATCGTGACCGATGCCACCCTCACGGTTCCACCATGACTGGTGTGTGTCCGTCACGGTGCCACCATAACTGGTGCCCCTTTGACCGATGCCACCATTTTGGTGGAGCTGTGTTTTGGAAAAGTAATGGACCAGGTGTCTCTAGGTCATTACATCAGAAACCTCTCAAACTATTCTTGCCCTCGAGAATCAAAACTAGACCCGAAGAAAGTAGGGTTTCCGAAAAACCACATTGAAAGATACCTCTCAAGAGTGAACCTCAACGACATCTAGGAACACCTATCCCTCAAGTAACCAGGCAACATTCGATGGTCAAACAGTCCAGTCATATGGGTTAGGTAGTTTCTTCCTCCATGTCAAGATACTATCCATTTTGGGTGGTACTGACTCGCCCACACGAGTTTAATCGCATCCACCTTAATGCGTCTTGATTAGGGATCACGCCCTCCCCTCCCCATATTCAGGACTCTTCACACAAATCCACAGAATAAGGAAAACTGCACGTTCCAAATTTAACAAAGTAAAGCATTCCATCATAATAAGTACAAACAAAACAGAACAAAACTCAAAACAGCTCTGGGTACTGGGCGCACATCTGTGTCTCCCATTCCCAGGTACTTTACTTGAGCCCGTCATGCCTCCATAGCACACAAACCCAATAAATGGTCCGTCCATGGAGCACCTTCTCATTACAATCCTTGATTCTGATAGTAATTTCCACAAACATCACTTTGGACTCGATGTCCAGATTTCCCCGATCGAGGACATGGGAATCATCATGTAGATACCGTCAGATTTGTGACACCTGGAAGACGTCATGTATTCTCAGTAGCGGTGGCAGTAGATCTAGCTAATAATCCACTTCTCCGACCTACCGCAACACATTGAAGGGTCCGATGAACCTTGGAGAAAGCTTACTCCCACTACCTAACCTCCGTTGTCCATACTGATGGGAGACCTTCAAGAATACGTGATCCCCAGCCTTGAACTCCAACGGTCTCCTCATATTATCAGCATATGACTTCTACCAGTCCTAACCTGCCTTCATCCTCTCCCTTATAAGTTGAATTTTCTCTGTCGTGCTCCGCACCACCTCCGGTCCAAGAACACTTGTTTCCCCAACCTCGGTCTAGAACACGGGTGATCGACATGGCCTTCTGTACAAGGCTTTGAATAGATCCAAGCCAATGGTACAATGATAGATATTATTGTAGGAAAACTCTACCATAGTAAATTGTTGCACCCATGATCCCCCAAAATCTAGAATACATGCTCGTAGCATATCCTCCAACATCTGGATGGTGCGCTCTATTTTTTCGTCTGTTTGGGGATAGAAAGCAGTGCTAAGACGTAGCTGGGTGCCAAAAGCATGCTGCAATCCTCTCCAGACTCGTGAGGTAAACCATGCATCCCTATCTAAGACTAGGGATCTCGTAACTCCATGCAACCGCACCACCTCATCCACGTACCTCCATGCTAAGGAATCCACTACTCTTGAATCCTTGATCACCAAAAAGTGAACCGATTTCGTCAACCGGTCCACCACTACCCATATAACATCAAAACCTCCTTGAACCTTGGTTAGACCTATGACGAAATCCATCGATATGTAATCCCACTTCCACTCAGGGACCTCTAAAGGCTGCAACAAGCCTCCAGGAACACGATGTTCAGCCTTCACCTGCTGACACACTAGGCACCTGGCCACAAACTCTGCCACCACCCACTTTACCCTGGGCCACCAGAATTGACCCCTCAATCCCCGGTACATTTTTGAAACTCTCGGGTGCACTGCTAGGGGTGAGTTGTGGAACTCATCGAGAATCCTATCGTGAATTGCCTCTGGAACAAACAACTTCCCTCAGAAAAGTATATGATTTTGACCATCCTCCATCCACCATTTCGGAGCATCTCCTAGTTTAACCCAGTCACACATCAGTTCACTCTCTATGTATCCCCACTAAGACTTCTCCACCTGCCATAGTAGAGAAGACTGTACTGTCATCTGATATAGGAAACCTCTACCACCATCCATCCTCGTATCCAAGTGCAGGGCAACCAACTCCTCCATCACCTTCCAAGCATCATCCGACTCTCAAACTGCATCCTTTTGTGACTTCTTGCTCAAGTCATCAACCACCACATTACCTTTTCTTGAGGTTTAGGAAATCTCGAAGTCATATTCCTGATGGAACTCCATCCACCTTCACTTCCATGACTTCAGGTCCCACTGGGTGAAGATATACTCCATGATTTTGTGATCCGTAAAGACCACGAAGCGCTCCCCGATGATGTAATGCCGCCACAACTTTAGTGCGAACACGACCGCCGCAAGATCCAGATCATGGGTGGCATAATTACTCTCATGGGGAAGTAACTATCCAGACCCATAAGAGATCACCCCTTGCCGTTGCATCAGCACACACTCGCGTCCTTGTCCTGAAGCATCACAAAACACCTCATACGTCGCCCCTTCTTCTGGAAACCTCAATATTGGGGCACTTTCCAGCTTATCCTTCATATAGCTAAAGGCAGCCTGACACTACCCATTCCACACGAAATCCTGGTCCTTCTTCATCAAAGCTGTCAAAGGTGCTTCAAATTGGTAGAATTTGGGTACGAACCTCCAGTAGTAACCTTCCATTCCAAGGAAACTACGAACCTCTTCCACGTTCTTGGCTGATGCCCAAGAAACAACTGTCTCGACCTTCGATGGGTCCACCTCTATTCCCTTCTCGGACACCACGTGTCCAAGTAAGTGCACTTATCACGTCTAGAACTTGCACTCGGACAACTTCCTATAGTGTTGGTGCTTTCATAGGACCTCTAAAACTGTTCTTAGATGGAGGAAAACGTGCAACGAGGGTGGAACTGGAGGGTATGGGGAAAGGGCATGACACCAAGGAAAAAGCACATGTTTTTTTATGTTTAATGTTTTACTGACTTTTGGGGGATTTTAGATATTATTTATGGGATTTAAATGGATTTGAAAGGGGCATTAAATCATCTTTACGTTAAAAGATATGTTGCGGGAGCGGAAAAATTCAGAAACTGGAAAAAGGGACGAAGACCGCTCAGTGAGGACATGGTGCCACCATCACGGTGCCACCCTCACCATGCCACCATCACGGTTCCAACCTCACTATGCCACCCTCACCGTTCCACCCTCACCGTGCCACCGTCATGGTTCCACCCTCACCGTGCCACCGTCACGGTGTCACCCTTACGGTGCCATCTTCACTATGTCACCCTTACGGTGCCACCGTGACCGGTGTGCGACCGTCACGATGCCACCATGACCGGTGTGCGACCGTCATGGTTCCACCGTGACTGGTGCCACTATCACAGTTCCACCCTGACCAGTGCCACCATCATGGTGCCACCATGACTGGTTTACGTCCATCACGGTGCCACCGTAACTGGTGCCCCCATGACCTATGCCACCATTTTAGTGGAGTTGTGTTTTGGCAAAGTAATGGATCAGGTGGGTCCGAGCCATTACAGACAATGACCAATGAAAGGTATGGATTATTTCTTAACATATGTTTTGATATTATTGAATCTTTGGATATGATTCATGATTCTGTTTGTAGGAAATAAGTATTTTAAACTAAGTTGGTAAGGAATGGGTAATGGAACCTGAAGAACATTGAATGAGTAAGAAGTCAACATATAAGGGATTCAAGGGTTATGGTAGATTTAAAATGATGAAATTATTAAAATTATTAAGGCTCTTTTGAGTATGGGATTGCATTGTAAGACTTTTTATTGTATGTGTAACCCTGAAGTTTGATATATGAAAATGTTATTCGAGGAATATTTATCTTTTCTTTTGATGAGTAATAATGGAATTTTATTTTGGAGGAATCTATGTTTTTTACTATGGGCATATGTTGATTTAGGTTATTTATGGAAATGATTGACATATCATAGAGAATATGTTATTTGGTTAATTACACTTCAGTATGATACTTTAAGAGTAGTCAATTTTATTTGGAGAAAAAGGTTAGTATTTATTGTGGAAGACTATGTGATTAAATCTTTCTGAGTTTTCGGTTACAACCTTAGTTAGGGTTAATTTGAAGACTTTTAAGGACATTTTTTTATTGAATGGTCTTTCCCAAACATTGGGTATTGTTTGTCGAATTTTGGAAATTAAGAGTAGTATTTATTTTAGAAAGTATTATCCTTTTTTGGGGATTATCTAGTCTTGTACTAAATGTTTTGGTTTTCGTTGATGTCTAAAGATAGGGGAAATATATATTTTATTTTTTATATTATTTGATTATATAGGAGTTTATTCTAGAGATTTTAATTTGACCAATTCAGTTCGAATACTCATCGTTTGGAGGAAAGATGAGTTTGTGGTAGATATTTAGTAAAGGATTAAAGTCTACTTGACAAGTATGTATGTTTCCTTATGTTTTTAGTTAAGCTCATAAATAAATTACTCAACATTATGAAAATTAACTTAAAATAAAAACACTCTCTGTTAAATTTTCCTACTGGGGAATCGAAGACCGTTTAACCCATCACAAGTTTGTGATTTTCTTGTGGTTAACATTCTTCTGATCATGTTTTCTACCACTCTCCATCAAACATTGATGGTTTGTTTCTCTTCCATATCCATGTTTTCCTACATGGAATCCTAATATTTTCTATCTCGAGTGACCTTTTTATTTTATTTCATTCTTTAAAAGTTATATTTGTATCGACTCTTTTTCTAAGGTGGAAGTTTCGATGATGTTTCCAAGCCCATTTTTAAAATTGCGATGACACAATTCCCAAAAGGGGGAAGGATGTAACATCCTAGGTAAATAAAAAATAAAAAATTGTCATATTTATTAATATTTGTGAATAAAATATTAATTTCACTTGGATTCTATGTACGATGGCATACTCGATACACAACAACGAGTTTCTTTGAAATCCTACGTTGCACACAACGCTGAGTTGTACTGAAAAATAATATATTATAATTATTATTTTGGTAGTTAACACATAACAGTTGTATTGGAGAGAATGAATAAAACAAACTAAAATATTATTATATCTGTTTGTTAAATGTTTTTACATTTATCCAATAAAATATAGAGGCTTAAAATGTGAATGAATCTAATTTTAAACATAAATACTCTAATATTCATTAAAAGGTCGATTTACCGCTTTTTGATGGCGAACCCTATTTAGATATATTTTTTGTCCCTTGTATATGTTCTATTTGTAAAAATAAAATTCTTCTTTAGAATTTGGACATCAAAATTTACTTTGGGATTTTTTTTTGTATTTTTCTGAAAAAATTTATTTTTTAATGAATAGTAAAAATACTGTATTTTAATTCAAGACTACCTTTTAATCTAATATATTTATAAGGTTAGGTTAACTTTTTAATTGGTTTTAAAGTTTAATTATATTATTTTTTTACCATTTAATCCAATGTTGGTAATTTGAAGTAATTTCACTTTGAAATTGGATATAAATAAGTGTCAATCTTTTGATAGTTATTATTTCTTAAAAACATGCTTTTTTTGACAACGGGAATTAATTTTAAATTAATTTATTACCCTTATGTGTTTTGATTTTGTAAAAATTGATTCCATTTTTTGAATCAGGAGGAAAAAATTGTGTAAATAGGTAACTTTTATTTTTAGACAATATGAATATTTATTTCAGTAAATATTTTATTTACCATGATTAATGGGTAAATCTGGTAAATAATTGTAACAAAATAATATTATAATAATATAAAATTGCCCTACATATTTCATAATCCTATTAGTTAATACAATTCCGACCATGGGCATCCTTGGGTCGATTTTGGGACCCCATAGAGCCACTTGGGAGTGATAATGACACTTTATATCAATTAATTTAATGTAAAGACAAAAATGACATAAACATATATATTTTAGTAAATAAATTTTTACATGGGGTTATATAAGCTATATATTAGACTATAAATATTAATTTTAAATCTAAAAATATTTCCTACACCATTATATTTTTTTATAATTTGTAGACATCAAATAGATAAAAATATTTATGACATAATAATGATGCAATGTTTACCTCATTAATGAATGATTTAAATAAATAAGATTTTAAATATTAAAAAAATATCTAAAACCTATCCAATTCTTATTGGACGATTTTATTTTAAACATGATTCATTTTATATTCTAATTTTTTGATTTTTGGACCTTTAGAAACTGAAAATAATTATATAATAAAATAATACTTTCAAGATTTCCTAAAGAGCGCCTCCTCCCCCTTATAAAAAGCCCTCACTTATAACCCATTCCACAAACTTCTCAAACACCTTGGATCATCCAAAATCTTCCCAATTAAGCTCCCTAAACCCCTCTTCTCCTCTTATAATCCTTCTACTAGGCAGAAGGTAATTCAATTAAACCATTTGGTTCAAACCAAAGGGATATACTCGTTTTAAAGATAATGTATTCTCTTAAGTTCATTTGTTTTTTTTCTTTTCCAACCCCATAAAATCTTTGTATTCCTTTATTTTATAACAAAAAAATATCATAAATATACTAGGTTTTTTGATATAAAAATTATTCTAACTACACTTACAGAAACCTCCTTCTAATGGGTAAAGAACATATAGTCTCTGTGGACGGTGAACTACTGCCTCACAAAACGATGATTGTTCAATCTTCTCATACCATATCTCATGGTGGACATTATTATGGAACTTTATTTATATCTGTTATATATTATGTTTATATTTTATATATGCTTATGTAATTTTTATTTAAAAACATACCTTTATGCTTTCCAATATGTGTAAATACGATAATTTCATTTGAGGAAGTGCGGACTACAACCCCCTCAAGGTGATATGATTCGTTCATGACATACATGGAACAGATAAAGGATAGAGTTAATGAAATTATGTAACATATATATCGTATTATATTATACTATAATTATATTATAACTATGAATAATTGTGTTTTCATTCTATTAAATAATAAATAGAAATGAAAGAAGCGTTCATGCATACATACGACTTACCGTCTCTATGAACAGTGCATTTCATTGCATATCTCCAAATTTTACAAAATATTATAAATACATAAATATAATGGGTATATATATTATATATATGATATCTAAATAATTAATATCATTCTATAGATAATTTAATTTTTACCACATGAACAACTTGTAATTATAAGATGTTCATTTTTGACTCATGTACCAAATATCGACAAAACGACCATTATCAACTTAAATGATTGCATAATGGATATAACATGGTAATAAGTGATATAAAAGAAATAAAAAACTTGAAAAGGGTTCTTAATAAAGTATAAATTAACATTATTTTATTATTCATGAATAACAATGAATGAACGAGTCAAGTCATACATGAGGTAAGGGGTTTCTTATCTCACTTTTAATTTCGTCAGATTTCCACTATTAACCACTTATTTATTGCATGTGGTGTATTTTGTTCTTCCATTTGATATATATTCTCATTATTATATTTATATTCATGGTATTATGTGATTCATTTGATGTTTATTAACTTTTGGTCATACGACTCGATTAATTACAACGTGGTAAGGGGTTTTCATCTCACTTTTTATTCCCGTGAGATTCATGCTATATTTTCCACTATTTTATTTTGTGTGGTGTATGTACTGACCATTGTTGTATTATTTTTTAAATATAAATTAATTTATTTCTATTTAAATCTTCATTATATTACCCTTATTTAATGTCACATATGTTTCGTAAGTTACCACATCAGCAAGGGAACCTTTCACCCTCCTCTTTTTAAAAGACTTCTTTTTGTTACGTCTTTTAACTTACATCTTCTTATGTTGGGATATGATATTATATATAATTATTTCTGTAAATTTTATTTCCAAGTGATGAGATACCATTTTATCTCTCATCAACTCATTTTATGAATTTTTAATTGACGCCGTTAGGCTGTCGTATTTTGGTAAGGGAACTTCTTTACCCAATTTCAATTCTTTGGGTTAAACTTATACTTCTTGATTATGTAATGCTATGAATATGTGTGAATGAAATATGATTGTTTTACACATAATATCCACTTATATTTTGTGTATTATTATTTTTCAAACATAATTAATTCATTGATTTTTCCTTAATCAAAGGATATGATCTTTACAAGGGACTTTGTCTCAATAAACATTCCATTGAATATTATTTATTTTTCTACACCAATTCACTTTTATATGGTGTATATACTACCCTTTGATGTATTATATCAATAATCTCTATATTCTCATGATATTATAACCATTTATTAATTTTATTCTTCAATTATTTGTATTCAAGTGTCTCTCATTTGGTTAGGAACTCCTTAACTAAAATAACATTTTAAAGATTAAATAGTCCTAATCTTTCTCATTAATGTCCATGTTTTCCAAAAGTTTTTATGGATTTATTTATATGGATATTAATGTTTTAAAATTTTAATTTCATTAAAATCATAATAGTGGTATTGAACACTATTATTAAAAAATCCCTTTAATAAATGGTTTTAAAAATGGTTTGATAAATCATTTATTATGTTAATATCTTGAAATGATATTTGTGATTGAAATGTGGAAATGTTATCTTTCCTTTATGCTTGTTTTATTTGTTATGAATATGTTATGGTTATTGGGCATTATTTACATATAGGGGTGGTTCTGTGATAAACTTAGGGCAGGTGAGCCCAAGATAGCTCTCCAATGCATTGGGTAACGTGATAGAGGTAAATGTTAATGTTTCTCCTAAGAGATTTAGGGAATAAAATGTGATGGGTATTCCAACGTAACTCCCTATGTAGCTATGATAGCTACAATGTAAGTATGATATGTATGCTATTATATACCATTATGATTTATGATTTCTATGTTTTGTTAATAAATATTATGATTTACTAAGTTATGTTATGATCAAAAAGTATAGTTTCATTAATTTGTATTTATTGATGGGTCAATGTTTCTTTTCCCTATTTTATACCAATTAATGAGATTTTTAAGCTCATATAAAGTTTATTAAATGTTTTCCACATTAATTTATGATGAATAGGGTCAAGGATGAGATCAAGGAAAAGTCATGCAGTTGAAAACTTGTAACTAGGCATGTTTCTTTTTAAGAGTTTTTATTTTATGAAAAAAATGAATACTGAGTAGTACTATCTACATATAATTTTCAAGTTGATATGTAATAGTTATGGCCTAATTCTCTAAAAAACAAAACTTGAAAATATAATCAATTTCAATTATTCATTTAATTCATGATTATGTCTTGTTTTAAGGTCGATTCCTTATAATGAGCATGGTTGGCATCGAGATTCAATATTGGAATGTCCTCAAGGGTTTATCTTTTCATAAGGGAGATAGATGGATTGTAACACCTGAGAAATTTATGTTATATAAATCATCAAAGGAATCTTTCACTAAACACAACACTTTCTTGGCTTGCTTTACACGCAATCGCGACCTTCCTTGATAGCTTGCGTCGTACGCAATACCGAGTTTCACTAAACAACGATATGCTATTAAAATATTATTAAAACTAGCCGTTATGAATAGTAATAACAACTTTTTGAAATTTTGTAAATTTTATTTTTCAAAATTGACTTCATTTTTGGATTCGGAATATCGAAATTATCCTAGGGTGAAATTTTGGTATTTTTCTTAAAACTTTCAATTTTTGATGAATAGTGAAACCACTAAGTGGTAGTTAAAAGAACTGAATTTTTCATAAAACATAATTTTACCGCTTCAATGAATGGAATTTCAAAAATCCGAGAGACACTATTGATGTCAGTAAGTAAAATGTGGTTCAATGAGATGGAAATAATTTTTGGTGAATAGTAACTTTTTACTTTTATTTACCACGGTTAAAAGTAAATTGGGTAATTAAGGGTAAAAATGATATTATTATTACCCTAAAACATGTCCTAATTCTATTGGATAAGTTTAATTCGACCCAAAACAACCTTAGGAATAAAATATGACCATTTAGGCCCACTTGGATTAGATTAGGACATTTATTATTAATTTATTTAAAGAAGGATTAAAATGGTTAAAATCAAAGGGTAATAATAAAATCATTTTTAATATAGGTTTATACATAAGATAAATTCGACTATAAATATTCATTAGAAAGATAAAAATATTTCCTACATAATGATATTTTATTTGTAATTTTTAGACTTTAAATATGTTAATTTATTTATGACACAAAGATGATGCAGTAATTATCTTATTAATTAAATATTGACATAATTGATGTTATAAATACCCAAATAAATGTAATTTGAGACTTTTTATGAATTACACTAATTTTATAGGTTAATATGACATGTTAGTATTGATTTAATTAACATTTTTCGAACTAATCATTCTCCTATGATTTTCACAAAAATCAATCACTAAATAGTGTCAAAATTGACATAAAATAGTTTTTTTAAAAAATATTATATTATTAATTGTTATTTTATTTTTAAAAATATAATGTTCGTCCAAATGACTTATATAAGGTTATATATATTAATAATAAACAACTTGGGGGTTCTTTTGGCATGTTATAGTAAGTTTATTAACCTTACAGTATAAGAACACAAGAAGACACGGTAAAAGTAAAATTATTTAACTTAATGTTAAATCTAAATGATGAGGTTAAAATAGGAACCTAAACTTGTCTAAGTTATTTTGGATGAGAGTATTTCGACCCATCCCCACCTTAGCTTCGAAATAAATCAATTTGGAGCTATTTAAAACCGAATTTGACTTTATAATAAAATAATATTTTTTGTTTTTCTAAAGGAGCCCCTCTCCTCCCTTGTAAAAGGGAACATCCTCCCCCTCTTCCCCACACCACTTTGAGCCTTCATGCTCAGCCAACCCCTGACAATTTCTCCTCTCCACTTCCCTAGAAACATCCAAGAGGTCCTGGTCTTCTTCAAAGACCAATTTTAGTGCCCTAAAAGAAGCTCTCAAAGAAGCGCTTCAAAGAAGAGGAGGTTCAGACATTTACGAAGAAAATCGGACCTAAGGTAAGGGAAATATCACAATCTCATTTTTATCAGATATTTTTTATACTTTGAAATATAGTGGGGTGTATTTTATCATCCACATCCATGTTTCCTCAATATTTAATATTATTTCCATCCACCTACAATTGTTTAAATACAATTTTACCCTTTGGGGAGTTTTTAGTAAAACATATGAAAGGAATCTTTTGTCGTTTTTTGTACGAGGTACTTTTTGACTTTTCCGACAAAAGTACGAGAAGAATTTTTTTCTTAACTTATACGGCATGTATGGATTTTTAAAACAATATTTCCAAGAATCTACCTTTACAAGTTTTCAAGTTTATTTTTAATCAACTTCTTTTAGTTTAGAATTGTATGACATGTTAAGAAAGGAAAAGTGTTTTTGAAGTAGAACGGATATTTTCTTCAAGAATGGAGTTCAAGTGTTTTATCAAAATTATTTTCCATCTAAGATAATAAAGGGTTCTGTTTCTATCCCTATTATTACAGAGATTTGATTATGTTGTGATGGAAATATTTTTATGAATTCCTTTATCTTATATGAATTGTTTTATGTTGTCATGATGTTTAAGATTCCAATTTTTATGGGTTATGCTATGATGTACGGTTTATCAATTTGTGGCACACATAAGAATTGGTATCATTATGAGATGGGTGGGACCTATATATCCCTCCAATGCATTGGGTAAATATTTTATATCTCATGAGATAGACATGGCTGGAATGGAAGGTTAAACCGGTTCAGTGAAACAAGACTGGAACGAGGAGTGAACTCAGTTCAGAAATGGACTTTTTCCGCTATGATAGTCCTGGAAATGAGTCATGACTACTAAGAAATGATTCTCTATGATTATGTGGGTATTCCACAAAGTTTTATTATTTTAAGTTATGATTATTGGGATTACATTTTACTACTATGATTTATCCCATGTTATGAAATTATGATCTCTTTTGCAGGTTTAGATTTCCAATAGTTATGTTCTTATGTATATGATGTGATTGATATTTCTTTTGTTTACCCTTACTGAGCATTTGAGATCACCCTTTTGTATGTTTTATTTCCCCAGGTCTGGAAGAAGTTTATTAAGTATGATATTCTGAAAAGGGACTCTAGATATGATGAAATAAATGGGAGGAAAAGTAGATGCTTTATGAACCAGTTGTTTATGTTTCCAAGTTTCTAAAGACTCTATACCTATACGGTCTTTTCCTGGTTTTATTATATGTTGTAATAAGTGTGCTTCAATTCTGAATTCATAACAATGTATGTAAAGTATGGGTCGTTATAGTTGGTATTAGAGGAAAGGTATAGTCAACCTTTGGAAACTAAGATGTGAAAGCGTTAGTAAGAACCCTAAGGATAAGTCTAAGCATAGAACATAATCTTAGTGTTTTAGAAATGGGCATGAATAACCTAGGATAATACCTTATGTGTGAAATTTTATTCTTTATTGTGTGGTTTTGCTATTATAATTAGTGCTGCTCACACTATTCTTCTTGGTTTTAGTCAATTGATGGAACCCGAAGGAACCATGTTAATGCGGAATGCAACGGCAATGCAATGATTGTCCCCCTAATCAACCAAACGTTATGGGAGTTGGAATGAAAAATCTTGTAGCCATGATCACACAACTTTCTCAAGCTATGAATCATGCATGACTTCTGAATGAGAAAAGGAAGGAGCAACATTCTCTTGAATCCTTCATGAGGCAGCATCCACCCTCATTCAGTAGTTCAACTGATCCATTAGTTGCCGAACAATGGATCAGTACTACTGAAAAGATATTTTCAGTTCTTTAATGTTCTGGACATGCTAAATTCATCTTAGTAGTGTATCGTTTGGAAGGTGATGTTGATCAATGGTGGAATCTTATTAAGAACACGAGGCAAAGGGATGAAATTGAGTCCATGGAATGGGACGAGTTCAAGAAATTATTTTTTAATAAGGACTTCCCTCGTATTCTCCGAACAAAGATAGAGAAAGAGTTTCTTGAACTAAAGAAAAAGGATGATGAATCTGTTGGTACCTGTGAAGCAAATTTTACAAGACTTTCAAGGTAGGCTTCTGGTATTATTATCCAACCTGAGGGTAAGATCGATCGATTCTTTTGTGGCTTAAAACCAAGAATTCAAAGGGCATTAACCATAAGGGACTTTAATATCTATGAGGAAATCGTTCGATGTGCACTCAAAGTTGAGATGGAGATTGGAGTAACCCATCTGTCATATGGGTTTGATAAGAAGAAGAAAATGGAATTCAAAGGAAAATCTAAAGAGAACACTGAAAAGAATATGAGCTTTCCCTTATGCTCAAAGTGCGGAAAGAAACATGGAGGGAGTTGTCTTAAAGGGACAAGTAAATGTTTCAAATGCGGAAAGGAAGGTCATCGAGCATTTGAATGCTACAATGATGGGAAGAAGATGTCTAATGATGAAAACAAAGGAAAGGATACACATAATGAACCTACTACACTTCAATGCTACAAGTGCAAGGAGATGGGGCATTATGCCAATGAAGGCCCAAATCCAAGGGTTGATGATGATGGTCGACGTCAAAAAACTATTGAGACTATAGACAAAGGAAAGTCACATGCAATTTCTATCAGCGATGTGGAGTACGATAACGATGTGGTGAAAGGTACAATTACCATCCACTATAAAGTATCAAATGTTTTATTTGATTCTGGATCCACCCACTCCTTTATTTCTGAAGAATTTTCTAAGTATATCACTGTATTACCTCAACAATTAGATGTTGAGTTAGTTGTGACAACCCCTAATGGAACAACAGTAGCATAAAAAGTTTATAATTCTTCTCCGATTGAAGTTTGTGGGAAAGTGCTTCCTGAAAATCTTGTGATCCTTCCTATAGTGGAACTTGATGTGATTCTTGGCATGGATTGGCTTTCTTTATATGGAGATCATATCAATTTCCAAAGAAGGGAAGTCACATTTCATATTCCAGATCAATCTATGATTGTCTATCGATGAAAGGATGAACATAACCTTCCAGTGGAAATTTCTTCCATCTTAAGGGTCTTGATTCCACTAAATGAAGGTTATTTATCTCAAATGGTTGGTGAGAAACTCACGATTAAGAATATGCCCATCGTACGAAAGTTTGATGATGTCTTTCTGGAGGAATTTCCGGGTCTTCCACCAAATCGTGAAGTTGAGTTTTCAATAGAAATCATACAGGGTGCTTTTCCTATTTCAAAGACACCTTATAGAATGGCCCCAATTGAATTGCAGGAATTGAAGAAGAAACTCCAAGAAAATATTGATAAGGGATTCATACGCCCTAGTGCGTCACCTTGGGGAGCACCTGTTCTCTTTGTTAAGAAGAAAGATGGATCAACGAGACTCTGCATTGATTATCGAGAACTTAACAAGATCACTATCAAGAACAAATATCCTCTCCCACGCATTGATGACCTATTTGACCAACTACGTGGAGCTCAATACTTTTCCAAGATTGATCTTCTTTTGAGGGTATCATCAATTAAGTGTCAAAAGGGAGGATATAACAAAGACGTCTTTCCGTACAAGGTATGGACACTTTGAATTTATACTAATTCCATTTGGTCTTACTAATGCCCCTGCTATCTTCATGGATCTGATGAATAGAGTCTTTAGATACTATCTTGATCAGTTTGTGGTAGTCTTTATAGATGATATTCTTGTCTATTTAAAGATCAAGGAAGAACATGAAGATCACTTGAGAATTATATTGAAGACCCTGAGAAAAGAGAAGCTTTATGCCAAATTTACCAAGTGTGAATTTTGGCTTCAAAAAGTTGCATTTTTGGGTCACATAATCTCAAAAGAGGGAATATCTGTGGATCTAGAAAAAACAGAGGTTATCGAAAGATGGTTGAGACCAACAAGAGTAACTGAGATCCGAAGTTTTCTTGGTTTGTCTAGATATTATCGATGTTTTGTGAATGATTTCTCACGATTATCTAATCCACTCACCAAGTTGACTCGAAAAGGAGTTAAGTTCGTGTGGATAGAGGAATGTGAAGAGAATTTCAAGGAGTTGAAAAGAAGGTTATCCAGTGCACCTATACTCACACTTCCTTGTAGTGGAGAATGGATTGTGATCTACAGTGATGCATCCATGAAGGGATTGGGGTGTGTTCTTATGAAAAATGATATGGTGATAGCTTATGCCTCACGATAGTTGGAAATCCATGAGCAAAATTACCCAAATCATGAATTGGAGTTAGTTGCGGTAATCTTTGCATTAAAGATTTGGAGGCATTATATTTATGGAGAAAGATGTGACATTTATACTGATCATAAAAGTTTTAAATATATTTTCACACAAAAGGAGCTGAATATGTGCCAAAGAAGATTGTTGGAGCTGACTAATGATTACGACAGCTCAATTCATTACCACCCTGGGAAAGAAAACAAGGTGGCAGATGCATTAAGTTGACAAGACCATGCCAATTTATCCATGATGAGGATCACAAAAGATCCAATATTTATGGATTTACAGTGGATGGATCATGGAATTATAACGAAAGGGGAAAATCGTATCTTTCTCAAATGAATGTTCAACCATCTATATATGTGAAGATTAAAGAGGCACAGAAAGAAGATGTCGAGTTACAAAATAATGTGAGAAATGTTCCTGAATTCAACCTTGATTGTGATGGGATAATAACGTTTAGGAATCGGGTTTTTGTTCCTCCCATCCCCGAATTAAAGAAGGAGCTGTTGAATGAGGCTCATAGTTCTTCATTCTCTATTCATCCTGGAAGCACGGAGATGTATAGGGACCTGAAAGAGTACTTCTGGTGGGATGGCATGAAAAGAGATGTTACTGAATATGTCTCTAGATATTTGGTTTGTCAGCAAGTTAAAGCTGAGAGACAGAAGTCTAAGGGGATGTTACAACCATTACCCATACCCGAATGGAAATGGCAAAACATCACTATGGACTTTGTCACTGGACTTCCTAAAACATCCAAAGGAAATAATGCTATATGGGTTATAGTTGATCGTCTTACAAAGTCTGCACACTTCATTGCTATTAGAGAGGATTTCTCTCTGGATCATCTTGCCAAGATATATGTGAAGTAAGTGGTAAGATTGCATGGAGTACCACTTTCTATTATATCTGATCGGGATCTGAGATTTACCTCAATGTTCTGGAGAAGTTTTTAGCATACTCTGGATACATAGTTGAGTTTCACCACTACTTATCATCCTCAGACAGACGGTTAGTCTGAGAGAACAAATCAAACTCTAGAAGATATGTTGAGAGCTTGCTCTATGGATTTCAAAGGTGGTTGGGATCAACACCTACCATTGGTGGAATTTTCTTATAATAATATCTTTCACTCCAGTATTCAAATGGCTCCTTATGAAGCTCTATATGGAATGAAATACAGGACTCCAACTTGCTGGGATGAAGTTGGGGAAAGAAAGCTATTAGGACCTGATCTCGTTGATGAAATGGTAGAAAAGGTCTGATCTATTCAACAACACATAAGTGCATCTCAGAGTCGACAGAAAAGTTATGCCGACAATCGAAGAAAAGACCTAAAGTTTGAAGTGGGTGATAAAGTGTTCTTACGAATATCTCCCTGGAAGTGGGTCATGAGATTTGGAAAGAAGGGGAAGTTGAGCCCTAGATATATCGATCCTTTCGAAATAATGGATCGTATTGGGAAGGTAGCTTACCGATTGGCGCTTCCACCGAATCTCTCTCAAGTTCACGATGTCTTCCATGTATCTCTCCTGATAAAGTACATACTTGATCATTCACATGTACTCAGTTTAGAAGTTGTACCGCTGGAGCAAGATCTTTCTTATGATGAAAAGCCGATAGAGATTCTGGATCATAGCGAAAAAGACCTACAAAACAAGACCACTCGCTTGGTGAATGTTTTATGGAGGAACCACCAATTATAAGAAGCTACATGGGAGCTTGAGGATATGATGAGGGAGAGGTATCCTCATCTGTTTGTTACAAAGTGATGAATTTCGAGGGTGAAATTCATTTTAAGGGGGGTAGAATGTAACACCCGAGACTTTTATGTTATATAAATAATAAAAGGAATATTTCACTACAAAAAACACTTGCTTGGATTGCTTTACACGCAATCATGACCTTCCTCGATAGCTTCCGTCATACGCAATACCGAGTTTCACTAAACAACGATATGCTATTAAAATATTATTAAAACTAGCTGTTATGAATAGTAATAATCACTTTTTGAAATTTTGTAAATTTTATTTTTCAAAATTGACTTCATTTTTGGATTCGGAGTATCGAAATTAGCCTAGGGTAAAATTTTGGTATTTTTCTGAAAACTTTCAATTTTTGATGAATAGTGAACCACTAAGTGGTAGTTAAAAAACTGTTTTTTCATAAAACATAATTTTACCACTTATGTGAGTGTAATTTCAAAAATCATAGAGACACGGTTGATGTCAATAAATAAAATGTTGTTCAATGAGATGAAAATAATTTTTCGTTAATAGTAACTTTTTACTTTTATTTACAACGGTTAAAAGTAAATAGGGAATTAAGGGTAAAAATGATAATATTATTACCCTAACACATGTCCTAATTTTATTGGATAAGTGTAATTCGACCAAAAACAACCTTAGGAATAAAATATGACCATTTAGTCCCACTTGGATTAGATTAGGACATTTATTATTAATTTATTTAAAGAAGGATTAAAATGGTTAAAAGCAATGTTTAATAACAAAATAATTTTTTATATAGGGTTATACATAAGATAAATTCGACTATAAATATTCATTAGAAATATAAAAAGATTTCCTACATAATGATATTTTATTTGTAATTTTAAGTCATTAAATATGTTAATTTATTTATGTCACAAATATGATGTAGTAATTATCTAATTAATTAAATATTGACATAATTGATGTTATAAATACCAAAATAAATGTAATTTGAGACTTTTTATGAATTCCACTAATTTTCTAGGTTAATATGACATGTTATTATTGATGTAATTAACTTTTTTTTTGAACTAATCATTCTGCTATGATTTTCACAAAAATCAATCACTAAATAGTGTCAAAATTGACATAAAATTGTTTTTAAAAAAAATATTATATTATTAATGGTTATTTTTTTCCTAAAAATCTAAGGATCGTCCAAATGACTTAGATAAGGTTATATATATTAATAATAAACAACTTGGGGTTCGTTTGGCTTGTTATAGTATGTTTATTAACCTTATAGTATAAGAAAAGAAGAAGACACGGTAAAAGTAAAATTATTTAACTTAATGTTAAATCTAAATGATAAAGTTAAAATAGGAACCTAAACTTGTCTAAATTATATTGGATGAGAGGATTTCGACCCATCCCCCCTTATATTTGAAATAAATAAATTTGGAGCAATTTAAAACCGAATTTTTCTTTATAATAAAATAATATATTTAGTTTTTCCAAAGGATCCACTCTCCTCCCTTATAAAAGGGCACCTCCTCCCCCTCTTCCTCACACCACTTTGAGCCTTCAGGATCGGCCAACCCCTGCCAATTTCTCCTCTCCACTTTCCTAGAAACATCCTAGAGGTCCTGGTTTTCTTCAAAGAACAATTTTAGTGCCCTAAAATGAGTTCTCAAAGAAGCGCTTCAAAGAAGAGGAGGTTTGGACATTGACGAAGCAAATCGGACCTAAGGTAAGGGAAATATCACAATTTCATTTTTATCTGAGATTGTTTATACATTGAAATTTACTGGGCTGTATTTTATCATCCACATCCATGTTTCCTCAATATTTAATATTATTTCCATCCACCTACAATTTTTTAAATACAATTTTACCCTTTGGGGAGTTTTTAGTAAATGATATGAAAGGAATCTTTTGTCTTTTTAAGTACGAGGTACTTTTTGACTTTTCTGACAAAAGTACGAGAAGAATGTTTTTTTAACTTATACGGAATGAATGGATTTATAAAGCAATATTTCCAAGAATCATCCTTTACAAGTTTTCATGTTTATTTTTAATCAACTTCTTTTAGTTTAGAATTGTATGACATGTTAAGAAAGGAAAAGTGTTTTTGAAGTAGAAAGGACATTTTCCTCAAGAATGGAGTTCAAGTGTTTAATCAAAATTATTTTCCATCTAATATAATAAAGGGTTCTGTTTCTATCCCTATTACTACATGTATTTGATTATGTTGTGATGGAAATATTTTTATGAATTCCTTTATCTTATATGAATTGTTTTTTGATGTCAAGATGTTTAAGATTCCCATTTTTATGGGTTATGCTATTATGTATGGTTTATGATTTTGTGGAACACATAATAATGGTATCATTATGAGATGGGTGGGACCTATATCTCCCTCCAGTGCATTGGGTAAATATTTTATATCTCATGAGATAGACATGGATGTAACGGCAGGTTAAACCGGTTTAGTGAAACAGGACTGGAACGAGGAGTGAACTCGGTTCAGAAATGGACTTTGTCTGCTAAGATAGTGTTGGCAATGAGTATTGACTACTAAGAAATGATTCTCTATGATTATTTGTCTATGACACAAAGTTTCGTGTTTTATGTTATGATTATTGGGATTACATTTCACTACTATGATTTATCCCACGTTATGAAATTATTATCTCTTTTGCAGGTTAAGATTTCCAAAAGTTATGTTCTTATGTATATGATGTGATTGATATTTCTTTTGTTTACCCTTAATGAGCATTTGAGCTCACCCTTTGTATGTTTTATTTCTTCAGGTCAGGAAGAAGTTTATTAAGTAGGATATTCCAAAAAGGGACTCTAGATATGATGAAATAAATGGGAGGAAAAGTAGATTCTTTATTAACCAGTTGTTTATGTTTCCCAGTTTCTAAAGACTCTATACCTATATGGTCCTTTCCTGGTTTTGTTATATGGTGTAATAGGTGTGCTTCAATTCTGATGTCATAACAATTTATGTAAAGTATGGGTCGTTATATGGATTAAATCAGGTGTCATAAGACTCAGTACTTTTGTTTTAAAATACGTATCCATGACTATAGTAGGTCATATCTTCAAGAGAATAATTTTTAGATCAGCTTCAGATCTTAATCGAATAACACTTCAAACTTTCGATCTAGTTTTCACAACATTAGGGTTCCAAATATTAGATGGACTCTACTTTATCAGAATCAGGCCTTGGGGTGTTGAGGTTGTCACAGAATAGGATAATTGTAATAATGACATATGGTTGTACTATGATACTCAATAATTAGTGTTTTTGAGTGGATATCCATAGAAGTGATGTTAGGCATGTTAGAAGAAGAGATTTTAATAAAGAAAATAATTTACTCCACATGGTAGAAATTTTTTATCCTTCCCATGTTAGTAGTTAAGGAATGGTCACATGAGCATCTCACAATCAAAGATATTTTTTTATGGTCACAGTGTAATTTTAGCATTCTTATGCTTGGTCACATGCTCCTCATTTTTATGGTTATATCTTCAGCTTCCATGAAAAATTTCATTGCCTCCAAAATATATTTTTTTAATGTAAGATAATTTCATATTAGATTAATTCAAATAAAAAAACATTGAAAAAAATTCCAATTCGTTTTAAATTTAACAAATTTAAAATGATATTTTCAAAACCATAATTAATCATCAGCGATTCATTATAAAAATATACTAAAATTTCCAGATTGAAAACTCGCTATTTTAAAAATCAATGTTTAAAATACAAATCAATTTCAATGTCATTTTTTTCAATATCAATGTATGGATCCATCATTAACAAAAAAAATAAATTAATCAATAAACATCAATATTTTTTTCAAACTTTGAATAATGTAAAAAAATATCAATGTATAAAAAATGAACGATTTTCTCAATACTTTAATTAAATATGGGTTACTTGTCAATGAAATAAGAATAAAAAATTTGAACATTTGGGTTCACATAATGAAAAAAAATTCAATATTTTATATTTTACCTGATGTCAACAAAATATCACAAGAAAAATATCCATTTAAAGACATGATATAATTATCAAGGGCATCTTAAACACAAGTGAAAAGTGAAAATGTTGAGAATCTTTTTTCTGATAGAAGAAGTAGTAATAACAAAAAGATAAAAATACAAGGTATATTAGAGAATATCTTAAAGAGTTAGAAAACTAATCCATTTTTTTGTGGGAAATATAAATCCTTTATTTTAATGGATTATAAGAATCCTGAATTCCAAAAAAGGGAAAAAATTCATAGTGACTCAAAGATGTGGGAGACATCCAAATTGATGGTTGTGAACTCCTTAAAGTCTAACATAATTTGGGAGATGGTTCATCTACCTAAAGGAATATGAGAAATAT
Organism: Viscum album; assembly: GCA_963277665.1. Lineage (NCBI taxonomy): Eukaryota > Viridiplantae > Streptophyta > Magnoliopsida > Santalales > Viscaceae > Viscum > Viscum album. Next base: position 475,301,371 of record OY728151.1, read on the forward strand.
ATGAAAAATTGTTTTTTAATTTTAATTAGAATGATGAAAAATGTTGAAGATACAAGAACACGTTAGTTGTGAATAGACTCCAATATAAAGGATTAATTTATTTACTAGAAAGTTTTACACTATTAGTAATATATACAACCATTCAAATGATGATGGGATTTTTTATTATAATGATATATAGTTATTGATTTTCGATGTAAATACATCCTTTCATCATGGTGATTTAGAAGATGATATCTATATGAAGAAACCAAATGCATTTGATTATATTGCATAGTATGGAAATGATTATAATTTTAGGTCAAGCCTATATAAATTGAAATAGGAACATATTCAATGTAATTGAATATTTTAATCTTTCTGACAGATGATGGTTTCACACAATGTGACTCTAATCATTATTTTTATCATAAGTCATGGAATGATGAGTGTAATTTAATTTTAGTACATTAAGTTTATGGAATGTTTCATGGGTCATGAAGAGTTCGTAGAGTTTGTAGATGATGTATAAGTCTTCTTGAAGATTTAAAATTAAATATCTTGGTCAAGAGAATAAAATATTGTTTCCCTCGGAATTTGGGGATGACCTCCTTGATTCAAGGTTCAAACATTCCAATCGGTTTCTAACAGGTTTGTTCGTAGAACTGGAAACATCCAATGATTCCACATCCATTTGGACCTACTTTCCAAAGGTAGGTTCTCATTAGTTTGTGGACTGGTGAGGCTTAGGAATTTGCATTGGCCGAGAGGATGGGAGGTTAGACTCATCACACCTTTTTTATGGGAATTATTGTCTACTCCGGGATTCTCTTTATAGATTTAAGTTATGTTCGTGAATCCCTATTACATTACCATGTATTAAATGAGATTTCCTTCAGATCTGACAATCAATGATTAAATATGTAGGAAATTTAGAGAATCTTTTATATGCATTTGAGGTTCTTCATCGATAGAGAATCATCTTTATTTATTAGAGATTCATGGTCAATGGTATCCTTCGACACATTTATATAGAAGTTTCTTGGTCATTATGATGACCATGCTGGTTTTAAAGACACTCTGTGGAGCACTTGAAGTTTTTTATCAATCAGAAGGACATGGATTATTTCAGAGTTGGGATCGAACCCGCAGATGGGCTACCTACGTATCCTTTGTTTAGAAAAGGAATCAAAACCCATGTAGTTCAAGTAAGGGAATATGATGTTTATGATTGATGGCTCAAAGAAGGATGTCATAATTATTTTTACACTCTAAGCTCACGTGAGTCATGATCGATGTGAGAAACAAGAGGTATTGGTAAAAATCAGACAATTGTTCCATAAAATATGCAATCATAAGAAATAATGTGGGACTTATGTATGTATGACTGCCCAGATAAATGAAGATCAGAATTTACTTTAGGGAAGAAATCCAGGAAAAGGGTCTATAAAGGTATATGTGCTTCATGGAGATTTGAATACTCTAACTTGGGGCTTACTTTTGAAAAGGAGGCCCAAATTAAGAGAGGACTTATGATTGGATTTTTACTCCTGAGAAGGAATCCCAGATCAAAAGTAAATTAGGACTAGTTAAGAGAAATTAAGACTGGGGCTTACTCCTGAAAAGGAGGCCCAGGTTAAGAGACTTGAAAAATTAAGGGACATGGTGCTTACTCCTGAAGAGGATGCCCATATTTGAGACTGGGGCTTACTCCTGAAAAGGAGGCCCATGTTAATGATTATGACTAGGGCTTATTCCTGAAAAGGAGGCCCATAATTGAGACTGGGGCTTATTCCTGAAGAGGAGGCCCATATTTGAGACTGGGGCTTACTCCTTAAAAGGAGGCCCAGGTTAATGATTATGACTGGTGATTATTCCTGAAAAAAGGTCCATATTAAGAATTATGACTGGGGCTTATTATTGAACAGGAGGCCCAGGTTAATGAGTTCTCTCAGCTAAAAGGATTAGGTTCAATGAATGAAATCTCAATCTTTAGTGACATAAAGATGTGTAAATCACTAGGTTTTGAGAGATATTCCATAGAATTACTTTCAGATAAGGAATTAAAATCAAGAAATCATGCCATAAATGTCTTTGAAGAGTGTCTTGATGACTGAATCTTGAATAGGAGAGGTGGAATGGCTTAATAGGGGTGAAATGGGCAAGAAGGGCACCCAGAAAGGCAGGGGCGTGCAAGTCCTAGTAGGCGCGCAGGTACTGCGTGGGCACGCAAGTACTGGTCGCACAGGTATACCTGCACGACACATCGGTACTTGCACGACGGTTAACCAGCAGGGTAATACTTGAGAGACTCTTGATTAAAGCCTTTATAATCATCTTGAGGTTCTTCCAGAAGAGTGGCGCGCAAGTTCTATTGAAGGATTTAGGCGGTGCGCAAGTGTGTCCATTTCCCTTAAGGGATAGCCACTCAGTTGCACAAGTGTTGATGAGTTTCAACACTTAGTCCTTCCTCCGCCTCTTTAAATCTTCCGTTCTAGGTAAGAAATTACCTTAGAAGTGTTTCAGAAGTTTTGAGAAGAGACTAGGGCGCCGAGAGCTCAAATTTGAGATTCTGGAAACAATTACTTCCAAAATGGGGGGCCAACAGGGTCTATTTATAGGCTGGAGAAGACCCTGGGTGGTTATCACTTAGGGAACGCAAGTGTACTTGCGCGACCATTGAGGCGCGCATGTGTACTTGCGCGACCATCGTAGAACTTTCACGGCCCTTGTGCAACATTCTTCTTATTCCTTCCTTTGGCAATTTTTGTTATTTGTCCAAAGGTTGAATTACATTGAGTTAAGATAATCCCCTTTTCCAATATTTAGATTTTGTGACAACAGGAGCGTCAACAAAAGTCCCCCCTCAGAGTTGGATCCAACAGAAATGCAGATTTGAATCTGAGGAAATCGAGAATCAAAAGGAAATTGGGGTGTGCGGGGTTGGGCGTGTAAATGAGCTTTGGGCATGCAGGGCCTGGCGTGCAAGGATACGACCTTTGATCACGCAGGGTACGGCACGCAGGGTCATGGACGCATCTATAAATAGGGGGATTCATTTCCGTACAAAGCATTTGGATTTCAAACCATCGAGCTCTCACCGCGCAGGTCACCTTCGCCATGCAAGTTGCTCTATTTTCTGATGTTTCTTTGCTATCGCACTGCTGTATAGGTATTTGGAATTGCGTGGTGATACTTTCATGCCAAAAAAAACTTGTGCGGAACATCCATACTTGCACGTGAAAATTAGACTTGCGCTCCTTAATGCCTTATCCATTTTTCTGAAATTCCTTCACAAATTTTATGAAAAATCAACTTACTTAAAAGTTAATTTACTCAAATTTTGTGTAGAATAAATGGCTCCCAAGAGAATCAGAATGGCTGATGGACTGGATAGCAATCAGATTGATGACATGATGAACATTGTTGGCCATGATTAATATGATATCTGCGACAACACTCTCCCAGATTTGGCTATGTACTTGAAGAAATATCATCTTAATTTCCCAGAGAACATCTACCTGCCTCTATATGGTCATGGTTATCTACAAGGAGTCAATGATCCAGATGCAAAGAATTATATGCCTAAGATGTAGCTGTACTGCTAATCCTCTTTTTCGGTTATGATGTGCATTAAGAGCAACAACATTGGCATGAACTTTCAAATTTTTCATGCAAGCCATTTCATTGCAGATATGAAAATGGAAAACCCATGGGCTGAAATGTTTTTCGCTGCCGATTGGTGGAGAGAAGACAAACATGGCATTAGATCAATATCTGAAAAGATTATTCTCTCCAAATGGCTCTTTACTTCCAATTCTTCATTCTCAAATCCATGTATCCATCTTCCTAGTCTCTTGGAAAAAAACAGAGTCACTATTTGATCAGCCGAAAATTTTCTCAAAATGCACTCAAGAACATTCTTTTACAATTGCTCCAAGAAGAGCTGGTATCACTACATCTCTTTATGGTATCCAGTTGAAGGAATGAATTCCAGGTGGCTGCTGATGAAGCTTGGGATGTTGTAAATCAAATGAAGAGTTATGTTGAAAGTCTTTTTTAATTCCTAAAAAAGAGAAGATACTCCAGTTTGTGGATGTCCTTCTAACTCTTGTGCATCAATGAAAAACACTTTAAACTTCAATCACTTGTGCACGTATTTTCCTGCTACCTGTTTTAAATTTTACCTAAGCCAATGGGCCTAGTAAGAATAGTTTGATTTTTACTAGGATTAGTGTAAATAACCCTACAAAATTTGAATCTTTTAATTGATCAATATTAACTAAATCATGAAAAATGTATTAGTGAGATGGAACATGACTTTTATTCAGAGTTCATTTGTCTTTTGTGGGTATTTTAATGTCATGCACATCGGATATAAAGAGGCTAATGTTTAAGGTCGAAATTTCTTTGACCGAATGAATTATAATTGACCCAATTCCTTAACAATTCATCTGAAAACATAGTACCATACTCAAGCATGATGGAAAATATGTAAACTATGACTTAATAATATTTGGATCTGAGGAATGATATGAAAAAGACCTAAAGGGAATTAGAAGAAGTAGTTCCCAAGAATGAAGCTACCATTATTTAACAAACCCCTTAGGGGGTTCAATTATGCAGGTCCACCTAAGGGCATTGACTGCATAGTCAAATAAATAGTATTTTTTGGCTAACAAGTCTGTTACGTAGACTGTTTATGCAAGGCCGCCTAAGGGAACGTGCTGCATAGTCAGGAAAAAGATCTCTCAGAAATTTAATTTCCTAGTGCTAAAATCCAGTGAAAGTTTATGGGGATTCAAATTTTCCAAAGTATAGAGTTTCATGTATGGAAAGAGGTACTTGAATATGGATAAGATATTTCCAAACAAGATTATCGAAGAACTGGATGAATATCACTCCTACGAAGGTCTGACCCAAACACATGGAAGGAGAATATGAACCATAGACTTGAATACTTTCAGATCGTGAAAAAGGATATGGGACAAATATGTTAAGGATGGCTACTTTTTCGGATCCCTACATAATGTCATTTAAGACCAATAAGGACAAAAGAGGATTTCTTCCCAAGAATGAAGTTACCATTATTTAACAAACTCGTTAGGGGGTTTAATTATGCAGGGCCCCCTAAGGGCATTGGCTGTATAGTCAAATAATAGTATCTTTCGGCTGACAAGTCTATTATGTGGACTGTTTATACAAGGCCACCTAAGGGCACGTACTGCATAGATAAGAAAAAGAACTCTCAGAAGTTTGGCATTTTTGTGACTAGAAGTCAAGAAAAGGTTTATAAAGATCTGAATATATTTAAGGTTAGGAGTATGACACATAAAGATGGGTATTGTCCAATGTATACAAAGATACACAGATCAATGCTATCCATAATCATGTTGTGGTTGGGTCCTAAATTAAAATATTGGACTTCACTACATATCCCATAAGAATGGGAATAATGCCTTACATAGTTCATGAACTACAGTTTAACGTCATGTGGGACAAAAGGATTAGAGATCTTAGTTTAGGGTCATAGAGATTAAACCATTGTAAGAAATACACAGTGTGTGTTTTCAGGGGGACTTTTCAGCCAAGGGACTGAAAGTGGAATTTGGGGTTAGGCCCAAAAGACATGGGGCTGGATTAGAGGGACACTTGAATGTTCCTACATATCCCATAAGGATGGGAATCAAGCCCACGTAGTTCTAGAAATACCCTCTATACAAATTTGGTTTATACATGTGAAGGGAGAAAGGGGACTTTAGTAAAATGATGGTTTAACCCAAGATTAAGGGTTTGGGCGTTGACATGTATGCACATAGTCTTTGAAATGAAAGATGATTGAAAAATCAATGTAAATAATGGTTCCCTCTCAGGTGAGGGTATCAAAGAATATGGCAGTTTATTTTCATACTGGACAAAAGTGTTGTATAGTTTAATGTCATATAACAAGGACGAAAGTGAACCAATGTAAAGATATTGATTCTAGGGGTGGTTTCACAAATCAACATCTTATGAGATGGAGGTGAACCGATGTGAAGAGATTGGTTTTGGGCTTGAACCTTGGGAGGTTGCCTACGTACCCATCCTAGAAGGCAAGGATCAAAGTCTGGGTAGTTCAATTAAAGAATGAATTAATGATCAAGTTTTTCTTGGGGACAACGACCTAAAAAATGATGGGTTTGGGACTTACACATAGTTAGTAGCCCAGAGAGAGTGTTATGGTTGAGGATTTCTCTACGCTCGCGTGAGTCATACTCGGTGTGAGAAACAAGAGGTAACAACATCCTTAACGATGCACAGTTTAATGTCATGTAGTTCATATAAAGGGACTATGCAGTTTAAAGTCTTGCAGTTAGGACTATTGGTGCTGCACAGTTTAGTGTCATGTAGTAGGGACAAAGTACAGTTTAATGTCATGTAAGACATATCAAAGGACTTTCTGTATAGTTTAGTGTCAAGTAGTTAGGACGATGGAGACAACACATTTTAACGTCATGTTGGACAAAAAGACGATTGTGCGGTTTAATGTCATGTTGTAAGGACAAAAGAGTACACCATTTAACGTCATGTTGGACGAATTGGGGACTTTTTTCATAGTTTAACATCATGTTGGATGAAAAAGGGACGATACAGTTTAGCGTCATGTTGGATGAAAGTGCGAATAGTTTAAGGTCATATGCATGGACTGTGGATGGTGCAGTTTAATTTCATGCTGGACGTAAGGGACTTCTGTACAGTTTTGCATCATGTAGTTAGGACGTCACAGTTTAATGTCATGTGAGGCTAAAGGGAAACAAATAGTTTAATGTCATATGTATGGACCATTGCGGTATAGTATAATTTCATATAGCAAGGATGATGAAGGGGACACAGTTTAACGTCATGTTGGACGTATGTGAAAATAGTTTAGGGTCATATTCATGGACCATTGATGATGCAGTTTAACGTCTTGGTGGACGGTGGTGCAGTTTAAGGTCATACCGGACCATGGATGATATATTTTTTGTTTATACAAAATACTTCTTCAAAAATCAGGCATTGGTTGGAGTAGTGATGAGTTCTCCATCCATCGAGATTGATGAATATGCTCCATTGGAGTAGACCCTATGTATTGTGTAAGGTCCTTCCCATTTTGGATCAATCTTGGGAGGTTTCATTCCTGGTATCATTGGAGTTCTAAGAACTAATACCAATTCTCCCCGAGTTAATGAACGAAGACGAACTTTTTTGTTAAAAGATCGTGTTATTCGATTCTGATAGACTTACAAGTGGTGCAGGGTGCACAATATTTTCACATCTAACCATTCCAATTCATTCAATCACTTTTGAGATTGTTCATCTGTAGATTATTGATCACAAATGGAAACTCTGAGCGAGGTTAGTTGAACTTCAATTAGAAAGACTGATTCTGTTCCATATACCAATGAATATGGAGTTGACTGCATTGGAATGCGGGTGGTAGTTCGATAAGCCCATAAAGCATGAAATATTTTATCAGGCCATGACTTCTTATCTTTATCCACCATCTTTTGCAGTATATTTGATAGAGTCTTATTAAAGGCTTCTATCTGGCCCTTGGGTGCTACATGATACCGAGATGAATGGTTGGATTCGATGTTTTATTCTTGATACAACTTCTTCACCTCGGATGGACAGAAGTTGGTGCCATTGTCTATCAATATGGTATGAGGGACACCAAATCTGGTAATGATGTTAGACTTGATGAAGCTAATAACACATTTAGAACTGACTTCCTTGAGAGTTATTACCTCTGCCCACTTGGAAAAGAATTCAATAGCAGTAAGAATGTACCTAAACTGCTTGGTCGTAGCTGAAGGGTAAGGTCCCACCACATCCATTCCCCATGTGGCAAATGGCCATGAGTATTTAAATGTATGAAGCAAATATAGAGGTTGATGAATGAAGTTGGCATGTACATGGCATGAATGAAACTTCTTTGTGAAATCAACAAAATCTTGTATCACTGAAGGGCAAAAGTATCCAAGCCTTCGAATCTGATCAGACAGTCTATGTCCAGACTGGTGGGCACCACAGACGCATAAATTCACTTCTTTCATGATAGCCATTGTCTCTTCACCATCAATGCATCTAAAGAGAACTCCATCAAAACCACATTTGTAGAGAATTTTCTCTAGGTGATCTGGGCTATCATAAAGATTAAAATTGACCACACGTCGCCGGATTTGTTCATTCTTGGCTCTATCAGGTGGAAGTGTTCCATTTTGAAGGTATTCCCTGATAGGTGATATCCATCCTGTAGTATGACCATACGGTTCAGGGATGGGACTAATTTCATTAATTTCCTCTATTCTGACTCGAACATAATATGAAATTGCACGACAATGGGAAATACTGATGGTTGTCTCGTCCCGATTTGGATCTGCCAGAGCTGTGGCTATATTAGCCAGTGCATCAGCTTGAGCATTTTGTGATCTTGGGACATAAGAAAATATCGTTTCCGAAGGGAATACCGCCATTAAATCTCTGACGTAATCATACAATGGGATTAGTTCTTCTTTTCTGATGGCATAATCCCTATTGACTTATTTGATTACCAGGTCTGAATCACCTTTCACCTTTAAGTGATTCACTTGGGCTTGAAGCGCTAATTCCAAGCCTGCAATGAGAGCTTGGTATTCTTCTTCATTATTGGTACCACATTCCCCCAATAAGAAGGAATTAGGTAACAATGCCTTTTCTAGAGAATTGAGCACAATTCCTAAGCCAACCTTTTTGAATTTAGGATTTTCCATTTTCCTCCCTGTTGGACTTTTGGAAGCACCATCAAAATACATTTCCCACACTTGAGGACTTTCTTGAATAGAGAAGACTTCCTCATCAGGGAGTTCAATATCTGAAGATGTGTCTTCCACTGAAGGGTGTTCAGCCAGGAAATCAGCCAGATCATGGCCCTTTATCTCCTTTTGATATATATACTGAATGTAGAATTGCTACAAAATAACTTCCCACCTTGTTAGAAATCCTGTAAGCATTGGACGACTAAGGATAAATTTGAGTGGGTTATTGCGAGTTACCAATTGGACCTCTTGATGTTGCAGGTAGTGTCTCAACTTCTGAACTGCAAAGATTAATGTCAGGCAGCACTTCTCAATACATGAATACCAGGTTTCGGCTTCAAGCATAGTTCGACTGAGATAGTAGAGGCTGTTTTCATTCCCAGTATCATTCTTTTGAGCAAGAAATGCACCCAATTATCGCTCTAGAGCTGTCACGTAGAGGATAAGTGGTCTTACTTCAACAGGTGGCATGAGTACTGGTGGACTCAAGAGTTATTTCTTCATAATATCAAATGGTTCTTGACATTTTTCAGTCCACTGGTAAGTGACTCCCTTCTTCATCAATTTGGTTAAGGGTAAACTTTTTCTTGCCAAATTGGTGATGAAACGCCGAATATAGGATAAGTGTCCTTGAAGTCTTAATTATTTCAAATTTTGAGGAGGTGACATACCAAGGATTGACTTGGTATTCTCAGGATCGACTTCAATACCACGATGGCATACAAAAAAGATGAGAAATTTTCTGGAGGTTACCCCAAAAGCACATTTTAAGGGGTTCATCTTCAAATTATGTTGTCGAAGCTTGCGGAATATGATTTCTAAATCAGCCATGTGATTAGAACATTGTTTGGATTTAACCATAAAATTGTCTACATAGCATTCAACAAACTTCCCTAAGAAGGGTTTGAGGATACGATGCATGGCATGCTGATATGTTGCATCTGCATTCATTAAGCCAAAGGCCATTACCCGGTAGAAAAACACACCCTGAGGGGCTCTGAAGGCTATGGATTCCTCGTCTTCTGGGGCAATTAGGATTTTATTATATCCTGAATATCTATCCATGAAGGAAAGTGCTTTATAGCCAGCTATTGCATCAATTAAAAGTTCTGTAATCGGAACTAGGAAATCATCCTTAGGAAAATGCCGATTAAGATCTCTGAAATAGATGAATACTATAATTTGTCCGTTCTTCTTCTTTATAGGGACAATATTAGAAAACCACTTGGGATACTGAACTTATCTGATGAAGTTAGATTTGATAAGATTATCCACATTAGCTTCAATTTTGGAATCATAAGTTGGTTGTGTTCTTCTTGCGGCTTGCATAAATCCTCGATGTTCTTCTGGTAAACCCAAATGATGAGTAGCAACATCAGGATTGAGCTCGAGAATTTCTGTATAGTTCCACGAAAATATATCTCTATTTTTCTTTAGAAAAGAAATATACATCTCTTTCTCTTCAAGAGTCATGGCCGCACTGATTAAAGTGGGCGTGGATATTCTTTTGTACCCAGATTTATTTCTCTGAGTTTGTCCACAGTGGTAGAGATACCCTCTTCAAATGCTGGAGGAGAATCTATGATATCTTCCTCTTCTTCTTCTTCATGTGTTATTTCTTCCGTTTCTACTTGCATAGTAGATGATAAAGCAGACTTTTCATGATCAGAAGAGATGTCAAAATTTTCATATCTTGAAGAAGAATCTTCCATTTCCGACCTGATTGATGATGAAGGGTCTTCTTTGGGTAATAAAGAACAGATGATGGATTGAGAATAGATATCATTTTTCACCTCCGATGTTGCTATAACTTCTTCTGGACTAATTAGAGAAGTATAGACTTGTTGGATTTCCGCAGATGAAATGAAGACGTCACCATTTGTGCTTTCATCACTGCTTGGTGGGTTACCAATGTAAGAATGGTATAGAGTAAGAGGTTTCCAACCTCTGATACCAATTGTAGGATCGAAATATAATATGAGATGCTCAATATACAAGAGGGGGGTGAATTGTATACTTTAAAAATTCCTTTGGAACCTTTAAAGTTAGTTATGAATAACTAGAGTTTCCTTAAGAAAAGGAAAGTGCTAAGTTTAACAATGTTAAACTAAGTAAATTCACAACACCTCTAACACCGAACTGAACTTGGAAAGGGATTCCAAAAGTAGGTTCCAGAAATATGATTCCAGAAATTGAAACTTAACAGAAGTTACAATATAAGATTCTACCTTAAAGCGTATAGAATCTAAACTAATCAGAGTAAGTAAGGAAGTATAAGAATGTTATACTTTCCTTAAGATACAAATTGCAGCGGAACAAAACAAGTAGTAAAACTACTAGTAACAAGATAATAGTCTTTTAACCCAAAGAGAAGGGTATCCAACAACCTTGGATAAAGGTCCCTTGATTTATACTTTCAAGCAAGTCTGTCTTACCCACACCAGGGTAAGCCCTCGATACGAAGATCGGAGTCTCTGTCTTGCTATCCCCGCAAGCCCTCAACTTCAAGGTAGTTGGCAACCTCTGTCTTCCTCATCAAGGAAGTCCTCGATCTTTAAGGTAGTCGGCAACCTCTGTCTTTCTCAGCAAGAAAGCCCTCGATCTTTAAGGTAGTCGGCACCTCTGTCTTCCTATCCCCAGAAGCCCTCGAATGTAATCACCAACATTCGGAGTCGCACGAAGCTTTGAGAGTTTTATAAGAGACTCTCTCTATAGAAATCACTTCAACAGCATGTATGCACAAAGTCCAAATTGTTCATCCATCCGTCCCGAGCTCTTTCAAATGAGCTCCTATTTATAGGTAAGGTCGGCTCCTCTCCAACGGTCATATTTTCCTTAAAGTTCGGAGGGACCTGTACATGTGTCACTTAGACAACGGTTAGTTTATAACAAAATGGACGACATCGTTTTATAACAAGGTAAGTGTAACAGAATGTACGACATCATTTTAAACTCTAACATAAAGGTTCAGAATAGAAATTTCGGAGTGAAAGTTCGGAGTGAATAAATTCAGAGTGTATAAAACAATGATAATCAGATTCTGTTTAATAGGAGAATTCGGAATGAGAATTCGGAGTAGGAATTCGGAATAGGAATTCGTCATCAGAAATCGTAATGAGAATTCATCATTAGAATTCGTAATGAGAATTCGTCATCAGAATTCGTAATGAGAATTCTTTATCAGAATTCTTAATGAGAATTCGGAATGAGATTTCTTCATTAGAATTCGTAATGAGAATTCTTCTTCAGAATTCGTAATGAGAATTCGGAATGGGATTTCTTCATTAGAATTCGTAATGAGAATTCTTTATCAGAATTCGTAATGAGAATTCTTTATCAGAATTCGTAATGAGAATTCGGAATGAGATTTCTTCATTAGAATTCGTAATGAGAATTCTTCTTCAGAATTCGTATCCTTAATCTGGAATAGAACTTAGTCAGAGTTCATATCCGGAATTCGGAATGAAACTTCCTTATAGTTCTTGTCCAGAATCTGAACCCTAAAACAGAATGCTTTATATCAAAGTTTCAATGATTCCGAGAAAATGAATCCGAAACTTATACTTAAGAAAAATATGAATGAAAATATGATAAGGATAATTTTTCTTATAAAAGCGATTTTCCTTAAGAAAGCAATTTTCCTTATAAAAGCAATTTTCCTTAAGAAAGCATTTTTCCTTATAAAAGCAATTTTCCTTAAGAAAACATTTTTCCTTATAAAAGCGATTTTCCTTAAAAAAGCATTTTTCCTTATAAAAGCGATTTTCCTTAAGAAAGCATTTTTCCTTAAAGATAAGGTGTTTGTGATTTTCAAAACATGAAGGAATGGAAAAGTCATAAGGAAAACCTTATTGACTCAACAATCTCCCCCTTTTTGGAAAGCACAAATATCCTTACGAAAAAGCTATTCTAAGAAGAAAGAAACACATTAAAGCTTATCTCCCTTTGTTTAAGGATATAGATGAATACGACTAACTCCCCCTTAGGCTTTGAATCTCTAAGGATCGTATTCATATTTCCGGAGTGATGTTTCTTTAAGAAAAACTCCTCCTTAAACAAACTCTTATTAGAGTTCTATCTCCTTGGGTATTTTTCTTTCTCCCCTTTTGATAAGCACTTATTAGATTTCCTCTTTTTCTTAAGGATCTTTTTCCTTCTCCCCCTTTGTGATTTTCAAAAAGAATTTGAGGGAATGGAAAAACTTAACAAAGTACCTGAAAAAAATTAGTACAAATGAAACAACAAGCACAATTCTCATTATATTTGAAATGTCAGCAACAAAAAACAGATTACAACAAAAAGATTGGATTGGTCATTTCGGATCTTTTTCCTTCGGCATGAGCCCCTTAAGAATCGTCTTGATCTTCTTGAGGTCTTTGTGATCTTCCTCTGCTTGCTTTTCTAAGGCAACTATTCTTGCTGACTGAGCTTCAATTATTTCTTCCTGAGCCTTCAACTTTTCTTCCTGAGCTTCCATTTTCTCTTCCTAAGACTTTATTCTTTCTAGAAAATTGATCCGATGATCTCTTTCAGATTTCCAATTCTGAGAAACAGAATTGAGCTTTCCATTCAGATCTCTTACTTCCTGACTCCGAATGTTCTTTTCCTCTGTCAATTTCTCATCGAATGATGCAGTCATCTCATGAAACTTCTTGTCCTCGGTTTGAAAAGCATCCTTAACATTCTCCTGAAACTCATCCAGCAACCTCATCTCTTCCACATTCTTCTTCGACCAACTAGTCATCCTTTTGCAAGATCTTTTATGAGCTTCGTAACCAATAAAGAATTTTTTGAACTGGGCTTCTATCTCAACACATTTATCCATAACCATGGATACGGAGTCGGTTTTCTGATTCATTGTATGTTGAAGCATCTGGCATCTAGAGTCTATACTGGAGATGGTCGGAATGGTTCCCACCAACTTCTTCAAGGACTGAACAACAAAATCGTGCCCCAACGAAGATGATTCCGAATCTGACATCTTGCTCGGAGAATTTTCTTCCTCAATAAGCTCCAACTTCCTCTTAGAAGAACTACCAGCTTCCTTCCTCATACTCTTTTCTGAACTCGGGGTATCAGCAAGAATTTGTTTCCCCTTATCTTTTTCCGGAATAGAAACCTGTTCCGGAGATTTCTTCTCGCTATCAGACACTTGAACAACCAAATCTTCCTCATCAGCAACTTCTACATTTTCCTTCTGAGAAGCATTAAGTAAAAGATGTTCTTCTTCTCTCAGACAAGAAACTTCTTCTTCTCCCTTTTCTTCTTCCATTGCAGGAGTAGCAAGCTTTGAAGATTGGGCTTCAGATGTTCGGAGCGAGAGGTGTTCCGAAGGAGTTCCCTTATATTCATCTACTTGTTTGAGCACATCTCCTGTCTCACCACTTCCTTCAGCCGCTTCTTCAACCTCTTCCACTTGCTCTACTTCCTCAGTAGCAACAGCCTCTTCCGGAGTTACAAGATTTCTTCCTGGAGTCTCAGGTAGAGATTCCAGAGAAAAAGATCTCGGAACGGGAATGGTTGCTGAAACCATTTCATTAAACTTTAACAACGCTTGCACAGCCTCAGCTTCTGAAAACTTCTTCTTCAGCTTCTTTTCCTTAGCTTGCTTCTCAAGCTCATCAGCAGCCTTTTCTTTCAAAGCCTTAGCCTCTGCAGGATCCAATCCGAACTGCGGATCTCCTTCCTTCCTCTTCTCCTTGTCAGCTCTCCACTTCGCTGCAACCTCATCAGTATATGTCTTCTTCTTCTTAGGCTTAGGAGGTGCGGAATGGACTTCCTTAGACTTAGGTTCCTCAGCATCGACTACCACTTCTTTCTGCTTCCTTTTCCTTACCGGATTGGATGATTCCGGATCAGCCACTTTCGGAGTCACTTCTGCTTGAGGAGGTAGATCAATGAACTTCCCTGAATCCTTGTTAAAAGCTATATTCATCCTTTTAAGAGTTTCATCACTGAGAAACATGATCTTGCAAACTTTCGGCTTAGAACTACAAGCAACCTTGAAGGATTCTAGGCACCGAACTATCAGCTTCGACAATATTGCTGGGTACAACACTATCTGAGCTCTCAGATTCCCCTTCTTCAAATTATCAATGTTGAGAAGAATATGCTTCATCAAGTTGAACTTTCTTAGATTTATCAGGAAATCCAAGATGTATATCTCACTCTTCTTCAAGCTATCCTTATCTCCTTTTCTCGGTACAATAAGCCCTTGCACCCATAACTCAAGAATCCGGAAGTTTGTAGAAAGACTTGCAATTTTCGGAGCCTTGTCATCATCCAATCCGAGAATTTCTAAGGCTTTCTCCTTGTTGAAACTACCCAAAGAGTCTGGCAGAACGTGCGAGATAAACTCAGCTTCACCTTCATAACTTAACCCTACCAAGCTTGCAGCCTTGGTGTAAGATAGATTATATGTCTTGCCATACGATTTGAAGGAAAACTTCTCTCTATTATCTTCCATGAAGAAAGCAACTGACTCATAAAACTCAACAAGAAAGTCAGAGTAGACTTCATCTTGGTTGCCGATTTTTGATACCGCAACATCCTCCCAGCCATTCAACTTGATATTCTTCGAAATGATAGAATCATAGTTGCTGAAGAAAGTCGGATGAACTAACTGTTCTCTGTAGACTAACCACTGTGAAATGGGCTTAGTTGAAGACATCTCTTGAGAAGCTAACTCCGCAGACATTCGGATTAGAAGTCCTCTGAGATATTCGGAACAGAGAAGACTGAAGTTCGGAACTGAAAAACTGTAGTTCGGAACGGCCTTAAATCGGAGAGTCAGAGCTTCAGCACGCAAAAGCTTGAAATCGATGTGGGACGATAAAATAGGGTCCCCTTTATATAGGCATTGGGATGACGGTTCAACTTCCTCGGTTGATCTAACGGTTTATAATGATCTGCTATTAGATTTGACGGTTGAAAGCTTGAATCCGATCTTTTTGAGGTTTTATTAAAGTAAAGAATTAAGAAATCCAAAAACCGAAAACAAACTATAAGAAATTGCCAGCAAGTAAAATATGATTACGAAAACTTCAGTAAGGAAATCATACCTTTCGGATTAGCTTAGGAAAGTTATTCGTAATGGGTAATATAAAGACGACTACGTAAAATTCAATACGAAAAATTCAATACGAAAAACTCAATACGAAAAACTCAACACAAAAAACTCAATATGAAAAAGTAAATACGAAAAGACTCAATACGATAAAGTAAATACGAAAACTTGTTATGGAAGATTCAGTACGAATGTTCCGTTATGAAAATACAAGTACGAAAGTTTTCCATTCCGGAAATTTTCAATACAAATACTTTCATTCCAGAAGTATTCTGTGCGAAAATATCCTTTCTGGAAAATTGTAGTTCCGGAAGTTCCATTCCGGAAATTTTCGTTCCGAAAAGTTTGAAAACAAATTTTGAAAAACTTTGATAAATAAACAATCAAATGTACTCCCCCTATGAAAAGGAGTTTATTACTGTAAGGAGACTTTTTCAACAGAAAGTTAATTAAGGAAGATTACCTTACGGTTATCATTCCTAACTTCTGCTTAATATATTCAAATCTATCAGAAGGCAAAGATTTTGTGAAAATATCAGCAAGTTGATCTTGCGTTCCGATAAACTGAAGAATAATATCTCCTTTGAGTTTGATAATCTTTTCAAAAAAGCTTTTGTTACCAGTCATGTGCCGGGAACATTCACTATCCATGTACCAAATATTGTTGCTGGTATTTTCTTTATTTTCCTGAAATTAAGAACAAAGTTAGATTTTCGGAATCCAAACTTGTTTGGATCTGAGATTTCCAGACAATAAAATTTTAGGTATCCACATTTTCTTAGAAAAATAAGCTTTATGAAAACCTAAGGATTGAGTTTTGTTTAAGGAACAATTTTTTGCCCAGTGACCACCACATTGACATTTAGCGCAAAATGGGGCACTTTGAGGAACAAAATAATTGTTACTGAAAACAGTTTTAGCATGGGTATAACCAAATCCGGATTTATTTCTTAAAGGTCGTATTTGAGAATACATCTTATCAAAATTTTCTTTACCATGGGTAAAGTTTGATAAACACTTCTTTAAGGAAAAAATTTCGGGCTTGAGTTTTACAACTAAGTTTTTATCCTCAAAATCATTAGTTTTAGAACTAGAGTTAGGCTCGAAAACATTTTTCTTAGAAATTAATTTTTCTAACTCTTTAGAAAGTTTATTCTTCTCAGAACTTCCTTCCTCAAGATTTTTTGAAATATTTTCAAAATCAACATTTTTCTTATCAAGATCTTTAGAAAGATCTGATATCTCTTTAGTAAGAATAGAATTCCTAGAATTTTCCTTATCAAGTTTCTTGTTGAGTTTGGAATTCTCAATATCAAGAAGTTCAGAAAACCTAGAGACTTCTTCATAAGTTGGTTTAAGTATTTTCCTCATCAGAAGATGATTCTTCATCAGAAGAGTTATAATACTTACTATCATTAGGATTTAAAGAAACATTGGTCAATGATTCAGCATTTCGTACCTTAGCCATGAGACAATGATTATCAATGGGTAATCTGGCTATAAGACCAAGATTCTTCTGTCCTGAAGATTCATTATCAGAAGATTCATCTGAAGAGTCACCACCACTGGCACTCCAGGTGTCATTAGCTTTCAGAACTTTCTTAGCTTTAGCTTTGTAATACTTCTTCCTGTTCTTGTCTGAATGTCTTTCCTTCCATTATTTCTTTCTGAGCATAGGGCAATCTAGTCTAATATGTCCAGCTCTTTTACATTCATAACAAGTAACTTCTCCATCTTTCTTATCTTTCCTATCCTTCTTCTTATACTTGGATTGAAAGTTTCTCTGTCCAGCTATCTTGTTCATCCTTCGAGCAAGATTAGCTAATTCATTTTCTGAAACTTCACTTTCACTAGATTCGGATTGGAAAATGACTTTCTTAGATTTGGATCTGGTAACTCTCTCAGGAGTCTTAGCTTTCATCTGATTTGAAGTTGAAGTAAAAGAAACAGTACCATTTCCATTCTTCTTCTTTATGTTGTCAGCATCTCTCTTCATTCTTGTTTCATGTTGTAGAAGAGTTCCAAATAATTCATCAAGAGTAATTTGAGTAACCTTCCTGTTCTCATCTATAGCTGTTCTCTTTGATTCCCACTCATTGGGCATAATATCAATAATCTTGTCCACAAGAGCTTCATCATCTAAACCTTTTTCTCCCATAGATTGTAGACTGTTGACGATAGTCATAAATCTTTGTTGAACTTTACAGATTGGTTCTCCATAAGGAAAACTGAAACCATGATATTCAGCTCTAAGCATAGCTCTTCTAGTCTCAATCACTTTAGAAGTCCCAAAGTGTGTAACCTCTAACTTCTTCCATATACAATTAGCTGCTTCACAAGAAGAAATTTGGCTATATATATTTCTAGTCATTGAACATAATAAAGTATTGCGTACCTTATAGTTGAGTTGATATTCTTGCTTTTCCTGGTTAGTAAAGGTTCTGACTTCCTTGCCAGGAATTTTATAGTCACCAGTAAGCATGACAAAGTTATCTACTCCAGTATTGATAACAAAAGTCTTCATACGATCTCTCCAGTATTCATAATCATTACCATCAAAGATAGGTGGTCTTGTAGGATTCAGATTGTCAATAGATCCAACATTATTTCCTGCCATAGTAGAAATAACTTGGAAACAAACTTGTTAGTAGCAAAAGATTCGTAATCAAAAAAGTTCGGAATGGGAAAAGTTCGGAATGGATAAATCGGAATGACAGAGTTCGGAATGGAAAAGTTTGAGCAAGAAAAACGTGTATGTGAGTACAAGTATTTCAGTAACCTTGGCTCTGATACCAAATGTAAGAATGGTATAGAGTAAGAGGTTTCCAACCTCTGATACCAATTGTAGGATCGAAATATAATATGAGATGCTCAATATACAAGAGGGGGGTGAATTGTATACTTTAAAAATTCCTTTGGAACCTTTAAAGTTAGTTATGAATAAATAGAGTTTCCTTAAGAAAAGGAAAGGGCTAAGTTTAACAAAGTTAAACTAAGTAAATTCACAACACCTCTAACACCGAACTGAACATGGAAAGGGATTCCAAAAGTAGGTTCCAGAAATATGATTCCGGAAATTGAAACTTAACAGAAGTTACAATATAAGATTCTACCTTAAAGCGTATAGAATCTAAACTAATCAGAGTAAGTAAGGAAGTATAAGAAAGTTATACTTTCCTTAAGATACAAATTGCAGCGGAACAAAACAAGTAGTAAAACTACTAGTAACAAGATAATAGTCTTTTAACCCAAAGAGAAGGGTATCCAACAACCTTGGATAAAGGTCCCTTGATTTATACTTTCAAGCAAGTCTGTCTTACCCACACCAGGGTAAGCCCTCGATACGAAGATCGGAGTCTCTGTCTTGCTATCCCCGCAAGCCCTCAACTTCAAGGTAGTTGGCAACCTCTGTCTTCCTCAGCAAGGAAGTCCTCGATCTTTAAGGTAGTCGGCAACCTCTGTCTTTCTCAGCAAGAAAGCCCTCGATCTTTAAGGTAGTCAGCACCTCTGTCTTCCTATCCCCAGAAGCCCTCGAATGTAATCACCAACATTCGGAGTCTCATGAAGCTTTGAGAGTTTTATAAGAGACTCTCTCTCTAGAAATCACTTCAACAGCATGTATGCACAAAGTCCAAATTGTTCATCCATCCGTCCCGAGCTCTTTCAAATGAGCTCCTATTTATAGGTAAGGTCGGCTCCTCTCCAACAGTCATATTTTCCTTAAAGTTCGGAGGGACCTGTACACGTGTCACTTAGACAACGGTTAGTTTATAACAAAATGGACGACATCGTTTTATAACAAGGTAAGTGTAACAGAATGTACGACATCGTTTTAAACTCTAACATAAAGGTTCGGAATAGAAATTTCGAAGTGAATGTTCGGAGTGAACAAATTCAGAGTGTATAAAACAATGATAATCAGATTCTGTTTAATAGGAGAATTCGGAATGAGAATTCGGAGTAGGAATTCGGAATAGGAATTCGTCATCAGAAATCGTAATGAGAATTCATCATTAGAATTCGTAATGAGAATTCGTCATCAGAATTCGTAATGAGAATTCTTTATCAGAATTCGTAATGAGAATTCGGAATGAGATTTCTTCATTAGAATTCGTAATGAGAATTCTTCTTCAGAATTCGTAATGAGAATTCGGAATGGGATTTCTTCATTAGAATTCGTAATGAGAATTCTTTATCAGAATTCGTAATGAGAATTCGGAATGAGATTTCTTCATTAGAATTCGTAATGAGAATTCTTCTTCAGAATTTGTATCCTGAATCTGGAATAGAACTTAGTCAGAGTTCATATCCGGAATTCGGAATGAAACTTCCTTATAGTTCTTGTCCAGAATCTGAACCCTGAAACAGAATGCTTTATATCAAAGTTTCAATGATTCCGAGAAAATGAATCTGAAACTTATACATAAGAAAAATATGAATGAAAATATGATAAGGATAATTTTTCTTATAAAAGCGATTTTCCTTAAGAAAGCAATTTTCCTTATAAAAGCAATTTTCCTTAAGAAAGCATTTTTCCTTATAAAAGCAATTTTCCTTAAGAAAGCATTTTTCCTTATAAAAGCGATTTTCCATAAAAAAGCATTTTTCCTTATAAAAGTGATTTTCCTTAAGAAAGCATTTTTCCTTAAAGATAAGGTGTTTGTGATTTTCAAAACATGAAGGAATGGAAAAGTCATAAGGAAAACCTTATTGACTCAACAACCAATTTCTCCCATGTTGTCTGGCTCGATTACCGTAATTGAAATTATGGATATTTCTATAAGAGTATTTTGATTTGGGCCTATCTTGTCAATTTTACTAATAGGAAACACATAACATGTACTCACATGTGTAAATGGATTTACTGGAATCTTCTCCAAACCATATGGAGCATTAACTTTGGTAATCTCCTTTGTTGTGGATTTCTCCCTTCCCTTCATGTGATAGAATTCCACCTCAATGTATTGAGACTCACATGTCTTGAACGGGGCCTTATCACCATACAATTTCCCAAATTGACCATCGAAACAATATTTGAGACATTGATGGTTTGAAAAAGGGATAACAGCATGTTGATGTAGCCAGGGTCTTATAAGAAAGATGTTGAAAGTTGAGTCTTGATCAACAACCATGAAATCCAAATTGGATACAAGATATACAAATAGAGTTCTGAGTGTAACTTCGCCCGGTGGTTCTTGTTCATTTTTATCATATCCTTGTAACATCATGGTAGAAGGAGATAAATCAGATTCCATGAGGCCCAATCGACGAAGTTTACGAATGGGCATGAGGTTGACTCATGAACCATTGTTAATGAAATCTCTTCGGACGTCTATGCCATTGTCCTTTCCAGATAAGTAAAAAGGTCTAATATGCCCATGCACAACATCATATTCATCTTCATCATTAAAATATATTATTGCATGGAATTCTACAGGATTATTCTCTATGTGATAGACTTCAGCTCCAGCAATTTCAGTTTCAAACTCCTGAGGACTTGACAAAGCCTCGATGAGTTCTTCTCGAAGATCTTTTGACAGATTCAAAGCATCCAGAATTGATAACTTGGCTGGTACTTCGGCCAGGTGTTTCAATACATCATACTTTTGATCCAGAGGACTGCGTTTCCCAAAAGGAATATGTGGTTTAGTAGGTACCTTGGAAGAAGATGCTTTGGAATTTGATGCATCTTGTATTGGGATAGGAGTTGGAAATATTCCTGGTTTTTGAAGATTAGACCAATTAGATACATTTACTTGCTGAGAGGAAGAAACTGAATTTTATATTGGTAGAAGAACTTGCTTGTTATTGCTGAGCTCACTGAAGGGCTCTACCACGAGTTTCTGCTTCGTACACAGTTCTAGTAGGGGTAGAATTGGAATAGTGGATTCTGAAAGACACACTTCTTCCCCTGTATCCTGAGCCTCTGGAACTTCCTCTGATTCCCCTGTTTGATACAGGGAATTCAGGCTCATCAAAATCAAAACTGTGACTGGCATATGGATCTGTTAATTGAATCATATTAAAAGAACTAGTTGAGGCCTGTTCTTGGGAAAGCTTTTGATTACAAAAAAAGCCCATTGACTGTGGCCGGCCATGGGCAATAACATTGCTTGAGAACATTTTCGGCGGGATATGCTGACTAGAGAGCACTGTGAAATGTAGTGCTCCATGAACACCCCATCCTCTGACATGAATACCAGATAAGGCATTGGAAATTAACTGACACAATATTCTTAGTGTGCCAAGGCATGAATGTTGAAGGGATCTCTGTTGCTTTTCAGCCTTCGGATATTGAGAGACTGATAGAGATTCCAAGTCAATTTGGCATTGTAACCCTTCTATTATCTTAAGATGATTTTCATATTCATCATAAGATAATACTTTCTTCTTCAAATAAAAAAGATTTTTCCATTTGTTGAGACGAATATCATGAATTCCATCTTCCGTCAACATCTTTGGAATGTCATACTGAGAGTCAACCAGAGGCCAAAACATGACTGGTACTTCACCTTTTTCCAGTTGTTTTCTCATGTTTAGTATTTCCTCTTTATCATTCAATGAAGATTCTTATACCTGATTTGATCAAAGTTGGTGCTTCCATATTTCCTCATCAGATTCAACAATATTGGTAGAGAAATAATTGATCAAACTAGAAGATGCATGACTTAGGGGTGGTTCGGAGAATGACCTACACCCTGGGATATCTTCTAATTGAGAAAGTATTTCACCTACTAGCGATAAATCATCAGACATGACTGGTTTCTCATTTGCAAGTGCCTCAAGATAAGAGGGCTTTCTCAGCACTACATTGTCCACTAGAGTATTTTCCGGGAAATGTGCATCACTACAGCGGAGAGGACTTTTGCAGAAAAATTCATCATCATGGGGAGGACCACCATAATGGGTTACAACAAAAGATGAGATCTCTTTCTCCTTGTACTTCTGACCACACCGAGGGTTCATATGGCTCTCATCTGAAGATGAAACTTTGAGATCGACCAAATTGTCATGAAGCAATCCTTCATGATGAAGTGTCTGTTGAAGACCTTCGGAATTAATGTTCCCAATATTGAGAAATGAAGGAGTATAATCTTGAATTCCAATAGATAACTGTCTGAGGGCTTCATGAACTCCAGCATCGAGCAAGGCATTATTACAAATTGTCTCTTGATCTCCTAACTGTGTTGGGAAGGTCTTTTTCTTAGACGCCTTCTTACTCGCTTTGGAAACCACTTGTTGACGAAAGTGGCTGCTCTGAGCAGGTGAATGTTCCTGATCATGA
Source organism: Viscum album (assembly GCA_963277665.1). NCBI lineage: Eukaryota > Viridiplantae > Streptophyta > Magnoliopsida > Santalales > Viscaceae > Viscum > Viscum album. The sequence goes on from OY728151.1 coordinate 475,324,520, forward strand.
AAGATGGCCAGGTTAGGCTGACGATCTCTACTCAAATCAGGTGTATGTGCCTGACTTGGTTGTCCGTATGGTATGGGGGAGTATTCTCCACAACCCTCTTGGACTGGAACAAATGTGTCTGTCTATTCCGCATTGAACTGTGGATGTGTCACTCCACTGAAAGGGATAGATTTTTGTGTATTTCCCTGAGATGTTGTTGAAGCTGTTATAATATCCTAGCAAGCATCTAGAATATGAGTAGGGATTTGCTTCTTCTCTTTGACCATCGATAGAATATGCTTGGTGACTTCAGCTGCCGGAACAGAGATATATGTCCATTCCGTGATTGGAGTAGGTGTATGTGCCTGCTCCTTTCCTTCTTTTCCTGTCAGTGAATCCTGACAGTACTCAAGTGTGGGGGAAGAGAGTTGAGTTTGCCTCCTATTTGTCACCGGAACTTTTCGACTGACTTCTCTGTGTGCTACCAAGAGAGACTGTTGGTAGACTTGATTAGTATTTGCAGGTGTATGTGCCTGCTGAATGCACTTCGCCGAATGTGGTTGATGATCTCCATCATATGTAGTCAAACGAGCCTACTGACTAATTGATGATGTATAAACAGGTGTACGTTCCTGCCTATAGTAATCTGCTGGAATTGCCTGGCGGGATTGGCATGATGCTGCCAGACGAGTCTGCTGGACAGCGGAATTAAAATGGATAGGTGTGTGTGCCCTCTCGTTGCTTTCCACCAAGTTAGGTTGGTGGACTTCTCCGGAGATGACAGATATGGGAACCTGCTCACTGTTAACCGGATTTCGCCTCTGGCGATTCGTCTTTCCTGATCGGGTTCGAGGAACCTGAGCCGAACGCCTGGAGCTGACACCCTCATCATGTTGGGGGCGCACTTCCGCATGAGTCTGGTGGCGATTGTTGATGGGAGCCCTCGGGAAGAACTCCTGCTTCGTTGAATTAAGGCCCTGAGGGACCTGCTCATTCACCTCCCCAGAATATGGGAGTGAATGGGGATTGCATTCTGGGGATAACGATTGGAAATGGTTGGAGACGGTGGTTAGCACCGCCTGCTTCTTGATCACTGTTCGTCATTGTTCGGACGACCACTATGAGTTGTTCAGTTGGAGGGCTTGTCGGGCAGCCTCCAGAGTTGGGATGGTACCATGTTGATGATACTCCTTAAACAGCACATTTGATACCCAGCGTTGAAGATGCTGAGTAGGTGATGCCATCCTCAGAGCGGACGATGATCCAGCAAGAGTAGCAGTAGTGGCATTCGCAGCAGCGGTATTCATAGGTGTGAACTTGAGAGCAGCCATTCTGTAAATGCAGAATATCTTGGAAAAGAGTGCCTATTTGATATAACAGACGTAATCAAGATAAATTCAGCCACTAAATATTTTGGATGAGCACATATGTCAATGATTTTTTTGTTGGCCCTCTCATTGAGTTTTAAATAGGGGCCTAACAAATAGGTAAAACATAATTTTAACTTGGTTAAGGATTCACGTAGGGTTCACCATTCATTGTTTCCCTCGGAATTTGTGGATGACCTCCTTGATTGAAGGTTCAAAGATTCCAATCGGTTTCTAACGGGTTTGTTCGTAGAACCGGAAACATCCAATGATTCCACATCCATTTGGACCTACTTTCCAAAGGTAGGCACTCATTAGTTTGTGGACTGATAAGGCTTAGGAATTTTCATTGGTTGAGAGGATGGGAGGTCAGACTCATCACACCTTTTTGAGGGGAATTATTGTCTACTCCGGGACTCTCTTTATAGATTTAAGTTATGTTCGTGAATCCTTATTACATTACCAAGTATAAAATGAGATTTCCTTCAGATCTTACAATCAATGATTAAATATTTAGGAAATTTAGAGATTCTTTTATATGTATTCAAGGTTCTTCATCGATAGAGAATCATCTATATTTATTAGAGATTCTTGGTCAATGGTATCCTTCGACACATTTATATAGAAGTCTCTTGGTCATTATGATGATCATGATGGTTTTAAAGCCACTCAGTGGGGAACATGCAGTTTATTTTCATTTAGAAGGACATTGATTATTTCAGAGTTGTGATTGAACCCGCATATGGCCAACCTACGTATCCATTGTTTAGAAAAGGAATCAGAACCCACGTAGTTCGAGTAAGGGAGTATCATGTTTATGATTGATGTCTTAAAGAAGGATGTCATATTTATTTTTACAATCTAAGCTCACGTGAGTCATGATTGGTGTGAGAAACAAGAGGTATTGGTAAATATCAGACAATTGTTCCATGAAATATGCAATCATAATAAATAATGTGGGACTTATGTATGTATAACTACCCAGATAAATAAAGATTATGATTTACTTCAGGGAAGAAATCCAGAAACATGGTCCATAATGTTATATGTGCTTCATGGAGATTTGAATACTATAACTTGGGGATTACTCCTAAAAAGGAGGGCCAAATTAGGAGAGGACTTAGGATTGGGTTTTTACTCCTGAGAAGGAATCCCAGATCAAAGGTAAATTAGGGCTGGTTAAGAAAAAATAAGACTAGGGCTTACTCCAGAAAAGGAGGCCCAGGTTAAGAGACATGAAAAATTAAGGGAATTGGGGATTACTCCTGATGAGGATGCCCATATTTGAGACTGGGGATTAATCCTGAAAAGGAGGCCCAGGTTAATGATTATGACTGGGGCTTATTCCTGAAAAAGAGGCTCATATTTGAGACTGGGGATTACTCCTAAAAAGGAGGCCTAGGTTAATGATTATGACTGGGGCTTATTCCTGAAAAAAAGGCCCATATTAAGAATTATGACTGTGGCTTATTCTTGAAATGGAGGCCTAGGTTAATGAGTTCTCTCATCTTAAAGGATGAGGTTGAATGAATGAAATATCAATCTTTAGTGACATAAAGATGTGGAAATCACTAGGTTTTGAGAGATATTCCACAGAATTACTTTCAGATAAGGAAGTCAAATCAATAAATCATGCCATAAATGGCTTTGAAGAGTGTCTTGATAACTGAATCTTGAATAGGAGAGGTGGAATGGCTTAAGAGGGGTGAAAAGGGAAAGAAGGGCACCCAAAAAGGCAGGGGCGCGCAAGTCCTGGCTGGCGTGCAGGTACTGGGTGGGCGCGCAAGTCCTGGTCATGCAGGTATACCTACGCGACACATGGGTACTTGCACGACGGTTCACCAGAAGGGTAATACTTGAGTGAATCTTGGTTAAAGCCTTTAGAATCATCTTGAGGTTCTTCCAGAAGAGTGGCACGCACGTTCTATTGAAGGATTTAGGCGGCATGCAAGTGTGGACATTTCCCTTAAGGGCTGGCCACTCAGGCGCGCAAGTGTTGATGAGTTTCAACACTTTGGCCTTCCTCCCCCTATTTAGATATTTCGTTCTAGGTAATAAATTACCTTAGAAGTGTTTCAGATGTTTTTAGAAGAGACTAGGGTTCCAGGAGATCAAATCTGAGTTTCTGGAAAAATTCCTTCCGAAATGGGGGGCCCATAGGGTCTATTTATAGGTTGGAGAAGACCCCGGGAAGTTATCAATTAGGGCACGCAACTGTACTTGCGCGACCATGACGGCGTGCAAGTGTACTTGCACGACCATCGTTGAACTTGCGCGACCCTTGTGCAACATTCTTCTTATTCCTTCCTTTCCCAATTTTTGATATTTGTCCAAAGGTTGAATCACATTGAGTTAAGATAATACCCGTTTCCAATCTTTGGATTTTCTTACGAAAGGAGTGTAAACAAATATATAGAATGAGGATAACAAGGGATAAAAATTATGATACACTATTGTTATCCTTGAATGAGTACATCTAGAAGATCATTTGATGGTTTCAAATTATTGAATATAAATCTATATCAACTCATCCCTCTAGACACTTCAATTTATCTATGTTGTTAAAACATTCATTATAAGAATATTAATAGTACATGAAAAATGTTACATATGAATTAGTTGTTACAATTTTATTATATGAATTGATATACATGTGACTTGATGTATATTTTCTAGTGGGATTCGTAAGAAGATCATGAAAACCCCGAAAGGGATCATTGGTAATATTTGAAGTGGATCAACCATCACTATAATGGAGAGGAATATACAAATATTTTTTATGGTGATGATGATATTTTTAATTTGTTAATAAATATATAATTTCTTATGGAATTAAACACAATGAAGAGCATGATAGAATTCATGTTCACATTTGGAAGAATAAAAGTTAGATGGATGTCTTGTTTGCAGCCTAGGGTAACATTTTAAAATTTGAAAATATATTACAAAGTAGATTCAAATCCCAAAAATGATTTATTATGTATAATTATCTTGTTAAAGGATAATATAATGTCAGTATAATGAGGATTTTTATTTAGTGATAGTTAGAGTGATTTCCACCTTTCTCAGAATCTTGTGTTTTAAGAAACAATGAAACTTGTTGACTTGAAATTCCATTTAATACATAATCATATATAAGTCAAGGTGATAGATTTTGAGATGATAAAAATAAAGAAAAATCCAATATACATGTTAATAAAGTATTTACTCATTCAAATTATATGGAAAAATTGTGCTGTTATAGGGCTTGGGTGAATGTTGAATAATGTGGAACACAACATGCACATAGGAAGAGGATTAGTTTTACCAATGTGTTAGATATTGTTGAGAATATCTCTTCAAGAAATATTTACTAATGATATTGTTTTGAATTATTTTCTTTTCATGTCACTATAAAATTATTTATTAGAAGGTGGATCCTTGGTAAATCACATTTATATTGATATAATTTCAGGGACATGAGTCATCAATACAACAATATTTCTCTTCTGTATGTTGGTAAAATTCTAAATACATTTCATAAGATAGTCACATCAATGGATGGTGGTTATGAAACATCCATCAGGTTTGGTGGTTGAGTTAATGGATGCCTCTAAATAATGGAAAAGTTAATGTATAGGTTGAAACAATTATAATATGGTGGTGAAAAATGTTTGATCCTAAAATTTTATTTCTATAAAAATGTGTTACCAACTATTGAATTATAATTTTAATTTTAACATAATTTTAATAAATGGATCATTAGATTATTTTTTTTTTGTAATCCTTATAATTTAACTAATATTAAATTTGGCAGTGTTATACTAGAGATATAGGATGAAATTATGAACCACATAATATTATATTTTTAATTTATCCTTTCATTTATATTCTTTTAATTCTTGTTCGTGATTTATTTAGATTCTATGAGAGGTTCATCTTTGATGCAGTGATTAGGGTTTAGTTGACTTCATAGTTCCAGTTCTCTAAGATTACATGGAAGCTCTGTTAGTTGATTTAGCTACATGAAAACATTGGTGAATATGATATTCAATTGAATTATTGTTCTTTAATCTATGGAAAGGTCATCATTTTTTTATCACAATAGCCCAATCCAAATAACCTGTATAAAAACAAAAACAAATCACAATACTATCAAAAATTTGTAGACCATTGCATCAAAAGAACATTTGAGTTCCCTTCTAGGAAATTGGTTAAATGACATTGATGGACATATTGCTACATATAATTTCATTTAGTGGATTGGTTAGAACATAGAGTTTTAAGAGATAATGGCTGGTAGTACTGTAAGGATGAGTGACCTTTTAAGAACTCATTGTATTCAATAAAAATATATTTAAACAAGTTATTTAAATATAAAAACCCAAATATTCACTATATATTTTCATTAAATAAATATTATTTTAATATCTTGTTCTACATGAAAATCAAAGTAAAATGAGCCCTGATATATTTGATGAATATTTAAGATAAATTATAAAAATAACAAATCCTCAATTAAATTAAAATATATTTACCAATTAAAAGTTATTATAATTAAAATAATTGTTCTTTCTCAAATAATTAGTTTAATTATTAATAAGTTAAGTTAACCATTTTTAACTTATTATAATTATAATATATAATATTACCATATACGAACAAATATATCAAAAAAATTTAAAAATAGAAATCATTATGGAATAATATCAAGAACAATTATTATCTAAATATAATATTTTGAATAAATTCAGACTTTTTTATATTTTTTTCTTATCATTTAAAAAACACATTTATAAATTTCTTAATTAGATAAAAAATATATTTTTGGAATTTATATTTTAAAAATTATCTTAATATTATTTGTTAGGATATTTAATAAATAGGTTTTATGTAAATATTGAAAAAACATTTATTATCAAAATTGTATCTTTCATGAAATTATCATTATATAAGAAACAAATATATGTTTATAAAACCTCTCAATTGATAAAATATGTATCTGTGGGGGAAAATAAAAAAAATTAAATATGATTTTATTGGATGGTAATATAGATGTAAATGAATATGAGATGGTATAATACATGAGGGGATGAATTTTAGGTTAAAATAATTTGTATTTAAACTCTTATAAAGAAACTTAGTTTAGAAGGTCATAAACTAATACTATTCACAATCAATATAAATGACCATATGAGTCATGGAGCCAATGGATATGATATAATAAGATATGATAGGTTATTAAAACAATTGTATTTGAATTAAATGCAATGATTAGGGTAATAAAAATGTAATTGATTCTACCATAAATCGTATATAATCTCTTAAAACAATATGTAATGAATGAATTGTAATTGAAAAAATTACAATAGAAAAGAATGTGATTAGAAAGAGAAAGCAATACAATTTCCTTTATATTACATAATGGAGTGAAAAAATAAAGGTATTACAATTCTTTTATCCCAATGAGTAGGGTATCCATTCACTTAGGATAAAAGGTATGTATTACCACCACCATGGTAATCTCTCAGTACAATGATCGGAACCTCTATCTTACTATCCGCCGAAGAACTTGATTAAGAAGGTAATTATCACCTCTGTGTTTCAAATGACTGAAATCCCTCGATACGATGATCAACATCACATTTTCCTATCCCCAGAAGCCCACGATCATTTTCACAATGATTGGTCACACGAAGGAAAACAAAACACATATAGAAATACAGGAACTAGGAACAATCCGTTCACATATTGTATCATCAAGGCTTTTCACACAAAGCAAGATAGAAGTCACACAATCTCTATCAAAGAACATGTAGGATCCAAAAGTTGATCTGTTGGGTTCAAATGACCTCTTATTTATATGACTTGGGTTCCAACGGTCATATTTCCTCCAACTGTCATATTTCTCCAGAAAGTTTTGGAGGGACTTGGAAACCGGTCATTATAACGGTCAAAACAAACTAAATACATGGCATCATCTTGATTGGTATATTAATAACTTAGTAACATCTTTTTTGTTAGAACACAATAATTACAAAAGTATGAAGGAATGAGTAAGTTGAAACATATTTGAGTTCAGTTCATTTCATGAGTACGATAAATGACTAGGTTATGATGTGTATCATAATTAAAATTCATACCATGTTTACAATAAATATTGTGATTATGATACGATTACAATGCTTAACATAGATAATACGGACATTGTGGTTACGATTCATTTAATGGTTATCATGCATGATGTGATTACAATGTATAACCTGGTTATGATGCATGGTTATGATACAATACATAACCTGATTGTGATGTATGATTAGGATACAATACTTAACCTGGTTACAATGCATGATTATGCTACAATAAATTACTTGGTTACGATGCATGATTACGATGCATAATATGAATACGATACATAACCTATTACAATGCTTAATATGAATAAGATTCATATCATGGTTAAGATTCAATTCAAATCTTGGTTACAATTCATAATATAAATACGATACATGATGTATAACCTGGTTACAATGCATAACATGATTATTATTTCTAACAAGGTTATGATGTATGAAATGATTACAATACATAACAATATATATGGTTATGATGATAAACAAAATATGTTACTAATATTGATGAAAAACAGCGTATGATTACAATCTATAACAACAACATGTGTGGTTACAATGGAAAACAAAATACGTGATTACAATAAATGTGATTACGATGAGAACAAATAATATATTATTATGACTATAAAATAATAAACATTATAATCATGAAGTGATTTGTTATTTCGAAAACAAAAATATCAATGGGAAAGTTGAAACATATTTGGAATGAACAATCTCCCTTGTTTGGAAAGCACAAAAAAAAACAATAAGTACTTATCTCCCCCCTGAGTTTAGTAACTCTTCTAAAAGTAATATTCAATACGACTAATTCCACCCTATGTTAAAACAAATCACTAGGGTTAATTTTATATTTACTTTTACTTGTGGGTTCTCCCCCTTAATTAGGCATTCATCAAATTATTATTTTCCAAACTATTCTCCCCCCTTTATGTTTTTAAAAAAGAATAAGGGAAAGAATTCATTTCCTGCAAAGGGTTACAGAAACAGAGTATAGAATTATTGACATTTCTTGGAATAAAACCAGATTTTATTACAAAAAGAGTTCAAAAATCTATTATTTGCAATTTTTTTCCAAGAGGTTGAAAATTGAAAACTTCATCTTTTTGAATTCATTTTTATCCTCCAAAAGCTTTTCATGGGCTTATTGCAGAGCCTTTATCTTCTCATATTTTTTTGAAATAATCCTTTCTTACTTCCAGATCCTTTTTTCTAGAAATCAAATTGATTGCTTATTGAGCTTTAAGACTTGATTCCAGAGAATTAATATCATCCAATATGAGTCTATGTACCTTCTATAGGATTAGAACTCTATTTGATAGAAAAAACCCTCATTACATTCATTCTCCAATTTTTCCTTTAGACGATCAATCTCTCTATATTCTATTATTTTTGATGTACCAGGTCTTTCAAAGACTTTGTGTTTTTCATTCAAATCAACAACAAACTTTTGATAGATAGAATTGAGGTCATTTACCCGATTCACCAATTCATCCATCTTGTCCTGATGATTCTTTACACCATCATAAACATTGTACGAGCACTTGATAACCTAATTACAAGTTTTTTTGTGCTCAGTAGCACGTTCATTGAATGTCTTGAAATCAACTTCAAGATTTAGAAACCTATCCAACAGAATATTGAGTGAGTCTGTTTTCATTATGACTATTTAAATTAATTTATAGACAGTCTTAAATTTTTTGGAATCAATGGTATCATATTTTATAATCTGTTTAGAGTTTTGTTGATGAAATGAATTGCTTTTAGTGGAATTTTCTTTTCAGAATCCGTATCTTCAGTGTATTATGGGAGATCAATGAAATGAGTTTCAGGGATGATAAATTGAGTTGGTAGATTCTGATTCGTACATAATTATTCTTCTTCATCTAGATATGAAATCTGAATGACTTTCTTATAAGAAACCCTTTGAGAAACATCCTTGGATGGCTAAGGATCCATAGATGGAAACATAAAAGATATATCTTTTGATGATTCTACTAAAAGATTTCTATTGTTCTCATCTTCATTCTCTTTTATTTATTCTTTTTTCCCTATTCTTCTTCCCCATTTTCATCTTCTTATTATTCATCATATTATTGTATTAGATATTGTGTAGCTGATTGTCCAGAAGCTTGTTTTTATTTTCCTTTCTATGTTGGATCCGATTGAGTCTAAACAGATGACTCCATTATTATAGAACCGGTTTTAGATTGCTCATCTATTTTGAGAAGACTATCAATGTCAATATCTTGGGCCTTTCTCTTTATAATTCTCTTCTTCCTTTCTTCTTCTTTTAATGTTTCTTCTGATTTTATTTTCAGTGTCTCGACTTCAGCTGGATCCAAACCAAATTGAGGATACCCTTCTTTCATTTCTTCCTTCTTCCTCCTCCACTCAACAACAACCTCATCAGATATAACATTTTTTTCTTTGATTTCATGGGAGTTGTATTATTAACTACCTTTATTATTATTGATGTAGACTTGGAGGGATTTTAAGGTTTATCAATACCTTCATCTATTTCCTTCCCATTATCATCCTCCAGATCTTTCTCAATTTTTTTTTGATTCAAGGTTGAATTATAACATAGTATTCTTATCGTATCCTTTCTGATGAGAGGCTCTTTGAAGGATGTTATATCTGGTATGATTGAAACTTTTAATAAAATCAATAATTCTTGAGAATGTTGGGAAACATGATTAGCTGTGACTTTATGAAACCAGATTAATGCTTCTTAATTGTTTTCTAAATGAATCCCATCAGATGGAACTTCAACATTTTCACCATATAGTCAAGCACATAAACATCTGAAACATTCAAAGTTTCCTTATCAACATTTCTTTGACCTAGAAAGCCTTTCAACCCGAGGTCTATGGGTCGATTATCTGCTGATAAATGACCTACCATTATTTTGTTATCATGAATCTCAAAAATAAATTCTTTATCTTTTCTTTTATCAAAAGTCCCATCAAGTTCTATTAATTTAAGAGAAGTATATAGGGCATCAAACTCCAATGAAACACCTTGGAAAGTAGCTTCCTATTTTATAGAGCTTGTATACTTTTTCATCATACATCATAAATAAAATATTGATCCCCTTATCTCTATCCATTGGTTGCATCACATGATGTTATCTGACTATATATATTCCGAGTCATAGAACATATCAATGTATTGTATACTTTGTAATTAGGTTAATATTCGAGTTTCTCTTAGTTGGGGAAGGTTCTGACTTCATTATCTGGAATTTTGTAATCTCCAGTGAGAATTAAAAAATTATGTACTCCAATATCAATAACAAAAGTCTTCATTCAATCTATCCAGTACTCATAATTATTCCCATAAAAAATAGGTGGCCTTATTGGGATCAGGTTGTCAATTGATCAAATAGTCTTTCCTTCCATCTTATAAATCAATAATTTTCCACTCCACACATTAGTGTAGTATGTAAATATAGAAAAATGTATTTATAATAGAAATAACATTTTCTTATAGAAAGAAATAATGAATGTAAAACAAATCAGTGGAAACCTACTCGGATACCAATTGTTGGATCGTAATATAGATGTAAATGTATATGAGATGGCACATCACAAGAGGGGGTGAATTTTTGGTTTAAAAACATTGCATTTAAACTTTTATAAAGAAACCTAGTTTAGTTGGTCTTAAACTAATACAATTCAAAATCAATGCAAATGACCATATGGGTCTTGGACCTAATGGATATGATATAATATGATATGATAGGTGATTAGAACAATTGTATTTAAATTGAATAAAATGATCAAAGTAATAAAAATTTTATTGATTCTACCATAAAACATATAGAATCGATTAATACAATATGTAATGAATGAATCGTAGTTTAAACAGTTACAATAGAAAATAATGTGAGTAGAATGAGGAAATAATGTAATTCCCTTTATATAACAGAATGCAGCAGAAAACAATGTTATTACAATTCTTTTATCCTAACAATTAGGGTATCCATTCACCTAGGATATAAGATATGTCTTACCAACACCCTAGTAATCCCTCAATACGTTGATCGGCACACCCATATTCTTATCCACGAAAGCCCTCGATTAAGGAAATAATTGGCACCTTTGTCTTTCAAATACCTGAATGCCCTCAATACAATGATCAGAAACATGTATTCCTATCACCAGAAGCCCTCGATTGTTATTATAATGATCAGTCACATAAATAAAAACATAGAACTTATAGAAATATAAGAACTAGGAACAAGTCGTTCATGTAAGAACCCAGATCTTAGTTTCAGGTACACCTTTCCTTTTTCTGGAGTTTTTAGGAAAAATAGAGTTTCTGGAAAATTTCGAAGTACATGCTGTGTACTTTCTGAGCACACACCGTGTACCCTTCTCCGGCTCAAAGCCATGTGCTGGTCATGCTCGGGCCACACACATGGTGTGTAGGGGTGACGTGGAGGCTGATTTTGGTGGAGTACGGAAAAACCTAGTCCACGCAGTATTCTATAAAAGTACACACCGCGTACTTTTCTTTTTTCACTAAATGAACCAGGGTCACGCCTGATGGACAAAACACACCCCGTCTCCAGGTTCTTCATCCGAGAGTGACTCATACGTCCGGATCTTCCCCGAGCCCCTGACTCTCCGTCTGTTCTCCGATTTGAGCACGATCGATTGCGTTGGAAGCACAGCGGTGATTTATTCCTTCTGCTTGAGCCTTGTTTTCCAATTCTTCCTCCTTATCAAGTTATCTAATGTTGAATGTTTTGTGAGTTTTATTTAGATCTACAATTTTATAGAGAGAATCAGCCGTTGTGGTTCAAGTATATCGATCACCTAGGATCGAGGTAGGTAGTTTGTGCCTTTCTGTAAAAATTCTTTGAGTATCGTGTGTGATTGCGCCAATTCCCTCGAATGAGAATTTTGAGTTTTCATATTTTACCCCTCATTTGATTTCATTCTTGATTGATTTATATAGTAGAGGTTTACCTTTTTTAATAGATTTGTTTTGTACTCTGGATGCTTGCTATGCTTGTTTTTCTTGTTTGGCGTTTTCCAGTTGCCATTCCTAGTTGTATGATAGTGGAACTATTGCTTTGTTATACTGTTGAGCCTTAGAATGATAGCCAAGTAGTTATTTAGGTTTACTTGGATGATACACATGTGCTGAGCATGTTAGTTTCACACAGGACTGTGAGAACCTAGTGTAGTAGACCACATGGAGAATAGATGTAAGGGCTTCTCCAGAGTGTCATTTAATACGGTGCGAGACCACATAGGGAATTGACGATGAGTGGTTCCTCAGAGAGTCTATAGTTCCTTGACACGGGCCACAAGGGGAATGATACGTTGAGTGCTTCCCCATAGATCCTTTAGCATGTTACGAGACTATAGGGGGAATTGGCAGTGAGTGCTTCCTTAGAGAGTCTATTCATAGCTGAACCAGAGGGGTGAGACTGTGTGTGCCTCCTAGAGGGTTGCTGGTACTTGTAGGTTGAACCATAGGTGTTAGGCTGTGATAGCTACCAAGAGGGTTACTGTTTCCTTCTTGTTTCTGGTTGTTTACTTGTGTACTTTATATGCTAGAACTGTGGACTGTGACTACTGTGTATTTTCCTGTTTACTGTTTCCGTAATTTACTTTCCATGTATTCATTGACTGTTAGGCACATATCATTGGGTGGATGCCTAGTGGGACGTTGTATCAAACCCTATTTGGGCCATGCTTTTGGGCCCAAGTATACTATGTTGTTGTAGGTATAGATAAGGGCAAGCGCCATTCTACTTCAGGTTCTTGATTGCACTGGAGTTGGGGAGCATGGGACCGAGCTGAGGCTTGCAATGCTGAAGAGTTACTCATCTGTTTTTCTTTTGTTGTTTCTTTAGTACTTATGTTCATTTGTATTTCAGCACATTGTTGTGTTTGCTTCTTTATTTAGATACGTGTGCTTGCTGTATCATTATCATCATTGCTATATATTCATTGCTTCCGCTGTTTGGTTTTAGTTGTTGTGTATTGTTTACTGCTTCCACTATTTATTGTTGTTTTCCTTACCTTGTATAACTTACCGAATGAGGGCATAGTTTACTCAATAACTTACCAAGTCCCTCAATGCTAGTCGATAGCCTCTGGCGTTTGGTAAAATGCGCTTGAGGTCATGTGGCAAACCGAGTACGGGGCACCAGTGGAGGGTCTCCGGATTCGGGTCGTTACAAAGTGGTATCAGAGGGGTTCTTTTCTCTTACTTTACTGTTTGGAGAATTTATACAGGGATAGGATAGATTTGGTACTTGGTATTAAGTTGTGATCTGGAGTAGCTAACCCATGTATAGGGAAAAGCCATACTACCTCGTTAAATGCAGTTTGCTGGTTTTGATATTTTACGGTTGGTATGATTTCACCTAGATTGATTCACTTGCATTGTGTTGTAATTTTCTTGACGATTGTGGTTCTATTTCTGTCGCAACATGATGAGATGAGGGTATTCCATCTCATGCATCATATAGGTACTTGTAGAAATCACATGCCATGCATTATTTCCATGCCATCTAGGATGAATTAGCGATTTCATGCTGTTGTGATAGACTTTGTGTAGATTATGTATGCTGTTGTGATAGATGCTTGATAGAATCTCTTCTGCCTTGTTAAAGGATTGATTGTTCCCTACCTTTATTAGATGAACACCATGTTTTGATTCACGGGGAGTATGGGCCCTCACGAATCAGAATTTGGCACTTTCTTGACTTGTTTTCTGTGTTTTCTAGGCTTCTGTGCAGTTTCTCAGCTACTGCCCAGAAGAAACCAGAATACACGGCATGTACTTTTGACTACATGCCATATAGTTGTCAGGCCGTGTTACTGACCGCGTGAGAAGGAACACGGTGTCATGAGAATAACTTTAGGAACACGCCATGTGTGTTGGGTACACTCCATGTAGTTCGGAGCCATGTACCAAGCCGTGTCACGAACAACACGGGTCGGGGAAGCTCAAGTAGAACACGTCGTGTTGTAAAGGAACATGCCGTGTAGTCCCGTATAGGTACCCGACCATGTCACGAACAACACGGGTCGGTGTCACCTTCTCTTAGACACACTGTGTTGTTTTGGGACACGCAGTGTAGTCTTGTTCAGGTACCCGGCAGTGTCACGAACAACACGGTTCGACATAACCTTCTCTTAGACACGCCGTGTTGTTTCGGAACACACCATGTAGTCTTGTTCAGGTACCCGACCGTGTCACGAACAACACGGGACAGTGTCACCTTCACCTGTACACTCTGTGTTTGTTCGGAACACGTCATGTGAGGTCCTTCCATGTAGATGTCCGTGTAATTAACAACATGGGCCACCAAAGCCTTGTCCAGCACACGCCGTGTTTGTTTAGAACATGCCATGTAGTCTTGGGTTAAGTCGGACCGTGTGGGTTAGCCGTGTAAGGAGACTCTGGCAGGGGAATAGTTTTCAAGTACACGTCGTGTGTTGGGTCCACGCGCCGTGCTGTTTGAGGTGTTACACGACCCATAGGGCAGGGGTACACACCCATGTTAGTGGCTTAAGAAGACACGCCGTGTAGTTTTTATACACGCCATGTAGTTGTGTTTTGTAAACTTGTGTGTTTTCCATACCCTATTCCCATTTTTTACTCTTATGTTCTCTATCCTTGATTTTCTAATCTAAGGTGTGCTTTTGATATTTCAGAGCTTTGCCTCCGAGATGTCCTCCGGTTGTACGTCTATCCTCAGGAAGCCAGGTGGTATGCTACCAGTGTGGCCAGTCAGGGCACACGATGCCGCACTGGAAGATAGACCCCATGGAGTGTCGATCTTGCGGCAAGCTGGGTCACATTCAACATTTCTACCAGGTTTTCTCAACAGCAGCTAGTGACCGAGGTTCTTCCATTACTCCTCACTCAAGAGCAACACCACAATTTTCACACCAGTCAGGGAACTGGAGTTTTTCCGGCCGTTCAGGCTGAGGTGGAGGTCAAGGCCGTGGTAGTCAGCCACCAGTACCTCAGCACCAGAAAGGTGGATCAACTCAGAGTGGTTAGCCAGGGGCACAGGGCCGCAGTGCAGGCCAGTCTTTCATCGTGGAGCAGACCTATCAGGAGTAGGATCCCGACCCTTCTACAGTTCGAGGTATGATCTTAGTAGCCTCAGTTTTATCTTCAGCTCTTTTCTATACTAGTGGTATGCATAGCTTTATCTCTGTTTTTGTCGTGGAGAGCCTCATGCACTGCATCTTTTATTATGCTAACACATTGACACTAGACACACCTTTGGGGACAAGGACATCTAGTGTACGCCAGTGTAGAGAGTGCCCTCTCGAGGTTGCAGGGTATCATTTCTTATGGGATCTCTATGTCCTAGGGATGACAGGCTATGATTTCATTCTTGGGATGGAATGTTTGGTTGTCACGACCCGTCCTCGGGGCCCATGTCGTGACTTCCCCAAGACCGCCTTCCATAGGCCAGGGGCTGGCGACTAGCACTAAAGGTGTAAATCCTGATAACTGGGAAGGCATTGACTTTATAAAAGTAAACAAAACACCACAGAGCACAAGCGGAAGAAAAACACTAAGTACAAAATAAAGTGCTGAGAAGTAAATGGGCCAAAATACAAACCCAAATGAAAGTAAAACTACAACAGAACAAAGTACAACAGAAAAAGACAATAGCTGGAAGAAAGGAAGCAGCTCCTGGGTCGTCCTCATCGGATCCTACCTGAAGGGTAGGTACAGATAGCCTCCTCAACACTCTCATCTGTCGACCTCCTCCGTGTGTCGTCTCTCTGGGAATTCCTCCTCCAGATACTGACTCATCGTGTAGTCCACCTCCGGGTACCGGATCTTCGTCGAACACTCAGCCTCTGTCAGCATTTCCCATCGTCTGCAACCAACACAACGAGGTGCGGGCATAGCACGTGAAGGGGTGAGTATAATGACACTCAGTAGGGACCCCGAGACCCTCAAGGTCTCACTAAAACAAACAAGGATATCCACAAATAAGATCTCAATAGATAACCTCTACTTAAGTAAATGCCAATACATATACCTATGTTATCAAGTAACCTATCTCAATCCTGAGGAAACACAAGGATTTAGAAAACAATGAATAACCACTACCCAGGTATATTCCCATACATATACCTAAGTTATCAACTAACCCTTCTCAAATGTGAGGTAAACACAAGGTCAATAGTCTCAGCTCAAACCAGGATTTTCATTATCGAAACCGCAACTGCTGAAGAGCCAGGTCTCTGGAGTGTACAGTGGTCCTGTCACGACTCCGAGGTACTGCTCACTAACCTAAGACTGCTGATGTACTCCTCCTGTCGAGTACTGTGGGCTTGCTTCTACAACCAAGCGCTTCCCACCATGGGTTTTCCGCTACAACCAAGAACCCCCCCCCCCCCCTCATACCTCAAGAGGTACTCATTCTGTTCAGTACCGCGGGTCTGCCGCTACAACAAAGCGCTCCTCCGTCGTGGGTCTGCCGCTACAACCAAGCGCTCCCCCTCATAGCCTCCAGAGATACTCCTTCTATTGAGTACCGCGGGTCTTCCGCTACAACCAAGCACTCCTCCGCTATGGGTCTTCCGCTACAACCATGTACTCCCCATTGGGCTATCTGAAACACACCGAGTCGATCGGTCAAGAAGTCATCAGGTCTCAGCTGGCTACACGGTATCCGTATTCCGCACGCTCATCTCCGGGAGGGTCCGCTCCATGAGCTGCTGGTCGATACTACAAGTATCACAAGGTTCCACGAAGAAGTATCTTAAGGGACCGCCTCGTCACAGGGGTCTCAACACAACAGACGGCGCGTCAATCGGACGCCCGGTCTGTGAGTTACTAGCCTTTTCATCCCATGGGCCCGGTTGGATTTCGGGTACAATCCAACCCATACATTATCCAATAGCAACAAAAACTCAGGCAAAGTATGCCAAAAGTTCAGTCTCTTCAATAGGAATTCAAATAGACAGACGGCGCGCCAATCGGACGCCCGGTCTGTGAGTTATTGGCTTTTTCGTTCCAGGGCCCGGTTGGTTTTAAAGAAAAACCAACCTGACTGTACTCCACCTGCGTCCAAACCTCGGGTGGAGTGAGCCAAAATATCCGTCTCACTTAGTGGAATTCAACAAAGTCGACGACACGTCAATCGGATGTCCGAAGCTCAAGATACGAGCCTTTCCGCTCCGAGGGCCCGGTTGGTTTCGTGTTCGAACCAAATCGGACGAACCCAAAGTATCCCAAAACCTTGAGTGTAATATACTGAAACGACCATCTCGATCCAAGGATCGCATCGCCACTGACAGCGCGTCGTTCGGAGGCTTGTAGCTCATGTTACAGGCAAAAGACCGAAAACGGTCCGAGCACGGGGGGTCTGGGCCCGGACCGACCCGGCCCAACCCCCCCAGTGTCGGCCCGAACTGGGTCGTCCCGACCTGGGTCTAGGTCGGACATGGTACGGCGCGGCCCGGTCCGGCCAGGGTGCGACCCGGCCGATCGGACCGGCCTGGCTCGGCTCGGCCGAGCGACCGACCGAGGGAGCCGCAGGGCGCTGCCCCCGCGGGATGAAGAATCTGCAGCCCTCGAGGGGCTACGCTGGAGTCAACGGACGCGGAAAAGGCCGCGTCCCGTGCAAGTGAGCCGGACCCGCACGGTCGCGGGTCCGCTGGCCGCCGCCGCGCCTGCAACCCGCGCCGCCGGAGGCTTCCGCGGGCCACCGGAGTTGCTCCGGTGGTCCGTTTTCCTTCCCGTCTGCACAGATGCTCCTCCCGGGTCCCGTTCTTCACTGCGGAAACATCAAATCGCCCAGTTTCATGTTTTATCGTCGCCCACCAAATCCGTACAATAACGAAGAACTGCGGAGGGTTGTCGGGCCGTGTTCGTTTGGCCCGCACCCTCAGCGTTAGGCGGTATCAATCGAAAGGATTAATCAACACAGAGAAAAACATAACCAAAAACAATTTTAATGAATTAAAATTGTTCTTATGAACCGGGCTATTCATTTAAAAAACGATCACGAGAATATAAATTATTTCACAACAACCCCTACCTCGCCAAGTCGTCGCACGTGCGTTCTTCTCGGATTTGATCGCCACCGAAGGAGGTGAACGTCGCGTCTCGGAAGGGCGTCGCGTCATCGCCGAAGGGCGTCGCATCATCGCGGAATACGGTGACGCGTCGACGAACTCCGAGGTTCAAGAACATGAAGATTTATTTATCTCGATTAAATCCCTGTGTTGTTATAAACCACAAAGAAGATTTAAAAGAAACCTGAAATCTCCTACCTCAAGCAGTTGGTGATCGGAGATCGTTGCGGGGAAGAACGTCTCGGAAGAAGCGTCGTCAATCTCTGAGGGTGATGGCGTTCTTCGTGTTCTTTGCATTCGTTGAGTTCTTCGCGAAGGAGGATGAAGACACAAAGTTCTCAAAACCTCTGAATGAGCATTTTTCCAGAAGTCGTGCCTTGGTCATATTTTATTATTACGCCAACGGATTGAAAACAGGTTAAGAAACGATTAAATTAATTTATCGAATTAATTCAACGAATAAAACCTCCCAATTAATTCAACGAATAAAACCTCCCAATTAATTGGTTTGTTAAGAAATTAAGGAAACGGGTTAATTGACTTTCATAATGACGGGTTTTCACGGGTGTGTTACTTAGCGGAAGGAAACAGTGGGGCTCGTGCGGGCCCCACCTCACAAATATCCTACCAAGAGGGTAGGATATTTCTGGATAGCACCCTATCCACATCATCTCAGCTTAAGTTGCTTTATGTGGCTTCAAGTGGCTTCTGAGTGGCTTAAGTGAAATAAAATAAAGTTTGTCGTACAATTTATTTTATTTCTTAACATTAAGCCCAAAAATTAAAAACCACACCCGAGCAAACACAACTCTGGAAGAGGCGTTTATAAGAAATTACCGGTGCTGCGATTCCATCGGTGCCCTCAGAATTTGATTCCGAGCACCGGTTCAAAGGTTAGAAAAACCCGCTCATCCGTTCACTGAACGTACCCGAACCAAACATCGGCACTAGATTCTGGGCACACCGGGCCTCGAAATCAGGTGCCGTCAGAAACTGCGTTCTAGTAAAATTCCAAAGGAAATTAAGAAAAAAATTTCCTTGAAATTTACGGGTCTTTAAATTACTCCCACCACAGGTCTTTACGACCCCGTAAAGCTTCAGCACAAACTTAGGGATACAAAGGCAGTACTGAGCACGCATCTGAGCCTCCCGCTCCAAATTCCTCTCCTGGAGGTTCCCATGCTGCAATCTGATGCGCACAAGAGGAATCGATCGTCCATGTAGGACCCACTCATGTTGATCCTTGATCCCCACAGGAACCTCCGTAGAAGTCACCTCATCTCCATCATCTAGCTCCTCATGGTCCATGATATGCGAAGGGTCGAGCACGTATCTCCTCAGTTGAGATACGTGGATGTCGCCGTGCACCTGGTGCAACTGAGGTGGATGGGTCAGTGGTAAACCAGCCCGCCTACCCAGCTGAGGACCTAGAAAGGGTCCGTTGAACCTCGGGAATAACTTGCCTCCTTGGCCACATCTCCGTAAACCTCGTCGAGGTGAGACCCTTATAAGGACATGATCGTCATCCTCGAACTCCAGAGGTTTCCAATTCCAGTAAGAACTGAAACTCAAAACGACTACTGCCACGAGGGTAAGGTTGACCGACTCAAGAGTGATCGGTCACACCCTCCTATGCAAGAGTTTATCCTATGCTGTCTGGGGTTTCCTTTTCGCCGACCAAGGAAAACCCATCCCGACGTTGCAGTTAAACCACAACCTTTTTGCCTAATACCATCAATTTATGTATGAACTATGATTGCCCAGTCCATTCACAAACCAACGTCATAAGGCCTCGACGCTGCCACCAAGAGATTCCAACAAAAACTCTCGCCTCGAGGGTCTGACCACACTATCGGCGTAAGTGTGATTATCGAGTCTCCTCCCAAGGTATCTCCAGACGTCAGGGTCAAGTCCACGGCTTACCGGAAACTCTAGGTCTGGGACAAGATTTGTGAAAGCGAGGAATAATTCATATCGACGTCTGTTACTACAGCAGTTAGTAGTGGACACAAACTGTCCCTTGAATCATTTTTAGAGCCACTGGGTCACACTCCTTGACCGTATGCAGCCACACTCTTCCTCCGACCTCCAGCTCCCTGAGCCTGGCGGGGATAACTAAGGCGGGTGGTTGTAACATGTTAAGATGTACACCACCTCATGCTACTCTCCCAGCTCTGCCTCCACCTCTGCCGCTTCACAGACTTATCTTTCCATTAATAATCCTCTTATGGAAACATTTAACATGCCCGAGTCTCCAAGACTGGTTCCAGATTCTTGTTTCTTACTGCACTGTGCAGTCTTCATCCGCTCATGGATGATCTGCATCATCTTTTCCTACGATCTGGAAGAGCTTCTAAAATTTCTCCTTTGCCGAAAAGAGAAACTCGGTCTCATACCCTGGTTGAACCATGCCAATTTCCTAATCCAGTCAATCCTGACAAGAATGATGCATTCATTCCATGGATGACGTCGTAAGGCCTCAACATAACTACTAAGAGATCCAACTGTCACTCTCGCCTCCAAGGGTCGAGTCACACTGTCGGCATCAGTGTGAGGTCACTGGGTCTCCTCCAGTAGAAATCTTGAAAGTGAGGGTCAAGTCAACAGTTTAACTGGGACCACTCAGTATCAACCCAACAAAAGGATAGAAAAGAAAACAAAGATAAGTGACTTTTTATTATTGCAGCTCATAGTACAAAGACACGAATACAACAACAAAATGGAACTAGAGTAAAAGGGACGTATCCACTAGTTCTGTTCCTATCCACCTGCTCCCAGAGCTCTACTACCTTGTCCACTCCTCGGCTATTGCTCAAGCACCCGCCACTGCTTCTGCCTCGGTGGATCCTCTAAAGCCTACGGATCAACTGCATGAGAAGTCGGACAGTCACGTGTCAGGTGACCCTTTCCACCACATTCATAACACTTCCTACTCCTCGTATAACTGGCTCTAGCCCTCTTGGACCTCCGAATCATCTGTCTACTGCCCACAGATGACTCGACTACTAATCAAAAAACACGCGGCAAAGGCAGTAACTCCGGAACATGCTCGGGGTGTAGAGCTACTGGAACAAACTCCACCCTGAATAAGGTCTTGAAGTCTTCCCATGTGAAGGCCATCCCGTCGCCAAACTGATACAAGTGGCTCCACCACCTGCCTGCTGCTTCCTGAAGAAGGCTGGCAGCAAAGATCACCATGAGGTGTGCCGACGTCCCCACTAGCCAGAAGACTCTCACCACAGCCTCCAGCCCATCCTTAGCCGCCTGCGGGTCCATCTCTCCTCGAAACCTGGGTGGTCTCTCGCGCTGGAACTCGTAAAGCACACTCAAGTGGCGTGCATCGCCTACTGCTGGGGCTGGTGGCATCGGTGGCCCAACGTATGGTAGTACCACTGGTGCCTCCACTGGTGCCTCAACTGCAAGAGGGACCTGTACCGAAGCCTCGTTGCTTGGCAAGATGTCAGTACACACGTCCCTCTGGGCTCTAGCTGGTGGTCCGTGAAAAGGCATCCTGAAAGAAACAACGTGACATGGTCAAACGATTATACCTGCTGAGCTGACCTGGTTTGAGCTGACATTTAAAAACTTCTGGAAACACACATGCAATCAGTGTTTTCGTGTACAGAGTCGAAAATCGGTTTTCAAGGTCCTGGTGTATGGATACATCGGCCGCCCGCACCAACACTGGACTCCTTGAAATGAAAACCACACTCGGTACTCTTAACAATATTTCTTCATAGAAAGGGAAAAAAAGATCAGACTTCCAAGTTCTGCAGTAGAACCGAACTCCTCTGATACCAATTTTTCACGACCCGTCCTCGGGGCCCATGTCATGACTACCCCAAGCCCGCCTTCCATAGTCCAGGGCCTGGCGACTAGCACCAAAGGCATAAATCCCGATAACTGGGAAGGCATTGCCTTTATAAAAGTAAACAAAACACCAAAGAGCACAAGCGGAAGCAAAACACTAAGTACAAAAGAAAGTGCTGAAAAGTAGATGGGCCAGAATACAAACCCAAATGAAAGTACAACTAAAATTGAACAATGTACAATAGAAAAAGAAAACAGCTGGAAGAAAGGAAGCAGCTCCTGGGTCATCCTCATCGGATCCTACCTGAAGGGTATGTACAGATAGCGCAGCTCCTGGATCGTCGGCCACGGATCCAACCTGAAGGGTAGGTACAGATAGCCTCCTCAACGCTTTCGCCCGTAAACCTCCTCTATGTGTCGTCTCTCCGTGAAGTCCTCCTCCAGATACTGACTCATCGTGTAGTCCACCTCCGGGTACTGGTTCTTCGTCGAACACTCGGCCTCTGTCAGCACTGCCCGTCGTCTGCAACCAACACAACGAGGTGCGGGCATAGCCCGTGCAGGGGTGAGTATAACGATACTCAGTAGGGACCCCGAGACACTCAAGGTCTCACTAAAACCAACAAGGATAACCACAAAGAAGATCTCAACAGATAACCTCTACTTAGGTATATGCCCATACATATACCTAAGTTATCAAGTAACCCATCTCAATCCTGAGGAAACACAAGGATTTAGAAAACAACGGATAACCACTACCCAGGTATATGCCCATACATATACCTAAGTTATCAAGTAACACATATCAAACATGAGGTAAACACAAGGTCCAAAGTCTCATCTAAAACCAGGATTTTCATTATCAAAACCGCAACTGCTGAAGAGCCCCGTCTCTGGAGTGTACAGTGGTCCTGTCACGACTCCGAGGTACTGCTCACTAACCTAAGACTGCTGAGGTACTCCTCTTGTCGAGTACTGTGGGCCTGCTGCTACAACCAAGCTCTTCCCACCATGGGTCTGCCGCTACAACCAAGTGCTCCCCTCCCCCTCATAGCCTCAAAAGGTACTCCTTCTGTTGAGTACCGCGGGTCTGCCGCTACATCCAAGCGCTCCTCCGCCGTGGGTCTGCCGCTACAACAAAGCGCTTTCCCTCATAGCCTCGAGAGGTACTCTTTCTGTTGAGTACCGTAGGTCTGCCGCTACAACCAAGAGCTCCTCTGCTGTGGGTCTTCCGCTACAACCATGCGCTCCCCACCGGGCTATCCGAAACACACCGAGTCGATTGGTCAAGCAGTCGTCAGGTCTCAGCCGGCTACACAGTCTCCATATTCCGCATGCTCGTCTCTGGGAGGGTCCGCTCCACGAGCTGCTGGTCGATACAACAATTATCACAAGGTTCCACGAAGAAGTATCTCAAGGGACCGCCTCGTCATAGGGGTCTCAACACAACAGACGGTGCGTTAATCAGACACCCGGTCTGGGAGTTACTGGCCTTTTCGTCCCAGGGGCCCGGTTGGATTTTGAGTACAATCCAACCCGGCCATTATCCAAAAGCAATCAAAACTCAGGCGAAGTTTGCCAAAAGTTCCATCTCTTCAAGAGGAATTCAATGAGACAGACGGCGCGTCAATCAGACGCCCGGTCTGTGAGTTATTGGCTTTTTCGTTCCAGGGGCCCGGTTGGTTTTTAAGGCAAACCAACCCGATCGTACTCCACCTGCATCCAAACCTCGGGGGGGGGGGGGGAGTGAGCCAAAAGATCCGTCTCACTTAGAGGAATTCAACAAAGTCGACGGCACGCCAATCGGATGTCCGAAGCTCAACATATGAGCGTTTCTGCTCCGAGGGCCCGGTTGGTTTCGTGTTCGAACCAACCCGACTGAACCCAATGTATACCAAAACCTTGAGTGTAATATCCCGAAAAGACCGTCTCGATCCAAGGATCGCATCACCACTGACGGCGCGCCGTTCGGAGGACTGTATCTCAAGTTAAGGGAAAAATACCGAAAATGGTCCGAAGATGGGGGTATGGGCCCGGACCGACCCGGCCAAACCCCCCCATGGGTCGGCTCGAACCGGGTCGGTCCCGGTTTGGCACGGCCCGGTCCAAACAGGGCGCGACCCGGCCAGTCGGACCGGCCTGGCTCGGCTTCATCGAGCAGCCGACCGAGGGAGCCGTGGGGCGCTGCCCCCGCGGGATGAAGAAGCCACGACCCTCGAGGGGCCATGCTGGAGTCAACGGACGCGGCAAAGGCTGCATCCCGTGCGTGTGAGCCGGGCGCGCCGCCGCCGGAGGCTTCCGCGGGCCACCTGAGTTTCTCTGGTGGTCCGTTTTCCTCCCCGTCTGCACCGATGCTCCTCCCGGGTCCCTTTCTTCACTGCGGAAACATCAAATCACACTTGTGTCACGTTTTATCATTGCCCTCCAAATCCGTACAATAACGAAGAACTGCGGAGGGTTGTTGGGCCGTGTTCATTTGGCCCGCACCCTCCGCGTTAGGCGGTATCAATCGGGAGGATTAATCAACACATAGAAAAACATAACCAAAAACAATTTTAATGAATTAAAATTGTTCTTATGAACCGGGTTCTTCATTTAAAAAAAATGATCACGGGAATATAAATTATTTCACAACAACTCATACCTCTTCAAGTCATTGCACGCGCATTCTTCACGGATTTGATCGCCGCGGAAGGAGGCGATCGTCGCGCCGCGGAAGGGCGCCGCGTCGTCGCGGAAGGGAATCACGTCGTCGCGGAATACGGTGACGCGTTGACGAACTCCGAGGTTGAAGAACATGATGATTTAATTTTATCGATTAAATCCATGTGTTGTTATAAACAACAAAGAAGATTTAAAAGAAACCCGAAATCTCCTACCTCAAGCAGTTGGTCAACGGAGATCGTTGCGGGAAAGAACGTCTCGGAAGAAGCGTCATCAATCTCCGAGGGTGATGGCGTTCTTCGCGTTCTTCGCGTTCTTCGCGTTCTTCGCGTTCTTCGCGAAGGAGGATGAAGACACAAAGTTGTCAAAACCTCTCAGCGAGCATTTTTCCAGAAGTCGTGCGTTGGTCTTATTTTATTATTACGCCAACGGATTGAAAATAGGTTAAGAAACGATTAAATTAATTCATCGAATTAATTCAATGAATAAAACCGCCCAATTAATTTGTGCATTAAGAAATTAAGGAAACGCGTCAGTTGACTTTCATATTGATGGGTTTTCGCGGATGCGTTACTTAGCGGAAATAAACGGTGGGCCTCGTGCGGGCCCCACCTCACAAATATCCAACTATGAGGGTAGGATATTTCTAGATAGCACCCTATCTGCATCAACTCAGCTTAAGCTGCTTTAAGTGGCTTCAAGTGGCTTCCAAGCGGCTTAAGTGAAATAAAATAAAGATTGTCATACAATTTATTTTATTTCTTAACTTTAAGCCCAAATATTAAAAACCACACCCGAGAAAACGCAACTCCGGAAGAGGCGTTTCTAAGCAATTATCGGTGCTGCGATTCCATCAGTGCCCTCAGAATTTGATTCCCAGCACTGGTTCAAAAGTTAGAAAAACCTGCTCGTTCGTTCGCTGAACGTACCTGAGCCAAACTTCGGAACATGATTCCGGGAACACCGGGCCTCGGAATCAGGTGCCGTCAGAAACTGCGTTCTTGTATAGTTCCAAAGAAAATTAAGAAAAAAATTTCCTTGAAATTTATGGGTCATTACATTGGTTCCCTTCCAGGTAGTCGTCGACTGTTATCACTGCAAAGTGAGTTTCATTTCACCAGAGGGTGAATCTTTTCTTCATAGAGGCAAATGGGATGTTCAGGAAAGTCGAGCGGGACTCGAGCATCATGGGTTAAGAAGGGTGATAGCCCAGATTTCTAATCATTATCTAGATGATCAGGGGAATTTGTAGTTGGACCTTCCACTAGTGGTGGATCGTTTCAGGGATGTCTTTCCAGAGGACTTTTTGGGTTTTCCTCTGGATCGTAAGGTAGAATTTTCTATTGACCTCATGCCAGGAGCAGCACCAGTGTCAATTCCTCCTTATAGGATAGCCACACTTGAGTTGCAGGAGGTCAAGACGCAGTTGGAGGAGTTGCAGGCAAAGGTTTTCATCCAACCCAGTACTTCTCTTTGGGGATCTCCTATCATGTTTGCGAAGAAGGAAGATGGTACCCTTTAGCTTTGTGTGGACTATCGGAAGCAGAATCAGTTGACGGTCAAGAACTGATATCCCTTACCGAGGATCGATAACCTATTTGATCAGCTTCGTGGAGCCCAGGTGTTCTCAAAGATCGACATGAGGTCCGGTTATCATCAGTTGCACGTTAGACCATTAGATAAATCTCTGACAGCCTTTCAGAGCAGGTATGGTCTATACGAGTATACAATCATGCCGTTCGGCCTCACGAACGCACCATCACTTTTCATTACACTGATGAACCATGTGTTCCATCCTTACTTGGACTCCTTCATCATGGTCTTCGAGGAAGATATCTTGGTATACTCTCACACTCGACATGACCATGCTACCCATCTTGAGATTGGTTTGAGTACACTGAGAGAGCATTTGCTTTATGCTAAACTCTCGAAGTACCACTTCATGATGGATCAGATTCACTTTCTGGGTGACGTCATCTCTGAGGTAGGAGTCTCTGTGGACACAGAGAAGGTGGGAGCTGTAGTTTCCTGGGAGAAGCCGAAGAACATTTTTGACGTACCAAGATTCCTAGGGAGGGCTGGATACTACGGATGCTTCATTCAGGACGTTTCACGCCTAGAATCACCTTTGACAGTTCTGACCAAGAAGGGGGCGAAGTTCTTATGGTCAGATTCTTATGAGTCCGCCTTTGAGGAGTTAAAGGGAAGTTTGACGTCGGCACTGACACAAGTCTTTCTAGAGCTAGGCAATAGCTATACAGTCTTTTGTGATGCTTCAAGTATCGGACTCAGCACTATTCTTATGTAGGGAGATGGAGTCATTGCGTACAGGTCTCGGTAGTTGAGGCCACATGAGAGGAACTACCCTATACATGATCTGGAGTTTGCAGCTGTTGTTCATGCCTTACACTATTGGAGAAAATATCTTTTGGGAGAGCACTTAGTGGTCTTTACCGACCACAAGAGTCTCAAGTATATCTTCACTCAACGTGATCTGAATCTGAGACAATGCAGGTGGGTAGATTATCTTCAATCTTTTGATTTCGAGATTGCCTATATGCTGGGAAAGGGCAACACAGTGGCAGATGCGTTGAGCAGGAGAACTCAGGTTTATGCAGTTCAGGAGGCCAGTAGTGAGTGGAAGCTTATGGATCTGTTCTCTGAGATGCATCTGGAGGTGCACAATAGACAGGGACAAACTTACCTATCTTCTGTAGCTGTTACCTCTACACTACTTGATCGGGTACAGATGAGGCAGATATCAGACTCAGAAGGCTTAGTTATGCAGAAGAGTGTGTCAGGAGAGGGCCCTCTTCCTCGATGGACAATGGGCGAGGATGAGACCTTGCATTTCTAGGGACGCATATCGGTTCCAGTAGACATACACGAGGAGCTAATACGGTATTTTCATTTCTCAGTTTGGGAAGTTCATCCTGGTTTCACCAAGATGTATCGGGATCTTCATCTCCAGTACTGGTGTCCAGGTATGAATAAAGATGTTGCTGGTTACGTCTTGCGGTGTTCTACTTGTTAGTAGGTGAAGGCAGAGCACCAGCGACCAGCATGCCTTTTACAACAGTTACCCATTCTAGAGTAGAAGTGGAATGATGTTGTGATGGAGTTCGTAACCGGGTTTCCGAGGTCGCCTCGTGGGAACGATGTTGTTTGGGTTGTCATTGATAGGCTCACGAAGGTTGCTCACTTCTTTCTGATCAAGGATACCTTCAGTGTCGATGATCTGGGACGACTTTACATCAGAGATATCGTTCGTATGCATTGAGTTCCACACTCTATTGTTTCGGATAGGGATGCACGCTTTACCTCTCGGTTCTGGGAGGGACTTCAGAAGGCGTTGGGTACACAGGTACTTTTGCGTACGACATACCATCCCCAGATTGATGGCTAGTCCGAGCATATGATCAAGGTGCTTGAGGATATGCTCTGAGCTTGCATACTAGGCTTTGGCAGTTCTTGGGAGAAGCATACACCTCTTGTGGAGTTCTCCTACAATAACAGTTTTCAGAAGACCATTCAGATGGCACCATAAGAGGATCTGTACGTTAGGCCATGCCGATCACCCTTATGCTGGCTGGAGGTAGGAGAGGCAGCTTTGTTCGGACCTCGTCTTGTTCAAGAGACATTAGAGCAAATAGAGTTGATTTGGAAGAGGATGTCTACAACACAGTCTCAACAGAAGTCTTATAGTGATCAGCGGAGACGACCTCTGGAGTTCGAGGTCAGTGATCAGGTTTTCCTACGTGTCGCACTGAGGTTGGGACACAAGAGTATTTGGAGACAGGGTAAGCTTTCACCGTGGTACATCAGGATATTTTAGGTTTTGGAAAGAGTTGGGCCAGTCGCCTATCGGTTGCAGCTACCCCAGAGGTACCGGGCCATGAATGACGTCTTCCACGTCTCTCAACTCTGACGTTACTTTTTAGAACCGTCTCATGTCTTTCAGCCCGAGGAGGTTGAGCTCGAAGTAGATGCATCATTTGAGGAGCATCCTATCCAAATTATCGATCGCAGTATGAAGGTTCTCCGTGGGTGGTTTGTCCCTCTTGTACGGGTGCTATGGCAACAAGGGTGAGTACAGGACGAGACCTGGGAGAGTGATGCATTTGTATGATCACAGTGGCCAGAGCTATTCGTGGTTTCTTCTTCTACGCCTCTCTAGGGAAATTCAGGGAAAAATTTCTTTAAGGGGGGAAGTTTGTAAGAACTCGTATCTTCGTTTCAGGTAGTCCTTTTATTTTTATGGAGTTTTTATGAAAAATGGTGTTTCTAGAAAATTTTGAAGTACATTCCGTGTACTCTTCTTCGGGTTGAAGCCGTGTGTTGGCCGTGCCCGGGCCACACACACACAGTGTGTAGGGTTGACGTGGAAGCCGATTTTGGTGTACTATGTAAAAAACTAGTACACAACAAGTAATCTAAAAGTACATGCCGTGTACTTTTCTTTTTTTCACTAAATGAACCGGGGTCACGCCTGATGGAAAAAACACACCCCTTCTCTAGGTTCTTCATCCGAGAGCGACCCGTACGGCTGGATCATCCCTGAGCCCCCGCCTCTCCGTCCGTTCTCCGATTCGAACACGATAAATTGCATTGTAAGCGTAGCGGTGAGTTCTTACTTCTTCTTGAGCCTTGTTTTCTAATTCTTCATCCTTCTCAAGTTACCTATGGTTGAAAGTTTTTTGTGTTTTCTCAGATCTATGAAATTCTAGAGAGAATCAACCATCGTGGTTCAAGTATATCGATCTACTAGGATCGAGGTAGGAGGTTTGTGACTTTCTGTAGAAATTCTTTGGGTATCTTGTTTGATTGTGCCAATTACCTCGAACGAGAATGGTGAATTTTTTTGTTTTACCATTGATTTGATTGCATGCTTTCTTGATTGCTATAGTAGAGGTTTACCTTTGTTAATAGAGTTGTTTCTGTTGTACTCTGGATGCATGATATGCTTGTTTTGCTTGTTTGGCGTTTTCCAGT
The DNA here is from genome assembly GCA_963277665.1 of Viscum album. Classification (NCBI taxonomy): domain Eukaryota; kingdom Viridiplantae; phylum Streptophyta; class Magnoliopsida; order Santalales; family Viscaceae; genus Viscum; species Viscum album. The sequence continues at coordinate 475,354,532 of OY728151.1, forward strand.
TGCCAGGCCAAGTTGTAGGATAGTAGAAATGTTTATTTGTTATGTTGTTGAGCCTTAGAATGATAGACAAGTAGTTATTGAGGTTTACTTAGATGATACATGCGCGCTGAGCATGTTAGTTTCACATATGATTGTGAGAACCTAGTGTAGTAGACCACATGAAGAATAGATGTAAGGGATTCTCCAGAGTGTCTTTTAATATGATGTGAGACCACAGGGGGAATTGATGACGAGTTCTTCCTCAGAGAGTCTATAGTTCCTCAACGCGGGCCACAGGGGGAATGAGACATTGAGTGCTTCCCCAGAGAGCCTTTAGCACGTTACGATACTATAGGGGGAAATGACGGTGAGTGCTTCCTCAGAGAGTCTATTCATAGCTGAACTAGAGGGGTGAGACTGTGTGTTCCACCTAAAGGGTTGCTGGTACTTGTATGTTGAACTATAGGGGTTAGGTTGTGAGAGATACCTAGAGGGTTACCTATTTCCTTCTGGTTGCTGGTTGTTTACTTGTGTACTTTATATGCTAGAACTATGGATTTTGACTGCTGTGTATTTTCTTGTTTACTATTTCGGTACTTTACTTTCCTTGTATTCATTGACTGTTAGGCATAGATCTTTGTGTGGATGCCTACTTGGAAATTGTATCACACCCTGTTTGGGCCATGCTTTTGGGCCCAAGCAAACTATTTTGTTGTAGGTATAGATAAGGGAATGTGCCCTTATACTTCAGGTTCTTGATTGCACTGGAGCTAGGGAGCATGAGACCGAGCTGATGCTTGCGATTCGGAGGAGTTGCTCATCTATTTTTCTTTTTCTGTTGCTTTAGTACTTGTGTCCAGTTGTATTTCAGCACGTTTTTGTGTTTTCTTCTTTCCTTAGATACTTGTGCTTGTTGCATCATTATCATCATTGCTATATATTCATTGCTTCTGCTATTTGTTTTCAGTTGTTTCATATTGTTCCCTGCTTCCACTGTTTATTGTTTTTTTTTCCTTACCTTGTATAACTTACTGAATGAGGGAATAGTTTCCCCAATAACATTCCAAGTCCCTCGCTGCTAGTCGGTAGCCTTTGGCATTTAGGGAAATGCGCTTGAGGTAATGTGGCGAACCACATATGGGGCACCAGTAGAGGGGCTTCAGATTCGGGTCGTTACAGTTCACATATTTTATATTCAAGGAATTTCTCATGAAGCAAGAGAGAAGTCACACAGTCTCTCTCTAGAACTTGTAGGATTCAAAAGATGACCTGTTTGGTTCAAATAAATTCCTATTTACTGGCCTCAGGTTCCAATGGTAATATTTTCTCCAACGGTCATATTTATCCTGAAAATTTGGAGGGATATGAACACTTGGAATTATAACAGTTAAAACAAACAGAATACACGATATCGTTTTTATTGGTATATTACTAACTCAAGAACATCATTTTTTTAGAAAATATTATGTAAAAAAGTATGAATGAGTAAGATAAAACTTGTATAAGTTCAATGCATTTCATGAGTATGATAAATAACTAGGTTATGATGTGTATCGTAATTGTAATACATATCGTGGTAATAATACATATCGTGATTACGATACAATTACAATTCTTAACATAGATAAGACTCACATCATGGTTATGATTCATATCATGGTTCTGATGCACTATGTGATTACGATGTATAATATAATTATGATGCATGGTTACAATACAATACTTCTCCTAATTACGATACAAGATTACGATACAATACTTAACCGGGTTAAGATGCATGATTACCATACAATACATAACTTGGTTATGATTCCTGATTAGGATGCATAATATTAATATGATAAATAACCTGGTTACGATACTTAATATGGATAAGATGCATATCGTGGTTACGATTCGATTCATATCGCAGTTAAGATTCATTATATAAATATTATGCATGATATATAACCTGATTGCGATGCATGTGATGATTATTATTGTTAATAAGGTTTCAATGCATAAAACTAATATGATAAATAAAAATATATGTGGTTATGATGATAAAAAATATATGTGATTATGATTGAAATCAAACAGTGTATGATTAAAATGTAGAACAAAAGTATGTTTGGTTATGATGGAAAACAATATATGTGATTACAGTAAATGTTATTATGATGAGAATACAATATATATGATTATGATTGTAAGACAATATACATGATAATCAAGAAGTGAATTGTGATTTAAAAAAAAGAAGAAAAATGGTAATGTAAAAACATATTTTGACTCATCAGATTTGGATTTTATAGAACCTATGTTTAAAATTTTATGAACATAACTAATATTCACAAATAAAAACTATTTTTAGTCTTTTCTTTTAATTAAATATTTTATGGTAAAATTCAGTTATGGATTTCATTAAAATACAAATAATATTTATTTGTTTTATAAAATACTTATTAATACCATGAAAATCATAAAAATTTATAATGTTATCCTACAATAAAATTTAAACTTAAATATAAACCTTTTCGAAAAAACAAGGTTTGATGCGTTACATTCACCAATGTTAAAATTGGTTTTTATTCCGCATATAATTTATTTCTAATATAATATATTTTATATTTTAACTTTGTTTTTAAAAATAATTTAATAATGTATATTATACTTGTAGGAATAGAAATGATTTACATAGGTGAAAACGAGTTACCTATATAAATCTTAATATAATGAATTTGAAAATTCTATGGGTTAGAGGCTTTAAAAAAATGTTAGAAAGATGTATCCAAATGAATTTTTAATGGATTATAAACCTTTTATCATCCTAAAATACATTATTTTATATTTTTGTGTCTTCTTAACATGAATCATATTTTTAATTTATATTAAGTTGAAATATTTACAAAGACTTCATTCTCACCAATTATAAAAGCGACATCCCACTATACCTTCTGAACCACCTAAAAAAATTTCTTCCACTAAAAACACTGATAATCTTCAAGACCAATATTATTTTTCTTTTTCTTAATCCGATGGTCACAATATATTGTCTTAAGAGACATATTTCCAAATTCTCTAATATGGGAAATCCTAAGTTCTCAATGTGTGTACCTTTTTCCTAACATATTATTTTTCATTAATAAATTTATAAGTATAAATTTATAATTTATATATAATTTCATAATAATTGAATTTATACTATATTTTACTATTCTAACGTAATAAATATAACCCATCTTTCCCCTTCAATGTTTATAAAAATGAATCCATCATTATTATGTTGTGCATAATACTACCTCCATGAAGAGACAACTTCTATTTCTACCACCTCATTCTATATCATGTTACCAGGGTATAATTAAATAATAAATGGTAAATATATAATATAATTATTATTATGAATATAAAAAATATATACCACATTTACCTATAATTATATGAGAAATGAAAATGTTAATTTTGTGTTGTGAGGACTACAATCACTACAAAGTAATGTATCCTATTTTTAATCAATTATCACTATAATTTATTAAAACCTCTTCAAATAAGGATAAAAAAATAAAAGAATCTAAATATTGTCATTATTTTTCTCAAATAATGATTTTATGAAAAACTAAACCACTTTCATAATATAAGATACATTTACTTATTGGGTATTTATGTTTGGGTTGGTCTAACCACGTACTTGAATAATGCTAAAATATAATATCACAGATGACTATGAGAACAATTTTACTAATAATATATTATATTAATAATCAGATAATTTTGTTATTTTTATTCTATAATGGTACCATTAATTTTTAAAATTATTAAATAAGATACAAACATTTGTCCATGAAAAATCATTGAAACATAGTCATTACTGATTTCATCCTTATATATCATAACTAAAACTCCAACATAATGAAATTATAAAACAATAAATACTTATAAAACATTAATTCTAGTAACTTTTATTATATGTAAATGATTAATTTTGGAGTAATAATGAAGAAAAACACCACTATTATGAAACTGGTAGAAAACGACAAGGATTACTCACACCTGATATTGAATGTAGATAATTACAAAATAATAATCTGGTAGAGAAAATTATAAATGAATTTTATAATATTTTAAAAATATTAAAATGATTCTAAAATAGTTGGATGATATAGTTATTTTGTTTATACTTGATATTTAGGCCCCTTTGTGGAAGTCGATAATTAAGGTAAGGGTTTTTTGTCTCAAGATTCAATTCATTGAGACATGATTATATTATACACCATTTTTTCTATTTTATTCAGTAATTACTACTCCATTGATATATCATATAAAGATTTTATTATTACTAAGGGTATTTAATATACTAATTAAAATTTGTTTCTTCAAAGGGGCTTGAGTCAAATGTTTCTAAGATTGTAAGTGTAATTTGTATATATTTTTAATCATATAACACATGTTTGACACACGACACAATATTATAATTTATATGGTTTATTCATGATTATATTTCACTCAGTAATCATAATTATCAATGAATATATTTTATATTAATTCTAATATATTACTATAATTTCCTTTAAATTTTCATGTTTCCATCACCGTAAGTGTTTTTTCTTGTCAATTTTTCTCCATTGAGATATAATTCATATTCACCACTTGTTTATATTTTTTGTGTATATGATTTTCATGGATTAAATTAATAGTCCTTTAACATTATATTCCTTTTTGGGATTAAACTAACTAATTGAATGTTAAAAATTTATTATAAAACACTTCTATTGAAAAAGTATGAAACCATCAAGTTCAACAAAGAACATCAAAGACTATAGTAGATAAGATATTTGTCAAATGCCTACTTATATCTATTAGACACGTCCCTCCAATATAATGTCTTTTAATGTTATATTACCTGTTTATTTGGATCGTATTTGATAATATTTTCAAATTAATAGGCCACTTTGTCACATGTTTGCATGAACTCCTCCACTATTATCTTTTTAATGTTGAAGCCTCTAGTCAGGATTAATTGTTTATTAGGGATCCAATTTACCATCTCCTTGTTTGTGTCCACATGAATTGGACTCCCATTCATCCTTTCCACATCCTCATTAGAGTAATGTATAACTAGGAACTTCTACAACATCTCTTCCTCAGAGTGAATAAGAATGTCCCATGATATTTCCATGGTCTCTGCATCTGCAGTTCACTAAGGTCCAATCGTGTTCAAAAATGAATATTCACCAATTTCATCCTCTATTCCTAAAATCCCCTGAAGGAAATATATGGGATCATAACAAATCACTAGGTCTCATTATATCTAATACCAATCTTCAACCATATTATCCTTCATTTCCAGAACATGATACTTAGAGTAATGACCTTCAACAATTTCACTTCCACTTACCAAATTCAGGATGACCTCCTTCACAAGCTAATTTTTAGATGACTCACCCTAAATTACCTTGGTCCCTACCTTTTATCACATCTTCTCTCTATATTTATAGGGAGGTATTTTTAGTCCTTTCATCCGTTGGATTTCATCCTCTTTCTCACAATGAGACTACTCGTGTCCCGGTTTTATTTTTGTCCCTTATTTATCCTTGGACCATGAAGACCAATACTAGATCCTCCCTTTGTACTATATTTTGAGAGTTATACATCACTCTCCCTAACACTTGCCCTAAGAAGCACCCTGAACCATTTGGATCTTGATCAAGAGTATTAGATCCCAATCCATCAAAGTGATTACTATTGTTAATCAAGGACATTATTGATATCCGGTTTGTTCTTCCCCCAAAATTCAACCACTTCCCCAACTTGTCTTGTAATTCCTACATGTAAAATAAATTTACCTTATTTTCAACTTCCTTAGGTAAGGATCCATTACCAATATGGGCCACATCTCTGTAATAAGTAATCTTAAAAGAAATGGACTCTTATTTAAAGGGATAAGCTACACCAGTATCTCATTACCACAAAAATACATACAGAGTATAATTACGCTCATAACAATAATTTCCCAACCTATTGAAAATTTCAACCAACTTTGGATTATGATTGATAGGTCTTTCATCCTCTAGGATGGAAACAACACCTGAAGCATCTGTGTTGTTCAAGTGGTCCCTTGAGAGGACACCAAAGGTTTCTAGAACAGGAGACTATCTACCATTGAGAACTATATGGCTGTCGCTATGATCCTGATGACAAGAGTGGAAATAATTCCCTAAGAGATTATAGACTTAGTATAACTCATTACAAGATTCAAAAATGACCTCGTGTTTACATATGAATTATTCCCTAGTGGAAATCCAAATCCACTCCACTAGTGGTCTTGAAACATCAACTTCAACAAAAATGCATGGTGAAATTAGGTTCCTAATAGAATCAGTACTACTATTAGATAACGTGTAGTGTCCTACCATGTTCCCAATCATGTATAAAATTGAGGGTTTTTGAAAGGGTAGTGAATGTTTTGGGAACCTTACCCACAACACTATCATATAAATATCACAATTCATGTGTAGATCATATGACTAATGAAATAAATAGAAGGGAAACCTATTGCAAACTCTCAAGATCTAGATCAGGAAAGAATAAAATCTTCTTCCGAATAAAAGTTAATCATCATGTGATGTTTTTAGATGATTCCCACCACCACAAGATCTTGATTATCCCCAGGATCCAAATATAATTCTGTCAAAGGAATCATCTTAGGGAATTTATTTTCTAAATAGAGCCACTAAATTAAGATTAAGTAGACCTAAATCCATTGAAAACTCAAAATTTGGGTGTGGAAGTTACAGTGACCCATTGTATAGGTCTGTAACCTTTAGGATGAGATGATAGTAGGGAAATATGAAAGAAATTATAGTTTAGAAAATGGGATAAATGGAGGAAGTCAGGTAGGGCAGGAGGAAGGGTGAAGATTTTCCCCCAAATCTAGAGGAAGAGGAAGAGGGAGGGGGAGATGGAGTCGTATGCATATGACTAGGGGATCACGAAGAGTAAGAGCACCACAACAGAGTAAGGAAACATAGTGAGTCTTCCTTTTAGTGTATTAAGCTTATGAAGATCCATTACCACCTTTTTCTTTCCAAATCCTCCTATTTTATTTGCATAATTTTTATTTTAATGTATTTTTTATTTGAAAACTCCATACTTACATCCTTTGATTGTAGGGTGTTCATCTAGATTCAACATCAATTGATTGGGGAAATATTTAAAATCCATAAAATTTCAGTAATATTTTTATTTTATTACATAAAAAATTTTATTTTGAATCGTTTAACCACTTTCATTCTTTCATAGGAAAGATTATGTGTATTTATTTACTATAATTGAATTGGAATTTCATATATTTATATGAAAATATTGATGATTATTGAATCTTAAGGAAAATTTATTTTTAATTTTGGTAATATCCATTTATTTTATATGAATAATGAATTGTAATTAATGAAATTAAAGGCAGGTCCTGATATTATATTTCCACTTGAGGCATCATTTTATCTCATGAGACAGTGGCTATGTGTATTTAGTGTCTTCCTACAAAATGAAATCATTATGTATTGGTTGAGACATTTACGAAAGGAAATATGTAATGGTTATTTACTTGATGGAATGAATATTGTCTTCACTGGGACCATTATAGTAAATTATGTTCTAAATTATGTATCATATCCCCAAGAATTCAATTATCATTGTACATTTGTTTACTTGTATTATTAATAATGGATTTATTTCAAAATCTTGTGATAAATTTTATATCACCATTCAATTATAATTTATTTCCAACCATTTTATTCAAGAAATGTATATTCCATGATAACTTTTAATTTACTTTATCCCTTAATGAGTGTTTTATCTCGACCTTATTATGTTTCTATTTCCCCGGTTTTTTAAGAAACATATTACAAAATATATGTCTAGATGGGAAACATTTATGGATACTTTTATCAGTTATGTTAAATATTTATAATATATTATGTATTAACTTATATAGTGGAAAAATATACATTAAATGATAAATACATAGGAATTATTATTAATATTTTTTCAAGCTCTCCAAATCTCTAAACATAAAATTTACTTAGAATATATGTGACTCAATATTTGTTTAAGGTATTGAAATTGTTGTTGGTAAAAAATTATTCTTCATTGGATCATTTCAAATATGGTATATAATGAAGGTATTTATATGCACTAGATCTATGATTGTGAGGAGTTGGAGTTACAATAAATAAAATTTACCACCAAAATAATCTATGTAAACAAGTCAAGTGGATTAGAGAGTTTGTAAAGAGGAAATAGATAACGAGTGGGAGTATTGTAAAGATGGGTGACCATCTAAGTGTTATTATTATCTGTAAAAAATTTATTAAAACAAGTATAATATAAGTAATAAAAGGTAAATATAAATTACTAAATTTTAAAAATTATATAAAATAAAATCTACAATTTGACTGAAAATAATAAATATTTTTCAAAATATTTAGATATTTAAATAAAAATCACATGAAAAACTATCATTAGATGATTTTTAGTGGTTCTAAGAACTACCATGAATTGATTTCTAAAAAAGTAATTCAGTGTATTTTCTAAAAAACCGGCATGAATAATTTAATAGTGGTTTATACCGTCAATTAATAGCTTTTTTATTATACTAGAATGATGTTATCCATGAACCTATGGCCTATTGGATGTAGACTATGGGTTTCACACATGGTTTTGTTGCTGGATTAGGATAGGTCCTAGAAGAATTTTGTCTTAAAATTTGAGGAAGTAATTAACTATAATAAAAATTTTATGTTATAAAAGTTCAATGAACTCAAGGATATAATATTTTTTCCCTTTCATCTATGATTTATTTGGTACTTTTTATAATTTTTAAAACACATATATGAATATCAATGCTAAAAAATCACATGATAATTAAAAAAATTGTTAATTTCACATCTAGGTTTAACCTCATTTTAATTATAATAGATCCCACTTTAGTTTTATTCAATATAAACATATTATAAATTTAGTATATTGAAGACCCAGATTTTTTTGGTTTCTCATTCAAATATATTTTACCCATCATTTAAGAAATAACATCTATTTCTTTAATAAATCACAACATAGATCTTGAAAAACATAATTATCAAATAAAGAATGTTTTAATAAAAATTACACGCATTTTTCATGAAAATTTATATAATCCAAAAAAATGAGTTCATTAGCCACTCATTCTAGTTTTCAGAATAATATAACATATTAGAAAATAAATAACCCTAACATAAATAAAACATATATAGATTAGGAAATTAAAATGATAGTTTAAGGAAAACATAAAATGGTTTACTTTATAGGTTTTTTAATATCTCTCCAATGTTTCAATGGGGACCTCTTATCCTCTCACCACTTATGAAACACCTAATATTAATAAATTTTATATTTAGAAAATTTTAATATAATCCCTATATTTGTTAATGATATTTTCATCCCTATATATTCATGATTTCTATCCCTGTATTTATGAAGTGTAATATATAATACTAACATCCTTGATTTTCTATGAAATTTAATACCATTAGAATAACAATTTTAATTTATCTAAAAAATATAATTATACAATTATGATCAATTAGGAATATGTTACGTTCACATTAACTAGGATGTGTAATGGTTCCACTATATTTTAATAATTTAATTTATTTTATAATTTATAATATGAAAATATATTCCATATCTACCCCACATTCATATAGTTTTTGGAAATTTCATAGCCTTTCAAAAATACCATCAATAACTAAATTATATTTCTTATGGTGAAATTAATTTTTTTAATAATATTTGTTCTTATTTTATTCTATAAAAATATTATATAGATAATAAATTCCAATATTATTTCATTGATTTATATAATTGATATATCCTTTTATTTTTTACATTCATTAGAATTAATGATGTATATATCAGTTAAAAGTAGAATATCCTCAATATTATATGTATATGCCATGTTTTTTCATATTAAATTACTCAATACCATATCTACATAGCCTATAAATTGAGGAATGTTCATTGTAAAAAATAATCCAACATATAATGGAATGAGTCTTTAATATAGTTTAACTAAATGTTCCCTCTTATCTTACTTACGATAGGTTCATGTGAGATGTTTTTTTTCTAGAAAATTAATAATACCATCTGAAAGGATTATTTTTGGAGGATATATTGTAGAATTGGATGGAGTAATGGGAAGTAAAAATGGGGAGTTTATAAGAATAACTTGAAGTAATTGGTATTGGATGATGACTACTAGATCTAGATAAAGTGCAGATAGTGGTCCATCTCATATAGGAATAAATATAATATAATTGGGTAAGATTTTATTTTTGGTTAAAAAAGGTCAAAAAAATATTCTCAAAGTTAGAAGTATATATCTTATCAATTATCTTTTATTGATCATCAGATATGGAAAGTTCATTTTGTGGATTTTGGTCACCTAGATCAAAAGGCGGTGGAATTGTATGTACTAGTGGTAATCATCTATAAATAGACTAATATTTCCATTTTTCTATAATCATAATATCATAACCATTATAAAATATTATCAATTATTAGAATTGTTTGTTTCTCTTTTAAAATAATATTCTGATCAGAATTGTGTAAATCTATTGGTTTTTTTCTATGTTGTGATTGTGATTTATTTTCTTCTTATACTTATGTGAATTTTGGAATGTTTTTAGGTGATCATGGGGATTCTGTGTGAGATTTTAGAGCTTTGTTCCCTTATCTAGATATTACAATCATGTGTTACCATTTTTTATCATCCAATATTATTCGATTAATGAGGTCCTAAGAGGGGTTCTAGGATTTGGGTTCCCAGGATAATAAGTGGTATCTTAGTTCAATTATATACATTTATAGGTACATTCCCTAGAGTTTTTTATGTCAGTGAGAGATTTAAAATTTGGATGGAATTTCATAGGAAGAAGGTAATAACAATATTAATATGTTCAATGGATCTTTCATTAATTTTTATTTGATGAAAATCGAATATAATATGTATTTTAAGGATCATGTGAATCCATATAATGGAATCAATCCAAAATAAATTGATTATTTTGAATGTGAAATACTTGAATAGAAATCACTTGGAATATATCATATGACCTTGTACCATAACATGGTCTTCAATATTCAACAAGTGAAGACTACTATAGAACTTATATAAATGATTGTGAAAATGTATGAAAATAATTTTAAAATTAGCATAGTGTTTATATTGAGGTAAAATTTCATTATATGAACATTAATATTTTTTTTTGATCATATGAATGAATTCAATGTGAACCATATTCAGTTGGAGTGTAATGGTGTAAAGTTCCCTAAAGATGTATTGGATTTAATTACTTTAATATATTATAAAATCACTAGATATGATGGTTACTATTGCAAGTAACATTACTGTAATGAATGAACTGGTATTCTAATAAATCCATGATATGGTCCAAAATGAGTAGATTCAAAAGAAGTAAGCCTTGAGTGCTACCTTACCCCTGAAGGCGGTTGAGGTGGTGTGTGTGTGGGGGGGGGGGGGTTGGTTGTGTGTCACGAGGTAAATTCCCCAGGTTTATTTCTTTTATTGTGTGTTTTGTACAGAAAAATCCTTTAAAAAAAGTATTGAGTGATACCTGAACAATATAAAATTTGAAATGTAAGGATTGTTTCTACTGAATGGAAAAGTAAATTAAAAAAATATATAGAATAGCGATTATTAAATGAATTTCGGTTAAGACTAGAACCAAAAACATGAATTGTTGGATGAAATGTCACATTGATAATGATTTCAGGGATTAGAAGTAAAATTATGGTAGGTTTTCTTCTATAAATCATTCAATAAACTCCATATCTAAGGAATAAATTAATATATTTTTTATAGTTTCAAGTCCATTGTATTCATGGATCTTTGAATTTGGGGATTTATATCACTCATCAAATAAGAATAAAAGAGTGAATATTTATTTTCCCATAATATTTAGAAAGAAAATATTTGAATTGATAAAACACTTGAGATATTTGTAAATGGTGTTGTATAATTTAGAACTAATAGCAGTTTTTATGGATTTATAATGGAGTTTCACGTATAAGGGTTATGAAAAATGATAATCTTAGTTGGTATATTGTTTTTTTGGGATTATGTTTGAGTTTTTCAGACTAAGAATGGAATATATCCCACGGTTCCTTGTTGTGTAAAAAAGGAGTGAATGAAAAAACATTGTATCTTATAAGGAGTTCATAATATAAGTAATTTATCAAAACAAAATCTTTTAAAATTTTGATATAGTGGAATGACCAATAAGGAAAAATGGGTGAGAAAGATATGACCATCCATTCTATAATGGTAATGATGATTATTGATCATGTAGATTATAAAACATATCAGGAATACATCATAGGGGATAAATGAGTTGTGTTTTCATTATGTAGGGACTATTTCCAATAAAATGGAAGATATATTTTGTGTATATAGATGTATGGGTGCCAGCTTTCGTTTAATATATTGAAGGGAAATTGTATTACCTTACCTTCATTAATGACACATCATGGAAATTGTGGTTTTTATTTCTTAATAAAATGTCAAATTTATATAGAACCTTCTTTTGATGGAGAGATATAGTGGAAATATAATCATGTTTAAATTTTAAGTGCATTAAGTCTGAAAATGGTTAGGTTTATCGAAACAGGGTGTTTCAAAGGTTTTACTAACTAAAGGGACTCATTTTGAGATAATTATTCTTAGAACTGTATAACCAAATTGAGTAGTGGAGTTATTAAATCATATTCTATGTGAGTGAATCAGAAGCATGAAAATTTATTCCAGAGTTCCCAATGATTATTGGGAAGTTTAATGGAATTGTGCGGTACACCTCATTAAAAGATGTCCATCTAATGAACAAGGATTATTATCTTCTGTAAGAATGATATATTAGAATAAATTTTTATTTATCCCACCTCAACGAAATTTTGTATATTTCCTATGTCTGTGTTGATGCTTGGAAAATAGATAAATTAAAAAAAAATCCAAAACATGTTTCTTTATAGGATAAAAAAATGCAGAAATGAATTTTCGCTATGGGATAGTAAACATTAGAAGGTCATTAGATATTGAAATGTTCTCCTCAATGAAGGATCCTAAAGAATGATCAAAATAAGTGGAATATTTAGATTAAAAAAATTAATCATCCCATACTGAGGATCATTTTAATTGAAGTATAAAAGTTTTAGTTAGATTAGAAAGAACCAAAGATCTAAAATAAACTAAAATTCCAGAAGATAGAGTTTTATATGGATGTTAGATTCCACTAAATTATCAAATCAAGAATGTAACAAACATCTCAATAAATGGAATCAAATGAAAGAGTTCTAGAAAAAGAATAATCAGAACCAGAAAAACCTCAGAGTTAATGGGATCCGATAAATTTAGAAGTTTAGTGAAAAAGGTATATGGATTAATTATATTATATACTTGTTATGGATTTGGACCACCTGAATTCCCATACGATTTGTCATATCATAATTATGGAAAATAGTGAGAGTTAGCATTGAGTGAGGATGTAGACTAATTACATGCTTCTAAAACATAGGGGATTTTAGAACATCCACTAGGAAATAAGGATACTTAGAAGATATTTTTATACTAGTTCAAGAAAGAAGTGTATGGAAAGAATTAGTACAGGGTAAGGTCTTCTATGAAGGTATTTAAACATATCAAAGGGTTTTAATTTAGTGAATTTTTTTCTTTATTTATTATCACATAATAGTATGGATGTTTCATAGAATTGATCTTGATTAAGGGTGGAATATTTATTTTCTAGACGTAAAAAAACCATTTTAACATGTGGACTTATATGAAGAAGTATAACTAGAAAAACTAAAATGATTTAATGAATTTGGAAAAAAACTAGTATAAAGACATAAGATGAGTCTATATAGGATAAAGCCAACACCATGGTAGTGGAATCGAAATTATGTTTCTTTTATTGTAGAATGAATTTTCATCCGGGGAAATAAGCATCATTTTCACTAATCTATAGAGTATGATAGTAAGATATTAATCATAATTTTCATGTATATGTATGATATGCTCATGGTAGGTCAAAACAAGAAATATATTGAAGAGATGAAGGCTATGTTTTCCATTAATATCAACCTAATGTATCTTGAAGAATAAAAATAAATATTATAGATAATAATATGAAGGTATTTAAAAAACAAAATATTAATTTTATCACAGTTAGAGTACATCAAGAAGATAAGGGAGAGGTTCAGAATATTGAAACTGAAACATATATCTACCTCATTTACCAGATATTTCAAATTATCCAAAGATAAGGATCATTGAAATTAATATGGGGACAATTTTATCTAAAATATTCCCTATTCATTTTTAGTTATAACATTTATGTATGCAATGATTTTTACAAGGCTGAACATTTCTCATGTAGTGATAATTATTAGTAAATTATTAGAATTTTTAGGAAATGAATGTTATTATGAAGTTAATTGGATACATTATTATCTCAAAGCCATTTACGAGATTTATCATTTTATAGAGTTAAAATATTTTACAGGTCTATGATTATACAAACATTAGAGGAGATACTGGAACTCAGTGATGTGCCACAAACTGTTTTTTACTTATGAAGTAAAATTCATAAGTTAGATGTCAAGACATTAATCGATAGTTTCTTTTTAAAAAACAATATGATATTATGCTAAAATAATTGATAAAAGGATATAAATGATATGGTTTATGTATTTTTTTCTATATCATAGAAGAAATAAAGGGAAAGGATGGTTATTATGTGATAGTTAGAGTGTAATTCATATTGAAAAGAATCTAATGTTTTTCTTAAGAATAAGTCAAATTCATTTGAAATATCATTTTTTATAAAAACTCATATGAGTTTTATAGATACATAATATAAAAGGATGTAGAAATATGGATGAATAAAAAAAATATGGATGGAATTAGTTTATTAATTAAAGGAATTAGTGGGGAAACTCGTGAAACAATTCCCATGTGGGATAATATTAGGTTCTTATGATCATTTATATTGAAAATAAATAAATTATATCTAATGAAAGTATTATTTCTAGAGGGAATATTTTTGAATTAGATTAAGTCATGGGTATTGAAACTAGAAATTACAAAAAGTGGATACTGGAGTGGGTGGCACTGGAAGATGACTAATAGATCTAGATGAAGTGAGATATTATATCTGGATTATATATAAATATTTTTAAAGGATGTGTGTAATAGTTTTTGGTTACTATCAAAGTTCACATTATATTATTCAATAGGTCTATATATGGTTATTCAGTTAGTGATCAATGATAACTAGATTTGGAAAATTAAACTAGTGTTGGATGACCAAAAATATTGGAAGGTGTTGTCACAATATCAATCAATGGGTCTCTTATATTAATGGGGTTAGGGGTTTACTCATTTTATAATCCTAATGTTGTAACAAACCTATTTATTTAGTATTAAAGAGAAGTAGTGTTTCTCCCTTCAAATATGAGTATGTAATAAACCATTTAAATTATTTTGTTTATTTTTTGTTGTTTGTGTGTTTTATTCTTATACATACATGTGTTTCATATCATCATTCAGAGATTAAGGAGATTCAATTTTAGACATTTGTGCTTTGTACCCTTATCATGATGTTGCAATCAGACATTACCAGTTCTAGATAATCCAAAATATATCTATAAGTGTGGTCCTAAAATTTTTGTTGTTGATAGAAAAATTTCCATGTATGTAAATTATAAACCAGATACTATTATGAAAAAGGAAATAATGAAATACTATGTTTATGTCACATTAAAAAATAATTAATAATAAAAGAAAATTATGTTTAATGTGTAAAAAATAAATTAAATATAAAATTTATTTAAATAATTATTTATATTTATCAACTAATGTCCTGAAAATAAATTAATGTATTTTAAAAAAATAGACACATTTATAATAATAAAAAATTTAAATCTTATAAATCCATGAAATTATCCCATGTTGATTCTTGTTATTACCAACATGTCTCACCATACAAATCTGAAATGCATTTGTTTATATTATAATAAAATAAATGAAGACCTATAATATGTGAAAATACATGAACACATAATAAAACAAAAAAATATATATAAGAAATAGGTTTTCCTAAATCATATCCTTGAGTTGTTTGGGCATTATAGGTGGATAAGATTTTAGAAGCTGAGTATTGGATCTACGGGGTCCAAAACGCCAGTGGTGGTAGCTATGTTAATGGTTTTGATCTGGAACATTATGGACTAATGTCTATGGGAAATAAATTATGCAGATATTAGGGCATCTAGGGAGTGAAATGTATATTTTAGTGGTTATGGTTTCTGGAGTATTTCCCTATATAACATAGTCAATAGAGAAAATAATATTTTGAAGGGTGTAGTGTGATGGGGAGTTTGAAAATGATTCATACGTTTCATTCCCCATATGCAGAGTGGACCTGGGACCTTTTTTAGACTTTCCATTTCTTTTGATTAGTTATGTGGAGGTCACCACACTATGGGGGTAATCGTTTCATTAGAGTGGTGACTTGAGAATTTCCTTAGGGGAAATTCAAAAGGCTGAAATGGATGTTTTTTTAAATATCGTATGGTTGTACCAAGGTGGTGATTGGTTGTGTAGGTATGTTTTAAATGGTGAATAGGGTTCCCCCCGTGTTGTATCATGACCACATTGTGCTAAAAATGGAGTGGGAAATTATTACATGTGATGGTCTATTTTCAATGGGAGTTGTGGCCAACTGTTCCATGTTCATGTTAGGTACCGACGCAAAATGGTGTTGGTCAATCCAATTTTTAAATTAGTGAAATTATCACCAATAAATTGATAGATATATATTGTTTTGTATACTAGGATTTTAAAAATGGATTTGATGTGAGACACCATGGATGGTTTTGATGTCATCATGATTTAGTGAAGGTTTATCAAATATTCTCTCAAAAGAGGTTTTATGTATCCAAATGATTTGATTTTTTACTTATTTACACTGAACCATATCTACAAAAATACCCCTTTAGTGCATTCCAACAATCTCTTAATGAGTTCAAGACTCATGGTTTATGAAGATTTATCTCTCTTGGTCTAAGCTATATCTTTGATCACAATTGGTATTTTTCTCAAAACATCTCTATCATAGAGGCTATGACAGAGATTTTTTTTTAATTTTTGTTTAATATTAAAGCATGGATGATGATTGTTTATTTTGGTTCGGTATTGTAGTGGATTCCATTGATTTTAGTATTTTATGATTCATTGATCCCCCATTCATGTTCTGTACTCCTTGATGCTTCTTAATAATGATTCAGATTCAAGAATTATATTTTCATTATCTAAATTTGAAGGATTATCATACTTTATCTTGGATGAGTAAATGTTTAGTTTTACAGAAACAATATATTTAACTACACTTAATTAATTATTAATATTTAAAGGTTGTTTCCATTCATCCAGAATTGTGATTTTGTTCATGAAAATTCCTCACGTGATTTTCGAGTTGTTTTGAATGATTAAAACTGTGAAAATATATTCATTATATTCATATTTGAGATGTTTTAAATTTATTAAGCAATGTAAATATGGTAAGATGAATAAGATAATGAAATATACACTCACTAAGAATTAGATTCTTATATAAAATATTTTTCCATGATAAAGTGTCTCTTAAATCATGTTTACTAAATTATTACAAATATTATAATTTTTTGATTAGTTGTGATTATTTTTTCCTAAAACATTCACATAATTAAATTGTTATTAAAGATGGTGTGTTTTATGATTAATGCTCAAATTATTTTTTGTTGTTATTTTAATAGTATCTCTTTTTCTATAATATTATATTCTTTAATGAAATAAAATTGATTCCACCTTGATATTATTATTGGAAATATGATTTTCTTCCCTTCATTATTGTTATAATGATATAACCATAATTATGAATTTAAATTAACTCATTATGATTAGATTATTTGGGGGGGTTTATATGAATTTACCTACTTGTAGTAATAGATTTATGTGGATGCTGGTGGTTTGATGTGGAGGATGTTAAAATGTGTTAAGGATGATGTCGAGATGGTTTCCTCAGGTTAGGATCCTAGCATGGTGAAAACATGGTTGATTATTAGCTACTATGATTATTTTATCTTGATATATATTTTTAATTTCATTTTGGGAACATCTCTTACATTTGATAGGTCTAGAATAGTCATGGAATAACTATAAGTATGGAATGTTAATGCATTAAAAATTAATTGATTGTAATGAGTGTTGGTGATGGTTATGATTTCATAAATAAGTACCATATAATGGTTGGGATGAAAACTCAAAAATAATGGTTTGAAATATAGACTTGAAAATTTGAATACAAAAGTACAATTTCATTCAATATTAAATATAAAATATAACCAAGATTGATGATGGGATATTATTAATGTTTTTAACTAAAATAAATAAAATGATTATTGATTATGTTGGATACAAATTTATATATAATAGATGAGTTTATATTTCCAGTCATTAGTGATGGAAAATTGTTTTTAAGTGGTGAATTAGGTATAGTTCATGTAAATGTGTAAGTAGTTTACCTTAAAATGGTTCTATTAATTATATATCTTTTATGATATATTAATCCATATGCTCCACCACCTGAATCATTTGGGGGAAATTGACACCAGTATTTGACCTTGGGTTCTGGGTGTTCATCCCATTATCTAGGTTCTCATGGATTATAATTACACACTAATCCCACACTCCTCCCTCTCTTTTATATAGATTATTGTATATATACAGACCCGGGTATTGGTTCCTTACGATATTGGGTATATTCCCATATGGGATAATCCAAATTTCAACTATTACATACATGTATTTGTGCGCTTTAGAGGTTTATGGTTATAGGATATACTTGTTTCCAAAAAGTGATTTACTATGATTATTACAGGTGTATATATCCTTGGCATAAAATGGAATTTGGATTACTATGTATTTATATATGTTGTGATTGACCATAGCCTTATAATATTTTTATGGAGATATGCTTATTATGTGGTTTGGATGTCTGTTCTTGGATGTATTGGATTTGATAATGATTTGGTAGTGATAAGTTTTCATGGATGTGAAATACTACTTATGACGGATATGTGGACTCTGAAATGTATGTCATTGGGGTTTAGGTAAACTAGTTTTGTGGGAATTTAGAATTGACTCACCTTTCTTATGTATGTGATTTTTATATGGAATTACACATTTTTTTGCATTACATTGTCTGATATCCTTTATAAGGTTGATAATGTGGTTTTTATTATTTAGGTAATATGATTTTTCCTCAATTTTTTAACTGAGTATTAATAGGATTCTAAACATTCATATGAGAGGTTATGGGAGAGATCCTACATAGTATACTTATATATTTTGTGTCTGTAGGAGGGACCTGATGATCAAGATGGGTGTCACTAGCTCAAGGAATTTTTTTAACATATACCAGTGATTTTAATTTCTACCTAGGTATTTTTTGAATTAAATTTTACTCATTGTTTTTATATTGTATAAAAATTATTTATTTTAATTTATTTTTAATTATATTATAGAATTTATTAGTGGATTCATTATTTATTTCCATTAAAATTTTACGATAATTCGTATATTATGTATTCATTCTATACACTCATTTATAATAATAAACCCATGAATTATTAGAGGATAGAATCATGGGGAACCTCCATATTTACAGTTGGTGCAGAAGAAGTACTAGTGGGGTGGTTCATTATAGATTTTTAGTGACCCAAGAATAGTCCACTAATAAGGGACCAAACTTGGGGGGCCAAATTTTATATGCACGAAATTTAAATCCTCAAGTTACTATAAAGATTCATGAAATAATAAATCATTATCATAATAGGCTAAGGATAAAAGTCAAAAATGATAAAAAGTACCATGATGCATGTGCATCACCCAATGGTAGAATCAGAACAATAGTAATGAGAATAACACATAAAAACAATTCTTATCACTAGAACCATGTATTTTACCTATAAATGTTATATACTCCCATGAACAGTTTCATTAAAAATTCAAAAACATAATAGAATCATGTCTACCAACCAGAAATAGTATGAAAATAAAATTAAATTTCTAATACTACTTTGTTACATCCTAAGACTGGTCTGTTAATATTTTACCCAAATTAGTAGATACATGGCCTCAATAATGCCTCCCTGTATTTCAAAGGCTACTGACTTGAAGAAGGAATAAATGAGGTTTTTAGGATAGATTATACCCTCATTATCAGAGTGGATCATAGTGGTCAATAATAAATAAGTAGTGGAAACATAATAATGAAAATAGTAGTATAAGGAAATCATTTTGATAAATAAAAAAGGAAAACTCAACATCCATTATGTAATTTAATTTTTAGAATTCTGATTTCATGTCACCATACAGGAATGTTAGTAAGGTTAATAGTTCAGTAGGAATACAATATACATGCTATAAAAATTAAAAAAATTCCATAATATATATCCACTAGCATCATGAGAACTAGCTCAATCCTAAGCTCACATACTCTATCCTGGTATATAAAATCATGCATCCATATATGGGTCTTCCCTTTATCCCTACCTACATCAACGAAGTCTATTGAAGCAGTAATCGGTGGCCTGAACAATGTGTGATTAAATCATATTAGGACACCACCAAAAATTTCTAATATGATCCAGTTAATGAATATATAGTGTTGAAGTGCGAATGTACTAATATGGAAAATATTAAATGAATTACATAATTCCCATGTTGATTTACGTTCCCCATGGGATACCCATATTATATTAACTACTTCAGACTAATCTAGTAACTATTTTAACTTGAGACATCATATATGTATACATATTAGTATATCTATGTATGGATTTGGACCCGAGACATACAACCAATTATTTTTTGTAAAATACCTTAAGGGAATAATATTATAATTAAGTGGCATTGACCAAATCATTCAACTAATGATACCAAATGCTATGTTGGAATAATCACTATCATCGATGTGGTGTTCCCTATCCATCATCCTATAACAAGTGTGTTTGAAGTCTAATGTCTATCAAATTCCTCTTAATGATGGTGAGAAATATGTATAATTATCCTATGTACCCAAAATAGAGAATTATTTCTGATATAACAAAATAAAAAATAAATATCTTCATGTATTATAATTCTCAATAAAAAATTTGAACACCATGTCCAATAATTTTAAATAACCAAAGTTGATATCCATGTATAATTATTATCAATAAAAAATAGGGGAACCATGCCCAATATAAAAGGTATAAATTTTGTAATCACATCAATGTTGTATAAAAAATCATGGAAAATGAATGAATACCTTGTTTTTTTCATTTCAATTCATCATTTAAATCATTTATATACGATGACATGGTCCTTTGATATGTCCATTCCAAAAAAACATTTCATTAATTTAGTTAATAAAATTTCACTGGAAAAAAACAATCCAAACACACCTTAGTGGTGTTCTGGTCATAAAGAAAAAATAAGGTCAGCAAGGCATTTAATTGAACTCACTTGAATGATGGTTTGGGATAGGGTTGTAAACCTCTAATCAGTTATCAAGGTGTCTTTACATGTCTAGAATCAAGAACCCATAACTAATTTAAGGGTTATAAATTATAGTAGCAACACCCGGAATGCCCGATATGGAACACAATGACAACATAATATAGGAACCCAAGCATTTAAGTAAAATTACTAGACCACCTAACTTATATGGGTATATCACAAATCATTGTGTATATAATTCATGTAATAGAATGGTAGAAAACAAAAATCTAGAAAAATGAACAAAAATAGGGAATATGATCTTGCATGGAAATATGATCCAACTAGGATTAGAAAATGGATAAATTAGGTAAGTGGATTGAGATAAAAACATAGGGGGATACAACATTACCAGTAGTTGTCAATTCTGATGTTAGAAAAAATATATCTCTCAAAGACATGGGATGAAATTTGGAAGAGCTTCCTATGGATGTGGCTACTATGATTTTGAGGGATGATAATAAAGGTTAAAGGGTTAATGGGAATAGGGAATAATGATAAATTTTTCATTTTTAAAGGGGATCATGTTTTGGATGTATAGTGGACCAAACAAAAAACCAACTGTGTACACCTACTTCAACAGATGATACCCCATTAAATATCTAGGTACAAAATTTGATAAACCATGTGTAGCCTATGTATAACCACTACCCAACTTTTCCACCTTCTTTCATGATTAGGTGCACTATTAGTATTAACTATTCATCGACTATGTGACATAAACCTAAAATTTATTTTATGGTTTACATGATAATGTGGCCTCAATTTAATGGTTAAAAACCCATGATCATCCTCATAGGGTCACATAGTTGAGCTTCAAAATTAGTATTAACCATGTAGTAACCATTCACTTCCTTATGGTTATCTAAAAACTTGATATCCAAGCAATGAAGGAGCCACTAACAATCCAAAACACTTCCTTTGTCTCTTAGAAACTAGTAAATGGAAAAATCAATAAGTTTAAATTGTATTTTCATGAATCTATACCACTATGAAAAAATAGGATTTCATATAGTAGAATCAATGATTTTTTTTTGAGATTGAATGGATCTTCAGGATAAGAATTGGTGAGGGTTTCATGGATTGATATGTAAACAATATCATGTTATCATTGAATGTGGTTTAATTAAATGATGATGGATATAAAATTATATTTTTTGGTGTTATTGGATTTGACACAAGGACCATATGTTTACATAATTTACAAATCAAAGTGTTACTGATTTCATATTAGAGACCTACGTAAGGATTATGAATCAGGATTGTCTTCACCAATGATTGAATTGGTTTGATGATGAGAATTAATAAAAAAATATAATAACTTAATGAAATGAATTGTATAATCTTGGGTTATAAAGATGGTAATTTTTTTGAATTTATATGCATAGATTTAAATCGATGACCACATCAGGTTTATACTAATGAGCTTTAGCTAAACATTTCAGTACATCATCCCAGAGTGTAAGTGGGAAATGATGACCATTGGAAGAAAAATGTTGAGAATTTTAGTTCTATATTAAACATATGTTTGAGGTGATTTTTTTTGTAAGGGTACATTGGCCATGTTATATTATAAAAATATTTTTTTATTCTAATTTTTCTGGGAAAGGGGAATTGATTCAATTAGATAACATCATGTTGCATGGAGATGGTCATTAATGGTGGTTTTTTTGGGTGATCACATGGAGTCATCTATTTGATGGGAGATATCCCATGATCATTTCAAGACAAATTTATTTCCTAAAATATGAATGAATATTATTTTTAAAAGGTTATTACTCTCCACTAGTTGAATTATTTCACAAAAGTATTCTATTTTCTATAAAATAATCGCATACTTCATGTCCAAATCAATTTTCAAATAAAGAGTCTTGAGAGATGTATTTCAATGAGGTATTTCATTCAAAGATCCTACACCATGTCACCCTATTCACATTACCAAAATATCATGATTTGAAGGTAGTAAAATATTTTACTATGTGGATGATGGAGAGGGAAATATCATCATGGGAGGGGTGATTTAAAGATTCCCTAAGGTGAAGTTATATTCATATAGGTTTTCTATTTCTTATCTATTTATACTTTCATAGAGAGAGTAGTTGGTTGAAGCCTTATTCATCCAATTAAATAATAACTGGTAGTTATTATACCCCTACCATTAAATTATATATTCTTTTTTTTCTTATATAATTCATTTCCATTAGAATCATGAATGCCTGACCTTCCCCTATAGTCAACATGGAACCAAATTCCCACTTCAGGTTAAAATTTCTTAGTAGTACCTTTGGAGGTAACAATATGGGTAGGGTTCTCCATAACATGAACAGTAGAGGAGATATGGTGATGGTAGATAATAACAACATAATGCCCCTCTTCTAGAGGGATATAGAGTAGACCCTAATATAGGAGGTTGTATTAAAGAGGGAGAGATAGGTTACATAGTGGGAAGTAGTTAGATAGAAAAATTATAGTTTCCAACACTAGGAATACAAAAAACATGTGATGTATTATATGCTTATATTCTACATGGATTTTTCTCTATTTCATTTATGACCTAAACACTCATTTATTGCACCATCCCTTGTCCATTTTATTAGTGGTAGAGATGATTATTGTGTCTTTATCCTTGAAAAATATAGGTGGAGTTTTAGATGGACTTTGTAATTATTGTTGATATTTTGAGATGATGTTGGGAAAATATCAATCTTTAGGATATTTCATATTTATGTGGATATAGTACTAAAATATCATTTATTGCATGGAATAGATATTTTAGGTAATGGTGATAATTTATTTAATTTTTATATTAGTTATATTTTTTTTTTCTAATAATGATAATGACATGTTCTTCAGTGAGAGATACCATCTGATTGGTTGGATGAATTATAAGTCCGTATATTATATGATTGCTGAGTTGATGTTATGTTTGGGGAAGTTTGAGATGATGGTGTCTCCTAGGGTTGAATAAGTATGCCATATTGAATTTTCCAAAGGGTTTTTGATGCTACCCCCATAATGCGAGATCATGTTCACGATATATTTAAGCCAAGTGTATATCATACATCTCTTTATATATATAGTATAATGATTTATGTGTTATGGGAGTAGTGGATTTAGATTAATGATATTATATATAGAAGATTTATTCAACGCCGTTTATTTCCTTGGAGTTCTATGGTCTTGTTTACAAAGAAGATAGATGGTATTATATAACTATGTATTGATTATTAACACATGAAATAAGTAAAAATAAAGAACCACCAACCAAATTCATAGATAAATTATCTATTTTATCAGCTGAATGGATCTAGAATGTTCATTAAGGTTAAATTTATATTAGGATATCATCAGATGTGGGTAAAATTGAATGAAATTATAAAGACTACCTTTATGTGTCCATAGAAGAAAAATAATATCATTATAATTATTTCATTGTTTCAATGCATCATTCATGATCATGGAACCAATGAACTCTATGTTACAGGAGTTTCTTAACAATTTCTTGGTGGAGGATGAGCATATAGATATTTTGAAACCTATTTTAGAGGTTCATTTACTTCATTAGAAGTTTTGGAATATATTGAAGTATATGTTTTGGTCATATAGGGTCTATGCCATGGTACATGCAGTGTCTCAGTTGGGAATTGAATTAGATTTATTAAAGATCAAGGATGTTTTTTATTTGGTATCACCTAAGAATGTAGTGAAGGTGGAATGCTTTCATAGACTCATTGGCTACTACTAAAGATTTTTGATTGAGTTATCTCACATTTCAACTCCTCTTTCAACCTTAACCATGAAGGCTCAATTTTTTTACATCATAACCAGTGATATGATATTATTGAGTACTTCAATAGGATGTAGGTCCATGCTATTGTTGTTTATTTTATAGAGGAAAGAGTAATTTTTGAGGTTTAATATGATGCATTACATCATTATTTAGGTTATGTAATGATGAAACAAATAGAATTAATATAATATGGATCATATTAAATATTTCCTTATAAATGTATGCATATTACCCATGATCTCAATATTTACTCTATGGTTTTATATTTGAATTTTTGAATACAATTCCTCCCTAAGGAAGAATTTTTGTTCTTTACAGATCACAAGAGTATAAGGAATATATTCTTGAAAAGTGATTTAGAAAAATGATAGTGACCGAGGGTTGAATTTTTTTAAGTATTATGAATTACTAATTTTATATATTATATTGAAAGATAATTTTTTATGAACATAAGTAGAAGGATTTTTTTGATGATTTTGTTCATGAGTATGGAGATTCTTGGACAGTGATTTTGTTTCTTTCATCGATGCACATTGATATGGGAGCAGTTGATGGTAGAGTGCATCTCTATTATATGAATGTGATGAAATACTTGGTGCCACATGTTTATGAATCTTATTCAATGGATTGTAATGAGTATTATTAACAATATCATATTATTTTTGTAATTTACATGAGTTATGGAATGAGGATTATTAACATTATTTTTCTCTAGGGGAGTATATTCATCTTATCGATGTTATGTGAGGGGGTTTTCCCTGAGTTTCATAATTTAACATTGGTAGAATATGATAGTTTTTAAATGATATACCACGAATTTAGGAGTTATATTGCATAGTCTGGTAAAACTTTGTTTGTTCTACTAGGTTAGATACCCTGAGAGGGGGGGGGGGGGGGTAGGGCATGACAGATTAAAAAAACTACCCTATTAATCTTGTTTCGTTGTTAAGCAAAAATATCTTCTCTCTATTACCTATAGAAAAGTATAAAAAAATTAAATAACGCACAAGACATATTTTTTTACTTGGATAAACATCACTAGGATACTTACATGGAGCATACACTGACGATGTGCCGATGTACCAAATCCAGTAAAAGCGCATTACTGTTTACAATGTTTGGAGCGGACTCATTGTCCCTCCTGGTTTACAACCACTCACAATTTGAAAGATTACTGCTCTCTCCACTGATGTGGGCTCAGTAATTCATCAAAATATATACTCACAGTTTATTGACCTATTGGTCTCTTCATTATCATAGATAAATTCTGCATCCTTAACTGTTGATAGATTCTCTATTATAGTACAACTTTTAGCCATAGATGAATCTCACTTTGCCACAGAATTGAACTGGGAAACCTCAAATTTTACATGCAGCCCTTACTGTGTCTTGCACGTAATTCCCTTTCCTTTCTCACAAAATATCTCTTTTTTCACACAATCCAAACTCCACTTTTCATGAAACCTCAAAAATTTTCACAAACTTCATTTTACACACAATGAAAACTTTTACACGCAACACCAATTTTTACGAGAAACGCAATGTTTTTCACGCAACTTTCTATGCATATATTTTTATGTGAACCAATGTTTGGATCTTCTCTAAGTATTGATCTATGTTGAATGAGGGGTACCACATCATATTTATAGGAAAATACGACCCCTGTGTAAAAATTCCTCCTTGAGTGCGCATTCCTCTTTGAGCTCGAAAAACACATCTTCCGTTCAACACCGTATTTCCCGAATTGCTCCAATTTTTACCACCTCTAGATCATCCATTCCTTTTTAGAGGTTATTATATCAATCATTTATTGTCAAAAACACCCCTTGAAGCTAAAAAATCTCTATGGATTCCCCCTTTGTCAATAAACATAACATATAAACCCACCTTATCAACAAACAAAACATCTAATCCCACTATGTCTATAAACATAACCAACCTAATAACGATTCAATGATTCCTTGAGGAATTTTTCCCAATAAAATTTATCAGTAAAAAATTATGTATCTTGGTGTTTGGGGTTATATAAGTGGATGGTCAAGCATCATGTTCCTGATGGGATGATTAAGTTGCTCAATGAGCCCCAACGGAAGTGGAAGGACATCTCGATGAATTTTTTTCACAGGTTAACATTGATTCTAGGCTTTATATGATGAAATATATATTATTTTTTATCTCATGCTGAATTATCATCACATATTGGTGATTAAGGAGTCAAGAAATGTGTATATTTCATTTAGGTCATATCCAAATAAGATTGTGAGGTTCCATGGGGTTTTATAGTTTATTATCACTAATATTAATACCTATATTACATCCCTAGTATGAATACATATCCAAAATTATTTTGAATTTTATATTAGTTGTAGAACCACTTTTAATTAGTAGATAGAATATTAAATAGAGAATACTTTCCAGAAATTAGAAAAAATGTTGTTCATATTTATTCTTGATTTTTACGTATCATGGTTGTACTACTGATCCTTGATTGGGATTTCTTATGATTATAAAGAAACAAAAATATAATACATAAATATTATGCCTTATTATATGAATATTAAATATAGAACATAAAAATATATTCCATTATTATTTAGGTCTAATGACATTAGAATCTTGAAAATTTAAACAATTAGTTTATAAGTAATATATTTCATCTCCTAATAAGTTCTTTATAAATAGAAACTTTCTTAGACATATTTTACATAATAAATTTCTTCATAAATTGTAGAAACAAAAAATAATAAAGGTTTATCACATATGCTCAGTAAGGGAAAAAATGGATATACAAATATAACATAAGCATAATGGTTTGAGAACATCGGAATACGATATGAAAAATCATACACATCATAACATAGACCATAAATATGTTTAATGGATTTAATAGTGGAAGTAAAAAATACATGTATAATAAACGAATAAAAGAGAATTGTCAAGGAGATCATAAGATTGACATGATAAATAAAGTTATTGAAATAAAATAAGCATATAAAACTGTATATCAAGGATACCCACCACGGCATTAATAACATGTTAGTATTGTGAAAACCACCCATTTTCCAACTTCTTTCTAAAGATAACCACCAGTGTACCCTATTTTTGGGTATGGGATAACCTCAAATTTACCCTTTGAGTCCATAGACAATTAGTCCTTACACAATTTATTAGAGATACATATAGGCCCCACCCATCACATAATTCATACATTTCTATTCCATAATCCATATAACATTCATCATACCTAATCCTAAAAAATTAAGTGGATTTCATTACCATTTCATCATATCACAACTCGCGGTAAAAAATATGTTTCATAAAAAAATTTAATTTTAAATATAAACCATCATCAGAATGACTAAGAATGGTATCTTTGGATCATATCCCAATTAAATCATAATTAACATCTAATGATGTCATATTTTATGGAAAATGATTTTGAAAATTCACTATGAACATTTCAAAAGGAAAATTACTTTTCAGTAAAAACTACTATTTTTAAAATAAAAATATTATTGAATTAATTTCTTTTAAAATTAAAATTGAAACATATAAATGAATATTTAAAATATTGATTGGTGATTATGGTTGGAATAATTATACATGTTAAAACAATGATTCCTTTCAGATTTTCGGTAAAATCCAAAAGGGACTTGTTTTGAAAGTGAAATGAAGATTAATTTTGTAACATTGTCTAAAAAAATAAAAAAGTGTAAAATAAATTTAGACAATCCCAATGTTAAATTAAAATATTATGTAATTTTTTTAGAAAACAAGGATGTTTTATAAAAAAGCAGTTTTAGCCGAAGAGATAAATACAGCCGGTTTTATTTATAGGAATTCACTTGGAATAATGATCACATAAATAGATGAAAATGAATGGAAAAAATGTATTCTCAAGAAATAAAAATACTAGAGTAAATTTCATGAGTTTCATGAGCGATAGTTCAAAATAGTTCGTCATTAGAAGAAAAAACACAAACAATCCCAATAAACGATGACATTGTATCGTAAAACCATTACCACTTCCGTAAAATTTAGATCGTACACCCATTAAAGAAATAAAAATAGTTGAAACATTAAGTACCAATAAGATAAATTGATTAATGAAATTAAATATCATAGGGTAATTATATACACCACACAAAATAATGAAGTACTGAATATGACATATGTCTCATGGAAGTAAAAGTGAGACAAGAAATCCCTTAACTTATGACTTGAAATACTTCATACATGTTCGATCATCTTATATAATAAATAAAATATAATTATAAATATATAACATAATAATAATTATATATATCATACCATATATTACTTAATTATGATCTTTTTACCCATTTATTAAAAAATCAATGTTAAAACCATGTTTGGGGAAATAACTATGTTTTATTATGTATGTTTGGATTTGATATTTTTAGTCCTATTACATTCATCATGGTTCATTAATAAACATAATTTTAAACAAGATATAAATATAATATATATTTATAATATAATTAATTATATAAATCTATAAAATTTATTTTTAGAAAATGAAATACAGCATTCATGGAAATGGTAGGTCGTGTGTACGCATGATAAATATTTTTATTTTATCAAGGGATGTAATGAAAGAAAGGAAAATAATGTATTAACTTTATATAAAAAATCTATTTTTTATATATTATGTATATTAATTAATTTTACTCTAATTACATTCTATTGAAAGAGTTAATGAAATATGAATTGCATCATTTCATGAGGAGGTAGTTCATCGTACACACAAACTACATTATCGTATCCTTTACTGAATAAAAAGTAAGAAGGTATATGTGATATCAGAAATATATAATTCTAATAATGTTAAAAATGTCATGTAAATTTACTTAATTTATCCTCATTACAATCCAAGTAAAAAATAAAATAATAACACATCACATTGATTCACGAGGCGGTCGTCCACCATACACATGGGCGACGATATTTTTCTCCAATGTGTTTTGTGGTAAGAAGATGTGTATGATATTATAATTAAATAGATTTAATTATATCATAAATATAATATATATACATAAAATTTATCATTATATCTATCTGTGATAGTTCGTGATGGAAAACAAATAACATGAGTTCGCGAGGTGGTAGTCCGCGCACACACGATTGACAATTTATTTTCTTGTTTGATAGATTTGGATATGGATATAAGTTATTAAATTAATATAATAACATATATGTATATTTATGATACTTATTTTATTTTTTAATCATAATTTAATTTTATTTCATGGAGTTATAATAAGAATTAAAAAAACTTTGTTAAAAACATTACCACTTCTTCAAACGACCTATTTAGGTTGAACCTAAAGCCTTCCTAGATTGGATTTATAATCCAAAAAATTAATTAAAGGTGTGTGTAGGGATTTAAAGAATATATTTGGGTATGTGATTTATAAATAAAATTGGTTTTAAAGTGTGATGTGTAGAGAAGAGGGGGTGGCCTTTCATAAGTGGGGGAGATGACACACATGGATATTTTGAAATGAATAAACTAATACAACATTATCACATTATAAAGTCATAAAATGGGTAATTATAGAACCTTAGAGGTTATATGGTATACATATTCCCAGGAAATTCTTTTTATACATGCTTATAGGTGATTTTACACCTTATCTTTTTTGTTTAACCCTTAGTAAACTCGTTTTAACCATATTTATGGTTATTACTTTTATACTGTATTCAATATTAATTATGGAAAAAATTGATCTAAAATTATTTTATAATATAATAATATTTACTAAAAATATGTAATACCTTTTTAGAAATTTAATTCATAGATGTGTAGGATTTTATTTTGAAATTATACTTACAGACATGATTAGAAAACAGTTTTCCAAAGTGAAAATGCTCAAACATCAAAAATGTTTTTATATTAAAAATATTTATTAAATGAATAAAGTGAAATAAATAAGATCAATTTATATATAATTGAATTAATTTTACTTTTAAAATGATATTAATATAAAATTTTATTTGTAAATTATTTTAATAAAAATGATGTTTTTTAACAAAGCCTAATGTTTTTTAATATTCACTGAAAAAATAATATTTTTATAAAATTCCAAAAAATTCACACCAAGATAATTTTTATAGAATATTTGAAATATTTAATTTCATTTTTTAAACTACTTTTTCTAATATTGTCAAGAATTATTAATAACTATACAAAATGTATCAAAACTTCTTTTTAGAAGAAATACAGTTTTTAAGAGTAATATTGGATTTATTCTTATCTCATTCCCAGATAACACATAAGATGAATCTTAAAAATTTAATTCTATATAATATATATATATTTACTTATTTATTTCATTAAAATCATTTACAAAAAGTTTACTGGTTTAATTTATTAGGTTAAAATGCATTTGTGTGCATAAAATTAGTTTTTTATATAATTTTTTCCTTTCTCTTCAGATGGTTTTTATTTTCATTTCTAATTATTTTGTAACCAGTGATTTAATTTTATACACATGTGTAAAAAATATATTGGAATAATTTAATTAATCCAATTTATACCCATATTTTCAATTGATATGTCATAACTATAATATTAAATAATTTTATTTTAATATTATTTTCTATTTTTTTAAAACTCAGTGTTGCATGTAAGACAAAATAGCGAAGAAATTAATTTTTTTCAAAAAAAAACATATTTAAAAAAATCATGGGGTGTTTCATTCTACTACCATTAAAATAAATTTCACCCTCAAAATTTCATTACATTGATACAAAAACAAGGATAATTATCCCTTATTACATCCTCAGTTTCCCACATTGCTTCCACAAGTTGGTGGTTTTTCAACAAAACTTTTATCAGGTTATTGGACATGTTTGAAAAGAATTTCTCTATAAAATCCAGAATCTCCACTAGTTATTCTTCATAATTATTATCATACTCCATTGGTATGACCTATTATTTTAGTACATGTGATGGATCAGGTATATAATTTACTTGAAGGATACATGGGACACACCATGAACTTCTGAGATATTTGGTGGAAGTACCAAACTATAAGCTATTTTGATGATAAAATCAATAATTTCAAAAAGACCAATATAACTAAGGCTTTCTTTTCCCTTAGTTATCCCACAAATAAACTAATATAAACTCCTTCTCACAAAAATAAAATTCCAAATCATATTTATTATTATTATTCTAACTTTTCTATTGAATTTTCCCTCCCTTATGTGCTCATGAATTGATCTAAACTTCTCTAACATTTAGTCAGTTAGATAAAGTACCAATAACTCTATTTATCCAGCATAATCCCATTATATTGTATTTCTACACTTATTTCAACAAATGGATTCATAAGGAGCAACCAAGATCCTCTAGTGAATTATATTGTTGTAAGAAAACTCAACCAGTTGAAGGTGTTTAACCCATCCACATTTGAAATCCAATAAAAAAGTTCTCAACATATCCTATAGGGTCTTAATTGTTCTCTAATGTTGAAAATATACATAATAATGATACAAAAATATGAAAATTAACTATGTATCAAATGATTTTTGAATACTTCACCAAAACTTTTATGTAAATATCGTATCCTAATAAAATACATTAGAATGTGGTACTTAATACAACCTTTAAACATCCTTAATGAATATCATGAAAAAAATTTATAATGATAAATCTTCTATGATATAGATTTTTTATTATTTATTCATTAGGATTTTGCCTACAACACATGTTTCATTATTCCCTTTAGATATTTTTGGGATTCTGATGACAAAACCTACAGTGATGTTCTCTCATTTTCATTCTGTTATGGATAATGGTTGTATCATCCCCTTAAAAATTTGTATATCCTCCTTAACTTATCGAAATATGATGCAATAATATTAATAATAAAAAAAAATATCTTTTTATGTTGTCCCAGTGTAAATAGTCTTTCATATAGTCTAGTGACTGGAATTATAACCTTATCATCCTTAAGTTGTTAGTTTAAGCCTCACGACCTTCCTAGATATGATAGGTTGTTACCCAATATATAGGTTATCATTTTTCTAGAACTATATTAATATTATACCATTATTTAAATAACAAATATTTACCTAATCATAAATTCTAAGAAAAATCCTAAGGGTTTTAAATAAATTTATTCTTATCCCCAAATCATCAATGCATTATTCCTAAAATATCATATGAAAAACAAAAGGGTTGTATTTCTATAAATTTCTAAAAGAATATTGTCAGTATTAATGAAAATATAACACATAAAATCGAAAAAGTTATGTTTAATAATTTGAATTGATGAAAAAACATAAATTGAAAAACCCATGATGATTTCCATTTCTCTTATATTGATCATACATGAAGTCAAATATTATTAAAAAATTAACATAATTATTATATTTTTCATGATTCATGTAACAAAAATACAATTTGTAAAAATACCATTATATGAAAATTCTTTAATCTCAATACATATATAATAGAATCATTCTACTTAATTCATAAACCATTAACTATGATTTATTTTCTTATTCGTTAATAAATTCTTCATTTTATATGTAATTTTTAGTATTGTTATCATCAACAAAAACAAAATTACTCTTACATCATTGTCAATACTCCTCTAAATATTTCCCCTAAGGACATTGTTTTTTAAAATTCCCATTCATTTTACATTTAAGGAATTCATTCAATGATAATACCTCAGGGAGTCTAATATTTTCATCCCATTCATTAACTGAATAGTTCAATTTTCTGCTATAATTATTTTCTCTTTTCCTTCTTCTCCAATCATAAAAAACCTTCTCACTCTATTATGTAATTACCTCAAGAGATTCTTAAAATATTATTGACATATAAGAAAAAAATCTTCTTTCATCCATGTTCCCTACTACATGATATCTCAGTGAACACATTCCTTGGCTTATTTTGCGATTCCAAGATTTGTTTACAGTGCAAGTTGTTAATAAAATATCTTGATAATTGACTGGTAATAATCAAAATAACCTTCACTCTAATATTCAACGCATTTAATTTATCATCAAAAAATTGTCAATATAATTAAATGTTAACCCAGTTCCTTCTAGTTCCCACCCTTGGATAAAACCAAAAAGAATAGTTTGATCAATAATAATCATAGTGGGAAGCCACATTATCCTCAAACTCACTTAAAAGAGTTCTAAATCATGATGTCTTATTTTCAGTATATTACACCATAGGATTAACATAAGTTATGAATAATCATTATTAAAATCTATGAAGTATCATAACAATGAGATTGTGAAATGAAAAAAATATCCACCAAGAGATTCAACCTGTGTGCACAGAAAAACCCACTGTCATATACTAGGTAATTCCTGAGTCAAGCCCGACATGCATTTTTTAGAGTTATTATACTAAGGTACATCCATTTCAGAATCACATAGACATTTAGCATTTAGATATGGTTCTATTCTAAGGTAAATCACATAACTTACTTATTTTGAAATATTAATGATTTTATAATACACTTAGGCTCATCCTAGGGGTTCTCACTAATTTTTTCTCATCCTAGTTTACAAAGGTTAACCAAACCATGCTCTAATACCAATTTTAAAGGGCCAAAATTTTCATAAATAAATATAACATCTTAATATATTGATTTTGTACATAATATAACAATCCATGTTGAAATCATTAAGGTATAGCGACATTGGAGCATGGAAACATAAAAAAATGGTCTATAACTGATCTACGCCTTCTCTTACTAAATTCATCATAACTTTTACCCTTTCTAGAAATTTCAAACATAATTAATTTTTTATAACATTGGGAGAGGAAACATAATAAAGGTGATTTCTAATGATCAGTAAGGGTTAACAAGGTATATATAAACATTCCAATCATAAGTCTATAAGAACATGAGAATAATATTTCCAAAATCATACCCTTCATATTGTTGTTCATAACCTTATGTCATAGAATAAGTCATTTGTGTTCATAAGACATGAATAATTAAGGACTTAAAGAACATTGTAAATTAGATAATAAAATTTACATAATACATAGAGTTGTGGAAAAAATATAATAATTGAAAACCTTAGGTCATGATTACCAACCAAAACATTCATAACATGTTAGGCTTGGGTTAACCACTTGTGTACCTGCTTTGGGTTTGGGGTGAAATCCTATGTACCCTATTTTTGATCATGGTAAAACCTCTAATGTACCCTCTGATATCATAGAACAATAAAAATTACCCAATGAACTAGAGAGAGATATATGTTAAAAACTTCACATGATATAAATATTTTTATTCCATAAGATCATAAATAATTCACCATACCAGAACCTAAGAAGTAAAATTGGTTTTATAAAAATTTCATCATAACATAACCCATAATAATGAAATGGATTTTATAATAATTTTTTCATCTTGGACACAAATAATCCAAATAATGAATAAGAAATGTATCATTTGATCATATCCATATTAAACCATAATTATCATCAATTAATGTTATCTTATTTGGAAAATTATTCTGAAAATATACTAGATACATTTCTTGAGGAAATTAAAATTTCCTTGAATTTTTTTTCTAAAAAAAAGATAATTTTCAAATCATTTTCCTTGAAAATATACTTTGAAACATACGAAGTAATCCTTAAAACATTGAGTGGTCATAATGATAAGAAATTTCGTATATGTTAAAACAAATATTCCTTTCACATTTTTAGAAAAAGCCAAATTGACCTTATTTTAAAAATGACCGAAATAATCCTTTAATTTGTTTAGATAAGATGAAAAAAGAAAATAAATGTTATTTTAAAAAGCCCATAGGATCACTAAATCATTTTTAAAACATTTTTTAAAATCATAGATGTGGAAGAAAAAAGGGTTTTTTGAAAAAAGAGATAAACAATGTCAGTTATCATTAAAAACATTCTTATTGAATCATGGGTACATAAAAAGAGGTAAATGAAGGGAAAATATGTATTATAAAGAAATAACTAGAGTATAATAAAATTAATGAGTTTCTTGAGATATATTTCATAATATTACAACATCAAGAAGCTTAAACAATCCTAAAAAATGATGGGATTGTATCATAAAACACATTACATTTTGGAAACTTTTGAATCATGATCCCAATCAAATAAATAACATGAAATGAAACATTAAATACCATTAAGATAAACAGAATTTATATATAAAACAAAAAATGGTTAGTATATGAACCACAAAAATGAAAAATCTTTGATGAATATAACAAATGTCTCATGGAAGTAAATGTGAGACAAGCAATCCATTAAATTATGTATCCACTTCCTTCATACATGTAAAACCTCATGTATAATAAATATAAGTTTATTATAAATATATTAAAAACCCATATATAATAATATCACTCCATATTTTATTTAACTACATCTTTTTATTACCCACTTTTTAAAAAGTACATTTTGAAATCATGTGTTGGGAAATAACTACTTTGTTATTTATGTATATCTTTATTTTTTATTTTTAGTCCTATTAAATTAAAAATTTAACATAATACTGAAAATTTTAAAATTTATATAAATATTATATATATTTATAAAATATGTATTTATATTAATCCAAAAAATTTAGATATAGAAAATGAAATACACCATTCATGGAGATGGTTGGTTATACGTACACATGAACGTTGTTTCCATTTTCATGAAAGATGAAATAGAGAAAATGTAAATAATATATTAAAATTACTTATTAATATTTATTTCAAATATATATAATATATTAATTAAATTTACACTAATTAGTTACCCAAAAATGTGTTAGTGAAAGAAAAATCATATTGCTTTACAAGGTGGCAGTTTTCCATTTACAGAAATGATGTTATTATCTCCCACACAAAATGGAAAGTAATAAGTTATATATGATATAATAATTACAGAATTATAGTTATGTTATATATATTATTTATATTAATTCAATATATCTTTATTATAATTAATTTAAAACCTAAATGAAAAATTCCACACATCAGTTTGTGATGAGATAGTATTCCGTACACCACAGAAACATTATTGTTTTCAAATGGGTTGGTAGTTAAGAAGGTATATACAATATTTTTTTATAATATCATAAAAATAATATATATAAATTAAATTCATTAACATATCTTTCTATGAGTGGTGGTGATGGGAAACGAATATCATTGTTTCATGAGGTGGTAATCCTTCATACACATGATCAGAGGATTCATTTCCCATTTAATAGAAGAGGAGATGGATATAAGATATTACAAAAACATAATATCTTATAATTATATTATATATATTTAAATTATTATTTCAAAATAATTTAATGTTATTTTAATGAGTTATAAGAAGAATTAAAACAAAAAACGCATAGTTTCAAATATTACCTCCTATTCAGAGGACCTCTTTAGGTTAATCATAATTGCTTCTAAGATTTTCATTCTGATATAAAAATGTCCTATGGGATTTGGGTATGAATATAATTAATATATTTCTTAGGTATTTTCTAAACCAATGGGTTTTATATGTGTAAAGAGGATAGGAGAAGGGGCGGAATTTTAGAATTGGTGAGAGGACCCACATTTAATTTTTCAAAAGAATAATGTGTATCGATGATTTTCACATGAAAAAGATAAAAATGGGTAATTAATTAACCTATGTGGATATATAAACTAAATAAGGACATAAAATTGGTTTTGGATAATTTTCTAGGTCATTTTAAACATTATATTTTTAGTCTAACACGCCTGTAAACCTATTTTAACCTTAACCATGATAATTAATTTTTACCATTTTAGATGTTAATTATAGTAAAAAAATATGTTGAAACGAATATATAATATTAATTATTATTATTATATGTATGGAATAAGTTTTTTTAAATTATAATCAAATATATGGAAATTTTATTTAATACTATACCTAGAGAAAGGATGAGAAAGCAATTTTCCAAAGAGAAAATCTTAAAATGATTTAAAAACATTATATCAAGAATCAATATGAAATTTATTACAATGACCAAAACTTTTTTAATATATATTTAATTAATAATATTTTACTCTTAAAAATTATTTCTATAAAATTTTGTTTTAAAATTCTTGAGTGAAAATACGTTTTTTAATAAAAATAGGTATTTTTCACAATTTACTAAAAAAATTCTTTTAGAAAATTTAAAAAAATTATCTCCAAATAAATTTTTATACGATGATTTAAAAAATTATTTTCATTTTATAAAATAAATTCATCAAAAGTTGAAAAAATAAAAAGTGAAAAAAATGGCACAAAACTATTTTTTAGAAAAAATACATTTTTTATGTGTAAATCTAGATTCATTCTTATCACATGATTCGAAAAGTCATAAGATGAATGAAAAACTATTTATTTAATATATAATATATAAATTGAATTAAATCAATTCACATTAGGTATTTTTTTAATCTTATGTGCTAAAACACTTTTTATGAATAAAAAAGTTTTTGGGAAAAATATTTCTTTTATCATCAATTTTTTTTATTTTCATTTATAATTAATTTTTCTCCAAATAAATAACTTTTTATACATTTAAAAACATATATTTTCATAATTTAGATAATCCTATTCATCCCCTCTATTACAAAATCTAGGTGATGAATATCATATTAAATAGTAGTATTTTAATATTATGTCGTGTTTTGTTAAAAAAGAATGTTGCATGTAACACATGATATCCAAGAAATTAAATTTATTGGAAAAAATTTATTAAATTTTAGGGTGTTAAAAATATAATAGTTATTAATCCACCATTTTTATAACCCTATTTTAAGTGTTTTATTTTCATCCTTTTAGATCTCCATTGTATCAGACTGAGGTTTGAGAGTCTGCTATTCTTATATAAAAATTAGTAAGCAGAAAGACATAGAAGGTGTTGGATATTTTCAAGAGGATGAAGGATAATTTGGATTGTCAAAATTCTTATGTTGATTGTATGTTGAGGCTTATGGATTTTGATATTTGAGATAACGTGTTCTTGAATGTATCTCCACATCATGGGAAGAATAGGTTTGATCATAGGATTAGGCATTCTTTAATATTTTTTCAGCCTTTTGAGATGTTCGAGCACATGTGTGAGGTTCTGTATCAGTTTGATATTCCCATATTGTCATAAAAAATCATGATGTCTTTACTGTATTGAAACATCAAAGATAACATCATGAAGATTCCCATGAAATTTACTTGGGTATGTTGTAAGTTGATGATGGCACGTTGTTCTAAGAACAATATATAGAGATTCATGACTTTCTGGATATAGTGTTGTATAGAAAATCTATTCCTCTCGATAGTGTCATGTGGAAACATAGTTTATTTATAGAGAGTACATGAGAATATGAGTTTTATATACATGTTCCATATCCTAAGATTTTTGAAATTGTATTTAGTGGATAAGATACATATGAACGTTTTTGATTTATGTGATTATTGAAAAGTATGTGTGACTATATACACATTCATTTTATCAAGACTATTCTGATTTCTTATGGATAGATCTATGAGAGGTATCACTGGTGTTGGTTGTTCTAAGACACATTATCTTTTCTATCATTGGATTTATTTTTGATTATCAAGGATTAGAATCATTGATGAGTTACCAGATGTAATTTCAATATTATTCTAAAACATTCTATTTTGTTTTATGGGATTGATAGGTAGTTGAGAGATAAACTGTTGAGTGTTTTCTCTCCAGGGTCAGAAAAGAATATGGTCATATCCAAGGAGCAGTTTGTGGTCTCGATTTTTTGGATCTTTTCCCATGGGAGTTTGTTTTTTTGGTGCTTAGTAAATATAAGGATCGAAAAATATATTCTTGAGGATGTGGTGTGTTTCGTACATCCTAGTATAATAGGGGGAAGCTAGAATAACCTGTTCTTGATTGGTTTAACATCATGGGGTGTACGGTACTGACTCATATATACATTTTTTTATTCTTCTATATTATTCCATATGTGTAGAGTGATACTTGACTATAATTTTGAACTTTTCCATTTTTTATATAGAGTTTTGTTGATGTCCTGATGTCATGGGTAGTTGTTTTATTGTGTGGAGCTAGTAGAATTTTTTACGTTCAATAGGGAATGATGAAACAACTATTTTATGAGTTGTGGTGTTGATTTTTCATGGTGAGGTCGGTTTGTGTTATTAATATGGAAATAATAATGATGGATCCCCCACACTGAGGCCAGATTCATGGTGACAAATTCTTCCATGTTGTGGTAGATTTTTGAATATGGTTATGGTATAGGTTTCTATGCAATGGTGAGTATAAACGCTTAGTGGCTTTGGTCAACCCTAACCATGGTAATTCTTGGGTAGATATTCTATTTTGAAATTAGGTATTTTAAATTTCTATTAGACTAGAGACACTATAACTATGATTATAGTCACCAAACCATAGTGAATCCCCATTATGTGTTCTCAATAAATAGGGGGTAGATATTAATATATCTTAACTTTTACTTCACTCCTTCAAACCTTATACAACCCCCAAAACCCTTTGGTGTCTTCCAAAATCCTCTAACTATGTTTAAATCCCTTTTGTGGATTAATATCCCTCAATCCATGTTATTAATCTTCCCCACTTTGTCA
Organism: Viscum album; assembly: GCA_963277665.1. Classification (NCBI taxonomy): domain Eukaryota; kingdom Viridiplantae; phylum Streptophyta; class Magnoliopsida; order Santalales; family Viscaceae; genus Viscum; species Viscum album. Next base: position 475,395,602 of record OY728151.1, read on the forward strand.
TATTCATATTAATCTACCCCTGCACAATGTTTTTGATAGTAGTTATTTTCTATTTTCGGTTAGTGATTAAGAATATTCAGTGATGGATCATAATAGATTGATCTTGAGGTGGTTACCATTGAAATTGGAGTAGGTTGATTCTTAATTCATCTAATATTGTGTGTTTTTCTTCAAATATTTGTATCAATGTAGGGGATTTGAGATCATTCGATAGATTATGTGCATTGTGGTAATCATTCATGATCATCAATGAGTAAATGGTCGAGGTTAACCTAATGACGATAGTTAACAAGAATTAAATAATTGTAAATATTGATAAGATGTTTTGATTCACACATTCATGTAATTTTGTTTGTGATATTACATAATGTGATTTTATAGTTTTTTTGAAATATTTATGCTATTATTTTTTATACATTCTATTCATATTTGACATAAATAAATTTATCAAGTGATATAAAGATGGTAACATAATGAAACTAGTGGGAGATATAGTCATTGAACTTTATATTCAACCCTAAAAATATTTACCATGATAAAATGTTTCTTTGAGAATTTATATTGAATGATTATGGATATAATTATATACTAGATAATAGAGTTTAATGATTTCCAAAACCTATATATAATGAATTATTTAATCTACATTTAAAGAAATATAATGAATTCTCGAATTATGTTTTTTTCCTTTTTTAATCCTAGGATTGTTTGTAATAACAATGTATGATTTAATGATATGGAATTGATTTCTCCTTGATACTACTATTACTAAAAATATTATTTCCATACCATAATTATTTTTATAATTATAGAACCACTACTATGAATTAATATAAACATGGTATTTTTGGATCATTTGGAAATTGTTGAGCTCTTTTTCTTTTCCATTGGTAGTGGCTTGATGTAGTTAATGATTGTATGGCATCGATGATGTTGAAATGTATCGGGGGTGATATTGGGATGGTTGGATCGAGTTTGGAACCTTCATAGATGTATATTTTATTATCACTTATATGTGATTATTATTTTCATAAAAAAATTTAATGTTTCATTAAAGGTGTATTTTTTTGATGAGATAGGTCATGTAGATTCATTGAATACACTAAATTATGGAATGTTAATGAATTTTAAAAGAATTTATGGAAATGGGTGTTTGTGATTGTTATAACATGATATATGGGAACCAATTATTAACTGAGATGAATTCTCTATATTCATAGTTGGAAATATAGATTAGTAATGGTTAATATAAAAGAATAATGAATTTTTATGGTTAATTAAGAATATTACAGTGATTCATGTGGGGGTATTATAAATGGTTCATAATTTAAATATATAAAATTATAAGTGATTTTGTGATATGAATTGACCTATAATGGCCCACCAAGATAGTGGTAAATTGAGATTGACACTCTAATCCTACCACCAATAGGTCAGGCACAAGTGAATAGTGTTGGGTTGGGATATCACCCACATGGGAGGCATTATCCTAATATAATTACACAAAAACACATCTTCTTACACCAGTATAATGAATAAATTTAAAAAACATAAACTATAAATTCATGTATAAAATATATTCCCACATCAAAGTATTAAAAAATATTACAGAACTAAAAAATTAACCAATAAAATCCCACCAAAACAATAAAAAAGGCCAACCCACTAACAAAAAGATTAGTGAAATGAAAAAAAGTCTTGGATCTTTTTGGGTTCCATATAGAATAACTATTCTATACATTTACCTAGCCCACCTTAGAGTCCATTGAATGTATTATCATCTGCATATGACATGACATGTGCAAGGAGTTCCCATACATGGGTGATTATAAACATACCCATTATGGAACCCTATAATCAACACAAATTGAATCAATGGGAGTTAGATCAGAATCAATATATGGGTTGTCAGCAAGAAGAAAAGGAAATCTAGGATATGCTAATATATGGAACCCAAACTATATATTATAGTCAGTCTCAAGTGGACACATGAATTCTATCACTGCATCATACTCTTCCAGAAGTATCAATAATTCCTAGTGATCCGTTGCATCTGATAAAGATGTGGGATTCATGCCTTCTATAAGTAGGTGAAATACCAGGTTCCATTGTAGAATCCTCATCCTATCATATCTAATAACATTGGATAAATTATAATCTATATATATAGGTTCCTTACCTCATAAATTTTTGTGAAATATATAAATATTTTTTATTCCAAAAGGTGGAGGTTCCAAGCCCTACTCATATAAACATAAAGAACATTTTTCTCTTCAAAAGGATATATCTCCCATTAAGAGAAATACACGACTCTCTAAGGGATTAGTATTGGGAAAATATACACATAGAAAAACTTTTCCAATTCTTTCGATGTACGTGACATTCCCAATAGGGTGAACATCATGCATTCCTCTAAACTACATATCATTTAGTGATAAAATCATAGAATTCTAGGTTTTTACATGTTTCCACTAGTGAAACCATCTCCATTTCTACCACCATGAATCTCAACCTTAATATTTTAATCCATGTTGATCGATATCATGTCATCAATGGTGGATGGATGCTATCCTCCCTTTCTATAAAATCATGTGTTATCATCATTATTTTTTACTTGCGTAATCTATCCCATGAAACCACTAACACCTTCATAATCAAAAAATTTTGATCACCATCATCATTCCTGTATCTTATATATTATCTCCAAAAAAAATTCAATGATCCATTCTATCATAGTGAAATTTTATAATGATTATTTTCCCAAGTATAGTCAAATCACCATCCAATCAAAATATCATTAACTAATGTTCAAATAATATTGGGATAAAATCACAAAAAAATAAGTTCAGGCACCAAATGATGGTTATATATAGTTCTATATCATTGATGAAATATTAGGAATAAGGAATCATTAGGGATTAAAAAAATCAATTCATAATTTTAGGAATAAAAATAACTAACATGATTTCAATAAGAACCATCTATGAATTAATTTATTTAATAATTAAATCATAATCATCATAAAAAATAAATATTTTTGAAATAAACAAACAAAAATAATTTGCCTACCTCAAACTGGGTTGATTATTGATTAGGAAAAAATCTATGTTGATTCTTATGATGAGATATATCAAATTATAATCAGTGATCCACAAATCTGTTTTTTTCTTCAAACACCCATTACGGTGCCAATGCATCAGGATCCTCATTTATTTGTATAAATATATTGGGTTTGTGATGCTAAAAGTAATGTAATTACAAAAATTATTTTAAATATCAATTTACTGGGTAAAAAAATTATATGATAATTAAAAATTAATATATTTGAATTTATATATTTTACTTAATGTTTCGCTACTAAAATCAGAAAACCAAAATTTAAAATGCCTATAAAACATTTATCAGACCTAGTGTATAATCCACATTCTATATTTAATGTAATACAAGGATTCCACATATCATATCTTGTTTTGAATATTTTCCTTTATTTCTAAAATACTACATTATCATGATATATTATATTTAATATTTTTAATATTTCAATAACAAGCCACCAAAGGGCCTAGAACACCACACTATTCTCTAAAAATATTATCCATCTTTTCCAATGTTTGAAAAAAATAGATTCATTACTTTATCCCCACATTTAAGGACATTCTTTCAAAAATCGATAAATTACTCAGATAGGTGAGGGTTATGAGGTTTCATTTAGTTCTTACACTCCCATGAGCTTTCCTGAAGATTCTGATGATTCCAATGAACATAAACGTAGGAAATCACACTCCAATGAATGATCTTCTCCAACAATCCTCTTTTGGAATATAGTACTCCAAAAAATGATAGATCCATATTATATGTCTAGATCACCTTGGTCAATAACATGTGAATGATCATTCATGTATCTATTCAGATGAATCAAATTTACAATTTCTTCTTCTAATTATAACTTTTTTGGTAAGTCCAAGTGGTATGCCACTTCTCTAACTCTAAATAGTATTTGGATATGGCCATTGAACATGAGGGATATCATTCCACCACCACTAAATCACTTTATTCCTTATTGAGGTGAGTCCTTTAGGAAAACATTATCATCCACATTGAATTCCAATGAACTGTTTTATCAGTCCCCATATGACTTCTGATGGATCAAGGAATTCCTCATCTTCCCCTATATGATTGAAACCTATTTTTCATTTCTTAAACCAACTCTAGGACTATAATAATAGTCTCCCCTTACACTACTGACCCCAAATGTGAATTTACGGATCTCCCATACTAGGCCTTGAATGGTTCCATACCAATGTAAGCATAATAAATATTATGGTACATTATGTCCACCAAGGGTAAATGATCCTTATATGAAAAAATATAACACAAAAGAATGAAAAATATCATATATTCCCTAAAGTGTTCACTCTATCTATTTTTCTTTTTGTGGGTGGATGATCATGGTCAACCATAATGATGTTTGTGAATCACCTTGTAATATTATCTCTAATAAGGATATGAAATTAGCATCAAAATCATAAAAAATCATCGATGATAATCTATGAAACATGACTACCTCTCATCCATACAGGCATATGAAACTCTCCATTTATGTCTACCCTAAAATTTTAAGAAAATAGTCCAACATGGTGATTCTATATACAATCCCCAAGATAGTGTTTCCAACTATTTCTATTAATATATATACTATAACAAAACTATGGAGTATAATCCCAATTCTAATATAAAACCACAAGGAGTTGGAATAAACCAATTGGAAACTAACACTTGGAATTCACATATTAGAATCTGGGTAATCTAGAGTTGAAATTTGATATATTATAACTCATAACTGGAAATGAAAAGTAATTTAAAAGGTATTGGTATATCATACCAACACCTATATTTAAAGATAAGTTCAATTTATGTAAATCCCTCAGTATTTCCTCTAAAAATAGAGATGGTACCATCATCACTCCATAGAAAATGATGACATACTCTCCACCTTCAAATAATACATTATGAGAATATCATATGGATATCTGGTCAAAGAAAACCATGTAATAAACATTTCTATTTTGTCCTTCCCAAAAAACTATAGATGTAGGGTTAATTTTACAAATGGTAGGAGACAGAGCTCTCCACCCTCATACAAAAAAATCTCAACTTAAACGAGGCCAACTACTGCATTTCCTCACTCAGAAACTATGAACAATATTTCATACTAATAGAAACTTCCTCCATGTTCCCATTTATAGGAGTATAAACTATCTCAAAATAATTGTCTTTTAGGAACACCATCCATCACCATTTAATTATTTTAAGATCTATCTATGAGAAAATATTTCTAAAACATTTATGATTATAATACATGAAGAAATTATCTCTCATAATTTAGAGTCATGAAGTCTTCGGGGGTGAATACTACTACTTCTACTAAAATATCCAAATCATGGTTGAAACCATTATTATTGTGGGGTATCTAATTAAAGTACCCATAATCAGTAACTTATTTCATTTTCATCCGAACACTTCCAAGACTAGTTTTAGATGAGTCATAGAACACCACTTACTCATATCCTTTCTCTGATAGTCTCAAGATGGGTGGGGTTGCTCCAATAAATATATATCCTCACTCGAAATAATCCAATTGATAATTCTATATTTACCCAAGGGATTCTCCTTTTAGGACAATTCAATTAAGGGTTTCATGACTCTAGAGAAGTTCAATAAAAAATCAGCAATAACATCCACCAGATCTAAGGAACACCTACACCTCAATAACTTACTTGTGTGACTCCTAAGCTCAAATTAACTTGATATCTTACCAATACCCAATTACTACATCCACAGAGATAACATTTCCCCTCTTGAATCCAAAACGCTCACTTTGAGTGATTCCCATAAAGATGAATCTCCTAGGGTATAATTATAACTATCCATAAATGTCTCGTATGATCCTCCTTAGCTGCTGAGAATACAAGTATTTCATTGATGAAGACCACTATATACTGGTCATGAAATTTTTTAAATTTCCATTTCATGAGTCCCATGAGCACAACTATGGTGTTCATCATGTTGAATGGAATCAACATGTACTCATAGTGACCATAGGGGAATTGGAATGACAACTTTGTTATATCCACCTCTCGAACATTGAACTAGAGATAACCTTACCTAAGGAAAATATTCAAGATAAACTTCAAAATTTTCAACTAGTCAGTGGAATCATGGATACTAAAAAGAGGATAAATATTGTTAATATTCCCCCGATTTTGGGTATGAAAAATCCATGCACAACCATACACTCTGATTATAATTCATTGTGATAAAAACCAGTGCTACACAAGGGGACAAACTAGTTTTGAAAAATCCCTTGCACTACATATCCCCTAACTACACCTTAAACTCTCAATGTTCATTAGGTTTCCTATGATATACTGACATAGATATCAAGGAAATCCCTAGGTGATGGTCTATGTAGAATTCAATATCTGGATGGGTTGTGTTTTTAGCACATACCCAGGGAAGACATCGTCATTCTCATTCAAAACTATATAGAACCAGAAACTCATAGCGTCTACTACCCGAAGATCCATACTATAAAACATATTTTATATTGATTATGTCCTATTGAATATGATACCATAATTCTATACATGATATTAATTAAAATAATTTAATAATGGTATCATCCCATCAACTTAGACACACTACAACCCTCACTTGTAACACTCAAAATGGGTATAGATAGAAGAGAAATAGTCTATATCTATAAAAAAATTGTAGCCCCTCATAGTTTCTCTGAAAATATGCAATAATAATCTCTCTATTCCTAGTAGAAAATTACACTTATAATAGAAGTGTGTGAGCATTAAAACATCATCATTTGAAATCTCTAATATCAAGGGTCTATCTATAGACTGTACTAGTATCTAAAAAATATACCACTAGCGGTTCAATGCAGATGGGAGGCACACACCTGTATCTATAAACATTATAGATAATTCATATAGGATAGATATCATACCTCCTACCATTCTTAGAAACTGAGGGTTGTAATCATCTACTACTTGATTCTATCCAGACCCTATACCACTAACTCCCTGAGCTTGGCATAGACCACTAGGTGGTGGAAACAGTGGAAGAAGGTGATAAAATCAACCACCTCCTAAAAAATTCACAAATCCTCTTCTATTTATGAAATTTTTTGGACCTCCCTACTCAACTTTCTGCATTTTCCTTGGTGGCCCATTAATCATCACGCTTTCTGCTATACATCAGGTTGGGATATTTCATGTGGTATGACCTTGTCCATAAAAAAATATTCTCTATGTATCCCTTATATATGTAGAACCTCCTTGAGAGGATTTAGTAGCTTAACCTATATCCTAAGACTATATCTGAAATCCTTTTAGGTACCCAGGCCCATATGGACATGATCTTACTTAAGATCCCTATGCATATTGACATATCATATGACACCATATACCAATTCTATATAACCCACATGATGTCCACTGAGCCTTCCTACCATTGAATCTTGGCTAGTTCTACTCAAAAAACTCTAGATGCACGCTCATAAATATTTCAATATCATTTGGCATCAATATATCCAACCATGGATCAGTTTGACATGACACATCCACTAGAACCACCATAGGTTGGTCTATTCCCTTCTTAATATTTGGATGTACTATCCTCTATCAATCTGGATTGAAACAATTTACATTGGGTCTCTACACAGATCCATCATTAATGGTAGGTTCATAAACAAATCTCTACTACGGTATCCTCACATTCAATAATTGTTAAATCAACCATTAGTAGTTAATATGTTCCATGGAAAAGTATAATATTTGGGGATGTAAACGAAGGACATAAAAAACATAACTTATTCTAATATGATTCATGTACCACTTATTTCATGAAAAACAACACATACATGTATTGGGTTAACTTATATGTTAATAGAGTCCTGGTGAATTGATAAATCTACTACTGCACCATTACTCAGTTCCCTAGCATGAGATCCATACTCGACACACATTAACAATATTTCCTTTATTCCTAAACCAATATTCATAAATATAACATATCCACGCTATGTTCATAATAAAACCTCTCCAATAATACATTTTTATAATTAACAAAAACATCGAGGCTCTCCTGGTCAATAATTAGTCAAGATTTCACCCCAAGAATATCTCCAATAGGCTTAGTGATAGTGGCTAAAACCAAGTATGAATAGTGAAAACATGGATGTGTCTAGCCTAATGTACTTATAGACACACACACACACATACTTACAATATTATAACATATAATGGTAAATAACTAATACAATAAATTCATGCATAATATTTAATAACACAATAGAGTATGAAAAATATCAATAAAATGAAAAATAGCCAACTACAAGCCCAAAAAAACTATAAAAAACATATCCTTCTAAAAAAGGGAGACTGCAATCTAAATGAAACACCAAGATATATTTTTCTCTTTATATCACAAAAACTGTCCACCTACTCTTACTCCAGTTAGGACGCCCCAGAAATTCATATCATCTATATAATACCTAATTTGTGTAGGAATAGACCATGTAGTGGTGAGTATAAAGATACCCAATAAGACACCCCAAAATAACAAAATATATAATCAAAGAGATTTATCTCAATATGATAATAATTTTATTGAAAAATAAGGATAGTAAAACCCATGTTACCACATCAGAGGTAATAATGCCTTAAAATATGATTTTTCTGAATCATCCACAAGAGTAATTTGACTCCAACTCTCTCTTTCTAAAGCCTCGATCAATATTTTTTATCCCTTCCATATGATAATTCTAGAAGATCTCTTTCCCATATAAGTTGGTGGAATAAAAAAATCTTATAGAGGCCCCCTCCCACGTAATCTCTAAATATATGGTAAATTATTATCAACTCATAAATGATTCCTACAATAGTAATTTGGGTAAAACACAATACTCTATCTAAATCTCACATGCAGAGGATCATTTACCTACTGATACTCACATGAGATAAAATCTACCCTTCATGAGGATACCTATATGATTAAGTGAGATACCTAACTCTCACTGGGAATTATGATAGGGAATATCGACACCTATAATATCATTTCCATATTCATTGGTAGTACACAACATCTTTAAAAGGGTACATGACATGTCCTACTAAGTCTGACTCTTCCATCTTACATGGAATTTACTCCTCCATGTATATGGATTTCTAGTAAAGGAAATAGAATGTAGTGTTCATGCCAATTACTCAAATATGTACCATCAACCCATGTTTATGTACTCTATAAATTACAATGTGTGTACCTCAACACACATGGTGTGTGGGACCACATGCATCCCTATGATTGCACTCCTTGTAAGTGATGAGATGGATGACTAGGGATCCCATGGTGCATGTTTCCTATAAATGGTGTGTGAAATTTAATTTTTAACGTAAACTCTAGTTTCTACATAAAAATCTCAATATGGCATGTGTTCTTCTGAACAACATTCAATGAATTAAGGAAATGTATAATTTCACCTTTTGTGTGTGTTTCAAACTACATTGTTATATCATTCACTTCTTCGATTAATATCAACCATAACGCTCATATTTGTATTGAATGAGTCAATTTTATCATCGATTATAGAATTCCTACCAGCCTTGGCTCAAAAAACATATGTTGTCTTTGTTCCAAAATACTCGAATGATCCATCTCAAAAAACCTCCATCACCTATACCACCATTATATTTTATTCATTTACATAACACCTCCACCAAATCCATGATCCTATAACCTAACCAAAAGAATGATCTATTCCACTAATGCGTGATTAAAAAATGATAGGTAACCCATTTATAGTCAAATGATCAAAAAATAAAAATACTAATGAAAAAAATTAAAATAATGGAGGGATAAAATCATGAAACAAAAAAAGAGAGAATAAAATTATAGCTATTTTCAGTTGAACCTCATTGATGGAATTTGAGAAATAAGAATTTTTTTTGGTTTATATGAGTTATCAATTTCAAATTCTAGGAATAAAAAAAATTATTGGAAATTCAAAAAAATGAATAAATTTATAAGGGAATCAATACATATTCATCCTAGAAAATATAGATATAGTAAATGGACCAATAAAAATAAAATAACTTTAATGGATTTAATTAATTATTGATGACAAATGAATATATGTTTATGCAGATAATGAGATCCTTTGAAATTTTATTTCCAAACTAAACACATTTGGTCATCTACCATTTCCTATTAACTAGGATCCCCTAATCTTCCTCAATTTATCTAGTTTCTAAGAGGGAAAAACTATTTTTTTTATAAAATAGGTTTAAATATGAATTCACTAGGTTAAGAAAATATATATTAAAATTTTTAAAAAAAAAATTATTCATTTATTTTACCTTACATTCCAATGGCGACTACACTAAGATGAAATGAATGTTGGGAAACAAAATAATTCCACACACATCATATAAACCATGATACAAATTTAATAGTGGCCTCAATTTCCTCATTAGAGATCCCATTCAAGAGATTTTTAATTATTTATGAATAACTACATGAACACGATATACTATACTAAATTTTTTTAATTTATCTATATCGTGGCTCCATAGGGCTCTGAATACTGTAATGTGTCCGCGCCTTACATAGAAAGTATTACTCAATATTTTCTCAACTGTAAAAAAAATCATATCCATTACATGGTTCCTGATCCTAATTATTTCTATCAAATAGGAATTTATATTTCTAGTCCATAGCCATAAAATCACAGTTTTCAAGTGTGATGATTTTAATAGTTTGAGTCTAGGGATGGGTAAATAACCTTAGAATGGGTTTGATCCTTAAATATCATAAATTTTATACTATGTATTACACTCAATCACCTGATTCTGTATGGGAAACTAACACCCATATGTATCCTAAGGTTGAAGTCATTATTCCCATTATTTTTGGTAATTTAATAATTAAATGATAAACTATTCATCCTACCCCACTCACTCTTTCTGAAATAGAGAAGTATGTAGGCATACCCAGTATGTGGTGTCATGTGGTATAGGGTTTGTGCACATATGGACTATATTGGAACTAATTTATTATAAAATTTAAATACATGTTGTGGTGGATTGGGGTTATAACAATTACATGTATATAGGCTATGATGGTTTACAATTATTACATGTGTATTTATACATGGGGTGTAATGGATTTAGCTATAGTGGATTTATATGGGTAGGGATAGCTCTATGTCTTATCAGATTATTATAGTGAAGTGATGATGATGTGGATGAGATGTCTACACATGGATGTGATAATGATTTATTTCTGATATGTTATAATAGATGTATAGTATTTATTATGGGAGGGTGATGGTAGTATTGGGATATAATGTGTCAGGGTTGAGGATGACAAGTTCTATGTGAATGTAGAAGTGGGGTACCATTTGTATGTATATTTTTTTGAAATTTTTTACCTATTTTATTTGTATCAATGTTTGCGAATATTGGTATTCTTGATAATGTTGTTAATAAAATTTATCTATGGATTTTGTGTCTTTTATTTATTCACTAGGGTTTTGTTATAACTTTTTCACATTATTATGTGGTTTTAGGGGGATCATACTAAGTATACATGTATTATCAGCCCTATGAGTGTGTGCGTTTTGTAGTTATTTTAAAATAATATGGTGATCGAGCTTGGAATTACTAACTCGGGAAGGTTGTTCCGGATCTTCTTATATTGTCGTGTTTTATTGTATGGAATTCAAGCATTGGTATTGGTGATTTATTTATATTATGGATTTGATTGGTGTATTTATTATTCATTTAATAGAAATTATGTGGGTAATTCCTTCTATGAAAGTAGTCTATACAAACACTATTATTCACCAACCGATGGAAAATTGGAGGCAGCCTTTGGGAGCCACATAGTGTTCACTATCGGTCCTGGAGGCATACCAGTTGGGGTGGTTCGTGAATATATATATATATATATATATATATATATATATATATCTGTGTGTCTGTGTGTGTGCATGTGTGTGATAAATTTTTTTATAGAAAATAATATTATGTAGAATTCAGTCACCATCCAAGATAAAAATCATATAAATATCCATATACATATCAACCATAATAAAATATCATTAATTAAAGTATATCATATGAACAGAGACACAGAAATTCAAATTCTTATAAGTTTTATTATCCTAAATTAATATTTATATTGTATTTTGAAAAATAAAAATCTCACATGTGGTGATCATTTACAGAAAATATTCCAAAAAATTTATTTTAGAAAGTATAGAATATCCCATAAATTCACCTTTAAATTACTCTAAATATTTATAAAATTAGGTCATGATATCTATCCCAAACATATTTTTATTCACATAGTAATGTAGTTCCACCAAATTCTAACATGAATATAGTGAAAATAATAATATGTTGAATTATTTTTTGGTATACAAACAATAATAACGTTAAGAAACTCCCAAAATAAGATAATGTGTCAAAATGGTTTGACTTTTTTAATTTTAATAAAAACAAATAAAACCCTAAAAATATGTGATGCAAGGATTGAAATACTATGACTATTGATGATGATAAATGAAATGAAGGATTTTAAAACCATTTTTATATCATCCCCAATGTTGAGGATTAATTTTTATTATGATGAGGGATGTGAGTGATAAAGAGTGAAAAGTGAGGAAGAATGTGTGAGAGATGACGAAATTGTTTAAGTGAAAGACTATGGGGTTCAATCAAATATTTTGTGTGTTATTTACCACATATTAATAAAAAATAACATAAAAAATAATTATCTGAAGACAAATTGGTGTCCCCATACTCAGAATTTAATGGTTAATTACCTATACATAGCTAACATTCAGTTCGACATATACTTATTTTGACACCCCCTAAGATTCTATTATGTAAATTTTTGGACCAAAAATAACAGTACCACCATTATTTTATTGTACATAAAATTTTAATTTAATTATTTATGAATTTATTATTATACTTTTAGTATATTTATTTTAAATTTAGATTGAAAATAATTTTTAACAAAATACTAAAAAATTGGGGCTACTAAATATATGAAAATGATTTATTTGAGATATTATCATCTTTTAATCAAAAAATAGTGAAAAATATAAATGGAAACAAATAATGATTTTTTATATATGATTTCATACATAAAAATTAATATGGATCAGTTCATTTAAAATAAAAAAATTATTAAAACATTATATTTTTTCATTGATTATTTTTATCAATGTCATTATGTGTTGACAATAAAGAAAAATTATGAAGAATCTATAATGATTAAAGGGTTAAAAAATTGAAAATAAATTTAGTAAATAAATATTATTATGATTCTTTGATCAATATAAAGTTCATAAAATGTAATCATTAAATAATTTGAATATATATAAGGGTGTGGTATATTATCTAAAATCACTCCTCTCAAATCAAGAAAAAAATTCAATCTTGTGTCTATGATGTGATATAGAAATTTCTTATATAAGTGTTAATTGATGATGATTAATTCGTTTCATTCCCATTATGTTTTTAGATATTCCATTGATATAAAATTATTCACACTAAATGATGTTTCATCTATATATATTGAAGGGATACCATATACAACATGTATTTGGATTCATCATATCATATTTTTTTATGGGATTTTGAGTGTTCTATGGTATAAATGTGATAAAAAATAGTAAAAAAATGTAATATAGTATGATTTTTTTTCTCTTTATTAATTATCACAATGGTACCATGTATTATTATTTATAAAAACCATTTAGGTATAATGTTTTTATTACATAGTTTGATAATTTCCAAGTGAACATGAATTTTAATAAAATATATTGTGTTATAAATCATTAGAATTTGATGAAATTTAAAAAAGTGGTCATTGAACATGGAATGAAAAATATTCTCACCAAAATATAAGTTATAAAATTGTAATATACTCACAATGAGAATGATATATCTTTGTATAATAGGATTCATAATTATCATAAGATATATATATTTATCATGGGAAATTATTATGAGTTAAATTTTCAAGAAAATAATCCTAACACTTTTTAAGAGTGGATTATAATTTATGAATATTAGAAGTATCTACAATCCATTTAATCTAATATGAATTTCATATTCTCTAATTATTACTTAAAAATAGTTTATAAACTCAAAGGCGGTAAAAATCATTACTTAAATTTGTCTTTATAGATAAACATAACCTTTTTTCAAAAAATATTTTCATATAAATTGTGTTTTACTATGACTGGTAATAAATAAATTCAAGGTACTAGATATGTAGTTTTGTCATAATTTTATGATTATTTATATCCAGATTCTTCATTCTATTATAAAATTATATGATTATGTGATATATAAAATGAATATTAATTTTTTAGTAATATTAATTTACTCAAATTTGTATACAAGATATAACATGCACCTTTTGAATATTGTAATTTTTGTGGAAATTCATATGAAATTAGAAATAATACATTTAAATATTTATGAAAGGCCGTTAGTGTTATTTTTTATATATAATAAAATCAATGAATATTTATCCATAAAAAATATAGATTATTAATTTGAATATAAGATAAATAGTAATAATAAAATAGTATTTTTTATAGAAGAAAACAAAGTTATTATAAATGGAATCCCAAAATTGTAACTACAAATAATCTTTTGTAAAATTTATTATAAATTATATACCAAAGAAAAGAAACATACCATTTGGGTATATGAATATATAAATAGATATCAAGGAAAATGTTTTTCCAATGTTAGGACATATAAATTGGTAAATTATATTTATGGTTTAAAAAAAGATTGTATAAATGCATTTATATAGAAGTTCAATGGTATGATTCTTAAAAATGAACATTTTACAACTTTATGTTAAGAAACAAAACATAAGGGTATGATCCCATATTCTTTTATAATTCGGCGTATAATATATAATATTTATTCTATTTATTTGGTTTTTTCATATTCTTGATGTATAATTATCACATGGATTCCCAATTTACATTAAAAGCGTTGGATAATTTTTAGTGATTTCATAAAGTATATGGTAAGAAGTAAAGAATCTGTATTTATTTAAGGAAATTATTGTAGTTATTTATAAGATATAAAAATAATTAAATTTATTAAATTTATTAATACATATTACAATAATAATTTTTATACAAGATTCCCATCAATGATTTTTTACTATAAAATTTAAATTCAAATATAAATATTCTACTCTATAGGATAACATATATATATCATCACATATGAAATAAGAAATTCACTTATTTTTATATTAATGGTAATTTTTTATCTTCTTATACTTCATATCATTGTAAATACCATTGATATCTATGATGAAATAATGAAATTATTATGAATGATACAAAACATCAGTATCAAGAAATATTGAAATATATAATTCATGGAGACATTTTCTATAGGGAGATTATCAATAAAGGTTTCTAGGTAATTTTAAATACCTCGAATGGATAACATCAATTATCACTAACAAATATAATACAAAAACATAATCTTTAAAAAAATGTTATTTCCATCCATATTAGATATATTAGTAACATTATTTACTGTATGTGGTTTGTACTAATGTATATTTGTGATGCCCCAAGCCTGTTATTATAAGTTCGACATGTAAAAATGATGTGTATTTTTTTATAAAAGACAAAATAAAAATACACAAAGCATTTATCATCGGGGACTTTTTATGGTCTAGGTTTTGGAGAATTAGACATTATACATTACATTTTATCAATTCTATAGAAAAATAAATTAATTGTTTTGGGTGTTCTAACTCCATAAGTTGTGTGAATGCCTTTGGAAATATTCTAATACACCTATGAAAAACATTAAATATAAGGTGGGAAATTATTTTCCCAGTAAGGGGTTTTCTAAAAGACCAATGAAAATACCTTTATAATATAACATTATTTTATAATAATTTCAACAAATATTATACCTTGAAAATGAATTTAAAATAATCCAATTATGTTTTAAAAACATTTATCAATCATTTGAAAAAAATCATGAGGCCACTTGAATCATTGAAGGGTGTCAAGGACTGCCCACTTTCTTAAGGGATGGGTTCACTCCCCTATCCCTATCATGTTTATAATTTCCAAGTGCCAATTTTACTAAAAACATTCTAAAATTACCTTACACATATATAGGTTCTTTACTAGAGTTTTTTATTTTAAAAAATGAGAATGCATTAAATACACACAGACACACATATATTTATATATAATTACATAAATTTTAAATTTCTTAAGAAATTTCATTTGAGGTTTGGAGAAACCTTAAATAATGTAATTTAACCTTTTAATGTACTATCAAAAATAAAGAACATCCTTGTATTAAAAATTTAATTCATCAATTTATGAATTACAATAATTTGAAAATTATAAATTGAATCATTTAGAACTCAATTTTAATTAATAATATTAAAGACACATATTTTATAGTTGATTCAATGCATTAAATAATGAAATAGTTGGATAAACCCTCAAAATATAATGATATCATTTACTAATTGAAATTTACATAAGATAATCATCAACTATATATATTAATCATAAAAATATAAAAAGTAAAATTTAAAAATGAAACATTTTCTCCTTTGTATACTAGGAATTATGAAATTAAGTATCGTTTATAATTTTAATTGAATTGATTATTTATTATAAACATACACTAGTGGTTGAATGTGTATAAATATATATAAATACTACTGGAACCAAGGTGTTTATATTTTGGAAATATAGTATGGTTTGTGTTTATTTTCAATCCTCACATGGAAGATCTCAGATCATGTTAGGTATGGGATCTTATAGTACAAGAAGATAATAGTTTTGAAGGTGGTGTCGTTTCCCAATGTTTGCCAAATATTTGGGGTCCAAAATTTGGAGAATGGAAAGCATCAAGAAAAATGGATTTTCTTGAAGGACATATAAAAATATGGAAAATGCATGAATTTCATGAATATGAGCTACATGAGTGGTGTTTTACAAAGGATTAACAAATTCTGATGGCATGCTCTATGATTTCGATGAGCATCATGAATGAAAAAGAATTGGAGCATCACGGTCAAGGTTGGTGATCTCTATGGTTGTGATAATTGTAGCATCGTGGCGGTGTGAAATGTTTAATGAATATCATTAGAAAAATTCCAAATATCAATGTTTTTTTGTGAAAGGAGGTGTATTGAGAAGATGTTTTTTATGGATCTAGAATCCATGATGGAGGTAGTGGAGCTTCCCAAACAACTAAGCCTTTAATTAAGAGGATACCAATCTTCAATTCTAATGAATTTTTCAACGAAAAACCTGGAATTGCTCAGATTTTGAAAAGTTAAGGTAGATATGTGAAACTGACATAGTACGTGGTATTGAGCATCACAAAATGTATATCTTAGTCTTGATGGATGCCAATGCTTATATGTATTGATTACTTCACATTGATGGGGCATTAAATGTTTACATAGTGAGCTCCGTGAAGGATTTTTTTTTTCCAAGGAAGGAGTGATTCATGAAGGAATTTTATTCCTCAATGGAAAGGGAGATTTGTGAAGGGTGATTGTCGAAGGAGATTCACAAAAGGTAGTTTTGAACATTTGGTTTTAAGTGAGAAGTGCTTTTAGATTTCATCAACTCAAGACTATGGTGAAATAATAGTCTCATGCTAAGATAAGGAAAAATTCATTAATGTCAATCTGTTGAAGTGACCATAATGTTGATAAACTGAGTAAGACATATCTCATAGTAGTGAGCTAGGAGAAGTCATAGGAACTGTTCTAAGGGACACCATATGATATCCCAAAATCCTTGTAAAGGTAGTGCACTTGGAATAGAGTGACTCTTTCAAAACATCTATATTCCACATATGGTGAAGATTAGTGGATGTAGGTACGACTGACTGACTGACTGTCAACATTTTCTCCTTGGACTAGCCCTTTGTGGTGAACCAAGTACAACTAATGTGTTGTCTCTTTCGGCATTTGAATGTTTTATTGTTGGTTTAATCCATCATACATGTTTAATTAGTTCCCACCAATGTGGGAACAAGTCCATGAATTTAAAAGAACAATTTGACACCTGATTTACCCCTCCCCTCTCAGGGTTCTCTAGTGTCCTACAAGTTGTATCAGAGACATAAGGTTCATGTATGTTAGATAATATAAAGTAAATCTATTATCTATTTAAGATGTGTTTTCTTTATTAAGTCAATAATAATGTGCACCTTCGATTAAGATCTTATTATCTATGAGTAGAAGTCCATATGCAGCAAGTCCAGGGTGAACATAAAAAAGAATTAAAAGATACAGTTGAAGAAGTCCATATTATCTAAAGAAGAGGCAGTATCTTATTCTCCAAACCATAATGAAAATGAAGATATACCATCCTTGGAAGGTGAATATGAGGTGTATCAGGTTTCCAACAATGAAAAGTAAAACACTTCTACCTCATATGGGTTAAAATTGTCAATTAATCAGGAGGTATGAGTTGGAACCATTGAAATTCATCGTCAAAATAATGATCCTAGAACATGTTCCAATGATGATCAATATTCAAACTCAGATGATACAACAAGACTTAAAAAATATTTTCATGATATTACTAAATAAGAGTGGTTGTTGTTTGTAGAATATTTCAATGTATGTAGGAGGAAATCACCTAGTTGAGAAAAGAATTAGATTCTATGTAGGAAGACTCGCAAAGAAATATTATTGAGTGATGGAAACTCTCCAGTTTGGTTGGAAACTTTGATAAAAAAGAGGTAACATGAAATAAGTACCTCAAAACACCAAATAGAAGCTGATGAAAAATAGTGATTCAATAATGACCTTTAAATAATTATCCATGTGCTTAATGACTAATTGAAAAATAGAATTCATGTCAAGGGTCTATAATTGAATGGAATATATGAGAATATCACGGAAACTAAATCATTAATTCAGAACAAAGCGATGCTACATGAAGAAAAAATAGTCAAAATAATGAAGGATTGTAAAGAAAGGATGATTATGGTTGAAGATCATAAAATTAACCTCAATATGAATTATTTATATTTGGATGCCCAATTGATAAATATTGAGATGACATATATTGTGAATTCACAAAATATGGACATAGATTCCTCTTTTACTCAATTATCAATGAAGGATTACAAATTTTAAAGACCTTAAACATATGATAATAATATAATTACATTTTTTGATGATCTATCTCAAGATGTTGAGAATAAATTAATATCATCCAAACCAACATGTTTCAATGCCTCTAAACCTATTATCATGAAGATTGAAGGCTGTAAGAAAACTAAAGGACATGTAAGGACAAATAAAGGAGACAAGAAACCTTCCACCTTGACTAGGGTGGATAAGAAAACAAGTACAGAATTGGGTTACCCACAAAAAGAAAAAAAATCATCGTAGAAGATCTAATAACCTTATATAGAAGATATAATGAAATCATGGTTTGTTGGTCAATGTTGTGCTACAAAAAATTTAGGCTCTGTGCATTAAATTGATGGTACAATCCAAATAATGTGAAATCACAAAGGAAGCCTATGTAATTAGGGAAAAATACTGATATGATGAAGAAACATCCACATGTATAGATGCATATGTTTACTGTAATAAGAAATACAATGATTGATAACATATGTGAGGTATGCAATGGAAGTGGTAACAAATATGGTACATTATTTTCTCAACATCCATTCATTTTTGATATTAAAAGAAAACCATGTATGATTAAAAAGTATGAAGAAGATTCCTCGGGAAAAAGTATGAAGGAATTTATTATGAAAAATTATCCCAAAAATAACACATGTAAGGAAGCTATGAAGGCCTTGTATTTTTAATCTATGAAGATGAGGGTATATTATCTAATAAAACCACTAAGACTGATGACACTTAGACACACCCATATAGAAGATCCAAACTATCTACAATATTTTATACTGATGTGTTATATATTTTGATAGATTTTTTCGAATGAATGAGGAAATTTGAAGATTAATAGGCCATGGCTGGTGGAAAAAAAGATTCCATGTGTTAAAGATGTTCTGTGTGAGAGATGCATGCAGTTTGATCACACAGTAAACAGATGATTAACCTTAATACCAGAGAATGATGCAGTTCATAATAGGAGTAAGAATGTATCAACCATGATGGTTGTTAAGAAGATAAATTATCCACACAAAGTAGAAGAAAATGTGAAGATATCTATGCAACATAAATATAGATCAGAACATATGTTCAGATGTGCATGAATGTATACTAGAGTAAATGAAGAAAAGTCATTGAGAAAAGCATTACAACTTTTCAGTTCATATTGATGACTCAAGTAGGATCCACCTTATAACATTAATAATTAGTGTATTTTATGTTCTCTTATAATTCATTGAATTGAAGCTGAAGTAAGTTCATAGGGGGAGAACCTGAGAAGTAGATATGGGATTCAATTCTTGATAGCCATGCTGAAGAAATCACCATATTTGAATGATTCCACATTTTGATATTAAAATATAGATATGAAGGAGGATAATTTTATGATGAAGACAATGATGTTCAATTCTTGAAAATTAGGACAATTATGGTACCATCATGGATTGATCATATTTATTATATCCTAGAGAACATGTTTTCAAGAAGATTATCTATGGTGACATTGAGAATGTTTTCGAATGTGGATAGTCATAAGATGAAGAACCATTCTGGTGTTTTCTCCCTACTGAAATTTGTTTAAATAAATTCTTAATGAGATCCATCATTATGAATAGGCTATGATGTATTTTCCTTGAGGTGTAGACAAATGAATAATGATGAGGAATCATTCAAGATAATTATTTCAATTGTTATCTAGAGTTATTGTTCTGAAAATTTATTGATGTTCGTGTCATTGGAAAATGATTTTAAAGTATCATTATCAGTGATCAAGAGATAAATTCAGATGTATAAATAGTTTAAGTATTTTAAAAAATTCATTTTCTGACACAAATATTATGATTTAGATGAAGAATTAGAAGAGGAACCCATTATTGAAGAAAATTAATCAAAAAATTACAAAATTATATTTGAGATATGAAGCAGGAATGACATACATGGTATTATCAACTGGATACTTATATGATGAATCCCCAATTCAAAAGAGGTTCTTTTTATCATAATCAGAATATAATGAATTGATATGAAGATCAATTTATGGTATTGATGTACGTAGATGATATTTTTTTTGGTGGATGTATGAAAGGTTCAATGGATTGATTTTCCAATCACATGAAGTCATAAGTTGAAATTTCTATAATTGAAGAACTCACATACTTCTTGGGGATGCACTGATATAGAGTAACGACTACACTTTCATTTATCAGGGAAATTATGCAAGATTGTTTCTAAAAAATTCAATATGCATGAATCCAAACCAATGTCGACTCAAATTGTGGTTGGAACTAAACATGGATAGAATTAGGATGGGACTTCAATAGATCCCACCATGTATAGAAGAATAATCAGAAGCCTATTGTACTTAAAAACAACACAGCTAGATATTTTCTCAAAAACCTATTTAGAGGTCCGCCTCTAATGATATCTGAAGGATTAACATATGGAAGCAGTTAAACTAATCTTGAGGTATATTCAAGGAAATCAAAATTATGGTTTATTCTTTGCTAAAGGAATAGGTAGTGAACTATCATGATTTTCTGATACTGATTGGGCTGGAGATATTTTTGACAGAATGTCCACAAGTGGTGGTTCATTCTTTATTGGGAAGAAATGTGTAGGCAAGTTGAGTATGAAATAGGAATGTACTTCTATTTGTACTCCAGAATCAGAGTATATCTCTACTAAAAGGCTTTTACATAGCTATGATCGATGAAGAAACAACTGACTGATATTACTGATGAGGTGAAACAACCAATGGTGATTCACTATGATAACAAGAGATAAATTTATCTTATGAAGAATTTTGTTCAACATTCTCATACGAAACACATTAAAACAAATATCACTTCATCAAGGAAAAAGTTAAACAAGGAACGATTAAAATTGATAATGTTGGAACTGATGATCAAGTTGTTGACATAGTGACCAAGCCATTGTCAGCAAATGTCTTCGAGACACATAAGTTGAATCTATGTGTTCAACCACTTTTCACTGCATGAGGACATTAAAAATATCCCCTCTCTCTATCTATGTTAATTTTTTTAATATATTAGTGTATGTGATGCAGGTTTATGGGGGAGATACGATATAGGGGGAGTGTGAATTGAGCTATAAAAGTCAAATTTTGGATTATTGGGTTTATTTAAAAAGGGGGATATTAAATGGAGAAATTTAATGAGAATGTAATGTTTTAATATTAGGTTGCAAGAACATGTATAATAAATAAATTCAAAAATGTTACAGTGGGGGAGAATGATTCCAAAAGGGAGAATATGATAATGGAGAAAACAATTCGGTGTTATGAATAAATAGTTAGATCTAAACTGGGACACCATTAATAATTCAAAAACATGAGAACACAAATCATGCTTCCCCTATTTTTTAAACATCGATAATTGCTCACACTGTCTTAAGGTGTTGGATGATTTGTTTCTTGAGTACCATGTTTTGATAGTGGATAATGATTCTTTTTATTTTTCTGTAGATTTCCAACAAACCCAAAGTAGGAGATTATTGTAGCCAAGACCATTTGTTGCTATAAATGGAGTATAAATTATGTTTTTTTCAATCCTCGCATGGAATATCAAGGAGTTATCAGGGAAAAAAATCCTACAGTATAACCTAACAATAGATTTCAAGGTTGTGTAGTTTCATACTGTTAGCCAAATATTTTTGGTCAAAATTTTTTTGAATGGTAAGCATCGAGAAAAGTGATTTTTCTTGAAATACATATGAGAATATAGAAAAGTAATGAATTTAAAAAATATGGGTAACATGGGCGGTGTTTTACGAAGGATTAATGAATTATTATGGTGTGATTTACAATTACGTAAAGTATCATGAATGACGAAAAATTGGAACCTCACGATCGGTGATAGTGATCTCTATGATTACGAGAATTGTAACATTGCGAAGGTGCAAAGGGTTTGATAGAGAGAAATGGAACAACATTAAATCTCAATGGTACTTCATGAACGTTGGAGCGTAGTGAATATTTTTTGATGGATCCAGAAAATTCCTTGGAGGTGGTGGAGCTTCGTGAATAGTGGATCCTATGTATACAAGGATACCCCTATTCACTATTGATTAATTTTTCCAAGGGAATTCCAAAATCACTCTATTTTTCCAAAGATAAGGGATCTCCATAGAACTGCCATTAAATGTGAGCTTGCGCATTATGAAAAGACAATCATAGTATTTACTGATGTAAATGCTTCTATGTATTGAGTGATTCATGATGATATGGTATTCCACATTGACTCCGTGAGCTTCCGGAATGAGGTTTTTTTGAGAAGGTAGGTCTGCTTCGTGAGGGATGTTTATTCTGTGAAGTCAAGTGAGACTCATGACGGGAAATTAACAATAGAGTTTCGAAAAAGTTAGTTTTGAACATTTGGTTTTAAGTGAATAGTGATTTCAGAGTGAATCAACTCAGCTCTATGGTGAAAGCAGAGTATCATGGTAATATAAAGAAAAATACATTAATTACAATCCATTGAAGTGACCTTTAAGTAGAAAAAATGAGTAAGAATTCTCTCATAATAGAGATCTAGGGGAGTTGACAAAATTGTTCCATGGGATGAAGTATTGTATCCCTTAAACCATGTAATGGAAGTGTACATAGAACAATGTTACTCTATCAAAACATCTCTATTCCACATATGGTGAAGATTAGTGGATTTAGGTTTTACTGACATACTATCAGTGTATTCTCCTTTTACTATCCCTTTTTAGTGAAACAAGTAAAATTAATGTGTTGCCTCTTTCTACATGTGAATTTTATATTGCTGATCGAATCCATCAGAAAAGATTAATTAGTTCCTAGAAACATGGGAACATGATTTGTTACTCCAAAGTAAATTTTTTATTTTCAAACACTATTAAGGGAAAATTGACAACCCTCACAAATAACCAGTTTAAACACCAAAGGATACAACACATTTGATAAATAACAATTTTAGATGATTGAAATCAATACCCCTAAACAATATCCTAGGAATATAATTTAGTTCTATTTTAGGATCGTCCTTTAATATTTAATTATAATGATACACCAATTTGTCCAAATATTTCATGTATTCCTCCATGTTAATCTTCCACATGTTGAAGGCTCTATGTAGAATGTGCCTCTTCTTATCAATCCACTCACCTTGCTCCACAGTAGGGTTTACTCGAAGAAATATTCCCATCATTTGGTTGATATATTATTGTGACACCTTAATATCTAGAGCATCCCCCATTATTTCTTCATCTAACTTCATAAGTAGATCTATGTATTCAAGCACAAAATCTATTTGACGTTGAGGGTATTTAGGGGAGTCTTACCCAATCTGCTTCTTTAAAGGATGTGAAATCTCCTCCCACCATGAATAATATAATTTATGGGGCCTCTCCCCATACTGATCTTCAGTTAGGCCATTTGAATCCCCTTAGGATGTAGTCAAAACCAATTTGGTGGTCTCAGCCTATGAAGCTACCTTGTATTTCACTGGGAACCCAGTATCTCCAGTTTGATGATCCTTGTCACCTACCATTGTATGTGTCACCTAATCTGAGGAATTAACATCTTTCTTGAATGTCCATTTATCCATTTTCTAAGGCAGATAAAAGTAGTCCTTTTTTCCCTTGTATTTATACTTCTTAGAGATAATGAAGCTCCTCAGATCCCTTTTTCTCGGTTTCCTTTATTTGTCATTGGACTGTGAAAAACATTATTATACCCTCATAGATCTCCATCAAACTCCATTTATGATTGGAAATTGGTGTTTTCTACCCCTCTAACATCACTCAGGGCATCAAAGCAACTGTTTAGGTTGAGATAGGACAAAGTACATGGATTATTTTGACTTATGCTATAATGTATTGGCTCCACCCATTTCTGACTAGCCTTAGAAATTCCCTCCCCATCCTAATGAAGCACCCATTCAGGTTTTGTTTCCACTACCTCCTCACACTTCCATAAAATAGGTTCAAGGTTTTAGGATCACAACATACATAAAACCATCTCCAACTAAACCCATGTGAGCTATTTTAGCATGGGGTCCACCCAGATCCCCCCATAGGTGATTAAAGATATAATCCACATTTGGGTAACCCTATGTATTCTTACCCCGAGCCTTATCTTCCTTGGAATGATCCCTTGATTGGTCCATCTGTTCTTCTCCAGAGCTAGCATCTAGGATACTGTCACTAGCTCCAGCACCTATGTTCATTTTCCGCCTTTGCTTATAAACTCACAGGCCATGACCCAATTTATTGCACTATGGGAAAATGTCAATCCACAACTCAAATTTAAATTAATTACGTAATTATAAAATGAAAATACATACATAATTATAAGTACATACATATATTTTTTAAGAACAAAAACATGAATATTCAAATAAATATAAATATGTGAAAAATAATAAACTTGTAACTAATAGTCTTACAAAATGAATTAAACAAATATGTATATATGTACATACACATTAAAATATTCACATGGGTTTTCATGTAAATAATTATAGTGCATGAAGAATAATACCTATATATATATATTTCAAGCATTACATAAAAATTATATATATATATGTATATATATAAACAAATCTTGATTACACTTCCAGAAATTAAATACTTAGAGACTTCAAAAATATTATATATATATGTGTGTGTGTCTATATGTATACATGAATAACATAACTAAGAAATTTTAAATAATAATTTTCAACTTCATAAGAACAATTGAATTAATGATTATAAATTTAAAAATGATGGAAATGGATATATCAAATTGATTATATATATGAACATAAATGATATGCATGATCTTAAATTTTAAATAGTTTTTGCAAAATAGTTTTAAATAATCAAATTCCACATACAAAATTAAAACTATGATGGAATATAATTTTCTAAATAAATATCTTCTTTATAAAAACTAACTCCCATACAAAATTATAAATTCACTTCAAAACATAAATTAATATATCTCTAAAAAAATAAAATCAGGCCCTTACTCCATAATTAGAATGAAATTAAATTCAAACACATTTTTAATAAAAACATATCACTAACTATCACAATTTTTTTTGAAACAATGTGAAAATAAATTCTCTTAATTGAATAAATCAAACAGATATATTAAATTCAAAATTATTAAAACACTTGGATATTTTGAGGATATTATTCTAAAATAAACAAAAATAGTATTGAAATGAATTACATTCATAGTAAAATTTTAAATGAAATAAATGTATATAACTAAATAGTTCCTCTACCACGAATGAGGATGGACCCAAGGGTGTTGGTTCCTGCAAACAAAATGAATGTAGGAATGGGTAATGGTTCGAATACTTACTAAGTAGTACCGGTAGAATTCCATGTATGAGATAGGTGTTATATATTGATATATATGTCTTCTTTCAAAATCTGAGTGAAATGAGATTCATATTTTAAGAATTATCCATGTCGTTTTTGGAGGAATTAAAATCAAAATTGGGGTTATATGATACATGAGACCAAGATAAATACATAAGAATTGTTTTAAAGAAACTATATCAAATAGAGATATTATCAATATAGCCGATTTGATGCATATAATAACAATACCCTGAAAAATAAAATCAAATTAAGAACAACAGGTAGGGATGACAGTGAAATTAAAAGAGGTATGATGAACATGAAGAAACTAGATGATTTAGACACCTAAAAAATAAAATGGACACCTACCTCAGATAGATCTAAAGACAAAAAATAGGTTCACCAGCCATGTTGACAACTGAAACTCTAACCGACTCTGATCAACATTGTTGATGTTTGGTCATCTAATTCAATTGTGGAAGATACCTCGCACCCGACACTCCTACCATCATTTGATCTTCATGGTTGTCTTATGAAGCCTTCGCATTCGACATCCGCTAGGTCTCAGCCTCCTAAATAATCCCATAGCTTCTTTCTATGTGAACCCTCATAGTTTTTCTCAGAGTGGTTCGGCCCTCTGATCAGGATACCGAAATGAAAGCCTCGAAAACCTCTCATTTCATCTGTTTTTGTATCATTTTATTATATTTTTTAATATAATTTTTCATCATTAATCATATATATATATATATTTATTTATATAATATTTTAAATTAAAATAAATTTTTAAACCAAATTTTAATAAAGGATTTGATAATTATAATTTAGTAGATACTTATAATAATACTCATAATTCAAATTTTAATAAAACAAATTTAAAATAATTAAAATATATATCCTTTCAAATAATAATTTTACATTAATTTATTATTATTTTTATTTTTATAATTTCATTTAAAATTTTAAAATAAATTATGATTGTCACATTCATAATAAATATGTAAAATTTTATTTAAAAAATATTGACAAATTTTTTATTATATTTTTTATATTAAATAATAAATTAGATATATCCATTTAATATATAAGTTCTATTTTGAAAATTAATTCTTTAATTAATCTTTCAAAAATATTTGGTTATTCCAATGTTATAGATTTTAAAGAATAATTATCTGATATTTAAAAAATAAAATAGTATATTAAAAAAAATTGATTCTTATTTCATCATATTCAAATCATAATATTTAAAAACCAAAATCATTTCTAATAAATTTAATATTATATAAAAATTTGATGTAATATTATTTATAAGTATTATTATATAATTTTGAATAATTAAATTAAACTAATATAGTTTGCTACAATATTCCTTAAAATTACTAAATGTTTTGATATAATAATTAAAATTTGTTTTTTGAATTATATAATTATCATATTTTACAATTATCATTAATTTATGAATTTATTATTAAATAAATATATATAAGAAATTATAATAATTTTTTTAATATAACATTCTATGTTATTAATAATATATTTTCATAACACATAATTAATGTTCATGGTGATATGTTAATACTAGTGTAATTCAGGGCTTATATAGAGATACCAGACTAACTAGGTAGCTAAAAAATTATGAATATTCATACCATATATATTTTTTTGGAATAAAACATTTATTTTTATTCATTACATTGATTTATCCCATGTGGATTATAAAAATTATTCCTCAATACTGACATTCTCAAGATTCTATTCAAGAAAATTGTCCTTATTTAAAATCCATATTGCATCATTAATGATTTTAAAATTCAATTGTATGATTAACTATGTTAAATAGAATTTAGATAAACCTAACTAGTCATGATAATAATTGTTAACTTATATAACATGCTTTAAACCATGACTTTTGATTAAACAAGTCATATGACGTGTATCATCATGCATGTGTGAATTGAAAAAAGGTATAGATCGTTGAATAGGGTAGATTACTCTTGAATTGAGGATTAATGAGTTAATAAGTATAATATTTAAATTATTTAAGTGTCATATATTAATGTAATATTTTATAAAAATGTAAATAAATTATTGTTTTTATTATTATCAAACCAAACACTTTTTTAGAAATTGTAGTAATGAAGTGTTTCTAGATAACACCCATTACCTATGATCAACAACAATGCTTATTAATAACTTACAATGGATAAAATTACCACAGGGTCACACATAGAAAAAATTTAATTGTGGGTTAATTGATAATGTTTTGATATGTTAAATGAAATCATTATTTAGTTAATTTTCTGATTGAATTATTAAATATATTTAAAACCCACATGATAAGGTTAATTATTAACATAAGTATATATATTTATATTAACTAATTTTGTGATATAAAATTTATTTTAATGGAATAATTCAACATAATATTTAATATTTAATAAAATCATAACTTATTGATGTATTATTTATTAAAAAAAGTCAGTGTATATAAAATATAAGATAATTTGAGGAATAATTAAGAAACACATACATAATCATGATATGATTTTTATATTGGGATTAAATATATAATATTTTAATTTTATAATTATTTAAATATAATATGTTGTTTTTTACCCTAACATTCACAGTTGGAATACTTGTTTACATGATATTATATAAGAAAGTTTTTAGGAAACTATCCAATAAATGATTAGTTATGTGTCATAGAAATGAAGGTAAATATATGTGTATTCTTAGACTAACATTTCAATGTGTATGAGAGTTTTTAATTAAACATTCAAGTGGTTCTAAAAACCATCACAAGGATTCCCCAACAACTAGTGGATTAAAATAACACTCTATGTATATGATATCCAACCCTATTGGGTGAACTAATATGTGTGTATCATTTGATTAATTGTATTCCTGCAATTTCTATCCATCTTATCTCCCATTATTAGTGATACTATGCAGCATGATGATTGTGGGTGATAAAATTTGAAAAACATTTATGAAAATGAAAATTCATTTAGTAAAAACATCCTAAGGATAAAATCTTATAGTTAGAGATCTTTGTGTTAATTCATATTTATTATAAAAGGTTATAAACATTATAGAATATATGAATCTAAATTAAATAAAACATTAAACTCATAATTTATGTTGTTTAATTTTTTCTTTAATAATATACCATTCAATGCGTATTATCTATCATAATTTAGTTGTGTTTGAGTTTAATTATTTATTAAATTAGGCTCATAGTGTATAGATTTATCTACAAAAATACATCCAATAAGATATTCATGACACTTCATTTTTACATGTCATTGAATTTATGTTATTATGGAAACCTTTTTTTAATAGTTTCATAATGTGAAATGGGTCCAGTAAATTCCATGGTTTCAATTTCAAGTGATTATTTAATGAAAATTTTTATATGAGGAGATATACATGGATTAATTTACATTATGTGATCAATATGGGATAAATGGTTCATTAATTTAATAATATTTTAAATATATTAAAATAATACGGGGAATTAAAGATATTTATAGGTCAAAAGTTTTGTTATAGAATAAAATATAGAAATTTAAATTAATTTTAGTTATCCAAAATTTAAATAAATTCAATTATGATTTATTTTAATGGAATGATTTAAATATGTATCTTAATTATATGTTTTTTAAAAGAGTATATTTAAAAAGGAAAAATGAAAATGAATGACTTATAAACATGGACTCAATTAAAAATTTGATAGTGGAAGTGGTGTAATTAAGAAAATTCATCATTATTGATTCATTTTATGTATTCAATAAATGTGGGATTATATGATGGATATAAAGAACCCATTTTATTTTCTTTTTATTATTATTCGTTTGGAATTATTAAGATAAAGAATAACTTTTTATTGATAATTTTTTTGTGGTGGATAGTAATGGATTTCAAGGGATGTAAACTTATATGGAATTTATTTTGGTTAAATTAATTATATATAGTCCATAATTGTGAAATTAAATGATATAGATATGTTTAAATTCATTATTAGGTGATTAATTTAATGTGGAATATATTTATGTACATTTAAATATGATGGAGGAGAAATTTTTTGTATAGATGTATATTGTGGAGTTATATTTCATCAAACATGAAACAATCACCTCACCCATTTATTTAGATTTTATTTTATTATCGATTTTATAGTGGAATGATTTTATGATGGATGAATTAAAAGATAAATTGAAATTTATGGAATTTTTATAAAAACATTTACGGATCAATAGAACAACCTAATTATCCAAAATAGTCAATTTATATTATTTATAATATTCTATAGATGTGTACATATGTAGGTGGATTATTTAAATCATTATAGTGATTTCATTACATGTATGTGTTGACATATTCATGTTATATTGTTTTATAATTATAATAAGTTGATTTATCATAATATTTACTATGTGAGATTTTTTATATAATGGGTGGTTCAATTTTATGGTCATTTAATAGAACGCGAGTTATATGTAACATATAATATTTTAAAAATATGTTCTTGAATCGTTGGTGTGTGTTAGGAATTGAGTTGATTACATGATGATTTTTCTTAAAAAATAATGATTTTTAAATGGTAAATAATATAAATATAATATTTTTTTGTTAGAAAAACATATTTTAATGACGGATTAAGATCTTATATAATCATAGGAAATAAAATTTATATTAGTAAACCACAATTTATTTTGTCATGAGCATGATGGAATTATAGTTGTAAGGAAGTTTGGAGGTATACATTTAATGTTGCTGGGTAGTTGGATATAAGTATAGTTTAAACTAAAATGCCCTTATTAATTGATTTGGTTGGGTGTGAAATAAATGTGGGTGCACTATGATCACATTTTTTATATATGTTTATGGGTTCTTTTGGTACTTTCTCGTAATTTTTTAAACTATGAATTATTTAATTTTAGTTAAACATATTGGATTTTGAAATGGGTTTACTCAATTAATTTTAGGAATGGATTTATTGTAACATCCCAGGTAAATAATGAATAAAAAATTTTCATATTTATTAATATTTACGAATTAAATATTAATTTTACTTTAAAGGGGTTGCTATGTTCGATAGCGTACCTGATACGCAATAAAGAGTTTCTTTGAAATCTTATGTTGCATATTAGTAATAAAATAATATTATTTTAAATGATAGTTAACACATAGCCGTTGTATTGGCGGGAATGGATAGAAATAACTAAAATATGATTATATTTGTTTTTTAAATGTTTTTACTTTTATCTAATAAAAGATAAATGCATAAAATATGGAAAGAATTCAATTTTAGGCGTATATGCCACAGTTTTCACTAAAGGTTCACTTGTCACCTTTTGATGGAGAACCGTCATTAAATATAGTTTTGTTCACTCTTATACACTCTATTGGACCAAATAAAACTCTTCTTTAGAATTGGGACCTCAAAATTTACTTTGTATAAATTTTTGGCATTTTTCCGATAAAGTTCATTTTTTTAATGAATAGTGTAAAATGTTATATTTCAATTCAAAACCTCTTTTTAATCTAATTTATTTATATTATTAGATTATCTTTTGAATTGGTTTTAAAGTTAAATTAGAATATATTTTTACCATTAAGTCCAATAGTGGTCGTTGGAATTAATTTCACTTTGAAATCAGACTTAAACTAGTGTCAATCGTTTGATACTTATTGTTTCATA
This sequence comes from Viscum album, assembly GCA_963277665.1. Taxonomy (NCBI): domain Eukaryota; kingdom Viridiplantae; phylum Streptophyta; class Magnoliopsida; order Santalales; family Viscaceae; genus Viscum; species Viscum album. The sequence continues at coordinate 475,427,913 of OY728151.1, forward strand.
AAAACACACTATTTTCTCGGACAGCAGGAATTAATTATTAAATTAATTAATAAAACTTATAGGTTTTTAATTTTTAAAATGGGCTTCATTTTTGAATTCGGAATATCAAATATATCTTAGGGTGAAGTTTTGGTATTATTCTGAAAAACATCAATTTTTGATGAATAGTGAAACCACTAAGTGGTAGTTAAACAAACTGATTTTTCATTTAAATGAAACTTTTCCACTTCTGTGATTTTATTTTTAAAAATCCGACATACATGGTTTTCATTAAGAAGTAAAATGTGGTTCAATGAGATTAGAATATTTTTTTGGTGAATAGTAACTTATTAAGTTTTAATCGCGATTAGAGGTAATTAGTGTAATTTAAGGTAAAAATAATGTTGTAATAATATGAAATGAACATGAAACATGTAATAACCTCATTGTATGTGTCATGTCCGACCAAGAAAATCCATGGTTCAACTTGGGGACCCCATGGAGCCACTTTATTTGGAAAATGACATTAATATCATTTTATTTAATGTTAAAATAAAAATGTCACAAACATGAGTTTTTTTACTAAAACAATTTTTAAATGAGGTTATACAAATAATATTTTTGACTATAAATATTCACTAGAAAGAAAAAACGATTTCCTACATCATGATATTTTTTTATAATTTTTAGAAATATATAAATTAAATTATTTATGACATCATGATGATGCAATGATTACCTCATTAATAAAGGATTTAAATAAAATTAAATAATAATGTAAAATATATGACCTACACATGTACAAAACCTATTGGATGGGTGGATTTCTAACCATTATCACCTTATCCTCGAACCACATCAATTGGGGACCATTAAAATCCGAAACTCATTCTAAAATAAAGTAACATTTCCTTACTTTCCAAGAGTGCCCCTCCTCTCCGCTTATAAAAGGCCCCCGCCTCTACCACCTTACCCACACTTCCAAAGCCTTTGGATCGGCCAAACCCTGCCCATTTTGTCTCTCCAAATCCCTCTCTTACTCCTTGAAGTCACATTTTGGCAGAAGGATTCCCAAGGAATCCTTTGAGCTCAAATCTAAGAGAGTTACCCGATTTTAAGGTGATGCCTTCACTTCTGTTATTTTGTTTCATTTTGATTCTCCAGCCCCCTAAAATATTTTCATTCATTTATTTTGTAACAAATCCAGTATCTTAAATATACTAGGATGTTTTTATATGAATATTTCTAGCTACACTTACACACATCTACATCTAATGGTTAAAGAACATATTGTTTCTGTTGTTGGCGAATTTCTGCCTCATGAAATGATGATTGTTCAATATTATTTTAAACACATTTAATAGAGGCCATTAAGATGTCACTCTATTTATATATGATATATATTATGTTTATGTTTTCCTTACGCTTTTTTATTTTTCATTTTTGGTTTACCTTTATGGTTTCCATTGTGGGTAAACACGATAATTTCATTTTAGGAAGTGCGGACTACCGCCCCATCACAGTGATGTGATTCGTTAATGCCATATGTGGGACGTATAAAGGATGGATTTAAATTTATTATATATGATGTTATACTGGAATTATAATATACCTCTATATCATTATTATTTCTTTCCATTAATGTATGAGATAGAAATGAAAGTAGCGTTCATGCGTACATACCGCTTACCGTCTCCATGAACGGTGCATTTCATTTCTTATCCCCAAATATAATGTACTATTATAGGTACATATTTATAATGGATATATATAATTTGTGTTACATATAAATGATTAATATAATTATGGGATTAAAATATACATACCTCTCATTTAGTTTTAATTCCATTTATATGACAAAGAAATGATAGTAGCGTTCATGCGTATGTACGGCATACCGTCTCCATGAACGGTGCATTTCATTTCTTACCTCTAAATGATTATGTAATATTATGAATACATGTATATTCTAGATATATATGATATATATGATATCCAAATCATGAATATCATCTTGTATATAATGAACCTTTGACCACACGAACAACATGTAATTGTAAGAAGTTCACTTTTGACTCAAGTACCAAATATCGACAAACTACCGTTATCAACTTAAATGACTAAATAATGTTCATAACATGGTAATAAGTTATATAAAAGGAATAATGAACTTGAAAAAGGTTCTTAATCAAGTAGAAATTAACTCATGTTTATTATTTAGGATGTTAAAGAACGATCGAGTCATGTCAGACCCGAGTTAAGGGACTTCATCTCAATCACCTTTCATTGAGGCATATTTCGTTTTATACAACTTTATTTTATACGGCGTATAAAACCCTTTGACTTTTACTTTTATAAAAAAGTAATATTTTTCTACGAAGCGTTTTACAAAAATGACAAAAACGAATGTTTCTTTTAACGTACGTGGTGACAACGACCTTTTCCGCCGCCACGAGTATTATTTTGGTCTTTGGCTTCCTGAACAAGCCGTAATGTTTTTTTAAATGAAATAAATACCATATATTGTTTTATGTATTTTGTTATTGAAAATGGATTTTAAAATGGATTTGTTATGTCAATATATTTAAGTGATATATTGTGATCAATGTGTGGAAATTTTTTCTTTCCATTATATTTTTTTATGTCTTATGATTTTTATAATGGTACTTGGACATTTGACGGGTGGTTACGTGATAAACCATATGACGGGTGGTGTCGTGAATACCAGGACGGGTGGTTACATTATAACATCCAATGCATTGGGTATGGAAGTCGACCATTTGGCTATTCCATTAAGTATGCATGGAAGTTGGCCGTATGGCTATTCCATTAAGTGATATGTGTGGAAGACGACCGTATGGTTATTCCACTTAAGTATGTTTATGTCCCAAGTTACCTTTATATGTTATGTGTTCTTTATATGGGTTTTATGGTAATCTTTTGGTTACAAAAGGGTAAGTAATGATCTTTTATTCAGTGAAGAGTTTTTACTACTTCATAAAGGTGAAAAGTATTACTTTGATAAAGTATACATGGTTTACTTTTTGTTTTGATAAACTAATAGTTTTTATTCTTTGTGTATCCCTTACTGATCTTTTTATGCTCACCCAAAGTTTTTTTTAAATGTTTTTCACAGGACTTAATGTGGAATAGGGTCAAGGATGGGACCAAGGGAAAGTCATGCTATATAAAACATGGAACTAGACATGTTTCTTTTTAAGATTTTTTTATTCTATGGATACTTGGTAGAAGTGTCTACTTTGTAAATCTTTTGAGATGTAATAGTTATGTTCTAATTCTATAAAACTGTAAACCTGAAAAGATGCTCAATGTGAATTATTCATTTAATTCAATATTAAGTAAGGTTTAAGGCCGGGGCCTTATATTTATTTTCTAAGAGTATAATTGGTAAAATTTTTATTATTCTTCCATGATTTTATTGAAAATTAATATTTTTAGATTTTTTATATGGTTTGGTTTGTTATTTTTCTACAAAATTAATTTTTAATTAAAATAAGTAATTTTATTTTTCAAATAAAATATTGATATTAAATTCACATAATGAATTGATCATGAATGGGAATATAATAGGAGTCATTATGAGATTCTTATTAAGTGTTATACTCACCCCAACAAACAAACCTCTTTATACATATAGTTAGTTTTGGTTTTGGTGTATGATAAGTATTGGTTTTATTCATTAATAATTATAGAACATAGATCCTTCTATGGATATATAGGGCTGTATATTGTGAAATATGTTTATTTATGGAATTATCATCCATCTTTTGGTGGAATAAATTTTATTGGTTTGAAATAGAATGAGTTTTTCATGAAAATAATTTTACACTGAATTATATTTGAAAATGTTTGTTTTTAAAAAGTAAATTACATGTAATTTTTTATGTTCTTATTTGAGGTCAAATAATTCCACAAAATTATATTTTATTCCATATAAGTAACTTATATACCATGTTTATCTAGTAAATATCATGAGGTCATGCAATATATTGATTTAGGTATTGGGATTTGCTTTTATAGATTGGTGTGTAACACAAATTTTACAATGAATAAAATGTGAGAAATTATTTTACCATTATGAATCATTTTTAATTAATTTAAAGGGACAACTAGATTCTTAAATGATGGAAAATAAAGAATATTGTTATAATATTTTTTTTATTTCAGATAAAATAGAGAGGATAAATTTTGTCGGTCGAATCATGGTGTTTTCAAATAGTAAAGAAATATAATCTTTAAAGGGTTTATTTTTGTGATTAGAGGAGGTCAAATATATTAGTAGTGGGTATGAGAAACAACTGCTAAAGTGGATTCTTAAATCTTTTATCGATGATTTTTTTGAACCGATAGTAATGTATTATATCCATCATAAAAGGTTATTTTAGAGAGAGATTAAAATACCTATATTTCTGCCAAAAAATTAGAAAAAAATATTTTAGGGGTGGTTCAATTTGTTTTTAAGAAATAATTTTATTGGTGATACTTACCACCACAAATTGGTTTTTCAAACAATATTTTCGTGGATTTTAGGAACCCCCCCCCCCCCCCCCAATTTTTTTAGGGAATAAAATTTGTAGGTTTTCATATAAACCACCTGATATTTTTTTTAAAAGAATGAGATGGTGAACCCTCATCTCGCCTCATCTAGTAACCCATGGTCCACCCTATTCTCCAATTGAGGACTGCATGCATTCACCACTATAACTTGTACAGAGAATAAAAATACTCTATCTCACATGTTCTAGGCCATGCCATAGAAAATATCCCGCTAGGATTCGAACACAGGTTTACTAGGCATAACTGTTATGCCTATACAACTCCTCCATTTGAATTTTATATTAATTACATTCACATTAATTTATTTATAAATGTTTATTCAAACAAATATTATTTTTATAATATATTTAAATAAATTTATACATATAACCAAAATATAAATTAATATTAATTTATGTATTTATATTTATATAATGTATTTATGTATTTATGTATTTAGATTATTAATGATATAATATTGTATTAATGATTAGATATTTATAAAAATTATATAATAATATAATATATATACTTATATGTGTACATTTGTATTAATTCATATATTTAAATATATATATATTTAAATAAATATAAATGTAAATATATGTATATATATTCTGCACACCCTTATTAATTATTTATTTACATATATTTAAAAATATATTTTTTTTATTAATAAATACATTTACATAAAAAAATTTGTATTTATATATTTATATATGTATTTATATACATTTGAGTAAATATATAATTTACATATATTTATAATTCTATTTATATTATTTATATACACACATATTTTTAAAATTATTTATATACATAAATACATATTTATATATTATATATATATATTTATATATAATATATATATAAGTATTTATATTTATATAATTATTTTAAAAATATATTTATAAAATGTTTTTTAATATATTTATAAATATATATTAAAGAAATTAATATTAAACATATATATATATGTGTGTGTGTGTGTAAACAATATGTTATTTATTTATGTATACAATTAAATGAATTTATATTATATATAGTGTACAAAAATATATATTATATACATATAATAAAATAAATTATGTATATAATAAATACATGTATAATATTATTGTTATTATATATGTATTACAAAACTACAAGGGTTTTCGTATGATATTTTTTAAAACAACATTAAAATTATGTATGTATTTATATTATAGATTTATTATATTATATTATAATTAATTTATATCCAATACAATTTTATACAAATAAATATATATTAATGTAAACATTATAAAATCATATTAATGTATATATATAAACAGGATTAAATACGACCATATAAATTATTTATATAAATATATTTATATGATATATTTATATAATGTATTTAAATACATTTATATAATTTCAAATATATATATATATATATTATGGAATTTTTTTAATGAAAATAATGGGGGTTTACAACCCTCTATGTTCTCTTAAATTAGACTGGGTTGTGAACCCCCCTCTAATTTTAGATATAAATAAGGGTTTTGAACCCTCTCAAATTTATGATATTATAGGGGGACCAAATCCCCCACTAAATTCAATGACTAGAGGGGGTTATCCATAAACCCCTAATTTATACTGAAAATGAATTTAGAGGTGGTTTTACAAAACCCTCTCTAAATAATCCGCATTAATCGGATGTTTTTTATGTTCCAATTTTAGAAATTATTGGGACCTGACTACTTTATCATAATGGGGTATTCATGGTTCTATTTAGAAATTTTGTTAGGAATTTTTTTAAAACCATGTTGGCTTATTAATGTTTTGAGGTGGAATGGATTAATGATATCAGTTTTAAAAAAATCATAAGAACATTTTTCTTTAGTAACTACACCATACTAGCCTTGCAAAAAAAACAAACTAGTACACCTAGTCCCAGTACCCAATCTGACAATTGATAATTCCCAAAGGGTGTTTCCAGTTCCCAAGGGATGGAAACTAGTGTATAGTCATCAAGATACATACCTTTTAAATTGTTTATCCAAAATAAACCAACTAAAAACAAATGGAATCAAATAACGAACCTGAAATGATCTCATTACAGGTTTGTAAGTCATGTATCTAAAAAAATATGATAATAAAAATAACACATCAAAAAATAGAATAAATTATATCTCAATGGAAACTGTAGTGATATAAATATTATAGTATAATCATTGGAAACATTTTTTCAAACAAGTACCAAGAGTAAAATATTCGTGACGATCTAAAGTGGAAAAAGGGTAATGATATGAGAAGATAGTGAGGGGATAAAAAGAATAGAACAATAAAAAAAAGACAATAAACTAAAAAAACCACTACCCATATTTTATGTCATGAGGCATCACTCCCACTCTTTCCCTACCTTTAACCCAAAGTTAGCTAACATGGGAATCTATCTCCACCAATTAGGGCATTGAATTTACTTTTATCTTTCAAAAAATGACCAATATACAACCATTTGGTTTATGTATAGTGTTATTATGTCCATGATATATGAAACTATGTTTTCCATATGAAACATTTTTTAGATAGTCAAATATGGAAGTCTAAAATGAACCATATGAAACTATTTATTTTAATATTATAAATGAATGAATCACTTAATAATATTTATAATAATTCAAATTGAAAATATATTCCATGTAAAAAAATATTTCAAAATAATAGCCATATAAGAATCACTATGGTAGCTATGGTTATGGTATAATATGATACACATAGTTCTTTATGTTTAAAAACAATCATATCCAACAATGAACATTCCTTAAGGGAGATCTATGTAAAATGATTTTTAGTAAAGTCACATCAAGGTTTTTAGTGTTGCAATCAATGGTTTTATACCAATCTTGATTGAGTAAACCAAATACCTATCAATAAATTTCTTAGCTTCCCTACCTATGAAAATGGGGTTCCTGTGTTCCAACTTCTCTTCAAAGAATAATAGTGTCACCATTAAAAACATTTTTTAGATTCATTTCATTTAAAATATGTCTTTCACAAAAAATATAGAGGTTTTTTTAAAATGACACTAATACAAATTCTTTCATAACACTTTAATAAATTTTATCACAAATAATAGACTATAATAATAATACCATATAAATAACACTCCTCAATAAAAGTTTAACATGATTTAATTTTTTTTAAAACATTATTTCAAAAGTATGAAAGAACATAAGGTTCCTAACATAGAAACTCATGAAACCACCTACCATAATCAATGAAACGTATAGAAAATGGATTGAATCCAATAGATATGATAAATAAATAATCTTTTAATACAAGACAATGACTTAAAAATAAAATCCCATTAATTAAAATTTATGTTTCAGAAAATCTAGTACATCAAGACATAGGGGTGAAGAAAAATAATAAATGAGAAAGGCAATAAAATAATGGGATGATAAGACACTAACATGATGAAAAATAAGTGTTTTGAGGAGAAAGATATTAAAAAAATAAAGTAGAGATTAAATAAGGGATAAAATGTGTCCAAGGACTGTAGGTCCTGATTTGGGGGAGAAGAGAGAGGAAAAATATATTGAATTTTATAAAGTTATTGTGAAAATTTCACATTTTTAAAGAATACTGGTAGGCTATATTGTTTGGAAAACTATGGAATAACTATGAAAATTCTATTTTATAGTGTCTAAAAATGTAAGGGTCATATTCCTGATTTGGGAAACAATTCACTATCTTTTCCAACCCCATAGGAGAGATCCCCCATCACAGGGGTTCAATGAAAAATTAGTACTAATCGTGTGAAATCCATATACCCTATTTAGATTTCACATATTTAAAAATTTTAATGTAAATAGTCTTAAAAATATAGAAAATTACAAAAAAAAATATGTAATAAAGTCTATACCAAAACATTTGTTCGAAAATTCCCACTATAATGTATATTTTTACCCCTAAAATGTTAACATGAATAAAATTGACTAGAGAATAGTAAATTTTATTTCTCCCATATAAATGATTGTAAATATCATGTCTCATACTAGTAAATCCCATGATTCTATAGTACCCAAACTAGTGGAATAAATTCCCCATTCATCCATTTTCTTTATGATTCAAAATTTCAAATGAGTTTCTTAATCACAGATATATCAGGCTCTGACTCTAGAGCATCCTATTTCAACACATGGGAGGGATCAAGATTGAATTTCTCCAACTATTAGATATGAAAAATACTATGAATTTATATCAACTAAAGAGGAAAAACCCTCAAATATTAAACCATCATAATCCACTCTACAAACCTAAATATTCTCTCATACCACGGTTTGAGATTTTATTTCTTACCAATTCATTAATTACCAAACCGAGATAACATCTTCATCAATACCCAGTCACCATCTAAAAACTCAAAAATACATGAATAACAATTTTTATAGGATTTATGGTGGTTCTAATCCATCTATATTCAGTGTAACAAAATTATAATCTTACTATTCATCTCTTACAAAATTATCTGTCCCACAAGATATGTGTCTCCCACCATTACAAAACTTATGAGAAGCCATAATATATTTCCTTAAAATGTTTCAAAAAGATTCATTCTAATATCGGACTACTGTAAACCTATCGTAGGGAATAGAATTTGAAAACTTTATATCTCACAATATAACACAAAGGATAACCAAGTCCATCTCACTTGGGGAGAATAATACTCAAGAAATCAATAATTCATACTTCAACTAATATAATTCATTTTTATTTTTTTATTTATGAACATAATGGAAATATTCTTTTTGTTTTTGAAAAATAAAAATAAAAAACCCACACTAACATATAGATGTAATTTAAAGATTCTTGGAATAATGGTTTGGTCTTATGTTTTGGTAATGTGGGTTCCTTAATTATTTATTATTTATTTAAATTTAATTCAATAATTAAATTTACAAAACATAATAAATGAATGAATTTACATTGATTTATTGAATGTTGGATTTTAATCGTGCTAAGGAAACCACTTTGGAACAATATTTCTTGCCTCCTCCGATATCCATTTAGAACAATACATTGGCCGATAGTGAAATTCCAAAATGACCTTGTATTTCATTTCATCCATTTGGGTATCATTAACTCTACTATATGAAGTGTTTACCTAAGATAAGGGAAAGAGAAGTAATGAATCAATGTAAAGGAATTGAAATGAGATAAGTGCCTTAGTGTATGGCTACCATACCTATGAAATTATTTCCCATCGTCCAAAAATATAATTAACACATTAATAATTTAGGGAATGATAATAAAGAATGCCAAAAAACCTCCCCCATGGTCAATCCTTTGGTTAGTCACTCTATATTATGAAGTAAAAAATATCATGATGAAAGATGGAATAGTGAATGAAATATATTAGGGTTGTATGAAAATGAGGGATATAAGAAGAAAGTGGTATCACATAAATTAATCGTATGTTATTGGTATTACATGTGAAAAATAAATTGAAAATAAAAATAGAAAAGGAAAACAAAAATAGAAATATCAGAACCCCACAACACAATGAAACATTAGAACACATAGCAGATGATCATAAATGAATACCCTAGTCAATGTATTTATAGGCATAAATCCACCCCCGAGGAATCATACATCGGTAATTAATAGGTAGTAGTTCAATATGGGGTTCAATGGGTTGTTCAAAGTCATTCACCCCACAAATTTCCATCATAAATCATTTTTTTATAAAAAGTGTTTTATGTCATGAGTATTATTCACATCCTATAATGTGTAGGGGAAAAAGTAAATGAATATTGTTACACCATTTAATCATTTATGTTTCACATGATGAATGACTTTTGTGATGTGAACTATTGTTTTCGAGAAGGATTAAACTTGTAATACCATGACCCCTCTAGGACAGAGTTGGTGCATTACTTGTTATATTGTCCTAGTTATAAGCAATTAAAATCTCGAAGGAACGATCAGTTTAATTGTCTTGAATAAACTATATATATATAAGTAACTCAAATTACATTAGAAAAGGTTACAAAATATATTATATAACAAAAACTAAAAACTGCATCCACAGAAACTCAATAAGTGATCTCCTCTTCATCACCTAATGAAGGTAAACAACTAAAAAGAGTGATATCAAATGATTTTTAAGGGTTAAAAATAGTGTAAGCATGAATCAATAATAATTGAATCATAAACAACTTGACATATCAATATGGCATGATGAATAAATGAAAACTCAAGCCATTAATAAACTGAGAATGAAACTGAATCCATAGATTTTTTCATACTGAATATATCAAGGATAGTAATAAATGATAATGAATAAAGAGAATGATTACTAATTGGGCGTCATGTATCTAGAAAATTATACCATAATACCGTAAAACATGTTATGTTATATGGTTAGAAACCTGTCTGATTTTTGGAAACAAACTCGAAGGGTTTGTCACCAACTGATTTGTCTCATGTGACCTCTTGATGCACTGAAGGGCTATAGAGGGCTCCACCAGCCACTAAAATTCCAAATCATTCTTTATAAATTGATTTAAAACAATATAAATATATCTTTTCAAAATCCATATGGAGTATAGAATACAGATTCATCAATATTTCCATAGTTACAGTAACTTTCCAAATATACACCGTATATAAAATGGTATACGGTTTAGACAATAAACATATCCATGATATGACATTATGAATATTTAATAGAAATATAATTTTAAATTAAAATTTATCTCAAATGGGAAGTAGGTACACCACATAAGGATTATTAGGTGCACAGAACAAAGTAAGTCCCAACAAAATAGAAAATTTACACAAATCCCATTACCACATTATAATCAATCCATTCATGTGATCAAGAAATAATAATTATCAAATGAATATATGAATACCAAAGAAATATATAGATTTTGGATATTATAACTCAAATGGAAGTACACAATACACCACGTGCAAGAAATAAGTGGCGAACAATGGAAATCTCATGGAATTAAAAGTGAGATAAGAAAACCCTTACCACGTTGTAATCAATCAAGTCGTATGATGAAAAGTTAAAAACCACCAAATGAATATCAAAATACCATGGATATAAAAATAATAATGATAATATATATATCAAATGGAAGTACACAATACACCACAAGTAAGAAATAAGTGGCCAATAATGGTAATCTCATGAAATTAAAAGTGAGATAAGAAACCCCTTACCTTATTCTCAAGTGTGTTCTTAATTTATTTTAATGACCTGAATAATAAAATTTAGATTCATTAATTATTAATTCCATAACCTCCTATAAATTTAATTGGTTTAGTATAACCTTATAAGTTTTATTCAATGCCATTTTAGGGTTTAAGAGGTTCAATTTTATTGTTTTGGAAGCATTTTCTTCCTTGGTTTTCATGATTCGTTTACATGCATTCATGAATAGAAGTTCGTTTGAAATGTGGTTAAATATCCAGAATAGTTAATATATATTATTAGTGATATTAAAGAGATATAAATGATATTATATTGATTCTGGGTTATATACTTGAGGGTGAATCATTAGTTAAAAGTTATTTATAAAGGCTTGGGTTTAGCTTGGCAGTTTTGTGTACAATGAACTTGTTTTGTATTATTATTCCATATTATGAGTGTGTAGGGATTCTAGAATATTAATGAGATAAAATACATATATTCAGATCTGGTTTAACCTTAAAAATGGTTTCATGACCCTAATTAAATATGGTAACAAAAATTTAGTACCCGTCATCCTTGAATGTGATAAATTAACACATCTCAGACGGTGTTTTTTATTTTTAGTATAAGAGGAGGGGGAAAGAGAGATGATGATGAAATATTACATTGGAATAATATAATTATAGTTCATGTAAGGTACTATAATTTTCATATAATTTTTATGATGGTATATGAGGAAAGAATTATAAAATAAAGGATCTTAAAATAAGAGACAAATTGAGAAATCTCTTATGGAAATTCGGCAGCCTAACAACGTCAGTTAAAATTTAATAAAATAGTTAAATGAGAGAAGTTGGGTATCTCAAAATCTTATACAATATCAAAATTATGGGAAATATATAATTAAATATCCTCACACAATGCAATTAAAAATAAAAGGGAAAACATAAAATGAAATCTTTAAGAAAATAGAAGGATGGTTGATTCTCTTACCTTGTAGAGTAACTACCAAAACATTAAGGTTGGGACCTTGGGGGTTTGAGGACACCTTTTGAGGACTCCTAGGGAGGTAATACCACCAGATCATCGAGGATAATGAGTTTGGAATGATTGAAAACGAAGGGGGTGAGTGAGTATTTATAGTAATTAAGAGGTAATTTTTTATTAATTAAAAGGGACACCTCATTAGTGGTTTTTTCAAAATCATGGTCTTGACCATGGAATTTGACCATGGTTTTTTCCACTTGGGACACCTCATGTCATAAGTTACTATTTCCATGTTCTCCAGCCTTTTATATTTAATTATTACATCATTATTATTTCATTAAACTACAGAAAACTCAAAACTATATTTTTACTATTTATGACAAATTCATGTATTTTAGAAAAATCCCAAAAATTCACCCAAACCATTTTTCGACGTTTAGAATGAAAAAATGAACTAAATTTTCTCAAAATTATTTACTATGTATTTTTTATTTAATTTTAAAATAACATCATAGTTAATTTGAAAAACAACCATTTTAATGATATAATTAGTTCTACATCACATTGAAAAATTAATTAAGATCTCATTATCTTATTACCTTAAAAAATAAAATATTGTCATTATTTACTATTTATAAGGTTCATATTACTATTTGTATTAATATTCAAAGGGGTATGTTACAATTCATTAAAAAATCAAGTTGGTTCTATCAGACTCTAAATGACTTACTGGTCACAACTCTAGATGACCGTTTTTCAAAATTCAAAACATAGAAGTGAAAAATTTATGATTAATGGATATTTGTTTACTATCTCTTAAATAACCTGGATTTGTTTCAAATAAATATAGTGATTTATGAAATATAGGCTATGAATATAATGTATTTAAGATAAGTATACCATAAAATTTTTGGGGTGTTATATTATTCCCTCCTAAAATTTTGTTCTTGAAATTATATATATAAAGCCCACCAAAAAGATGTGGGCGGTTATTCTTCATAACATCCTGAAGTTCCCATGATTCTTCTTCCATATTTTTGTTTCTCCAAAAAAAATTTACTAGACGAGTCGTCCGGTTTCTCAATACATACTCCCTTATATCAAGGATCCTGATAAGCTCTTTACAATGTGAAAAATCAGGTTCCAATTCTATTTCATCACAGGTTAGTACATGCATTGGGTCTGGAATGTATTTCTTCAACAATGACAGATGGAATACATCATGGACTTCGGAGAGACTTGGAATCATTTCTAAACAATAAGCTACAACTTTGATTCTTTCTAGAATTTCAAATGGTATGATATACCTGGGGCTTTGTTTCCCTTTCTTACTAATCCATAAGACACCCATCCATAGAGATACTTTTCGAAAGACACGATCACCCACTTAGAATTCCAAATCCTTTCTCTAGTTGTTATCATAACTCTTCTTCCTACATTGGGATGCTTTAATATGGGATTGGATTATCTTTACCTTTTCCTTGGTATCTTCAATAAGTTATGGGCCTATAAGTTTCCTCTCACCAACTTCATCCCAACAAGTTGGAGTTCGACATCTCTTTCCATATAATGCTTCATATGGAGCCATTTGGAGACTAGAATGGAATCTATTATTGTATGAATATTTCAACAAAGTTACGTATTGACCCCACATACCTTGGAAGTCAAGATATCATGACCTCATCAAGTCTTCTAGAGTTTGAATAGTATTTTCAGACTGTCCATCAGTTTAGGGGTGATAAGCATTACACATACGAAGCTTAGTATTCAAAGCCTACTGGATACTTTTCCAAAAAATTTATGTAATTTGGGGATCTCGATCGGACATAATTGATAGAGGTGCACCATAATGTCTTAAAACTTCATTAATATAAAGTCTTTCCCAGCGCTCAAGTTGTAATTCCTCTCGTATAGGAAGGAAATGTACCGATTTTGTGATATGATAAAAGATTACCCGTATTGCATCATTAATTCTAGGTGTCCTCGGTAGTCTGGTGACAATATACATCATACTGTTACCCCACTTCTACATAGGAATAGGTAGAGGTTACATCTGTAACACCCCAAGCTTCTACGGTACGCTTCTCTTTGAATAATGTGATAGCGTGTGTTGTACGCAACACCGAGTTCTAACACACCATAACTAATCAAACTAGCCGTTATGAATAGTAACACCTACTTTTTGAAATTATATATATTTTATATTTGAAAATGGACTTCATTTTTGGATTCGGAATATCGAATTTAGCCTAAGGTGAAATTTTGGTACATTTCGGATAACTTTCATATTTTGATGAATAGTGAAAATTACTAAATTTTAATTAAAAACAACTTTTTTAATCAAAATAATTAATAGTGATAAATTATGAATTTGAGTGGTTTTAAAGTATATTTAGAATATATTTTTACCATTTAATATAATGTTGGTCATTGGACATAATTTTATAATTAAACCGAACATAAACAAGTGTCAATCTTTTGATAGTTATTATCTCTTAAAAACACGCTTTTTGTTTTGACAGCGGGAATTAATTTTAAATTAATTTCTGCCACTTCTGTGTTTTGAATTTAGGAAAATGGATTCCATATTTGGAATCAGGATTTTCAAATTGTGTAAATAGGTAACTTTTATTTTTAGACATTTTGAATAATTACTGCGGTAAATATTTTATTTACCATGGTTAAGGGTAAATCCGGTAAATAAGGGTTAAAAAATAATATTATAATAATACTAAATTACCTTAAAACGTGTCTTAACCCTATTGGATGATACATGGTCGACCATGGGAATCTTTGGGTCTATTTTGGGACCCCATGGATCCACTTGTAAGTGATAATGACACTTTATTTTAATTTAGTTAAAATGAATACAAAAATGACACAAGCATATATCTTTTAGAACAACAATTATTACATAGGGTTATATATGTTGGATTTTATATTATAAATATTAATTAGAAAGATAAAACGATTTCCTACATAATGATATTTTATTTATAATTTTTAGACATTAAATAATTTATTTTATATATGACACAATGATGATGCAGTAATTACTATAATAGTAAAAAATTAAAATAATTGATATTATAAATACCCAAATAAATATAATATGAAACTTTTAATGAATTAAACTAATTTTCTAGGATAATATGATATATTAGGATTGATTTAATTGACTTTGTTCGAAGTAATCAATATTTTATGAGTTTCACAAAAATCAACTATTGAATAGTGTGAAAATTGACATAAAAGAGTTCTTAAACAAATATTATATTATTAATTGATATTAAATTCCTAAAAATCTATGGTTCGGCCAAGAGACTTATATCATGATAGGTTCATCATTAATGTACTACTTGGGGGTCACTTGGATGTATATAGTAAGTTTATTAACCATATTATATAAAAATACAAAGAGACATTGTAAAAGTGAAACTAATTAACTTAGAGTTAATACTTAAAGATAAGGTTAATATAAGTACCCAAACCTGTCTAAATTCTATTGGTTGAGTGGTTTGCGACCTATCCCCACCTTAACCTTTGAATAATCAACTTTGGAGCCATTAGAAACCGAATATTAATTTATTATAAATTAATATTTCTAGCTTTTCCAAAGGTGCCCCTCACCCCTCTTATAAAAGGGCACTCCTCCTTCTCATTTCTTCACACCTTAAAAGCCTTTTTGTTCGGCCAAAATCTACCCAAATACTCTCCCAACATCCCTCACTACAACCTAGAGGCCTTAGTTTGATCAGAAAGCCAACCTATGGAGCCCTTTTGATCAAATCAAAAGGAAGAACCCGAAGAAGAGGTAATGATTTCACCACCCTTCTCCAAGTTCATTTCTTCTTCCACTTCTTCTTCCTTTGTTCTTACCATTCTAAAATAATAACTCCAGTATCTCACATATAATGTTATGTTATTATAAATATGGTACAATCATATTCAGTATTCTATCCACCCTTTGAATAACATGTCGCCATACGTGCGTACGTACGGCTTACCGTTTCCACGTCATGGTGTAATTGTTATTCAATATAATATTATTTGGATGGGTATAATAATGATGTGTAACTCATGTAAATAATAAATATAACATGTTAATTATTCTGTATATATGATATAGCATCCATTTATATATTATTTTAATATCAAAAGAATGATATTGTCGCTCGTGCGTACGTACGGACTACCGTCTGCACGAACTCGATGAGATTCATTCTCCATCGTATCCATTGAAGTATAATTATCATTTGATGATTTAAAAATGATGTTTAAGGACTGGATATCATTCTGGATATGAATAAGATACAACAACCATGGCTTATGTAACAAAACATATAAAAGAAAATGAGTAAGTTAACTCCCGAAACGATGATAATTCTAAGATATTATTAACAAATCAATGTTAAAAGATCATATATGATATCATATTAATATATATGATTCTTGTATAATTTAATAACAACTATTTCACCATTATACAGGAGGTTAAACTACCCCAACCAAGGAAAAGTACAAGGTAAGGGTTTACATTACAACCTCTTCATTATCCAAGGATGTTTATACGTAATAATCTACTGGGATCTCTTTATCATCCACATCCATGTTTCTTAAAAATGCATTTCAAAACATTTTTACTATTTACTAGAATATGAGTTAAAGTCATTTATACCCTTTTTGACTTTTATAAGTGGTTTATAAAGGAATCTTTCGGTCGTTTTCAAAACAAGGTCCCTTTTAACCTTTTCGACAGAATTAAGGTAAGAATGTTTTTTTAACTTATACGGCGGGTGCGGCTATTTTCCGCCGTTATAAAATCTTCAAAGCTTTCCTTACAAGCTTATAAGAATATTTTCAAAGAAAATGTTTTATTTTATATGGATCTTAAATTATTTCAAAATAAAAGGAGATATTTCTTTAAAAAGAATTTTTATTTCATCTATGTCAACATCCTTTGATGGATTTTAAGATTATTTGAAGTTGATTTATTATGATACAAAACTTCTATATTGTATTGAAGGTTTTTTGATATGTTTGACTATGGATGTGATATTTTTATACCATTCATAGTTTATGGTGAAAGTATTTACATTTCGTATGCTAGTTTTAATACGAATGTTTATGTTATGTTTAAACCTTTTCATATGGGAATGCATTGGACTTAATATGTGATGGGTGGAGCCCGCTATAGCTCCTCGATGCATCGGTTGGTCTCATGAGACAAACTAGTGTCTTGGCACAAGGCCTTGACAAAATCTTATTTGTAGTCTTGGCACGAGGCCTTGCCTATGTGGTTATGATAGTCTGGCATTATGCATTCCAACATTATGAAAGTGGTTATTGACTTTTGCATGTGATTATTCGATTAGTAGAATATCCATGTGAATAAGTAAATGGAATTATTTCATTTTATTTATGCCATACCATTTTGAAAGTTCATGTTTAAAAGGCTTTTTTTTAGTTATACATTGCCTTAAATGTTTATTCTTATTGATGAAAGTTTCTGATATATTGTTATCCTTACTGGGCATTTGAGCTCACCCCTTTTCTATGTTTTATTTTTCCCAGGAAGTGAAGATGTAAGTTATGAATGACCTGCAGGGATATTATGAGGGGATTATAGTGTGGACTGTGGAAACATTATGTTGTTTTAGTAGTTTTTCATTTTATGATGTAATGTAAAACTTATGAATATATCTAGTGTTTCCAAGGCTACTAAACCAATCGGTCTTTCAAGATTTGATCTTTCTTGTGATCATGCCAATGTTATGTAATAATGCACCGACTCTGGGTAACTGGGGTCGGGGCGTTACAGTTGGTATCAGAGGAAGTTTAGTACAAACCTTGGAAGCTAGATTTAGATAAACTCTGATTAGAGCACATAGACCTAAGATGAACTTTGAGGATTAGTATAGAAGAACTTCCTAGAATTTTGGTATTGTAGAGATTTTGTGAGTTTTCTGAGAAATACATCCCTGTCTGGATACGAGCAGGTAGAGGCGGCTCTGGCACAGATGTACCTAGGGGTAAAACCCGAAAACACCGCTTTGAGCTAGACTCGAACGGGAACTGGTGCACGACAACGGGCCTTGCTGCACTCTTGGTTACAACACTCCCGAGGGATATGATTAGGATAACTCTCATTTTCTTTACAAATAATAATGAAGGGATTATGAGTATACACATCCTCAAAGAAAAAAATTCTTATGATTATGGATTATATCCATAAATAGTTCAATTTATGTTAAGTGTTTTATAAGTATGGGATTATGTATTTTGATTCATAAACTGATCTAGTTTATGCCATTGTTTAGAAATGGCGCCTAGTGGAAGAAATGGAAACCGTATCAATGCACGCACTCCATGTAGGGATTGCCCTCCTGCTCAAGATAATTATAGTGGGGCTGGTGATGCAACTGGTGCTGATCAGCTAATCACCATACTGGGACAACTTACTCAGGTTATGAATAATAACCTTACCCGTATGGAGCACCCTGATCTGCAGCATGGAGGATCAATGTTAGATCGATTCATGAGGCAACAACCACCAACGTTCTGTGGGAATACAAATCCCTTAGTAGCTGAGCAATGGATATTTTCCCTAGAGAAAATATTTCAGGCTTTGGGGAGCAGTGAAAGGGAAAAAGTTATCATGGCAGTTTACCGCCTCACTGGAGATGCTGATCAATGGTGGTCATTGATTCAGAACATGAAGGAAGATGATGAAGTATCAAATATGGAATGGAGGGAGTTCAAAGATATGTTTTTAGAAAAATACTTTCCTCGTGACCATCGAGCAGATATGGAAAGACAATTTCTGAGTCTGAGACAAAAGGAGGATGAGAATGTCACAAAGTATGAGGCTAACTTTACAAGGTTAGCGAGGTATGCTGGAGATTATATTCGCAACCCAAGAAGTAAGATTGATCGTTTCTTTGATGGGTTAAAACCATTTCTCCGTCGAGCATTAGTCTCACAATCCTTTTCATCGTACGAAGACATTGTCTCATGTGCTATCAAGACCGAAAAGGAATTCTCTAAGTCTTATGACTTTAAAGAAAAGCAAGAGAAGAAGAGACCTGCTGATCAATCTGGGGATGGAAATAAGGGGAAGAAGGGAATGGTTGAATATCCATCTTGTGGTAAATGCGGGAAGAAACATCCTGGTACTTGCTTGAAGGGAATGGGAGTCTGTTACAAGTGTGGTGAAAAAGGCCACCAAGCTCATGATTTCAAGGGGAAGAAGGAAGCTACCAACGTTCAGTGCTATAATTGCAGGGAGATGGGGCATTATGCAAATGCATTTCCTAAGCGTCAGGAGAACTTACCTCAGAAAAGGCCAAGGGATCAAGGCCAGGCTTATGCTATCACTACTGTATAGGTAGAAGCTCCAAAAGACGTGGTGGAAGGTAATTTAATGGTTTCCTCAAGTTTAGAAAATGCATTATTTGATTCTGGATCATCGCATTGTTTCATATCTTCCCAGTTTGCTAAGAAAATTAGATATTTCCAATTTGATTTAATAAGGGAGTTGTCAGTTAAAACTCCTAAGGGAAGTATCGTTGCAACAAAGTTTTGTGAATCAGTCCCCATTAGAGCACATAAATTTTCTTTATCTGCTGATCTCATCGTCATACCTATGATTGAGTTTGATATAATCTTTGTTATGGACTGGCTTTCGGACTATGATGCGAAGATTTATTGTAAGAAGAAAGAGGTTACGATTCTTGATGATAATGATAAGGAACACCTTATTTTCAGAGCAGAATCGTCACCACCTAATTCTTATTTAGATCCACCCCCAGTAGCTCAACTTAATTCAATTATTGGGGAGGAAGAGAATGAAATAACTGCGGGTGAGGAAAGGAATGTTCAAATAGAGGATGTACCTGTTGTGAAAGAATTTGTAGATGTATTTCCAGAAGATTTACCTGGACATCCTCCAGAACGAGAAGTTGAGTTTTCTGTTGATTTGATTCCTGGATCAAGGCCTATATAGAAGACCCCTTATAGAATGGCCACTGTAGAGTTAGTCAAACTAAAGAAACAACTAGAGGAATTGAGTAATAAGGGATTTATTCGCCCAAGTGTTTCTCCATGGGGAGCCCCTGTTCTTTTTGTTAAAAAGAAAGATGGATATATGAGGTTATGTATCGACTACAGGGAGATCAATGCTATAACGATAAAGAACAAGTATCCCCTACCTCGTATTGATGATTTATTTGACCAACAGCATGGAGCTCAATACTTTTCAAAGATTGACCTTCGATCTGGATACCATCAATTGTGTGTGAAGAAGGAAGACATTCCGAAAACAGCATTTCGAACCAGGTACGGGCATTACGAGTTTACTGTAATGCCGTTTGGATTGACTAATGCACCCTCTGTATTCATGGATCTGATGAATAGAGTTTTCAAGGAGTATCTAGATGAATTTGTGGTGGTATTTATTGATGATATCTTGGTATACTCTAAAACCTACGAAGATCATGAAAATCACTTGCGCATTATCTTGAAGACTCTGAGGAGGCATGAATTATATGGGAAGTTTAGCAAGTGTTAATTCTGGCTTCAGGAGATTTCTTTTCTTGGCCATATTGTCTCTAAAGATGGAATCTCTGTTGATCCTTCTAAGACCAAGGAAATCCAAGAATGGCCAGCACCTACGAGTATAACTGAGGTACGTAGTTTTATTGGTTTGGCAGGTTATTATCGACGTTTCGTCCAGAATTTTGCCCGATTGGCTAACCCATTAACGAAGCTCACACGTAAAGGGGTTAAATTTGTTTGGACAAAAGAGTGTGAAGAATGTTTCGATGAACTGAAGAGAATATTAGTCAATGCTCCTATATTGACTCTACCATCAGGGAATGATGGGTTCGTTATTTATAGTGATGCATCGAAGAAAGGACTTGGTTGTGTCCTTATGCAGAATGATAGAGTTATTGCCTATGCATCACGACAGTTGAAAATTCATGAACAAAACTATCCTACTCATGATCTCGAGTTAGCAGCAGTGATCTTTGCTTTGAAGATATGGAGGCACTACCTCTATGGTGAAAAATGTGAGATTTATACTGATCACAAGAGTTTGAAGTATATTTTCTCACAAAAAGAACTCAACATGAGGCAAAGGAGATGGCTTGAATTACTCAAGGATTATGATTGCACGATACACTACCACCCGGGGAAAGCAAACAAAGTAGCAGATGCTTTGAGCAGAAAAGACCATGGAGTTTTGAACATGATGAGAATTGAAAGGGATCTAATTTTTATGGATCTAGTGAAGATGGACATGGGAATAACCAGGGAAGGTGAAACATCAATGATTTTTCAAATGGTTGCCAAACCATCTTTACTAGAAAGGATTAAGAGTTCTCAGACCAATGATGAAGAATTTCAGAAGAAGATTAAAGCTGTGAATGATGGGAGAGTGAGAGACTTTGTGTATGAAGATGGAATTTTGAAATTCGGGAAGAGACTTTGTGTTCCCAATATACCTGATCTAAAAAGGGAATTGCTGGATGATTCTCATAGTTCCAATTTCTCTATACACCCTGGGAGCACCAAAATGTATAGAGATTTGAAAGAACATTTTTGGTGGGACAATATGAAGAGGGAGATTGCTGATTTTGTGTCAAGATGTATGGTTTGTCAACAAGTGAAAGCTGGAAGGCAACAGCCTGGAGGAGTCATGCAACCTCTTCCTATACCGGAGTGGAAATGGGACAATATTACGATGGACTTTGTCATGGGGCTACCAAAGACTCCTAGAAGGAATGATGCAATATGGGTTATTGTTGATCGTCTTACCAAGACAGCACATTTTCTTGCTATAAGAGAAGATCTACCCCTGGAACGTCTAGCAAGACAATATATTAATGAAGTTGTGAGACTTCATGGAGTACCCCTATCGATTGTTTCTGATCGTGATCCCCGTTTTACTTCAAGATTCTGGAAAAGTCTTCAGAAATCCCTGGATACTGAACTTCATTTGAGCACTGCTTACCACCCTTAGACAAACGGACAATCAGAACGGACTATTCAAACCTTAGAAGACATGTTGAGATCTTTCTCACTTGACTTTCAGGGTATGTGGGATCAATATTTACCTCTGATAGAATTTTCCTATAACAATAGCTTCCATTCGAGTATTCAGATGGCACCATATGAAGCGTTATATGGAAAGAGATGTCGTACACCAACCTGTTGGGATGACGTTGGTGAAAGAAAACTTGTAGGCCCAGAACTGGTGGAGGAAACGGTGGAAAAGGTGAAAGTAATCCAAAATCACATCAAAGCAGCTCAAAGTAGGCAGAAGAGCTATGCCGATAATCAAAGGAAGGATTTGGAATTTCAAGTCGGTGATCATGTTTTCCTGAAGGTATCTCCGTGGAAGGGAGTCATACGTTTTGGTAAGAAAGGTAAATTGAGTCCCAGGTACATCGGACCTTTCGAAATTCTAGAACGAATTGGGGTTGTAGCTTACCGATTGGCAATGCCGCCAAGTCTCTCCATAGTTCACGATGTGTTCCACGTATCTCTATTGAGGAAATACATGCCTGATCCGACGCATGTACTCACCTATGAGGAATTAGAACTGGAACCCGATCTGTCTTATTGCGAAGAGCCCGTCAGGATTCTTGATACAAGAGAACAAGTACTGAGAAACCGGATGACGCGTCTGGTAAAAGTTTTGTGGAGAAACCATAAGATGGAAGAGGCAACGTGGGAACCCGAGGAACATATGATGAAGAACCACCCGAGTCTTTTTATGCAGTAATACCCTAGAAATTGCGAGGACGCAATTATTTTAAGGAGGGGAGAATGTAACACCCCAAGATTCTACGGTACGCTTCTCTTTGAATAATGTGATAGCGTGTGTTGTACGCAACACCGAGTTCTAACACACCATAACTAATCAAACTAGCCGTTATGAATAGTAACACCTAATTTTTGAAATTATATATATTTTATATTTGAAAATAGACTTCATTTTTGGATTCGGAATATCAAATTTAGCCTAAGGTGAAATTTTGGTACATTTCGGATAACTTTCATATTTTGATGAATAGTGAAAATTACTAAATTTTAATTAAAAAAAACTTTTTTAATCAAAATAATTAATAGTGATAAATTATGAATTTGAGTGGTTTTAAAGTATATTTAGAATATATTTTTACCATTTAATATAATTTTGGTCATTGGACATAATTTTACAATTAAACCGAACATAAACAAGTGTCAATCTTTTGATAGTTATTATCTCTTAAAAACACGCTTTTTGTTTTGACAGCGGGAATTAATTTTAAATTAATTTCTGCCACTTCTGTGTTTTGAATTTAGTAAAATGGATTCCATATTTGGAATCAGGATTTTAAAATTGTGTAAATAGGTAACTTTTATTTTTTGACATTTTGAATAATTACTGCGGTAAATATTTTATTTACCATGGTTAAGGGTAAATCCGGTAAATAAGGGTTAAAAAAATAATATTATAATAATACTAAATTACCTTAAAACGTGTCTTAACCCTATTGGTTGATACATGGTCGACCATGGGAATCTTTGGGTCTATTTTGGGACCCCATGGATCCACTTGTAAGTGATAATGACACTTTATTTTAATTTAGTTAAAATGAATACAAAAATGACACAAGCATATATCTTTTAGAACAAAAATTGTTACATAGGGTTATATATGTTGGATTTTAGATTATGAATATTAATTAGAAAGCTAAAAAGATTTCCTACATAATGATATTTTATTTTTAATTTTTAGACATTAAATAATTTATTTTATATATGACACAATGATGATGCAGTAATTACTATAATAGTGAAAAATTAAAATAATTGATATTATAAATACCCAAATAAATATAATATGAAACTTTTAATGAATTAAACTAATTTTCTAGGATAATATGATATATTGGGATTGATTTAATTGACTTTTTTCGAAGTAATCAATCTGTTATGAGTTTCACAAAAATCAACTATTGAATAGTGTCAAAATTGACATAAAAGAGTTCTTAAACAAATATTATATTATTAATTGATATTAAATTCCTAAAAATCTAAGGTTCGGCCAAGAGACTTATATAATGATAGGTTCATCATTAATGTACTACTTGGGGGTCAATTGGATGTATATAGTAAGTTTATTAACCATATTATATAAAAATACAAAGAGACATTGTAAAAGTGAAACTAATTAACTTAGAGTTAATACTTCAAGATAAGGTTAATATAAGTACCCAAACCTGTCTAAATTCTATTGGTTGAGTGGTTTTCGACCTAACCCCACCTTAACCTTTGAATAATCAACTTTGGAGCCATTAGAAACCGAATATGAATTTATTATAAATTAATATTTCTAGCTTTTCCAAAGGTGCCCCTCACCCCTCTTATAAAAGGGCACTCCTCTTTCTCATTTCTTCACACATTCAAAGCCTTTTTGTTCGGCCAAACTCTGTCCAAATACTCTCCCAACATCCCTCACTACAACCTAGAGGCCTTAGTTTGATCAGAAAGCCAACCTAAGGAGCCCTTTTGATCAAATCAAAAGGAAGAACCCGAAGAAGAGGTAATGATTTCACCACCCTTCTCCAAGCTCATTTCTTCTTCCACTTCTTCTTCTTTTGTTTTTACCATTGTAAAATAATAACTCCAATATCTCACATATACTTTTATGTTATTATAAATATGGTACAATCATATTCAGCATTCTATCCACCCTTTGAATAACATGTCGCCATACGTGCGTACGTACGGCTTACCGTTTCCACGTCGTGGTGTAATTGTTATTCAATATAATATTATTTGGATGGGTATAATAATGATGTGTAACTCATGTAAATAATAAATATAACATGTTAATGATTCTGTATATATGATATACCATCCATTTATATATTATTTTAATATCAAAAGAATGATATTGTCGCTCGTGCGTACGTACGGACTACCGTCTCCACGAACGCGATGAGATTCATTCTCCATCGTATCCATTCAAGTATAATTATCATTTGATGATTTAAAAATGATTTTTAAGGACTGGATATCATTCTGGATATGAATAAGATACAACAACCATGGCTTATGTAACAAAACATATAAAAGAAAATGAGTAAGTTAACTCCCGAAACGACGATAATTCTAAGATATTATTAACAAATCAATGTTAAAAGATCATATATGATATCATATTAATATATATGATTCTTGTATAATTTAATAACAACTATTTCACCATTATATAGGAGGTTAACCTACCCCAACCAAGGAAAATTACAAGGTAAGGGTTTACATTACAACCTCTTCATTATCCAAGGTTGTTTATACGTAATAATCTACTGGGATCTCTTTATCATCCACATCCATGTTTCTTAAAAATGCATTTCAAAACATTTTTACTATTTACTAGAATATGAGTTAAAGTCATTTATACCCTTTTTGACTTTTATAGGTGGTTTATAAAGGAATCTTTCGGTCGTTTTCAAAACAAGGTCCTTTTTAACCTTTTCGACAGAATTAAGGTAAGAATGTTTTTTTTAACTTATACGGCGGGTGCGGCTATTTTCCGCCGTTATAAAATCTTCAAAGCTTCCCTTACAAGCTTATAAGAATATTTTCAAAGAAAATGTTTTATTTTATATGGATCTTAAATTATTTCAAAATAAAAGGAGATATTTCTTTAAAAATAATTTTGATTTCATCTATGTCAACATCCTTTGATGGATTTTAAGATTATTTGAAGTTGATTTATTATGATACAAAACTTCTATATTGTATTGAAGGTTTTTTGATATGTTTGACTGTGGATGTTCTATTTTTATACCATTCATAGTTTATGGTGAAATTATTTACATTTCGTATGCTAGTTTTAATACGAATGTTTATGTTATGTTTAAACCTTTTCATATGGGAATGCATTGGACTTAATATGTGACGGGTGGAGCCCGCTATAGCTCCTTGATGCATCGGTAGGTCTCATGAGACAAACTAGTGTCTTGGCACAAGGCCTTGACAAAATCTTATTTGTAGTCTTGGCACGAGGCCTTGGCTATGTGGTTATGATAGTCTAGCATTATGCATTCCATCATTATGAAAGTGGTTATTGACTTTTGCATGTGATTATTCGATTAGTAGAATATCCATGTGAATAAGTAAATGGCATTATTTCATTTTATTTATGTCATACCATGTTGAATGTTCATGTTTAAAAGGCTTTTGTTTTAGTTATACATTGCCTTAAATGTTTATTCTTATTGATGAAAGTTTCCGATATATTTTTATCCTTACTGGGCATTTGAGCTCACCCCTTTTCTATGTTTTATTTTTCCCAGGAAGTGAAGATGTAAGTTATGAATGGCCTGCAGGGATATTATGAGGGGATTATAGTGTGGACTGTGGAAACATTATGTTGTTGTAGTAGTTTTTCATTTTATGATGTAATGTAAAACTTATGAATATATCTAGTGTTTCCAAGGCTACTAAACCAATCGGTCTTTCGAGATTTGATCTTTCTTGTGATCATGCCAATGTTATGTAATAATGCACCGACTCTGGGTAACTGGGGTCGGGGCATTACAACATCACTCCACTAGGATGTTATCTCTCTGCCTTCACTTGTTGTAAAACTAGACACCTTGACTTGTAGCCAGCGATTTCCCACTTCATATTATCCAACTAGAAATATTCCTTCAGATCTCTATGCGTCTTTGTGCTACCCGGATGTATAGAGAAATATGAGCTCTGAGTATCGTCTAGTAGTTCCCTTTTTATCTCAGGTACTGATGGAACACACAAGCTCTTCCCAAACATTAGAACTCCTTCCTCATACATGAAGTCTTCCAATCTCCCATCCTTAACATCAATAATTTTCTCGCGTATATTTTCATCATCAGATTGAGATATTTTTATCTTCTCTATTAAATATGGTGTAACAATCATTTGAAATAGGAAAGATGTTTCCCCTTCATTAAAAATTTCCATATCCATCTTTAGTAGATCCATGAATATATGATCTCTCTCAATCCTCATTTGAGTAAGAAGTCCATGATATTTCTTCCTTAATGCATCTGCCACCTTATTTTCCTTTCATAGGTGGTAGTGTATTGAACATTAATAATCTTTAAGTAACTCAAGCTATCTCTTTTTCCTCATATTGAGTTCTTTTTCTGTGAAAATGTATTTCAAACTCTTGTGATCTGTGTATATCTGAAATTTTTCACCGTAAAGATAATGTCTCCATATCTTCAGAGTAAATATTATAGCTCCTAACTCACGATCATCTGTTGGATAATTTTAATCACAAGTCTTCAAATGCCTTGATGCATAAGAAATAAAATTACCATTTTTCATAAGGATGCAACCCATCCCATTCATTGATGCATCACTATATATTACAAATCCATCACTTCCAGATGGAAGAGTCTAAATTGGAGCATCGACCAATCATTTTTTCAATTCATCAAATAATTCTTTAAATTCTTTTGTCCACACAAAATTTACTCCTTTATGTGTGAGCTTGGTTAGCGGGTTAGCCAGTTGGGAGAAATTCTGAACAAAATGCCGATAGTAACCTGCTAAGCCAAGAAAACTACATACCTCGGTTATTTTTGTGGGTGTGGGCCAATCTTGGATTGCCTTTGTCTTCACAGGATCAGCTAGGATTCCATCCTTAGAGACAATATGGCCTAGAAAAGAAAAGGATTGAAGCCAGAAATCACCCTTTCTAAACTTCCCATATAATTCATATCTTCTAAGAGTTTTCAGAGTAATCCAAAAGTGAGCCTCATGATCTTCATACCTTTTTGAGAATATCAGGATATCTTCAATGAATACCACAAAAAAGTTATCATGATATTACTTGAAAACTCTATTCATTAAATCCATGAAAACAGAGGGTGCATTAGTCAGTCCAAAAGGCATCATTGTAAACTCGTAATGCCCATACCTAGTTCGAAATGATGTCTTAGGAATATCTTCATTACTCACACGTAGTTGATGATATCCGGGTCGAAGGAAAATCTTCGAAAAGTATTGAGGTTAATGAAGTTGATAAAATAAATCATCAATCTGAGGCAGAGGACATTTATTCCTTATTCTAATAGCATTGATTTCCCTATAATCAATGCATAGCATCATGGATCCATCTTTCTTATTGACAAACAAGACTGGGCTCCCCAAAGAGAAACACTAGGTCGAATAATTCCTTTGTCACTAAAATCCTCTCGTTGTTTCTTTAGCTCCACTAAAATCACAGTGTCCATTCTATAGGGTGTCTTTGATATAGGTATTTCACCAGGAAATAAGTCAATGGAAAACTCAATTTACTTCTATGAAGGATGTCTAGGTAAATCCTCTAGAAACACATCATTTTATTCTTGCACTATATGCACATGTTTAATTTGAATATTTATTTACTCACCCATAGATATTGGGTTCTCTTCCTCTCAATGAATTGCATTCAATAGAGCTACTGGGGGTGGGTCTAGATAAGAATCAGATGGTGTGGTCTCTACTCTAAAAATAAGAGATTCTACACCATTTTCAAAAATTGTAAATTATTTTTTCTTGTAATTAATTTTCACATCATAGTTTGAAAACCAATTCATACCATGAATTATATTAAATTCACTCATTGTTATGATGATAAGGTTAGAAACTATAGATCATTTATGTGTCACGAGGGGGACTAGTTGACATGTCTTTGTTGCAATGATGCATCACCTATGATTTTTGACTGATAACTACTTTATTAAATTAAATTAGACATGTCTAATTTTCTTAGAAATTTGGGAAGATATAAATGAATGTGATGATCCAGAATCAAATAAAGTGTTGGCTATGTTTGAGGAAACAATTAAAGTACCTTCCACCACATCATTAGGAACTTCAACTTCCGTGGTTATAATCGCATAAGCTCTCCCTTGCCCTCTTAAATTTTTCCGAGTCATGTTTCCTTGGCACTTAGTACACTCATTTTCATAGTGTCCCATATCTCTATAATTATAGTATTGAACTTCATCAAATTGTTTCTTCCCCTTACATTCATGAGATATATGAACCTTTTATCCATACTTATAGAAAACTCCCATGACTTTCAAGCATTTCCTAAGATGATTCTTTCCACAGTACTTGTATGATGTGAATTTCTTTTTTCCCTTGTTCTTATTTGGCACTACACCTTCCCTTGGTTATCAGAGTATCGCTTTTTATCTTGGTTTCCCTTGAAAAAATTTGATCTGGAAAATTCTTTCTCTATTTTGATGCCACTTGAGACAATTTCATCATATGATGAAAATGTTTGAGAAGCCAGTTCCATTCGAAGACATGGATTAATAACATCAAATAAATCATCAATCTTTTATGACAAGTCACATACGTAATCTATGACATACCTAGCTAGCCTTGTGAAGGTAGCCTCATACTCTACAACACTGTCTTCTTCCCTTTGCTTTAAGACAAGGAATTTCATCTTCATATCGGTTAGTTCCTCAGGAGGGAAATATTTTCCAAATAATATTTCTTTAAAAGTCCTCCATTCTATATCTTCTATTTCTTCTTCCTCTGTGGTATTCTGAATCGAGGACCAGCATTGATCAACGTCACCCTTGAGACAATATACTGCCCGTACAACCTTTTCATTTTCATTGCATCTTAATGCCATGAATATCATTTCAAGGGACTTGATCCATTTCTCAACAACCACTTTATTAGTAGTCCCACTAAAATATGGGGTCTTCTGCCACACGAAACGATCCAACATAGGTGTGGAATGGTTATTTGTTACAACCTGAGTAAGTTGTCCCAATATGTTCATGATTTGATTTGCACCAACATTGAATATATTGACTTACTCAGTGGGGATATCCCTACATTGACCACAATAATTGATTCCCCTTATTCCACTAGAATCCATTTCTAAATAATGGCACACAATAGATTAGGGTATGAATTATAATATATAATCTTAACATAACAAAATACTTAGCAGAAATTGAGATCTTACACGTGGAAAATCCCAAAATCATAAAATTGGTTTATTTTAGGAATAATTTAAATTTTAATCCTTCATAATGGATTGTAAAGAAAATATGATTTATCCTAAGTATATCCCCTAGGAGTTTCATAACAAATAGTGAATCAAGACCCATTGTCGTGTACCAGGACACCCAAGGTCAAGCCCAAAACTCCTTGTCGGAGCTTTCACTCCTAGGTACATCTGTGCCAGAGCCACCTATACCTGCTCATATCCAGACAGGGATGTATTTTCTAGAAGTATTTACATAATCTATCCTTTACCAAAATACCAAGACATTCTTGTACTTTTATCATCAAATACTACCTTAGGTATTTTCCCTACTATTAATTTTTCTACTCTAGTTTCCATGTTTTCTACTAAACTTCCTCGAATACCAACTGTAACACCCTGATCCCTCTAGACCAGAGTCAGTACATTACTTGTTATATTGGAATGGTTATAAGGAATGAAAATCCCTAAGGAATAATCAGTTTAGTAGTATAGAAGAAACTAGATACATAGATGTAACTCAAATTACATTGGAAAAGGTTACAAAATACAAACCATAACAAAAACAAAAAACAGAATCCATAGAAACTAAATAAATGATCTCCTCTTCATCAACTATTCAAAGTAAACAATTGAAAGGGGTGTGATCAAAAACACATTAAGGGTTACCAATAACAAAATCATTAATCAATAATAACTTAATCATAAACAACTTTACATATCAATACAGCATAGTGAATAAATGAAAACTCATGCCATTAAAAAACTGAGAATGAAACTGCATCCATAGATTTTGTCACAGTGAATATCTCAAGGATAGTAATAAATAATAATGAATAAAGAGAATTATTTCTAATTTGATGTCATGTATTTGATAAATGATACCATAATACTGTTAAAACAATTTAGTTTTGTGGGTAGAAACTTGTCTGAGTTTTTGAAACAAACTCGAAGGGTTTGTCGCCAACTGATTTGTCTCATGAGACCTATTAATGCACCAAGGGGATATATCAGGCCCAAACCACCACTAAAAGTCTAAATAATTATTTATATATTTATTTAATACAATATCAATATGCCTTTTCAATATCCGTATAGAGTAGATAATACCGATTCATCAATATTTCCATAGTTAAAATAAATTTCCAAATATACACTTTATGTAAAATGGAATACAGTTTAGAAAATAAACATATCCATGTTATGAGATAATGGATATTTAATAGAAATATAATTTTAAATGAAAATTTATCTCAAATGGGCAGTAGGTCCACCACATAAGGATTATTAGGTTCACAAAACAATGTAAGTCACAACGAAATGGAAAACCGACACAAAGCACATTACCACATTGTAATAAATCATTTCATGTGAACACAAATTAATAATTATAAAATGAATAATTTAATATAATGAAAATATTAAGAATCATGATATTATATATCAAATGGAAGTACACAATACAACATGTTCATGAAATAAGTGGCGAACAGTGGAAATCTCAAGGAATTAAAAGTGATTTAAGAAACCCCTTACCACGTTGTAATCAATCGATTCATATGACCAAATGTTAATAAACACAAAATGATTCATAGAATACTACAAATATAAATATAATAATGATAATATATATCAAATATAAGTACACAACACACCACATTCAAGAAATAAGTGGAGAACAATTGAAATCTCATTAAATTAAAAGTGAGATAAGAAACCCTTACCTTATGCTCTAGTGTGTTCTTCATTTGTTTTAATGACCTTAATAATAAAATTTTTCTTCATTTATTAATAATTCCAGAACCTCCTATACATGTAATTTGTTTATTATAACCTTATTAGGTTCATTCATGGCACTTTTTATTGGTTTAATAGGTATAATTTTATTGTTTTGGAAGCATTTTCTTCCTTGGTTTTCATGATTTGTTTACTTGCATTCACGAATAGAAGTTCATTTGAAATGTGGTTAAACATCCTGAATTGTTAATATATATTATTAGTTAAATTAAATATATATAAATGATCTTATAATGATTATTTTTTTATATACTTGAGGATGAATCATTGGTTAAAAGTTATTGATAAACGCTTGGATTTATCTTGGCAGTTTTGTGTACAATGAACTTGTTTTGTGTTATTATTCAATATTATTAGTGTATAGGGATTAAAGAACATCAATGAGATGAAATAAATATATTCTGATCTGTTTCAACCATAAAAATGGTTTCATGACCTGAATTAAAGATGGCAACGAAAATTGAGAACATGTCGTCCTTAAATGTGATAAATTAACACATCTCGGACGGTGTTTTTATTTTTAGTATAAGAGGAGGGGAAAAGATAGATGATGATGAAATATTACATTATAATGATATAATTATAGTTCATGTATGTTACTATAATTATCATAACATTTGGATGAGGGAATATTAGTAAAGAAGTATAAAAGAAAGAAACTCAAAATAAAAGAAAAATTGAGACATTTCTTACGAAAATTCGGCAGCCTAACGATGTCACATAAATTTTAATAAAATAGTTTAAGGATATAAAGGGGGTATCTCATCACTATTACATAATATGGGAAGTAATGGGAATATGGAATGAAATATCCCCACATAATCCAATTGAAAATAAAAGAGAAAACATAAAATGAAATGTTAAAGAAAAGAGAAGGATGGTTGATTCTCTTACCTTGTAGAGTGACTCCCAAAACATGATGTTTCAGACCTTGGGGGTTTTGAGGACACCTTGGGAGAACTCATAGGGAAGTAATAACACCTTATCATTTATGATAATGAGTTTTTAATGAATGAAAAATAAAGGGATTAGTGGGTATTTATAGTAATTAAGAGGGAGTTTTTGTTAATTAAAAGGGACACCTCATTAGTGATTTTTGCAAAACCATGGGCTTTCCCAGGGTATTTCCCAATGGTTTTTGAAAATTGGGACTCATAATTTTATAATTTATTGTACACAAGTCAATCAGACTTTTATATTTAGTTATTACATCATTAAGATTTCATTAAACTACTGAAAACTCAAAACTGTATTTTTACCACTCATGAAAAAGTCAAGTATTTTTGAAAAATTACAAAAATTCTCCCTAACCATTTTTCAATGTGTAGAATTCAATATTGAACTCTAGTTTTTGAAAATAAATTTCTATGTATTTTTAATTTAATTTTTAAATAAAATCATAGTCAATTTGAAAAATAACCATTTTAAAGATATAATTAGTTCTATATCACATTGAAAAATTAATTAAGATCTCATTATCTTATTACCATAAGAAAATAAAATATTATCATTATTTACTTTTTATAAGAGTCATATTACTATTCATATTTCTATTCATAGGGGTATCTTACTATTCATCAAAAAATCAAGTTGGTTTTATCAGACTCCAAATGACTTACTGGTCATAACTCTAGATGACCGTTTTTCGGAATTCAACACATTGAAGTGGAAAATTTATGTTTAATGGCTAGGTTTTGAATATATATTAAATAACCAAGTGTTGTTTCAAATGAATATAGTTCTTTATGAAATATATTCTATGAATAGAATTTATTTAAGAGAAGCATACCATAAAATGTTTGGGGTGTTATAAAACTATTTCTTCCGTAGTTCTACACTTTGAGGCCATTTAATTGGTCCTTAACCACTCCCTTTTTATCCAAACCTCAAACTATATTATAGATTCCATTTTTAATATTCCGGGGTAACTCTAGGTCACTTCATGTCACAACGTGAAGTATAATTATCCTTATTAATTCATTATTTTTTTAATTTTTTTCATTCATTTATTGTATATTTCCATAAATCAAAAAAATAATTAAATACCAAAAATAATAATAAAATAATCTATAAAAACCTTGTTTTATATAAAAAAATATATGACAAATATTTCTCTATCAAGTAATAATATCTATTATCATAAAAATAACATATCTAGTTCTAGATAGGTATCCCATGAAAAATCGACATTAAAAACAGAACCATAGAGTATATCCTCCCAAATTTGGGTTGACTTATTTTTATACCCATCTATTTAAAGATGGTATGACATGCTTCTATTTACATATTATCCAATAACCTTATAATGTTTAAGGGACTAGTCTAAGGATGTATTAAACACTAAGAGGGGGTGGTTTTCTTATATTGGAGACTTTTAAAAAACTTGATTGTTATTATCAATTTTTGTTCAACCTCCATCACTTGTTAGTGTTAATGATTCACTTTTTCTCTCTTATCATATTCATTATTTCATGAAACACATCTTAACACACCCAAAAAACAGGAAAAATGATATAAATGGTTCACCTTTCAAAATGAATGTTTTATCCATGGTATGAAATAGTAAATTATAGTATTACATGATCCACTATTATCAACCAATTATCTAAATACCATAAATGATAAAAACTATAACTCATGTTTTTACATATCTCAATAGTTCATTGGTCCCCCCCACAAACACATTCATTTCATACCATAAAATGAAATAATTTTATATAACAACTAAAAATACTATCACTAATATAGAATCTACAAGTTGTTGATGTTTTAATTATTTTTCTTCTTTTTATTTTTCTCAATCAATTACAGAAATGTACATTATTCACTCATTTTATTCACATTTGGAACATAAATTTATTTTCTTATTTAATGTAATGAGCTTATAATGTTACTCATCTTATTATGTGATAACAATATCACACCAAACCCTCTTCTTTAACTTTAATATAATTATATTATTCATATTATTGTTATCATTTATATTATTTGGATAAATACAAATGGATTTTACTGGAACCATACCACTTCTGTTTGACTCCTCAATATGTAATGATGTAAGATTCAGTTCCATTTTATCATCGATACTCATTAAATTTTATTTTTCCGTACAGTATGTGTTTAAAAAGTCACACACTGTCTTCAAAAACCTATAATTATCTATTAGGAATTGAGGATACAACATATGTTTCTTCTTCTCTCATATATCTGAGTTATATTTATTCTATATTTCATTATTCACAAAACCACTTGAGTACTTGAATTTGAATCTCCACATGTTTTTGAAATTCAAAACACTTAAATTACTAGAATTTATTTGTCATAAATTTCTAAGGACCCAAATATCCACTAAATCCCTAAATGAAAATATTATATATCAAAGGTATGAGAAGCTATATCGATATATGTAATGACTATCATGGTCATCTCATCCTTTGAACCCTATCAATAATCACAACCTCATAAAAAATTTCCTTGATATCTGTAACTATTTATATTTCATATAAATGAATTCATGTATGAAAAATTTGATATCATGAAACCTTCTTTGCAACAATACATGGTGTACTAATTGTTCCTTCATCCCATTTAAATTAATTTGATATTATCATTATATTTTTTCCATTTAAGAACTATAATTGGAATTTACTATATTTGGAGTTAAATACATCAATAATTTTGTAAGTTACAATATATTACAATGAAAATATCTTACATTTTTCTAAGATTTATTTTGGAGTTAAAATATATTACATGTTTGGAAACATATCATATTGTATTAATCATCCGTATTTTGAAATATAAACTGATTTGAAACTACTCTAAAAAACCCAACACCACAGAATTAACTCCTCAAATCAGTTCGAATGGGAAAAATTTTCTTAACATCATGGGATTCTATGTGATGTACATATCCTACTTTCTAACTTACCATCCATATTATTCTTCCATAAGTTAATGCATAAATATTTAAAATATTTTAAAAAATGGTCACCATTGATACACCATGGGCTGGAGTTTATCATTTTCAATCTCAGTATTTAAATATTCCATAGGAGATCATGATAAATTCAATGACATAACCAAGACTGATGTTTCTCCAATGGTAGATATCTTATCCACTATGAAATGTTAAATTATCATTTCACTAGTGAACTCCCCATTTCCATGATTAACTAAATTATATATAGAACCATTAAATGTCACCATGGATCCAAGAAATAGATAATGATTTCAATTTCAAACCATGGCCTCAAAAACACTAATGCAGAGACTAGTTTTACTGTGTTCATATACATATGAAGTGATCATGCTTTAGGTAGATAAAGATTACAATGACATTAATTTCATCATTTTCACATGTAATATTTTTTTAATTTGAGGAATAGTGTAGTGTATGGGAAATTTTCACATCAAAATGTTATTTATGGATTTTCTAATTTATTAACATTCCTACTCTATTAGAACATTGATAAACCCCATATGTTTCATTCTACACCTAGGGGGACATTGATCCTCCCCACACTTATATCCTACCTTTCTTTATTCTTAACCGACCCACGTATGGTCTATACCACCTCTGAGATTTCTTCATTACCACTCAATGATGTTTTCTACCTTCCTTCTTGACTTATTAACTGCTTAGTTGGATGTGATGGATTGATTGGGAAATATTTTTTTACCCTAAAATTCTCCATTTTATTTCAAAAAATAATAAAACTCAACTCAAGAACAACATATAGACTTATTTACTTATCCTCTTTTATTAAAAAATTTAGACCTCATAAAATTATCATGGATATAACATCTAAAAGTGATTTAGCGTAGATAAATATTAACTATCATTATAAATTATTAATGGAAGTCTAAATATTAAAATATAATTTTTATTTATTATAAATAAATCATCTAAAACATCCAAAGCAATGATATCCTTCAAATATGTGTAATAAAATATATATTTACATAATATAATGTTACATTATTCATTGAACCTTTTAGAAAAAGATTCTTGTAATTCTTCTTCCACATCAAATCTCTTCTTCTTAAATTCATTCTCTTAAGGATATTAATTCTTATTCAATGGATTGAGATTGATATTTAAGATCATTCAATGCTAATTATAAACCATGAATAAATAATAATGCACAGATATATTGGATGAAAAAAATCCCCTTGTTCTTTTTTTTCAATATCCAACTAAAATGATATTTCTATAAGTACAAATCATATCAAAACCAACTTTCATCTCTACGATTTCTCATAAATTTTTTTTATTTTATTTAATTTTAAATCTACCCATAATTAAAAAAATATAAGGTACTTGAGAGTTCATAATAAAATTCATACTTAATAAAAGTTCATCTAGTAATTCCACTCCATGTATATATGATACATACTCAGTGTATAAAAAAGAGGGGTAAATTTAAATGATAAAGTTTTCCATTACTAGTTGAATTTGACACCGAATAAAATTTGACACTCATTACCTTTATTTAATTTTGTACAATTATATTATTATGGGTTAATTAACACAAATTAATAGGTACAAAAACGTTCCGCAAAAATATATCAACTAAAATTTCGTGAATAATTTCAACACATAGGTCAAAGACATTCAAATACAAGTTGGAAGGATTTTATTATGAAAAAATTGTCTAAATTTTCTCTCATAATTCATCTTTTATTTCATTGATATAAACAAATTTTTTACCCTTAAATATAGTATTTTATTTTAGATACCAAGTTTGAATGACTAATAACTCATACCTTATTCAATAACACTACTACACGTATATTCAAAAATATTTAAATTTTAATGAAATAATAATTTTGGAAGCTTATTCACATATCTCTCCCTAATGAAAACACCTAGTAACATATTAATCAACTTGGATCTCGTATATGGAGATATTATAATATGTTTCATTCATATAGTTCACCATAATTTAACTTTCCACAATATTTATCTTATTTTACAACATAAACTCCATCTCAGTTTCTTCCCCTAAGAAAATGCTTCACATTTGTTTTGTTATAATGGACACAGAAATAAAATTAATAAAGATTATGAGAATAAGGTTCATATTATTTAATTACAATGTAAATAGTAAGGTTTAAAGGATATTCTACACCATTTTATTCGATTATTTATTCATACAAATCTACTTTGTAGATATAATTCTGTTTTAGGAATCGTGGTAAAGTTCACATATTATTTTTCTTTGTATGGGACGTGTTTATTTTCATAATACTACATGAATACATTAATCTTTATCCTATTTAAGACTTATTATAGTTCTATAATAATAGATTAACATAAATTTAAAATTATTTAGGATTTTTTACACCTCCCATAAGGTTATTTCTGACCCTTTTGGGTTTTCATTTATTGATAAACTCTCATGAAATCTAGATTCTTCATTTGTAATCTCTTGTATTTTTTTTGTAATGAACATTCACTTATGGTTCCCACATTTTCCCTTATTTTAATAAATCCATAATCCAAAGGATCTAAAAACATTTCGTACATTGATATATTTTTAGGAGGTTCAACATGTGTTCTTGTGAGTAATTTTTTTTGTATTAGTTCTTTTAAATATTCCACTTATCTTAATCATTTTGTACATAATTTGAGCATTATATATAATCTTATTGTTTCCACTGTTTAATCACTCTTCTTTTTAAACATGTTTAGAGTAATAAAAAATGTTTATTAATATATATATTCTCATTAGGATGTCACTTCCATTTTTTGAAAATTATTTTAATTTTATTATTAATTTTATTTGATACATGATAAGTTAAATATGAACAATTTTTGGGCCCACACTCATTATACATACTATATATATAATCAGAAACATCAAATATATTTTGATAAAGATTATTCTTAATCATTGGATTTTTCATCTTCTATAGAATCCCACCTTGATATAGGATTCCTATAAAATTATGGACTTGGATAATTGTACAATTAATATAGTGGATTGTTCCAATTCATATTGATCCACCAAAATTGGCCTAAAAACAATGATCTCTCTCATTTAATGAATTTCATTAAAAAAATTACATGATTTTTTAGCTAGATATTTTGATATTTTTCCACCATAAGATGTTTTCTTCTTGGAATAAATGAATTCATTGTAAATAATTGACTTGTTTTACCCTCAAAATGAGCCCCTAACCAAATCTGTCATATATATGAAAGGCATTCTCAATCGCCATGGGCTGTTGACAAGTACCCAAGAAATGATCAAAAAACCCGAGGGAATGATTTTTTAACATTAATAAACATATAGAACATATATATACAATAATATAGTATGAAGATCAAAATGATAATAAATATATTCCATATCTAGAAAAAAGATAGAGGAAAAAATGACTTTAATAGTAGAAAAAAATTCCAACAGACAAGTCAAACATCAATGGACCGAAAAAAACAACTACTCTATGTGATGGCATGGATGAACTCCCACCATCTGACCACCATCTTCATTTCTCAACTAACATATAACGTCTCTTCCTCACATCATTTCATTTCCTTTCCATACATTGAAATATATACATATGTCTACACACCACTAATGTGGTGCGCACGGTGTGAGATAAAGGGAACAATATGATCCCACATAGGTTCTCCATAAAATCCTTTATATTAATATTCTTGTGTAATCATTTGAAATAAAACATAGAATGATAAGAAATAAAGAATATTTATAGAAAACATGGTAAACAATTCTTCTTAATTACCTTTCTAAAACAAAATCTGGTATAAAAATTTAAAATAAAATTTTCTATATCATTCTTCAAAACATAAATATATATATAAATTTTTAAATAGAAATCCAAAAAAGGGAAAAAAAATGCATATGTATCAGCACTAAGGATCACAATAGGTCATACTAGCAGACTACTCACACCATAATCAATCATGTGCATAATCTGGTTCATAGAACATAGGACAAGAATTAGAGGTATACCATAGGAGTAACCCCCCAATGTTAATATATGTCCCCTAGAACAATAGAACAAGTAAATAGAGGAATGTAGCACAAGTAAACCTCTTGATAAATCAAAAAAAAATATGGATGATGGACTCAAGCTAAACCATCCACCAAACTACCCAAGGTAACCCATGTGCTTGTTTCACAATTCATTTCAATGATTTTAAAACCATTTCACCATCCATTTAAATGATTTGAGAATACCCATTTTAATTCAATTTATCAACCACCAGAGAAAAACCATTTTCCATTTAAAAAATATTTTCAACAGACACAAAAAATATCTTCCAATTACATGTATAAATCATGTTATAGGGAACGAATAATAAGGTTCATCAACATAAGCTAGATACAGAAATATCTAACTCAAAACTCGGGTCACACATCCCGCATAAGGATACACCAACAATGAAAAAACAATTACAGAGTTGAAGGCCTTATAATCCAATCCATATATAAAGATAGATTCAATTTAAAAAAATGTGTTCGAATGAAATGAGGGAATCTACATACCTAAATAGCGAACACCAGTCGCACTACAACCAACAAATGAATGGAATTTAGAATCCAATTTCACAACAGGTCAAGGATAAGAAATGAAGAAATAATAACTCTAACAAAATAATATGACAATGAGACTCAATGGAATTACTGAGATTAATGGAAACAAAAAAGTGGAAAGATCACTCATTCAGAGAGATGCACCTCAACATTAATGAAGATCAAACACCAAGAAGATTGTTCTATAAGTAATAGTGTCTCTAAAAATCCTTGAATAGGATCTTTGGTTTGAAGGAATGGGATAATAGGATTCTGAATGGGTACTGAAGCCCATATGGTACCCAAAAAATTCACTTTTTGGGGAACTGCATGACGTGTAACTTCATTACACATCATGATATCCATGATTTTTAAGTAAACTAAAAAATATGCCTCTTTGGATTCAGAATCTAATATTTAAATGACTCATGATTTGAAATAGTTCTTCACATCATGTAACCTTTCACAGCCTGAACCCCATTTCATGGATTTCACCCTGTGACCATTACACATCAAGTATCCCAGTTACATGGGGTGAAATCCTTTTCCATCCTCTAGAAATAACCATTTAATGCTTAGAGTCCAACAAATCTGTGACTTCACCACTATATCAATTTTTCTGATTCCCTCTCGTCCCTATACATATAAGGAAAAAAAGTAAACCAATGACCAGGTTAAGGATATACTTGATATATTAGCAATCAGATGTTACAAACTATGCATCATAAAGGATTTTCTTCCCTAGGTAGTCATGTGGAAGATGTAATCCATGGAAAAACATGAGTCCACTACTCTCTTTAATGATCCACGTTTCATAGTCTGATGAGAATATAATATGTGTTACCATAGAACTCTAACCAAAGTAAATGACATCCTATGCATAAATTTGTCGATGATCTCAACTGGTTTCCCTGAAATAGAAACATCTGGCTCTATCACGATTTCTTCTAAACATAGAAAATGAGAAGGATTAGGATGATACTTCATCATCTGAGAAATGTGGAAAACATCATGAATACCTATTAACTAAACAAACAATGTTAACCGATAAATAACATGTCTAAGCCTCCTAGTGACCATAAATGGTCCAACGTATCTTGGAGCCAACATTCTCTATTTCTCAAGATGATGGTGATGCAATCGAGGAGAAACATTCAACAAAACTCAGTCACTAATTGAAAGATCTAGAGGGAGACACAACCAATCCACATACAACTTCATTAGAATCGGGCATGTAACCAGACATCGATATACATCATGAATCCATCCAAACATCTCCTCAAACAATATTGTTCCGACAAAAGATACTTCACCCACCTCATCCCAATAGATAAGTGATCTTCCCGGGTGATAATACAATGCCTCAATGGTATCCCTTCTAATTGAATACTACTAACTTTTTATATATGAAAAAATCAACCAATCCTAGATAGTTATCACATGATCTACTGATGTCCAAGACATAATCATGAAGTATATCTTCTAGGATCTGAATTACTCAATGCATCTGACCGTCTATCAGTGGATGATATGTTGTGCTCAACATGACCTTATTTACCATTACCCCTTAGAGACTCCTCTAGAACCTTAAGGTAAGCCTATAATCCTTATCCGAAATAATGGAAGGACTCTCATGTGACCTCACAATATCCTTAACATACATCATACCCACATGATAAACTATTATGGTATCCTTGATCGAAATGAAATGAAAATACTACATCAACTAATCAATAACTACCTTGATATATTTCCTCCACGAGGGAGTCCTTGGTAATACAATAATAAAATAAATGGATACCTCATCCCATTTCAATACCATCAATGAAAGTGGCTGAAGAAAACCAGAGGGTTTCAAGTGCTCTACCTTTATTCATTGGTAGGTGTAAAAATGGGACACATAATTTTACATTTTAAACTTTATTCCCAGACACCAGAATCATCATATCATGTTATAATACATCTTCAAATTTCATGGATAAAGGTCCCATGAAGAGTTTTTCCAATTAAACAAGACTAAACTCCTCACAGAAGTTGGGATGACAACCAAATTACTAAAGTGGATCATACCATCTAAAGAGAGAGATTAAATAGAAAATGTCTCCCACCATAAATCATTTCTATAAATTCACTGAAGAATTCATACTTTTACCAAATCTACCAAATAGACTCTAGGACATATGATGATAACTGAAAATTGTTCAAAACCATACCTGAAACATCCTCCCGACCATTTAAGTGTAACTCTGTGAAAATCCCTATAAGATTCCACTCCTTCTTCGATTCTAGAACATATTATGATAAAAAATTCATTATAAGAGAACATTCAATTATATTTCCCTTCCTTAGGGTGTAGTAAAACTCAATGTCAAACGTATGTAGGTATTCTACCCATCATCTCTGTATGAGATTCAAGTCTTTCTAAGAAAAATCATAACTCAAAATCTTATGAATAAGGAAGACCATGATTTTTTTCCTAAAAAGATATTTCCATCAATATTTAATTACATTCATAACTGCAGCAAGCTCAAAATCATAAGTGGGGTAATTTTTCTTATGAAACAGAAAATGAAGAGGTATTTAAGCTACCACATGGTCATCCTATATAAGAATAATACCAAATGAGCACCAAAACCATAAAAAAACACCACATACCCCTTATCAGGCATATGTAATATTAGAATAGGTGCTGATGTCAGAATTCATTTTAGTTCATCAAAAGAAGACCAACACTTAACATCCCATGTGAATTTTACCACACTCTTGGTATGATTAGTCAAAGGTGATTCCACGTTAGACAAATCCTTAAAAAACAATCAGTAGTATCTAGTATGAAAAAAAATCCCCATATATCAAAGACATTCTATGGTAATTTCTAGGACAATACATCCATCACCTTATCAAGATGAATTGAAACACAATTTTCAAAAATATGTTTCCCTATGAACATCACATCACGAATCCATAAACTATATTTTGAAATCCTTCCATAAAACTATGACTTCTTAGAATTTCCATGACCAAACTCAAATAGTTATCATGCTCATGATTGGATTTCAAATTAACCAAAATATCATAAAAACACTACCACAAAAGTTTTAAATTTTTTATGAATCATCATATTCATCAAATCCATGAAAACAAAAAGAGAATTTGTAGACCAAAAGGCATCACAATATATTCTGAATGGCCACATCTACTACTAAAAGTTGTCTTCAATTTATCAGATTAATGAAATCTAAGCTGATGATAACCTAATCAATAAACAATCATTGAAAACAATTTAACCCCCTTTAACATATCAAATAAATCATCCACACAAGGAAAAAAACCTATTCTTAACTATTACTCGGTCCAACATCCCATAGTCCATGCACAACCGAAGTGAACCATATGCTTTCATGGAAAAAAGATTAGGAGTTTCCCACAGAGAAATACTAGGGTGAACATAAAATTTTTCCAATAGGTCATCGAACTGAATCATGAGATATTTCATCTCTGATTGTTCCATACGGTAATGAGGTATTAATATTATCTATATACCCATGACTAGGTAAATAATAAAATCTACCTATATCTGGTGGAATAAAAAATAATTCTTCTAATAAAATGTCTTAAAAAGTCCCAAACAACAACGAGAAGATCAACATCATATGAAACATCATCGAGCTCAATTTCAATAGTTGAAAAAAAACTCTTCATCTCTGAGTGGGAAGGTCATGCATGGACAAAACATGACTCACCCTAAAACACATGAGACATCCCATCGACAAAGAGAAATGAAACACACTAATGATAACAACCAACTTCATCTCGATGGGAGATAAGAAAATCCAAACCAATGATGATGTAAAAAAAATCTAGATCAAGAATTAAAAATTCCCAAAACAAGTATGTATCATCT
Source organism: Viscum album (assembly GCA_963277665.1). Classification (NCBI taxonomy): domain Eukaryota; kingdom Viridiplantae; phylum Streptophyta; class Magnoliopsida; order Santalales; family Viscaceae; genus Viscum; species Viscum album. The sequence goes on from OY728151.1 coordinate 475,472,912, forward strand.
ATCATTAACGAAAATGAATGAATCCAAAACCCTACGCTTTTCTATTACTGATAGGTGTCTCTAACTCTATTAAAAGGACATAAGTTCCTTTAGAAGGTAAGAAAAATCACTAAAACATACAAATATAAATTTGTGGGAGGTAGAAATGTAAAATAATGAAATTTATATTGAATATGAAATAAAGATAATACCTCTTACTATTGATGAAACTTCATTAATATCCACTAGACACCCATCCACTGTGTTAAAGTTCTTCAATCATGTGGCCTGCACATGGAGCCCTATAGCCATTAATGCTTCTGACTACACCGAAGTAGCCTTTGGAGATGATGAACACTAAACGAACGAGTCGTAGCCATAACCTGACAGAAGCACTATAAGTGATAAATGTTTCCATAGTTATTGAACGTATTTGCAGGCATCGAACATGAACATATTTTTTGTCTGAACATTCTATAATTATAAATTTTTAATAGGAACACTTCTTGTTTCACTAGACGATATGTTGGAGGATCACTATGGAGAACCACCACCATCGCATCTGTGATGATCCATCCACTTACATTTAATCACATGCCTGTCATTGAAGCTTCCACTTGGAGGAAGAGAAGTGGTGGAAAAAAACATACCATGATATTCTTATGTGTCTCTAAATATTAAAATATTTTACCAATCATATCAAGTTGTCCTATGCCTCACAAGGTTCATTCGTTCCATTAAAAGATGGTGGATTCTCATAGTATAAATCATACGACCGATCTCTCTCTCCTCTAGCACCTATTTGTACCCAAAAATTGTGTTTCAAACTTGTGGAACCTTTTCATTAGTAGCATGAAATGCTCGAATGATAGTCTCTATGAGATTATAATCACTTGGTTGATTTCCTTTAGGAGCATCAGATGTAACCTTCTATGAAACTCGTAAAAGATGTCTCAGAAGAATACTTCTGCACACAGAAGCATAAGAGTGATCTGTCAATAGAAAAAAATAAGTTTAAACCAGAAAAACCATAAGAAGAAACTATGATTTAAAACAAAAACCTGCACTAGAGACACATATACCAACTTCCCATGGAATATTTAGTCTCATCATGACATGATCTGGCCAAGAACATATCGCAACATACCTCGCATGTCCTGAAAATCCAATATCCAGTCTAACAGATGTCCCAAGAAAAGACTCTTGAGGATAGACCACATGTGATACCAAATTGTAATGAACCAACCAGTGTTACCCTCAAACCTAGAACCCGAACCACTCCATCACATACCCAAAGTACATTCCCGTTCCCCATGGGCTGGAAAGAAGCACCCAATCATTGAAAAACAAACCAGATAGAATGATTACCCTAAACCTAAAAAAACACCTGGCATATATATACACACAAAGAAAGAAGGAACATATGAAAAATAATAAATATATTCCATAATAATAAAAAATGCAGTTAAAATAACGACTATAAAAGTATCCAAAAATAACAAGAGATAAGTTCAGCTACAAAGGACCAAAACCAAATAGATACTCTATGTGATGGTGTCAACAAACTCTCGCAATCTCTATAATTCCTTGAGCCTGCTCTTCCGGACTCAGTGCTTGAAAATGCTGTGTAAATTTTTTATCAATGAAACTGAACAATTACATAAAAATTTAATAAAATGGGGACCTTTTACCGATCTAGGTTCTAGAGGATTAGAAAAAAACTTACATTTATCATATTTGAACTAAATTTAAACAACTTTCCACTATGCTTCTACATGTGCTAACTCTGAAGGTGATGAAATTTTTAAATAAACCTCTACGACACCTATGAAAATCATTTTAGAAAAACGGTGTGTATTCAATTTCGTAGTAAATAGTTTTTAAAACATTTGATAAATCCCAATAAAAATATACCTTAGATCATACATCTAAAAAATAAATTTGTAAAACAAATTTTACAAAATAGTATAATTCTTTGAAAATAATTATACTTCGAAAACACTTTTCAACTAATCCAGTGATTCGGTTGAAAATATTATGAATGATATTAAATGAAAAAAAACTAAGGTCACTAGAAACCTTGAAGGATATCTTGGGCCTACCCACTTGTTGGATGGATTTAATCACCAATTCCCTATCATATTTAAAATTTTGAGAACCGGTTTTTATAAATAAATTTTTATCTTTCTTTAGATATATATAATTTTCACTTGCGATTTAGCTTAAAATATATATTTATAATCATGTCTGGAAAAAACATGTTCAATTTTATTTTTATATAAATATATAAATACTAATTATTATCGGAAATTACATGTTTGACATTGTATGACCAAATGTAATGATACATAAACCTTGTACATGGAAGATTAGTTTGTAATCACATATTTAAAATTTCATTCTTAATCCCATAAAAATCCATTTTTATAAAGTTAATTTATTTGCTCATGCATATATGTATATATTATCATATAAATGACAAAAAAAACATCGATTCATGACCATAATCTTGAGTTCTATATGACATGAACATGATAAAATTATGACATTCTTAATTTATAAATTCATATGTGAACTAATACTTGATTTATGATTTATTTAAAAAAATTATATACTTGAACATCATGTAAGTATATATATATATATATATTCTTCACATGATTTTATATGAGATGACCCTTCAAAAAACATAAATTATAAAAATAATCATAAATTTAAAATAATTAAACTATTCTATATATTTCATAACAATTTACTAAAACTTTTCAAAATGTTTCAAAGATGCAAACATATTGATTTTTATTTAAGAAAAGAATTAAAGAAACTTCTGTAGTAATAATTTTTCCATACCCAAGACCAAAAAATTGAAAAAATACTATTTGAAATAAACAGAACGCCTTAAAATAAAATAAAGATAAGAATACTAATTCATTTCTATGCGAATATAAAGGTATAAAAGATCTTACTAAAAAACTAACCCATAAAATTAAAATCATAATAACCAAATTATATTTGAAGTAAATAAAATAATAATAATAATAATAACTTACTAAAATTTATCAATGTTTTAAAACTACAAAACATTTTGATTAAAAATTGAAGAATACAATAAAAAAAGATGTGGAAGATGTAAGTTTTCTATTTTTAATTAAAGAATAAAAAATTATAACAGATAAAAATATATCCCTTGCACCAAATCAGAAAATACATATTATAATCATGAAATAAATAAAAAAAATCACTTAAAGTTTTTATTGGCATAGACGATCTTCCGTATCCACATAACACAAATATTTCTCCCTACATGTAACACAAATTCTCATTTTCCCCTTAAGTGAAATAAAATGAAGTGGAACAGAAACGTCACTCAACAATCATTTATACACACAACAAGGAAATAATATATTTAAAATTTCTAACCAATTTAAATTATAGGTTCTTTTGTAATGCATGTAGGGCCATTTTATTGAAATAGATATATAAATTTTAATAGACACCATCACCAAAAAAGACAAAACTGATAAATGTAATCATTTAAAAATATATATCCAGTTATTAGTATATAACCATAATCTTATTCGTGTTTTATTATCTCAAATTTTGATGTCTAAAAAGAGAGTATTGAAATAAATTATATGATATGTCAATATAATTGGAAGATTCCTCAAGATGGTTTATTGAAACTAGATGAATTGGACTTAAGTTGTTGAAAATCGAGAAAAATATCATTTTCAATTATTTTAAAGAATCAAAAAATGAATAAATCGACCCCATAATGAATAAAAAACAATAGAAATGGATAGAAGATAATGATTCGGGAAGAAAGGTGAAGAAATCAACCAAATATGTCCTTGTTAAACTGATTTCATCTCGATTCGGATGCTGAAAAAAATTTAAAACAAACACCACCTGGATCTAGAAAAACCAAGACTATATCAACGTCGCACAACCGTACCTCATCTACCATGCTCGGATCTAACTAGAATCACTCATCAGTGGTATCTATATGTGGTTGGAACCCTAAAAGTGAATTAGATCTGGTCTCCCTTTTATTTTGTGCTTGGACTCGCTCTCACCATCATCTATGTGCCTCATCTCTTTTTTTCGTTGAGCTCGGCATCGAACTCTATTCCCTAGGATGAAGATAGACTCATTTCTCTGCCTAGTCGAACCATCACTTGACTTCTCCCATCTTGAGCTCGAAACATCCATTTACTCCACCGATGGTTAACCGAAAACCCTTAGAAATGAAATCCTGCTTCTTGATCTTGATTTCATTCATTTTTTATTCATTTTATTTTAATTTTTTTATCATTACATATATATAATCTTTTTTATTTCAAATTTAATATAAATATATATATTTATATTAATATTGATAACAATTATAAATTTTCATAAATACAAAATCGTGATTTTTATAATTTTCATATTATATATTTATGAGTATGAAATCATTATTTATTTAATATTATAAAAAAATCTATATAATTCATAACATCTTAAAATATAATAGTTATATTACTATATCATTATTAACATCTCTATTATTTTTTTTATTATTGTCATTATTTTTTGAATATTCCCTTCCATTATTTAAATATAATAATTTCAAATATATTTATATAAATTTAATGTATTAGTTTATTAAAATATAAACATAATTTAATTTTTTGAAATTTAAAGTAATATTTTATATTTTTAATCAGAACATATTTTGATTAGAAACAATATTTATAATATTTTTTTATTAAATCTTTTTCTAATTATTATTAATTCATAAAAAACATATTAAATAAAGCACAATTACTATTTAAATTCTCTCAGTGTGTTACAATCTCACCACTAGCTATCTAACTCAGCTGATATGAAACCTTACGAACTCACTACGGTGTCATTCCATTCCCTATATTGGAATACATAAAAAGTTTTATGCCCCACTGAAGGTTTGAATAGGGTGAGAGATAATAGGCTCAATAGGATCCCACCCAGGTGTTCTATAACATTTCTTTGTATAGAAATTCATGTATATTCATTTCAAATAAAACATGGAATGATAATAATTAAATCATATTTTTACAAAGCATGGTAAAAATTTCCCCTTTATCATATTTCTAAAACAAAATTCGTTATATCAATTTCAAATAACATTTTCTATATCATTCTTTCACAAACACAAACATGCATATCAAGGATAAAACAGATATCTAAGAAATAAAAAATAGAAGGATAGGTTTCAGAACCAAGGATCACTATAGGACTGATTATTAGACCACTCATACAACAATCTATCAAGTTCATAATATGGTTACTAAAACACATTCCTATTAAGTATAAGAATACCCTATGATTAAACTTCCCAAAAATGAAAATAGTTGTTCCTTAGAACAACAGACCTATAAAAAAGAGAAAATAGCCATGAGACAATGCCCTGATAAATCAAAAAATTATAGATGATGGACACAAGATAAACCTTCCACCTAATCACCCAAACTAGCCCATGTGATCATTTTCACAATTCATTTCAATTCCTTGAAAACCATTTCAAAACAATTTCAGAATCCATTTTAATGCTTTAAGAATACCCATTTTCATTCCATTTATCAACAACTTGGGAAAAAATTTGTTTTAAAAACCATTTTCATTACAAAAATAAAAATAATGAAAATTCCATGCATAAATCAATTAATAAAGTAAGAATACTAACACTCTTCAACATAGGATAGAGACAGAACCGCTTACCTCAAAAATCAGGTTCCACATGCCCGCAATGGGATCCGCCAACAATGAAAACTCAACAACATCGATGAAGGCCCAAAAATCAAATAAAAATATCAAGATAAATTCAATTTAGAAAATTAGGGTCAACCAAAAGTGGAAATACACAGACCTTATGAATGAGAATTCATCACACTAAAACCAACAAAGGAATGACCTTCTGATCGAGATCGCACAACAAATATGGAAGAAGGCACGAAGAAACAAAAAACTAGAATAAGTAATCCAATAACACCACTCAACGGTATTACTACTATCAATGTCAGTAAATAAGTAAAAATATCACTCACTTGGAGAGATTCACCATTACCACAATGAAGATCGATTACAAATTAGATCGATCGGGGGGAATCAATGACTCCAAAAATCATCGGAGAGGAACATTGTTTGAAGAGAAAGGCAAAATAGGTGTTCTAATGGGTACTCCATCCCATACAGAACCATAAAAACTCCCTTATTGGGGAATTATAAAACCTAAAACTCCTTTACACATCATGAAATCCATGGATTTTTTTTACCAAAAAATATGTCACCTAGGACTAAAAATCCATTATTTAAATAACTCATGATGAGAAATAGCTCTTCACATCGTGTAACCTTTCACGGCATAAGCCCCCTTACACAACATGCAACCAGAGACCATGAAACATTCTCAAACCAAGTTACATGGTGTAAAATCCTTTTCTAGCCTATAAAAAAATTTGTTAGAGGTGACAGTAAAAATGATCTATGACTTCACCATTATAGGTATCCTACAAATTCATTCTCGAACCTATACAGACAATGAAAAAAAAGAAAAGCATGGGGAGTTTAAGGATATAACTAATAGATCAGTAATTGTATATTACATTCATATTTCTTATTTTACCCACCATTGACATGTTGGTAGGCTTTTCTCTATTTTTCTTCATACATATTTGTAGAAATTTTGTATTTAAAATTTCAATTTTTACAAAAATAGATTTATTACAATCACTAAATTTAGGTATAGACAATGAATTAAACTTTTTTGACTTAATGAGTATGATAATTAGATAATATAATGATATAATTTTGTATAATAGAGTTCTATTTGAATAATAAACTTATTCAAATCAATTTATGAAAATATCATTATTTAACTTTAATTGTGTATAATCCATATAAATCTTATCTAGGATAATCAATTTGATTTACAATACATGAAACTTCATCTATACTCTGTTCATCTGAGATTAAATCAAAAACAATATTTAATCTTAATATTTACCCATATTAAGAATATTTTCTTCATGCATTGACACCTTCTCCTATAATAATGTGTCTAGTTATTTTATCCTCTTGGATTTAACCTACCATTTTAAATTCAAGAAATCAGTGATCCTTTTAAAATTTTCCATTAATGAATGGATCCAATTCAAATTTTTAGAACTTATCTTCATGTATCACACTCACAAATTGTGTGGCTCTATATTTTTTGGTGTCAATTACCCAAGATATAATATTTTCTTCCATATGCTTCTAAAATTCTTATGAGTCCTCATCATTCCATGTTATCACTTCATGTGATCTTTCATAAAATTAAAAAAATATTAAACTAACTCTTTTAGATTAAATATAAGAAATCATATAATTCAATAAAATATTTTAATAGAGAATAAATTGAAATATGTTCATCCCCATAAATTCTTGGAAAGTATTCAGGATAATTTTATTAAGAATTTATACATATATCATGATTACCTAAATTTCATAAATCATTTGAAATTGAATTATTTTATATATCCTTGGTGGTAGACTGAACCACCATTTTTTATAATAAAAAGCTAAATATTCCTTGTTTTATTACATAACCTCATATTATTCTTATTCAGACAATAGGGAAAATATTTTAATATTATCACACTTTTTCTTTATCAAATTCCTAATATTTTTAGTATAAACTGGATTTTGATAATAAATAAATGAGTTTTTTCTATATCCAGCCATAAATATATATTATAGAAAAACTAGAAATAATTAAAATTTAAAAAATTACAATAATAAGGAATAAATAAATTGGTGACCTATGACTTGATAACAATTGAGAGGAATATTTATGAATGTATTCAACACTAGGGGCGAATCTGTGTTAGTGACATTTAAAAAACATTATAATTTTTATACCTTTTCCTTTTACCTATGTCACTTGTTAATGTTAATTGATATCTTTTTATCACTTTTAAACATTATTATTTCACATAGTTGATGTGAACACTCCCCCATAAGAATAACAATTTTTTACAAGGGTGAAATTTCAAAATAAAAGACTTTTACACGATGTGAAGTATTAAATCCCAGGATAACATTACCCACTCGTATCAAACTATGAGATAAAAATGAGTTGGTATTATCCATGAAACTCTAATTTTAATAAATATGACTATGATATTGTGCATTCCATACTTTAAAATTATATATAAATGAGTAACAACAAAATTGTTCTTCACCAATATAGATTTTATAATTTTTTACGTGATTCCTTTTTCTGTTCTTATAAATTTACTCAAAAAAATATCTTGAAATTACCTTCTTATGATTTTCTAGGTATATAAATGCACACAACTTATTCTTTGTACTTATAAGAAAAATATTTTATTTCTACATCCCTTCTTCTATAAAAACTATATCACAAAAAAAGATATTGTATTTTACCCTCTTCTTATCTTCTTCTTCTTTCATAGTGTACTATAAGATGACTACCCTGTATCTCCCCTACTTATATTAGAATATTTAGAATGTATAGAATGTATGATTTAGTTATCATTTATATTCAACAATGAAAGATATTTTTCTATATAATATTTATTCTAAACATCAAATATTTCATATTATAACTTGTACTTATACTACATGAATGTACATTTTAGTGTCAGTTTCTTCTTCTCCCATATTTTTTACTCATCCTTGCACTTAATTTTTGTATTCAAAATACACAATGAATACTAGAATTTGAATCTCCATATATTTAAACCATTTAAAAAAAATCAAATTACTCACCTTTAATTTTTTAAATTTATGAATACTAGTATCTTTGCTAAATTCCCACATAAAAAAGTTCTCTCAGAAATTTCAGATAAATTGTATCCATACGTGTGAGAACTATCAAATGATTCTTCTCCTTTGTACCCAACCAATGATATCTATCTCATAAACATATTTCTACAATATCTTCATCCATTTAAATTTTAGAAACATTCCTATATATATGCGACTATGAAGATCATGTACATCCCTCACAACACAACAAGATCTATAAATTCTTCCTTCACCATGACAGATTCATGATAAATATTATCATGATATTTATTTCTTATTTATGTAATTCCTAACCGGAATTGAATGGATTGGTTATTGAATCATTCTATTTTTTTTGAATATATTATATATTACAAAACCTATTTCTTATATGCATATCATATATCATATAGAGTAAATATATATTATTTAAGCATCCACATATCATATGAGATTTTTAATCCTTTTGAGGAACAAATAAATATCTTAGAAACCACTATAATAAAACCTAGAAAAACGGTGTGTAATCCTCATGTTGTATAAAATAGGACCATTTTTCTTCAAACAAAAAGTTTCTTGATCCTGTGTAGCTCTCCATTTTTAACTTCATATCCATTTTCCCCATCCATAAATCTATACCTCCACACATCAAATTCATCTTAAAACAGTCACCATGGACAGACTATTGTGTGTTGTTTACTATTTTGAATCTCAAAACCCATCACTTATATATGTTATTATGAAAACCTCCATAGAACAACCATGTTCACTTTTATTTAACATGTAGAATTCTAAGATATTATACCTTGTGAATTGCTTGTTTCACTGGATAAATCCCCATATTAATCTAGCAAAAAATTCTCCCACTCACAAGGAAAAGTCATCTTTTCACCACACATATAAAATGAATTTTACTTTAGACCATGAAATACAAACTTCTCATGTCATGTCTATCCTTTACTTATTCATATGTGTTTTCCACACTTTCACTAGGTCATGCACATCCGTCTATTTAGGAGGACACATTGACTGTTTCCCTGCATTCTCATTTTCTAAAGGCGGGTGGCATCCGTCCCTTATTCAGGGATGTTTTCTCCTTGATCGAAACAGGATGATGGTATGTCAATTTCTCCTTCTATGGATTCCTCCTTAGAACTCGTCACCTAGTCTGAGTCTCCCTCATATATTAAGACAGTGTCCACGAAACTCATCCCAGTGCCATGTCTTCATGGACATTGGTTAATTACACTTCTTCGGTTTTGAAATTCCAAGGGGTCTGGTCAGTGTAGCAACCTTCGATCGGGGGAGTAGTCGCGTTGGACATCACTGATGTGTCTGAACGCTAGAACACTGGCGTTTTTGGGTGTCATCCCCTTATGATAGGTCTTCTTGAGGGTGTAGAATCTTTAGGCATCCCACAACGAATGTAGGGATTTATATTCCATAGGCACGTCTCTGAGATTTTCCTCAGCTTCCCATGTTTAACACAGGGTATGCTGTGATTTTAATGTCTAGCAGAGATTGATCAGAATGATCAGAACACTAACGGGAGTAGATAAGATTTGTGAAACCCCTGGAGGGAACACTGATGCTGAGACTAATGTGTGGTTAGTAACCTGGTTACTTCTAAGATCAGTGAGAGAGTGGGTGACATGATCTCACCGAGATGTGGTGGCCTGAGTAAGAATCGAGACGGATGATGGAGAGTTTAATGAAGTTAATGGGGAATGAGATGGAATATTCATGAAGGTTATGGTAGTGATGGAATTCAGCCTCAAAGAGACTTCATACATATCCATGTGGCAGGGAATAAAAGTCAGCGTAGTTCGATGGGGTGATGGGAAACCTGAGGAGGAAACCCGTATGGATGGAACCTGGGGGAAGTAGAACCTCGGGGTTAGGATATGACCTTCCAAAAACACATAGGCACAAGGGATAGACTAGGATGAGACATGAGTGACAGACTTGAACATTAGGGAGGATTCATACGTATCCTCGTGGTAGGGAATCAAAGTCCCTGTTGTTCATGATGGGGTATAGAATCGTGGTGTACGCAGAGGATAGTGACCCAATGAAATCTTGAGGCTTATGTGTGGTTAGCAGCCCCGGGTTGGTCTGGAACCACTGGGATGGACCAAGGATTTGGTTCCCAACAAAGGGATGATAATGTCTTACCACCGATTGCAGAGTACAATGGCTTACCACTGGATGTGGATTATAAAAGCTTACCACTAACTGAGGTACAACAGCTTACCACTGATTAGGGTTCCAACAACTTACCATTGATTGGGGTTTCAATGACTTTCCCCTAGTTAAGGAATACAATGGTTTACCACTGAGCAGGGAACACAAAGACTTACCACTAGTCGGGGTTGGACCTCGGTGAGACTTCCTACGTACCTTTACTATGAGACTAGGATCAAAGCCCACGTAGTTCGAATGTGTACAATTTAACATCTTGTGGGATAAAAATGTGTGTACATTTTAACGTCATGTAGGATAGGGGTGGATCTATGTAGAGTGTTCAGGACTGATGGTTGTTGGGCTTGAACCTCAGGGAGGCTTCTTACATACCTTTCCTTGGCAAGGATCAATGTCCACGTAGTTCCATGGAGGTTTTGGTGAACCAACGTGAAGGGGGTCAAGACCAACAGATGTTGGGCTTGAACCCTATGGAGGCTTCATACATTCATTGCCTTGACAAGTATCAAATTTCACATAGCACAGGATGGTGTTGGTGAACTGACGTGAAGTGTTCGGGACCAATGTTTGTTGGGAATGAACCTCATAGAGGCTTCCTACGTACCTTTCCTTGGCAAGGATCAAAGTCCACGTACATCCATGGAGGTGTTGGTCAACTGACGTGATGGGGGTCCGGACCAATAGGTGCTGGGATTGAACCTCAGGGAGGGTTCCTCTGTACCGTGCCTTGGAAAAGATAAATGTCCTCGTAGTTCGAAATGGTGTTGGTAAACTGGCGTCAAGTTGTCGGGACCAATGGTTGTTGGGCATGAACATTAGGGAGGCTTCATACATACCTTTCCTTGGCGAAGATCAATGTCCCCGTATTTTGGGATGGTGTTAGTGAACTAATGTGAAGTGGTCGGGACCAATGGTTGTTGGTCTTGAACATCAGGGAGGCTTCCTACGTACCTTGCCTTGGAAAAGATCAAAGTCCCCGTAGTTCGGGATGCGGTTGGGGATTACACATGGTTAGCTGCCCAAAAAAAGTAAATAGGGGACTACACGTGGTTAGTGGACCAAAAATGAAACATGGACTTACACGTGGTTAGTGGTCCAAAAAGAAAATAGTGGCTTATGCATGGTTAGAAGCCCAGGGAGATGGATATCGGGACTCACTGTAGGATATAGGCCCGGGTGGAGGAAAATCCTAGAGGGGTATGGCAATGAAGAGAGGAGGGTTCTGGTTCCCGTCCCCACTCTAGTCCTTTGAACAAAAGAAAAACGGAGTAAGGGTGCTACCTCTTTCTTTAAATCTAGAGGGTTACACCCTGATGGTTTCCCTTCCTCACAGACTGACACCGCTCTAGAAAAGAGGATCTCATTCCATGTGAGGAAGATTTCACTCTCGTGGAGACGATCTGGCGTAGAGAATGTCTGATATGGGGCTCTCCATGTAGAAGGCACGAGGTGAGGCCACGGTTTTACATCATGTGCTGAGGAAGATGGAGCTTGGCAGTTTAACGTCCTACAGTTCAGACGAATTGGGTTTACTCCGCACCCCTAGTACGTACATAACTGATACCCACCCACCCTTGGGGAAGGGAAGGCATCAGAAATTTCCTGTAGAGGGGGTGTCGTGGAGTGATCCATTAAGGGGCCCACATTAGTGTGGCTATGAAAAGAAGCAATATCCATTACCATGCCTATGTGAAGAAGCATTAGGTGAAGCAACACAACATGAAGCACCACCCAAGGGACATTGAAATCACTATGTGAAAACCTAGAGGGTTGCATGGGAAAAGGGGTTGTGGGGCAAAGGAGTTCATAGTAAGAGGCCTCATGAAGCTCTGGTGCTCCATGTAGTTAAAGGGATTCACGAAGGGGTATTATTTGTGAAGTGAAGTGTCCTAGCCTAGGAAAAGGGAAAAAGTTCATATAGATGGTGCTTCACAAAGTGTAAAGGCTTTCTAGGAGTAGTGATTCATGAATCAAGGGTGCCATGCGAAGCGCAGCACTGCAAAGCAGTTTGCTTCACAAAACACAGTGAACCTGTCTTGGCATGTGGGTTACATGTTCATCGAGGGTTCTTCACAAAGAATAAGTGCCACACAAAGACTCGAGTCCTCTTGGGGATCCTCTTCCTTCATGAAGGCACTTGGGCTCTGTGAAGGAAATCCCTCTTTAAAGAGGGGTTTAATTTAATCAAAGGGAAATGCACTTTGCAATGCTAAAGTACCATGAAGAGCTCATTTTTTTCAGGGTATAAATTGCTTCACTATTTGAGAGCTAAGAAGGAGAAATTTTGGAGGAAATTTCCTTCGCGATTGAGGGGAGGATGGTATATATAGGCACGAGGTGGCACGAAGCAGCACTCGCTCAGCGTAGAGCTACATTGAACATTGTCGTAACCGTAGATCTTCCTGCCTCCTTTATCCATGGTGTCTATGTAAATGTCAAATCAGATCACATAGCCTCTCGCCTCCTTACTCCGTGGTGGCTTTGCAAAAGTCAAATCAGATTGCGGAGCCTCCCACCTCCTTGCTCCGTGGCAGCATCACAAACATCAAATTGGATCATGGATCCTCTCGCATGCTTGCTCCTCAGTGGCTTGGAAAGCGTCAAATCGGATCACGAATCCTCCCACCTTCTTACTCTACGGTAGCTTCAAAAATTCCAAATCAGATCATGGAGCCTCCCACCTCCCGCATCCTTGATCCAAGAATTCTTCACAAATGTCAAATCAGATCGCAGAGCCTATCGCCTCCTTGCTCCGTGGTGGATTCGAAAATGTCAAATCAGATCGTGGATCCTCTTGCCTCCTTACTCCACGGTGGCTTCGCAAATGTAAAATAGGATCACGGAGCCTCCCACCTCCTTGCTCCATGATTAATTCACAAAGGGGGTAGCTTCGTTCCATCCACGGTGCTACGGGGCTCTGCAAGTAAGCTTCGCGAGGCACCCCCAAAGGATTTTTATTTTCTCTTCCTATTTCTAAATTTTGGCACCAAAAAATGCCCCCTCAGACTTGGAGCTGAGTAGAAAATGGTGGTCAAAGTCTGAGGGTCAATTGCCAAAAATTATTTTTCAATTGCGAAGAAGGCTCGCGAAGGAGGCTCACAAGCTGAAGAGGTGACATGCGGGCTGAGAGCGCCGTGAATCTCACTGCGGTCCATTGTGTCGTGAAACACAAGGGGTCATCACCTATAAATAGAGGATTCCCAACTCTCTTTTTTTTCTTTCTCACCTCCACATTTTGGAATTTACTGCTCTCAATTTGTTAATCTCTGCATAACCCATGATTACTCTCTATGAATTGGTCTTTGTACTTCACGGCTCACAGCGAGTCTTTGACTCTACGGCGGTGCGCTCTGCGGCTTGCGGCTGAAGGTTGGGGTAGGACTCCACGGTTTATTTTCTGCGATCGAGCTCTGCAAATGGGATTTGAGAATGGGCTACGAAAACATGATTCGTGAACCAGAACCAAAATGTTATGAAACTCCAAAAAATGAATGGATCACTATGGGCATGTTAGGAGGTCATTGCAGATGATCCCTGGAGGGAGAAAATGGAAGATAGCTCGGGCATAGGGGAGTTCGTACAAATCTATTATGACTATAATTTTCTGGTAGAGTTGCTGTTTGAGAGTTAGAAGGACTATCCACTGTCTAGGAGGCTACATCTATATGGATTTGGCCTAATGGATGACATCTCCATCCTTGAAGTGAGTAGGGATGAGCCAGCTTACTAGTTCAGGAGCACACCGTGCCAACGCCAATGGTTTTGGGCGGCTGGCGACCATGCCCAAGAGGACTAAATGCCTGTCAATTTTGACTGTCTATACAATCATCTGAACAATGTTGAAGGGAATAAACTTCAGCTAGAGACATCTCCCCCGTTTTACCATACTATTTTGAAGGAAGCCCTAGGGAACCCAGAGAAGGGGTGGACTGATGAGTGGGATCTGTGTTAGGGCATCAACTTCACGGATGACTAGGACTGGGCCTACTAGGTAGGTCCTCGTGCAAGGAATAAGGGGAAGATTTGAGGTGAGTGGGCCTATATGAGATGTCTTGGGCCTCCAAATTCCATATCTATCAGTCGAATCAATTGATATCGGAGTTGATGTGCTGGTGGTTTTCGAGGACTAATACTGTCTATTTGCACTATGGAGAGTTTGACATCAGCCTATGGGATCTGCATGAGTTTTTCAGGGGTTCCAATACTAGGTGAAATGTATAAATGAGTTCCTCCCTATTGTGGTTGTGTGGGAATATCCAGAGTAGATGCCACCACTTTCAATGCAATTTATGGATCTGGTGATGGGATATGATAAGAAATCAGTGAAGGACGTCCATTTGAAATAGTGGTTCAAGCAGTTATTGAACTTCTCAAAAAAATGATGTTCCTTGTGAGGCCTCACACTTTCTCGAAGTGGGATCAACGAGGAAAGGAGCAATCACACTGTTGGATTTGGTAGGATAGCTAGTGGAAAACCTGGGGACTCAGCGTCATTACCGACCGACAACTGGTTTTCAGGTTAGCTAAATTCATTTAGGCACTCATCTGTGGTTGGATCCTATCTGTGAGAGACACGAACATGGGCTTGTGACTGGGAACATTTCTTATGGCATCCATGTTAGCGATATGGGGACGGGTCAACCTTGGGATCCTGATGCTCGCCATGCCATACAAGATGCTATGGAATATTAGTGAGGGGAAGAATCCACAAAGAATATGGGGTCCATTCCACCTCCTGTATGGGTGGATAGCATCACATGTTGGGGGTATCTATGAATATATGAACCACATTTCACCTCGAGGACCAAATTTTTACCCATCCATTTTAAATACTTTGGGGATATTTCTAGGAAATATGACCCTACAAGTGGTTCTAAACCGGGTTTGGAAGGCAGAAGAGTTCAATTTCCACCCGTTCCTGTTTCCAATAGGTGTTTTCATTGATGATGGTCGCAGATCAAAAGAAAATTGGTCCTAACTCCTTGCCTTTTGGGGTGGAGTACTAGTGGCGCAGGTGGACCACGAGTCCCTTTTTGAGCCGTAGCCCCCCGCACCATTTCACAAGGATGTTTCGGTGCATGCAGAAACTGACCCCACAAGTCTATTTTGTGGTGTGCCATGAGGATCGCCTATGTGTGACGAGGTAGATGTGGCTAATGTTCACACTAGAAGATGGGAAGATGCAGAACGAGCTACCTCTGCCCACAGTCATCTTCAAGCTGGTAAAATAATATTCTAAGAGTTGTGAGGTGGAATTCCCATGGGAGATGCTGATGCATCAGACCATCCGAGCCAATGATGGGGTTCCTCCCCAACCACAAGGCCGGGCCTGGAAGGTGGCAAGGGCATCTTGTGGTGGCGGGGCTGTAGTGGCAGCACGACTTGCACCGGTCGAAGGGGAGGTGGTAGTAGTGGAACCAGCAGTCCCAGAGGATCAGAGTCATCCAGAGGGGAGTCCACCTAGGAGGTCCCGCAGGATATCAACCTGGGCTCTGGGGAAGTGGATGTGCCACATATACATTCCAAATAACACGGTCTTCCCAGAATCTTGTGACATCTGGGATGTCAACCAAAAATTCCGCAACCTGTCAAAGATGTGGAAACACCAGAACCATATCGGGATGGATTTTCAAGGGATCAGCCCTATCAAGGCTGACTTTGTAGTATCCCAGGTAGAGGCAGAGCAATACCTGGCTGAGTTGGAGGAATTCGTGAACTCCAAGGGTGTCCCGCATCCAATGACACATCAGGTAAAATTATTTCTTGATCGAATGGCCCCTATGTAGTTTTCAGCTATGGAATCAATTGATCACTTCCCTCTACCGAAATAATCAGAAGAATCCTCCTCGGGGGTGAGGCTGGTAGGGGGAGCCCTCTAGAGGAGGGTGAAGTTGGTGATTCAGACCTAGTTTATGAATAGTTTGTAGAGGCTCTCGAGGTAATACCCAATGTCCCTTACCCCCAAGTCTGCTTCCAGGTTAATTTGGACTCATCACTAATATTTTACCTATTTCGGAGGGCCTCATATATAGAACATGTTCCCACCCTATAGTAGATTCATTTGTGGGGCCTTCATGATCTATACCTGTGGCTATGGCGATTACTGCATCCAATAAGGCTGGGACACCCAGGGTAGTTCTTCTCATGTTTTTATACTTCCCAACAATATACGGAGGGATACGCCTTGGGGTACCAGTGGAAACAACCTAGGAGAAAGAACATAAATTTTATCACTGTAAGTCTCGCTTACGAAATTTATTACTACCAACCATTGATCAAGTTAACTAACGTCCATGCACTTTTTGGTATGCACTATTCTTCAAATGGTGTGGGATGCCTTGGAAATGATGGTTGGTACTCCTGACGGTGCCTTTCCCAGAGGAACGCTGGTGGTCATGGAGGCCGGTATCCAAACAGACCATGAAACAGAGGTCCCGATCACTGGTGGGTCCGTTAGTAGGACATATCCTGAAATCATTGAGGTGGGATCCGACAATGAAGATCGATCAGATAGCACGGGTCTTGCCATACCTGATCAGACACTAGATGCAGACCCTGTTGACGAGTTCTTCGGTGAATTTCCTACATATGAAACTGCTGACCAAATGGATCAGAACGAGACTGACTCCAATGAAGAGGATAGAGAAATCGCCTATCACCGGTCATGGAAGCTGATTAATCACTTCATCGATGACACCCCTTGAGAACAATGGATAGACCTTATGGGGAGGCTTGGATCCCGACTGTATGAACTGTGTGTTGGGGGAGTAGATGCCTAGAATCCTCAAATGCATGTCTGAGATCTCATGGTGGAGGAGATTCATAAATATGACAGTGGCCTTGTTATGTGATGGAAACAGAGAAAAACAGTGAACGTCATGATGCTCCAGGAGGCTGAAAATGAGATTAAACAGCTATAGTTTTGGGAAGATGAGCATTCCACTTTACTTAACATGAAATCATAGATCATATAGTGTCTGAAGGTTGAGTTTTCCAAGGCCTAAGAGCTCATGAATCAATCCTCTGAGGAGATGACCATCATTTGAACCAACAAGGAGTGAGCCCGGATCACAGCTGATGAACTGTGCCCCATTGCTGCCGAGGAGGAAGGGGAACTAAACCTACGACATCGAATCTTGGATTCCACAATCCAGAGGGTAGTGGAACTACAACACTCTTTTGACCGGGTCAACCCATCCATGAGAGGGGTCGATCCTTAGGTGTTGTGATTCATGTAAATTTTGAACGTACATTCATTCTTTGATTATTTATGATGGATGCATGCATGAGTTTTTTTATTTGTTTTTGGTCTATTTAATTCATGTTACATTCATGGAACACCCATCGATCAATCCCTAAGATCACATGGTTTAATCATGATGTGTGAAATAGGGTTTGACCACCATGTTATTCAATATGAATATAAGATTGCAAACTAAGATTCGGGAATCTGGGGTTTGACCATCCAATCTAGATTTCTGGGAAGAAAGGGAGAGGCCTGACTAGAGAGCGAAGGTCATAGAAAAATCGAATTTCGATCTTCCCAACATGCACTAGTGCACGAGTGGGGTAATGCCAGGGGCATTAGAATCAATCCATATAGAGGGGAATGAGAGGTGTGAATTACGATACCCATGATTGGGAACACTATGGGGGGTGGTATGATAATGAATGATAACTATTGACCATATTCAAAACACAGTACCCCTATTGCGTTAGCTTGAAATAGAGATAACAGATGATGGCTGACCATTGATCTTGTTAGAAACATGGGTCTTGACTCAAAATGTTATCCATTAGTCTTCTAGAATGTTGGACCAAAACAGTAGGCGAGCCATAGGTCGAGAATCCATACTGTGAGGGGGTTCTTTTAGACATGAAATAGAACTATGATCCAAACAAAGGGCACAAAAAACATAGGTGGTAGAGTGATTGGTTGTTCAAATGGAGTCCAACACTCTGAAAATTACACTACCATGGTGGGAACACATTACTTGGCCGCATCAGTCTGATAAAGGATCAAACTTAATTTTGAACAAAACCTCTCAGATAAGGACCTGTAATGGTATGCATATTAACATCATACCAATGAAGATGATATACATGTAGTTTATCATCATATGGTGAGGAAGATGCTCATAGTTTTAATGTCATACTACCTGGACCAAAATCGGGGTCGAGGGGCCAGAAGGGTTAATGACCCTAGGGTAGGGCCCAAGGATAATTTCCTGGGCATTGCTACATATCCCATGAAGATGTGAATAAAGCCAAGCATAGTTCTGGGCATAGTGTGGTCAGAGACCAATGTTGGTAAGGGTAATTCTCTCTAGCGAGGATGTGGGCACATCCCATAATTATCATGGGGAATCCTAAATTTGTTCAGGGTAGGAGCCACAGTTTAAATTCATTCATCGAGGAAATGGATACTCAAAAAGGATATGTGTGGTGCAGTACATACCACAATGTGAATGAGAACCCAAGAGGTACTTTCCACACCAAATTATCTAAATAGAATCCTTAGGTCAAGGGACTGAAGGTGAAAACCAAGATGGGGCCGAGACAGGTTGTTTGGGCATTTCTACGTATCCCATGCGAATAGGAATCAAGCCATACGTAGTTTTGAGAATGAAGTTTAGTGTCATGTGGGACAAAAGGAATGTGTTCTATGGCTGCACCAGTACATGTCCTACCAAAACTACTAATGCCACATGATTCATGCTCAATGTGGGAAAAAATGAGTAGTGGAGGGACTTTTCTAATATATGGAGGCATATATTCGGGGAAATGGGTCATTATGTGAATGATGCCCCAATAATATTGACCCTCCTTCTTTATGTGGATAGATGCATGAAGGTGTAAAACTGAGTGTGTTGGAATTCCACTTAAATATAAACGAGTGGAAAAATGTGAATCATTATGTGAGAGATCTAGATCACAATGATAGTGATGTGGTGATAGAGGATAGCTGATGACCATGTTCGAAACATAGTATCCGTTTTTCATTGGCCAAAAATGGAGACAAACAAATGAGGGTTGACTACTGACCGTGTTCGAAACACGAGACCCATCGCAAATGTTTTCTGAGGTCTTCAAGGGTGTTGTCCCAAGATGGTAGGTGAGCCAATGTGGCATGAGACCATGCCGTAAAGGGGGTCCCTTTTAGTCGTGGAAGAGTATGGGGATTCATATAAAATGGCTGATGATGGGTGGAAATGAAATGAGGAAATGTATATGTGAAAACTCCAAAACATGGGTTCTTTTCCATTCTACATTTGGGTACACCAATGAGATGTGTCATATAGAAGAAGTCAAATCCCTTTTTGAGGACATGGGTCTTGGGTTTTCATGCTCTTATCTTATGGTTTTAGAGTGGACCATTAAGAGGGGACCTAGTATGATGGTCAGCGCACAGGGTGGTGAAGTAGCCAAACCTGACGCATAGTTCCCATAGGGAGATCTTAGTTTAGGGTCTTAGAACTTGGACCAAGTTGTGAAGAGACATGGGAGGCACATGGTTCAGCTGTTGCAAAACCCAACATCAATGAGAACCCAAGAGGTACTCGCCACACCACATGTTCCCAAAAGTGTTTGGGAAAAGGGCCAAAAAAATATGGGGCAAGATTTAATATTACTGGGGCTGGTCCTGAAGATGGAGTGTCTGAGAATTTCTACATATCCCATAAGGATTGGAATCAAGCCATACGTAGTTCTGGAGTGTTGTATTTATGCCTTGTAGATAAGATATAGAGATATCTTAGTTTAAGGTCTTAGTGATCAGGCCAGAGATGGTAAAGAATGAGGGAGACACATGGTGAGGTAATTAGAAAACCTATCGAGAATGAGGACCTGGAGTCCATATCACCATGTGTTACTTGAGGAGGTCTTAGGTCGAAGGACCAAAAATGAATGTTAGGTTGGGCCCTAGGCAAAGTGCGTGGGCGTTCCTACGTACCCCATGAGAATGGGAATCAATCCATACAAAGTTTTGGAAGTGGAATGGTAAGGTACCTATACCGGGAATGATAAGGTCACGCGGGACTGGTCCACGTAGCAAAATAAGTGGCATTTTATAGATCTTGTATGTCTTTTAAGATAGTTGTGTGTTTTTTTTTTGAAGCGATAAATCTAGGACAGAGAATTCGGGTATCGTTACAGGAATCATCCCGCATGTAGACATTCCGAAATGGTATGGTGGATGACCAATACCCAACAAGATGTCCCCTTGAGTGAGGGAACCACAATGTCGTGCCATTTTTCTTCGTGAAAGTAGGATGATAATGTCACAGTTTAGGGTCATGTGATAGAACCAACCATTCATTTTAACATTGTGCAATAAAGAAACAATATTTTAATGTCATGTGGTACCATATGGGGAATGCACATGTCATGATAAAGCACACCCAATGTGAATGAGGATGCGGTCCACATCACACCACACACTATTCTGAGGAAGAAACCTCAGGACAAGGGGCCAACAAAGGTTAGAAAATATGGGGCTGGTCCTATGGATGAAACGTCCACGTGTTCCTACGTATCCTATGAGGATGGGAATCAATCCACATGTAGTTATGAGTGTTCTGTTTAACATCATGCATTACATAATAGTTTAAGGTCATGTAGAACCATATACAGTTTAACATCATGTGGTGTAACATAAAGTTTAATGTCAAGCGGGACATGAGGTAGGAGGGATAGCTCATAGAAGGGGACTATGTGGTGTAGCTATTACAAACCCGAGCTAAATGAGGACATAATCCCACACATTCCATAGCATGAAATCCTATAATAGCCGGGGCCTAAATGGTTGAACAAAATAGATAATTAGTGGAATTTTAGCTAGACCTGAAGACGAGGTGTCTGGGCATTCCTACGTATCCCATGAGGATAGAAATCAATCCATACGTAGTTCTGGAGAGAGGACATGTAAGGAAGTCTTAGTTTAAGGTCTTACAGCTCAGACCATGAAAATGAAAAACTCTTCTAATCGAGCACATACCTTGATACGATCCCTAATTCTACATGAGTCAAACTCGTTGTGGGAAACAAGGGCGGAAGAAGTATTTGCAACGCATGGGATACATGTAAAGGGTAGTCGGTGTGGAACCCCGAATGATGATTTACCGTGGATTTGTCCTCCTAATGTGAAAATGCACACTGAGGGATAGTACCAAGAGTGTTGAAATTCATCTTGGACATGATGGGGTGGAAAATGGTGTGAGTAATGAAACTTACATTTAAATATTTATGGGGTTGGCATGACGATGGAGGATAACTGTTGACCATGATTGAAACACAACGTCTATATCATGTGACCTGAAGTGGGAAAAACAAATGAGCATCAACCACTGACCATATTCAAAACAGAGGACATATATCAATTTGTTTTTTAATCCCTTAAGGATGTTGGCTCTTAATGGTAGGAGAGCCCTTGGGCCGAGCATCCATGTCATTTGGGGGTCCCTTCAGATGTGAAAGATATTGAAATCCCTAATTAAAGGGAATAGGAAGCCTAAATTTTTTTTGAAAGCATGTCCAGGTAGAATCTGACAATCTAGGTTCTGAACCAGAGTACTCCTGGGAACATTGGTGAATCACCAAAGAGGGTCGAGGGACCCAACTTAAGAGCAACCGACTCGAAAATATGAGTGTAGGTCAAGGGAGAGAAGGGCTCTCAGGTGAGAGGGGTACGTGGCATGGTAGTTACAAACCTGACGTGAATGGGGACATAAGCCCATACCACACCATGTACCGCTCCCCTAGAAGGACTCATGACAAGAGGCCAGAACGATAAGGAGGTTTCTAAGAGATGGGGCTGGACCCAAAGACTAGATGTTTGGGTTTTTGTATGTATCCCATGAGGATGGGAATCAAGCCACACATAGTTCTGAGAAAGGACCTTGTGCAGTTTAATGTCATGCAACAAGGACCCAAATAGGGGAAATGTACCCCAACAAGGGATGTGTATGGCATGACGAGTAACCTAAGATGAATGAGGGCATAAGATCATACCACATTATACAATCCCGAATGAATACTTGGGACAAGGGTGTGAAAAGGTTGAGGGACCTGAAATGGGACATCCCAACTAGTTTGTAGTTTAACATCTTGTAGTGAGGATGATGGTTCTCTTAGTTTATGGTCATATGGCTCAGACCATAAATTCCTAGTTTAATTTCATATGGAAGGGACAATAGAGTGGATAAGGATAATCATCATCCCTATGGAAAATCCTAAAAAGTCAACAACGATAGAGGATAATTTTCGGCCATGTTTGGAACACAATACCTATATTTGTGTGTTTAGGGTTTGTGGGAAAACAATTGAGCATCGACTGTAGAACGCATTCGCAACATGAGACTTGTAACAAATTTTCATTCTAAATCCTCAAGGATATTGGCCCGAAATGGTAGGATATCCCTTGGGCCAAGAATCTATGCTTTTTGGGGGTCCTTTTGGATATAAAAGATGATGAAAACCAGAATGATTGTGCTTGAGAAGCATGGCAGGGCATGTGCCTGTGGAAAGAACGATAGATGAAGGAGGGATGTCTCAAGGGGGTATGTGTGGAGAGGAAACATAGACCGATATGATTGAGGACATGAGTCCATACCACACCACACAATCCTAGATGAGGACTTGGTCCTGGGGGCCGAAAGGGTCGAGGGGCCTAGGGCGGGGAGTCCCGACCAACTATTTCCATATGACCCCTCATGCGGGTATTCCCTCACCACAGCTCCCAAGACCATGTAAGCAATGCTTAGTGTGGGAAACAAGGAATAAGAAAAGGATCTTCCTGACATATAGGGGTACGATAGCTGGACTCAAAATCCTACCTAAGGCAGACTAATGCATTAAGAGATAGCAGAGAATAATGAACCACTACACTCAATATTTGGGACATATGGGGGTGGTGATAATGACAGAGGATAGTTTTTGATCTATTTTGAAACACATCATCTATGTCATGTGACCTGAAATGGGAACAACAAATGAGCATCGACCGCTAACCATATCCATAATGCGGGACTTATATCAACTTTTCATTTGAGGTCCTCGAGGGAGTTGGACCAAAATGATAGGAGATCCCCTAGGCTATGCATCTGTACCATTCGGGGGACCCTTTGGATGTGAAAGATGATGGAGTCCTAGGTATAAGGAGTGTGTGAAGCATAAATGTGTCTGTGCAATTTAACATCAAGAAGGACGGTGAAAGAGGTGTAGATCTCTAGGGAAGGGGATATATGGTGTGTTCATGATGAATCTGGCGTAATAAAAGGAAAAATCTAGAACGACACCATGTTTTCCATCCCATGGGGAGATTTTGAAGTTGGGGCTAGGCCAACAGACCAAATTACTAGGCATTCCTACGTATCTCATAAGTATGCGAATCAAGCCATACATAGTTCTTGAGGGCCATGTAGTTTAGAATCGTGTGGTGAGGATGTGGGATAATAGAAGAACGAGGTAAGGAGAACATGGTTCAGTCATCGTAATCCTGACATGATTGGGGCCAAAGAGGCCAATATGTCACCATTTGGGATCATCCAAGAGAACTATACCTAGGAGGGATAGTCAAAGAGGAAACTGGGGGATGTACTCATGATGAAGTTTCCGAGCATTCCTACGTATCACATGAGGATAGAAATCAAGCCATACATAGTTCTTGCAGTTTAACATCTTACAAGATGACATATATTTTAATGTCATATGGGACATAATAGTTTAAGGTTGTGTGGGACCAGATACAATTTAACATCCTACAATACGACATATAGTTTAATGTCATACGGGATAAAACAGTTTTTGTTCATGTAGGACCCAATTGTTCAAGGTCATGTAGGACTGACATACTATTTAATTTCATGCGATACATAACCGTTTAAGGTCATTTACGACTCAAAAGTTTAAGGTTATGTAGGACCACATTATCTTCATCAATGTTTTTCTTGAGGAACTTGGAATTGATGGGAGGAGTTATACACTCACCATCCATGGTATCCAAGGAGTATATGCCATTGGGATAAACCTTGGGAATAATGTATGGTACTTCTAACATGGGCTCCAAATTTGGTGGTTTTCATCCTGGTATCATTGATGTTCCCAAGTTCAACACCAAGTCACCTTGCAAGAAAGAGCAGAGGAGGTCTTTCTTGTTGAAAGATCTATATATATTATTCTAATTCCTTTCCCGATTGTGAAGGGCATGAATAATATTCTCATCAAGTGCTTCCAATTCAGCAAATGGATTTCAACTACTTTATTAGGTGCTTCCTGATCATAGACAGTCGTGCGTAATGAAGGCAACTGAATCTGGATGGGCATGATGACCACTGTTCCGTACACCACAGAGTATGGGGTCACCTTTGTGGAATTATGAGTCATCATCTGATAATCCTAGAGGGAGTTGGGGAGATTTTTTGGACAACTATTCGTATTCTTTCCAACCATTTTTCGCAGATTGTTAGAGAGGGTTTTGTTTAACACCTCGATCATCAAATTTTCTTGAGCATGGTAGTGGGAGATATGGTTAGAACAGATGTTTTAATTGGCATGCAATTTCATCAACGCGACTACTTGGAAGTTTGTGCCGTTATTGGTGAGGATGGTGTGAGGGACTCTAAACCAGTAGATGATATTGGACCTCACAAATTTAACAATTGAATGAGCCTTGAACTCCTCGATCAGACCTGCTTCTACTGACTTGGAAAAAAAATCAGTATCTGTCAAGATGAACCTCCATTTGTGAGATGCCACCGATGAATATGGTCCCATGACATCGATTCCCTAGACTGCAAAGGTCCAATAGAACTTGGTAGTGTGGAGAGGAACTAGTGGATGATGCACAAAGTTGGCATGAATTTGGCACCCATGGAACCTCTTTGAAAACTCAATGCAGTCACAGATCATGGATAGAAAAAAATACCCCAATCCCTAGATCTGGTGAGATAACATTGGACCAGTATGATGAGCCCCATAGAAACTATCATGAACCTCCATCATGACATGAGAAATCTTAGCTACTTGAATGAAACAAAGGAGAATCTCATCAAACCCACACTTTTAGAGGATCTTCTCAAGAACATGAAAACTCTGGAGGGTAAAATGTATTGCGTGGCATCAGATTCACTCAAACTCGAATCGATCTGTTGGGAGATTACCATTCTGAAGGTATTCGACAAAGGAGGTTCTATAGTGGGGAGTTACCTCAATCACTGCATCTAGGGTACCTTGAGGTCCTAATGTGGAGGCATCGGCGGTAAGGTGGCTTACCTGTAGGCTATCATCGTCATCTAGAGTGAAAAGAGCGATGAATATACAGTGTTCCACATGGATAATCAAATAATCCTATTAAGGCTCTGCAAGTGATGCTGCTAGGCTGGCCAAGGTGTTAGCTTGACCATTCTGAGATCGAGGGAAATGAGTAACTACTGACCGAGATGGGAACTAGGACATCAGCTAGAGGGAGAATTCCAAAAGTAGTAAGATATCTGGATTTTTGACATCATACTCGCCATTGATCTGCTTGATGAATATTTCAGAGTCCCCTTTCACATGCAAGTTGGGAACATCAATCTCGAGGGCCATCTCGAGACCAGTAATGAGATCCTGGTATTCTGCCTCATTATTTGTGCAACCTTCTGACAGTAGGATAAAATACAGCAGAATGACTTTTGATGTTGTAAGGAAGACAATAACCAGACCTACATTATTGATCCTGGAGTTATTGAACCTTCTACCGGTGGGGCTATAGGAAGAACTGTCAAAGTGTATTTTCCAACATGTAATGGCATGTTCTATCGAGAGGATTACCTTATCAAGAAATTCAAGGTCCATATACTGGTCTAAGTGAGATGGATGAGTGGTGAGGAAATCTGTCAATGCTTTCCTTTTGATAGCATTCTGAGGAATGAACCTGATGTAGAACTACTGGAGGATTACTAACCACTGATCTAGACGACCTATAAACATTGGTCAGTTCAGCATGTACTTCAGCAGATCCACCTGGGACACCAACTATACCTCAGGGTGCTGCAAGTAATGTCGCAATTTTTGTACTATGAATACCAGTGTGAGAAAACCCTTCTTGATAGGAGATTATCTAGTATCCATACTGAGGATCATGCATTTGATATAGTTGAGACTATTCTCTATTACCTAATTATTCTTCTAGGCGATAAGGGTGCTGAGAGATCATTTCAGGGCAGTCACATAAAGGACCAGTGGCTTTCTGGAAAATAGTGGCATTAAGACTGGAGGCTGGAAAAGATACTACTTGATTTACTCGAAATTAGTGTGAAATTCTTTGTCCCATTCATAGACAATTCCTTTTTTCATTAGCCGAGAAAAGGGCTTACACATGCCGAAACAATTTGTGACGAATAGGCGTATATAGGCCAAGTGCCCTTGGAAATCTCACAGATCTCGGATGTTACATGTAGAAGACATCTGTCTAATGGCCATAATCTTTACCAAGTCGATCTCGATGCCCCTGTATCTGACAAAAATGACAAGAAACTTCCCGGAGGTGACCCCAAAGGCACACTTCAATGGGTTCATCTTTAGGTGGCAGGAACAAATGAATCTAGAAAATTTCTCAATATCTTTGAGATGGTCCTGACACTGGCAATATTTGACCACCAGATTGTCTACATATCATTCCACCAGTATCTTAAGGATCAACTTAAATATGTGATGCATAGCCCATTGATAGGTGGCACTGGAATTATTTAGGCTGAAGGGAATGACTTGATAATTGAAAGTACCTTGTGGTGCCTTGAAGGCCATAGACTCCTCATCCTCGAGAGCCATTCGGATCTGGTTATACCCAATGTATCCATCCATGAAGGGGAGGGCTTGTAACCCAGCTGTATTGTCAATTAACAATTCTATCACAGGGAGGGAAAAATCATCCTTTGGGAAATGATGGTTGAGATCCTAGAAGTCGATGAAAAATCTGATCTATCCATTCTTCTTTTTGACTGGAACAATTTTGGATATTCATTTGGCGTACTAGACCTCCTTAAAAAAATTGTATTTGATGATATTACCAACTTTGGACTTGACCATGGCACCATGGGAAGGGAGCATCTTTCTAGGAGGATACTTAAACCCGTGTTGATTTGCTGTGAGGATGAGGAGGTTAATGTCTAACTGAGGATCTAGTACTGCCATCTCATCATAACTCCAGGAGAATACATCACGGTGCTATTTCAGGAAGTCCACGTACCATGGTTTCTCCTCAAGAGGCATAACAGCACTGATAAATGTGGGTTTCAGATCCGCATCGCTACCGAGGTTCACCTGTACCAATTCATCGACCATGGTGGAGACCCTCTCTTCAAAGGTGGGATGAGCATCCTATAAATCATCTTCTTCACTTATAGAGGAGGGATCCTCGACAGGAGGAGTTTCCTCTGAGTCAAAAGTTCCTGATGGGAGGATGGTACCAGCTTGAGTGGTGGTGGACACTGCATCGGTGGACTCCTGTGCTGCCGAAACCATTGCGATGAAAGTTTTTGATCTGATCCCATCTGGTCATTAGCCCAAAGGGGCCACATTTGATGATATCAAATAAAAAATGGTGCATTGTCTTGATCTGGATTATCCCAACCCAATGAAACAATAAAGTATAGCATATTTCCATTGTCATGGGGCGGATATCCCGATACCGAATATGAGTAGGGGGATTTGGGATCACCTGATCCTGATTAGTGTAGTAGTATGAGGTGATATTATGACATATCATAGACTTGATAATGTTCCCCCCTCGTTCCATAAATAATGATCCATTATACTTTGTTAGGGGTTTTAGCTTCCAATCGGTGGAATGGAAAGATGTAGGAATCATCCAGATCTGTCCACAGGTCAACCGCATCTATAGCATGGTCAACCACATTAGCCAGAATCTTCTTATCCTTTCTATTATAAAAGTACGCACCCAGATAGTGGGATTAACATGAGGCAAAGGGATACATGTCACGTTGATGTACGCCCACTCGACCATTAAGGGAGTACTTGAGGAACCGGTGATACGATGAATGAACCGCTGCATGTAGCTGGAGCCATGACCTACCCATAAATGTGTTGTAAGTAGTGTCATGTGAAACAAGCCTAAACTTAGTGTTGGAAATTAGGCCACAGAACTGGGTCTTCAGGTAGATATTGTCGACCGGTGTCTATTCCGTCCTATCATAACCTTGAATATTCAGGTTAGAGTGACTAAGACCATCCTCGGACAACCCCAGTTTTTTTAGAGTTTGATCCGGGGTTAGGTTGATCCTTGAGCATGTGTCGACAAGACAACGACAAACCTCCACTCCATTAAAATGGCAAGTGATGTAGAGTGAGAGGATTTTCCACAGTATGTGGGAGACTTTATCATCTATTAATAATGAGATAGCCTGGCATTCAGTGTTCTCGATTGGCTCAGCATTGAAGGATTCTGGGAAAGGGGCCTTAGGAGCCTGACCCTGATGAGGGGCTGGAAGAGCATGTCGAGTATTGGATCCTTGTTTTCTCTCCTGGGTGGTGGAGGTGTGTTACGCATGGGACATGCTGATTCTAAGGTGGGTGCTACTAGGCCGGAGGCTGTTCCTGAGGTAGAGGGCCTTTGTAAGGCTATGGAGGTGGCTCCCCTGGAAAGAGATCTAGTATCCTGGGGGACTCAATCTGTGCCACCATAGTGGGCTCAGTCTTTGCGGCCCTTCTTAAGGTAATCATAGGAGGCAATAAGCATGCCTTCTTGGCCTACTGTAGGGATTCCTATAGTCACTGAGCCTTATTAGAGAAGTCTGATAATCCCCCTGGGTAGTTTTGGGTGATCAGAGAGTGGACGAGTTCTATCTTGACATTCCCCACACACATCGTCAATAGTTTCTCCGGATTTATTGGCATATCAGGGGAGTATGTGAGCCCTTTCCATCTGGAGAGAATGTCTGTGAAGTTCCTATCAGGCCTCTGCTTGCACTTAAAGAGGTCCTTCATACTTGTCTTTTGAGTAGTGGAACTGAACTGGTAGAGAAATTTCCTATGAAGATCATCCCAGCCGACTACTGATTTGATTGGTAGCTAGTTGTACCAGAAAAACACAGGTCCTTCCATTGTATGTACGAAGCATCAGAGTTTGGCGGCCTCTTGCTGCGCCAGAGTTACCATAATAGGTCCACACCTTGAAATGAAATGGTTCAGATGATACAACAAGTCACATGTCAAATTAATGGGAGAGAAGGTGGGATTTCCAAAACCCAGGGGTGCTGGAATATCATCCACCCATGCTGGATACATCTTACAATCAGGCAGGATTTCCACCTATCACATTTCCAATGCCTTTAGGTGGGCAATGAGCACCGTCATGGGATCATATGGCTGGGGGTTTCTGTATTTATGGGGATCCCTAACCATTAGTGTGTTGTTATGTTCTTCAATGTGATATGAAGGCCCAAAGACTCAAGGAACTACTGGTGGGATGACTTGCGGAGTGACTAGGGGAACCTGAGCTAGGTCCTAGGGATTTTCTCGTCACTCTGATGGATTTTGTGACACATACCACACCCTCTATCTGTAAGTTTCAGCCTCATCCCTATCAGCATGGGCAGGATGGTCTGGGTCACCTGGAGGCAATTCGGCGATGGGGAGCTGTGTCTACCCCTACTGCCCCGGCCAAGGATCGTTGTAGTCTGGTCTTCACTCTATGTCACACTAAGCAAGGAGGTCATCAGCCATCATCTTGTGCTCAGTGTTCTATTGACACAACATATCTTTCTCTGTATCGTCCTCCTTATTTTTTACTGAGCCATATGGTTTAGAGGGTTTAGCGGCTCCGAGGTGCTCCTTACCATAGCTGAGATTTCGGGAGAGGACCAATGCCTCGGTGGGTATGGGAAGACCTAGTACATTTCTCTACTGGCGAGTGACCCTTACTAATGGGTCCGGAATAATTGGCACTCCTGCGGGGGTATGTTTTTCCTAAGGTTTTTTGTTTCTGTCTCTTCCTCTGATAAACCAACCATGTTAACTATGACTCTACCTGAAGGAATATCCTCGATATCGCCTGGAAAGTTAGTATGGTGCTGGATGGAGCTGAAATGGAGGGCTATATACTACCCCCAACCATATATCTACACATGGGGGGAGCCTCCTTGATAATCCTACGGAGCACTTGAATGCTCTGGATGCATCTTTGTTGGAGGGTCCTATGGCGGCCTGGTGACTCAGGGCATTGGGCCACGAGAAGTGCAGCCAGATCAACTAGAAGATATTTTTGGATGATGTCTTTGAAATGTGCATGGATTTTGACGTATTCCACTCACCGATTATGAAGAAAAAAGTGTTCCTCCCAGAGGGTATGGAGAATACATCCAACTTCCTCCTGGGTGAGTGATTCCAGTGCACTGAAGTTTGGTGCCACAATCGGCCAAAACATATCCATTAAATGATCTCCTACAAGAATTACCCACAAGATCCTCAGTCCAGAATCAGGTTTGGGCCCTTCATTTCCCCACTTCTCAAGTGGAGGCGGTTGGGGAACCGATAGCAGTACTAAAGAAGACAACTAAAATGTCAGGATGGATAGTGGATAATATGGTGAGAAGGCTGACAAACCACCGCATATCATGGTATCCTATGGAGAGTGCAGTGACATGGCCACCACATCGTGGTAAGAAGTGCTGGTGATCGCAGTTTCTGGCACATGGACTATGGCTACTGGTGGCATACCATACTGTTGCTTGTTCTCTATCAATCCTAAGAATAACACCCTATGATCTATGGTCGAGGATGCGAATGCTATTGGTGATGATGGTGGTGATTTCTGGGATACAACCTGGGGAGATGCCAAATCTTCATCCTCCTATATGTATACGCGGAGGGAGGTAGGGATCCGATGGAACTCACATTCCAGAGGTATGAGGCTGATGCACCTCCTTCTTTCCCTGGCCCTTGACATAGAAGATCAAGGTGAGGGTTCAATTACTGAGTCATATTCAGCCTCAAAATCAGAGAATAAGACAAGATTAATCTCGGTATGAATCTTCCCATTATTCTTTTTATAGGGGTGATGAATTGCCTTCCTTCCCCAGGATAGCTCTTCGGGACATGGTAGATTTCTGGTGTGAGGAGGACCCTTAGATGAACTAGTGTTGGGATGGAGAGGCATTCCGCCTGAATGAGCTGCGGTGTGAGGAACACCTAGATAGATATAAAAAGTAACATGGGGAGGACCTATGTTTCCACTAGTTGGAACATGAAGAGAATATCTTCTAGAAGTGCCGGTGTGGTTAATACATCCACTAGAGCTTGTAGGAGCACGGGTAGGGCCTCCATGCTTATTTCCCCTAATATTATCACCATGAGGAGGGTCCTCATAATGGTCAAGACGATCATGTGTAGGAACTCTGTGATGGGTTCCGATGATGTAAAGTGGGGCTTCACTCCCCTGAATTCTGGGGTGAGGAGGACCTGTGTCTTCCACTGTAAGGACATGGGGGAGACCCCCCAAGCAGGTGATTGGATGGATGTATAACATCTCCATGCTGGCGATCTGTGGAAGGAGTAAAGACTCCATACCTGATATCATGAGTGTAGAAGAGGCTTCCTTATTGAGTGTCGATGTCGTGGGGAGGACCCTAATTCAGATTGATGTTGGCACATGGTATACCTCCATGTCGATCTTTGAAGTAGGGAGGACCCACATTCTTAATGGTGGTGGTATGAGGAGGACCTCCATACTAGGTGTCGTTACTGCAGGTCAGACCATGGCGGGTGTTACCTATGCCGGAAACCAGGAGTTTTGACCCAACCTACCCATGGGGCAGTTGGGGCCTCGATCCAGGTTGGGTATATTATTTTACCTACTCATAATAGACAAGGGAATGATGGTATACGTCAGCGGTTGAACGAGCCACCATAGTTGCTGATGTTGACACCCCTCTACGTGCGTCCTCCACAGCCTGCACCTGACATTGGAATCAGGTTAACCAGATTGGGTTCAGCGGTGAAGTCTCATGGATTAACTGCTCCTCAACTCGTTGGTTCGGGTGGCGGTGCTGGTGCGGCCTAGTGGGAGCCCTCATTAGGTGCCCCTATAATGGGATCCCGTTCGGGATGGCATGGACACCCCCACCTCATCGACGTAGGGGATGGAGTCATCGAAGCATTATGAGGATAGGCTCCCAAAACAGTTGTGCATTGGAGTGGGGAGCAGTGGCTCCCTGTGCATTTCATGGGGGTGGCACTGACGATGAGGCGCAAAATGCCTCTAAATCCTGGTGGGCCATATCTTGAGTCAGGATAATACCATCCTGCTTGTATCAGCAGAAAATGTCATTTACCAACCTTCAGAGGACAAATTCATATGAGGGGATGGGGAGTGGGTGCCCAGTAGTTGTGGATGTGAAGACTTTCGCAGAAGTAGTGGAGCCACGCGTGGTTGTCATGTTGACCTTACCCCTGCCCTTATGCTAGTGGATGGGTGGGGATCAGTTTCCAATTATGACAGCTTGGGTCCTAAAATTCAAGGAGATTAAACCATTACTGTTGAATGTCAGAAATCGATGCTCAATGTCCTGGTTCCATTATATTTTCCATGGATGGTAATAAGGATCCATGTTGACAACGTCACAGATCGAGATTTACAACGTTTTAACTGCCCTGACTTCTAGTGAGTTTAACACCAGGGCCACTATTTTTTTTGGCAGGACCTGGAGTCAGATAATTGGATCTGGTGACATTCCTGTCCAATGATGTCACAAATGCTACTAATCACCACATTTAGGATAAGAAACCACGTTGCGTCCACAATTTCTATTTTTTATGCTTTTTTCAGGTCACACATATCCATCTATTTTGGAGGACACGCTGACTGTTGCCGGACATTCCTGCTTTCCAAATCTGGGAGACATCCGTCGCTTATTCAGGGATGTTTGCTAAATGATCAAAATAGGATGATGGGATTTTAGTTTCTCCATATTTTGATTCCTCCTCAGAACTCGTCAGCTAGTCCAGGTCTCCCTCATAGATTATAATTTAGTTCATGAAACTCTTCCATGTTCCATGTATTTATGGATTCTGGTTAGTTACACTGCTTCTATCCGGACATTCCAAGGGGTCCAGTCAGAGAAGCAACCTTCAGTCAGGGTAGTAGTCAAGTTGGACACCACTGGCATGTCTGGACACTAGAACACTAGCATGTTTGGGTGTCTTCCCCTTATGATAGGTCTTCTCAAGGGAATGAAATCCTGATGAATCCCACATAAAATGCAAGGAATTTTATTCCATAGGCATGTCTTTGATGTTTTCCTCAGCTTCCCATGTTTAACATAGAATATACCACGAGTTTAACGTCTAGAGAATATGGGTCTGACTGATCGGAACACTGACGGGAGTGGATCATATGGGTGAAACCCCTGGAGAGAACAATAATGCTAGGACTAACGCGTGGTTAGTTACACGGTTACTACTAAGATTAGGGATAAAGTGGGTGACATGATCTCACCGAGATGTGGCGGCCTGGGTAAGAATCATGATGGATGATAGAGAGTTGAATGAAGTGGAGGGGGAATGATATGGAATCATTGTGAAGGTGACAATAGTGTTGGGATTGATCCTCGAAGAGACTTCCTACAGATCCCCATGGTAGGGAATCAATTTCTGCGTAGTATTGTGGGGTGATGGGACACCTGAGGAGGTAACCCTTATTTATGGGACCCAGAGGAAGTGGAACCTCAGGGTTAGGATATGACCTTCCTAAAACACATAGGCTTAAGGGAGAGACCAGGATGAGACATGAGTGATAGGCTTGAACCTCAGTGAGGATTCCTATGTTTCCCTGTGGTAGGGAATCAAAGTCCACATAGTTCAAGATGAGGTATAGTATCAGGGTGTACACAGAGGAAAGCGACTCGATGACATGCTAGGGCTTATGCGTGGTTAGTAGCCCAGAGTTGGTCTGGTGCCTCTTGGAGGAAACAAGGATATGGGTCCCAACAAAGGGATGATAACAACTTACCATTGATTAATGAGTACATAAAATTACAACTGGATGTTGATTATAATGGTTTACCTCTGATTGGGGTATAATGGATTACCACTTATTGGGGTTACAATGGATTACCACTGATTGGGGGTCCAACGGATTACCGCTGGTCAGGGAACACAATAGCTTACTCCTGGTCGAGGAACACAACGGCTTACCGCTGGTTGGGGTTGGACCTCAGAGAGGCTTTCCACGTAACTTTCCTAGGAGGCAAGGATAAAATCCCTTGTAGTTCAAACAGGTATAGTTTAATGCCTTGTGGGACAAAAAGTGGTGTACAGTTTAAAGTTATGCAAGACAGGGGTGGATCGATGTAGAGTGGCTGGGACCAATTGTTGTTGGGCTTGAACCTTAGGGAGGATTCCTATGTACCACGCCTCAGCATGGATCAACGTCTAGGTAGTTCTGAGGAGTTGTTTTTGAATCGACGTGAAGGGAGTCA
Organism: Viscum album; assembly: GCA_963277665.1. Classification (NCBI taxonomy): domain Eukaryota; kingdom Viridiplantae; phylum Streptophyta; class Magnoliopsida; order Santalales; family Viscaceae; genus Viscum; species Viscum album. The sequence continues at coordinate 475,508,380 of OY728151.1, forward strand.
GGACGAAAAGGTGTTGGTCTGGAACCTCAGGGAGGCTTCCTACATACCGTTCCTTGGTAAGGATCAAAGTCCCCATAGTAGGGATAGTGTTTTTAAACTGACTAGAAGTTGTAAGAAGAAATGATTGTTGGGATTTAACCTTAGGGAGGCTTCTTACGTACCATCCCTTGGAAATTATCAGATTCCACATTGTTCCAAGGAGGTGTTGGTAAACCGATGTGAAGGGGGTCAGGACCATTAGGTGTGGTATTGAACCTCAGGGAGGATTCCTACATACCTTTCCTTGGAAAATATCAAAGTTCCCATAGTTTGTGATGGTGTTGGTTAACCAAGGTGATGTGGTCGGGACCAATGGTTATTGGTCTTAAACCTCAGGGCGACTTCTTACGTACCTTTCCATTGAAAAGGTCAATGTCTCCATAGTTCAGGATGGTGTTGGTGAATCGGCGTGAAGTGTTCAAGACCAATGGTTGTTGGGCTTGAACCTTAGGGAGGCTTCCTACATACCTTGACTTGGAAAGGATCAAATTTCCCATATTTCGGGATGGTTTTGGGGCTTACACCTAGTTAGCCACCCCAAAAATGGAAATAGGGTCATATGCCTGGTTAAAAGACCAGAAAGGAAAGAGGTTCTTACACGTGGTTAGAGGCCCAAAAAGGAAATATGGGCATAACAGTGGTTAACTAACTAGGGAGATAGAGATTGGGACTCACTCCATTATGTAGGCCAGAGTGGTGGAAAAGCCCAAAGGGATTTGGCATGGAAGAGAGTGGGGTTCCAATTCCCATCCCCCCTCTAGTCTTTGGCATGGAAGAAAAAATGAGGAGTAAGGGTACTACCTCCTGCAAGAAAGCTAGGGGCTTACAACAAGATGGTTTCCCTTCCCTGCAGATAGATGCCTCTCCTAAAAAGAGGATCTCATTCCATGTGAGGTGGATATCACTCTCATGGAGATGTGATGGCATAGAGAATGTATGATATGGGGCTCCCCGTGTAGAAGGCATGGGGTGAGGCCATAGTTTAACGTCATGTGCTAAGGACGATGATTCATGGAAGTTTAACATCCCACATCTCGGATGAGGTGGGTTTACTCCACACCCCTAGGACTTACATAATTGATACCCACCCACCCATTTGGAAGGGAAGGTATCAGAAATGTTGTGGTGAGGGGGTGTTGTGGAGTGATCCAAAGAGGGTCCCATATTAGCATGGCTATGTGAAGAAGCAAAAGCCGTTAGCATGCCTATTATAAAAATCATAAGGCGAAGCATCACAACATGAAGAACCTCCCAAGGGACTTTGAAATCACTTCACACAAAGCTAGACGGTTTCATGGGAAAAGGGGTTACGGAGAAAAGTGGTTCACAAGAAGAGGTCGCATGAAGATCTAGCGCTCTATGTAGTGAAAGGGCTTCACGAAGTGGTATACTTCACGATGTGAAGTGGCCTAGCCCAGGCATAGGGCATATGTGCATATGAAAGGTGCTTCACGAAGTGGAAAGTCTTTTGTAGATTAGTGATTCACAAAGCAAGGGTGACATGTGGAGCATAGCACTGTGAAGTAGCATGCTTCGCAAATCATAGTGACCCTACCTTGGCATGTGGGTTATATGTGCATGGATGGCACTACTCGATGAATAAGTGCTCTACGAAGACCCAATCCCCCTTGGGGATCCCCTTCTTTCACAAAGCCCCATGGGCTCTGTGAAGAGAATCCCTCTTTGATGTTGGGTTAAATTTAAGCAAAGGGAAAGGAACTTTGTGATGCTAAAGTACCTTGAAAAGATAATTTATCATAGAGAAGAAATTGCTTCACAATTTGAGAGCTAAGAATTTGAAATATCGGAGGATCCGTCCTTCGGGATTGAGGGGAGGCCGATATTTATAGGCACAAGGCGCCGCGAAGTAGAGGTCACTCGATGCAGTGATATAAAGCACTTTTTCATAACTATATAGCCTCCCACCTCTTTTCTATGTGGTGGATTCGAAAATGTCAAATCAGACAATGAAGCCTCTCGCCTCCTTACACTTCGGTAACTTTGCAAATGTGAAATTGGATAGTAGAGACTCACACCTCCTTACTCCACGATGACTTCAAAAATGTCAAATTAGATCACAGAGCCTCCCACCTCCTTGCTCCATGGCGGCTTCACAAAGGTAAAATCGGATCATTGAGCCTCCCGCCTCCTTGCTCAGTGGTGGCTTCACAAACATCAAATCGGATCTTGGAGTCTCCCACCTCCTTGATCTGCAGCGGCTTCACAAATGTCAAATCGAATCGTGGAGCCACCCGCCTCCTTGCTCTACGGCATATTAAAAAATGTAAAATCCAATCGTGAAGCCTCCAACCTCCTTGCTCCGCAGTGGATTTTCAAACGTCAATTCAGATTGTAGTGCCTCCCACCTCCTTACTCTACAGTGGCTTTGAAAATGGGGTAGCTTCCTCCTAGTCGCAATGCTACGGGGCTCTACAAGCAAGCTTCACAAGGCATCCCCAAATGATTTTCATTTTCTCTTCCTCTTCCCAAATTTTGGTGCCCAAAATATGCATGTGAAATAACTAAAAAAAGGTAGATGATGAGTGTAACCATTCCAATTATATACTTTCTGAATGTGTCCATTTTTTAAAATGACGAATTTTTTAGTAGAGGATTGAGTCCCATCTAGAAAATTGATTCCAGAATACACTAGCCATCATGCTTCATCATCCCTTTGACAAATCCCTTAGGGGTGGATGAACAATAATGGGTCACTATGATACCTCTATTGAGTTTCCCTCTTTCCTTTCTCTCATACCAACCCAAATAGGGTCTCCAATACCTCTTTAATTCCTCCTAAGATACTAAATGTGGAATGAATCCATTAATATCATTTGTGAATCCTTGTAGTTCTATAGTGACAATGTAGCTATTCAATATTCATTTCCACACTTATACCACTATGTTAAAATGATTTTTTATTTTAAATCCCATATATAATAAAAAATATAATTCAAATTTTATCAAATTAAATATTTTTTATCACTTTTAAAATGGTAAATATGACCTTTTTAATGATTAAATTGTATGTTGTATTTACATAGAGATCCCATGAAGATATTCAAGAAATCAAGGCCAAACTGCGCATGATCCTAATAATGCATGTGAAAAAAACTACATGTTTCAGCTAATCTGTGCATCCAATTGTGATAAAAACCAACAAATGGATGTATAAATGTGTATGATACAATTATATAGAAGCAATTTAATCCCAATTATAGTATTTATAGTCCCCAAATGATCCATCATCAGATATAATATTCACTCTCCGTAGTCTCAATGTTCCTTATATAATTGAGATATACCTCCATATATAGGACTTAAATTATTGCCAACTGTTTGATGGTAAAAGTAAAAAAGTTTGTAATCAAAACATTTTTGTTCTCAAAAGATATATAAGATTGTCTACATTTCCAAATCCATGATACAATTAGTCTTAGAAATTCAAGGTGCCCAACAATATATTCTACATTTCCAATAAATAGGTACATTGGGACCCCCATTTTCAAGTTAAATATAGGGAGAATTTTATTCTAATTTTCGATTTTATAAGGATTATTCTTTACCCTTAGTATTATTGGGAGTTATCTATCCTCATAAGTGGAGTAGTAATGAAGTCATTTTTGCAAAAAATATTTTTCTCCTCTCGATGGTGTGTTAGACTGTGAGTGATTATTTTGAGGGAGCTACACACCTCAAGAGGGTTTTATTAAACATAATTTTCTAAATTTGTAGTTTATATTTTGGTTTTTAAAAATTATGTTTGATAACTATTTTCATTTTTTAATTCATAAAATTCATAAATTTTTTATTTTATAAATGATCAATGTGTAATTTTATGTGTGTTCCATGTGTTGTTCTGATTGAACAATAAATGAATTTCCCTCATTCCAAAAAATATGAAAATTGGATTTTATTTGGATAACCTTAGAGAATGTTCATAAGATACAACTCAATTACATGATTTTTATGTTAGTGTTTACATGTATGTGCATTGTTTTAGAGGCATTATGGGTACCTATTATATTGGTTATCTTTTCACCAAATAATTACAACAAAATCTAATAATCAAATAAGAAAAATTAAATTTTATTGTCGTGTAGTAAAATAGAATTTATCACATAAAAATTTTATATTTGAGAAATTATTCTAGAATTATAAAATATTAAAATCCTTAATTAAGTTGATTTACATAGTAATTTTTTAAAAAATCCTCATTTTCTATTTTCTTATTGAAAAACATATTAAAAACTGACACTATAATCTCATCATGGTCATTGAGAACATAGTAAAATATAATTCTATAATAAAATATTAAAATATTTAATTTGGATAAACCGAAAAACATGGTAACATTTTTGAACTATTGTCAATGGGTTCTTTAGTTTTTATTGTGCATTTCCTATAAGAACAATGTTTATTTTATAAATATTTCTTATTTATCTCTTTATATTTATGTATATAATTGGTGTTATAACATATTTTTGTATGAAATATTCATTACATGTTCTAATCCATGTGAACTACATTATTTAAATCCTCGACTACAAATTATCCTATGTGAGTGAACTCAAGAAGCTTTGGATGATCCTTTGAAGAAGGATACACCACACCACGAGACTTTTATAGACGGATCTTATTATAGATGTAATATTGATACTAAACCTAGGATTTATTAAATAGTTGAAAATAACTAACATCTAAATGAAATAACATTAGTAAATGTTAATATCCAACCATCACATATTCAATAACAAGGTGAAAAAAAAAACAATTTCACAAAACATAGGTCAAATTCACATGTGGACATAATTTCCTTAACATTCTGGAGAAGACCCAGAGAATATTTTAAATAAATTTCATAATTTATGTTCAATATTGAAACCTAATAAATTCATATTAATTTAATGTAAAACATAGGTCTTTTCCATTTTTTATAGAAGAAATTGAAAAACACTATCCATTCAACATTTACTTCTCATCGAGAGTTTTGGATTACATATAAAACAATTTTCATGTAAAATATTTCCCATCTTCTTGAACTATAATAATATGGATAATATTTTATTGAATAAGAAAATATAAATGGGTTTACTTCATAAATATTGAGAATATTTAAAAAGGAATCTTTTATGTTGTCCACACAAACAAATCATATAGAAATTTATAATATAATAATTTTTTGATGGTGTAATTACTTTTTACCAAGATATGATTGATTCTACTATAGGTGATCCACTAGTTGACGAGATCATAATTTCACAAAGGATCTTTCTTGAAATCATGGCACTTAACTCAAAACATTTCTATTCAAGGTATAGTTTACCAATTTTAAGTTTCCATGAGGTGAAAAGATCCATGATTTATAAGAAGGTTGATAAATAGATTAAAGAGGCATGTACCCTTCTCTAACAACTTGGTCTTCCCTAAGAAAATCTAAAACACCTCCTCATATAAATTATGGTATATGTTTCAATAACACCAATTATTCATCTCAATTTAATCAATTTAGAGATCCTTTTTAGAGTTGTGAGGAATTTTTCCTAAGCCTCCCCTATATCCAAACCATATTTCAAGAACCATACTATTCATATAAGTCTTGATGGAATAATAACAAAGACTATTAGAAAATGGGTATTTTTTCGAACCTCAACAGTTATGGAACCAATAGGGTTATGGTTGTGAACCCTAAACATCACACAAAATACCCAATCACTACAATTTAATTTCCATTAACCCCCTCCAAAACTCAATCCTAGCATTTAGAACATGATGAAAAAATGGACATGAATAATTTTTATTTCAAAAAGCCACCAAAAACATAAAAAAAGATATATAAACTCATTTTTTTCCAAATCTCATACTCAGTGGGTGAAATAGAAGGGATATAGTTGGATAAAAAAACATGTCATCTAATTTTCAACATTAGGGATAATTTAAATACCTATTTCATCACCATATAGAGTCAAACACGACAAAAAATAAAAATAACCCCGCCATTAGAGTCATCACCTGAAGATGAACCCACCATTCCAACAAAAAAAGATACAAATGAGAAAAATCCTTTTTGTAACCCCTAATACTATAATATTTATTTACTTTTAAATAAATTCAATCTTTTTGATAGACTATGATGCATGCAACACCTGGTTTAAATGGAAACAATTTATTAAAATAATATTTAAATAATACCATTATAATCTAGTCATTAAATTAGAGAGTATTAATAAAACTAAATAAATTATGAAGTATATATTTTAAAAAAGTTATTTTTGTATCTATTTAATTTAAATAAAAATATAAATCATTTTAATGTAAAAGAATTATTTTCTGAAAAGTTGTATTTTTTTCCAAGAAAACTATTTCTTTGCTTCATGTGCACTTAAGTTTAAATTTATTTTTAAAAAATTTAAAAAATTTATGTCATAAAATTAATATAATTTTTGAAATAATCATATAAAAAATATCTTTGTGTGATTTTTTTTGAAATTTTTAGAAATCGTTCATTTTTCGATGAATAGGGAAAAATATTTATTTTTATTCCAAATTTCTGTTTCATTATAATTATTTACAAATTTAAATTATATTTTAAATTTATTTTAGAATAAAATAATATATATTATTTTATAATAATAAAATTTTAGGTCTATGGAATCAATTTTATATTGTATTTTTATTTTCAAACCTTCTATATTTATGAGAATTTTCTCTCTGGAAACCCACTTTTTCGCCACCTCTACTGGTGTAATTATAAATTGGATTCTTCCACCTATGTGATTTTATATTTGAAAAAAATATTCCAAATTTGGAATCAAAATAAATTATATTATCTAATAAGATCAACTTACTTTAAGATCATTATGAATAGTAAATGTAATACATTAAAATTACTGTGGTTATGGTAAAAACTGATTTACTAGGGGTTTAATTAAAAGGATATGGGTTAAAATAACCTATATAATTTTCAAAAACCCATTTAATAGACATATTTAGACTTTATAACCTATAAAGGAATATAATGAATCATTTTAGATGCATTTTTTATATTTAAAATATGGTTGTTATTTAATATTTTCAAAAATTAAATATATATCCTCTCCCCCGCATATAAAAAAAAGCTCTATTCACACATAAAAAGGAAACTTTTCAGCCAAAAAAATTAAATAACTACCTTATACCCATAAAAATACCTCATATCCCTTTATTATCCTAAATTTATCCTTGGAAGGATTTCTTTGAAATCCTAATTATATTTTCGATAGAGGAGGTAACGTTCTGAAACGAGAATTTTTATTTTGTTTCTTACTCCACCTACTGAAAGTATTGTTAATTTTGATAATATAATAACACAAGTTTATAAAATATATTGATAGGTTATTATGTTAATTTAATGATCTATAACCATATCATATTCCCTCAAATTGAAATTGAAATTGTCGATTGTTTGTATGACACACTACCGCCTCTCAAACCGACACAACTCGTCTTCCATCATCACATATCATGCATGGATATAATGAATGGGTTAATTTATATATGTAATATTGATGATACAAGTATAATTATATAATTATATAATCACATGTACCTTATTAATTTACAATCTATTTAAAATACGATAAATTCACTCGTGTGTTCCACAAACTACTGATTTTGGAAGCGATGTGATTCGTTTTTCACCATAAATATTAATTGAAGGTATTTAAGAAAAATTTAATTAATATAATTGATATATATTAAATGATTTAGATTATTTAAAATTAATATATAACACACTTCATCACCCTTTTATCCTTTACGGGGATGATATCATCACTCGTGCATACATATGACCTACCGTATCCATGAAGTGATATGACTAATTTTTGATGCACAACAATAATAAATGATTCTAAAAAAGTATACAATTATTAAATATAAATTTTATTAAATTATTATAATCATTAAGATGATTTATTTATATCCTATATAAAATAAATGGAACATTCCTGAAAAAAACACATGAGAAAACAATGAGATTAACACCCAAAACAATGAAAATAATGAAGTATTATTAACAAACAGGTTGTAGAATTTCATAGTAGAATCATATACAATATTATAAATATGATTTCGGTTTTTTATAAATTATTTAAATAATTTAAATAATTATAAAGGATGTTAAAACACTCTGAAATAAATGAAAGTGCGAAGTAAGGAATTTCGTCTCATTTTTATATTTTATTGAGGAATATTTGTTAATATGTACTATTTCACTATTATGTGGTGTCAATATTGCCCATATAATTTATTTAACAATAATAAATATCTATTAAATATTATTAGATTTCCTTTTCTTATTTATTCTTCAATGGGTTATATTCTTAATGTCACCACATAGGTAAAAAAATAATGTATAATCTCACTTTCTTTTACGATTGTTTACTTTATCTTGAAACAATCACCTTATTATAATAATTTTACATTAAAAACTAAACCTATATTGAAAATAAATATTCTTATATGATGTATTTTTTTCTAATCTATATAAAGTTTTCACATATGGTGTTTTCTTTGTAATTTATTTGATTATGAGTGGAAATATTGATAAATCTATATCCTTTACTCAATACAAATATTTGATGATATGGTATATTGATTCATGAATTAAATAGATTATTTGAAACATGAGTAATTATTTGGACAAGAATATATGGGTTAGTCCTACTAATATATATCCCCTCTATGCATTGACAGGTATCATTATAAAAATCAGTCGGCCAAATTTTAGCGGTCATTAACTGTAGTTTGAAATTGTCTTATGAAAGGTCTTGATAATATATGTAGAATGATGCTAGAGATCATGGAATCCAATAGATAAGAATTTAAATCATTGATAATTCAACTATTATTATTATACATGATATTGTCATAATTATATTACATTTATAGGCATTTCACTCTAACATTATTGATTAAATACCATGCATCTTTAGTTATTTAGCTTGGAAAAATGATTATTTTTTTCAAATTATAATTGTAATGCGATTGATTAAATGGAATGTGTTTATAGTTATTTCCCATTTTATATTGATTATTTTTAATTAATTCATGATATATTCCACTGTATGTATCCCTTACTAATCATTTGGACTCACCCTTATTTTGATTCATTTAATGAGGATATAAAGAATAATTCTGGGAATGAGATCAAGGATACAAAATTTCTTCCATTGCTTTGATTTGTATTTTTTTTCCATTTATAAAATCAGTATTATATATGTATATTATTCTTCAAATCTACTAAAATGATTGGTTGTTTTTTATTTTACCACTTGTATCTATTACAATGTATTAAATTAAGTAACATCTAAAATGTAACTAGAGTTGTGGTCATTAAAGTTCGAATCAGATGATTTTTTGTTGAAACGTTAGGAACTAGATTAAAGAAAAAATATATTAGGAATCATAACCTAATTATATATGTTTAAGATATGTATATAAGAATATAATAGAGTTTTTGAAACAAACTTTTTATGTGGGTTTTCTTAAAAATATATCCCTATCTGAGTACAAGTAGATATGGCCCCCTCACAGATGTACCAAGGGGTTGTAACAGTGAACATGGTGCATAAGGATTGACCTGATAATTACATGGTTCATGAAAATGAGACTTACTGTACACCTAGTTTGACACTCCCTAGTTATATACATAATATAATTCAAATTTTATGTATAAATCATTTGAATTATTTCAATATAATGATATCCCTAAAGAAAACAAGTTTATGATTCTGAGATTAACAATGCATAAATTGTTTTAATTTATGTTAAGTTTTACACAATATTTATAATTAGTAATTACTATTTAAAATTCATAATTTTATTAGATAATAATGTATATTCCACTATTTTAAAACACTTCCTAAAAAATATGTTTATCAATACTCATTACTAATGTTGGTATTTCCCTATAGAGTCAGACAATAGAGTTGGTATTGGATGTGATAAGATTGTGGATATATTAAGAAATAAAAATTATGTTATGAAAAATAACCATGTATAGATTGAGAATCATGTTTCATAATAAGTATCTCTTATGTTAGATCACTTTATGCGACAAAATACCACATAATTTGGTGGGACTAATATTCCAATGGTAGATGGGAAATGGATTAAATCACTTTTGAGAAGATATTTATGTCCTTAGGATGCAGTGAAAAATATAAGGTTACACTTGATGTGTATTTTCTCAAATTTTATGTTGGTCAATGGTTGTCATCAATGTAGAATAATGGGGATGATGGGTAAATTGAACTCATGGAATGGAAATATTTTAGGGAGAAATTAATTGAAAACTATTTACCTTGTGAACAACAAACTGGAATGAAGTGAAAGTTCACCAGATTAAAGAGAAATATAGAATATTTTTTTTAGTACAAGGTTAATTTTACAAGTTTAAAAAGGTATTATATAGATTACATATGCATCATAGAGTGGAAGATTAAAATTTTCTTTAGAGGGATTAAAAAAAGTCTCAAAAGGGCCCTGGTCTATAAACATTCTTCGTTATATAATTACATATTTTTATGTTCCATAAAAATAGTGAAGTAATTCTCTAGATAATATATATTAAATGTAAATATATATAATAATATTTCAAATTAGAACCAAGGAAAATGGAATGATTCATGAATAAAAAGAGAAAAACGAAATTTTCATCTAATTAGAATTGTTGAAGGAATCATCATTGAAAATGATTTAAGGGATCTAGATTTTTTTATATGTGTATTAATAAATTTCATAAAGATAAATAATGTAATGAGAAAAAAATAAAACACTGATATTCAATGTATAAACTATAGAAAGATGTGGAACTACACAAATGAATTCCCCTAGAATCAAGGGAATATACCACACAAGAGTACAAGGGGAGAAGGCATATCTTACGAAATCACCATAGTATAGGTGGAAGTACCCTATAATGTAGTAGAAAGTAAATTATCCATAACTTTAGATTTAGATAATTATTTACTCAATTATAAAGACTCACACTCTTTTATATATTCTATTTTTTCAATGAAAAATCAGATACTTTCCTAGAATGTTACTAATTGAGTTGTTAGTCAAACCTCCTAGTAAAAGCCTCACTGCAATAAGGATGTGTTATTAAGTCCCCACTATGATACATAATCTTTCTTTATTTTCTGACCTTATTATAATACATATGGTTGAATTTGATATAATCATTGGTACAAACCCTTTCAAAATATGATGTCATAATTTATTATAGGAAGAAATAAATTATGACTCATGATGAAGAAATAGAATTCATTATCATTAGAGGAATAGAATAATAAACCAAGACAAGTCTAGATCCACCCCCAATATCTCCATTAAATGATATTTTTGGGGAGTAATAGAAAAAAAATCCAGGTAAGGATAATTTAAAATTCATATTGAGAATGTACCTATTATAAATAAATAAATTGACATATTTCATAAGGAATTACCCAGATACCCCCAAGAATGTGAAGTTGATTTTTCAATTGTATTATTCCCTAATGTAAGAAAAATATAAAAAATACCCATATAATACCAAAAATGGAATTAGTGGAGTTGAAGAAAATACTAGATGATTTTTTTTATAAGAGAATTATTTATTCAAGTATGTATATATGGGAAGTACATTCTCTCTTATTTAAGAAGAGAGATGTATCCATGTGGTTGTGTATTGATTATATGAAAACCAATTGTATCTTGACAATGAAAAAGTATCATATACCTCACATTCATGACACATATGGTCAAATTTAAATAGAAGAATATTTTTCTAATATTGACCCTTATTATGGGTGTCATCAATTTCTAGTTAATAATGAATACATTCTAAAGAAACAATTCCAAATGAGGCACTAAAATTATGATTTTACTGTAATTCCATTTCGATTAACTAATGCATTGTATATTTTTTATTAATATAATGAATATATTATTTAAGTAATACCTAGATAATTTTTTATGGTATTCACTGATGATATATTAGTGTATTCTCTATTCTATAATGACCATGAGAATAACTTGTGGATAAATCCTGAGATTTTTATAAAGAATGAGTTATATAGAAAATTTTGTTACTAGGATTTATGGATTCATAATGTTTCATATCATGGCCCAATTATCTCAAAGGATACAATATCAATTGATCTTGTGAAGAAAAATGAAGTCAGAGAATGGCATTTACTGAGGAACATAACAAAGGTATATAGTTTCGTTAGATTGGTAAGTTACTATAGATGATTCATTCATAATTTTCTAGGATGGATAACCCATTAATAAGACTACAGATAAAGGGGGTATGTTTTTCAGTAAAAGGAATGTGAAAAACGTTTTAATGAATTAATGTTGATACTTTTTAATAATATAATTTTGACTCTACCATCTAGAAATGATGGGTTGGTGATATATTTTGATTTATTAAAGAAGGGGATTGTGTGTGTCCAAATGAAAATTTATAATGTTATTTAATATGTATAAAGGAACTTGGATACTCATGAAAATAACTATCCAACCCTTGATATCTAGTTTGCAGCTATAATCCTTTCCTTATAGATATGTAGAAATTATATCTATAGTGAAATATGTGAGATATTCACTAATTATAAAAGCTTAAAATAAATCATTTCATAGAAAGAGATCAATATGAGAAAAATGAGATAGATCAAGATACATAATTATAATTATTACTTGATACATTGGCACATAGGGAATGAAAATAATGTATAGGTTTCATTAATTAGAAAATATCAGAGAGTTATGACCTAAATGTGGATTGATAAGGATCTTATGTTCATGGATCTCATAAAAATGAATATTTGAATCATTAATGAATTAGATAAATCACTCCTTTTTCAAATTGTTGAAAAACTATATTCCTTATAAAAGAAAAAAATTATACATCTTGTGAAGGCACATTTATAATGAAAAACAATGCTATGAATGATGGAAAAATTTCATAATTCATTTGTGAATATGGATTCATGAATTTTGAAAGAAATTATGTTTTATATAATTACCTGAGATAAAATGGGAATTATTGGATGATTCTAATAGCTCAAATTTATCTATACGCTCTGAAAAAAAAATATATAGGGATTTAGTGGAATATTATTGGTGGGATAACATGAAATGGGAAATTGTAGATTACATATTAAAATGATTTGTTTTCCAATAGGTCAAGGCTGATAGATAGAATACTAGAGGAGTCATACAACCTCTTACTACTCGAATGAAAAAAATTAGATCAAATTACTATAGAATTTGTTATAATACAATATAATATTTATAGAATAAATGATGCATTATGGGTTATTGTTGATAATTTACCAAAATCTACACATATCTATACTATATGAGAATATTTACATACTGAGAGCCTCAAAATGCAATATATTAATGATGCTGTAAGACTTTATGGTGTACCACTTTCTATCACGTCTGATCATGATCCCATTTTACATCAAAATTAAGGAAGATTCATCAGAGGTATCTTAATAATGACATTAGTTTGAGGGCTTCTTACCATCCTCAAACTAATGGATAATGCAAAAGGTTTATTCAAATAATGTAATAAATTTTTTATTTCAGACTCAGTTGATTTTCAAGGTATGTAGGATTTGTATGTACATTGGGGATAGTTCTCTTATAAAAATAATTTTCATTCAAGTATTATAATGGCACTATATAATGAATTATATGGAAATAGATTTCATACTCCAACTTTTTGGGGTAAGGTTTTTGAAAGGAGGATTGTAGACCTAGATAATGTTGAATAAAAAACAATAAAGGAAATTTATATTCAGACTCATATTAATGTAGCTCAATATAGGCCAAAAATTGATGTCAATAATCAATGGAAGGATTGGGAATTCCAAGTGGGAGGTCATGTTTTGTTAAGGATAGCTCCATGAAAGGGTGACAAAAGTTTCAATAAGAATGGGAAATAGAGCCCCAGGTACATTGGACCCTTTTAAATCCTTTAAAGTATTCGAGTAGTTTCTTACCATTCGTTAATGCCTCTAGGTATCATAAAAGTATGTTACATTTTCCATATATCATTATTAAGAAAGTACATTCCAAACCCAACACATGAACTCACCTCTGATAAAATAGAATGGGAACCTAATATATCTTAATGTGAGGATCTCATTCATAGTTTTAGTACAAGAAATCATTTATTATGGAATTAAATGACTCTTCATGTGTAGGTACTTTAGATAAATCACAAAATTGAGGAAGCAACATGGGAAGCATATGATGTTATAAAAAATAACTAACCTCATCTAAATAGAAGGAAATAACCGTGATAATTTGAGGGTGAATTTTTTTTATGATGGATGAATGTAACATAAAAATAATTTTTTATTTTTTTCCTTTTAAATAAATTGATTCTCATTTATAGCTTTTGATTCACACAACATAGTGTTTAAATTAAAATACTCTATTAAAATATTATTTAAAAATGTACATTATAACATAGTTATAAAATTGGATGGTATGAATAGTACTAAATGAATTATGAAGATTTTATATTTTACACATGTTCATCAGTTATCTATGGATTATAAGTTACAATAAGAGTAATTTGAAGGTAAAAGAAATGATATTTGAAAAATAACATTCTTTCAAAGAAAACAGTTCTTCAATTATATTGAACTTATGATAAACTTAATTTTTTCCACCTTTATAAAATTATTTTATAAAAAAAATTCATATTTGGAATAATTATATCAAAATTATCTTAGGGTGATTTTATTTATTTTTCTGAAATGTTTTATTTTTTATGAATTGTGATAAATTCTAATTTTTTTTGAAAAAATAAATTTCATTTAATTTATTTAAAAAGATAAATTATATTTTAAATTGGTTTTAATGTAAAATTATTTAAATTATAATATAATAAATACAATTTATTTTATTGTAACAAATTTCATATTTAAGTTGGATATTAAAAGATTCTACAGTTATGGTAATTTTGTCATTGGAAACCCACTTGTTTATTGCGTATGCGGGTATAATTTTAAATTGGATTCTACAAGTTATCTAAATTTAATTATTAAAAATAGATTAAATTTTTTTAATCAGAGTAATTTATATTATCTAATAATTTTAAATTATTTCTTTGAGAATTATCAATAGTACAATTGTAGAAACTAATTACTATACAAAAGGTAAAAAATAATTTACTGGGGGTTAAACAAATATCCCAAGGGTTATGATAACCTACTAACTTTTAATAATCCCATTATATGTACATATTTATAAAGTATAAACTATATGGGTCAATAATAACCCATTTATGTAAAAGTTTTCAGGATAAAAACATTATGTAATTGATTCTTTTCAAAAATTCCATGTGTGTCATCTCTTGCACATAAAAATGCCTCCAACTCTCCTCCCCTATTAATGATTATAAAGAAATTTGGTTTGTACAAGACCATCATAAATCAATTCCATAACACCATTAAAACATCCTAGATCTACTTTTATTATCACAAATCTATCTTATATGTATTTTGAACAAACCAAATGATTTTTTCCATAGAAGAGGTGATGTTCTCAAACGACAATTTTTATTTTGTTTCATCTCAAATGCCCCTAAAATATTAGTAAATCATGATAATTTATTAACACTAGTTTCTCAAATAAAATTATGTTTTATTATGTTATTTAAATAACCTATATCCCTCTCATATTCTATCAAATGGGAAATTTAATCATCAATCATGTGTACATCGTACCACCGACTCCCAAACTGATGTAACTCATTTTCCTTAAACAACTACGATGATATAATATAATTATGGCTGTAATGTATGTATATAATATTTTTTATATAAATATTATTTTGGAATTATTAAATCACTTATGCCTTCTTACATTCCATTCATTTTAAAATATGATAATATTGGTCACGTGTAAGGCGTAATACTACCTCTCAAAGAGATGTTATTTGTTTATCACTTGAGAATTACATGGAAGGTAATAATGATAATTTTTTAATATGATATATATATATATATATGATATAAAATAAATTCAGGAAAATTTATATATCATACAATTTATTAACCTTTCACCCATTAAAGGATTGATATTGTCGATCTTGCGTACGTACCACCTACCATCTCTAGGAAGCGATATGACTCATTTTCCATGACCAACATTAATGAATGATTATAATAATTTATCTAATGAGTAAATATAATATTTATAAAAATATTATAATTTCTAATATGATATATTTATATTCTATTTAAAATAACTGTTACCTTCATGAAACAACAAACAAGAGAAAACGAAGTAAATAACACCATAAATATTGAAAATAATGAAATATTATTAACAAATGTTTGGTAAAATGATATAATATGATCATTTATGTTATTATAAATAATATAATGGTTTTATAATAAATTAATAACATTATTAGAACCATTATACATGATTTTAATTCATGTTAAATGAATTTAATGTGTGGGTATGATATTTTTTCTAAATTTAAATTTCATTGAGTCATATTTTTTAATATCCACCTACTTAGTTATATGGGGTGTCTATAATTCCACATTGATGTATTTGACATGGATTCATATTTATTCATGAGGGTTAATTTTTAAATACATGTTTATTACTCACAGCGTAACAATAAAGAAGTTAACAAAGTGTTAAAAATAATTACTGTACAATCTCACACTCTTTTTTGATTATATTAATTCTTTTACATTAATCACTCTCTTGAGATAATTTTATATTAGAAAATACATTTATCATAAATATGAATTTTATTCTATAATGGATTTAAATATTACATATAATTTATAAATTTTGTACATATGGATTTTACTTTGAATGTTAGTGGATTAACTAGGTAAATATTGATAAATCTATATCCTTTACTGAGTAAATATATTTTATGATAATGATTTTAATTCATGAATTATATAGATTATTATATATATTATTAATTACATTTAAATGATGATATGGGTGGGGATCAATTATTTATATCACCTTAATTCATTAATGGGCCCCATGAGACAAATATGATTGATGAATAAGATGGGGTTTTACCCATAGTTTTAATTTTTCATGTAAAAGGTATTGGTAGTATATATTTCATGATGCATCAGATCATGAAGTCCAGTTATTAAGAATTTCCTTCATTTTGAATATAGTTATTATTATTATCCCTGACAAATTCTCATTTATATTATCTCTATATGAATTTTATTCTATGTTTATTGATTAAATTACATGTGTTTTCAATTATTTACCTTTCCATATCGATTATGAATTATACAATTATAGTAGTCAAGTTACAGATTAAATTTCACATGTGTAAAATTATTTAACTTAACATATTGATTTTTTTTTTGATACAAGTATATATTTTTATATCTTCAATTTTATCTCACCCTTACTAAGATTTTGATCTCACCATTTGTATTTAATTTCTCAGGGATATAAAGATGAATTTTTGGAATGAGTTCAAGAGTAAAAAATAATTTCCATTAAAATGTTTTTTAATTTGTTTACATATGTAAAATGGTTATCATGTATTTATTTGGTTCTCTAAATATAGAAAAAAAAGTTACTTTAGGATTTTACTACTATTTATGTCAGTGTAATAAATTAGACACTAGCTCTTGGGTAACTTGTGTAACATCCCATGAAAATAAAGAATATGAAATTTTAATATTTATTAATTTTTGTTAATTAAATATTAATTATACATTAAAGGGGATTCTATTTTAGATGGCGTACCTAACACGCAACAATGAGTTGTGGAGTGATCCAAAGAGGGTCCCATATTAGCATGGCTATGTGAAGAATCAAAACCCGTTAGTGTGCCTATTATAAAAATCATAAGGCAAAGCATCACAACATGAAGAACCTCCCAAGGGACTTTGAAATCACTTCATGAAAAGCTAGAGGGTTTCATGGGAAAATGGGTTACGGAGAAAAGTGGTTCATAAGAAGAGGTCGCGTGAAGCTCTGGCACTCTGTGTAGTGCAAGGGCTTCACAAACTGGTATACTTCATGATGTGAAGTGGCCTAGCCCAGGAATAGGGCATATGTGCATATGAAAGGTGCTTCATGAAGTGGAAGGGCTTTTGTAGATTAGTGATTCACGAAGCAAGGGTGACATATGGAGCATAGAACTGTGAAGTAGCATGATTCGCAAATCATAGTGACCCTACCTTGGTATGTGGTTTATATGTGTATGGATGGCACTTCTCGATGAATATGTTCTCTACGAAGACCCAAGCCCCCTTGGGGATCTCCTTCTTTCATGAAGGCCCATGGGCTCTGTGAAGAGCATCCCTCTTTGAATATGGGTTAAATTTAAGCAAAGGGAAATGCACTTTGTGATTCTAAAGTACCTTGAAGAGCTCATTTTTCATAGAGAAGAAATTGATTCAAAATTTGAGAGCTAAGAATTTGAAATATCAGAGGATCCGTCCTTTGGGATTGAGGGGAGGCCGATATTTATAGGCACAAGGCGCCGCGAAGCAGATGTCACTCGATGCAGTGATATGTAGCACTTTTTCATAACTATAGAGCCTCCCACCTCATTGCTATGTGGTGGATTCGAAAATGTCAAATCAGACAACGAAGCCTCTCGCCTCCTTACTCTGCGGCAGCTTTGCAAATGTGAAATTGGATAGCAGAGACTCCCACCTCCTTGATCCGCGATGACTTCATAAATGTCAAATTAGATCACGGAGCCTCCCACCTCCATGCTCCATGGTGGATTCACAAAGGTAAAATCGGATCATGGAGCCTCCCGCCTCCTTGCTCAATGGTGGCTTCAAAAATGTCAAATCGGATCATGGAGTCTCCCACCTCCTTGATCTGCGGTAGCTTCACAAATGTCAAATCGAATCGCGAAGCCACCCACCTCCTTGCTTTACGACATATTAGAAAATGTAAAATTGAATCGTTAAGCCTCCAACCTCATTGCTCCGCGGTGGATTTGAAAACATCAAGTCAGATTGTAGATCCTCCCACCTCCTTACTCTGTAGCGGCTTTGAAAATGGGGTAGCTTCCTGCTAGTCATAGTGCTACGGGGCTCCACAAGCAAGCTTCACAAGGCAGCCCCAAACGATTTTCATTTTCTCTTCCTCTTCCCAAGTTTTGGTGCCAAAAATATGCATGTGAAATAACTAAGAAAAAGGTAGATGATGAGTGTAACCATTCCAATTATATACTTTCTGAATGTGTCCATTTTTTAAAATGACGAATTTTTTAGTGCAAGATTGAGTCCCATCTAGAAAATTGATTCCAGAATACACTAGCCATCATGCTTCATCATCCCTTTGACAAATCCCTTAGGGGTGGATGAACATTAATGGGTCACTATGATACCTCTATTGAGTTTCCCTCTTTCCTTTCTCTCATACCAACCAAAATAGGTTCTCCAATACCTCTTTAATTCCTCCTCAGATACTAAATGTGGAATGAATCCATTAATATCATTTGGTAATCCTTGTAGTTCCATAGTGACAATGTAGCTTTTCAATATTCATTTCCACACTTATACCACTATGTTAAATTGATTTTTTTAATTAAAATCCCATATATAATAAAAAATATAATTCAAATTTTATCAAATTAAAAAACATTTATCACTTTTAAAACGGTAAATATGACCTTTTTAATGATTAAATTGGAAATCAAGGCCAAACTGTGCATGATCCTAATAATGCATGTGAAAAAAATACATGTTTCAGCTAATATGTGCATCCAATTGTGATAAAAACCAACAAATGGATGTATAAATGTGTATGATACAATTATATAGAAGCAAATTAATCCCAATTTTAGTATTTATAGTCCCAAAATGTTCCATCATCAGATATAATATTCACTCTCCATAGTCTCAATGTTCCGTCTATAATTGAGATATACCTCCATATATAGGACCCATATTATTGCCAACTGTTTGATGGTAAAAGTAAAAAAGTTTTTAATCAAAATTATTGTGTTCTAAAAAGATATATAAGATTGTCTACATTTCCAAATCCATGATACAATTAGTCTTAGAAATTCATGGTGCCCGACAATATATTCTACATTTCCAATAAATAGGTATATTGGGAACCCCATTTTCAAGTTAAACTTAGGGGGGATTTTATTCTAATTTTAGATTTTATAAGGATTATTCTTTACCCTTAGTAGTATTGGGATTTATCTATCCTCATAAGTGGAGTAGTGATGAAGTCATTATTGAAAACAAGATTTATCTCCTCTCGATGGTGTGTTAGACTGTGAGTGATTATTTTGAGGGAGCTACACACATCAAGAGGGTTTTATTAAAAATAATTTTCTAAATTTTTAGTTTATATTTTGGTTTTTAATAATTATGTTTGATAAATATTTTCATTTTTTAATACATAATATTAATAAATTTTTTTATTTTATTAATGATCAATGTGTAATTTTATGCGTGTTCCATGTGTTGTTCTGATTGAACAACACATGAATTTCCCTCATTCCAAAAAATATGAAAATTGGATTTTATTTGGATAACCTTACAGAATTTTCATAAGATACAACTCAATTACAAGATTTTTATGTTAGGGTTTACATGTATGTGCATTGTTTTAGAGGCATTATGGGTACCTATTATATTGGTTATCTTTTCACCAAATAATTACAAAAAAATATTATAATCAATTAAAAAAATTAAATTGTATTATTGTGTAGTAAAATAGAATTTATCACATAAAAATTTTATATTTTTGAAATTATTCTTGTGTTATAAAATATTAAAATCCTTATTTAAGTTGATTTACATAGTAATTTTTTTAAAAATCCCCATTTTCTCTTTTCTTATTGAAAAACATATTAAAAACTGACACTATAATCTCATCATGATCATTGAGAACATAGTAAAAATATAATTATATAATCAAATATTAAAATATTTAATTTGGATAAACCGAAAAACATGGTAACATTTTTGAACTTCTGTCGAGGGGTTCTTTAGTTTTTATTGTGCATTTCCTATAAGAACATTGTTTATTTTATAAATATTTCTTATTTATCTCTTTATATTTATGTATATAAATGGAGTTATAACATATTTTAGTATGAAATATTCATTACATGTTCTAATCCATGTGAACTACATCCTTTCAAACCTTAACTACAAATTATCCTATGTGAGTGACCTCGAGAAACTTAGGATGATCCTTTGAAGAAGGATACACCACACCACAAGACTTTTATAGACCGATCTTATTATAGATGTAATATTGATACTAAACATAGGATGTATTAAATAGTTGAAAATAACTAACATCTAAAATGAAATAACTTTAGTAAATTTTAATATCCAACCATCACATATTCAATAACAAGGTGAAAAAAAAACTATTTCACAAAACATAGGTCAAATTCACATGTGGACATAATTTCCTTAACATTCTGGAGAAGACCCAGAGAATATTTTAAATAAATTTCATAATCTATTTTCAATATTGAAACCTAATAAATTCATATTAATGTAATGTAAAATATAGGTCTTTTCCATTTTTTATAGAAGAAATTGAAAAACAATATCCATTCAACATTTACTTCTCATTGAGAGTTTTGGATGAAATATAAAACATTTTTCATGTAAAATACTTCCCATCTTCTTGAACTATAATAATATGGATAATCATTTATTGAATAAGAAAATATAATTGGGTTTACTTCATAAATATTGATAATATTTAAAAAGGAATCTTTTATGTTGTCCACACAAACAAATCATATAGAAATTTATAATATAATAATTTTTTGATGGTGTAATTACTTTTTACCAAGATATGATTGATACTACTATAGGTGATCCACTGGTTGACGAGATCATAATTTCACAAAGGATCTTTCTTGAAATCATGGAACTTAACTAAAAACATTTCTATTCAAGGTATAGTTTACCAATTTGAAGTTTCCATCAGGTGAAAAGATCCATGATTTATAAGAAGGTTGATAAATAGATTAAAGAGGCATGTACCCTACTCTAACAACTTGGTCTTCCCTAAGAAAATCTAAAACACCTCCTTATATAAATTATGGTATATTCTTCAATAACACCAATTATTCATCTCAATTTAATCAATTTAGAGATCCTTTTTAGAGTTGTGAGGAATTTTTCCTAAGCCTCCCCTATATCCAAACCAATTTGCAATAACCATACTATTCATATATGTCTTGATGGAATGATAAAAAAGACTATTGGAAAAGGGGTATTTTTTCGAACCTCAACAGTTATGGTACCAATAGGGGGATGTTGTAAACCCTAAACATCACCCAAAATACCCAATCACTACAAGTTACTTTCCATTAACCCCCTCCAAAACTCAATCCTAGCATTTAGAACATGATGATAAAATGAACATGAATAATTTTAATTCAAAAAGCCACCAAAAACATAAAAAAAGATCTATAAACTCAATTTTTCCAAATCTCGTACTCAGTGGGTGAAATAGAAGGGAAATAGTTGGATAAAAAACATCTCTTCTAATTTTCAACATTAGGGATAATTTAAATATCTATTTCATCAGAATATAGAGTCAAACATGACAAAAAATAAAAATAACCCCGCCATTAGAGTCATCACCAGAAGATGAACCCACCATTCCAAAAAAAAAGATAAAAATGAGAAAAATCTTTTTTGTAACACCTAATACTATTATATTTATTTAATTTTAAATTAATTCAATCTTTTTGATAGACTATGATGCATGCAACACCTGGTTTAAATGAAAACAATTTATTAAAATATTATTTAAACACGACCATTATAATCTAGTCATTAAATTAGAGAGTATTAATAAAACTAAATAAATTATGAAATATATATTTTAAACAAGTTTTTTTGTATCTATTTATTTTAAATAAAAATATAAATCATTTTAATGTAAAAGTATTATTTTCGAAAAAGTTGTATTTTTTTCAAAGAAAACTATTTCTTCGCTTCATGTGCACTTATGTTTACATTAATTTTTCAAAAATTTATAAACTTTAAGTCATAAAATGAACATAATTTTTGAAATCATCATATAAAAAATATCTTTGTTTGATTTTTTTGTAATTTTCAGAAATCATTCATTTTTTGATGAATAGGGAAAAATATTTATTTTTATTCAAAATTTCTTTTTCATTATAATTATTTACAAATTTAAATTATATTTTAAATTTATTTTAGAATAAAATAAGATAAAATATTTTATAATAAAAAAATTTAAGTCTATGGAATCAATTTTATATCGAATTTTGATTTTCAAACCTTCTATATTTACGAGAAGTTTCTCTTTGGAAACCCACTTTTTCGCCGCCTCTACTGGTATAATTATAAATTGGATTCTTCCAAATATGTGATTTTATATTTGAAAAAAATATTCCAAATTTGGAATCAAAATAAATTATATTATCTAATAAGACCAACTTACTTTATGATTATTATGAATAGTAATTTTAGTACATAAAAATTACTGTGGTTATGGTAAAAACTGATTTACTAGGGGTTTAATTAAAAGGATAAGGGTTAAAATAACCTATATAATTTTCTAAAACCAGTTTAATAGACATATTTAGACTTTATAACCTATAAAGGAATATAATGAATCATTTTGGAGGCATTTTTTTATATTTAAAATATGGTTGTAATTTAATATTTTCATAAATTAAATATATATCTTCTCCCCCGCATATAAAAAGAAAGCTCTATTCACACATAAAAAGGAAAATTTTCAGCCAAAAAAATTTAATCACTACCTTATACCCATAAAAATACCTCATATCCCTTTATCATCCTAAATTTATCTTTGGAAGTATTTCTTTAAAATCCTAATTATATTTTTGGTAGAAGAGATAACGTTCTGAAATGAGAATTTTTATTTTGTTTCTTATTTCACCTATTGAAAGTATTGTTAATTTGGTAATATAATAACACAAGTTCATAAAATATATTGATATGTTATAATCTAAATTTTATGTTCTATAACCATATCATATTCCCTCAAATTGAAAATGAAATTGTCGATTGTGTGTATGACACACTACCGCCTCACAAACCGACGCAACTCGTCTTCCATCATCACATCTCTTGCATGGATATAATGAATGGGTTAATTTATATATTTAATATTTATGATACAATTATAATTATATAATTATATAATCACATGTACCTTCTTAATTTACAATCCATTTAAAATACGATAATGTCACTCGTGTTTACGACAAACTACTGACCTGAGAAGCGATGTGATTCATTTTTTCACCATAAATTTTAATGCAAGGTAATTAAGAAAAATTTAATTAATATAAGTGATATATATTAAATGATTTAGATTATTTAAAATTAATATATAATACACTTCCTCACCCTTTTATCCTTTAAGGGGATGATATCATCACTCGTGCATAGATATGACCTATCGTCTCCATGAAGTGAGATGACTCATTTTCGATGCACAACAATAATAATTGATTCTAAAAAAGTAACCAATTATTAAATATAAATTTTATAGCATTATTATAATTATTAAGATGATTTATTTATATCCTATATAAAATAAATGGAACATTCACGAAAAAGACACAAGAGAAACCAATGAAATAAACACCCAAAACAATGAAAATAATGAAGTATTATTAACAAAAAGGTTGTAGAATTTCATAGTACGATCATATAAGATATTATAAATATGATTTTGGTTTTTTATAAATTATTGAAATAATTTAAATAATTATAAAGGAGGTTAAAACACTGTGAAATAAAAGAAAGTGTGAAGTAAGGAATTTCGTATCGTTTTTCTATTTCATTGAGGCATATTTGTTAATATGTACTATTTCACTATTATGTGGTGTCAATAATGCCCATTTAATGTATTTAACCATAATAAATATCTATTCAAGATTATTATATTTCCTTTACTTATTTATTCTTCAATGGGTTATATTCTTTATGTCACCACATAGGTAAAAAAATTATTCTATAATCTCACTTTCTTTTAGATTTGTTTAATTTATCGTGAAACAATCAACTTATTATAATAATTTTACATTAGAAACTAAACCTATATTAAAAATAAATATTCTTGTATGATGTATTTTTTTTCTAATCTATATAAAGTTTTCACATATGGTGTTTTCTTTGTAATTTATTTGATTATGAGAGTAAATATTGATAAATATATATCCTTTACTAAATACGAATATTTGATGATATGGAATATTGATTCATTAATTAAATAGATTATTTGAAACATGAGTAATTATTTGGACATGAATATATGGGTTAGTACTAGATATATATATCCCCTCTATGCATTGACATGTATCATTATACAGATCAGTCAGCAAAATTTTAGGGGTCATTTACTATAGTTTGAAATTATCTTCTGAAAGGTCTTGATAATATATGTAGAATGATGCCAGAGATCATGGAATCCAATAGTTAAGAATTTAAATCTATGATAATTCAACTATTATTATTATACGTGATATTTTCATAGTCATATTACATTTATAGGCATTTCACTCTATCTTTATTTATTAAATACCATGCATCTTCAGTTATTTAGCTTGGAAAATTGATTATTTTTTTCAAATTATAATTGTAATGTGATTGATTAAATGGAATTTGTGTATAGTTATTTACCATTTTATATTGATTATTTTTAATTTATTCATGATATATTCCACTGTATGTATCCATTACTAATCATTTGGACACACCCTTATTTTGATTCATTTAATGAAGATATAAAGAATAATTCCGGGAATGAGATCAAGGATACAAAATTTCTTCCATTACATTGATTTGTATTTTATTTCCATTAATAGAATGGGTATTATATATTTATATTATTCTTCAAATCTACTAAAATGATTGGTTGTTTTTTATTTTACCAGTTGTATCTATTACAATGTATTAAACTAAGTAACATCTAAAAGGTTACTAGAGTTGCGGTCATTAAAGTTCGAATCAGATGATTTTTTGTTGAAACGTTAGGAACTAGATTAATGAAAAAATATATTAGGAATCATAATATAATTATATATGTTTATTATATGTATATAAGAATATAATAAAGTTTTTGAAACAAAGATTTTATGTGGGTTTTCTTAAAAATATATCCCTATCTGAGTACAAGTAGATATGGCCCTCTCACAGATGTACCAAGGGGTTATAACACTGAACATGGTGCATAAGGATTAACATGATCATTACATGGTTCATGAAAATGGTCCTTATTGTACACATAGTTTGACACTCCCTAGTTATATACATAATATAATTAAAATTTTATGTACAAATCATTTTGAATAATTTCAATATAATGATATCCCCCAAGAAAAAAAGTTTATGATTCTAAGATTAACAATGCATAAATTATTTTAATTTATGTTAAGTGTTACAAAATATTTATAATTATTAATTACTATTTAAAATTCATAACATTATAAGATAATAATGTATATTCCACTATTTTGAAACACTTCCTAAAAAAATATGTTTATCAGAACTCATTACTAATGTTGGTATTTCCCTATAGAGTCAGACAATAGAGTTGGTATTGGAAGTGATAAGATTGTGGATATATTAAGAAATCATAATTGTGTTATGAAAAATAACCATGTATAGATTGAGAATCACATTTCATAATAAGTATCTCTTATGTTAGATCACATTATGCGACAAAATCCCACATCATTTGGTGGGACTAATAATCCAATGATAGACGGGAAATGGATTAAATCACTTTTGAGAAAATATTTATGTCCTTGGGATGCAATGAAAAATAAAAGGTTACACTTGATGTGTATTTTCTCAAAATTTATGTTGGTCAATTTTTGTAATCAATGTAGAATAATGGGGATGATGGGTAAATTGAACACATGGAATGGAAATATTTTAGGGAGACATTCATTGAAAACTATTTACCTTGTGAACAACAAACTGGAATGAAGTGAAAGTTCACCAGATTAAAGAGACATATAGAAGATTTTTTTTTGAGTACAAGGTTAATTTTACATGTTTAAAAAGGTATTTTATAGATTACATATGCATCATATAGTGGAAGATTAAATTTTCTTTTTGGAGGGATTAAAAAAAGTCTCAGAAGGGCCCTGGTCTATAAAATTTCTTCGTTATATAATTACATATTTTTATGTTCCATCAAAACAGTGAAGTAATTTTCTAGATTATATATATTCTATGTAAATATATATAATAATATTTCAAATGAAAACCAAGGAAAATGGAATGATTCATGAATAAAAAGAGAACAATTAAATTTTCATCTAATTAGAATTGTTGAATGAATCATCATTGAATATGATTTAAGGGATCTAGATTTTTTTATATGTGTATAAATAAGGTTCATAAAGATAAATAATGTAATGAGAAAAAAATAAAACACTCATATTCAATTTATAAACTATAGAAAGATGTGGAACTACACAAATGAATTCCCATAGAATCAAGGGAATATACCACACAAGAGTACAAGGGGAGAAGGCATATCTTATGAAATCACTATAGTTTAGGTGGAATTACCCAATAATGTAGTATAAAGTACATTAGCCATAACTTTAGATTTAGACAATTATTTACTCAATTATAGAGACTCACACTCTTTTATATATTCTATTTTTTCAATGAAAATCAGATACTTAGCTAGAATGTTACTAATTGAGTTGTTAGTCAAACCTCCTAGTAAAAGCCTCACTGTAACAAGGATGTGTTATGAAGTGCCCACTATGATACATAATCTTTCTTTATTTTCTAACCTTATTATAATACATATGGTTGAATTTGATATAATCATTGCTACAAACTCTTTCAAAATATGATGTCATAATTTATTATAGGAAGAAATAAATTATGATTCATGATGAAGATATAGAATTCCTTATCATTAGAGGAATAGAATCATCAACCAAGACAAGTCTAGATCCAACCCCAATTTCTCCACTAAATGATATTTTTGGGGAGTAATAGAAAAAAAATACAGGTAAGGATAATTTAATATTCATATTGAGAATGTACCTATTATAAATAAATAAATTGACATATTTCATAAGGAATTACCCAGATACCCCAAGAATGTGAAGTTGATTTTTCAATTGAATTATTCCCTAATGCAATAAAAATATAAAAAAAATACCCATATAATACCAACAAATGGAATTAGTGGAGTTGACTAAAATACTAGTTGACTTTTTTGATAAGATAATTATTTATTCAAGTGTGTCTATATGGGATGTACATTCTCTCTTATTTAAGAAGAGAGATGGATGCATGGGGTTATGCATTGAATATATGAAAACCAATTGTATCTTGACAATGAAAAAGTATCATATACCTCACATTCATGACATATATGGTCAAATTTAAATAGAAGAATATTTTTTCAATATTGAACTCTATTATGGGTGTCATCAATTTCTAGTTAATAATGAATATATTCTAAAGAAACAATTACAAATGAGGCACTAAAATTATGATTTTAATGTAATTCCATTTCTATTAACTATTGCATTATATATTTTTTATTAATCGAATGAATATATTATTTATGTAATACCTAGATAATTTTTTATGGTATTCACTAATGATATATTAGTGTATTCTCTATTCTATAATGACCATGAGAATAACTTGTGGATAAATCTTGAGATTTTTATGAATAATGAGTTATATGGGAAATATTGTAACTAGGATTTATGGATTCATAATGTTTCATATCATGGCCCAATTATCTCAAAGGATACAATATCAACTGATCTTGTGAAGAAAAATGAAGTCAGAGAATGGCATTTACTGAGGAACATAACTAAGGTATATAGTTTCGTTATATTGGTAAGTTACTATAGGTGATTCATTCATAATCTTCCAAGTCGGATAACCCATTAATAAGACTACATATAAAGGGGATATGTTTTTTAGTAAAAGGAATGTGAAAAACGTTTTAATGAATTAATGATGATACTTTTTAATAATATAATTTTGACTCCACCATCTAGAAATGATGGGTTGGTGATATATTTTGATTTATTAAAGAATGGGATTGTGTGTGTCCAAATGAAAAATGATAATGTTATTTAATATGCATCAAGGAACATGGATACTCATGAAAATAACTATCCAACCCATGATATCTAGTTTGCAGCTATAATCCTTTCCTTATTGATATGGAGAAATTATATCTATAGTGAAATATGTGAGATATTCACTAATTATAAAAGCTTAAAATAAATAATTTCATAGAAAGAGATCAATATGAGAAAAATGAGATAGATCAAGATACATAATTATAATTATTACTTGATACATTGGAACATAGGGAATGAAAATAATGTATAGGTTTCATTAATTAGAAAATATCAGAGAGTTTTGACCTAAATGTGGATTGATAAGGATCCTATGTTCATGGATATCGTAAAAATGAATATGTGAATCATTAAGGAATTAGATACATCACACCTTTTTCAAATTATTGAAAAACTATATTCCTTATAAAAGAAAAAAATCATCCATCTAGTGATGGGAAATTTATAATGAAAAACAATGCTATGAATGATGGAAAAATTTCATAATTCATTTGTGAATATGGAGTCATGAATTCTGAAAGAAATTATGTTTTATATAATTACCTGATATAAAATGGGAATTATTGGATGATTCTAATAGCTCAAATTTACCGATAAACTCTGGAAAAAAATATATATAGGGATTCAGTGGAATATTATTGGTTGGATAACATGAAATGGGAAATTGTAGATTACGTATTAAAATGATTTGTTTTACAATAGGTCCAGGCTAATAGATAGAACACTAGAGGAGTCATACAACCTCTTACTACTCTAATGAAAAAAATTAGATCAAATTACTATAGAATTTGTTACAATACAATACAATATTTATAGAAGAAATGATGCATTATGGGTTATTGTTGATCATTTACCTAAATCTACACATTTCCGTACTATAAGAGAATATTTACATACTGAGAGCCTCAAAATGAAATATATTAATGATGTTGTAAGACTTTATGGTGCACCACATTCTATCACATCTGATCATGATCCCATTTTACATCAAAATTAGGGAAGATTCATCAGAGGTATCTTAATAATGACATTACATTGAGGGCTTCTTACCATCCTCAAACTGATAGATAATGAAAAAGGTTTATTCAAATAATGTAATAAATTTTTTATTTCAGACACAGTTAATTTTCAAGGTATGTAGGATTTGTATGTACCTTAGGTATAGTTCTCTTATAAAAATAATTTTCATTCAAGTATTATAATGGCACTGTATAATGAATTATATGGAAATAGATGTCATACTCCAACTTGTTGGGGTAAGGTTTTTGAAAGGAGGATTGTAGACCTAGATAATGTTGAATAAAAAACAATAAAGGTAATTTCTATTCAGGGTCATATTAATGTAGCTCAATATAGGCCAAAAATTGATGTAAATAATCAATTGAAGGATTGTGAATTCCAAGTGGGAGGTCATGTTTTGTTAAGTATAGCTCCATGAAAGGGTGAAAAAAGATTCAATAAGAATCGGAAATAGAGCCCCAGGTACATTGGTCCCTTTTAAATCCTTTAAATTATTCGAGTAGTTTCTTACCATTCGATAATGCCTCCAGGTCTAATAAAAGTATGTGACATTTTCCGTATATCATTATTAAGAAAGTACATTCCAAACCCAACACATGCACTCACCTCTGATAAAATTTATTGGGAACCTAATATATCTTAATGTGAGGATCTCATTCATATTTTTAGTACAAGAAAGCATTTATTATGGAATTAAATGACTCTTCATGTGTAGTTACTTTAGATAAATCACAAAATTGAGGAAGCAACATGGGAAGCATATGATGTTATAAAAAAGAACTAACCCCATCTAAATAGAAGCAAATAACCATGATAATTTGATTGTGAAATTTTTTTTATGATGGAAGAATGTAACATAAAAATAATTTTTTATTTATTTCCTTTTAAATAAATTGAATCTCATTTATAGCTTTCGATTCACACAATATAGTTTTTAAATTAAAATACTCTATTAAAATATTATTCAAAAATGTACATTATAACATAGTTATAAAATTGGATGGTATGAATAGTACTAAATGAATTATGATGATTTTATATTTTACCCATGTTCATAAGTTATCTATTGATTCTATGTAATAATAAGAGTAATTTGAAGGTAAAAGAAATGATTTCGGAAAAATAACATTCTTTCAAAGAAAACAGTTCTTCACTTATTTTGAACTTATGATAAACTTAAATTTTTCCACCTTTATAAAATTATTTTATAAAACAAAATTCAAATTTTGAATAATTATATCAAAATTATCTTAGGGTGATTTTCATTATTTTTCTGGAATGTTTCATTTTTTAGGAATAGTGAAAAATTCGGATTTTTATTGAAAAAATAAATTTCATTTAATTTATTTAAAAAGATAAATTATATTTTAAATTGGTTTTAATGTAAAATATTTAAATTATAATATAATAAATAAAATTTATTTTATTGTAACCAATTTCATATTTAAATTGGATATTAAAAGATTCTACAGTTATGGTAATTTTGTCTTTGGAAACCCTCTTGTTTATTGTGTATGCGGGTATAATTTTAAATTGGATACTACAAGTTCTCTAAATTTAATTATTTAAAAATAGATTAAAATTTTCTAATCAGAATAATTTATATTATCTAATAATTGTAACTTATTTTTTTTAGAATTATCAATAGTACAATTATAGAAATTAATTACTATACAAAAGGTAAAAAATGATTTACTGGGGGTTAAACGAATATCTCAAGGGTTATGATAACCTAATAACTTTTAATAATCCCATTATATGACCATATTTATAAATTATAAACTATATGGGTCAATAATTACCCATTTATGTAAAAAAATTTAGGATAAAAACATTATGTAATTGATTCTTTTCAAAAATTCCATGTGTGTTGTCCCCCGCACATAAAAATGCCTCCAACTCTCCTCCCCTATTAATTATTATAAAGGAATTTGTTTTGTCCAAGACCATCACAAATCAATTCCATACCACCATTAAAACATCCTAGATCTATTTTTATTATCATAAATCCTTCTTATAAGTATTTTGTACAAACCTAATGATTTTTTCCATAGAAGAGGTGAGGGTCTCAAACGACAATTTTTATTTTGTTTTATCTCAAATGCCCCAAAAATATTAGTAAATCATGATAATTTATTAACAATAGTATCTCACATAAAATTATGTGTTATTTTGTTATTTAAATAACCTATATCCCTCTCATATTACATCAAATGGGAAATTTAATCATTAATCATGTGCACATCGTACTACCGACTCACAAACTGATGTAACTCATTTTCCTTAAAAACCTATCATGATATAATATAATTATGGGGGTAATGTATGTATATAATATTTTTTATATAAATATAATTTTGGAATTATTAAATCACTTATGCCTTCTTACATTCCATTCCTTTTAAAATATGATAATATCACTCACGTGTACGGCGTAAAACTACCTCTCAAAGAGATGTTATTTGTTTTTCACATGAGAATTAAATGGAAGGTTATAATGATAATTTTTTAATATTATATATATATATGATATAAAATAAATTCAGGAAAATTTATATATCGTACAATTTATTGACCTTTCACCCATTAAAGGATTGATATTGTCGCTCTTGTGTACGTACCACCTACCATCTATATGAAGCGATATGACACATTTTCCATGAAAAACATTAATGAATGATAATAATAATTTATCTAATGAGTAAATATAATATTTATAAAAATATTACAATTTCTAAGCTGATATATTTATATTCTATTTAAAATAACTTTTACCTTCATGAAACAACAAAAAAGAGAAAACAAAGTAAATAACACCGTAAATGTTGAAAATAATGAAATATTTTTAACAAATGTTTGGTAACATGATATAATATGATCATTTATGTTATTATAAATAATATAATGGTTTTATAATAAATTAATAACATTATTAGAACCATTATACATGATTTTAATTCATGTTAAATGAATTTAATGTGTGGGTATGAGATTTTTTCTAAATTTAAATTTCATTGACTCAAATTTTTTAATATCCACCTACTTAGTTTTATGGGGTGTATATAATTCCACATTGATTTATTTGACATGGATGCATATTTATTCATGATGGTTATTTTTTAAATACATTTTTATTATTCACAGCGTAACAATAGATATGTTAACAAAGAGTTAAAAATAATTACTGTACAATCTCACACTCTTTTTTGATTATATTCATTATTTTACATTAATCACTCTATTGAGATAATTTTATATTAGAAAATACATTTATCATAAATATGAATTTTATACTATAATGGATATAAATATTACCTATAATTTATAAAGTTTTTACATATGGATTTTACTTTGAATGTTAGTGGATTAACTAGGTAAATATTGATAAATCTGCATCCTTTACTCAGTAAATATATTTTATGATAATGATTTTAATTCATGAATTATATAGATTATTATATATATTATGAATTACATTGAAATAAAGACATGGGTGGGGATCAATTATTTATATCACCTAAATTCATTAATGGGCCTCATGAGACAAATATATTAGATGAATAAGATGGGGTTTTACCCATAGTTTTAATTTTTCATGTAAAAGGTATTCGTAGTATATATTTCATGATGCATCAGATCATGAAATCCAATTATTAAGAATTTAATTCATTTTGAATACAGTTATTATTATTATCCCTGAGACATTCTCATTTATATTATCTCTATATGCATTTTATTCTATGTTTATTGATTAAATTATATGTGTTTTCAATTATTTACCTTTCCATATCGATTATGCATTATACAATTATAGTAGTCAAGTTACATATTAAATTTCATTTGTGTAAAATTATTTAACATAACATATTGATATATTTTTTTGATACAAGTATATATTTTTATATCTTCAATTGTATCTCACCCTAACTAAGAATTTGATCACACCCTTTGTATTTAATTTCACAGGGCTATAAAGAAGAATTTTTTGAATGAGTTCAAAAGTAAAAAATCATTTCCATTAAAATGTTTTTTAATTTGTTTACATATGTAAAATGGTTATCATGTATGTATTTGGTTCTATAAATATACAAATAAACATTACTTTAGGATTTTACTCCTACTTATGTCAGTGTAATAAATTAGACACTAGCTCTTGGGTAACTTGTGTAACATCCCATGAAAATAAAGAATATGAAATTTTAATATTTATTAATTTTTTTAATTAAATATTAATTTTACATTAAAGGGGATGCTATTTTTGATGGCGTACCTAACACGCAACAATGAGTTTCTCTGAAAATATCATGTTTCACATAAGGCTGAGTGATACTGAAAAATAATAATATAATATTATTTTATATGGTAGTTCACACCTAGCCGTTGTATTAGCAGGAATGATCATAAAAAACTGAAATATGATTATATAAGTTTTTTTAATGTAATCACAATTATCCAATAAATTTTAGAGGCTTAAAATGAGAATGAATCCAATTTTAAGCACAAATTCTCAAATATTTTTAAAAGGTCGATTTACCACCTTTTGATGGAAAAACCTTTTTAAATCTAGTTTTTTGTAATTTTTATTTAATATATTTGACAAAATAAGATATTTCTTTATAATCGGGACAAAAAAAATATAATTTGGGAAAAATTTGGGTATTTTTCTGGTAAAGTTCATTTTTTAATTAATATTGAAAAATACTACATTTTAATTCAAAACTACCTTTTAATCTAATTTATTTATATAGTTAAATTAACTTATTAATAAGTTTTAAAGTGTAATTAGATTATATTTTTACTTTTTAATACAATTCTGGTCACTGGAAGTAATTTCACTTTGAAATTAGACATAAACCAGTGTCAATCTTTTGATATTTATTATTTTTAAATAACACACTTTTTGTTTTGACAACGAGAATTAATTTTAAATTAATTTCGGCAACTTCTGTGTTTTGAATTTAAAAAAATGGATTTCATATTTGGAATAAATAGGTCCAAATTTTATAAATAGGTAAATTTTTTTTAGACATTATGAATTGTAACTTTAGTAAATATTTTATTTACTGTGGTTAATGAGTAAATCTGGTAAATAAGGGTAACAAATAATATTATAATAATATTAATTTACCAAAACACATGTACTAGTCCTATTAAATGATACATGTCCGATCATGAGAATCCTTGGGTTGATTTTGGGACCCCATAGAGCCTCTTGGAAGTTATAATGACATTTTATATTAATTAATTTAAAGGAGAAAAAGGACATAAATATATATATTTTAGTAAAACGATTGTATATGGGGTTATATAAGTGATATCTCTAACTATAAATATTATTTTGAAATATCAATATATTTCCTACTTCATGGTAGTTTATTTATAATTTTTAGACATTAAATAAATAAACTTAATTATGACATAATGGTGACGCAGTGATTGGTTTATTAATAAAGGATTCAAATAAATGATATTATAAATATTAAAATAAATTTATTTTGAAACTTTTTATTCCATAAATGAATTTTAGGGACAATAATGAATTGTTATATTTTAATTATTAAAGTTTTTTCTAAAGAATAAAATTGTTAAATATTTTTTAAAATTCTTGATATGAATAATTTAGAAATTGACATAAATGTGTTTTTAAAATAAATAATATTTTAATAAATGAAATAATAATCCTAAAAATATAACATTCATCAAAATTACTTAAATAATAATGAAAATGTCATAAATGATCCATTTTGTTTCTCTTTTAATTTTATATTAAATATATTAACCATTTTGAATGAATATATAAGAGGACATGGTAAAAGTTAAATAATATAAAAAGGTAAGGATTAAGAAATTTCAAAAACCTGTCCAATTATTATTGGATAATTTTATTTTGAATTATATGCACCTTATTTTATAATTTAATTAGTTTTTAACTTTTGGAAACCAAATATATGTTTATAATAAAATAATACTTTCAAACATTCATAAAAAGCCCCTCCTCCCTCTTATAAAAGGCCACCAAATCTATCCCATCACTCACACCTCTCAAGAACCTTGGATCATCCAAACTCTACTCCAAGAAGATTCAAAAATACCTTTATTCTTCGTGTAATCCTTCTCCTAGGTAGTATTAAATTCAAGAGATCCCTTAGGCTCAATTCAAAAGAAGTTACCTGATTTAATGGTAACCTCTTCTCTCAGGTTATTTTCTTTTATTTTCCATCTCCAGCCCCTTATAATCTATTTATTACATTATTATATAAAAAAGTATCTTAAATATAATAGGATGTTGTTATGAGAATTATTCTAACTACACTTCCACACACCTCCATCTAATTGATACGAACATACTGTTTCTATCGACGATGAACTACTGCCTCATGAAACGATGATTGTTCAATTATCTACTACTGCCTCTCATGGTGGTCATTATGATAAAACTATATTTACATGAGATATATATAATATTTATATTGTCTCTATTCTTCTGTATTTTTCATTTATATCATAACTTTATGGTTTCCATAATTGGTAAATATGATAATTTCATTTGAGGAAGTGCAGACTACCACCCCCTCAAAGTTATATGACTCATTGATTGTCACGACCTGACCCTACTGGTACCGACCCACAACTACCTCAAGCCCGCCTCCATAGGCTAGAGGCTGGAAACCAGCACCAAAGGCGAAACAATATCGGGGAGGCCTTTGCCTAAGTACCTGTACTCACGCACACACAACCCACACGACACAGTAGTGTAGAGTAAAAGGGAAATCAAAAGACAGGCAAATATACCCCAACCACAGTCATGCATCAACAACTAAAAAGAGTAAGTAAAGTGCTGGAAGTACTGACAAGTAAACGGAAAAGTAAAAAAGGGAAACCATGCGCCCAACCACAAAGATGCCAAAACCCGACAATAGGTAAAAAAATAAAAAATTGGATAGACTCC
This sequence comes from Viscum album, assembly GCA_963277665.1. NCBI lineage: Eukaryota > Viridiplantae > Streptophyta > Magnoliopsida > Santalales > Viscaceae > Viscum > Viscum album. The sequence goes on from OY728151.1 coordinate 475,545,552, forward strand.
CACCTGAATACTCTAGCACGACTTTGGTACGTTGCTCAAACTGATGTATCCTCTACGCTCCTCCATTGTCACGATCGACCAGTCCGTCGTCTGCAAGGGAACACCAGGTACGGGCAAATCCCAAGTAGGGGTGAGTATAAGGATACTCAGTAGGATGCCTCGAAAGCTCGAGGGAGAATCAAATGAGGCACTAAGTAGGTGAGCAGTAGACTAATAAGAATATTAGAAAAGTTTAGTAAAGAGAGTGCATCTCTACCCAACAAAAATAAGTAGGCACAGACCCTAGGGAGTGGGAACGGAATTAGGGTTCAATTATATATATATGCTCAAAAATAAACCCAATTGAGTGTGTAAGGGGATATCCATCTCCATGCTCATCCCAAGATAAGTCACCATCAGCTCCAAGTAAATCCATCCTCACGACCCAACATCTCATCTTGTCCACCTAGGAAGCCCAAGTCAGAGGGGCTCAATCACTGCACTTCAATACTATTTTCTTTGGGCGGCACTGACTCGCCCGCATGGTTTTAGGTCGCGTCTCTAGGACGCATCTCAGTGGGGAAAGTACCCCTCTTATTTGTGGGTCCTTAGTTAACGTTAAAACTGTCACACCACTGATCCGCACAATCAGGGTCCCACTCCGGTAGTCATGAAGAAAAACTCACCGACTAGCCTCATAAGAAGGGATGAGTCAGAATCATCTAGGGGTGACCCACTGCCTAGCCCTACTAGAGGGTAAACCATAATACATCATCAGGCGACCCACTACAAAGCCCTGCTGGAGGGTAGACCTAGAATAAATTGACGGGTGACCCACTGCCCAGCCCTGCTAGAGGGTAAACCCGAACACGTCGACATTCAACCCACTACCCAGCCCTGCTAGAGGGTAGAACCGGAACAAGACGATGGGTGACCCATTGCCCAACCCTGCTGGAGGGTAGACCCTGAATCATCCTGATAGCTCCGCACTACTAGTGAAATCACCAGGTGTAAATAACAATGCCACCGTGCATTGGTTTGGAGTGTGTAAAAATAATATCTCCATCCCACATTAACATGATCTCAAAGGAGGCTCCACATGCCCAAACGGGTTGCACTGTTGCAGTTCTCCCGGAAAAAACACGTGAGATAGACGACTTACTCGCCTGAAATGGAAAACCTGTGAATATGGTACTATTCACCATAGCCGAACTGTGTGGGGACCTCACCCCGGCTCCGATACTCTTCGGGCGAACTGCGCCATCACAATGCTCTTGAAAAAACACACATAAACGACTACTCATATGCCCCAAATGGTCGTCTGGTGAAAAAGGCATAAAAACGCTGCACACAGCTCAAAGAAGGCCCATAGGGGCCACGTCTCAACTCCCACTTGAACGGTCAAAACAATATTTGATATCCACAGCTCGACGCCAGGGTCCCATCGTCACTGACGACACTCGAATCGGACATCGGATGTGTCTGTGCCAATCAAAACAAGAATCTCGGCGTAGCACTTAACGCACGCGTCGCACCACCGAGCTCCCGTCCCAGAAATTATAATCCCCAAAACCATCACAAAAACCTTGTATTGAGTTGGGAATTACATTGCCGCAGACGACACACAAAACATACACTCGTAGAAAAAGTTACGGGTGTCCGAAGCCGGAGGGGACGAATCCCCGTGGCCTGGACCAGCCGGTCCACCCGGCCCGGCTCACTACGCCGGTACGTGGCTTTGCCATGCAATCCAGCCATGGACCTGAGGTCCACACTCGGACCGGCCGAGGCCGGTCGTACAGTGTGAAGACCTGCGGGCTGCGGGTCTTGTTCCCCCGCGGGGTCGCATGCCGCGACCCCGGTCCAGCCCCATGACGTGGGTGTGTCCACCGCCTGCCGTCGCGCCGCCTGAAGCTCGGGCCACCACGCCACCTACACCCTAGACCGCCGTGCCAATTGCACCCTGGAGAACCGCCGCTACCTAGAGCGCAGACCGGTGAGCCCCCTGAAGCCCAAACCACTGCTGGAATCGCCGGAAAGCGGAAAAAATGGCCGGAAAACTTCCCGGGGCCACCCCGGGGCCCCGAAATTTAATCCGAAAGGATCGTTGTGAAGATAAAATCGAGCCCTATGAAACCAGGGTCTTTTATCGATGATCGGACAAAAAATCAATGTGAATAACTAAAATGAAGAAGATTGCGAGAATGAAAAAAGATAAAACACGAGCCTACCTCGAGGGGCGTTGCCCGTCGCTTCACTATTGGGATGCCAAAGCTCTCGTGCCTTGCCGAAGTGGTGGGTGAGAGGTTGGATCCCTGTCGAGTGCCCTTGTACCAGGGAAGAACATTCATGGATGGGTGAAGAGGGTTGGTGGTGTTTTTAAATAGAAAATCAAACTTAACCACCCACTCGTCGCCCCGTACCCAAACATTCAACGGGGCCAGGATTAAGTCTCCCTTAAGGTAAACACCATGCCCTGAGAGCAATGGAGGCCTCGAAATTCTAATCTAAGCCTCCATTCAAATGTTATCAAATTTGACACCTGAGACTGCTAAATTACGAAAATTCCCTTGGGGGCGTTTTTCCCAGTCGGCCCGCGCCCGCGAAAATTATACCCCTCCTAGGGTAAATGGCACGTTCTGGACTCAACGGTGCCCTCGGTTTTCTCGTCCAAGCTACCATTCAGAAGTTATTCTATTTATTTAGCCTGCCTAGTGTGAACACACTTCAAAATTAATTCCGGCCACACCGGGGCTCGAAATTGCACGCCGTCAGAATTCCCTGCTCTGGAATAACATCATGAAAATTTCAAAGTCTTATAGGCTCAAAATCGGGGTTCTTACATCATTACCTATTTCTTGTTTTTTGTCCTCGAAAAACAAAACTACAAAAACAGCTCGGGGTACTGAGCTCGCATCTGGCTCTCCTACTCCCAGGTGCTCTCCTGCAGCCTCCCGTGCTGCCAATCACACGAACTTGAGGAATGGCCCGTCCGCGCATAGTCCGCTCCTACCGGTCGTCAATCACCACCGGGTGCTATGCAAAGGTGGCTCCGTCCTCAATGTCCAGCTCTCCCAAGTCGAAAACATGTGTGGGTTCATGCACACATTTCCTCAACTGCGACACGTGGAATACGTCATGCACTCTCTCCAGCTGCGGGGGTAGAGAGAGACGCTAGGTGGCCTCATCAACCCGGTGCACGATCTCAAAGGGCATAATGATCCTCGGGGACAGCTTGCCTCCATGGCCGAACCACTGCGTTCCATGCTGTGGGGAGGCTGTAAAAAAGACATGGCCTCCCTGCTCAAACTCCAAGGGCCTACGATGTCGGTCTGCATAGGACTTCTATCTGCTCTAAGCTGTCCTCATCTGCTCATGAATGACCTGCACCTTCTTTGTTGTCGCCTGCACCAACTCTGGGCCCATGAGGGAGTTCTCCCCAACCTCCATCCAGCACATGGGTGACCTGTAGGGTCTCCCTTAGAGGTCCTAAAAAGGTGTCATGCCAATATTAGAGTGGTAACTATTGTTATATGAAAACTATACCAAGGGTAGGTGATCCTCCCAGCTCCGGTCAAAATCTAACATGCACGACCTGAGAATATCCTCCAACAGCTGGATAGTGCGCTCGGTCTGACCATTAGTCTGGGGGTGAAAAGCTGCACTCACCCACAACTGAGTCCCCAATGCCTCATACAGGCCCTGCCATAACCGTGATGTAAATCATGCGTCACGGTCGGAGACAATCATTGAGGGTACTCCGTGAAGACAGATGATCTCCCGGACATATAACTGTCCCATACTCTCCACCGAGATCTGCTCCCTGATAGCAAGGAAGTTCGCCGACTTCACGAGTCGGTCCACTATCACCCAAATGGAGTCGTGGCCCTTCGTTGTGTGCAGGATCCCTATAACGAAATCCATAGATATGCCATCCCACTTCCACTCTGAGATATCAAGGGGCTGCAACAACCCTACTGGAACCTGGTTCCCTTCCTTTACCTGCTAATAGGTAAGACACCAAGAAACGATCTCGGCTATGCTCCACTTCATGACAGACCACCAAAAGTGCCGCTGAAGGTCTTTGTACATCTTCCCCACACTAGGATGTATGGTTAAGGGAGAAGTGTGGAACTCCCATATCACCTCGTCTTGCATCTCCACTGGTTCTACAACTTTCCCCTGAAACAGGATCTCATGATTCCCACCTTCAGAATACCCATCAGGTGCGTCACTCGGGGATATCTGATCACGAAGTACCTCGCTGTCAATATCTCCCAGCTACAACTCTCTCACACGCTCAAGGAGCAAAGGAGTCAACACCATCGACTGTAGAAAAGTTGTGTCCTCCTGCTCCACCAAGGTCAGACGATGGAAAGCCAACTGTTCTGAAGCTTCCCGCACTAGATGAGCCTGAGACTTCCTGCTAAGGGAATCTGCTACTACGTTTCCCTTCCCTGGAGTGTAGACTATCTCAAAATCATAGTCCTGTATAAACTCCATCCAGCGCCTCTGTCTCAAGTTCAAATCCCTCTGAGTGAAGATATACTTGAGGATCCGGTGATATGAGTAGACCACAAAATGTTCACCCAAAAGGTAGTGTCTCTATGGCCTCTACCGCTGCCAGCTCCAAATCGTGAGTTGCATAGTTCTACTCATGGAGCCTCAACTGCCTCGACCCATATGCAATCACTACCCGCTACTGCATCAGTATGCACCCAATCCCATCTCTTGAAGCGTTGCAATATACGACGAACTCAACACCTTTCTCTAGAAGCCTCAACACTGGTGCACTAGTCAGCCTCTGACTCAACTCCTCAAAGGCGTTCTGGCTCTGATCAACCCAGGTAAACGGTTTCCCCTTTCATGTCAATGCGGTCAAAGGGGCAGCAATCCAGGAGAATTCCTCCAAAAACCTCTTATAGTACCCTAACAACCCAAGGAAACTCTGCAACTCAGATAGATTCTTGGGTGGCTTCCAGGAAACACTTCTTCTATCTTTGTGGGATCCACAGCCAAACCATGTTCCGTAATGACGTGCCCCAAAAAGTGAACCTCGTGAATCGAGATCTGGCACTTCGAGAGCTTCCCGTACAACTAGTGCTCTCAATGTAAGTCTATGACCATTCTCAAATGCTCTGTGTGCTCCTCCTCTTTCACCGAGTAAATGAGTATGTCGTCAATAAAGACAACCACAACCCGGTCCAAGTATGGCTGGAAAATCTGGTTCATCAAAGCCATGAAGATGGCAGGGGAATTTGTCACACCAAAGGGCATCACTAGAAACTCGTAGTGCCCATATTGACAACAGAAGGCAAGCTTCGGGATATCAGCCTCACAAACCCACAACTGGTGGTAGCCAGATTGAAGATCGATCTTCGAGAACCACTTTGCACCTCGCAACTGGTCAAAGAGGTCGCCGATCCTTGGAAAAGGGTACTTGTTCTTTATCATGGCCTGATTCAGGCAACGATAATCCACACAATGCCGTAGACTCACTTCTAACTTCATCATAAGCAGAACTGGAGCTGCCCAGGGGGACACACTAGGCCTGATAATCCCTTCTCATGAAGGTCATCCAACTGAATTCGTAGCTCTCGATGCTCTGTGGGTGCCATCCGATATGCTGCACAAGATATCGGAGCAGCCCCCAGCTGCAAGTCAATACAGAACTCTATCTCTCACCTCAGAGGTAGTCCTGGAACATCCTCGGAAAGACTTCCATGTATTCCTCTTCCACAGTAGGGATCTAGGTGCATGTAGCATTCGCTGAGCTGAGAGCCATGCTTTCCAGCTGGTGCGAAAGAGGTCGGGGTCTCCTGCTCAGAGTACCCATCTGCTCTGCCACAAGGTCTCGTTCACCAAGGATGATGAACCTCATCCCATCAAAAAACTCGCCTTTGACTCATCTATGATGACAGTCGATCTGAGCGTGAACCATAGAAAGCCAATCCATGCCCATGATGATGTCGTAATGTTCCATCATGATGACGAGCGGGTCCCACATGAAACTCCCTCCCCCGAACGACAGTTCGCACTATATGTAGATAAAAGTCACCAATGAGGCACTTCCCATTGGAACCTCAAGGTTATGTGCAAGTGTCATTGCCTCTACTGGAAGCTCCAACTCCCGTACCAACAGTAGTGATATAAAGGAATGGATGGCGCCTATGTTTACTAGTACTGAAGAAAGTGTGGAGTAAACACAAAGCGTACCTCGGACCATCTCTTGCGCTAGAGGATCTCGAACACCCATGGCCTGATGCTTCCCGCCGCCCCTACCGCCAGCTCCCTGAGCCTGGCATGGGCCACCCGGTGGTAGCAGTGGGGGGATCTCGAAACTCCGTCCCCCACCTCCTGGTCCTGCTGCTCTGCCTACGCCACCTCCCTGATGATTGCCGGGTCCCCGCCTAGGTGACCCCTAGTCACGGCACTACCTCTGCCTCTGTGGTGCACCCGCTTCCTGCCACGGCTGATCTGTACGCCTGGTTGGGCAATCCCGTGCTAGGTGACCCAGTCCGTCACAAGCATAGCATCAGCTCTCTCCTGTCTGCCCTGGTGCCCTATGATACCACTGCGGTGTGCGACCCTGGCCCTGGGTCTGCTCACGTAAGGGCCTCCTCGGCTGAGGCCCAGCCCTCTGTCATCTGCCTACTAGAAGACTCTCATCTAAAACGGCCACTGCTATCTGGTGCCCCTCTTCCAGGAAGCTCTCAGACACAAGCACCTAATCTAACACCCAGGTGTAAGTGGGGATGCACAAGGGTACCATGCTAGCTCGGATCTCCCTGCGAAGACCCTGCTCGAACTTCCGCGCCCAGAAGTAGCTGTCGCGGATCATGTCTTGCAAGTAGCACGTAAGATCAGTGAACTGGGCCGATTACTGGGACACGGAAATCCCTCCCTTCTTCAGCTCTAGAATCTCCTGGATCTGAACGGATCGAAAACACAAGGGAGGATTACTCCTCCTGAAAAAGCTGCTAGAAGCCATCCCATGTGAGGGATGACTCGTCATGGGTCTGCGTCGCCAGATCCCACCATCGCCTGGCTGTCCCGAGGAAAATAGTGGTGGCTAGAGACATCATCTGGTCTGCTGGGGTCTGTACCAGCTTGACGAGTCATGCCACTAACTCAATCAAATCCTCCGCCACCTGGGGATCTGGGTCCCCGCAGAACCTCGACGGCCTCTGGTGCTGGAAGTCTCGAAGTGCGCTAAGTCTGGTCGCAACCTCATCCTGAGCGGCTGGTACTTACTGCCACTCCTCAGGTGCAAGGGCTACTACTGATGCACTAGGAGGAAGGGGTTCACATGAGGGTCCCTGAACTGATGCCTCGTCACTTTCCATATCATCGTCACGAGCTGGAGAGGGTAACCTGGCTGGCAGCTGTCGTGGGGGCATCCTAATAATTATTAAGGGATACCACGATCAGATGAGAATATTTATATATATGAACGTAATAACAAAGGGAAGTTGCCTCAAACAAAGACAGTCAAAGAATCAATCCTACGGGATGCATATTTCAAAATTCCCTGCAACAAGTGTCTCAGCATGCCGAGTCGACAAGCGGGTTATCAGGGTCCTGGTAAATGGATACGCCGGCCACTCATACTATTACTGGACTCCATGACCTGAGAGCCGCTCTCGAGACACGTCAAAATCATTGCCCTAAATCCCAACCAATTCCTTTTTAGGGACGTCCGAATAACGCCCGGAGGAATGAACAACCTCTGATACAACTTTTTCACGGCCCGACCCTACCAGTCCCGAGCCGCAAATACCTCAAGCCCGCCTCCATAGGCTAGAGGCTGGCGACCAGTGCCGAAGGAAAAACATTCTTGGGGAGGCCTTCTCCTAAGTACCTGTACTCATGCACACACAACCCAAACAACGCAGTAGTGCAGAGTAAAAAGGAAACCAAAAGACATGCAGCTATACCCCAACCACATTCATGCATCAATAACTAAAAAGAGTAAGTTGAGTTCTGGAAGTACTGACAAGTAAACTGAAATGTAAAAACGGAAAACATGCGCCCAACCACAAAGATGCCACAACCCGGGAACCGGTAAACAAAAGAAGAAAACTGGATAGACTACCACCTGGATACTCTAGCTCGATCGTGGTACGCTGATCCAACTGATGTGTCCTCTACACTCCTCCACAGTCACGATCGACCTGTCCGTCGTATGCAAGGGCACAACAGGTATGGGAAAAGCACAAGAAGGGGTGAGTATAATGATACTCAGTAGGATGCCACAAAAGCTCGAGGAAGCAAGAAAGGGGGAACTAAAGAGCTGAGCAGTGTACTAACAAGAATAGTAGAAAAGTTTAGTAAAGAGAGTGAAGCTCCACCCAACATTAATAAGTAGGCACGGACCCCCGGGAGTGGGAACGAAAGTAGGGTCTAATTATATATATATATGCTCAACAAGAAACCCAAATGAGTGTGTAAGGGGATATACATCTCCAAGCTCATCCCAAGATAAGTCTCCAACAGTTCCAAGTAAATCCATCCTCACAGCCCATCATCTCGTCTCGTCCACCTAGGAAGCCCAAGTCAGAGGGACTCAATCACCGCACTTCAATACTATCCGTTTTAGGTAGCAATGTCTCACCTGCACGGTTTTAGGTATCCTCCCAAGGATGCGTCTCAGTGGGGAAAGTGCCCCTCTTCCTTGTGGGTCCTTAGGTAACATTAAAACTGTCACACCACTGATCCGCACAATCAGGGTCCCGCTCCGGTAGTCACGAAGAAAAAGTCACCAAATAGCCTCATAAGAAGGGTTGATTCAATAGAGTCAATGGGTGACTGGTTGCGCCCAAATTTACCCTACTGGTAAAAGCAGTCGATGTAGTACATGTAGGGGTCGAATCCACAGGGACCGAAGAAGTAACCTTGAGACGCTATGATTTGGTGAAGGATGGGCTATGAAGTAGTGAACATTGGATTTGATTTTGGATGGTTTAAAGAACACAAAGAAACCTAAGTGAATTCAATTAAAATAAAATGGGTTGATATTAGGATTATGCTCGGGGTGGATTGAATGAATTTTACTTCTTTAGACAATTTTGTTTTTATTAATTCTTGATGAATCCATTCTTTAAAAAAAACACCACTTTCATCATTTTCTGGTTTGGTACTTGCTAAACACAATTACTAATCCCCTATACACTTAGAGAACCAAATTCATGATCTCTCCGAGGTATATGGTCATTAATAATTGAATTTAGTTTTCTCAAACACAGTAAAGATGAAAAGTAGAAATAACTGAATAATGGATGTCTTAAATTAATTATCCAATTAACAACAATTCGTTCATAAAATGACAATCAATCCGGCCTTTGCATCCTCCTAAGATCAACCAATTAAAGGGTTACCCCTCCATTGATGGTATACTCTCAATGGTGGGCGGAAGATGGCTAACAAGAATTTGATTGACAAAATTAAAACAGCAGAAATAACGAGCACTCCTCCATGTGTGTGAATGAAATTCACACCTATGTGTGAACTAATTCACAGCAACACAGAGATATCACTGTGCTTTGTGATAATAATGTTTCAATAAATGAAATGGAAAATATAGAAGAGAAATAAGTTGATTAAGAATATAAAGATACAAAAATGAAACTTACATGGAAATGGAAAACATTACAAAGGAAATTTGAGGGCATAACCTTACAATTAAACAAGCAACAAAAGATGATAAGAAAAATATCCACCCCTATTCTTTTAACTACTAGCTCCTTATATAGCCATATTAGAAGCCTTAGTTCCTCCCCCCAACAATTAATTCACCCCCAACAATTAATAGAGTCAAAACGAGGGTGAATAATCAAAAGGAAATTGATGTTTCGAATTTGACCCGGAAAACTGTCTAGATTCATCCACCATATTTACGTGTGAATTTGTAAGTGAAGAAAGCCGAATCTTGAGGGGTTGTAGAAGAACAATATCTTCTTCCATCTTTCCTCTATGATCTGTAAAAATTTCAGGAAACTTGTCTCATCCGTTTAAATTTTATGGTCGAAATGGTGGGACGGATTTCTGTGCATTAATGTCAGGTCCACCATTTAAATCTCATCTTCAGATCCATTTGTTTGATGGACCTTAGGCCCATTATGCTTTTTCTAGAAAGTTTCTGCCTTTAGGTGCAAAAATCTACATCTTCACTTGTCATTCATCCATAAGACCTAAAAGAAAAAATGTTCCAAATAAATTGATGAATCATATACCAAAATATCAAATTAAAATGATGAATATTGTAATTTCCATAAGAAAATTATTGAGTGGGCCCAAATTGACACTTTAAGCATGAATTGAACAATTATGGGAAATGATGTTCAATTTTGGAATTGGACTAAAATTCATTTTTAAGATCTTTTAAACACATTAATATTAAGATTTTAACAATTAATATTTGCCACTTTCAGTGACTAATCACACCCCCAAACTTGAGTTTTTCTAGTCCCGAGAAAAATATATTACAAATATGAAATTCAAATCCCCTTTTCAAAAAACATTTAAATACACATTTCTCACCCAAAGACCACATACCAAAAAAATTATGAAACCCATCAAAATCATTTAAAAAAAGCTAAGTCCATAAGCATATCCCGAGCCCAAGCCCATTCCTTTGTTCAAATTCATCGCCACATTTCATCCAATTCCAATTAAGCATGATAAAGTGTTGTGCATCACAAAAGATATGGGGCACATTTTGTTGTTCAAGGGGAAAAAATGGAAGCGCTAGGTGGGAATCACATTAAACCTTAATATGAGTATCATTTTTTTTATTTTTTTTGATTATTTTTTTTACCACAATAGATATGAAAAGACTAACTCTGGGCAAGACAAATATGGAGTCATGATCCCCAAGTGTCGGACACCACATATATTGTAAATTTCATGCCCTACAATAGAGATATAAATCCTAACTCTAGGCAAGACAACTATGGAGTCACGATCCCCAAGTGCCGGATGCCACAAATTTTGACAAAACATTCCTCTATGTGGTCAAAATTATTATTATTATTATTATTATTTGTTTTTTTTTGGATACTCAAATTAAACTAAAAGTGACCCCAGAACCCTATGCTATAATGAAAGGGACCCAAGAACTCAAATTTAAACCCACAATCCAGTAGACGAGCATTACGGCATTTTTATTAAGAGGATTAAAATGTAAACATTGAAAAATCACAACGGACAACCGCACTTTCCAAAAACTATGCTCATGAACTTAAACATGCATTAAAATCAAAATCAAGGCATGAAAAATTTATTTGATATCCAATTTTAGATTTTTCAATGTGTGTTATCATGTTTATGGTTAATGGAATTTTTCTTTTCATGCATGTTTTTATTCACAAAATAAAAAAAAATATTTTTTATCTCCCCCCAACATAGAATAACATTGTCCCAAGTGTTTAAAGAAAAGAACAGTTAGAAGGGGGTGGGATAGGAGTTAAAAGATAAAATTAAGAATGATAAACATGGAACAAATTCACCTGGTCTTTGAAGTTGAAGTTCATGATGCTCCAGATTACTCTTTTGATCAATTGGGGGATGTAGGCACCTCCTTGATTGAACATGTATCACCCAAAATAGTTACCGAACCATAAAAAGAAGGAAAAAGTAGACAAAACAGACAACACAATGATTTATTTAATTCCAAGTACCATCCTTTTTATGGTTTTCCATGTTTTTTTTAAATCAAACTAATGATACATTGTCTTCTTTATATTTTCTGGGTAAGTTATTACTCAGGGACCACACTGCGTGACACAGATGAATACGGTGCTCCCCTTTCATACCCATCCATACTCCAAAAATAAGAATAGGTCAAGATTCTAGTTTTTTTAACCTACAAAAACATAAATAAAATAAACTGATGATACATTGTCTTCTTTATATTTTCTGGGTAAGGTATTATTCAGGGATCACACCGCGTGACACGGATGAATATGGTGTTCCCTTTTCATACCCATCCTTAGTCATAAAAGAAGAACATGTCAACAGTCTATATAAAAAAAATAACAAAATGAAGCAGAAGGAAACAAAATATGATTCACAGTGATTGGAAACATGAAAACTATGGGTTTCCTCTCGTGCAACGCTTTTGTTTAACATCGTTAGCCCGACTTGTACCCTATATCTATCAATTTTTCTCTGGTTCATATGTTGGATCAGTTAACTCCTCCTTGGTTTCTTGTTTATTTAATGATTTAATGAATGGTTTTAACCTATAGCCATTGACTTTGAAAACATGACCACTTGTGGGATCCTGAATCTCTATTTCCCCATGAGGGTACATATGATGCACTAGGTATGGACCAGACCATTTGGACCTTATCTTTCCTGGGTGTAGATGATGTTTTGAACTATACAAGAGCACAAATTTTCCCAGTTCAAAGTGTTTGACTTTGATATTCCTAGATTGTTAGGCTTGAACTTTAGATTTATTGATCCTTGAATTTTCATAAGACTCCATCCTAAGTTCCTCGAGTTCATTAAGATCTAATTTCCCTTTTGTTTCAGCCAAAGAAATGTCAAAGTTCATTTTTTTTATTGCCCAAAAGGCCTTATGCTCAATTTCGACAGGTAAATGACATGATTTTCCATAAACCAATCTATATGGTGACATGCCTAGGATAGTTTTAAAAGCAGTTTGATATTCCCAAAGGGCATCTAAGAGTTTCTTGGACCAATCTTTCCTAGAGGGATTGACAGTTTTTTCAAGAATTTGCATAATTTCTCTATTTACCAACTCAGCTTGACCGTTGGTTTGAGGATGGTATGCAGTGGAAACTTTATGAGAAATACCATACATAGACATGAGTGAAGAGAATGGTCGGTTGCAGAAATGGGTTCCACGATCACTGATTATATCTCTAAGAATTCCAAATCGAGAAAATATATGCTCTTTCAGAAATCGGATCACAACATGGTGGTCATTGGACTTGGTGGGAATGGCTTCAACCCATTTTGAGACATAATCAATTGCTAAGAGGATGTAGAGGTATCCCTTAGAGTTTGGAAAGGGTCCCATGAAATCAATTCCCCAATAATCAAAGATTTCAATGACCAGAATGGGAGTGAGAGGCATTTGATTCCTTTTGGTAATGGATCCTAATTTTTGACACTGAGGACAACTTTTGCAGAATTGGAAGGAATCCATAGTGAGGTTCGGCCAGTAGAAAACACTTTGGAGGACCTTTGAAGTGGTTTTCTTTGTAGAAAAGTGTCCTCCACATGCCTCTACATGAAAAAAATTTTAGAATGGATTCTTGCTCAGAGTCGGGAATACATCTCCTGGTGATTTGATCAGGATAGAACTTGAAGAGGTAAGGATCATCAAACACATAGTGTTTGACATCAGAAAGGAATTTACTCTTAGCTTGGGTCCCCAAGAATTTTGGAATGTAACCCGTCACCAAATGGTTTTCTATGTCAGCATACCAAGGTCAACCACTCACTGAATAGAGGATCTCATCGGGATGTGAATCATACATAGAGAGGTGGTGTGAGTTGTCTTTGAATTCCATCATAGAGAGGTGATCAACTATAATATTTTAAACACCATTTTTATCCTTAATGTTTAAATTGAACTCTTGAAGAATAAGGACCCACATAATCAATCTATCCTTGGCATCTTGTTTTTGGAAAAGGTATTTTAGGGCTGAATGATCAGTGAAGACAATTATGGGTGATCCTAAGAGATAAAACCTGAATTTCCCTAAGGCAAAGAAAACAGCAAGAAACTCTTTCTCAGTGGTGGTGTAGTTTATTTGTGCATCATTTAAAGATATTCTTGCATAAGCAATGACATGTGGAGTATTCTCACACCGTTTTCCTAAGACTACTCCTATAGCGAAATCACTTGCATCACACATGAGCTCGAAAGGAAGTTTCCAATTTAGATATTGCATGATAGGTGGAGATACAAGAGTTGACTTGAGTGTAGAGAATAATTCCTCAAAGCTTTCTGCCCATAAAAATGGAGCATCTTTTACCAAGATAGCACAAAGTGGTCGAGAAATAGAGTTGAAATTCCTAATGAACCTTCTATAAAAACTAGCAAGTCCTAAGAAGGAACTCACTTTCTGAACAGTTTTAGGAGAGGGAAGGTGACGAATGATGACAACCATTTCTTTATCAACTTCAATCCCTCTACCAGATACCGGATGACCTAGAACAAGTCCTTCCCTTACCATGAAATGGCATTTTTCCCAATTTAGTATGAGATTATTATCCTCGCACCTTGACAAAACCTTTACAACATTTATAAGGAATCCCTCAAAATTATCCCCAAAGATGGAGAAGTCATCCATGAAGACCTCTAAAAAATCCCCCACCATATCTGAGAATATTCCCATCATGCACCGCTGGAAGGTACCAGGGGCATTACATAACCCAAAGGGCATGCGCTTGAAGGAAAAAGTTCCGAATGGACAGGTGAAGGTTTTTTTTCCTTGATCCTCTAAGGATACTTCTATTTGATTATACCCTGAGAATCCATCTACGATGCAATAGACTTGATGACCCGCCACTCCCTCAAGGAATTGATCAATAAAGGGTAAGGGGAAATGGTCTTTCTTGGTACAAGAGTTGAGCTTCCTATAGTCAATACAAACTCTCCATCCACTACTGACCCTTGTTGGAAGCATATCTCCATCCTTGTTGGTTATTGCTGTGATTCCATCCTTCTTTGGAACCACATGGATTGGGCTAACCCACTCACTCTCAGCTATAGGATAGATGATACCAGCTTTTAACAATTTCAAATGTTCTTTTCTCACTACTTCCATGAGATTAGGATTGAGTCGCCTCTGAGGTTGATGACATGGCTTTGACTCAGATTCAATAATAATTCTACGAGTCCCGATAAGTGGGCTAATCCTAGGAATATCAAATAGGGTCCATCCAATGGATTTCTTGTGTATCCTAAGAACATCTAGAAGCATCCTCTCATGATCGGCTTCAAGAGAGGAATAAATGACAACAGGAAAGGATTGATTTTCCCCTAAGAATGCATACTTTAGTGATGAAGGTAAGACATTAAATTCAAGATCAGAATGGTCATGACTTTCCACGAATGGATGAGACTTTGTATTGAACTTAGTTTCTTTGTTCAGATTTCTTGACAAAATTGGTTCCTTGTGAACAGAATTTTCATCCACTAAATTTTCTAGAGTAGTGTCATGAATGGCTATGGACTCAATGTTTTTGATTTCAACCATGGTATCATTGATTGGTGATTCTATAAATTCATCAATAGAGATGTCTGAAAGAGATTCAATCCAAGGAGACAATTTTCCTTCATGTGAATAAAGAAAATCAATCTCTTCTTGAGTTAACCATCCTTCGGTAACTCCTTGATGTTCATTAAGTTCATTATCAACACTAACAATCCAATTAACCTCATGGATATCATCATCATCCCCAATTTGAATGTTTTCATTGTAGATGTTCAAGTCAAGACTCATGTTCCCAAAGGTGATGTTCATGTTCCCATTTCAGACTCAGATAACAGATTTGATTGTTGAAAGGAAGGGACGACCAGGTATGATTTGGGTTTTCTCCCTAGGACATAAGCTTGGGTGATTTTACAGAACAATGAAGTCAGCTGGGTAAATGAAATTTTCAACTTTCACCAAAACATATTTTAAGATCCCATTTGGAACTCGAACACTACGATCAGCAAGTTGAAGAGTGACAGATGTGGGTTGGAGTTCTTCGAGCCCTAACTAACAGTACATGGAATAAAGAATGAGGTTCACACTGGCACCTAGATCACACAAGGCTTTGACAACTTTTTTCTCTCCTAGTTCAACATTTATGTAAGGGCATCCTGGGTCTTTCAACTTAGGAGGAATGGTCCCTTGAATGGTGGTACTCACATTAGCAGCCAAACGGACTTGGTTTTTATGTGAAAATTTTCTTTTAAAATTGCACAAGTCCTTAAGGTATTTTGACTAGGAAGGTATGGTTTGGATGGCATCGAGAAGGTGAATGTTAAACTTGACTTGTGAGAATATTTCTCTCAATGTTTCACTTAATTCAGGCTTGGTTTTCCCCCTCATGTGTTGAGGAAATGGTGCAGATTGTGGAGTTGTTTGTTGAAGTGTTGTTTATTCACATTATTATCAGTTTCTTTAGTTTGATCTTGTAGTTCATTTGAATTTTCATTAGAGTTTGAAGCTTCACATGGTTTATGACTTATTTGTTCAGGTTTTTCAATTGATTTCCCACTTCTTAAAACTGTCACAGCCTTTAGTTGTTCATTAGTTGTTTGAGTGAAAATTGTCTCTCCCCTTGATGTTTGTTGTGGAATGGCTTGTGTGGGCATGGATGCCTTTCCAGTTTTGATGGTTTGAAGTTCTTGTTTAATGGATGAGAATCCTGAGTTCATTTTGTCCATTTGTTTGCACAGTTGTTCTAGTAGGCTTTGTGGAACATTTTGGGTTGGTGCATGAGCTTGTGGGTTTATCCCAGGAGGATACTTTGGTTGTTGATTGGGTTGTTGGATAGGTTGTTGATATTGGACATGAGGATGTTGGAATTGGACCATTTTTGGTTGGAACTGTTTATGAGGTTGAAAGTTTTGTTGAGCGTATGGGTTGATACATTGTTGTTGTGTTGGTTGTTGACTGTCCTTCCAACGAAAGCCCGGATGGTCATTATACCTTGGAATGAAGGTGTTCGTGAATTGTGGCTTTTGAAAGTTCATTTCATTAACTTCTTCTGGTGGTCCTCCTAAAAGAACATCCTTTATGGAAGGAATGGTTGGGCAATTATCAGTCTTGTGGTCATTCTTGTCACAAATTGTACAAACAAGCTCAACAGTTTGGGTTTGGGGGACCTTCCTAAGATCAATTTCATCAACTTTCCTCGTGAGTGTAGCAAGTTTTTCTCTAAGGTTTTCTTATTCTCCAAGATTGTACATTCCACTATATTTGGGTGTCTTCTCATAGTATGGTGATGTTCCCCATGTTTGGTTTTGTTCAGGAAGATTTTTTAAATACTCGTAAGCATCATTTGGGGCTTTGTTTTTGAAGGTTCCATTACACATAATATCAATGAACTGTTTGTTTCCAGGACCCAACACTTCATAGAAAATTATCACTTGTTCTGGGATTAAGAAACCATGGTGTGGTACTATGTTTAATGTGTCCTTGAACCTTTCTCTTATTTCATAGAATGTTTCTCCCTCTCTTTCAAAAAAGTTTTGTATGCTCTTTTTAAGTGAAATTGTTTTGTGATGGGGGAAGTATTTTTTATAAAATTCTTGTTGAAGTTGGTCCCAAGAGTGAATGAATGCTGGTCCAAAATTGTTTAACCAATTCTTTTCTCGGTCCTTAAGAGAAAAAGGAAAAGGTCTCATTTTAGAAAATTCAATTTGATTTGGTGGCCACATGGTTTCGACAATGTCATTAAATTCATTAACATGAATGTAAGGAATCTCAGTCTCCATCCCATGAAAGTTTGGAAAGTGGTTACGGACATGGGGTTTGAAAACCTATTGGGAATATCCTATGTTATCATGCCTAATGCATGAGGGTGCATTGGTCCAGGATGGTGTGAGGTAGTAATTCATGGTCGGGTCTGCAACAATTCCCAAGTTAGGGTCTTGCCCGTTATTTTGGTTCCCTCCCCGGTTTATGATTTGGTTTTGTGGGAGATTCTCCACTGTATTGAACTCAACGTCTGAATTTGGAGTATTATGAAGATTTGGATCTAAAGGAAACAGACCTATTTTAGTGCTTGACTCCCCAGCCCTAAGAGTATCCACCCTAACTAATCTGTTTGAGTTGTCGTGGGTGTAGGCGGACATTTTCCAAAAGAAAAAAAAGAGAGAAAGGGAAAAGATAAGAGAATTGGGATGAGAATAGAAGAATGGGGGTAAGAAAAGAAGGTTTTTGGTCTAAGGAACATACTTGGTCCCCGGAAATGGCGCCAAAATTTGGTTGCGTCAAAATTCACCCTACTGGTAAAAGCGGTCGATGTAGTACATGTAGTGGTGGAATCCACAGAGACCGAAGAAGTAACCTTGAGACGCTATGATTTGGTGAATGATGTGCTATGAAGTATCCAAATTTGGATTTGATTTTGGATGGTTTAAAGAACACTAAAAACCTAAGTGAATTCAATTCAAATAAAATGGGTTGATATTACGATTATGCTTGGGGTGGATTGAATGAATTTTACTTCTTTAGACAATTTTGGTTTTATTAATTCTTGATGAATCCATTCTTAAAAAATAACACTACATTCATCATTTTCTGGTTTGGTACTTACTAAACACAATTACTAATCCCCTATACACATAGAGAACCAAATTCATGATCTCTCCGAGGTATATGGTCAATAATAATTGAATTTAGTTTGCTCAAACATAGTAAAGATGAAGATTAGAAATAACTGAAGAATGGATGTCTTAAATTAATTATCCAATTAACGACAATTTGTTCATAAAATAACATTCAATCCAGCCTTTGCATCTTCCTAAGATCAACCCATTAAATGGTTATCCCTCCATTGATGGTATACTCTCAATGGTGGGCAGAAGATGGCTAACAAGATTTGTATTGAAGAAATTAAAACCGCAGAAATAACGAGCACTCCTCCGTGTGTGTGAATGAAATTCACACCTATGTGTGAAGTAATTCAATACAACACAGAGATATCACTGTGCATTGTGATAATAAAGTTTTAATAAATAAAATGGAAAATATATAAGAGAAATAAGTTGATTAAGAAAATAAAGATACAAAAATGAAACTTACATGGAAATGGAAAACATTACAAAGGAAATTTGGAAGCATAACCTTACAATGAAACAAGCAACAAAATATGATAAGAAAAATATCCACCCCTATTTCCTTCACCACTAACTCCTTATATAGGCATATTAGGAGCCATAGGTCCTTCCCCCAACAATTAATTCACCCCCCAAAAATTAATAGAGTCAAAAGGAGGGTGAATAATCAAAAGGAAATTGATGTTTCAAATTTGACCGGGAAAACTGTCCAGATTCGTCCACCATATTTACGTGTGAATTTGTAATTGAAGAATGCCGAATCTTGAGGGGTTATATAAGACACATATCTTCGTCCATCTGTCCCCTATGAGCTGTAAATATTTCAGAAAATTTGGCTCATCCGTTTGGATGTTATGGTCCAAATGGTGGGATGGATTTCTGTGCATTAATGTTGGGTCCACCATTTAAATCTCAACTTCAGATCCATTTGTTTGATGGGGCTTAGGCCCATTATGCTTTTTCCAGCAAGTTTCTACTTTCAGGTGAAAAAATATCCATCTTAAATTGTGATTCATCCATATGACCTAAAAGAAAAAATGTTCCAAATAAAGTGATGAATCATATACCAAAATATCAAATTAAAATGATGAATATTGTAATTTACATAAGAAAATTATTGAGTGGGCCCAAATTGACACATTAAGCATGAATTGCACAATGATGGGAAATGAAGTTCAATTTATGATTTGGACTCAAATTCATGTTTATGAACTTTTAAACACATTAATATTAAGATTTTAACAATGAATATTATCCAATTTTAGTGATTAATCAGTGACCCACTGCCCATCTTTGCAGGATGGTAAACCCTAATACATCAGCAAGCAACCCACTGCCCAGCCCTACTGGAGGGTAGACCTGGAATAAATCAACGGGTGACCCACTGCCCATCCCGGATAGAGGGTAAACCCGGAACACGTCGACAAGCGACCCACTGCCCAGTCCTGCTGGAGGGTAGACCTGGAACAAGACGACGAGTGACCCACTGCCCAGCCCTATTGGAGGGTAAACCCAGAACACGTCGACAGGCAACCCACTACCCAGCCATACTGGAGGGTAGACCTGGAACAAGACGACGGGTACCCACTGCCCAGCCCTGCTGGTGGGTAGACCCTAAGGTTTCGTCGGCTGACCCACTGCCCCCCTGCTGGCCGGTAGACCTTGAATAAACCTGATAGCTCCGCACTGCTACTGACATCACCATGTGTCACTAATAATGCCACCGTGCATTGGTTCCGAGTGCGTAAAAAAAACTCCATCCCACATTAACATGATCTCAAATGAGTCTCCACATGCCCAAACAGGTTGCACCATTGGAGTTCTCAGGGAAAAACACGCGAGATAGACTACTTACTCGCCCGAAATGAACAATCGGTGAATATGGTACTATTCACTATGGCTGGACTATGTGGGGACCACACCCCGGCTCCTATACTCATCAAGAGAACTGCTCCATCGCAATTCTCTCAGAAAAACACGCAGAAACAACTACTCATACGCCCCGAATGGACATCTGGTGAAAAAGGCGCAAAAATGCCGCACACAGCTCAAATATGGCCCGTAGGGCCCACATCTCAACTCCCAAATCAACGCACGAAACCATATTGGAAATCTACACCTTGACGCCAGGGTCGCATCGCCACTGACAATGCTCAAATCAGACATCAGAAGTGTCTGTGCCAATCAAAACAAGAATCCTGACGTAGCACTGAACGCGTGTGTCGCGCCACCGAGCTCCCGTCCCATGAATTATAATCCTCAAAACCATAAAAAACCATCGTCTTGAGTCGGGGATTACACTACTGTAGATGGAACGCAAAACGGACAACTGGAGCGAACGTTACGGGTGTCCAAAGCCGGAGGGGACGAAGTCCCATGGCATGGACCGGCCTAGCTGTTCGGTCCACCCGGCCCGGGCCGACCCAACTTGCTGCGCCGGCCCGCGGCTTTACCACATGAGCCGGCCACGGACCCGCCATCCACACTTGGACTGGCCGAGGCCGGACGTCCCATGTCAATACCCGCGGGCCGCGGGTCTTGTTCCCCCGCGGGGTCGCATGTCGCGACTCCGATCAACCCCCGTGCCGCGGGTGTGTCCGCCGCCTGCCGCCTGAAGCACGGTCGCCGCGCCGGCTGAAGCCCGGGCCACCAGGCCACATGCACCATGGAATGCCGCGCCACCTGCACCCTGGACCACCACGCTGCCTGCACCCTGGAGCGCCGCTGCTACCTGGAGCGCGGACCGCCCCACCGCCTGAAGCCCGGACCACCGCTAGAAATGCCGGAAAGTGGAAAAAACGGCCGGAAAACATCCCGGGGCCACCCCGGGCACCCCAGGACCCCAAAATTTGATCGGAAAGGATTGTTGTGAATATACACTCGACCCCTATGAAACTAGGGGATTTTATTGATGATCCGAAAACAATTCTACGTGACTAACTAAATTGAAGAAGATTGCGAGAATGAAAAAAGATAAAACACGAGCCTACCCCGAGGGGCGTTGCTCGTCGCTTCACAATTGGGATGCTGGAGCCGCCGCACCTTTCCGGAGTGGTAGGTGAGAGGTTGGATCCCTGATGAGAGCCCTTGCGCCAGTGAAGAACGTCCAAGGATGGGTGAAGAGGGTGGGTGGTGTGTTTAAATAGAAAAACACACTTAACCACTTGCTCATCAGCCCATACCCGAACTTTTGTCGGGGCTGGGATTAAGCCTCCCTTAGGTTAAAAGCTATGCCCTGAGCGCAATGGAAGCCAAAAAATTCTAATCCGAGCCTCCATTAAAATGTCATCAAATTCATAACCCGAGACCGCTAAATTACGAAAATTCCCAAGGGGGCATTTTTCACAGTCGGCCCACGCCCGTGAAAATTATACCCCTCCTAGTGTAAACGACACGTTCTGGACTCAATGATGCCCTCAGTTTTCCCTTCTAAGCTACCATTCAGGTGTTATTCTATTTATTTATCCCAACCAATGTGAACACAATTCAAAATTAATTCTGACCACACCAAGGCTCGGAATCGCACTCTGTCAGAACGCCCTGCTCTGGAAAAACATCAAGAAAATTTAAAAGTATTACAGTCTCAAAACCGGGGTTCTTACATTGATTCCATATGTGGAACATATAAAGTATGGAGTTAATGAAATTATATATGATATTATAACAGAAATATAATATATATATTCATAATTATGTTTTCATTCCATTAAATACAAAATAGAAATGAAAGTAGCGTTAATGCGTATATTCGAATTATCGTCTCCATGAATGGTGCATTTCATTTCATATCTCCAAATGTTACATACTATTATAAATACATATATATACTATCTATATATATGATATATGTGATATCTAAATCATTAATATCATTCTGGAGATAATTTACTTTGGACCACATAAACAACTTGTAATTAAAAGTAGTTCTTTTTTTGACTCATGTACCAAATATCGACAAAATTACCATTATTAACTCAAATGATTATTTAATGTTTATAACAAGGTAATAAGTGATATAAAAGGAATAATAAACTTGAAAAAGGTTCCTGAAGAGTGGATAAATTAAATTTAGTTTATTGTATAGGATATTAAAGAATGAACGATTGAAGTCGGACACGAGCTAAGGGAACTTCTTAAACCAATTTATATTCATTGGGTTATTCTTATAATTTTTATTATGACTTGATATGACCATTTACTATCATGTATTTATAAATTAATTATGTCAATCCATATTGAATACACATAATCATTCTATTTTATTTACAAAATGATCTTTGTAAGGGAACCTTTCTCCATCATCTTTTTGTCAAAGACTTCTTTTATGTTATGTCCTTAAATTTCAATTTTCAAATGGTGTGATATGTTATTATATATCCTTATTGAAGTAAATTTTTTGTACATGTGATGAGAGACCACCTTTTCTCTCTCATCAACTCATTTTCTGAATTTTTATGTGACGCTGTTAGGCTGCCAAATTTTTGCAGGGGAACTTTTAAACTAATTTCCATTCTTTGGGTTAATCGTATACTTATTGATTATGTCGTGATATGAATATGTGTGAATGACCTCTGATTGTCTTCACTTAATATGTACTTATATTGGGTGTATTTATATTTTTCACACATAATTATTTCATTGGCTTATCCTTAATGTAATGATATGATCTTTGTAAGGGAACCTTTCACCCTCTTTATTTAGTAAAATACATCCTTTATGTTATATCTTTTAATTTAAATTTCTTTTTTTGGGATATTTTCTTATATATCCTTATTTTTTTATATTTTATTTCCAAATGATGATATACCCTTTTCTCTCTCATTAACTCATTTTTTATGTTTTAATGTGACGTCATCAGGCTGTTGAAATTTCGTAAGGGATTATGTCTCAATCTCTTTTAATTTGAGGAATATCTAGATATTGTGCACCATTATTGTCCTATAAGGTGTATATGATTTCCTTTGACATATTTTATCATGAATCTCATTATTCTCATGATATTATAAGTTTTTTAATGTAATTATTTAATTATTTTAATCAATTAATTTCTAATTGGTAACAGACTCTTTAACTAAATCATTACTTTAAATGTTTTAAAGATTTAATATTCTAAAACTTTTTCATTAATGTCCATGTTTTCAAAATAGTTTTAAGGATTTAATTATATGGACATTAATGTTTTAAAATTTTAATCCCTTTAAAATTTTCAAAGTGGTATGGGACACTTTGACTCAAAAATATATTTATTAAATGTTTTAAATGGTTTTGGAAATAGATTGGATATGTCAATATAGTGAAATTTTATACTGTGATTAGAATGTAGAAATGCTAACGTTCCGTTATTCTTGTTTTATGTGTTAGGATAATTTTATGGTTCTTTGGAATTTTTTATGCATATGGGTGGTTCTGTGATAATCCTAGGGTGGGTGAGCATGAGATAGCTCTCCAATGCATTGGGTAGTGTGACAGTGGTAAATGTTAATGTTTCTCCTAAGAGATTTTGGGAATATACCATGATGGGTATTCCAAATGTAACTCCCTATATAACTGTGAAAGCTAAAATGTATGTATGTTATGGATTCCACAAGTTACCTTTATGATTTATGACTTCCATGTATTATTCATAAAACCTATGATTTTGTGGTGTTTCTTAATGATTAAAAAGTATGATTTTATTGATTTGTATGTATTGATGGAATATTGTTTTCATTCCTTGTTTTATAACACTTTTTGATATTTTTATGCTCATCCCATGTTTTAGAAATATGTTTCACAGCGTATAAGGAAGGGTAAGAGAAAGGAAGTATTCGAGAATATTTATATCATAAACAGAAATTTTGTATTATTTATGGAGTTTTATTATTGTGAAAAAATTTGGACAGAGTAGAAGTGTCTAATTTGTAATTTTTGAAATGTAATGTAATAGTTATGCCCAAATTATCTAAGAATATAAACCTAAAAAGATCCTCAATTTAAATTATTAACTTAATTCAATATTATATAATGTTTAAGGATGGGGCCTTATAGTTGATATCATAGGTTGGTTTAGATAACTGTAGAGGTTAGGGTGTTATTTAAGCATAAGTGACATAACCAAAATGGTTAGCATATTATCAAGAGTCATAGTTACTTTGATAAATTAGATGGGTTTAAGATAACATGAATAATTTTATATTATTGTTTACCCTCCTCATAAGATATTATATGATTATTTTAGTAATATAATCACAATGACCGTTTTAGTTTTAGTAAATGGATGGATCTAGCAGGCCCCAAAGTAACAATGGATGGAAGAAAACTGTGAAAGTCTTCCGAATAAACAACCAAATGAAATAAGAGCTTCAATGAGAACTCATGTGGTTATTATCAACCAACTATCCGGAGTCAGGAATGACCACCTGAACCAGGTGATTTTTATAAGGCATCTTATTTGCGAAAAAAAATCCCTACATAAGATCATGTAATAATCATAAAGGTATGTATATTAAAAAAACTATGTGTCAAGGATGTGGAAAGAAACAACTAGGGAAATACTTTAAAGGGACGTGAATATGGTATAGATGTTGTAATGGTGGTCATAAAGCAATAACCTAACATCAAAAATGGAGGCATCCAGTTAACTCTAGGAAAGGGAATGAAACTCTTTCTAAGGGATCAATTGAATGTTTTAAATGAGGTGTTCATGGTCAGTAGACAAATAGATTTCCTATGAAGAAGGTTTGGGAATAGGATCATTAATACTATACAAATACATGTTTACCAAAACCTAATGCCATTCCAATTTTGGATGAGGAAACTGACAATAACAATGAAATGTATGGATTATTTCTTAGATGATGTTTTGACATTATTGAATCATAGGGTATGATTCATGATTTTCTTTATAGAAATGAATTTTTATGTAATAAGTTGGGAAAGAATGGTTAATGGATCACGAAGAAAATTTAATGAGTAAGAATTATATATATATAGGATTAAATAGTTATTCTATATTTTAGGATGATGAAATGCTTAAAATTATTAAGACTCATTTTATGATGGGATTACTTTGAAGACTTTTTCTAGTATGGTCAAACCTGAAGTTTGAAATGTGAAAATGTTATTCAAGGAATAATTATCATCTCTTTTGTTTATATAGTTATAAAGAACCATTTGGGTTTATATGATCCTTGAATTTGAGGTAATTATAGGTTATTACTTTTTGGGATGAAAATGCAAAGTATGTGATAATTTTTTTTGTTAAAATATGTTATGGTTATTTTTGAGGAATTTATATCATTTTTGGGAATGTTATAAAATTATATAATTTTTGAAAAAGAAAAACATGTAGACTTGGTGACAACCCGTAAGATCGGACAAAGCTATGGGAATCCAACCCACAACCAAAGTGAGATTGGGATTTATCGCCTAACACTGGATTACATGAAGTCCCTGGTTAGTATGATTAACTCTTTTTAGTTACATGATTTTATTGATCAAGAATAAGTTGATTTTGAGAACTAATGTTATATCAAATGGATATATTTAGTATAAGGAAATGATTTGGTGATTATATAATAAAATTTATTTTCGAAGATGTTCTCTCTTTTTGGTGCACTATATGCTTATGGAAAATAGATTTCAATTAGATCACATTTGTGGAGTAATAGTTGAAATTTTATCATGGAAGAATCTATCTTTTTATTGTATACATATAGAAATTTGGGTTATTTATAGAAATGATTAACCTTTAATAGAGAATATGTGATTAGGTTAATTACTCTTCAGTATGAGACTTTAAGAGTAGTTATTCTTATTTGGAGATAAATGTTAAGATTTCGTGTGAATGACTGTGTGATTAAATCCTTCTGAGTTTTGGGTTTCAATCATAGTTTGGGTTACTTAATAGAATTTTGTGGATAGTTTTTTATTGAATGGTCTTTGCTGAACTTTGGGTATTTTTGTGGAATTTTGGTTATTACGAGTTTTAATTATTTGTCTAATGGATTATCTATTTTTGGGGATTATCTGATCTTATACTAACCACTTTGGTTTTGGATAATGTCTAAAGGAAAGAGTAATATATTTTTCATCTTTTTGGGATTATGTGATTATCTATAATTTTATTCTAGTACTTTAGGTGTCACCAATTCATCTTGAATACTCATAATTTTGAGAAAATATGTGTTTTTGGTACAAACATATTAAAGGATGAAACTCTACATGAAAAGTAAAAATATTTCTTTATGTCCTTAGTCAATGTCATATATAAATTCTCCAACTTTATTAAATTAAACTCTATACAAAAACATTGTCTGTTTAATTTTCTTATAGGGAAACCAATACCGTTTAACCTATCACATGTTTGTGGTTTTCTGGTGGTTAACTTTCTCCTGATCGTGTTTTCTATCAGTCTCCATCAAAACATGGCACATAGTTTCTCCTCTATATCCATGTTTTCATAGAGTCGTAGTATGGGTAATCTCGAGTGACCATTGTAATTCTATTTATTTCATTTAATGTTATATTTTTATTGACTCTTTTTCCGATGTGGGACATTTAATTTAGTTTCTAAGCCCAATTTTAAAATTTGGAGGACTCAATTTCCAAAAGGGGGAAGGATGTAACATCCCATGTAAATAAAGAATATGAAATTTTCATATTTATTAATATTTTTGAATTAAATATTAATTTTAATTTAATGGGGATGCTATGTTCAGTGGCATAGCAGACACACAATAATGGTTTTCTCCGAAAATCTCATGTTGCACATAAGACTGAGTCATACTAAAAAAATAAAAATATAATATTATTTTAAATAGTAGTTGATGCCTAGATATTATATTGGAGAGAATTAACATACCTAACAAGAATATGATTATACATGTTTTTTAAATGTATTTACATTTATCCAATAAATTTTAGAGGTTTAAAATGAGAATGAATCCAATTTTAATCCTAAATACTCTAATATTCTTTAAAATGTCTATTTACTACCATTTGACAGAGAACCATTTTAAAATGTAGTTTTTGTCAATTTTTATGTTATATTTGAAAAAATAAAATTCTTCTTTAGAATCGGGACATCAAAATTTACTTTGGGTAAAATTTTGTTATTTTTCTAATGAAGTTCATTTTTTAATGAATAGTGAAAAATACTGCATTTTAATTCAAAACTACCTTTTAATATAATTTATTTATATGGTTAAATTAAAATTTTAATTAGTTTTAAAGTGTAATTAGATTATATTTTTACCATTAAATCCAATTATAGTCATTTTAAGCAATTTCACTTTGAAATTGGACATAAACAAGTCTCAATCTTTTAATAGTTATTATTTCTTAAAAACACGATTTTTGTTTTGACGAAGGGAATTAATTTTAAATCAATTAATACAACATCTGTGTTTTGAATTTGAAAAAATGGATTCCATATTTTTAATTATGAGGTCCATGTTGTGTAAATAGGTAACTTGTTTTAGAAGTTATGAATTGTAACTTCAATAAATATATTATTTACCATGGTTAATGGGTAAATATAGTAAATAAGGGTAAAAATAATAATATTATAATTATATTAGTTTACCCAAAAACGTGTCCTAATTATATTTTATGATATATTTAAAACAATGAGAATACTTGGGTTGATTTGGGGACTACATTGAGCCACTTGAGAGTGATAATGACATTTTATATTAATTAATTTAAAATAAGGGAAAAAATAACATAAACATATATCTTTTAGTAAAAAATTGTATATGGGGTTATATAAGCGATAACTTTGACTATAAATATTCTATTGAAATATAAAAAGATTTCCCACATCATGGTATTTTATTTATAATTTTTAGACATTAAATAAGTAAACTTAATTACGAAAAAATGGTGGTGCAGTAATTGTTTCTTTGGTAAAGGATTAAAATAAATGACATTATAAATATTAAAATTTATTTTTTTCAAAACCTTTTATTCCATAAACTAATTTTAGGGATATTGAGAACCTTTTATAATTGAATTAATAAATATTGTTCAACAGAATCAATTTGTTATATATTTTTTAAAAGTCATGTTATGAATAACTTAGAAATTGACATAAATGATTTTTTAAAACAAATAATATTTTATTAAATGATAAAATAATCATAAAAATATATTATTCAGGAAAATGACTTAAATAATGCTACCAATGTCATAAATGATCTATTTGGGATCGATATTCATTTTATTATAAATAGATTACCATATAGTATGAATATATAAGAGGACATGGTAAAAGATAAATAAGTTAACAAAGGGTTAAATAAAAAAGATAAGGATTAAAAAAAATACAAAAACTATAAAATTATTATTGGAAGATTTTATTTAGGCTTATATTCACCTTATATTTGAATTAAATAAATTTTGGACCTTTTTAAACTAAAAATAAGTTTGTAATAAAATAATACATTCAAACTTTCATAAAGAGACCATCCTCCCTCTTATAAAAGGCCACCACCTCTAAACCATTACTCACACCTGTCAAGCCCCTTGTATCATCCAAACTCTACCCGAAGAAGCTCAAAAAATCCCACTATTACATGTAGAAGCCTTAACTTAGGCATAATGAAATTCAAGAGATCCCTTTGTCTCAAATCAAAAGAAGTTACCGGATTTAAAGGTAACATCTTCTCTCAAGATCTTTTATTTTATTTTCCTTCTCTAACCACTGAAACTATATTTATTCCATTATTTTTTAAAATAAATATTATCTTAATTATACTATGATTTTTATGATAAGTATTATAACTACCCTTGCAAACACCTCCATCTAATGGATACGAACATTCTGTTTCTATGGACGGCGAACTACTGCCTCAGGAAACAACGATTGCCCAATTATCTCCAACCGCCTCTCATAGTGGCCATTATTATGGATATAAATTTATATATTATATATATTATATTTATAAGGTATTTATAATTTTTTATTTTTTATTTATAGAATACCTTTATTGTTTCCATAATGGGTAAATACAATAATTTATTTGAGGAAATGCGGACTACCGCCCCCTCAAAGTGAAATGACTCGTTCATTCCATACGTGGAACATATAAAGGATGGAATTAATGAAAATATATATGATATTAAAATGGAATTATAATATTGATATGTATCCTTAAATTTTTATTCCATTAAATATTAAATGGTAATAAAAGTATTGTTCATGCATACGTACGACATACCGTCTCTATGAATGGTGCATTTCATTCCTTATCTCCAAATGTTATGTGCTATTATAAATACACACACAAATATATATATATATATACTGGATATATATTATATATCTTCTATCTAAAAAACTAATATCATTCTAGAGATAATGTAATTTTGATGACATAGACAACTTGTAATAATAAGAAGTTATTTTTTTGACTCAAGTACCAAATATCAACAAAATGACTGTTATTAACTGTAATTATTTTTTAATGTTTATAACATGATAATAAGTGATATAAAAGGAATAATAAACTTGAAAAATGTTATGAGTAAATTATAAATTAATTTTAGTTGATTATTCAAGAGATTAAAGATCGAACGAGTCAAGTCAGACATGAGGTACGGGAACTTCTTAACCCAATTTCTGTTCTTTGGGTTAATCTTCAACTTTTTTTTCTTCCATGATATGATTATGCCATATCATGTATTTCTAAATTAATTATGTGTATCTATAGTGAATACACATAATAATTATATTTTATTTACAAAATAATATTTGTAAGGTAACCTCTCACCACCATCTATTTATCATAGACTTTTTTTATGTTATGTCTTTAAATTTAAATTTTCCAATGTTGGGATATGTTCTTATATATCCTTATTAATGTAAATTTTATTCCCATGTTATGAGACACCCCTTTTTATCTCTCATAATCTCATTCTCTGAATTTTTAAGTTATGTCGTTAGGTTGCCTAATTTTGGTTAGGGAACTTCTTAACCCAATTTCTTTTCTTTAGGGTAATCTTCTACTTCATGATTATGTCGTGCTCTGAATATGTGTGAATGACTTCTGATTGTTTTGAACATAATATCTAATTATATTGGGTGTATTTATATTTTTCATACATAATTATTTCATTGGTTTATCAATAATGTAATGATAATATCTTTGTAAGGGAACTATTCACCCTCCTCTTTTAGTAAAAGACTTCTTTTATGTTACGTATTTTAATTTAAATTTCATATATTAGGATATGTTCTCATATATCGTTGTTGCTATAAATTTTCTTCCCATGTGATGAGATACCCTTTTCAATCTCATCAACTCATTTTCTTAATTTTAAAGTGAAGTCGTTAGGCTGTCAAATTTTATTAAGGGACTATAGCTCAATCTCCTTTCGTTTGATGAATATATTGATATTGTGCATATTTATTATCATATAAGGTTTATATAATTCCCTTTGTCATATTATATCATGAATATAATTATTCTCTTGATATTATTTGTTTTTTTAATATAATCAAGTATTTTCTAAGTGGTAACAAACTCTTTAACTAAAACATTGTTTTAAATGTTTTAAAGAAATAATATTCTAAATATTTATAATTAATGTCCATGTTTTAAAAATGGTTTTAAGGATTTAATTATATGGATATTAATGTTTTAAAATGTTAATGCCTTAAATGTTTCAAATAATTATGGGACACTATGACACAAAAATCTATTTATTAAATGTTTTAAATGGTTTTGGAAATATATAGGATATTTTAATATATTGAAATGTTATATTGTGATCAGAATTTGGAAATTTTATCTTTCCTTTATTCTTGTTTTTTATTTTATTATTATGTTATGGTTCTTGGGAATTGATTATGCATACGGGTGGTTCCGTGATAAACCTAGGGCGGGTGAGCCCAAGATAGCTCTCTAATGCATTGGGTAACATGACGGAGATAAACGTTAATGTTTCTCCTAAGATATTTAGAGAATATAAAATGATGGGTATTCCAAAAGTAACTCCCTATGTAGCTGTGAAATATAAAACATAATTATTTTATGGATTCCACAAGTTACCTTTATGATTTATGACTTCCATTTATTATTATTAAAACCTATGATTTTGTGTGGTATGTTAAAGATTGAAAAGTATGATTTCATTTATTTTTATATATTGATGGTCTAATATTTTCTTTCCTTGTTTTATAACCCTTACTGAGATTTTTACACACATATGATTTTTTTGAAATGTTTTCACAGTTTATAAGGAACGGTAAGAGAAATGAATAATTCAATAAGATTTATATCAAGAAAAGAACTCTTATTTAATTTATAGAGTTTTATTCTTGTGAAAAATATGGATATAGTAGAAGTGTCTACATTGTAATTTTTGAAATGTAATGTAATAGTTATAAAATAATTCTATAAAACTCTAAACCTTAAAAGATCCTCAATGTAAATTATTTTCTTAATTAAAGATTATGTAATGTTTAAAGATGGGGCCTTATAAATTGAGTCGGGTTCATTCACTTATCATGAGAGAAACCGAATAAAGGTAAGATAACACCTATTGAGGAGGCTCCAAGAACAAATAGTAATATATAATTCCCAAAATTTCCCCTCAATAAATGAAGAAAATATAAATTTAATTTGATATGAAATTTTTGAAAACATTCAAAAAATTGTAGTTTATCAATTCCTCAATTAATGTTGTGTAGAAAATTTCATGGTATACCATGTTTTTTATGTATATTTGTACCCAATGAAGGTTAATATGAGTGTATCTAAAGGTGATATTATGTAGGAACATATCAACATTGATATATCCATCACTTCCCACTAAATTCAGCAATAATGGAATATTCTTTATTCCATACACCATAAGGGGTATTTTTCATTCGATCTTATGCTTAATTTGGGAGATTTTATAAATGTTATACCTTAATAATTTTCATCAACATTTCAGGTTAGGGAATTTAATCCCTTAAAAATATTTTTTCAACTGTAAAACTGGATTACTACACACAAAAATATTTTGTTAGATGTTGTTCTTATTAGGGTTTAAATATTAAAATTTCCTACTTATTTTTATGCGCATAAAATAGAAAATGGTTTGATGAATGGTTATTCTCCAATTATATTGTGGAGATATTTCTAAAAAAAATTAAAAAAACATAATTAATGTGTATAATGGTATATTATATATGGAGTTTAGTGGTGTCATTTTCCACTTAAACATCCCAAATAAAATGAGGAACCCCACAAGGAATGATTCATCTAATTCAGTTAATTATTTTGATATAATATCATTCCATAAAGGAAAATATCTTCTATCCCTTGATTAACCATATAGGTTTTCAACATTTATTGATATTATAGTTAATTAATCATGAATTTAATGATACATTAGACTACAAAAATACCCTGAATTTTCATTAATTGGTGATTTCATATGTGGTGAGGAAACAATGATCACTAATTATTATGATAATATTGTAAAATCATACTCCTCATCTGAGGATGTCACTATTGTGTATATATATGAGATCAAAAAACTAATTATTTCTAATTCCACCCAATAAATCCACAATTTCACAAAAATGGAACTTAATCCACAACCATAAAATTTAAAAAATTCATATATTGAGGATGGAAATTTGTTTCCTATAATAATTGGTAGTTAAATCCCTATAGATAATGAATTAAGATGGGTTAAACTTTTTAGGGAGTATAAATGAGAATTGGGATGAGCACTTTCTAATAATCATGGTATGAACCCATCAATTTTAAAACATCATATATTGGAAAAAGATTATACTAAATAGCTGTGGAAGCGAAACTTTTAACAGAACCCAAACCACCATGATGTTGTTAAAATGTATATAAAATAATATATGCTAAATAAACCATTTACACCATACCTGATATAAAATGGGTTAATATTGTACTTATAGTTATTATGAAAATTGGGCATACTTTAATTGAAAAAAAAACCAATATGTTCCAAACCATGAGTATAATAATTGGGATTTCTGTATAGACTTTCGTGGATTCATCCATCACACTATGAGGGACCATTTCCCATTATAATTCATTTACCAGATTCTAGAGAGGATAATAGGAATGTCTTACTACCTTTTACTTCATAGGTAGTCTGGATAATTATGGGTCCATATTGATCTCAAGGATTCAGAAATGATAACCTCTTCTTTTCCCCCTTAATACTTTTTCATATAGGTGGCTTCTACTTCTTTAATGAAATAATCTATGTATATTACAATTATATATGGTGAGTATTTTTGGGATAATATAGAGAGATTCATAGAAAGATTCATATTTGATTTAAATGGATATAGTTCCTCTTTTGATGAATGTTTCAGTAGTTTAGGTGAGATCCCTCATCAGTATATTTAAACTATTTTTGTATTAAATAATAAGAAATGTCATTTTATAGTGAAAGAAGGTATACTGGTTGGATATGTTATTTTATGGGATGGTATAAAATTTTATAAATTAAAATTTGATGTCATCATACACCAAATATTCTAGTAAAATATATAAGAAGTATGTTATTTATTATATCATATTGAAATTTATCATCATTTCATTCTTGAATTAATAATGTATACACTCCCACTCTCATGATTACTCAAAAAATTAAAATAAATCATGATAAAAATTGTGAGGATGATTTTAATAAATTGAAATGGATTCTCACACCACCAAATATAATACAAACAACTAAAATTGGTATTACATTTTATGGAATATGTGATTCTCACACCCATTGCACCCTACCAAAGAAAATTGCACCACAATTAAGAAATAATTCTATTACAATATGCTTTCCTTTAAGTAAATATGGTTATAAATTTTAGGGTTAAATGATATTTTCTTCTCTATCCATGAAAATTTTTAGTATCGTATTAATAAACCATAATACAATCCACATATCATACATTAGGGTCTCTAACATCAAGAATTAATTTTAAAAATTAGAGTTAAAATAAGAAAAAATAATTTAGTGGGTAACTATAATATTTTGATCCTCTCATCCATATAAATATAATCATCTTAGTATATTCCTGTAAAAGAGACGTTATAATATGATAAAATCTACTTAATCTAAGATTATATTCCTTGATATGGGGAAATATTAAATTATTTGGTAGCATTCGTCATTCCTTTTTATTTTAATAAAAACCAATCTAATTATTTTACACATGTCTCCCATTGGAAAATTTTGGATAACCCCTATAATTAGTGAACATATAATTATAATTTCACAAATATTTTTGTTTCCTAATGTTAGTTAAGTCCATCGATAGGTTATTTCATGCTCTTTCATATTTTGGCCACTTCAGTCCCCAACTGAATGCTCCCTCGTTCTTTAATTTTGGTATATTTTGGCCAACACTATTTCAATATGCTATGGTTTTCTCAGAGCTTGTTCTCATTGTCATAGGATGAGTAAATATTCCATAATATATGAAATTCCACAACAACACTTTTCACTACATAAACTGTTTTGTTTTTTTTTTGCATTGAAATTATAGGCCAATTTTATAATTCATTTGGAAGAATAATAAATATTATGGTAGAGGTTTATGTTTTAAAATGGTTAGATCCATAGGCCATAATTACCTATGATTCAAATAATGTTGTTTAATTTTTGGTAATAATTATTTCTTTAGGTTTATATTAACTAGGTTCATCATTAATGACTAGATTCTTAATATTTTCAAATGAACAATGCAATCACTTCGTTATATATATGGAGTCAGATATTGAGTTTCTATAATATATCACCATAGAAAAATGGTCATGTCGAGGCATACATACCCATTAAATAATGAAATTATAATCTTATCAAAAATCCCATTGGTATGTCACCTAAACGGAATAATTTTAGAAATATTTTGACCACCCAATTCATATTTAAAATCAGGCATTCTGGGAAAATAAAAAATGTAATTTTGATATTTCAGGTGAATGCTATTAATATTTGTTTCAAAGGAAGGAGGAGTAAATGTTGAGATACTCATATGGGAACTCCCAAATATATAAAGAGTGAAAAAATTCTACCCATAACCTCATTATCCTTCACTGTTAGTTTCAAATTTTAAAAAATGTCATCCTTTATAAGGAAATACATAATATGCATCTAGTTAAGCATTGTTATCCCTGGTTTGGCCCACATATTGTGACTAATTTTTATCCATTTCTGGTGTTTACTAGTTCAAAATGACAAAATAAAATAATAATTCACCATCAATGGGATGCGACTACACTATTTAAACAAACCTATTCTAGGGAAACCAATAGAGGATCTCTGCCTTCTAGAAGTGACTAATCAGTGATTCCCATTAGAATATAACCTTCCTTCCCAAATTCTATTTTATATATATAAGGACACTACACACATTGGGTTTCGTTGTGTGAGGGGGTTAATATATCTAGTTTAGATTGTATGTTCATAATGATTGTTAATTTTTTCTTTTTTAACTGTTGATTGGTATGTTTACTTTTCAACACATTCCTGATTTCATTATCACATGTATTAACCATTTATCTTTTTTATACTTTTTTAATTACTATAAATTTTTTAATTTCCCCTTCTATTGTAATAATTTTTCACCTATTTGTTGTGATACTAATTTTTAATGATCTTCTTATCCTATAAATTATTGAAAAACCATGATTAATTTTTCAATTTCATATTTTTTGATAATAAAATGAAAATTTATTATTAATGGAATTTGTGTTTTTGAATTAATTTAAAATTTTAGGAATGATTCTAACTATAAGTTATTCTTTTGAATGATATTAATTATTTTATCATTATAATAGTTTTGAGATATTGTTACTTTTTGTGTCAACTATTTATATATTAATTTTTTCATTTAACATCTTTAGACAACACAGCATTCAACCCCAATGTGTGAATATTTATACTTAATTTAATGTATACATAGGTTAATATTAATTTTATTTGTCTTTACAAAATTATTTTTCTATATGTTCAATTTTTATCTGAATTATTTCATTACTATACCATATTAACCTATGATTGATACGTAATTATTTTTTTACATGTTTTTAAAAATTAGAACATAACATATATGAAAAAAAAATCACTACATAGAAGAATTATTAATTCTATTTATATAGAAATTTTTATTATAAAGGGTATAGAAATGGTTTGTTAAAAAGAACCACGTTTGTATAAAATTGTATAATGACATAGATTTTATGATTAAAAAGTGGAAAGATTTGTATGAACTCATTTTCACACACATGCACATGGAGATTTAGTGACATGGGTGACTTTTGAATTCCTTGATAAAAATAGTGTCAAATACCTACTTGAGTCAATTTTTATAGAATTTACGAGACAATCATTTCCATGGTTACTAAGATTACACATTCAGATTGATTCTTAGATTTCTAACTATGAAATTTTGAAATAAAATTAATATGATTTTAAAGTATTCATGACCTAGGTAATATTTTCTTGAAACATTTAATAAAATTATATTTTCCCCCAAATGTAATTTTATAGGTGTGGGTTTGTGATTTTTTAATGATTCAATATTCATGCCAACCCTTTAACAATATATTAAACATATTTTTAATGTAAATTATAAATATAATTAAAAATTTCACATCGCATTTCAGTTACTTAGTTAAAATTTATCAATATTAAAAATGACAATTTCACTTGTTCAGATGATTACATTGTAGTTGGGGGTGATTTGGAGATCTAATTATGAGATTCAAGTAAAACGAGCCCAACTTCATAAGATTCCAAGAACATATGTTGACTAAAATAAAATTTTCATATAATAAAACCATCCAATTATGATTAAAATCTATTTTATATATTTAAACTTGTTTGCTTCAATTATCTATATTGACATGAATCCAAATTGTACCATTTAGTGGAAAGTTTTTTTAATAATTGGTGTGAATATTTATAATTAATATTCTTGAGGTCACATATTTAATGAGACCATATCAAGGTTTGTAAGCCTATAATTGATTCCAAATTTTTATTTGAAATTTTCATGTGGTGTGAAAATATCCTTATTCTTTTTTTAAATGTGAAACAAGACATTCTATTATCTAAATCATGTGATCCATGTGGTTATTAAAATTTTGGGTTCCAAAAACTAACTTCCATATTTCATATAAATGGGAAACATTGGAACTCTATTTTAAAGTTATAAAAGGTGAAAGGGTTATCAGAATTTTTAGATTATATGGTTTATTCTCACTAATTTATAGTTTTTGGAGTTCCCAATCATTATATGTAGGAAAGGATGAAGTTAGAGTCGCACCTCCTCTTGGTGGAATTCTAAAAAATGGGAAATCATTTCTAAGGATATATAAACATGTATATAGACTTTGGGAACATAATTCCCAATAAGTTTTTTATATTGTGTTTTGGAATTATTATTTGTAGATGTATCCTAACTTTTTTTGATTGATTTAATTTAATATACTGTGATTTTAAAATATATCAGAGGGAAAATTTTAGTATGCGTCTTATGTTGTTTTTATGCAAAAACATAAGAATACTCTTTTTTATAAAAAATTATCTATTGTATTCATTAAAAAATATTAAAGCGTTCTTACAGGCTAGAACATGACTAATTTTTTTTCAGGATAAGGTTTTGTCATAGGTGATTCATTTTAGAGGAATTTTGGGTAAAAACAACCTCAGAAAACCCTCGACCAAAGGATTTCACAAAAAACTAAAAATCAAAAGAGAATAGGTAACTTTTTATGTTGCATAGTAACTTAGTAATGATCACATAATTATCATATATTTTTTAAAATCCAAATTAATTATGAACTAGTAAACATTTTAATTATGATTATTTACTTATATATATCATAAAAACCCAAAAAATTTTAAAAAGTTGTATAATTTAAAATCTAAACTCATTATTCCCCTTGAAATATGACATATGATTTCCCATATACTATAAAAACATATTTAAAGCATAATCAATTTTTTGTGTCCTAAAAATTTGACTACCTGACTAATTATGTGGATGTTCTTTCTGGAGTTTGGAAATTTTTTCCCTTAAAATCTATTATTTACTTGTTAAAAATAACAAAACATTCAATTTAAAAACAACTTCTATAATTCTTATATATCTCCTCTTTTATGAAATCTGAAATTGTGAAACACAAAATAATAGAAAATTTCAAATTCCTTCTTTATAGATATATAAGAACCATCATTATTAATCCTATATTGAACTCTAAATCATTAATTTTTTCCTTCGCTATAGATAAATATTCTTCAAATTATTAAGGCAAAAACTCCTTCCAATATATGGAATCTAATATCTATTTACGTAATAAAAATTGATAAAATTAATGGGATCCTCTCTACAAAAAATGATTGCAATTCATCTTAAATATATTGATTCTTATTCAACATGTTTACATTAGCCTTCTTTAAAAATTCATTTTCATTGATAACCATTTATAATAAATACAATACACATAATGTGGTTTTAGAAAATTCATTTCTATAATTATTAGGTGAATCAGGGATCCTTATAAAAAAATGATTGTAGAAGAAAACCCATGAAATATCATGATATCATCCACACACAACATCAAAATATTTTAAAACATAGTGGTATCTTTGATTTGGAACAAATAAGATGACATTCATAGTTTTTAAATGAATACCCACATGGAATTTTTCCAAAAATAGGTACAAGGTAAGCTAATAAATAAGTTCATGGAAATATTATCCCATTTATATGTGAGTAAAGGTTGATCCAAAATAAAACCAAAATTATTTTGATATGATTATATGGAACCAAGCCTATTACACATATTATTAAATAATTTCTTACATAAATTTCTAATAAGCAGAACCAAAATATTTAGAAAATAAAGTCATTTGAATACTAGGGTCATAATACATCAAAGGGTAACTAAAATAACAAATATTTAATTCAATACCCATAATGGGAACCTAAATCCATTTGTGATACTAAAAAAACATAATATAACCTAGGTAATTCAAAAATAAATGTGGCAAGGTAAAAATACCAATAAGGGAATAAACATGATAACTAAGAATAATATAATAGTTAAAATGAATAATATGATATATTAAAAGGAACGATTCATGAATAATCATATGAGAGAATAACATAAAAAATATTGAATCAAAATATCTCAGAAACAAATGAATTTGGAAACACCACGAATGATGACATAATTGTATTTTTCAGGGTTAACTACCAAGAAAACAACACATGCATGAGAGAGTCCTATCATGGATTTGGTGTACTCCACAATCCCATTCATATCATCCCATGAAACATAAATATTACCCAATTAATTCGAGTTCTACCTAGGATCACCCATCATAAAATATACTTTCTTGTCTATTCAATATAGAAACCCAAACTTTTCATACATTTATATTACATCATTTTTATTAATATTCATTACATTACACAAACACACACATAAGGACAATAATATTTTTGTTCATTTCCAAGCTTGGAAACACAAAAATTATTCCATTTATGATGCTTCATCCCCCAATACATTCTTCATAACTAGAATCCTTCTTAGATATCATACAAAATACATATGTTCATCACCTGGGGAATGTAAACATCAAAAACGGGTGATCTCATATGCTCGTAAGTGTAAATAAGGGTGATACATACGCATAATTTGAACATAAGTGTATGATAACATGAAAATAACATTTGAAAAGAACACCCTCCATATAAATGATCATAATAGTTAGTAATGGCATAAAAATTGGTAGTTCATAAGATGTGAATCATAAGGTAATTATAGCTAATGAGAAATGAGATCATAACGTTTGAATAATAAATGGAATTTGTGGCATACACATAAGAATATAAAATAATTTTCATATTTGTCATGTCTCAATGCCAAACCAATCATTATTAAAAAGTCCCTTAATGATTATGGTTCACTCCCTATACCATCACTATCATAATAAACCATGCTCACTACCTTTTCCATCCCTACTTTACTGAATTGGTTTGACTGCTAATTCTATTACTTTCTATCTCATTGTAACGTCCTGGTTCCAGGAGCCGCCCAGAGGTACCCCATACCTGGTTGGTCATATGACCTCAAGAGCATTTCCCCAAATGCCAGAGGCTCCGGACTAGCAGTGAGGGCCTTAGGTGTGATTGTTGGGAAACTATTCCTTCATTCGTAGATTAACGTAGTGGAAATAAATAGATAACTATACCAGAAGCAGTAATAACATGCAATAAGTAAACATCAGAAGACTGGAAGTAAGAAATAACTTGAGCACGCATATATATAAATGATTCATGATACATATGTCTATGAAAATACCCAAACAAGTCAAAATTATGGAATTCGGTACTAAAAAAAATTACAGAAAAACAAAAAAAACTCAAGCAACATCTCAAGCCTCATCTTGGTCCCATACTCTCCATCTCCACAACAATCATGTACCTGAAGTAGAAGGGTTCTTGCCCCTATCTATACCTACAACAATATAATATGTTTGGGCCCAAATGCATGACCAAACAATATGTGAGATGAATCGTAGTAGGAAACCACCCAAAGATCTATTCTTAATAGTCAGTTAATATATATGGAAGACTATAAGCAGAATGAAGCAGTAAACAAGGAAGTACTCAAAAGTAAACAATCCTATAGTTTCAATTGCATTCATTTTCAAATATCAAGTAAGAATATAAAAAAAATTAACCCTCTAGGAAGTACACACAACCTATCCCCTATAGTTCAACCTATCAAACACAAGAAAACCTCTAGGAATTACTCACAGTCTAACCACTATGGTTCATCTTTAGCAAAGACACTTTGAGGAAGCACTCACCATCAATTACCCTTATAGTATTTTATTGGTAAACTACCGACACTCTTGGAAAGAAGTCAATGTACAATTCCCATTATGGTCTCACAACATGGATCTATAGATACTTTGAGGGAGCACTCAAGTCTATCCCCCATATTTTCTCACAATCTGAAAAGTAAATAGACACTCTGGGAAAGCATTCATTGTCCATTCCCCTTATAGTCTACTACACCAGGTTCCCATAGCTCTGTGTAAGTCAATCATAGACAACAATGTTCAACAGCCAAAGTAAACCTTAATAACTACTTAGATGACAACATTCAAGAACTACTTTGATAAACAACTACAAGAATAAAACAGAATCAGATAATATCACTCCATCCTAAAAACATTAAGCATAGAAAACAAAGCAGCCTAATAGGCAAGGCTAGACCAAATGGTCAATATCAAAATTAACATGGGAAACATATCCATAGCATGAAAAAATAACCCTATTCACAACCAAACAACCTCTACTCAGGAACACAAGGCATAAAATACAATAATTGTGCTAAAATCACGAAACACGCAACACCCCGTTCTAGGGTATTGGGAACATTTGCACATAATATTCAAAGAATAACTACATAAAGGATCAAACCGCCTAACTTTCCATTGTATGAAGAACACTCTCAAACTTTGGTCCTTTAATAGGACTAGAACAACATAGATCTTAAAAAAATATAAAATTATCAACCAAAAATGTCTCATGAGGTAGGAGAAATCATGAAATGAGGCTCTAGAAGAAGGAAGAACTCACTGTGGTGATTCCAATGCAATCAACGAAGGAATATTTAGAGAAATAACGACGGGTCGGTGACTCAGAGAAGATTCATCGGCTTCGGTTGTTCCTGGAGGATAAATACCTAGAATAATGGTGTTCTTCCAATTAGATGAAACCCCGATATGATATAATAATTAAAAATAAATAACACATTGTGTTATTTAAAAGTACACGAAGTGTACTTGCCTTAACTGACTTCTACATTAGGCGGTCTCCAAGTCACCCCACATGACCATGTACTCAGCTGTTACATGGTCTCTACATAGTCACCCATGACAACCGGGTACACGACATATACTCCACAGTAAATGGGGTGTACTCCTTAATTTTACCTATTATCCTCTTTTTCTTAAAAACACCATAAAATTAAAGAAAACCCATACCTAAAAAGAAGTTCCAAGTTCAAAAAAAACATCCCCCTTAAAGAAATTATTCCCATAATTTCCCTAGAAATGTGGAATAGAAAAAGAATCCTCAAACAGCTCCGGGAACTATAATTATACACCAGACTCCCTCTCCAAAGTCTCATCCTGTAATACCTCATGCTGCCATAGCACTTGTACTAGAGGAACAGAACGGCCTCAGAGAACCTTCTCACTGTGACCAATAAACCAGATAGGATGCTCTTCAAATGAGGAATCCACTTCCAACTCAACCTCCTTGGGTTGAAAAACATGAGATGGGTCTAATAATTAATGTCGTAGCTGAGAAACGTGGAAGATTTTGTGCATATCCTTGTACCCTTAAGGTAACAACTACCAAGTGGAAAATGGCTTGACTCTATCCAAAACCTGAAACTGTCCAACATATCTTGGTGAAGGCTTACCTTGTCTCCTAATCCTCTTATGTCCCAACCTTAGTGTGACACGTAGAAAAACCTGACCTCCAACCTCAAACTTCAGAGGTCATCTTCATCAATCAACATAAGACTTATGTCTTGATTGTGCAGTTTCCATCCTCTTCCAAACCAGCTCCACTTTCTATGAGGTCTCCTGTACAAGATGAGGTCCCAACATAGCTATCTCTCCTACCTCCAACCAACATAGCGGTGATCGGCATGTCCTACCATACAAATCCTCATAAGGTGACATCTAAATAGTTTCTTAAAAACTATTATTGTATCCAAACTCCACAAGTGGTATGTGCTTCTCCCAAGAACCACCAAAATTTAGGACACATTCCTAAAACATGTCCTCCAGAACCTAAATTGTATGCTCATACTGACCATCTATTTGGGGATGGTAAGCTGTAATCAGAAGTACTTGTGTACCCAATTCTTTCTTTTGTCCCTTCCAGACTCGAGATGTAAAATGGGGGT
The DNA here is from genome assembly GCA_963277665.1 of Viscum album. Lineage (NCBI taxonomy): Eukaryota > Viridiplantae > Streptophyta > Magnoliopsida > Santalales > Viscaceae > Viscum > Viscum album. The sequence continues at coordinate 475,588,824 of OY728151.1, forward strand.
CCCAATATGAAACAATGTATTATGTAAATTTATGTAAATGTATAATATCTTGGATGTATAACCTTACCAGATCATCAACACTGATAGTATCCTTGATTGGAAACAAGTAAGAAACCTTCGTGAGTCTATAAATGACTACCCAAACTACATCATTCCATCAAGGCATCCTCGATAATCCTGTCACAAAGTCAATCACAACCTCATTCCACTTCCACTCAGGAATGGGTAACTACGGCAAAATACTTGCTGGTTTCTGATGCTCCACCTTCACCTGATGACAGGTGGAACACCATAGGAAAAAACCAACAATATCTCTCTTCATACCGGGCCACCAATACCGATGGTGTAGATCTCTATACATCTTGGTGATGCCATGATGAACTGCCCAAATTGAGGAATGAAAGTCCCACATCTTCTCCTCGCGTTGACACCCATACACATCCATGAAAATACTAGATCTCATCCTTGCCTACTATCTATCCAGGAATATGGTCCTCTCTTGACACACTCTTATATATAACTAGGAATTCAGAGTCTGATAGCTGCCTCATTCGCACTCGATCAAGAAGAGTATAGGTAACAGCTACAGAAGAAAAAATGTGTACCCCTTTCTATCATGAACCTCCAAATCCATCTCAGAGAATAGAGCCATAAGATTCCACTCACTACTGTCATCTAGAACTAACTATATCTGAGTCCTTCTACTCAACGCATCATCTACTGTGTTGCCTTTCCTAGGAATATAAGAAAGATCAAAAATCAAAGGACTGAAGTTATTCGACCCACCTTTTCTATCTCAAATTCAGATCGTGCTGAGTAAATATGTACTTGAGACTTTTATGGTTAGTGAAAACCAAAAAATTATCTCCCAGAAGATAATGTCCCCAACAACATAATGCATGAACAACTGCAGCCAACTCAAGATCGTGTGTCAGGTAATTCCTCTCATGGGGCCTCAACTTCCAAGACATGTTTGAAAGGACTCCTTCCCCTGCATAAGCACTTCACCTATCCCGATACTTGATGCATCATTGTACACATTATAACTGTTTAGTTTCACTAGAAATACTAGTATCAGTAAAAAATTCAACCTCCCTTTTAGCTATTGAAATGATTACTTACAAGAATTTTTCCATAGGTACTTATCACCCTTCTTAGTCAGGCCCGTCATTGGTGCTTATAGGCTTGAAAAGTCCTGTATAAAATGTATGTAGTATCCAGATAGCCCTAGAAAACTTTGTATCTCACATACAATTTTTGGATGCTCCCAGGAAAATACTGCCCTCAATTTCTCTAGGTCTACCGATACTTCTGTCTCTGAGATAACATGACCCAAGAAGTGAATTTGGTCCATCCAAAAGAGGCATTTTAAGATCTTAGAATATAACTGATGTTATCTCATTGTAATAAAAAAAAATCAAAAGATGGGTAGAATGGTCCTATCGAGTGTGAGAGTACACAAAGATATCCTCTACATAGACTACCAAAAAAGAGTCCAAGTATGGATAGAACACTTGTTTAATTAGTTCCATGAAAATTGCAGGAATGCTCCTGAGACCAAATGGCATAACCACATACTCGTATAGACCATACTTGCGCCGAAAGGCTGTAAGATGTATATTAGATGGTCTAACATGCAACAGATGAGAACCAAATATCAATTCAATCTTCAAGAACACATGGGCTCCTTGAAGTTGATTAAAGAGATCAACAATCCTCCACAAGTGATACCAGTTCTTGACCGTCAACTGGTTCAACTTCCGATAATCCACACAAATTCAGAGGGTACCATCCACCTTCTTCACAAACAAGACAAGGGAACCACAAGGAGAAGTACTGGGTTGGATGAAACCCTTAGACTTTAACTCCTCTAACTATTTCTTGAGCTCCTATAACTCTGGTGTAGCCATCCTATAAGGAGGAATGGACACCGGTGCCACTCCTAGAACAAGATCAATAGAAAATTCTACCTCTCACTTTAGAGGACAACCTGAAAATTCCTATGTAAAGACATCCCTAAAACAATCCACCACTGAAGGAATGTCGAACTGTGATGTACCCTAGTTATTCAAATATAGACTATCAATTTGGGATGTAACTCCTCCCAACCAATGATGCTCGGGTCCTGCTCAGCTTGCATGGACATCTCATTCACCCTTATTTAGAAACAAGCCTCCCTATAGTGATGTGAAACTCACCCAACGATGATAAAAATAAACAACAGCGTGGAAGAGAACTAACCAGTCCATTCTGTAAATGACATCACATCCTATCATCTCTATGACATAGACGTCCCATAAGAAGTGACACCAACCAACCTCAAGAGGGAACTCCTTACAATGATGTACACTAGTCATTATAGTCCACAACAGAGAGTCCATCATCAAGACATCAGTAAAATTAAATATACAGATCCTAATGCTCTCCAAAACAGAAATAGATACGAAAATATGGGAAAACCCTACATCAAAAAGTGCAGAAGATAAGACTGAGGAAACTAGAATTGTATGTCGAACTGTAGAGGGTTTGGGATCCTGATCATGCAGGGTCTGCTCCACTACAAAATTTTGGCATGCATCGCAGCCCTGTGCCCCTATCTGACCACCTTGCGCTGAACCACCTTATAGTCACTAAAAGCCGGCCGACTGGCTACCAAGGCCACAACCTCCACCATGGCGTGAACGGTCGGAAGAAATCTATTTTCAAAACTAATGAGAAACTGATGGTCCTAATCTTGATCGTGGAGTCATAGAAGAACTCGTATCACCAGATGCTAGTGAAAATATTTGATAGAAATGCTGACGATGACCCATCGTGCCATAGGATCGGTACTCCAATGGGTCTATAAGGAAACGTGGACTCGTATGACCACTATTCGCGCACTGGTTGCACACCACCTAGCTACAAGAAGAAGTATCCCGCTTCCTTGGATCCCCACGCATGGACTCTCTATGGATCTTCCTGTGGTCAGTAGGAGGGGCACCAACTCCAGATTCCAAACCGCCCTGAATCAAAACTCTTGAATCCATTAGATTGCACTCCGTGATCAGTGCCTGGTTGAGTTTAGTGGTGATGAAATTCAACCTGAAGGTGTTCACCTAAGATCCGATGTCATTCCTGAGACCATCCTCAAACATTCTCTCTAGGAACAACTCATCACCTCTTAGAATGGATGTGAAGTTCTGAAACTCTATAAAGCGAGAAGAATACTCCATAAATGAAAGATTACCATGTTCTAGACTCATAAAATCTTGGGATTAATCAGACCTCAATGTCTCTGGGTAGAAGTAATTATTGAAGGAATGCTAGAACTCATCCCAGAAAATAACCTACTCACATCCCACCTGTGAGATCACATCCTACCAACTCTTGGAATAATCTCGAGAATATACATTGCGAGCTTCACCATCCTCTCTAGAGGAATCTCCAGATGCCTGAAGATTGAAAGCATGGCCTCTAACCATGATTATGCAACTTGTGGTCCTCCTTACCCTAAGAAAGTGGGAGGATGATTTTGTTGAAAGACACACATCAACTCTTCCATAGATGGGGGAGGAGGCGGTAGTCCTCAGAAGGTCTACATAAACCACATAAATCCCTCTCGAAACATTGCATCAGAACCTATGTCCAGGATAACAGTTCGTTCCAAGACAAGCATGACTAGAGGATCTGCTGGAAGTCCTTGATCAGCCATGTATGGTGTCTAGTCACTTCCCTCTAACTGGCATAGAACTGGTGGATGTCTAAGTGGCATGAATCTGAAAGATCAAAATCAAACCTTAGATCAAGAATAAAAATAACCGAATATTAGAAGTGCAAGAAGGGAACATGAGAAAGAAATCATTCCATGTTTTTCAAAACATGGATACACGGTGTCCATGGCCCCTATATAGAGTGTTCCTTTAAGCCTCCACTTGGGTGTGTACTCCTGTCATCCCAGGTCATGTAACACCCCATACACACGGCGTGTTCTCCCAAGACACGACGTGTACTTGAATCGTGTTCCTTTGCCCAAGTTATTCTACATGAGTAACCCCCATAGTTCTCCTATAACAGGAATACACAGGGTGTTCATTCCAGATATGACATGTACTAGACAGAACTTCACCAACCCATGTAGTTAGTCACATGGCCGGTTACACTGCTGACTCTGCACAAATTGTTTATGCCAAACATGATGTGTACTAACTAGTCAAAATCCAACCATGTTGTTAGTCACACAGCTAGACACATGTTATATACACACGACATACACGTCTGGTACTTGGCATCTTCCACCAAGGATTTATCAACCCCATGCCTCATCCCACACAACCAATGACATATTTATAGACTACACAGAGTGTACATACAGTACATGTTGTGTACTTAAGAAAACAGTTCATCTTTTAATAGAAGGATACATGGCGTGTATTAATCATTACAAGCCATGTATTCTCGGTTTTTTCAGACAGTAAGCCTCAGAAACTACTCCAGAACCCAGAAAAAACACTGAATCAAACATAAATATTCCAAATTCCATTCTGTGCATCCCATACTCCCACCAAATCAATGTTTTTCATCTTATACATGTCATAAACAAGCATAATAGTGCAATGATCCACCAAATTCCAATCCATGGGGGCCCATAACACCTCAAGAACCAATGTTTTGTGCTCATTAAAACGAAACCTTACTTATTCTCAATACCCAATCAAATAGAAGTTATTCTATCAAGGCATCTATCACAACACCATGAATATCTAGCACAAAATCTATCACAACAACATGCAATCAGTAATGCACCCTAAAAATGAATGACATGTGATCTATAACAAGTGCTTATATGATGCATGATATGGAATAACCTCATCTAATCAGGTTTCAATGGAAATAGAACCTCAATAATATCAATAATAATAGCACAAAAGATGTGAATAACCCAATGGTGAAATCTAATAAACTGTAATAATTACAAAACCAGTAAAATCGAAATATATGAGGTACATTGGATTCTCCCTATACACATGTTAGACACTCTTGGGAAGAGATTATTACCAAGTACATATTCCTTCATATCCCTAGCTATAGGATTTTAATAGTAAGTCAAGAAAAAAAGAATTCCCCTGATACCACTTTGTAACATCCCAGTTCTGGGTGCCACCCAGAGGTGCCACATAATCGGTTGGTCACATGGCCTCAAGAGAATTTCCCCAAATGCCAGAGGCTGCTGACTGGAAGAGAGGGCCTTGGGTGTGATAGTGGGGAACTATTCCCTCATTTGAATAATAACCCAGTGGAAATAAACAGATTACAATAGAGGAAGAATTAATGAAATTCAATAAGTAAACAACAAAAGGCTATAAGTAATAAATAACTGGAGCACACAAATATATAAATGATTCATGATACATATGTCTTGGAAAATAGCCAGACAAGTCACAATACTAGAATACAGTACTAAACCAATGTACAAAAAAAACTTCAACAAAATTTGAAGCCTCAGCTTGGTCCCATGCTCTCCATCTCCACAACAATCAAGTACCTGATGTAGATGGGCGCTTTCCATTATCTATACATGTAGAAATATAATCAGTTTGATCCCAAAATCATGACCCAAACTGGGTGTGAGATGAATCCCAGTTGGAAACCACCCAGAGGACTATGCTTAATAGTTAGTGAATATATATGACAGACAATAAGAAAAATGAAGTAGTAACCAAGGAAGTACTCAAAAGTAAACAATACTATAGTTTCAATTACATTCATTTTCATATATTAAGTAAGAATCTAAACAAAAACAAGTAACACTATGGGAATTACTCACAACCTATTCCATGTATTTGAACCTATCAAACACAAGAAACCCTATGGGAAATACTCACAGTCTAACCCCTTTGGTTCAGCTTTATCCAAGACAGTATGAGGAAGCACTCACCGTCAATTCCCGAAGTTATATTTTATCGATAAACTATAGACACTATGGGAAAGCACTCAACTTCCAATTCCCCCTTTGGTCCCGCAATATGGATCTACATACACTCTAAGGGAGCACTCACGTCCACCCCCCTATGGTCTCGCAATGTGAAAAGTAAACAGAAAATCTTGGAAATCCCTCATCGTCCATTCCACCTATGGTCTATGTCACCAAGTTCCCACAGCCCTATGTAATTAAATCGTGCACAATGATGTTCAATTTCCAAAGTAAACCTTATGAACTACTTGGATAATAGCTTTCATCAACTACTTGGCTAAATAGCTAGAAGCAGAAAACAACATCAAATAATATCACACCATCCTAACAACACCGGGCATGGAAGGCATTGCAGCGTAACGGGAAAGGCTAGAACAAATGGTCAATATAAAAATAAACATGGTAAACACATTCATATCATTGAAAAATAACAATTTTCACAACTAAATGAACTCTACTCAAGAACACAAGGCATAATAGGAAATAACATGGCTAGGATACCTAAACATTCAATACCCCATTCTAGGGTATTGGGAACCTTTTCACATAATATTCAAAGACTAACTATGGAAAGGCACAAACCACCTACCTCGGCATTGTATGAAGAACACTATTGAACGTAGGCCCCTGAATTGGCCTAGAATGATGTACATCTACCAAAACGTCTAAAACCCTCTACCAAGAATATCTCACCAGAGAGGATATATCAAGAGATGAGGCCCTATAAGAAAGAAAAAATCATCGTGGCAATTCAAACTCAATTGATGATTGTCTATTTAGAGAATGGACAATAGGTCGGTGGCTTAGAGAAGATTCATCAGCTTTGGTCACTCCTGGATGAGACAAATCTAGAAGAAGGGTGTTCTGCCAATTAGATACGACCCTGGTCTAATATAAAAATTAAACAGAAAGTACAAGGAAAGTTCTTTAAAAGTGTATAGTGTGCACTTTAATTAACTAGACTCTACTTTAGGAGGTCTCCTTGTCACCCCACACGACCATGTACATTCCCATTACATGGATAGTACATGCTCACCTACAGCTACCAGGTACACAACGTGTACTCCTTAATTTTCTAGATTATCATATTTTTCTCAGAAACCCCCTAAAAGAAAAGAAAACTCGTACTTAAAACGAATTTATGGGTTATTATAATCATGATATATAAATTTCTACCTGATTTATTTGATAGAGATATAGGGCCCACCCATCACATAAGGAAAATGTTATTTATGTGTGCCACAAGATCATAAATATTCATCATCTCATAACCCATGAAATGAAATGGTAATCCAAAACATTTCATCATATCTTATCCTTTTTAAAAGAGATAGGCTTCATAATCATTTAAAATAACCTATGAAAAAAGTGCGTTTCATAAGAATTAACTCATTTTATATCCCACAAATGATAAATGGGTTTCATAAAAATCATGTCATAAAAAACCATTTATTGAAAGAAAATGAATTGTATCCTTGGATCATATCCCTAGTAAAGAATATATAACACTAATGTATGTCATATGAGATTGATAATACTTTTGAATTATCATTTATAACATATCATGTGGAAAATAACCATTCCAATATAAAAAACACTTTTTAAAACATAATAATTTTTTTGAAAATCTTTTCATAGAAAATAAACTTGAAATATTATAATTTAATCTATGAAGAAAGGACTGTTCATGACATCAGAAATTTTTTTTCATGTTGTACATGATAAAACAACGATACCTTTAACATTTTTTTCAAAATTAAAATAGAAATTATTTAATAAAATGAATAATTCTTTAAAATATTTAAAAACAACTGGTAAAATGTAACTTAAAATAATAAAATAGTAAATAATCATTATTAGAAAACATGTTTTTGTAAGAAAAATAATTTTTGATCGAAGAGAGAAATGAAGTTGGATTTTATTAAAAACAATTTTTTTATAATTTTAAGTAAAAATGATTTAAAAATGTAAAATTACTTTAATATATCATTAATAGCAACATGATAATAAAATTTAAGATAATTATTGAATTTTTTTTCTTGATATTTAAATTTTGGAGACATAATCATAAACAATCTTGATAATATGATGAGATTGAAATATAAACTCATTACCACTTGTTATCATTGAATCATAATATCCATGAAGGAATAACATAACATTAGTATAAAAATATCATTATTATGAATAAATTCATGATAATACATTTAAAATGGGTTGTATATACACCATGAGAAAGTATATACATGCAAAACATAATCCTTGTCTCAAAGAATGAAAATTGAATAACAAATATCTTACATAAAGTCTTGAATTTCATCAAACACATTTGAAAATATTATATAATAAATATATTTTATTATCAATATATTATAGAACAATACTAATATATATAAATTACCATATATAAATTACTTTTTTCTCTTTATTACTCATTAATTAACAATTTCATGTTAAAGTCTCATTTTAGGTAATAACTAAATTATTTTTGATTTATGTTTTGACTTGTTATTTTTGGTCATATTACTTCAATAATGGCTTAACAATATAAAAACCTTAAACTAATATATAAATATCATATATATTTTGAATATATTTATTTATTGAAATCCATAAAATTTAGTGACCAGAAATAAAATACTCCATCCATGGAGATGGTAGTTCATATGTACGCAAGAAAACTATATCAATTATCTTGTCTTATTGAAAGAAATAAAGGTAAATTATATATTATCATTATGGAGTAATTTTTATATCAAATATATCACAAATTTTTATTAAACTCATAATTAATATAATCTCTATAAAGTGTGAATGAATCACTTCGCTTCGCTAGGTGGTAGTCTACAGTACACATAAGCGACATTATTTCATTCCCAAAAAATGAAATCTTGATTGAATGTGTGATATAATAATTTATAAACAGTAATAATAACATAAATATCCTATATAAACAATAAATTTATCATTACTTCCATCATTGAGAGGTGTTAATTAAAAAATGAATAACATCGGTTTACCAGGCGGTAGTCCGCCATATGCATGAACGCTGATTTTGTAACACATTCAATGGAAGTGTATATGGTAGTATGTAATTAAAATAACCAAAAAATATAATTATATGGATGATAATTTGTTAACTATATCATTATTTTATAATAATAATTTACGTAGATTTGGGAATAAATAAAACAAAAAATATTAATGATGGGAATTACCTCTTCTTCATTTATCCTCCATAGGTTTTCTCTAAATCCTTACAGGAATGTATTTATACACAAAATATTCCATATATAATGTGATGAGGGATTTTGTTAATTTATGTTGGTATTATTTTGTTGAGAATAATGGATTTAGAAGGGTGAATAAGTGAGATGACTGTGTGCCCATTTATAATTGTGGGGGGGGGGGGATTTTTGTTAATACCAAAAAGTATTCACTACTGGGAGGTCACACTTACCTCACGTGACTCCAAAATATGTCAATAAAGTATTTGAGGAAGGATATTTTCTATAAAAATCTCAAGAATACAAAAAAATAGAATTTTATCATCTCATTCATTAGTCTTTATGTTTACTCAATTTTACTATTTTTGTTTTCTACCGCCTAAATTTGTATCTGTTTATTTACCTAGGTAATTAATCGTTTAAGAATGAAATTAAAATGATTATTATTAGAGAAATATTAAATTATTATTATAAATATTAATTCCAATTTCTTAAATAAAAAAAAATATGTGTGTTTAAAAATAAATTTATTTCAAACGCATGTAATGTGGAAAACCTCATTTTAACCTTAATTATGGTAATTAATTTTAATTTTTTTCACTTATAATTATAGTAAAAAATTAATTTAAATTTATTAGATAATATAAATTATTCTGAATCCAAATATGGAACCAATTTATAAAATTATATTAACATATGTTGAAATATTTAATTTTAAATTAATCCCATAGAGGCATTGAGAATGCTTTTTTAAGAGAAAATGGTCAAATGTTTACAAATATTTTATATAAAAGTTCATTATGAAATTGATTATAATTATGTACATTAGATTAAGGTATATATAATTAAACTAATTTAACATCAACAAAAATTTATTATAACTTGATAATTAAATTTAACGAAAGGGAAATTTTCAATTAATAATAATTATTTTTTATTGTTTATAAAAAACAAAACTTTCAGAAAAAACGTAAAAAATCACCCTAAGATAATTTTTACATTTTTATTTCCAAAATTAAGGTTATTTAATTAAATTAACTTACTAAAATTTTCAAATATTAATTTTATTATTGTTCACATAAATTCATATAATAGAATATATTTTGAGAAAATAGTATTTTGAAAACTTATAAAGACTTTACAAAAAAGTATGTATTTTATTATCAATATGTTTTAATTATATAAAACCATTATAATTAATTTTTAAAAATTATTTATTAATATTCTCATCACTAATTTTAATGGATAAGTTATAATGGTCTCATTTGAATAACTATATAAATAATATATTTGGGTTTTTTCGAAACCCAATGTTGTGCGTAAGTAAATATAACCTAGTGTTGCGTGTGGAGAAACATTAAATGATTTTTCATATAATGAAATATTATAGTGGTTTTTTATGTAACAGAATACATGAAATGATATTAATTTATTTGAAAATAATAATTCCTGAAACGTTGAGGTGTTACATTCTACCACCTTAAAATGAATTTATCCCTCAACATTTGTCACTCTAATACAAACAAATTAGGATACTTTTTCCTCATAATATACTCAATTTACCAAGAATATTCCTAAAAATGGTAGTTTCTCCACAAAATATAGATTAGTTGTATGGTACTATTTTATAGAACTTTTCTTGTATGAACAATAATATCCATTGATTGTTCTTCTTAAAAAAGATTTTGTGTTAATGGTATGTCGTATAAGTTCTAAAAATGTGATTTTTATGTATTTACTTCAATAAGATATATACATGTAACACATCTTGGACTAGAGAGATCATCCATTGAAAGTTCCAGGAGATAGGTTATCATCCCAATATGATCATGTATTTCAAAGGGACTGATATAAATTGGTCATAGTTTCCCTTAAATCCTAAATGATATATCATTATTTTGTGACGAAATAATTAGTAACACCATATCCTAAACATATAATTCCATATAAAATGAATTATTATGAGCATAATATTTTTCAAACTCTGAGCTTCCCGGATATGTTTCTAAATGGATTTATCCTTCTCTTCTATTTCCATAGCTATATTCAATCCCAATAGCTTTATTTCTCCATCTTCATTAAAACACATTAGAGCTCAACATTTCATTACATATAGGTCTTTATAAAGATCCATTTCAATTATTTGGTGACATTTATTATTGAATTAAAAATAAGTTAGATTAAGATGCTGATTTGAAATAGCTTTTGAATCCAAATAACATGATCTCAATATATCATCTAGGGTTTGAATTGTTATTTTCATCTAGAAATATTTTTGTGGATGATATGTAGTGTTGAAAATCCAATATATATCAAGACATTACTGAATAATTCACTAGAAATTTGAGGTAAAACTTAGATCTTGATTAGACACAATGGAATGTGGTACTCTATAAATCCTTACCATTTTTTTAATGTATATTCAAGAACGATAATCCAAAGAGAAGTATTCCTAAATAGTGATGAAGTGTGATGTCATAGTAAGGATATCAACCATAAACCATAAAGCATTATACCCATTAGAAATTTTGGAATGTTTAGTAAAAAAATCCATTATGATGTTTTCCCATTTCTATTCTGTTATAGGTAATAGATACAAATTCCCCTTATAGTTTTGTCTTTAAACCATAACATGTTGACATAACAAGGACCAAGATACAAAATTTTTATGATATAAAGCTTCATTAAATACCACTAGATGTATTCATTCAAATCTCTATGCATCTTAAAACGTCTAAGATGAATAGAGACTGAATAAATATGAGATTCTTCTAAATTTTTTATTCAATTCTTATATATAGAGAACACATAAATCTTTCCTGAACCTTATCATTACATAATGATCAAGGTTAGACATATAAACATTTCTAACCTTCTTTTCTATCTCTACATATTTCTTTTTCACCTCTTTAATCTCACATGGATATATGGTTGAACATTAAATTGGGAAAGATAATATTTTTACCCTTCCTTAAAGATTTCAAAATCCATAAATTATAAATCATGGAATATTGGTTCTTTTTTATTCCTTAGCCTATAAAAGGTAGTATAATCATTTTGACTACAAGAATCAATAGAAAAGTTCACCTTCCATGAGTGGAATTGTATTGATCATTCATAATATTTAATCAACTCTAACCATCTTCCTTAGAGCATATTAAACTTTTTATGTGGAAGTACATACTATAAAATTTTATGATCTGTATATATATTACACCATTTAACTAATATAATTCCATTATATATTTAATTAAAAAATTACCATTTCTAACTCCTAATCAATATTTTGATAATTTTTCTCCTGAAACATTAATTTTCATGATGTCTAGAATATAACAATGTCATACAACATAAGAACACTTCCCAATCCGTTCTTGGATTCATCACTATATAATAAAAACCATTTTCCACTACACGGTTATATAAGCATAGGTTCTCTAACTAATATTCCCTTTAGTTCCTTGAAACATTCCTCACATTCATATTTATAGAGGAACACGACTCTATCCTAAATTAACATGGTGAGTGGATTGTATATTCATGATAAATTCTCCCCAAATCACCAATAATATTCACTTAAAACAACAAAAAAATAGATCTCAATCACTGTGGATATTCTAGGCCAATATTCAATACCCTCTATCTTTAATTAATTTTATCATATACCATCTCATAATATTATAAACTCCAAAAAAATGTAACATATTAAAGAAAAAATTCAAAAATTTTAAAATTTTCATATAGTTTCTACTTTCATAGTGTATTTAGTAAAACTCTCATGTGGCCTTTATACTCTTTAATTATGTTTGAATTGATATGTATCTCATCTATAATGACAACCATAAAATAATCAAGGTAATATCTAAAGAATATATTCATTAATTCCACGAGGTTAATATGTGAATTAGTTATACTGAATGACATAACTATATATTTATAGTGTCCATAACATGTATGGAATGTTTTATTGGGTATATACTTCTTATTGACTATCAATTGATGATATTAAGAATAATGTTCATTCATTGAAAAGTATATATCTTTATGAAGTAGTTCAAACATGTCATTAATAAGGAGAATATGATATTTATTATTAATTGTGATCTTTTTCAGATCCAAATAATAAAAATAGTGTTTTGTTGATACATATTTCCATTAAAGAAAGAGTGCCACCTGAAGATGACACACTTGGTCGAATGAGTCCCTTGTCAAGGTTTTCTTATAGTTACATATTAAATTATTGAAATTCAAGAAGGGGCATTATATAGGGAGTCTTTAAAATTAGTTCAAAACTAGGTATCATTAATATTGAGAAATCTACATATCAATTTGGTGGAATACTAGTCACTTACTCTATAAGACAATAATATATTCTCAAACAATAGTCATATCATTGATGTTGTGTTTCTCCCCAACCATTTGAGAGAAAACCCCCTTTTTAATTGGAATTAAGACCCATAGAATGAAAAAATATCCATTAGAAGTTCATACTTATCATTACATTGATATAATATCATAGATAGGTATGAATAAAAGTCACATACCATCCTTGAAAACTTATGTGGGATTTATGTAGGTAATTACAATTCATGCATAATATGACATCAAATTCTACCATAGAAATTAAGAAATGATTTGTTTGAAGTAAATTTCCACAAATATCAACTAGAGAGGAATCATACACTTTAGATCTAAGAATTGTTCCATTAGGGGTTTTCACTATTAATTCCACATCAAATAATTTGTGTGGAATCATGATAACCTCATAAAATTATTTCTATATTATGAAAAGGGTAGATCCAGTCTCAAATAAGATAGATTTGATGGTAAGAATAACATTTAACATATTATTATCGAACCCCTAATTAGAAATGGTGATCACTTGAGATTTCCTCTTTTCCTTCGGTGTAAGAGGTTACTAACATTAATAATTATCATTAACCCTCAAGGTTGGCCACTGGATAACATAATGTTCATTCTTCTTACAATTGAGGCACTAATGTGTGGGAGGGTCATTCTGTGAAACATTCTCTCAGCTAAAATTGTTATCTAACTTATCCTCAACACTTTGGAAATCAATTTCCTGATGACCTTCCATTACACAATTAAAAAAAATTAAAAGTCCCCATAGGAAAATTTTATCCATACTTCTTCCCACACATTGGTCATAAATTAATGATCATATTATTCTCTCCATGGTTTTTAGATATTTATTTGAATTCCATTTTTTCCTTCTTATCCAAACCATGAGATAGATATGTAACTATAACATTAATTTACACCTTGATAGAACATCTAAAAATATATTCATAGATTCTAATGTATCTTATGGTTAATTCCCTAAAATGACATTGCTTTAATCCACTGATAAATAGATAAACCTTGCATTTAGGTTAGTTGATAATACCTTAAGTGTACCTCTCATTCCCTATACAATATTCAACATAGGTACATAAAAATTCATCATCCTTTTTATTTAGAACAAGGAACTCATTATCCTTCTTCAAATGGAGAATATGATGAATGTACATATTAAAAAATAATTTATTGATCTCTTCCCAGTCTATGGAGTCAATTTAATCATGTTTCCATGTATTCTTGATAAGATTCAACAAATGAAGTTATTCACCTTCCAAATAGTAGATAGACAAAATGGATTTTCATTTTCAAAAACACTATATAATAAGAAATATCTTATAAAAGGTAGTGATACATTTTTATGAAATGAGTGGATCAGAAGACTGACAAAAATAAGGTCAACATTACAATATGAAGGGCTCCGTAGAATTTTGTTCCCTTATTTTTTATTTCAGATGTCTATCAAAATTCATAGCTTGAGAAAGTTGTCTGAGCATGAAATGAGTTTTCATTCCAACTCCCATAACATTTGGATTCTTAGGAGGAAAATCATTTCATTTTATAGGACACTCATCATTAACTTGGTTCCTTCTATTCCAATCAATTGTTTGAAACCAAAAATCCTAATGTAAGAAACATTAATCATAGTGGAGAACCACATAATCATGAAAATTTATTTAAAGGATTTATAAATCATGAGACCTTATTTTATAATAGAAACTATAGTTTTATTCTGGTTTATTCATAATTATATTCTATTTAAATCCTTCAATATGGTTCATAAATAGAATGTGAATTTCCCAAGGCATATCACTCGTGAGTGTCAATCCAGGTGTGTTTTAAGGCCCATTGTTGTTCTCCATGTCATTATCGATTCAATCTCAATACAGTGTACTTGGGGTTGTTAACCCAAGACACATCAATTACATGTCCACATACAGTTTTAGTATCTTGATAGAGATGTATTGATAGAAAACTTCTCTCTCTATCCTTTACTTAAATTCTAAGAAATTATATTTTACATTGACTCATCCTTAGACATGTCATTCAGGATCTCACTTAGGTTTTATCATCCAATTTTCCAAAGGATAACAAAACCATTCCTCTAACACAAACTATAGACACACAAGATTATTAAAAATAGATATTACATCATTATTTAGGAATATTCATCATATTAAAAAAACATGTGCATGTGGTCCATAATAGTTTAGTTCCTTTAGAATGATGGAAACATAAATGCTAGACTATAATTGAGCTATGTCATCTCCCACTACATTCTTCTTAACTACAATACTTACCATATATATAATAAAAAATATAAGTCCTCATTACCTAGTTAAATGAAACATGAAAAGGGGTTATATCATATGTTTAGTAAGGAAAAATAAGGGAGATACGCAAGCATTACATTAACACAATAGTAAGAGTAAATTATCCTAATATTTTAAAACTATACCCTATAAATAAATGATCAAAATATTGAATTATGGAATAAATATTAGAATCTCACAATGCATGAATCATAAGGAAATCAATTATCATGATCCATGAGATTATAACATATACATAAGACTTGGAATTTTTGGCATACAAATAAGCTGATAAAATTATTTCCATATTATTGAAGGCTTACTATCAAGGACAACATAGTTAAAAAAATCCCTTACTGAACTGGATTTATTCCCATTCTAGCCATGTCTTAATGAACTAGGTCACTACCCTTTCAAACCCTATATTAATAAACCAAGTTCACTCTCTATTACAGTCATACCTATCTTATGACATATAAATCAATACCCAGCGAATTAGAGGGACATATATGTCGCACCCATCACTTAATGAAAACCATATTTAGGTGTTCCGCGAGGTATTAAATATTCATAATATTATAAGCCTTTAAATTAAATGGGTACCATAAAAATTTTATTATATCATAACATCTAGAAAATAGAAAGGTTATATAAGCATTTTATCATATAATTATCCTTGAAAAGAAGTGGGTTTTATAAGAATATTCTCATGGTATAATTCATAGAAGAGAAATAGGTTTTATATAGATAATTCAATAAAAACATAAACTATTCGTAAAAATAATATGAATGGAATCATTGAATCATATCCCTTAAAAGAAACAGGTATCACCAACGGATGTCATCTTATATGAAAAATAATTTTGAATGATCATTTAAAACATTTCATGAAGAAAATATCATTTCCAATTTGAAATATGTTTTTTTAAAATAAAACATATTGAAACCCATTTTCTTTGAAAATAAACTTGAAAACATAAAAATTAATCTTTAAATTATTTATCGGTTATGACATCAAAAAATATTACTGAAGTCATACATGAAAAAAATGATTTCCTTCACATTTTTTGTTAAATGTAAAATAAGGGTTTTTTTGAAAATGATGAATATTCCATTATTGTTTTTTTAAATTAAAAAATTGGTAAAAATATAATTAAAAATCATAGAGAGTAATAAAAAAATTTAAAATTTTTTAGAATTTTTTTTTGATTAAAAAGATTTATGACCGAAGGGAGAAATAAAGTATAATTTTCTGAAATATATTTTCCAAATAATTTTAACTACAAAAGAGTGGGAAAATGGGAAAATTAATTTAGTATATCATGGAAAATCATATCATAATAAAAATCATGATAATTGTTGAGAGGTATATCACAACATTTCAGTATTATAGGCTTAATCATAAACAATCTCCATACATGATGAGACTGTAACATTAAATCATTACCACATTTGTAATATTGAATCATAAAAACCATGAAGAAAAAACCTAAAATATCATCGGTATGGACAAATTCTTGATATTACATGTCAAATGGGCTGTATATACACCTCATGTAAGAATATAAGGTGCATAACATAACGTACATCTGAAAGAAGGAAAAGTGAGACAAAAATTTCTTACCTTAAGTCCTGAATTCCATAATACTCATTAAAATCTCATGTATAATAAATCTAAGTATATTATAAATCTACTAAAGAACTATATACATATATATATACTTCAATATATGATTTACTAATACCCTTTTATTACCTGTTTGTTAACAATTCCATGTTAAATTAATGTTTTGATAAATAATTATATAATTTTTCAAGTATGTTATCAATTTATAAATAAATACATAATTGATTCAAATATATAGAATGTAATAAATGATATAAATATCATATATAATCATTATATATGTATTTATATTAATCCACGAAATTTAGTGATAGAAAATGAAATGCACCATTCATAGAGACCACAGAACGCACGTACGCATGAGCATTGTTTCCATTTTCTTATTATATGGAAAGAAATAATGGTAATAAATATTTTATGAATACATAATAATTTAAATTTCATATATATCACATATTTTAATTAAACCCATCCTTAATACATTTCTTTTTAAGCGTGAATGAATCACATCGCTAGGAGGTGGTAGTCCGTCATTCACAAAACTCACATCATCATATTCCCATAAAAAGGGAATGAATGAAGGTATGTGGGATATAATTATTAAATAAATATAATAATACCATTAATATCTCATATAAAATATATATCAATTATTATGTTCAATCATGAAAGGTGGATATGAAAAAATGAACGACATTGGTTCGTGAGGTGGTGGTCTGTTGTACGCACGAACAATGATTTTGTAACACCATTGAGGGAATTAGAGATGTTTTTAGGTTAATAAATTAAAAATAACATCTTATTATATTAAATATACTTTGGTTATTATATCATCATGTTATAACAATAATTTTAGGTGGTGGAGGAGGAAATAACACAAAAACACTTCTTGACGAACTTTACGTCGTATTCGGGTATCCTCCTTATGTTTGCACTAAATCATTACTAGGATGTATGTAATCCCAAACTAAGGATATTATTATGATATTATTGAAGTTTTGAAGTTATTTTGGAACTTTTTGGTTGATAGAAACGTATTTAGAGTTTCGATGAAGTGAGAGGAGTGAATTCTATATTATTATAGTGGAGGGGTGGCACTTTTTTAAATATCCAAAGGTATTCACTATTGGGAGGTCACTCAAACCTCATGTTCCTAAAAAATATATCAATAATTAATTATATGGATAATATGGTAGATAAAAACCTACAACTAAAAAATAAACACATTTTTATCATGTTATTCCTTATTATTTATGTTTAGTCAATTTTACCCTTTTGGTTTTGACCATGGTAACTTTTGTCTATTTTATTTACCAAGGAAATTAACCATTTAATAATGAAATTAAAATGATATATATTAGATAATTTATACCAACTAATTAAAAATATGAATTCAAAATTATTAAATAAAAATAACATACGTGTGTAAAATTTATATTAATACAAACGTATGTAATACACAAAACTAAATTTTAACCTTAATCATGGTAATTAATTTAAACTATTTCACTAAAAATTTTGGTAAAAAATTAACCCAAAATTTTTAAATGATACAAAATATTATAATTTATAATATGGAATCAATTTTTCCATATTACATTAACATAATTGGAAATATCTATTTTTTAATTAATCTCGTAGATGCGACGAGAAAGCATATTTTTTAAGTGAAAATGATCAAAATTATATAATGTTTATATATCAAAGTTAATTATGAAATTGATTAAAATAACATAAATTGGATTAATATATTTATAATTAATCTAATTAATCTTCAAAATAAATTTTAAATATAATTTAACTTTATAAATAAGTTAAAAAAATATAGTTTTCAATTAAAATTATGCATTATAACAATTCATCAAAAAATGAAACTTTTAAGATAAAACTCTAAAATATAATCTAAGATAATTTTGACATTATGAATTATAAAATTACGTTTTTTATCAAAATAATTTTTAAAATGTGCTAAAAAATAATATTATTATTTTTCACAAAATGGGAAAATTTTATTTTGAGAGAATATTATTTTTGAATCATATAAAAACTTTACTGAAAATTATGTATTTTTTTATCAATATTTTTTTATTTTCATAAAAACAATTTACTTAATATTTTTAAAAGTATTTATTACTATTTATATAAGTATGTTTAATGAATATTTTATAACGGTCATGTTTTAATAATTATATTAATAATATATCATTGTCTTGTTAAAACTTATTGTCATGTGTAAAGCAAGCTAACCTAGTTTTTCATGTAGCACAATGTTAACAGGGTGTTTCATATAATGAAATAATAAATTGGTTTTATACATAATGAAATAAATCAATGAAATTTAATTTATTCTAAAAAATAATTCATGAAAACTCAAGATTTTACATTCCACAAATGGAAATATAAAATAAGGCATTAATATAAGAATTACTTATATAATAAAATGGGTTGCATCACCTTTCCTTACATCACAATTAAATGATATATCATAAATATTCCTAATAGAATAAAGAATTAAATATTTTGGGAATTTATATCTAAATAAATAATCATAGGAATCATATTTGTAGTTCATTTAAAAAAATATCTGGAGAAATGAAGTAGAATTGGGTATATAATGGATCTTTAAAACTATATTTTAAGGAATATGTTAATTAATTTTGAAAACAAAATAAAAAAGATGTTTTCAATGAAAAATATAATTTTACTAGATATTTTTCCAAAAATATTTTATTATTTAAAGAAATCATGAATGGGAAAAAATACATTAAAAAATTGAATTATTGATAGATTAAGTGACGTAAAACTTCACCTTATTTTAGGTTGATTTTAAAGAATACATTTGATAAATGAACATATTGTGTGTATAACCCAATAAAAGTTTAAGATAATAAGATATGGATATATGAACGATACATTTATAAAGAATTTTGAATCTTTCAATAAAAGAAAATATAGTTATAAAGTGGGTTGTAGAGAGAAATGTTACAACCCAAAGAGATTAAGGTGGTTTAAATAGATCCCTTCATTTATGTCTGGAATCATTCTATACTTTCACTTAGAATCCTAAACAATCAAATAAGATTAATTAATAACATGATATATAAATATTATTTTATATAATTTTCTTATTATAACTATATTATTCTCATATAAAACCATTTAAATTAGATATAATATTTAATTTCATTATTCTCTGGGTGTTCAATTCATGGTTCTATGTTCAGATCACATGTGGATAATTATTTAAGTTCTTTTAAAATGGTAGTACACCACTATAAGTAAAATGAAATATTATTCATGTCCATATATAATTTTAAATGGTCCAAAATGTTCATATTTTTTCCCATAAAGGGAAAATTCATTTTTTATAAATTTTTTGTTATACAATAGTTCATTTGGGTGGTTCTATCAACCATCATGAACTAGATTTTTTTATATAATTAAATGGTTATTAATGAATTTCATAATCATGAAATAATTAATATATAAGTATTATAAAAATATATAAAAAATATAATAACTCTATAACTGTACATAAAGGTGGTTGAGAAAAACGAATTTTGTTTTTCTTGAAGGTGGTGAATAAAACATAATATGTATCAAATTTTCTTTTTTAGAAAGTGGATAGAATAATAGAGAATGGATAAAACAAATTACATTAAATAAATAAATACTTTTTTATTTATAATTATTTATTCATTATGTCATGTTGTATTAGGGATGTGGGGAGGATGTAAGAGATGAAATAAATTTAAAGGGGACTGATTGAAAATATCACCTCTTAAACATAATTTATTGAAATACACTATAAGGTACTTTAGTTTTGACTTTTGGTGATACAAACACTATGTCTATGTGGGGAGAGTTTTGGGAAGATAATTTTTTTGAAATTTGGAAATCTCCGTTATAATAAAGGTTTAAGGAGAATTGTTGTTGATGGGTGAACATTAAAATGGGAAGAAATATGTATTTTTAAATATTATATTCATTAGTTTATTATTTTGGATGAATAAAACCAATAGTGGTGAATATTATGAATATACACAGTAAATGGTTCATGTGATTTTTAACACATTGGTTCATAAATCATCTATGTTTCATAATTACATTTGTTTATCTTAGTGTTATAAATCTTATTTTTGTCATATTTGACTATTCACAAAAAGTCAAATATTTTTGAAGAATACAAAAATTTCACCAAAAAAATTTATTTTCCTTTTATATACAAAAAATGAAATCTATTTTACGAAAATAAATTGATAAATAGGGTAAATTTAATTTCTTAATTAAAAAAGCTTATTTATTAGAAAAACAACAATTTTATTATTGTGATCACGTATCCAATCCTTTGAAAAAATTAATTGTGGTTTCAGGAAATTAAATTATCCAAAAAAATAATGCATAATATTAATATCTAAAATAATTTTGTGAAGATAATATTCTATATATATCATTATATTTTTTATTAAAATGAAAATAAATCATTTATGTTTTATAGGAAAAAAATCTCTTATTTTATCATTTTGAAGAATTTATTTACTTTCATCATGACATAAATATGCAATATTTTTATTTTATTTGATATATAAATATTATTATACTCTTACATAAGTGAGGATACTATTATAACTGGTAGGTTACTATTCCTAATGACTATGTTAGTATTTTTTTTATATTTCAAACAGTCAAATGAATTCCCTACATTCTATAAATACATCCAATTAAATTAATTCTTCCTTCACTTCTATTTCCTATTATGAATATATATATATTTTCATATTCAAGAAAAAAATTTCATTACTAATATTTTTTTATTTCAATATTGTTGTTCTTGAGTGTGGTTATTCATATGGATTGAGAAGCTCCAAATATTTTTATTATAGTCATGTTATTTTCTATATTGTATCATGTTGTAATATGTTAAATTATTATAGAAATAATTATTCATTAAATTTATTTTTAAAATTACTATAATAATTTATTTTTAATTTTAATGTGTTTCTTATGCTTTATATAATAAAAAATTAGTGAATATGAAACATTTCTATATGAATGGAAATTCCATTGATAATATTCTAGGTTATTACATCCATCCCCTTAAGAAAATTCATCCTAATAATTTATTTCATACATTCCAAGGTGAAAATAGGTCAGGGTACTTATGATTCATTACATCCTCTAGTTAACACACCCCATAATCATATATATGGTTCCTTTGTAGTACTTTGACAAGGATATTTATCTTTTGGGATAGAAATTTTTCCTCTATGGTTGCAAAATGTTTGCAGTTTCTCCTCATAATAGAGATAACTTTCAAATTATTTCACCCCAATACAGTACATTTGATGGAATTGGTATGTTCTTACTATATACGGCTACTTGTATGAAATTATGTACTTGACATAGGGTTGGTGGGAGGGCTAGTCGATTTGATACATCCTCAATAAAATCAAATATATCACAGGGGCTGATGTAACTGAGGCCCAACTTTTTTTTCCTCCAAAATATCTTAGCTCTCTTCCATAGAGATATATAGAGGAAAAATTTATCATAAATACAAAATCCATATATTTTTGATGATTTACAACATAGTTATTAAGTCGACTCTATATGGACCTAATGTGATGCTGAATAGTTTTTCCCTTTTCTAACATTTCCCCAACCATTTCTAGTCACAAAAACTTTTGTTCACAAAATTCAAACAAAGACATGCATATTCTATATCTCCACCCATAAATGGCTTCATATAGATCCATTTAGATTATTTATTTGAATATATTATTGTAAAATAACTGTACTAGAGGAAGATATTGATCTCATCCACCTTTAATATCCATCATCTATGATATCAACTAGTACTCAAGTGTCTGGGTAGTCCTCTAATTCTTTTTGGCTATCATTTTTATGGATATTAGTCCTATTGAAATTCAAATATGTGTTTAGATAATGTTGGATAGTTTTCTAGAATAAAAAGGTAAATCTCATATCTATATATGATATAATTGACAACAATGCTCCATATAGACTCACCACTTCTCTAATGCATGTCTATACATTTTGATCATGTGAGATATCTTTTTCAATATCATTGAAGTGAAGATTCTTTGTAATATGTTCCATTATAACAAATATGGAATTATTTTCATTGGATGTCATTAAAATACCTATGAAAAAAAATCCACATTGATGTTTTCCCATTTACATGTGGGTATGGGTAATGGTTGCATCATCCCCATTTAATTTTTCCTTTTAACAATCACAAGATATCATAACAAGAACATTTTTTTATATTCTACAATATCCTCCTTCACATTTTCCACCAATAGTTCTCTTAGAGGTCATGATACTTCCTTCTAACCCCGATACAGATAGAGAAGGTTGAGCTATATTATTTATTTAGATATTCCATATTAATCTTTGGATTGTATAGTTCATGTATTCATTACTCAAATTTTATCACTCCTTCATTAATTTTTAACCCCAATGATTTCCCTATTCAAACTGCTTCCACCATCTTCTAAATTTCCATCTCTCTCTTTAGTTATCTTTCTAGATCCCCCGACGTGATGGTTTTGAAATAATTTAGAAAAAGAATAATGATTTTAATTTCTTTTTTACTTCTATGTTCTTCAATTGTATGAAAAATATGATTGGATCATTCATAATTCCCATCATTGATAAGGTTTCCAGATCCTTTCAATATAATAATCCTACATGATATTCGCCTTCCCCATATGGTAGTGAATTGGGAAGTCATAATCCTTTATCACTACTAACCATACTCACCTTGAAATATTAATATCCTTATGTGTAAATATATACTGAAGGATATTATTATCCATATATATATATATATCAAATTTCAGCTCATATAGATAATTCCACAAAATTATCAATGATTATATAATTTAAAAAAACTACTAATCATTTATTTGGTAGTCCATCTCATGAACATTCTTCATCCTTGAGGCATAAGCAATTACATTATCATTTTCCATCTATAAAATCGCAATCCCTTCTTTAAATAATCACTTTAAACCATAAATAGTTCCCCACATGTGCATAGTTTCAAGAACAGTCTAGTAGTGTGCCTATGTTTAACTCCATTGATATTCCTTCACATTTATCAGTCATGAAAATATTTAATCCCCTATGAATAATATTTCATATCATGTTTGATAATCACATTAATTTGCTCACAAATCTTTTGGAACCCCTATCTTTTATAATGAAACAATGGATCTATATTACAAATGTTGGATTTTTCCATTCCTTAATTATCTTTGTCTTATAAGGGTCCATAAATATGTTTTACCTATGATTTTAGTCCCATTGAATAATACTTCATCCATCCATAACATTTAATTTACTTTTCATATAACTTCTCATTTTTCAATTCATACAATAGAATATTAAAATATTCCGTATGAACCTCTTTTCTTTTTTATTAAATTTAAATGAAATCTATAAAATCCACTAAAAAATTTTGAAGGTAATATTTAATGAGTCAATTTAATAAATACATAAATGATGTTTAGTAATTTTTAAGGTAATCACTATGAACTCATAGTGTCTATAGCTTGATCTAATTGAAGTATTCGGAAAATCTTCATTCGTTGACTTTATTTGATGATACCTAAAAAATGGTAAAAAATTTAAAAGTAACGAGACCCACATATTTTTTTGAAAATTTATCATTCTATTCCAACTGATATTTTTTATTTTTCATAATTCTTTTTCTTGATATTCAGTATTTAGGTGTGATGACACATCATCCTTCTTGGTGAAAAGAGCTGACACACCTCAAGGTGAATCAATCGAGAATAAAAAATAATTTTCCTGATTATCTTCTAAATTATTCTTCAATTCAGCTAAATAAATGGTGGCTAAATTTTAAAGAGTCTCAAATATGGGAAGATATCCTTTTTATGTTCAACTAATAACTCATCAACTCAGTCAAGAGGAAGAAAACAATACTCCTCCCAGAATATATCAACATAGTTCCTCATAATGGGCACCTCATCGATCATCATTATTGAATTTATATAAATCATATGATCTTGATATACATTCTAATAATGAAATAATAACCAAACATTATAATGAGATTCCATTTTTATTGATTCTCCTCCTTACACTTGTTCGGAATTAGATGATGACTCAGGATGTGAATCGTGATCTCTCATCTAGAATTTTGATGTTAGATTTATATAAGGATATATAATATGAAAATAATATAGTGATAAATTTTACTAAATGATGTAGGTAAATATTTTCTATGATAGATTCCATGAACAATTACTTGGAAGGAGTTTAATATTTGAGATGAAATTATTTCCCCATTTTCTATTATAATAGATAATTCAACCTCTATGTTTTGAGGAGGGTTTTGAATAGTTATAATAAAAATTCAACATATGAATCAATGTATTGTATTGTAATAATATATGATCATGAATAGATGATGAGTGTAAAAATTAATATTTTATTCTATTTCTTATTATTCATTATTTCCAAAATAAACATAGGGATAAAAATACTCAAACTGATAATTATATAAAAAGATAAACTCTAATATTATAAAGATTATCATATAAAAGTATTTTATATGATAACATATGAGTGTCTATGTTTTAATATTGTTTATCAAGGGAAATTTATGTGTTATATTTTATAACATAATAATCTGTACAAGTCCTTTATAATGGCAGGTAAAGAGTTTATGAATTTTATAAATCACATCACTTTGGATTCTCAAACTATGTGTACAACATGAACTTTTTGGCCTACACTATTGATATGTAAATTTAATATTCAACAAGATATTATGGGGTTATTACCACCATTATATATGTTATATAGACACATCTATTTGTAGTATAAAAACATTGATGTAATTTCATGTGTACCCCTCACTCTTTATTTCAACAATGTTTCAGGATATTATCAAATATGTACATGCATCCCAAGGGTTCTAAATAAATTATTATAGGCATAATCCCAAAAAACTAGACATTACTATGATACTAAATATAGTTACCCATGTCTTTAAAATGAGTTTTTACATAATTTTTAACATAAATATAAAATTTACATAACCCAAAGATTGTGAGGCCGTGTTTTTTGGATGACTAGATTCATAAAAGATCAAAGTGAATATAAAATTATACACCAGTAATTAAATTTCCAAAATTATCTTATATATTCCTTTAATCTCTTAACACTATATAAGATATTCTTCAAATTATATAAACAAAAGTAGTGAGTTAAAGTAGAATATAAGGTAATACACATGAAAAGGAATCATATAATATGAGACAAAAGGAATAATATGATATCATAAAAGATAAGTATCATTAATATCATATCGGATAATAATATATAGAACACATATTTAGAATACCAGGTCAATAAAAGAATATGGAAACAAAATTAAGCATGACATAATCATAAGTTACAAAAAAGTCACCAAGAAAATGTCAAATAGTAGATGGATTCCCATCATGGATTAAGATTAATTTACGATACCATACATATAATCTCATAATACATAAACATTACCCAATTCATTGGAGTTATATATGGTAATACCCATTATAAGCACAAAGCCTTTAGTAATCTGTAAAATTCTATCATTATATTAGAATTCATTTTCTTTCATTCCCACATATATTTTAACATTAGTTTTTTATTATTTATTCATTAACCACACATAAATAAATTTTACATAAAAAATGGGACACTCCAACTCAGTATTCATTTTTCACACAATAAAAAACATTTAAAATTATTATTTTTACTTTCATGACATGTCAATATAATTTTCTTATTGACCCATTCATTGTCCCTACTAATCATTGAAAATGTATGAAAATGATATTGTAACTTGGGAAGACCAAAAAAATATTAGTAAGGTTAATATAAAGATAAATAAAGAAACCTATTAGTCTATGAATAATATTAAAACAATTACCAATTCAAAATAAAAATTAAGAAAAAAATAAATATTTTATTACACATGTATTCAACATAATTTCCTAAAGATTTGATGAAAACATTTCATAATTTTTTTTGGAAAATTAAAAAACTTAATATTTTATTTTCAATTATTAAAAAAATAGTATTTGACATTTCACCCTTAAGAAGTATCATTATCTTACATATAATAAAAATCTCATTAGATTTCCTTATGAAATACCATGGTTCCCATGAGGACCAATAGATATGATAGATAAATCATATTGGTAATATAAAACATTATTTTTATAAAACATTTAGAATCACCGTTAAATATAGAATAAAATACCTCATAACATCTAGTGATATCTTTTCAGAAACATAACACGTTTACTCTATCCATGTACCCAGTGATTTGGAGATCCATACTGGGCTCACATGTCTTCACGATCTATATCAAGAACACCTTTATAACTACCCATACTTCACATACATTTTTAATACATAAAAATTAAAGCATAATTATTACAACATATAACAAAACCATGAAAGGAACGTATAGTTATAGTGTCTTTAGAAACTGGGAAACATAAACAACTGGTTCATAAAGCGTCTACACTGTCTCCCATTTATTTCATCATATCTATAGTCCCTTTTGGCATATATTACATAATAACCTTCTTCCTGACCTTGGGAAATAAAACATACAAAAGGGTGAGCTCAAATGCTCAGTAAGGGTAAACAAAAGAAATATCAATCACATAATATTCATAAGAACATAACTTTTGGAAATCTTAACCTGCAAAAGAGATCATAATTTCATAACATGGGACAAATCAAGGTAGTGAAATGTAATCGCAATAATCATAACATAAAACATGAAACTTTGTGGCATGAACACATAATCATAGAGAATCATTTCTTATTAGTGAAGACTCATTTCCAAGACTATCTTAGTGGACAAAGTCCATTTCTGAACTGAGTTCACTCCTCGTTTCAGTTCTGTTTCACTGAACTGGTATAACCTACTGTTCTAGCCATGTCTATCTCATGAGATATAAAATCTTTACCCAATGAATTGGAGGGAGATATAGGTCCCACCCATCTCATAATGATACCATTATTATGTGTGCCACAAAATCATAAACCATACATCATAGCATAACCCATGTAATAAAAATGGAAATCTTAAACATCGTGACATCATAAATCAATTCATATAAGATAAAGAAATTCCTAAAAATAATTCCAAAACAACATAGTCAAATCAATGTAATAATAGGGATAGAAACAGAACCCTTTATTATCTTAGATGGAAAATAATTTTGATAAAACACATGAACTCCATTCTTGAGGAAAATATCCTTTCTATTTCAAAAACACTATGTCATACAATTATAAACTAAAATAAGTTGATTAAAAATAAACTTGAAAACTTGTAAAGGATGCTTCTAGGAAATAATGTTTTAAAAATCCATTCATGCCGTATAAGTTAAAAAAACATTCTTCGTACTTTTGTCGGAAAAGTCAAAAAGTACCTTGTACGAAAAACGTCAAAATATTCCTTTCATATATTTTACTAAAAACTCACCTAAGGGTAAAATTGGATTTAAACAATTGTAGGTGGGTGGATATAATATTACATATTGAGGAAGAATGGATGTGTATGATAAAATATACCCCAGTAAATACCAAAGTATAAAAAAACTCGGATAAAAATGAGATTGTGATATTTCCCTTACCTTATGTCCAATTTTCTTCATAAGTGTCTGAACCTCCTGTATAATAATTTAAATAATGTTATTGACTAATTCCAGAATCATACTTTATTTTATGATATCATATATGGTCATATTCTTAGCTTATTAGTAGTAATATTTCATTGCTACTTGTTATTCGGGTATTTATTACTTTTTGTTCTTATGCGCGTTTTTTCGAATAAATTCTGATTTTTTCTTTTTAGGTTATAGATACCTCATTTACAGAATTTTATTAGTGTAATATATATCATATTCATTTAATCAATTCATTTATATAATCATTATGCAATGAAGATCATGTATAACGAGTCGCATCACATCGTGGAGACGGTATTCCGTACGTACGCACGAGTGATGATATCGTTCCAATGATCATGGTATTGTATTGGAGTGTATGTATACTATTTCAGAATCAATATCACTTTAAAATAATCATATATAGCTATTATTTACACCATTATACCCATCCAAGTAATGTGGTGGTGGAAAATAGATTACACCACGGCGTGGAGACGGTATTCCGTACGTACGCACGCGCGGTGATTTCATTTTCCGTAGGATGGATAGATGATGAAATAGGGTTGTTTCATATTTATAATAACATATCAGTATATTATTTGTACTGATTTTATTACTTCATAATGAAACAACTAAAAAGAAGAAGTGGAATAAGAAATAAAGATGAAAGAATCGGTAACGGGCATTACCTCTTCTTTGAAGCGCTTCTTTGAGACCTCCTTTTAGTGCACTAAAATTGGTCTTTGAAGAAGACCAAGGAATCTAGGATGTTTCTAGGGAAGTGGAGAGGAGATATTGGCAGGGTTTTTCCAAGCCTAAAGAATCAAAGTGGTGTGAGTAAGAGAGGGAGGAGGTGCCCTTTTATAAGGGAGGACAGGGGCACCTTTGGAATAACAAAAACTATTATTTTATTATAAAGTGAAATTCGGTTTTTATTAGCTCCAAATTGATATATTTCGAAGATAAGGTTGGTATGGATCGAAAACCTCTCATCCAATAGAATTTAGACATGTTTAGGTATCAATTTTAACCTTATCATTTAGATTTAACTTTAAGTTAGATAATTCAACTTTTACCGTGTCTTCTTGTTTTCTTAGACTATAAGGTTAATAAACTTACTATATCAAGCCAAACGAATACCAAGTTGTTTATTATTAATATATATAACCTTATCTAAGTCATTTGGACGAACCATAGATTTTTAGGAATAAATTAACAATTAATAATATAGTAGTTGTTTTAAAAACAATTTTATGTCAATTTTGACACTATTTGGTAATTGATTTTTTTAAAAACCATAATAGAATGATTAGTTCTAAAATATTTAATTAAATCAATACTAACATGTAATATTAAGCTATAAAATTAGTGTAATTCCTAAAAAGTCTCAAATTACAATTATTTGGGTATTTATAACATCAATTATGTCAATATTTCATTAATAAGAAAATTACTGCATCATGGTTGTGTCATAAATAAATTAATTTATTTAATGTCTAAAAATTACAAATAAAATACTATTATGTAGAAAATATTTTTATCTTTCAAATGAATATTTTTCGTCGAATTTATCTTATGTATAACCCAATATTAAAAATTATTTACTTATCAAACTTTAATTTTAACTATTTTAACCCTTCTTTAAATAAATTATTAATAAATGTACTAATCTAATCCAAGTGGGCCTAAATGGTCATATTTTATTCCTAAGGTTGTTTTTGGTCGAATTACAGTTGTCCAATCGAATTAGGACATGTGTTAGGGTAATAATAATAACACTTTTACCCTTAATTACCCTATTTACTTTTAACCGTGGAAAAAAAGTAAAATGTTACTATTCACCAAAAATTATTTTCATCTCATTAAACCACATTTTAGTCCTTGATATTAACTGTGTATCTCAGATTTTCTAAATTCCACTCACAGAAGCGGTAAAATTAATTTTTATGAAAAATTCAGTTTTTTAACTACCACTTAGTGGTTTCACTATTCATCAAAATTTGATAGTTTTCAGAAAAATACCAAAATTTCACCCTAGGCTATTTTCGATATTCCGAATCCAAAAATGAAGTCCATTTTGAAAAATAAAATTTATAAAATTTCAAAAAGTGGTTATTACTATTCATAACGGCTAGTTTTAATAATATTTCAATAGCATATCATTGTTTAGTGAAACTCGGTATTGCGTACGATGCAAGCTATTGAGGAAGGTCATGGTTACGTGTAAAGAGAGCCAAGCTAGTGTTGTGTGTATTGAAATATTCCTTTGATGATTTAAAAACAAAATATTTCTAATAAAAGTCTCGGGTGTTACATTCTACCCCCCTTAAAATGAATTTTTCCCTCGAAATTCGTCACATTGTAACAAAAAGATGAGGATACCTCTCCCTCATCATATCCTCAAGCTCTCATGTAGGTTCTTCTAATTGGTGGTTCCTCCATTTAACTTTCACGAATCGAGTGGTCTTGTTTCGTAGGACATTTTCACTACGATCCAGAATCTCAATCTGTTGTTCTTCATAAGAAAGATCTTACTCCAGCGGTACAACTTCTGAGCTGAGTACATGTGAAGGATCAGTTATGTACTTTCTCAGGAGAGACACATGGAACACATCGTGAACTTGAGAGAGATTCGATGGAATCTCCAATCGGTAAGCTACCTTTCCAACATGATCCAATATTTCAAAAGGACTGATATATCTAGGGCTCAACTTCCCCTTCTTTCCAAATCTCATGACCCTCTTCCAGGGAGATATTCGTAAGAACACTTTATCACCCACTTCAAACTCTAGGTCTTTTCTTTGGTTGTCAGCATAAATTTTCTGTCGACTCTGAGCTGCTCTTATGTGTTGTTGAATAGATCAGACCTTTTCTGCCATCTCATCAACAAGATCAGGTCCTAATAGCTTTCTTTCCCCAACTTCATCCCAGAAAGTTGGAGTCCTAAATTTCTTTCCATAGAGAGCTTTATAAAAAACCATCTGAATACTGGAGTGAAAGCTATTATTATAAGAAAATTTCACCAAAGGTAGGTGTTGATCCCAACCACCTTTGAAATCCATAGAGGAAGCTCTCATCATATCTTCTAGAGTTTGAATTGTTCTCTCAAACTGACCATCTGTCTGAGGATGATAAGTAGTGATGAAACTCAACTCTGTATCCAGAGTATGCTGAAGACATCGCCAGAACATCAAGGTAAATCTCGGATCCCGATTAGATATAACAGAAAGTGGTACTCCTTGCAATCTTACCACTTCCTTTACATATATCCTGGAAAGCTGATCCAGAGATAAATCCTCTCTAATAGCAATGAAGTGTGCAGACTTTGTAAGACGACCAACTATGACCCAGATATCATTATTTCCTTTGGAAGTTTTAGGGAGTCCTGTGACAAAGTCCATAGTTATGTTTTCCCATTTCCATTCGGGTATGGGTACTGGTTGTAACTTCCCCTTAGACTTCTGTCTCTCAGCTTTATCTTGCTGACAAACCAAGCATCGATAGACATATTCAGCAATATCTCTTTTCATGCCATCCCACCAGAAGTACTCTTTCAAGTCCCTATATATCTTCGTGCTTCCAGGATGAATAGAGAATGAAGAACTATGAGCCTCATCCAGCAGCTCCTTCTTTAATTCGAGGATGGGAGTAACACAAACTCGTTTCCTGAACTTTATTATCCCATCACAATCAAGGTTGAATTGAGGAAAATTTCTCACCTTCTTTTGTAACTCTACATCTTCTTTCTGTGCCTCTTTAATCTTCACATGTATAGATGGTTGAACAGTCATTTGAGAAAGATACGATTTTCCCCCTTCCATTATAATTCCAAGATCCATCCTTTTTAAATCCATAAATATTGGATCTTTTGTGATCCTCATCATGGATAAACTGGAATAGTCTTGTCGACTTAATGCATATACCACCTTATTTACTTTCCCAGGGTGGTAATGAATTGAGTAGTCGTAATCCTTAATCAGCTCCAACCATCTTCTTTGGCGGATATTCAGCTCCATTTGTGTGAAATTATACTTTAAACATTTATGATTAGTATAAATATCACACCTTTCACCATAAAGTTAATGCCTCCAAATCTTTAATGCAAAAATTACCACAGCTAACCCCAAATCATGAGTTGGGTAATTTTGCTCATGGATTTTGAACTGTCGTGAGGCATATGCTATCACCATATCATTTTGCATAAGAACACACCCCAATTCGTTCTTGGATGCATCACTATAGATCACAAACCATTCTCCACTACAAGAAAGTGTGAGCACTGGTGCACTGGATAACCTTCGTTTCAAGTCCTTGAAATTCTCTTCACATTCCTCCGTCCAAACAAACATAACTCCTTTCTGAGTCAACCTGGTGAGTGGATTAGATAATCGTGAAAAATATTTCACAAAACGTCGATAATATCCATCCAAACCAAGAAAAATTTGGATCTCAGTTACCGTTGTTGGTCTCGACCATCTTTCGATAACCTCTGTTTTTGCTGGATCCACATATATCCCCTCTTTTGAGATTATATGACCCAAAAATGCAACTTTTTGAAGCCAAAATTCACACTTGGTAAATTTGGCATAAAGCTTCTCCTTTCTCAGGGTCTTTAATATTTTTCTCAAGTGATCTTCATGTTCTTCCTTTCCCTTTGAATAGAAAAGAATATCATCTATAAAGACTACCACAAATTGATCAAGGTAGTCTCTAAAGACTCTATTCATCAGATCCAAGAAGATAACAGGGGCATTAGTAAGACCAAATGGCATCACTATAAATTCATAGTGTCCATACCTTGTACAGAAAGCCATCTTTGGTATATCCTCCCTTTTGACCCTTAATTGATGATACCCTGAATGAAGATCAATCTTGGAAAAGTATTGAGCTCCGTGTAGTTGGTCAAATAAGTCATCAATGCGTGGGAGAGGATATTTGTTCTTGATAGTGATCTTGTTAAGTTATTGATAATCAATGCAGAGTCTCATTGATCCATCTTTCTTCTTAACAAATAGAACAGGTGCTCCCCAAGGTGACGCACTAGGGAATATGAATCCCTTATCCAGATTCTCTTGGAGTTTCTTCTTCAATTCATGCAACTCAATTAGGGCCATTCTATAAGGTGTCTTTGAAATAGGCAAAGCACCTGGTACGAGTTCTATTGAAAACTCAACTTCACGATTTGGTGGAAGTCCCGGAAATTCCTCCAGAAAGACATCATCAAACTCCTGTACAATGGGAATATTATTAATCGTGAGTTTCTCACCAACCATTTGAGATAAATAACCCTCATTTAGTGGAATCAAGACCCATAAGATGGTTGAAATTTCCATTGGAATGTTATGTTCATCCTTGCATCGATAGACGATCATAGATTGATCTGGAATATGAAATGTGACTTCCCTTCTTTGGAAATTGATATGAGCTCGATATAAAGAAAGCCAATCCATGCCAAGATTCACATCAAATTCCACTATAGGAAGGATCCCAAGATTTGCAGGAAGCACTTTCCCACAAACTTCAATCGGGGAAGAATTATAATCTTTTGATGCGATTGTTGTGCCATTAGGTGTTGTCACAGAAAACTCAACATCTAATTGTTGAGGTAATACGGTGATACCCTTAGAAAAAATCTTTAGAAATAAAATAGTGGGTGGATCCAGAATCAAATAAAACATTTCCTACTTTAGAGTGGATGGTATGTGTACCTTTCACCACATCGTTATCGTACTCCACATCGCTGATAGAAATTTCATGTGACTTTCATTTGTCTTTATCCTTAAGATTTTGTTGATGTCGATCATCATCAACAACCCTTGGATTAGGGAATTTATTGGCATAATGCCCCATCTCCTTGCACTTGAAACATTGAAGTGCAGTAGGTTCATTTTGTGTGTCCCTTCCTTTGTTTGCATCATTAGATATCTTCTTCCCATCATTGCAACATTCAAATGCCCGATGACCTTCCTTTCCACATTTGAAACATTTACTTGTACCATTAAGACAACTCCCTCCATGTTTCTTTCCACACATTGAGCATAAGGGAATGGTCATCTTCTTTTCAGTGTGCTCTTTAGATTTTCCTTTGAATTCTATTTTCCTCTTTTTATCAAACCCATATGACTGATGGGTTACTCCAATCTCCATATCAACTTTGGGAGCACAACAAATGATTTCCTCGTAGCTATTGAAGTCCCTTATGGCTAAGGCCCTTCAAAGACTTGGTTTTAAGCCACTAAAGAATCGATCGATCTTACTCTCAGGTTGGATAATAATACCAGAAGTGTACCTTGCAAGTCTTGTAAAATTTGCTTCATAGGTACCAACAGATTCATCATCCTTTTACATAAGTTCAAGAAACTCTTTCTCCATCTTTGTTCGGAGAATAAGAGGGAATTACTTATTGAAAAATAAGTTCTTGAACTCGTCCCATTCGATGGACTCAATTTCATCTCTTTGCCTCGTATTCTTAATAAGATTCCACCATTGATCAGCATCTCCTTCCAAACGATACACTACTAGGATGACATTATCATGTTCAGAACAATGAAGAACTGAAAATATCTTTTCAGTAGTACTGATCCATTGTTCAGAAATTAATGGATCAGTAGACCCGCTGAATGAGGGTGGACGCTGCCTCATGAAGGATTCAATAGAATGTTGCTCCTTCCTTTTCTCATTTGGAAGTCCAGCATGATTCATAGCTTGAGAAAGTTGTGTGAGCATGGCTACAAGATTTCTCATTAGATATCCCATAACATTTGGTTGCTCAGGGGGACAATCATTGCATTGCCCGTTGCATTCCGCATTAACACGGTTCCTTCGGGTTCCAGCCATTGACTAAAACCAAGAAGAATAGTGTGAGCAACACTAATTATAATAGGAAAACCACATAATCAAGAATAAAATACCACACTTATGGTCATATCTTAGGTTATTCATGGTCATTTCTAAAACCCTAAGATTGTGTTCTATGCTTAGACTTATCATTAGGGTTCTTACTAAGTCTTTCACATCCTAGTTTGCAAAGGTTGACTATACGTTTCCTCTGATACCAACTATAATGACCCATACTTCACATACATTATTAATACTTCAAAATTGAAGCATACTTATTACAAAATATAACAAAACCATGAAAAGACCGTATAGGTATAGTGTCTTTAGAAACTGGGAAACATAAACAACTGGTTCATAAAGCGTCTACACCGTCTCCCATTTATTTAATCATATCTATAGTCCCTTTTAGCATATCTTACTTAGTAACCTTCTTCCTGGATTGGGGAAAGAAAAAATACAAAAGGGTGAGCTCAAATGCGTAGTAAGGGTAAAAAAAGAAATATCAATCACATCATATTCATAAGAACATAACTTTGGGAAATCTTAACCTGAAAAATAGATCATAATTTTATAACATGGGATAAATCATGGTAGTGAAGTGTAATCCCAATAATCATAACATAAAACATGAAACTTTGTGTCATGGACACATAATCATAGAGAATCATTTCTTATTAGTCAAGACTCATTACCAAGACTATCTTAGTGGACAAAGTCCATTTATGAACTGAGTTCACTCCTCGTTTCATTCCTGTTTCACTAAACCGGTATAACCTACCGTTCCAGCCATGTCTATCTCATGAGATATAAAATCTTTACCCAATGCATTGGAGGGAGATATAGGTCCCACCCATCTCATAATGATACCATTCTTATGTGTGCCAAAAAAGCATAAACCATACATCATAGCATAACCCATGTAATAAAAATGGGAATCTTAAACATCGTGACATCATAAAACAATTAATATAAGATAATGGAATTCCAAAAAATAATTCCATCACAACATAGTCAAATCAATGTAATAATAGGGATAAAAACAGAACCCTTTATTATCTTAGATGGAAAATAATTTTGATAAAACACTTGAACTCCATTCTTGAGGAAAATATCCTTTCTAGTTCAAAAACACTATTTCATACAATTATAAACTAAAAGAAGTTGATTAAAAATAAACTTGAAAACTTTTAGAGGAAGCTTCTTGGAAATAATGTTTTAAAAATCCATTCATGCCATATAAGTTTAAAAAAACATTCTTCATACTTTTGTCGGAAAAGTAAAAAAGTACCTCGTACGAAAAACGACAAAAGATTCCTTTCATATATTTTACTAAAAACTCACCGAAGGGTAAAATTGTATTTAAACAATTTTAGGTGGATGGAAATAATATTACATATTGAGGAAGCATGGATGTGGATAATAAAATACACCCTAGTAAATACCAAAATATAAACAATCTCTGATAAAAATGATATTGTTATATTTCCCTTACCTTAGGTCCGATTTGCTTCGTAAGTGTCCGAAACTCCTGTATAATGATTTAAATAATGTTACTGACTTATTCCAGAATCATACTTATTTTTATGATATCATATATGGTCATATTCTTAGCTTCTTAGTAGTAATATTTTATTACTACTTGTTATTCGGGTGTTTATTACTTTTTGTTCTTATGTGCATTTTGTCGAATAAATTCTTATTTTTTCTTTTTAGGTTATAGATACCTCATTTCCAGAATGTTATTAGTGTAATATATATCATATTAATTCACTCAATTTATTTATATATTCATTATTCAATTAAGATCATGTATAACGAGTCGCATCACATCGTGGAGACAGTATTCCGTACGTACGCACGAGCGATGTTATCGTTCCAATGATAGCGGAATTGTATTGGAGTGTATGTATACTATTTAAGAATCAATATCACTTTAAAATAATCATATTTAGTCATTATTTACACCATTATACCCATCCAAGTAATGTGGTGGTGGAAAATAGATTACACCATGGCGTGGAGACGGTATTCCGTACGTACGCACGCGTGGTGATTTTGTTTTCCGTAGGATGGATAGATGGTGAAATAGGTTTGTTTCATATTTATAATAACATATCAGTATATGAGTGATACTGATGTTATTACTTAATAATGAAACAACTAAAGAAGAAGAAGTGGAAGAAGAAATAAAGATGAAAGAATCGGTAACGGGCATTACCTCTTCTTTGAAGCGCTTCTTTGAGACCTCTTTTTAGGGCACTAAAATTAGTCTTTGAAGAAGACCAGGGCCTATAGGATGTTTCTAGGGAAGTGGAGAGGAGATATTTTCAGGGTTTGTCAGAGATTTAAGGCTCAAAGTGGTGTGAGGAAGAGAGGGAGGAGGTTTCCTTTTATAAGGGAGGAGAGGGGCACCTTTGGAATAACAAAAAATATTATTTTATTATAAAGTCAAATTCGGTTTTTAATAGCTCCAAATTGATATATTTAGAAGATAAGGTGGGTATGGGTCTAAATACTCTCATCAAATAGAATTTAGACAAGTTTAGGTATCAATTGTAACCTTATCATTTAGATTTAACTTTGAGTTAGATAATTGTACTTTTACCGTATCTTCCTGTTTTCTTACACTATAAGGTTAATAAACTTACTATATCAAGCAAAAAGAACCCCAAGTTGTTTATTATTAATATATATAACTTTATATAAGAATTTTGGCCGAGCATTTTATTTTTAGGAATAAAATAACAATTAATAATATAGTATTTGTTTTAAAAACTATTTTATGTCAATTTTGACACTATTTGGTAATTGATTTTTGTGAAAATCATAACAGAATGATTCGTTCGAAAAAATTTAATTAAATAAATACTAACATGTCATATTAATCTAGAAAATTAGTTTAATTCATAAAAAGTCTCAAATTACATTTATTTGGGTATTTATAACATCAATTATGTCAATATTTCATTAATAAGATAATTACTGCATCATCGTTGTGTCATAAATAAATTAAATTATTTAATGTCTAAAAATTACAAATAAAATACTATTATGTATGAAATTTTTTTATCTTTCTAATGAATATTTATAGTCGAATTTATATTATGTATAACCCTATATTAAAAATTATGTACTTATTAAACTTTGATTTTAAATATTTTAACCCTTGTTTAAATAAATTAATAAAAAATGTCCTAATCTAATCCAGGTGGGCCTAAATCGTCCTATTTTATTCCTAAGGTTGTTTTTGGTCGAATTAAACTTATCCAATAGAATTAGGACATGTGTTATGGTAATAATAATAACACTTTTACCCTTAATTACCCTATTTACTTTTAACCGTGGTAAAAAGAGAAAAAAGTTACTATTCACCAAAAATTATTTTCTTCTCATTGAACCACATTTTAGTCCTTGATATTAAAGGTGTCTCTCGGATTTTCGAAATTCCACTCACAGAAGCAGTAAAATTAAGTTTTATGAAAAATTCAGTTTTTTAACTACCGCTTAGTGGTTTCATTATTATTCAAAAATTGAAAGTTTTCAAAAAAATACCAAAATTTTACCCTAGGCTAATTTTGATATTCCGAATCCAAAAATGAAGTCCATTTTGAAAAATAAAATTTATAAAATTTAAAAAAGTGGTTATTACTATTCATAACGGCTAGTTTTAATAATATTTCAATAGCATATCGTTGTTTAGTGAAACTCGGTATTGCGTACGACACAAGCTTTTGAGGAAGGTCGTGGTTACGTATAAATAAAGACAAGCTAGTGTTGTGTGTTAGGAAGGATTCATTTGATGATTTAAAAACAACATATTTCTCATAAAAGTCTCGGGTGTTACAACCTTTCATCGTAAGAAATATTAGGCTCAAAATTCATCATAAAAAACATCCAATAACCAGAATATAATCATAATACATAAACTCATGTATTTATATCATCATAATCATAAAAATATTCTCTCCATACATGAGAAAAAGTTTTTTGATATTTTTATTTCCATTCCAATTTAGGTTCTATTTAAAAAAATACTTAGATCAAATCTACGAAGGGTTTCTTTAGGAGAAAGAAATAAAATCTTATGATTGTAGAAAAACGTGAAATATTATTTATGGTGGTTTCAATAAATTTTCATACTCTATATGTTTTAAATAGAATATTTCTTTTTTCCTTTTTTTAAAATGATCACCACAAAATACCTAAAAATATTCCATTTTAATACTATTG
This sequence comes from Viscum album, assembly GCA_963277665.1. NCBI lineage: Eukaryota > Viridiplantae > Streptophyta > Magnoliopsida > Santalales > Viscaceae > Viscum > Viscum album. Next base: position 475,629,107 of record OY728151.1, read on the forward strand.
AAACAACATAAAAAGTGATTTAAAATTTCATTTATGATTAATTTTACAATATAAAAAAAATCTATAATAGAATTTTATTAATATGTAACTAGATTAATAATATATATTAAATAAACCATCAATATATTTAAATTGGAGTTTTATGTTAAATTATACCTTACCTCAAGTCCGACTTATCATGTACATTCATTATCATTCAGAATAATAAACATGTGTTACTTATTTATTTTCTTAAGAAACTTTTTCAAATTTATTTTACCTTTTATTATATTTGTTTACATGTTTTATAAAATTACCAATAAATTAATTTCACATCAGATGTTTTGAAAATATTCTGTTCATATGCCCAAAATCACTTTGGTATGTCTATAATATTCAAAGAGTTTATTATTATATAATCTATAGAATAATAATCACAAAATGAATATAATTTGTATAAAAGTAATATATTTTAAAATGGTAATGAAACATGTTTATGAAAAAACAATTATGTTATAATCATCGAGAGGCAAATTAGTGTGTAAGTATGAGTAACATCTTCATTTTTCGAAGGCTGTGGGGGAAAGAAGATAAAAATAAATTTATCCTTTTATTCTAATGATTATATTTTAAATGTAATTTTATATAAACAAATACCATTATATATACTATCAATGTGATGTGGTCATAAGAAACTAATCACATCACTTTTTGGGTGGTGGTAATCCACATTTATGTATAAACAAAGTTATATTTTTTCAATGGATGAAAAGATGATAAAATATGTGATATAATATATTTATAGAATGATAATAATTTCATCAATATCATATATATATATATATATATTGAATTCATCATTATAACCATATATGATATTTGGTTATAGGAAAAAATTACATTGTTTCACAAGGTGGTAGTACATTGTAAACAAGAACAATAGTTTTTATCCCATTTAATGGGGGAGGAGTGGATTTATATTTTTTCTTTAATAGAAAAAACATCTCATTAACTGGATGTAATTTGTTTTATTATTTCTAAATGTTTGAAGAATAAATAAAGGATGTATAAGACGAAATAAATAGAAAATGGTTGGTTAAGATTTATACCTCTTCTTCATACTCCCTCTTTAGGTTTATACTTAAATCATTCAAATGTTAGTTTTAAGAAAACATTAGGGACTTTAAGACATGGGGTGAGATGTAATGAAGGTGTATTGATATTTTTTGTACAACCAAAATTATCTTGATGTTTGGATAAGAGAGATGAGTGTGTGTCCTTTTATAAGTGGTGGTGAGGACACACTTGTAATTTTTAGAATTAATATAAAATATTAATGACTTAATGATGAAAAATGGATCAAAAATTTACCATTAAAAACATTATATGATTTACGGTTGAAATATGTCCATAAAACAGTATTTATAAAATTTTCCAGGTAATTTTATCCCTTATCACTTTTGTTTAATACTTAGGTAAACCTATTTCAACCATATCATTGGAAATAGATTTTTATAATATTTACTATTAATTATGACCAAATCTTATGTTGAAATTATAAAATAATATTAATTATTATGATTCCAAATATGTAATCCATTATATAAATCTCAATTTAATTATGTGGAATAATTAAATTTAATATTAATCTCTAATAACTTGATGATTTTTTTTGAATTTTTGTTAAGTATAAATTTTTTTTTACACAGAATTAAATCATAAAATGAAGAAAGAAAAAAATTCTCATACCAAAATATTTCATATTAATATATGAATATTCATTTAATAACATAAAAACACACACTATAATCATTTAGGTCTATTTCCTTTAGAGACTAGATGCATTTTCTTCTTATTTCGTGAAATATGTTCAATGTATCCCACCTAAGTCATCCCTTAGAGTAATATTCAATGAAATACCATACATAAAACATATATTCATAACACATGGAAAGGAAAAAAAATAAATGGTGATCTAAGATGATCATTATGGGTAAACAACGGAGATATGCGAACATAATGTGTGCATTAGGGTTTGAAAACATGATAATAACATTTGAAAAACTAAACCAAGTATATAATAGATCATAAAGAGATGTCATGGAACAAAGCAGGGTATTTCATAGACATGAATACTAAAGGAATCAAGAAAATGATCCCTGATATCATAAAATTATAATAATACACATATTTTTTGAAACCACATACCATAGAAGACCATATGTCAAGGATACCCACAAAGACATTCATAACATGTTAGGATTGGACTGACCACCCATGTACCTACTTAGTGCTTGGGATAACCTCTAGTGTACCCTCTTTTTTAGTAATTTGATAACCTATTATGTTCCATACGAGCTTACAAGAAATTAATCATTACCAAATTCATTAGAGAAAAATATAGGTCCCACCCATATTTGGTTGTCACATAACCATAATCTTTTGTTATAGATTAACCACCAACACATAATGAAAACCATATATAAATGTGCCCTATTATCATCAAACATTCATCATTTTAGAACCCATGAACTGAAATGGTCTTCATATAAAATTTATCATATAAAATCTCGTGAAATTAAATAGGCTTCATAAATTATATACAATATCATAACCCATGAAAAGAAATGGGTTTTATAAAATACTTCAACAAATAATAACCCATGGAAACTAAATGGGTTTCATAAACACTCCTTCATCATAAACATAGAACTTATTTATAAATAATAATAATGGTATCATTAGATGATATCCCTAGTAAATCATATGTAACATCAAAGGATTTTATCTTACATGGAAAATGAATTTGAAATATCACAATGAACTTTTATTGAGTAAAATATAATTTCAACTTTGTAAAATAATTTTCAAAACCTAAAACATTTTCAAAATAATTTTATTTGAAATTAACTTTGTGAAATTACAAAGGATTATTTAAAATTAATTTGAAATATTTCTTGAGAAAAATATACATTCTAATTTGAAAAAAACTTTTGGAGATATGAAAAAAATTTCATAATACTTTTCCTTAAAAATATTTTTGGAAACTTATAAAAGTATCTATAAAAAAATTTAAACAACTTCTCGAGGAAAATATAATATCCACTTTAGAAAACACATTTTAAATCATGAAATAATTTAAAAAACCATTTATTTTAAAATATTCTTGAAAAAATATAAATTTACCTTTAAAAAATTAATTATTAATTATGGAGGAAAATACCATTTATGTTGTGCACTGTATAATAAAGGTTCACTCAAATTTTTTTATAAGAAGAAAATGTTCCTCATTTTGGAAACAACATGGAGATTCCTTTAAAAAAAAATTAAAAATAACCATTGGTTATTTTTTTAATAAATAATTTGGTTAGTATTGAGACATTTTGGAATGAATTATTAGAAATCATGGACATTTAATAAAAATGGTTTCCCACCAAAGATATAAATAAAGTCAATTTTCATTAAAAAAAATCATTTTTAATATTGATTATATAAAGGGAGGATAAAAAAGGGAAAATGGGTATTCTAAAGGAATAAACATAGGAGAATAAAATTTATGAGTTTATTAAGAAATATATCATAATATTTTATCATCAAGATCTTGGCTATAAAAAATATTAATAATAAATGATATTTTAACATAAAACATTTACCACTTTTGAATCTATTGAATAATATTCTCCATTAAATAATGTCATCAAATAAATATTTTTATATCACTAAAATAAAGAGGGTCATTATATAACTTTAACTTGGGTATTATATACCCCTCATAAAAGAAGATAGGTTAATAACATAACTAATGTCCCATAGAAGTAAATTTGGGAGAAATATCCCATAGCGCTTTGAAAAATTTGAAACTATAAACTCCCTAAAAAAGAGATATTTAAATGGATATTTAAATTTACATAATTTAAGTGCTAATAATTATAAAATATATTTATTGTAATTATATCCAGAACATAAAAGAAACGCCTGGGGAATTTGGCATGTGGTTCACAAAAAATTAAAGTAAGATATAAATCCAATACCTTAAGTCTTGAATTCATTCATATACATAAGAACCTCATATATAATAAATAATTCATAAATATATTTTAATTGAACCATACATATAATTGTAACACCATATTTTTTATGACCTTTTATTACTAGTTTATTTTTTTTGAAAAGGTGATGCTTTGGTCAAAGACCAAAGCATAATTTATTGATAAGCAAAAAAGGATTACAAAATGCGAAAGGAAGGGATTTTTTTACAATCTCTATCAAAAAGATATAATAAGTCAGAAGGAATAACGTCCAGCCAAGTCATTCTTTGATGGACTCCTTTGTTGGCTAGAGCATCAGCAATGACATTTGCTTCACGGTAGGCATGAGTAGCTATATAGTCAATCCCATGGAGCAAATTAAGGCAGTTCAGCCAACAAGCGGTGAGAGACAAGGCTAGGTGGATGTTGTCATTACAGATGGCATGTATAATAGTGGTTGAATCACTATCAATCCATAGCTTTCTCCAACATCTTTGAAGATCAAAGTCAACAGCATGAATGATGCTGAGAATTTCTGCCTCCAGAGATGAAGAGTGACCACATCCAACAAAGAAACATCCCTAACATTGACCAACTGAGTCTCTAAAGATAGCACCACAACTGGAAGGATCAGGGTTGCCATTGGAAGCGCCATCAACATTCACTTTGATCCATCCTGGCATTGGATATTTCCATAACACTTCAAAGGAGTGTTTAGGCTTTGGGAAAATGCCAGGTACATGAAGTTGACGAAGTATCATAAGATCACCAACTGATTTTTTGCAACAGTGCTTTTGAATTGAGGCTGCTTCATGAATCACAAGAATAATTCGGGACTTCTCTGCATTAAGATTGAGAGAGTGATTATTGTGAATTAGATCATTTCTAACATACCAGAGTTCATGTAGGAGTTCTGCCACTACCACAAGAAACAGGTTTTTGACCTGTAGGGAAGCATCATGTCTAGTGAAATTATTTAGAAACAATGGAATTCAATCATTAATGGGCTTTCTGCAATTAAAAAGATCAAAGATGTAATTCCAAAGAGCAGAGGCTATCGCACAAGATAGAAAAAGATGTTTGGCATCTTCCCTATGCTGGTTACACAGAGGACACTTAGAACAAAGAGAAATTCCAAAGATTTGCAGACTAGTTTCCAAAGGTAATCTATTGTGTGCAATGCACCAAATAAGGGTAAGCCTGGAAGGTTTAATCCAAGGTTTGTTAAATTGATTCACACAAGAAAAATTAGGTTAATGGTCAGAGAAATTATTTTTATAATAGCTTTTAGAATCTAGAATTCCATTAGAATAAGGTTCTCAAATAAGGAAATCACCAACAGAAGAAAAATTATAATTCTCAATAGCTTGCATAATAAAATCATGAAGATCACAATCAGGAGATTGCAAGACCTCTTTTATAGACTGATTAGTATCTTCATGAAGATTACTAGGGGTAACAAAGAAATCATAGGGCTACCACACCATTTTACACACCAAAAGTTAATGGAAGAATCGGTACTGACAATCCATCTAGAATTTTGCATGATTTTGTGATAAGAGTCCCGAATTGAAGGCCAGATGGAAGAGTTAATGAAATTCATATTACCTTTTCAAAGCTTATAGAAATACCTCTGTTTTAGAAAATCCATAGCTTTAGAAGAAGAGTTAATGATGCGCCAAGTAAGGCAGGCCTGAAGAGCATCATTGAACAACTTTAAATTTTTAATGCCAATTCCACCATTAGCAATGGGTTTACAACAAGAATTCCAAGGAATTGTGACAAGCTTCTTTTCAAAAATGCTTCTAGACGAAATGAAGTTTTTAATATAAGTATTAATTTTTCTAATAATACCAACATGCCATTTATAGACCACAAGAGAATAGACCATTTTAGAAACAATGGTTGATTTAACCAAACAGATTCTCCCAGCCATGGAGAGAGACTTCCCTTTCCAATTAGCTAGTTGTCTTGTGATATAAGAAATGATATTAGAAAAATATGTAGCTTTGGGATGACCCCAAAATAGAGGAACACCCAAATAAGTGAAAGGTAATAATCCATCTTTAATAACCAGGTAATTTATCATACCAGATTTCCTTATTGCAGGAAACTTCTTGCCAAAATAGATATAAAATTTGTTCCAGGAAATTACTTTACCAGAGACATCCTCATAGTGAAATATAGTTTGCTTGAGAGCATGTAGATTTATGTGATCCTCTATTATGAATAAGAAAATATCATCAGCATATAATAGATGGGTGATGAATTTATGATCCTGGACACCTGAATAGGTTTAATCAAATTTTGTTCAACCTGGTGGTTTATGAGTCTGCTAAGGTAATCTTCAGGAATAACAAAGAGGATGGCAGAAAGTGGGTCTCCTTACCTGACACCTTTAGTGCATTTAAAGAAACCATGAGGGGTACCATTAATCGGGATAGAGATAAGTGATGAGTGAAAGAGATTCCTGATTCTACCAATGATGTAATCATTAAAACCAAAGTTTCTAAGAACTTTGTAAATAAAATTCCAATCAATGGTGTCAAAAGCCTTTCTAATATCCAGTTTGATGTCCACACAACCACCTCTATATTTTTTGTTTAATGTATTCATACATTCAGAATCAAGGAAAATGCAGTCCTGAATGGATCTTTCTTTGATAAAACCAAATTGGTTCCAGGAGACAATTCTATTGCAGATAGGTGGAAGTCTATTTGCAATAATTTTTGTGATGATTTTATAGATAGTGTTAATCAAAGATATAGGTCTGAATTGATGAATCTCAGCAGCATTCTAAACATTAGTAATTAAGGTTGGAAATTGAGCATTGATTCCATGAGGAAGTGATATATGAGTGAAGAAGATCTTAACAAGGTTATAAACATCATTTTGTATGATATCCCAGTGATTTTGGAAAAAACCATTATTGAAACCATCCAGGCTAGGAGAACTATCTGGATTTAACCCAAAAACAATGTCTTTAATTTCATGATCGAGAGGAGTGATTAAAAGTGACTTATTATCACCTTCATCAACCAACAAAGGAATGATGTCCGGTTTAAGATCAACATTTCTGTTCGGACCATTTAAAATGTTATAAAAATAAGAGGTAACATGATCTGTAATGGCTTCTTCAGAATCAATGACCAAGTCATTATCAATGAGCATAGAAAGAGGACGACTGGCCTTTCTAATTCTTTGAAGACAATTATAAAATTTAGTATTGCGATCACCGTCAGTAATCCATTTAGTTCTAAACATCTTTTAACGAATATTTTCCTTAAAAGTAAGTAAGGAATTATGTTTAGAAGAGATATTATCTTCCAACTGAGGATCCAAAATAAAATCAGAATTAGTCTTCTGAGTTTGGAATCTATTGAGTTCATCTTCAAGGTAGGAGATGTCAAGATCTATTTGTGAGTTTGAATTTTTACACCGAACTTTGAGAGATTTCTTAAGAACCTTCAATTTATGTAAACAAGCAAAATAATCTTTATGATTCTCCATAGGGTTCGAAGTGTTAAAAATAAAAGTAACACAATTAGGATTCAAAGACCAAGCATTGTTAAATTTTAAGGTAAATAAAGGTTTTCGATCATTCATGAGGAGATTAACCAGGATAGGATGACGATCAGAATTGATTCTAGGGAGAGTAACACTAGATATTTTGTCCCAAATATCAAGAGCCTTTATATTGACAAAGGCTCTATCAAGTTTACTAGCAACATTATTATTAAAATGTTTTCTATACCAGGTGTATTTAGCACCAATAAGGTTAATCTCAAATAAGTTATAGTCATCAATAGTAGATTTAAACACTCTAGTAGAAATGGAGAGATGAGAGGGACCAATTTTTTCAGATGGGGTAAGAATGGCATTGAAATCTCCCAAAACAATCCAAGAGTCTTGAATATGATTAGCAATATCAAGGAGTTCAAACCATAAAACTATCATATCTTGATACCTATTTTTGGAATAAAACATAGTACGAAAGATGTGTTCACCATTCCATAAGAAGTCACAAGTAAATTGCTGATCAGAAATTCTAAAAATGTTAATATTATTTAATGTATTATGGAAAAAAATCTACATAGAGTCAACATGAGGACTGTTATTACAAGAACCCAGAAAACTGTAATTAAGAGCTCCAAATCTCATAAAGTTTGTTTTAAAATTGAACATAGGTTCATCAATGGAAAAAAGGTGTAGTTTATGAGTATTTAAAACCTCCTAAGAGTAGTACATGTATCATTGTTGGCTTCCCCTTGATAGTTCCAGAAGAGGACATTCATTTCCGATTGTGTCATGGGTTAGAACCCGTATTCTTTTTTGATTTACCAGAGCCCTTATTTTTTTGGGATCTCTTAACCATTGAGGTAGAAGATAAATTATGTTGACTCCCATCAGATTCAGAACTGTGAGAGAGATTAGCTTTCAGATCTACATTATGAATAGATACGGGATCTAAGGAACACATTGGAGAAGAACTGTCTAGTGTGTAAAGTTGTTCAGCCCTATGAGTGGAGTCCTTTTCAAAGACAAGGGGCAGAATAGAGCTATTCGTAATGGTCTCAAGAATAACATCATGAGCAAAAGATTTCTTAGGATGAGGATGGGGCTCAGTCTCATTCTGGACAGTTTCATGTTCAGCAGGATTTGAGTGATTAGAAATAGGATGAGAGTTATGGTCCTTGTTCTAATTGTCAGGAGAAGAATTAGGAACCATCCTGTTAACCAAACAGTGAGCAGGATCATGGACAGATTCAGGTATAGGCAGTGGAGTGTGTGGAAATTTGTAAGCCAATTGTGTATGATCAAGAGCAGCATTATCAGCATGTGTGACAGAGCTAAAAGTAAAAATATCAGTATTTTCAACAAGGACAATAATAGAAATTTCCAACTGTTTCTGCAAAGGAGCAGAAATCTGCATGTCAGTCAGGGGATTAGACACCTACTTCTGAACAGGGAGAGATTCAGCATGTAAATTCAGGGTAGGATCAAGAGTGTGTGATAAAATGTGATCATCAGAGATTCCAGAAGTTCCAATAACATGATTGAGTCTTAATTATAGGAACAACAGTAGCAATAGGAACACTTTTAACCCTAGAATTAAAAAGCACAGTGTTACCTGGATCTGCAGTGTTAACATTATCACTATGTATCTTGTTGGAAGCAACATCAGTCTCCTTGGGAGAAGGTATTGAGTCTTCTAAGTTCCTACAAAGATTATCATTTAAACATGCAGTACCAAAGGAAGTGGCAATATTAACAGACTTGGGAATAGGGTTAGGGATTCTCTTGTCAGAACAACTTCTGTTACAGTCATCAACAGATCATTTTAAATCAATGGGTTTATCATTGTTTTGAGAATCATCCTCTTCCTCAACCAAAACAGCCCAAGATTTTCTTTCAATGGTTGAGGGGGAATTTAATTTCTGGACCCAAATATCATTCTTTTTTGTAGGGGGATAAGATTTGTCCATAGTATTTTCCCTTCTTTGTTATGTTTAACATCATTCCAATCTTTTTTAACAAGAGGATCCAGATGCTTCCTAGCAACCCTACAAGTGGTAAAATTATGCCCAATCATTTTTCAAACTTCACAGAAGGGTGGTTTCTTTTCATACTCAATACTGAGCTCCACTATGTGATCAGGGGCATTAAAAACTATGGAATTTGGTAAGTCACTAGCTAAGTTGACCTCCACCATTACTCTAGCATATAAGCCAAGATCCCTTTTCAATGTTCTATGATCAATTTTAATAAGGGATCCTAACCAAGAATCAATATCATTTAAAATCATCGAATTCCAAAAGAACCAATTAATCCTATGAATTCTAACCCACACATGTGCCATGTGATTTTTATGAGTGTATGGATTAAAATAAGGATCCCAATATGAGATTCTAAAGAAACCAGGCTAAAGATGTAAATTGAAAATCTTCCATACCTGCTCAAGTTCACTTTGAGAGCTGAAGAGAATGTGGTAGTATCCTTTAACTAGGGGGACCATCTTCCATTTTGGAGAGCTCCAGCAATGAGAAATCCTATTCTTTAATTCGAAGATAGGCCATGGTTTATCTCCTGTGTTATAAGAAATTCGACCAAGGACCGAATACCTGAATAGTTTTTCCCTCTATTTTAGAGCTTCCAGATTAGCATCGACCAAAAAACCACCGTCATCCAGTTTTCTGAAAAGAGGTTGCTTGTGATCCTTCTCACTACTGAGATCAGTACCTTTTAGTGCATCGCGGAAGGAGACATGAGTATTGTGAAGAGGGATTTGAAAGTCTCCTACTTCAATATTGAAAATGGATCAACCATCCCCATAATTTGATAAACGATATAATTATCATATATACTCAGTATATATTTATTTATTTTATTCCATTAAAGATAGTGATTGAAAATTAAATGCATTGTTCATGGAGATGGTAGGTCGCACATACGCATGAAATATGCTTCCATTTTCTAGAAAGTCAAAATTAGTGAAATGTAAATAGTATATATCCCCTATAGAAACATTTTTATGTCATATATATCATATATATTCATTAAATGTATCCTGATTACCATTCCTGAAAAGAGCTAGTGAATAACAAATCATGTGGCTTCGTGAGGTGCTAGTCTTTCGTATAGCCGAACGATGTTATTGTATACCCAAATAATAGAAAATAAGAAGATATATGTCATATCATAATTCAAAAATGAAATTTTTTGAAAAATATCATATATATTCATGTAAAGTATCCTTATTTACTTACATGTAAAACAGAAATTAAAACACATCACATCAGTTTGTGAGGAGATCATCTGTCATACACATGAGAGACATTATTTTCTCTTAATGGATTGTGAGGTTGGAAGTTTGATTTCTTATTATAATTATAATGTTATAATAATATCATAAATAACACACATAAATATAAAATCTAAATTTTACCCAACTGTGAGGGGTGGTGATGGAAAGCGAATAACATCAGTTTGAGAGGTAGTACTCCACCGTACACGTAGATGATGATTTTTTATCCAATTTGATGGAATGTGAGATGGATTTATGTAATTAAATTAACATAATAATATCACAAAATATGATAGATATATTTGATGTTATATCATCATAATTGATGAATATTTGAAGGATTTATAAGAGGAATTAAAAAATCATAATTTAAAATGTTACATCTTCATTGTACAACCTCATTATATTTAATATAAAGCATTCCTAAATTAGATTTATGATATATTGACGACCTATAGTATGTGGGGAAATAATTAATGATTTTTTTTCAATTATTGTTTTAAATAATGTGTTTTATGAGTGTGAATAGGGGATGAGAGGGTTAGCCATTTATAAGTGTGGGAGAGGACACATATGGAATTTTTGGAAAGAATGGTATACCAATATTTTCCACATGATAAGAGTCTCAAAAAAATTGCTCATTCCTGAAAATTTGAGATTATAAGGTCTAAATATGGACATAAAATGGGTTTTTTTACAAGTTCTTATTTAATTTTATAAATTCTCTTTTTATGTTGACCCTAGGGTAAACCTGTTTTTACCTTAACCTTCATAATTAATTTTTACAATATTTACAATTAGTTTTGAACTGTAATTAAGTTTAGATTACTATATAAAATAAATTTTGATGATTAAAAATATGGAATCTATTTTTATAAATTTCACTCACATATTTGAGAAAATGAAAATTTAATTTATTCCCACAAATGTGACAAAAATGATTTTACAAAGATAAAAGTTTGAATTATTTGGAATGTTTTTATATCAATAAAAATTATTAAATTAATTAAAATTTTACAGATTATATATATATAATTACATTGAATTAAATGTCTATTTTTGATTAACCTGAGTAATTTTACCTATTCGTTGAAAAATTTATCAATTTAGAAAATTCTCAAAAATTCACTATATGCTAATTTTTATAGGATTATTTAAAAAATATATTTCCTTTTTTTGAATAAATTTCATTAAATAGGTAAAAATGAATTTTAAAATATGTGCACAAAATTCAATAAATGCGTTTTTTAGAAAAAATCATTTTTAAGCATAAAATTTGATTTATTATTATCTCATGAAATGAAAACATATAATGATAATGATAAATATTATACTGAAAATATAATATATAAATTTAGTTAAAATCATTCATCAAACTAATTTAGTGAATTTATTTAGATAAAACCCATTTCTATGCACAAAAATAGTATATAATAAAAATATTTTCATTATTTTCAAATGACTTTTATTTCCATTTTTAGTTAATAATTCACCGAATAATTCATTTAATATAAATGTGAAAAAATATTTTTATTATTTATTCAATCCTACTTATATCCTCAATTTCACAAAATAATAGATAACTATAATATTAAATAATATTATTTTAATAGTATGTGGTGTTTCGTTAAAACTTAGTTTTGTTTGAAACATAAGTTATAAAAAAAGTAAATTTATTTGTAAAAAAATATTATATAAAATCTAAATGTGGTACATAATACCCCCTTAAAAAAATTTACTTCCTTGAAATTCGTCACTCTGATAAAATTAAATGAGTATACTTCAACGTATTTACATTCTCATGTTCCCATGTAGCTTCCACAAGCAGGTGGTTTCACCACTAAATGTTGACAAGGACACTGGTCCTCTGTCATAACACAGTCTCTCTGTGATCCAGAATCAGAACAAACTATTCATCATAAAAATTATCTTTCTTTAGTGATATTTTCATTGATTTTATTACATGTTAAGGTTTGGGTATATAGTTCAATAAAAGAAATACATGGAACACATCATCGTTTTGAGTGAGGTTTGATGCAACCAACAAATGATAGGTAAAAATCATAATATGGGTATGAATTGTTAAGGGATAAATATATCTATGTTTCATAATTCATTTATATAATAATCAAAATTTCATCCATTGCTTTTGTTTATATTAATTTCCACTTCATATATTACTTTATAAAAGTAAAATGATTTTTTTCATTTCTAAATAACATAAATTAAATTACAACTGATCATAACATAGATATTCCAATCCTTCAATCTAAAGTTATTATCAAATACAAAGTGGATATAATCTGTTATCCAATATGGATAAATCTTTATATTATGAAATAATAAATTAACATCTAAAATCATGATAACACAAAATTTAAATCATTATCCATTGAAAAAATTTATAACCCTAAGGCTCCTCTAATGACTATAATATAAATCATTAGAAATAGGGTTACAAAATTTTCAAAATGAACATTTTATTAATCCCCTAAACAACATTAATTTTATCTTAATTATAAAATACCAAGCATGTAAATACCTCCATCATTTATTTTTATTGAAACATATTAATAACCTAAATTACCATAAACCATATTGAAGAAATATATTCTTCCTAATTCCTTAAATAAAACACAGATTAATGGATATATTCCTTAACACCAAAATATGTTTTCAACTCCATTAAATATTACATTTCTATTAAAAAACATTTCTAGTTAATTAGTACCATTAATCTTATTCTTAGAAATACATAATAATAATCTTATACAGAAAAATACTTTTATTTATCATGATCTATATAATATAATTATTGTATTCCAATATATAAACTCTTCAATAATCCAATATCATTCTTAAACCATCAACTAGGATTCATGATCTTTTTAGTTAATACCTCTTTCCTTTAATATTTCATTTTTATTTTCATCATCATAAAAAAAACATTACTTGTACCACCATCAAAATACTCTTCTTGAGATTTACCCCATGTAAATCAATTTGTATAATGCGTATACCTTCCCAATTTATAATAGTGAATTATTTATGATTCCTTATGAAAACCATTATTATCATCCATCATCATAACTAATGTTTTCATTTTTTATATGGAAATTACATACATTAACCCCTTTTTCTCCACACATAAAACGTCTTATCATTCAATTTTACATTACCTTTAGTTCTTATTCCCACATTCTTGAATTGTATATAATATAATCTTCTTTCCTCCTTGGTGTCCACCACCTGAGTTCTCAGTGAACGTTATCCTTCTTATATTTGTTGAGTTAAAGAGTTGGTTAATGTTAAAGTTGTTAATAATATATCATGATAACATATTATGAGTAATCTGAATTTCATTCATTATTTTCATCTTACCATTCTGCTTCTCATCAACACTTTTTCAATCACTTTGAATGTTAACCCAGTTTCTTTTGGTTCATTCCATTTATTATAACAAAAACTCATAGTTTACCCAACACTAGTAATCATGGGAAACCAAATAATCATGAATAATCATTTATAATATGTCTAAATATAGACACATATTTTAATATATGACACAATAGGATCATCCTAGGTAATCCATGATCATATTATATTTATACACTTCACAACTTTTTGTAATGAAATTGTGAAATAACAAAAGTATATCCCTTAGGAGTGTCATGAGTGGTGTGCAGTAAAGACCATTTTCATGTACTAGTTAATGATAAATTCACGTCTGTCATGATCATATCATATTTATCTCCCCTAAGTACATTTAGTCTAGAGAAACATCCACTTATAGTGTCAAAACATGGATTTACTTCTCGGTAAACCACATATTCTCTTCCTAACCAAGACATTATGATCTTATCTTAAACATATACACATCCTATGGGTTCTTAACTAATTTATTATCATCCAAGATTCTAAATAATAACTTAACCATGCATCTGATACCAACAATAAAGACCATAAATATATATAAATTAATATTACTAGTTAATATATGGATATTAATTACGTAACATAATAACTCACGCCATAATAATTTAGGTATATTTCCTTTGGAGAATAGATTCACTATCTTTTTATTCCAAAAAATATCTTTAATTTATCCATGAAACATCTTCCAATTTTTTACTATTTACAAACATACACTAATTAAAACCATTCACCATAACATGAGGAAAGTAAACATAAGAAATATTGATCTCTTATTCTCAATAACGGTAAACAAGGGATATATTTATACTTTACATGGCCATAATGGTATGAGAACATTGTGGAATTTTTTTAAAAACCAAAAATTTATATCATATATCATAAACATGATTGATGGCATAAATTATGTATTTTTATAAGACATTAATCATAAAAATATCAATGAACATGATCCTAAATAACATAACATTATAAATAGACATACATTTGTGGAAAAAACAAAA
This sequence comes from Viscum album, assembly GCA_963277665.1. Lineage (NCBI taxonomy): Eukaryota > Viridiplantae > Streptophyta > Magnoliopsida > Santalales > Viscaceae > Viscum > Viscum album. The sequence goes on from OY728151.1 coordinate 475,644,355, forward strand.
TCATTGAAAATGTTATGTGAATGTTATCCACTAAGACATTCATAATATTTCAAACTTGGGCTACACACACGTCTACCTGATTTAGTTTTGTAATGACCTCTCAAGTGCCCTCTTTTTTGGTTATGGGATAACCTATTGTGTACCATCTGATCTAAAAAAATCATTACCCAAATCTTTGAATGAAGATATCGGTCCCACCCATATTTTATTATAATTTACCCACCATCATTGGATTTAATATATCAACCATCACAAAATGAAAACCATAAATAAGTGTTCCACTTGATCATAACACATTAAACATATCAAACCCCATGAAAATAAATGGGCTTCCTAACAAATTAACTATATCAGAACCCATAAAAAGAAATCATTTTCATAATTCATTCTTTATATCATACCCTATGAAAAGAAATTGGTTTCAAAATTTTTAACTCAAGGAAAATAAATAGTTTTCATCAACATCTCTTCATCATTGATATAAACCATTTATATAAATAATAACCATTTAATCATTGGTTCATATCCCTATTAAAGAATAAGTAATATTTGGAGATTCCATATTGATGGAAAAATATTTTCAATGATTTCTTCGAACATTTCATTTGGAAAATATCTTTTCAACCATGTAAAAAAAATTACAACATAAAAAAATTTAAAAATTATTTCGATTGAAAATAACCCATTATATATATAAGGGGTGCTTTAAAAATCAATCAAAGAATTTCTTGATAAAAATATGTTTTCTAATTTGAAAAACACTTTCTAAAATATAAAATATTTTATTAATCTATTCATTTTAAAATAAACATGGAATCATATAAAGAAATATTTACAATTCATTTAAAAAATCAATTGAGGAAAATACATGTTCCAATTTGAAAAACACATTTTAAAACATAAACAATTTTAGAAATAATTTTATTTTAAAATAACAATTGATAAATAAAATGTAATATTTAAAACTATGATTTTCTCATGATGGTGTAAAATCCAATTCATGTCATACAAATTAAAATAAATATTTATTTCACATTTTTGGTAATATAAAAAAGATTCTTATTTGGAAAATGACAAGGCTGTTAATTTTAATTTTTTTGTGAAAATTTAATCCTGGGAAAAAATGTATTTAATAATTTTTTTTTAGAATTTTAAAACATTTTTTGAAGACATTGATATGGAAGAAAATATGTTTTCGGCCAATGGTATAAATAAAGTCAGGTTTTTTGAAAAGAAAATCTTTTCGAATTATGAGAACATCAAGAGAGGATAATTGTGGGGGAAAATTTATCCCAAGGTAATAACCTAATTAGAATAAAAAAAATAAGTTTCTTAGGAAATTGTTCACAATAATTCATCATCGATATAAAAATTACAAACAATCCTAAAAAAATGAGATTTTAATATAAAACATTTAACACTTTTATATATTTTCAATCATAGTCCCCATTAAATAATACATTCAAATTAAAATTTGAATATTTTGAAAATAAGGAGGTTCACGATATACATCTCAATAGTGTCATACATACACCTCCTAAAATAATATAAGTGAAAAACAAAACATATGTCCTAAAGGAGGAAATTTGAGATAAAAATCAACAACCACATTGGAAAATTTTGAACTATAAACTGCATGATAGAGAGATAATAAAATTGATACGTAATCGCCATTTTTTATGATAATCATAATAAAATAAACTCATGGAATTTATATTCCCCACATAAAATAATTATAGACCATGGTGTTGAATTTTTTGTTAATAAGGAGTCAAGTGTCAATAATATTTCAATATGTGTATGGAAATGTGATGACAGACGTTTTTCCAATGATAGAATTGGTGATACTTAAAGTGATGTTAGTAATCCAGTGAAGATCCCACTTTGATTATGGAAGAATATTGTGAAATAAATTTGATGATTGTAAAACTGGTCTTAAGTTTCAGGATTTGTATTAATGTGATACATTGTTTCAACACTTGAAGAATTCCATGCAATACTCAATTGCAATAGGAATGAAGTAAATATCCATCCATAGTCACTAAGTGTATATAGTGTTGAAGATCCATCCATTGAGTCTAAATGGATGAAGTTTAATATATCAGATGATTATTTGAGCTAGTCCTCAAAGTCCAAGATATATCTTAATGGAGAATACATTCTATACAATAAAGAGATTCCATTCATTATAACATAATGAATGATTACTGAATAAATTATCCATGCATCATCCATGATTGGATCAAAACATCATATTGAAGATGTTTTGAATTCATGATCGAAGAAGAAAAAAATATGATGTCTTGGAGAAGATCTTTGGAATTCTCATTGTAAAGAGAATAGAAGAAGAGGAAAAGAGGAATGGTGGTTGGAATTTTATATTTGTAAATACTTAGTTTTTCACTATGTAGTAATTTTTATATGCCTTTATACAAAAAAAATTGGGCCAACCATGGAGGCCGGCCGAGGTCCTCATCCTCAAGCACATGCGGGACACGAGTGTGAAATGTACCTGAGGGAATCCCTTAAGGATATCCTCACTTGAGTCAAGAATGCAGGATGTGTATAATTTTGTAGGTGCACGCCCAACGGTGAACCCTTGAAGAGAATGCATATTGGGTGCTAGGAGCGCGCTCGGAGGAGGCAGAGTGGGCACTAAGAGTGCACACACTGGGTGAACATGGTACGGGGTGGTACCATGGGGGGAGGAGTAGATTTTTGAGTTGAGGTTGTTGCGGATTGTATTAAAAATGAGTTATGTCCCATGTATCTGTTTCGATGTGGGATGAGATTTAAAAACATGGAAGAAATATCCTCCATCCATCTGATCGCACATGATATTTGAACAACATGTTGCATCTGTGGTATGCCTTCTAATCAGGGCCATCTGTGATCTATCTGAGTTGATCCAATGGTTGTGGCTTTATCTTCAACCTCCATCAATCCTGATACCATTTCTCACTACAGATGAAGCTAATCAACCATGATCGAGATCTCAGTCAATGTTGAGGGTGAAAAATCTTATATATTGATCATTCAGAAGAACCGAACACATGAATTCATTAAAAGTTTCACTCATTCATCGAATTGACAAAAAATAGTAGAATCACGAGGAAAATGATGTTTCCATGGGTTCACTTCCCATTTGATGTACAAAGAGATGGATCACATGCATTTTTAAATGCATGCACATGATCTTCTCCACAAGAAAAAAGGATCCTCGTTGAATGAAAATGAGCAGAGATATGTGGAAAATATTTGAATAGGTTTGGAAAATTCAATGTCTAGTATCTCATCTTAATCAATGAATAAATTTAATTATTGTATATATTAGGGATTTTAATGATATTTTAATGTGGATATACACATTATTACTCACCTATAAATTGAGAGACCTCAAATGAGTATCGATTATTAAAGATATTGAGAAAATGCTTTCATTTCTCCGTATAAATAGATCACTGAACAAGAGGTTCCACAAAATAGTGATATGTTAAGAAGAAGAGATCAATGGGAGTTTAATAGGTGCTAAGAACTCTCAAATCATCCATGAAAAATAGGAACGCAACCGCAACATCTATGCGAAGAAATCCGACAACAAGTGACTAGTTCTGACGAACCATCTTGGTGTTTTCATGAATGTGATCCTGTGGTTAGACAACCGGTTCACAAGCAACTGTGTTGCACCTTCGTGAAGACAGATCAATGAACCTTTTTGGGTTCTATGAAGAAAAATTTTTATTCCTATTTTTCACGAAGAAGAGGTGAGAACTGTAACCTATTCGCATGATCCATCCGAGAACCCATTTATATCTTTGATATACTAATTCGGGTTGTGTGGGAAAGAAGAATAGGATGGACTGTGTGTGCACACGTGAAGAAAGAAAAATAAGTAATGATACACACCGTCAGTTTTGTAGAAGATCACACCCTTTGAATGAGAACAAATAAAGGATAGTGTACACATACACTGCCTTTGGAGAATAATAAGGGACCCGATGCACATTTTCGAAGAAGGAGAGTGCATGCATGATGCACCTGCATTCTTGTGCATGATTTGAGATACCTGAACAATACAAAGTGTAGATCACAATGATTCAGGTTAAAATAAGATTCATGTTTAAACACATACATTTCACAAAAACATGAATGAATTAAGGGATGTTATTGTGTGTGTGCATGTTGAGAAAGAAAAATCTAACAACATAGTGTATCTAAAAAATCTTGAGACACATGCGTGAAATCATGAACAAACACATGTATGTGTGAAAGTAATTGAGATATCCAAAATAAGATGTTTGGATCACATGTAATCCATTCATGAACTAAATAAGATCTGAGACTAAATCTACCTAGAGTTAATGAAAATCATCAATCTGAGTTTATAATATTTTAGAATCTAATAAGGTAGAAAGAGTTGATATTGCATAGAAATATTCTAGAAATCATGAAGAGGTTGTGTGCACCACATGCAAACATATTAGTGAGGCCAGGTCTTCATCAGAAGAAAAAAATAATTGCCTAATCATTGTTGAACTGAGGACTGATCATAGAAATGATCAGAATTATGGATCAAGACCACAAGACCTTACCAAATTATATTAAAAATTCTTGAAGATATAAATAAGAATGTTTGATTCAAGAAGCCTGCGTGGAGTGAGAATAATATAATCTATAGTGAATCAATAAAGAAAAAAGAAGGAAGATTATCGTGTGACTCAAGAGCTAGAAGAACCCTGTGAGATTTAGGGAGTAGAATAAGTCTTCAGTGGGACTCTGAAGTAACTTAGTGGACTCTGGTAACACTATGGGATGCAATATAAATACCCTCATGTGGGACTATAGAGAATACAATGGGACTATATATCAACCATTTTAATTTTTAACAAGATTATAGTTGATAATCTGTGTTGGGGGGAATAACCAACACAACAAGGATTTGGTCTTTGAACCGAACCTTATAAATCCTTGTATTCAGTGCCTTTACATTTACTACACGATTCATGGAAAAGATGAGAGACACAAGAAGATTGGATCAAGGCTTTAACCATACATTTAGATTTAATTTAAAGGAATAAATCTGTAAAAAGACTTAATGGGATCACTGATTCACCCCCTCTCGATCTCATTGATCCACACAGATATGGGAACTTCAATTGGTATTAGAGACATGTTACCTCTATAATATCCAAGGGAGTCTTTATGAGGTGCATATTTTAGGAGATGAGTGAGAAAACTCAAATGGAGATTTCTACCATGACTCAGAAAAATAGAATGAATAAACATGCAAGGAAGATGAAGAAGAAGCTTATTACTAATGGGGAGACAACTTCTAGTGAAGGAAATCTAAAAGGTACACCATGTTATAATTCCTTTTATTATTACAATTCTTATGATGAATCATGTTCAAGTAGTGATGATGATATATCAATTACTATTCTTTTGATCACACTCAAAGATCAATTGAAGAATGTCCCTAGATAAGTGGAAAGACACATTGCGGGAAGGATTAATACTGTTCTAAATGAAAAAGTATAGCTGGAAGAAAAATCTAATGTCATGGATATTCATTGGCTAAAATGTTTGGTCTATCCAACACTCTCACAAAACATGTGAAGAAAAAGGTAGGAACAATTTCTCTTTTCAATGATAGATATGATGATGTCACTAAAATTTTGAAGGGAAGTTTTGGCGAGAAATAATTCTGTGAAATGTTATTTGTAGAATCTTTCCAAGTATTTGAGATGTTGCCCAATGTTTCTATGTTTTTTTAAGCATTTCAACTAGATTAAAAATCCAAAAATCTAAAGGATCTTAACATCTCTTTGAAAAAATTAAGAAATTTTTCTAATGGACAGATAACAAAGATGAAGAAGAATTGAGAAGTTATGTTGAGATAAGTTGAGGATGAGAAGTACTATGTCAACATGAAATCATAAGAATTGGAGGTGAGATTAAAAAAACATTAATCAACCCAAGTTGAAATATCCCAATTATCTAGAAGAATATATTCTAACACTCAAGCTTAATTTGAGGACACCGATTTCCAAAAAAAGTACTACATCATCCTCTAATTCAATAGCAACATCCTCTATGAAGAAGGTATCCCATTACCTAGTCATTTTTGATTCTACTAATGTAGTTTAATATGAATGTACAGGTTCAATACCAATTGTTAAGAAGATGTGGATTGATAAAAATGTCAATACATCCATAAAAACATCAATGGGGGATACTAGGATGATTAAGAAAAGAAACTCCCAAAAGTATTCTCTAAAGAGATAAAGAAAATTCATGAATAAAAAATGTAGTAAATCTAGCCAGACTTATACTACAAGTAAAAGAAGTATATTTTTTGTCTATTGTTGGTGTTGTTGGAGGTTTAGGCATCCGACTTATGATTGATGGAATAATATTTCAACATATGAAAATTATGGAAGGCCTTCATTTAGAGAAATTAGATGTGAAGAAATGAAGTAACCTGTAATGCTAAGGAAAAAACACAGATGAAGAAGAATCTATCTATCAAGAACTAATTTGAGTATCTTGAAGAGTTATGAGATAATTTCAACAGAAGTGGTCACAGTTATGATGAGTGCTAGTTTTGGCCTACCATACCTCAGACACATGTTGTTAAGAATCATAAACCACTACAAATGTAAGAAAAAGGAAAAAAGAGTTGAAAATTCTTCTATTGGGAATATGAAAAATACTAAACATAAAAAAACTATGAAACAAACTCTTCCCAAGAATATTTATAATATGGATTCCAAGAATGTCATATCGACAAAAAATGATGCTTCTACTATGGAAAGAAAGGCCATACCATGGATCACTGCAAAAAATCCATTGAAATGAATGGAATCAATCTCATATTGAACGAAGAATTAATCCAGTAGAAGACACGATTGATTGATGACATTACTAATGATAATATTGATAAATTTCATAATAAAGGTAACATTAAAACATTAAAGAATCCATGTGGAATATCCAATCTAGAAATGAAAATAAGGATTATTCAATAATATGGCCTAATCAATTGCAAATATCAAGAGAACTACAAAATTCTGAAAATGAATTAATAGCTAAAGCTAAAGAAAAAGGAAAAGATATCATTACACATGAAGAATAATTCTAATTTCATTAGATATTGTGAAAAATAACAACCCATGTGTCTCACAAGTATTGTGTGGAAGATGCAAGAAGTATATACATCATGAAAATAATGTTAAACTATTTTACCAGACCAAATAGAGAAAATTGGACAACATGCACCTGTAAAAGCTACTTCAATACTAACAGAATTGAAGAAGAAAAATCCACACAAGTAGAAGGTGAATGAAAATAAATAATCCATTCTAAAAATTCAAAATAAAAACACCAAATAGAGAGGATAAATCAACATGAAGAATACTAGACACTTTAGAGCTCCATGGAGAGGATTTATTGGGTTGAAAGAAAATTCTCATCCCGAGTTATTCTATTAAGAAGCTCATAAGTGTTCCATATTATTCCCTTATATTTTTGTTATATGAATGTGATTAAATTTTAGGTAATTAAAGGTTAATTTCATCCCCAAGATGAAAAATATATGAGAAAAGTGGAGAAATACTTATTGGACACATTATTCGTGATTTGATAATTAATTGAAGTGATCCATAGTGGAATATTATCAACATGCATATATTCAAGATTAATTGATGATATTATACACCATGGTAATTCCAAGGAATTGTACCTCTTGAGGGGGAGAAAATATTGATGATATGATATCAAGGATTATGTAATGACAATCATTGAAATTCATATCATCTCAAGAAGTTTAAACTTGAGGTATTCCAATCACACTTTTATCCCTTGTTCTTAATTGTATTTATCATGTCAATTAATGCGGAGTGATTGATTGAGGAACATATGAGATTAAAGGGGGTTATTTATCTTTTCACTTGAAATTTTTAATATGTTTGGTGAAGCATGTGCATGATTTAGCATTTCATTGATACATATTACTAGTTCCAACTCCTAGGATAATAATTGATACATTCGGAGAATGATTTCACATTTATTGTTGTTTATGGACAACATTGAAAACCATGGTCATATCTCTTTTTTTCTACACTGGGTTATCCCATGTAGAATTAGATGTGATTTACAAAAGGATATTTTATATGTGAACCATGTGACATCATCCCTCTCTTAGAAATACTCAAGAAGATGTTATTCAAAGGCAAGAGAGCATGGGTTTGAAGAGGACCCCACTAAACCATTTAATTTGGTTTCCAATAAGGGGGAGAAAATATTGGAACACATATTGACCCATTCAAAATGTTCTTAAGTAATACTAAAAACAAAATAAAAAGGGGGAGATTATAGATCATGGGGTTTCATTTATTGTCAATAAGGATTGAAGTGTCAATAAGTTGTCAGTATGTGTATGGAAATGCGATGATGTAATTTGTTCCTATGATTTATGTTGTGATACTTAAAGTGATATTGTTAATTCACTGAAGATCCCACATTCATTATAGATTATGATTGTGAATTAAATGTAACAATTGTAGAACTGGTCTTACGTTTCAATAATTTTATCAAGGTCATACATTATTACAACACTTGAATATCTCCATTAAATACTCAATTTCACTAGGAAATACGTAAAGATCCATCCATAATTACTTAGTGTATGAAGTGTTTAAGAACCATCCATTGAGTCGAAATAGACGAATTTTAATATATCAGATGATTGTTTGAGATAGTTCTCAAAGTCCATGATAATGATAATGGAGAACACATCCCTTACAATAAGGAGATGCCAAGCATTATTCCTTAATGCAAGAGAAATGAATAATGTATCCATGCATCATCCATGATCAGATCAAAAGAACATATTGAAGCTATTTTGGATTGTTGATCTAATAAGAAAAGAAAGATGATTTTTTGGAGAAGATCTTTTGATTTCTCATTGAAAAGATAATAGAAGAAGAAGAAAAGTGGAATGGTGGTTTGGAATATTATATTTGTGAGCTCATAGTTTTACACTAAGTATTTATTATTTATATTCCCTTATACAAAAAACTTGGGCCAACCATGGAGGCCAGCCAAGGTCTTCATCCTCAAGCACATACAGGACCCGAGGGTCAACTGTGCCTGAGAGAAGCCCTCAAGGCCAACCTCACATGACGTTGGAACGTGTTCCATGTATAAGAATATAGTTGCACACACTGTGGTGAACCTATGTGGAAAATGCATAGTGGGTGCTAGTAGCACGCCTTGAGGAGGTAGGGTGGGCTTTAAGAGTGCACCAGTAGGGTGAACACGGTACATGGTGGTACAATGTAGGGAGGAGGATAATTCTGAGTGGAGGTTGTGGTGGCTTGTATTATAAATGAGCCATATACGGTATCTTTGTTTCGATGTGGGATTGGATTTAAAAATGCGGACAAAAACTCAACCATCCATCTGATCATGCGCAAGACCTCAACCACTGATTCTCGCTCAAATTTACCCAAGAGAAGAAGGTAAGATGGTCCTTGTAGTTTAGCTTGGGTTATCGAATCCACATAGACCTAAGAAGAAACCTATAGACACGTACATTATATGGACTGTTTTCAGCTATGAAGTGGCCAACTTGGATTGATTTTGGATGGGTTTTAAATAAATCTAATAGATTTAAGTGAATTAAATTTAAAATAATGAGTTGATCCAAGGTTATCGCTCGCGGTGGATTGGACGTATTTTCTTTTTAATGATTCCAATTTCTTAAATTTGAGATGGGTTCATTTAAGGAGATAAAACAACATCATCACTTACTAGTTTAATGCCTAAACCATCTAATACTAATCACCTATACACTTTAAGGATCAAATTTTTGAGCACTTCAAGGTAAAGGATCGTATTAGTATTTGAAGTGTGTGGCCTTAAATTCAATAAGGATGATGGAGTTTAAAAATCATCAAATAAAAATCCCAATTAAAGAAGTGATTATACATTAATTAGGTGGTAAATAACATACAATACAACCCCTTTCTACTCTCTTGTATCAACCCATAATTGGGTTTGCCCTCCATTGATCGCATGGTTTCAATGGAAGTGGAAAGTAGACTCATAAGGGAGAAAATGGAGAAGTAAAGAAAACAACAAAAATAAAATGATCACTCCACCGTTGTGTGAATAATTTTACAAGGGTTGGTGTGAATAAATTCACACCGTGATCCAACGGTATCAAATTGATATGAAGAACAATAGAATAAGAGTATATGAATAACTTTTATTAAGAAACTAAAGTGAATTGAACAACTTACATGTGAAAGACAAATTTGAGGCAACAAAAATGCAGCATAACATTACAATTGAACAAAGCATCCAAGATTCCAAAATCCATCACCAACACTGCCTTAAATTGGAATTTTGGGAGCCTTAGGTCTAGCCTCCAACAGTACAAATAATCTCAATTAATTTTGGTAGGCCATAGGTGGTGGAAAGCTTGTGGAATTTGAACTTTTCCATATTTGACCCGAGGTGGCAGCCAGCTTTCCTTTACCGAATAGACGCGTTCGTAAGTCCTTCTATATGGACGAATCAGTGTGGGCCATAGAAGACCAAAATTGATATCCGGATGTCTTCTAACAGCCTGTAAGATATGGTCCCATTTGGATATGTGGATTCCGAGATATTATCAAATTAGTGGGCTATGTTTCTGGGATGCAGAATCTGGCCCAGAATATTATCTCTAAGTTGGGACGCCTAAATGACCACCATGGAGGCCGAATTAGCATTATCTACTGAGTATAAATTTGTTCGTATTCATGTCTTCTAGCATCCAACGAAATTTGGGATTAATTGGGCCTATATGTTGGGCCCCATAGTCTCATCAGTGGGCTGGTGTCCAATCTGCCTTCTCCAGAATTGCTTCCTTTCATTTCCAAATATCGCCATCATCTTCCATAAATTTTCCACTGATCCCTGAATCAAACATGTTCATATTTAACTGTAGATAAATATTCAAAAATATCAAATTAAAATATGTATAATTAAATTCTTTAAAATCAAATGAATCATTGGGTACATTAAATGATGTTAAAAAATGTACCACAGAATAGTGCATTTTAAGAAGGTATTACAATCATAATGTGAAATGATGTTCAAAGTGTAAAATGCACTAAAATGGTGTTTATGAATAACAAAGAACATGAATATTATGTATATTAACAATGAATATTAGCCGCATTTAGTAGCTAATCACACCCCCCCAACTTGAGTTTTGCTAGTCCCGGGTAAAATATATCTCAACAATATGAAATTCGAATTCCCTTTTCCAAAAAACATTTTAATACACAATGATTAACAAAAAACCTTATACCAAACAAATCATAAAACCCATCAAAATATTTTAATACAAGATAGTTTCATAAGCAGATCCCAATCTCAAGCTCATTCCTTTGTTCAAATTCATTGCCATATTTCATCCAATATCGATTAAGTATGAGGATGTGTTGTATATCACAATAGACATGGGGGTTCATCTTTATTCAAGGGGGAAATAACGGAAGCGCTATGTGGAATCACTTTTCAATATTAATATGAGTATTCATTTTTTTTTGTATAATATTTTTTTTTGTTTTTTTTTTTTGCAATTTTGCCATGGTAATTGAAATTGCACTTAAAAGAGTCAACCCCTATAGCGAGACTTTGCCGATAACTCTCAGGCTCAAAGACCTCAGAGAACCAAGTGAATCCCACATACTTTGGCATCACCTCGAGTTAACTTAGTCAAAAAAATATTCAAATTACCAAAAATAGAGATAAAATTACTAACTCAAGGCCAGAAAACTATGGAGTCACGATCCCCAAGTGCTGAAAGCCACGCATTAGGTCATTTCATTGCTCTACGCACAATTTTTTTAATATATATATATTTTTTGAATACTCATATAATACTAAAATGATCACCAAACCTATGCTATTTTTTAGGGGACCCCAGGAACTCAAACTAATACCCCATTATCCAAGGGACGTGCATTGTGATCTTTTTTTTATTTGGATGAAAATATAAACGATGAAATATCACATTGGACAACCTCACATTCCAAAATCTATGATTATTAAATTATAAAAGGATTAAAATCTGAATCAGGGCATGTTAAATTATTTGATATTCAGTTTCAATGTGCGCAATGTGTATTACCATGCTCAAAGTTAAAGGAATTTTTCCTTCCATTTACAGTTTTCTTTTCAAATCATTCATTTTTTTTGACACAAAAGCATTTTTTTGTATTTTATCACCCCCCAACTCTAAATAACACTTTCCTAAGTGTTTAAAGAAAATAAAACTTAGAAGGGGGTAGAAGTAGATAATGAAAGTTCAAAAAGGAAATTTAAAATGAGGGTCATGGAATGAAGTCACCTGGTGGTTGAAGTTTCATGTTCTTGCTGCTCTAATTTAGTCTTTTGCTATCCATGTCGCTTGCAGAGTTCCCTAGTGGAAAAAGGAAAACAAACTAACAAAACAAAAGAGTATATATATATATAAGTAAAATATAAGTATATATATAAAATAAAATAAACGGATGATACATTGTCTTCTTTTTAAATTTCTGGGTAAGGTATTACTCAAGGATCACACCATGTGACACAGATGAATATAGTTCTCCCATTTCATACCCATCCATACTCATAATAGAAGAACATGTCAACAGTTTATTTTTTATTAAATATCAAAATGATTAATTAATCCTATTTAAAATATAAATTTGATTAGAACAACAAAATTATAGGAAACTTGAAACCATGGGTTGCCTCCCATGCAGCACTTTGTTTAACGTCGTTAGCCCGACATGAACCCCCTAACTTACCCAATACCAATTTTCAACATTTTAATGACCCCATATTTCTTCATGTCCACTAGATTGAGATTTATTCTATTTTTATAATTAGTTTCATTCACAAACCTATGTTCTAAAATGAGTGGGAAAATCCAAGGAATATCATAAATGGTTGATCTAGTTTCCACTATATTCTTTCCAAAGTCATGAATGATCATTCCAAAATTATTTGTTTCAAGATAAGAATTAATTATAATTGAAAGGTCATGATTATAACCTATGAATGGATACTTGAGCGTGGAATGAAGGGCAATGATTTTGAGCTCAGTTTGGATAAGACATTCAGACACAGGTTGAGATTGTGAATCCAACCTAGTTTCATTTTCCAAATTTCTCAACAAAATTGGTTCCTTTTGAATAGAAGATTCAACCAAAAAATAGGAAAGATCAGTGTTTGTAATGGATATAGTGTCAAAGTTTATGATTTCTCCCAATGGTTCAATGGTTGGTGTTTTTGAAAATTCATCAATGGAGTTATACTTAGGAGACTCAATCCATGATGTCAAATTCTCCTCTTTTGAATCCAAAAAGTTAATTTCCTCCTGATTTAAAGACCCTTCAAAAATTCCTTGATCCTCTTCATCTATCCCAAATCCAAAGTTTGGTTCTTCAATAAATTCATGTGTGGTTTGTGTGAAACTAGATACTTCACATAAGGTTATGGAAGGGACAGTTTGTGTACGGATGGGTTCCTCAAAAGCTTTAATGCTTTGTAGTTCTAACCTCAATAATGAAACCTCAAAATTCATTATCTCCATTTGTTGACATAGTTTTTCCAGTAATGGTTGTGTATCATTATGGTCAAGGGGTTGAGACGGATGTTCTATTCCAGGAGGATAACTATGTTGTTGGAATTCCATAGGAGGATATTCAGATTGGCCTTGTTGGGATTGGAACTCATAATATGTTGGAATGTATTGTGGATCATATGAATAAAAACATTGTGGTTCTGTAGGTTTTTGATGACCCCACATGTAGAAATTAGGATGGTCATTGTACATCACACATGGGGTTGGGTGATCAAAGTGGTGATAGGTTTCCCATGTTTGGATTTGTTCAAAATGGTTTTCCATAGGAATGAAATTGGGGATGAGATAAAAGAAGTGTGATGAAAAAAAAAGAATGATAGTGTCTAAGATAACTTACTTAGGTCCCCGGAAACGACGCCAAAATTTGATTCTCTCTCAAATTTACCCAAGAGAAGAAGGTAAGACGGTCCGTGTAGTTTAGCATGGGTTATCGAATCCACAGAGACCTAAGAAGAAACCTATAGACACGTACATTCTATGGACTGTTTTCAGCTATGAAGTGGCCAACATGGATTTATTTTGTATGGATTTTAAAGATATCTAATAGATTTAAGTGAATTTAATTTAAAATAATGAGTTGATCCTAGGTTATCGCTCGGGGTGGATTGGACGTATTTTCTTTTTATTGATTTCAATTTATTAAATTTGAGATGGGTTCATTGAAGGAGATAAAACAACATCATAACTTACTGGTTTAATGCCTACACCCTCTAATACTAATCACCTATACACTTGAAGGATCAATGTTTTGAGCACTTCAAGGAAAAGGATCGTATTAGTACTTGAAGTGTGTGGCCTTAAATTCAACAAGGACGATGGAGTTTAAAAATCATCAAATAAAAATCCCAAATTAAAGAAGTGATTATACATTAATTAGGTGATAAATAACATCCAATCCAGCTTTTTCTACTCCCTTGGATCAACCCATAAGTGGGTTAGCCCTCCATTTATCCAATGGTTTCAATGGAAGCGGAAAGTAGACTCATGAGGGAGGAAATGGAGAAGTAAAGAAAACAACAAAAATAAAATGATCACTCCACCGTTGTGTGAATAATTTCACAAGGGTTGGTGTGAATAAATTCACACCTTGATCCAACGGTATTAAAGTGATATGATGAACAACAGAATAAGAGTAGAAGAAGAACTTTTATTAAGAAACTAAAGTGAATTGAACAACTTACATGTGAAAGACAAATTTGAGGCAACAAAAATGCAGCATAACATTACAATTGAACAAAGAATCCAAGATTCCAAAATCCTTCACCACCACTACCTTAAATAGGAATTTTGGGAGACTTGGGTCGAGCCTCCAACAGTAAAAAGAATCTCAATTAATTTTGGTAGGCCATAGGTGGTGGAAAGCTTGTGAAATTTGAAATTTTCCACATTTGACCCGAGGTGGAAGCCAGCTTTCCTTCATCGAATAGACACATCCGGAAGTCCTTATAGACGGCCGAATCAGAGTGGCCCATAGAATAAGAAAATGGATCACCGGATGTCTTCTAACCGTCTGTAAAATATGGGCCCCTTTGGAGTTTTGTAACCAGAGATATGATCAAATTAGTGGGCTGCGTTTCTGGGCCGCAGAATCTGGCACAAAATTTTATCTCTAACTTGGGCCGCCAAAACGACAACCATGGAGGCCAAATTAGCATTATCTCTTGTGGAGTTATTTGTTACTATACATGTCTTCTAGCATCCAACGAAAGTTGGGATTAATTAGGCTTGTATGTTGGGCCCCACAGTCTCATCAGTGGGCTGGTGTCCAATCTGCCTTCTCCAGAATTGCTTCCTTTCATTTCCAAATATCTCCATCATCCTCCATGAATTCTCCACTGGTCCCTGAATCAAACATGTTCATATATAAGTTTAGATCAATTTCCAAAAATATAAAAATAAAATATGTATAATTAAATTCTTTAAAATTAGATGAATTATTGGGTACTTTAAATGATGTTAAAAAATGTACCACATAATAGTGTATTTTAAGAAGGTATTACAATCATAATGTGAAATGATGTTCAAAGTGTAAAATGCACTAAAATGGTGTTTATGAATAACAAAGAACATGAATATTATGTATATTAACAATTAATATTAGCCTCATTTAGTGGCTAATCACACCCGCCCAACTTGAGTTTTGCTAGTCCCGAGCAAAATATATCTCAACAATATGAAATTCGAATTCCCTTTTCCAAAAAACATTTTAATACACAATGATCACCAAAAAACCTTATACCAAACAAATCATGAAACCCATAAAAATATTTTAATACAAGATAGTTTCATAAGCAGATCTCAATCCGAAGCACATTCCTTTGTTCAAATTCATTGCCATATTTCATCCAATATCAATTAAGTATGAGGATGTGTTGTGTATCACAATAGACATGGGGGTTCATCTTTATTCAAGGGGGAAATTACGGAAGCGCTAGGTGGAATCACATTTCAATATTAAGATGAGTATTCATTTTTTTTGTATAATTTTTTTTTGTTTTTTTTTTGTTTTGTTTTTTCAATTTTTCCATGGTAATTGAAATTGCACTCAAAAGAGTCAACCCCTATAGCGAGACTTTGCCGATAACTCCCAGTCTCAAAGACCTTATGGAAAAAAGTGAATCCCACATACTCAGGAATCATCTTGAGTTAACTCAGTCAAAAACAAATTCAAATTACCAAAAATAGAGATAAAATTACTAACTCTGGGCCAGACAACTATGGAGTCACGATCCCCAAGTGCCGAAAGCCACGCATTAGGTCATTTCATTGCTCTATGCGCAATTTTTTTTAATATATATTTTTTTTTTGAATAATCATATTAAACTAAAATGATCAACAAATCTATGCTATTTATTTAGGGGACCCCATGAACTCAAACTAATACCCCACTATCCAAGGGACGTGCATTGTGATCTTTTTTTTATTTGGATGAAAATATAAACGATGAAATATCACATTGGATAGCCACACTTTCCAAAATATATGCTCATGAAATTATAAAAGGATTAAAATCAGAATCAGGGCATGCTAAATTATTTGATATTCAGTTTCAAAGTGTGCAATGTGTATTACCATGTTCAATGTTAAAGGAATTTTTCCTTCCATTTACACTTTTTTTTTTCAAATCATTCATTCTTTTTTGACACAAAAGCATTTTTTTTGTATTTTATCTCCCCCCAATATAAAATAACACTTTCCCCTGTGTTTAAAGAAAAGACAGTTTAGAAGGGGGTAGAAGTAGAGAATGAAAGTTCAAAAAGGAAATTGAAAATGAGGGTCATGGAATGAAGTCAACTGGTGGTTGAGGTTTCAAGTTCTTGCTGCTCCAATTTAGTCCTTTGATATCCATGTCGCTTGCAGAGTTCCCTAGTGGAAAAAGGAAAAAAAACAAACAAAACAAAAGAGTATATATATATCTATATAAGTAAAATATAAGTATATATATAAAATAGAATAAACGGATGATACATTGTCTTCTTTTTAAATTTCTGGGTAAGGTATTACTCCAGGATCACACCACGTTACACTGATGAATATGTTGCTCCCCTTTCATACCCATCTATACTCATAATATAAGAACAGGTCAACAACCTATTTTTTTTATTAAATATCAAAATGATTAATTAATCCTATTTAAAATATAAATTTGATTAAAACAACAAAATTATAAGAAACTTGAAACCATGGGTTGCCTCCCATGCAGCGCTTTGTTTAACGTCGTTAGCCCGACATGAACCCCCTAACATACCCAATACCAATTTTCAACATTTTAAGGACCCCATATTTCTTCATGTCCACTAGATTGAGATTGATTCTATTTTTATAATTTTTTTCACGGACAAACCTATGTTCTAAAATGTGTGGGAAAATCCAAGGAATATCATAAATGGTTGACCCAGTTTCCACTATAGTCTTTCCAAAGACATCAATGATCATTCCAAAATTATTTGTTTCAAGAGAAGAATTAATTCTAATTGAAAGGTCATTATTATACACTATGAATGGATAGTTGAGCGTGGAAGGAAGGGAATGATTTTGAGCTCAGTTTGGATAAGACATTCAGACACAGGTTGAGATTGAGAATCCAACCTAGTTTCATTTTCCAAATTTCTCAACAAAATTTTTTCCTTTTTAATAGAAGATTCAACCAAAAAATTGGAAAGATCAGTCTTTGTAATGGATATAGTGTCAAAGTTTATGATTTATCCCAATGGTTCAATGGTTGGTGTTTTTGAAAATTCATCAATGGAGTTATACTTAGGAGACTCAATCCATGATGTCAAATTCTCCTCTTTTGAATCCAAAAAAGTTAATTTTCTACTGATTTAAAGACCCTTCAAAAATTCCTTGATCCTCTTCATCTATCCCAAATCCAAAGGTTGGTTCTTCAATAAATTCATGTGGCGTTTGTGTGAAACTAGATACTTCACATAAGGTTATGGAAGGGATAGTTTGTGTAGGGATGGGTTCCTCACAATTTTTAATGCATTGTAGTTCTAACCTCAATGATGAAACCTCAAAATTCATTATCTCCATTTGCTAACACAGTTTTTCTAGTAATGTTTTTGTATCATGATGGTCAAGGGGTTGAGACAGATGGTCTATTCTATGAGGATAACTGTGTTGTTGGAATTCCATAGGAGGATGTTCAGATTGGCCTTGTTGGGATTGGAACTCCAAATATGTTGGAATGTATTGTGGATCATATGATTAAAAACATTGTGGTTCAGATTTCAATACTAAGATGAGTATTCATTTTTTTGTATAATAATTTTTTTTGGTTTTTTTGGTTTTTGTTTTTGTTTTTGCAATTTTTCCTTGGTAATTGAAATTGCACTTAAAAGAGTCAACCCCTATAGCGAGACTTTGCCTATAACTCCCAGGCTCAAAGACCTTATGGAACCAAATGAATCCCACATACTCAGACATCATCTTGATTTAACTCAGTCAAAAACAAATTCAAATTACCAAAAATTGAGATGAAATTACTAACTCTGGGCCAGACAACTATGGAGTCACGATCCCCAAGTGTCGAAAGCAACGCATTAGGTCATTCCATTGCTCTACGCGCAATTTTTTTTAATATATATGTATTTTTTTAATACTCATATTAAACTAAAATGATCACCAAACCTATTCTATTTATTTAGGGGACCCCATGAACTCAAACTAATACCCCACTATCCAAGGGACGTACATTGTGATCTTTTTTTTATTTGGATGAAAATATAAACGATGAAATATCACATTGGATAGCCACACTTTCCAAAATCTATGCTCATGAAATTATACAAGGATTAAAATCAGAATCAGGGCATGCTAAATTATTTGATATGCAGTTTCAAATTGTGCAATGTGTATTACCATGTTCAAAGTTAAAGGAATTTTTCCTTCCATTTACACTTTTTTTTCAAATCATTCATTTTTTTGACACAAAAGCATTTTTTTGTATTTTATCTCCCCCCAACATAAAATAACACTTTCCCCAGTGTTTAGAGAAATTAAAATTTAGAAGGGGGTAGAAGTAGATAATGAATGTTCAAAAAGGAAACTGAAAATGAGGGTCATTGAATGGAGTCACCTAGTGGTTGAAGTTTCAAGTTCTTGCTGCTCCAATTTAGTCCTTTGATATCCATGTCGCTTTCAGAGTTCCCTAGTGGAAAAAGGAAAACAAACAAACAAAACAAAAGAGTATATATATATATAAGTAAAATATAAGTATATATATAAAATAAAATAAACGGATGATACATTGTCTTCTTTTTAAATTTCTGGGTAAGGTATTACTCAAGGATCACACCACGTGACACGGATGAATATGGTGCTCCCCTTTCATACCCATCCATACTCATAATAGAAGAACAGGTCAACAACCTATTTTTTTTATTAAATATAAAAATGATTAATTAATCCTATTTAAAATATAAATTTGATTAAAACAACAAAATTATAGGAAACTTGAAACCATGGGTTGCCACCCATGCAGCGCTTTGTTTAACGTCGTTAGCCCGACATGAACCCCCTAACATACCCAATACCAATTTTCAACATTTTAAGGACCCCTATTTCTTCATGTCCACTAGATTGAGATTGATTCTATTTTTATAATTTGTTTCATGCACAAACCTATGTTCTAAAATGTGTGGGAAAATCCAAGGAATATCAAAAATGGTTGATCCAGTTTCCATTATAGTCTTTCCAAAGACATCAATGATCATTCCAAAATTATTTGTTTCAAGAGAAGAATTAATTCTAATTGAAAGGTCATGATTATACCCTATGAATCGATACTTGAGCGTGGAAAGAAGGGCAATCATTTTGAGCTCAGTTTTGATAAGACATTCAGACACAGGTTGAGATTGTGAATCCAACCTCGTTTCATTTTCCAAATTTCTCAACAAAATAGGTTCCTTTTGAATAGAAGATTCATCCAAAAAATTGGAAATATCAGTGTTTTTAATGGATATAGAGTCAATGTTTATGATTTCTCCCAATGGTTCAATGGTTGGTGTTTTTGAAAATTCATCAACAAAGTTATACTTAGGAGACTCAATCCATGATGTCAAATTCTCTTCTTTTGAATCCAAAAAGTTAATTTCCTCCTGATTTAAAGACTCTTCAAAAATTCCTTGATCCTCTTAATCTATCCCAAATCCAATGTTTGGTTCTTCAATAAATTCATGTGGGGTTTGTGTGAAGCTAGATACTTCACATAAGGTTATGGAAGGGACAATTTGTGTAGGGATGGGTTCCTCACAAGTTTTAATTCTTTGTAGCTCTAACCTCAATGATGAAACCTCAAAATTCATTATCTCTATTTGTTGACACAGGTTTTCCTGTAATGTTTGTGTATCATGATGGTCAAGGGGTTGAGACAGATGGTCTATTCAAGGAGGATAACTATGTTGTTGGAATTCCATAGGAGGATGTTCAGATTGGCCTTGTTGGGATTGGAATCATAATATGTTGGAATGTATTTTGGATCATATGAATAAAAACATTGTGGTTCAGTAGTTTTTTGATGACCCCACAAGTATAAATTAGGATGGTCCTTGTACATCACACATGGGGTTGGGTGATCAAAGTGGGGATAGGTTTCCCATGTTTGGATTTGTTCAAAATGGTTTTCCATAGGAATAAAATTGGGGATGAGATAAAAGAAGTGTGATGAAAAAAAAGAATGATAGTGTCTAAGATAACTTACATAGGTCCCCGGAAATGGCGCCAAAATTTGATTCTCGCTCAAATTTACCCAAGAGAAGAAGGTAAGACGGTCCTTGTAGGTTAGCTTGGGTTATCGAATCCACAGAGACCTAAGAAGAAACCTATAGACACGTACATTCTATGGACAGTTTTCAGCTATGAAGTGGCCAACATGGATTGATTTTGTATGGGTTTTAAAGATATCTAATAGATTTAAGTGAATTTAATTTAAAATATTGAGTTGATCCTAGGTTATCGCTCGGGGTGGATTGGACGTATTTTCTTTTAAATGATTTCAATTTCTTAAATTTGAGATGGGTTCATTTAAGGAGATAAAACAACATCATAACGTACTGGTTTAATGCCTACACCCTCTAATACTAATCACCTATACACTTTAAGGATCAATGTTTTGAGCACTTCAAGGTAAAGGATCGTATTAGTACTTGAAGTGTACGGCCTTAAATTTAACAAGGACGATGGAGTTTAAAAATCATCAAATAAAAATCCCAAATTAAAGAAGTGATTACACATTAATTAGGTGATAAATAACATCCAATACAGCTCTTGCTACTCCCTCGGATCAACCCATAAGTGGGTTAGCCCTCCATTGATCCCATGGTTTCAATGGATGCGGAAATTAGTCTCCTGAGGGAGGAAATGGAGAAGTAAAGAAAACAAAAAAAAATGATCACTCCACCGTTGTGTGAATAATTTCACAAGGGTTGGTGTGAATAAATTTACACCGTGATCCAACGATATCAAGGTGATAAGAAGAACAATAGAATAAGAGTAGAAGAAGAACTTTTATTAATAAACTAAAGTGAATTGAACAACTTACATGTGAAAGACAAATTTGAGGCAACAAAAATGCAGCATAACATTACAATTGAACAAAGCATCCAAGATTCCAAAATCCTTCACCACCACTTCCTTAAATAGGGATTTTTGGAGCCTTGGGTAGAGCCTACAACAGTAAAAAAAATCTCAATTAATTTTGGTAGGCCATAGGTGGGGGAAAGCTTGTGGAATTTTAACTTTTCCACATTTGACCTGAGGTGGAAGCCAACTTTCCTTCATCGAACAGACGCGTCCGGAAGACCTTCTAGACGGCCGAATCAGAGTGTCCCATAGAAGAAGAAAATGGAGCTCCAGATAGCTTCTAACCACTTGTAAAATGGGTGCCCCTTTGGAGTTTTATATTCTGAGACATGATCAAATTAGTGGTCTATTTTTCTGGGCCGCAGAATCTGGCACAGAATTTTATCTCTAACGTGGGCCGCCTAAACGACCACCATAGAGTCCGAATTAGCATCATCTCCTGAAGAGTTATTTGTTCCTATACATGTATTATAGCATCCCAAGAAATTTGGGATTAATTTGGCTTGTATGTTGGGCCCCACAGTCTTATCAGTGGGCTGGTGTCCAATCTGCCTTCTCCAGAATTACATCCTTTCATTTCCTAATATCTCCATCATCCTCCATGAATTATCCACTGATCCCTGAATCAAACATGTTCATATTTAAGTGTAGATAAATTTAAAAAAATATCAAATTAAAATATGTATAATTAAATTCTTTAAAATCAGATGAATCATTGGGTACTTTAAATGATGTTAAAAAATGTACCACATAATAGTGTATTTTATGAAGGTATTACAATCATAATGGGAAATGATGTTCAAAGTGTAAAATGAACTAAAATGGTGTTTATGAATAACAGAGAACATGAATATTATGTATATTAACTATTAATATTATCCTCATTTAGTGGCTAATCACACCCCCCAACTTGAGTTTTTCTAGTCCCGAGAAAAATATATCTCAACAATATGAATTAAGTATGAGGATGTGTTGTGTATCACAATAGACATGGGGGTTCATCTTTATTCAAGGGGGAAATTACGAAAGCGCTAGGTGGAATCACATTTCAATATTATGATGATTATTCATTTTTTTGTATAATATTTTTTTTGTTTTGTTTTTGTTTTTGTTTTGTTTTTTTTTTGCAATTTTTCCATGGTAATTGAAATTGCACTCAAAAGAGTCAACCCCTATAGCGAGACTTTGCCGATAACTCCCAGGCTCAAAGACCTTATGGCAGCAAGTGAATCCCACATACTCGGGAATCATCTCGAGTTAACTCAGTCAAAAACAAATTCAAATTACCAAAAATAGAGATAAAATTACTAACTCTGGGCCAGACAACTATGGAGTCACGATTCCCAAGTGGCGAAAGCCACGCATTAGGTCATTTCATTTCTCTACGCGCAATTTTTTTTAATATATTTTTTTTTTTGAATAATCATATTAAACTAAAATGGTCACCAAACCTATGCTATTTATTTATGGGACCCCATCAACTCAAACTAATACCCCACTATCCAAGGGACGTGCATTGTGATCTTTTTTTTATTTGGATGAAAATATAAACGATGAAATCTCACATTGGATAGCCACACTTTCCAAAATCTATGCTCATGAAATTATACAAGGATTAAAATTAGAATCAGGGCATGCTAAATTATTTGATATTCAGTTTCAAAGTGTGCAATGTGTATTACCATGTTCAAAGTTAAAGGAATTTTTCCATCCATTTACACTTTATTTTTCAAATAATTCATTTTTTTGACACAAAATCATTTTCTCTTGTATTTTATCTCTCCCCAACTTAAAATAACACTTTCCCCAGTGTTTAAAGAAAAGAAAATTTATAAGGGGGTAGAAGTAGAGAATGAAAGTTCAAAAAGGAAATTGAAAATGAGGGTCATGAAATGAAGTCGCCTGGTGGTTGAAGTTTGAAGTTCTTGCTGCTCCAATTTAGTCCTTTGATATCCATGTCGCTTGCAGAGTTCCCTAGTGGAAAAAGGAAATCAAACAAACAAAACAAACGAGTATATATATATATATAAGTAAAATATAAGTATATATTTAAAATAAAATAAACGGATGATACATTGTCTTCTTTTTAAATTTCTGGGTAAGGTATTACTCAAGGATCACACCACGTGACACAGATGAATATGGTGCTCCCCTATCATACCCATCCATACTCATAATAGAAGAACATGTCAACAGTCTATTTTTTTTATTAAATATCAAATTGATTAATTAATCCTATTTAAAATATAAATTTGATTAAAACAACAATATTATAGGAAACCTGATTAATTAATCCACTAGATTGAGATTGATTCTATTTTTATAATTTGTTTCATGCACAAACCTATGTTCTAAAATGTGTGGGAAAATCCAAGGAATATCATAAATGGTTGATCCAGTTTCCACTATAGTCTTTCCAAAGAAAACAATGATCATTCCAAATTTATTTGTTTCAAGAGAAGAATTAATTCTAATTGAAAGTTCATGATTATACCCTAAGAATGGATACATGAGCGTGAAAGGAAGGGCAATGATTTTGAGCTCTGTTAGGATAAGACATTCAGACACATGTTGAGATTGTGAATCCAACCTAGTTTCATTTTCCAAATTCCTCAACAAAATTGGTTCCTTTTGAATAGATGATTCAACCAAAAAATTGGAAATATCAGTGTTTTTAATGGATATAGAGTCAATGTTTATGATTTCTCCCAATGGTTCAATGGTTTGGTGTTTTTGAAAATTCATCAACAAAGTTATACTTAGGAGACTCAATCCATGATGTCAAATTCTCTTCTTTTGAATCCAAAAAGTTAATTTCCTCCTGATTTAAAGACTCTTCAAAAATTCCTTGATCCTCTTAATCTATCCCAAGTCCAATGTTTGGTTCTTCAATAAATTCATGTGGGGTTTGTGTGAAGCTAGATACTTCACATAAGGTTATGGAAGGGACAATTTGTGTAGGGATGGGTTCCTCACAAGTTTTAATTCTTTGTAGCTCTAACCTCAATGATGAAACCTCAAAATTCATTATCTCTATTTGTTGACACAGGTTTTCCTGTAATGTTTGTGTATCATGATGGTCAAGGGGTTGAGACAGATGGTCTATTCAAGGAGGATAACTATGTTGTTGGAATTCCATAGGAGGATGTTCAGATTGGCCTTGTTGGGATTGGAACTCATAATATATTGGAATGTATTGTGGATCATATGAATAAAAACATTATGGTTCAGTAGGTTTTTGATGACCACACAGGTAGAAATTAGGATGGTCATTGTACATCACACATGGGGTTGGGTGATCAAAGTGGGGATAGGTTTCCCATGTTTGGATTTGTTCAAAATGGTTTTCCATAGGAATGAAATTGGGGATGAGATAAAAGAAGTGAGATGAAAAAAAGAATGATAGTGTCTAATATAACTTACTTAGGTCCCCGGCAACGGCGCTAAAATTTTATTCTCACTCAAATTTACCCAAAAGAAGAAGGTAAGACGGTCCTTGTAGTTTAGCTTGGGTTATCGAATCCACAGAGACCTAAGAAGAAACCTATAGACACGTACATTCTATGGACTGTTTTCAGCTATGAAGTGGCCAACATTGATTTATTTTGGATGGGTTTTAAAGATATCTAATAGATTTAATTAATTTTAATTTAAAATAATGAGTTGATCCTAGGTTATCGCTCGGGGTGGATTGGACGTATTTTCTTTTTAATGATTTTAATTTCTTAAATTTGAGATGGGTTCATTTAAGGAGATAAAACAACATCATAACTTACTGGTTTAATGTCTACACACTCTAATACTAATCACCTATACACATGAAGGATCAAAGTTTTGAGCACTTCAAGGTAAAGGATCGTATTAGTACTTGAAGTGTGTGGCCTTAAATTCAACAAGGACGATGGAGTTTAAAAATCATCAAATAAAAATCTCAAATTAAATAAGTGATTATACATTAATTAGGTGATAAATAACATCCAATCCAACCCATTGATACTCCTTTGGATCAAACCATAAGTGGGTTATCCCTCCATTGATCCCATGGTTTCAATGGAAGCGGAAAGTAGACTCATGAGTGAGGAAATGGAGAAGTAAAGAGAACAACAAAAATAAAATGATTACTCTACCGTTGTGTGAATAATTTCACAAGGGTTGGTGTGAATAAATTCACACCTTGATCCAACGGTATCAAAGTTATATGAATAACAACAGAATAAGAGTATAAGAAGAACTTTTATTAAGAAACTAAAGTGAATTGAACAACATACATGTGAAAGATAAATTTGAGGCAACAAAAATGCAGCATAACATTACAATTGAACAAAGCATCCAAGATTCCAAACTCTTTCACCACCACTGCCTTAAATAGAAATTTTTGGATCCTCGGGACGAGCCTCCAACAGTACAAATAATCTCAAATAATTTTGGTAGGCCATAGGTGGTGGAAAGCTTGTGGAATTTGAACGTTTCCACATTTGACCCGAGGTGGCAGCCAACTTTCCTTTACCAAACAGACGCATCCAGAAGCCCTTATATATGGCAGAATAAGAGTGGCCCATAGAAGAAGAAAATGGAAATCCGGATGTCTTCTAACCACCTGTAAAATTTGGCCCATTTGGAGTTGTGGATTATGAGAATGATCAAATTAGTGGGCTGTTTTTCTGGGCCGTAGAATCTGGCCCACAATTTTATCTCTAAATTGGGCCACCTAAACAACCACCATGGAATCCGAATTAGCATTATCTCCTAAAGATAGATTTGTTCCTATACATGGCTTCTAACATCCCACGAAATTTGGGTTTAATTGGGCTTTTTTTTTGGGCCCCACAGTCTCATCAGTGGGCTGGTGTCCAATCTGCCTTCTCCAGAATTTCTTACTTTCATTTCCAAATATCTCCATCATTCTCCATGAATTCTCCACTGATCCTTGAATCAAACATGTTCATATTTAAGTGTAGATCAATTTTCAAAAATATCAAATTAAAACATGTATAATTAAATTCTTTAAAATCAGATCAATCATTGGGTACTTTAAATGATGTTAAAAAATGTACCACATAATAGTGCATTTTAAGAAGGTATTACAATCATAATGTGAAATGATGTTCAAAGTGTAAAATGCACTAAAATGGTGTTTATGAATAACAAATAACATGAATATTATGTATATTAACAATGAATATTAGCCTCATTTAGTGGCTAATCAACCACACGTCACATCTGCGACATACTTTCTAATCAGGGTCATCTATGATTGATCCAAGCTGATCCAATGACTGTGGTGTCATCTTCATCATCAAGCATTCCTGACACCACCACTCTCCATAGACAAATAAAATCCACCATGACATGTTCCTAGTCAGTGTGTATGATGAAAACTCTTTCATGGTGATCTTTTAGACAAATAGAACACATGCATGCATTAAAAGTTGCAAGCATGCATTGAAATGATGAAAATAGAAGGAGCCTAAGGAAAACGTAGTGTCTGAGGGTGAACTTCCCATTCAATGTACAAAGATATGGTTCACATGAATTCTTAAATTCATGCACATGTTGTTATTTCCAAGCAAAAAGGAGACTCATTGAATGGAAACAAGCCGAGAT
This sequence comes from Viscum album, assembly GCA_963277665.1. Classification (NCBI taxonomy): domain Eukaryota; kingdom Viridiplantae; phylum Streptophyta; class Magnoliopsida; order Santalales; family Viscaceae; genus Viscum; species Viscum album. Next base: position 475,671,737 of record OY728151.1, read on the forward strand.
ATGTGGTGAAAATTTGAACGGGTTTGAACAATTCAATGTTGAGGATCTCAAATTGTTCAATGAATAAATTAAATGATTGTATCAATCAGGGTTTTGAATGAGATTTTAATCCGTATATATGTGTTATTACTCTCCTATAAAGAGAGATACCTTGACCGAGGCTTAGTTGTTGAAGATATTGAGAATAATCTCTTGTTTATCCATAGAAATAAAGCATTGAACAAGAGTTTATAAGAATATATACTACGAGAAGAAGAAGATATAAAGGGGAATTCAATAGGTTTTAACCACACTTGAATAATACTTGTGAAGGAAGAAAGAATCTGTACCCTCTGTTTGAAGAAATCCGAAAACATGTGATAGGTTCTCACAAACCCTCTTCGCGTTTTATTGAAAGTGATCCCATGGGTAAACAACTAGTTCACACGCACCCTTGTTGAACCTTCATGAAGATAAGGCCACGAACCATTACTGGTTTTGTGAAGAAGAATCATTCTTCCTGTTTTTCACAAAAAAGAAGAGGTGAGAACTCTCACCTGTTTGTACGATCTGTTTGAGAACCCACATATATCCTTGATATAATCATTCTGGTTTTGTTGGAACGTAGAAAAAGAATGAAAATGTGTGCACATGTGGAGAAAGAAAAATAAAGAATGATACAAACCTTTAGGTTTGTAGAAGATCACACCCTTTGCATGAGAACAAATAAAGGATAGTGTACACATACTTTTCCTTGGAGAAGAATAAGGGACCCAAGGCAATTTTTGGAAGAAGGATAGTGCACGCATGATGAACATGCAAGAAAGTGCATGATTTGAGATACTATAACATATGAAAGAGCAGATCACACTCTTTTGGGTTTAAACAAGATTCACATTTAAACACATACATGTCACATAAACTTGAATTAATTAAAGTAACAAATTATTTATATGCATATTAAGAATGAAGAATCCAAGAAGATAGGGCATGTGAAAAAGCTTGAGACACATCCATGAAATCAGAAATGAACACATGCATGTGTGGAATAAATTAAGATATCCAAACAATAATTTTGGATCCCATGAAATCCTTGAATTAAGTAAATAAAATTTGAGACTAAATCCACACCGATTTAAAGAAGATCTTTCATATGAGTTTATAGTATTTGAGAATCCAAGAAGGTTGATAGAGCTGATATTATTCAGAATTGTTATAGAATTATTGATGAGGTTGTGTGCTCCACTTTCACGCAAATTAGTAAGGCCAGGTCATCATCAGAAGAAAAAAATAATTGCATGTGCATTGTTGAACTGAGGACTGATTAGACAAGTGATCTGAATTATTTAGCAAGATCAATAGACCTTACCAAAGACTATTGATGATTCTTGAAGATATACATAGGCAAGTGTGATTCAAAAATCTTTTGTAGAGAGGGAAAAATATCATTTATAGTGTATCAATAATGAAAATCTAAGGATGCTTCTCATGTGACTTGAGAGCTAGAAGAACCCTCTGAGATTCAAGGAGGAGAAGAAGTCTTTAGTGGGACTATAAAGAATTCCAGTCGACTCTGGTAACATTGTAGGATTTAGCATAAATACCCAATTTTGGGACTCAAAAGATATACAGTAGGACTCCAAGACTATTTTGGAGAATCTGTGTTGGGGATAATAACCAACACAACAAGGAGTAGTTCTTTAAACCAAACCTTTTAAATCCTTGTGTTTAGTGCCTTTACATTTACTTCACCATTCAAGGAAAGGATGTGAGACACAAGAAGAGTGGATCGAGGATTTAACCAGACATATAGTTTTAATTTAAAATAAAACATTCATAAAAATATTTAAAGGGATAACTAATTCACCCAATCCCCCCCTCAGCGATTCACATTGATCTGGGCACTTCAATATTCACTGTGCAAATATGACATGTGTCTCAATGAAAATAAAAGTGAGATGAAAATACCATAACTTAAGTCTTAAATAACATTGAATACTTTGGAAAGTCATGTATAATAAATCTAATATTATAGAAAACTTATTAAATAACCATACTATTATATATCATACCGTATATTATTTTATTTTTACCCCTTAATATCTATTTATTATCAATTCCTTGTTAAAATATTTTTTCAGGAAATAACTATGTTGTATTTCATGATTTTATAATTTCTATACTATTAAAATTATAATATATACATGATATTTATAATTATAAACAAGATAAAATTATAATATACACTCAGTGTATATGAAATTAGATTAAACTAAAAGTTAGATAAAGAAAATGAAATAAATTGTTCATAGAGACGGTAGGTCGTGCGTCTGTATAAATAATGTTTCCATTTCTGGAATGGATGAAAATTGAATGAAATATAAATAATATATTTACAATAAATAATAATTTATATTCCATATATATCACATTTATTCCCTAAAATATACCAATTTTCCTTTAATTACATGTGCTAGTGAAAAATATAACATAATGCTTCGTGAGGCGGTAGTCTACCATACACCCGAATGACATTGTCATATCTACAATAAAAAGGAAAGTAGTAAGTAATATGTAATATAATAACCCCATAAGTATAATTATGTTTCAAAAATAATATATATTCATTTAATATATCATTATTGACATCAAATTAAAACAAAAATGAAAAACACCTCACATCGGTCTGTGAGGCGATAGTCTTCTATACACAGAAGTGACACTATTGTTTAAAAAAGTTTGGGAGGTAAGAAGGTATATTTATAATTATAATTATATAGGTGAAATATTTTTTTAAAATACTATTTTAAAATTCAAACCTTCATAATATCAAGCCATGACAGATGGTGATGAAAATTGAATAACATCGGTTCATGAGGCCGTATTCTACTGTACATAATAATAATGATTTCATATCTCATTTTATGGTTGAGTAGAGGGATTTAAGTTATTCCATTAACATAATAACATATAATTATATTTTATATTTTTTTATTGTATAATAATTTTTTAAGAATATTTTATGTATTTAGAAGCGGCTGTAAAAAAGACATAGTTTAAAATGTTACCTATTCTTCGGATGACCACTTTAGGTTTAACCAAAACACTTCATATATTGGAATTAAGATATCTCAAAGGACTATAGGATATGGGGAGAGATGAAATTAATACATTTGGGTAGGTATTGGATGAGCCAATGGTTATTTGATTAGTGAAGAGGGGAAGGGATATATTAGACTTTTATAAGTTGGGGAGAGGAAAAATATGGAATTTTTGAAATAAATAAAGTAGACCCACGTTCTTCAAAAGACAAAATTCTACAAAATGGGTAATTTATGAACCATAGAGGATATAAATTATAAATATGTACATTAAATGGGTTTTATTCGAGTTTATAGTTCATTTTACACCTTATCATTTAATTTTAACCCTCATTATGTTCTTTTAAACCGTAACCTTGTTAAATAATTTTCATTGTTTTAAATTTTCATTTTGAGAAACAATTAAGTCAACATTAATATATAATATAAATTATCACAATTACTAATATGTAATATATATTTTTTATAAATTTAATGAATTTATTTTCAATTTTTTAAATTTAAATTAATACGACAAATGCGCTAAAAATTGGTTTTCCAAAGAGAAATTTTCAAAAGCTCAAAAAACATTGGTATAAAAATTCAATATGAAATTTATTACAATGTAATAAATTTGATTAATATATATATAATATTTATAATTGTTATTTTCAAAACATATTAAAAAATATATTTTCTTGTAGGTCCTTCGAAATAAATGGTAGTTTTTAAATAAAACCCAATATTTTCACTATTCATTTCAAAAATTAAATTTTAAAAAAATTATAAATAACACACTGTAATATAATTTTGACATGAATATTTCAATAAAAAATTCATGTTTCATAATAAATTTAAAAAAATTGGAAAAAATAATTTTAAATATGTGTGAAAAATGAGACAAAATTGTTTTTAGAAAAATATAGTTCTAAAGGTAAAATTGGATTTATTTTTATCTCATGTTTTAAAAAAATGATAAATTTCAACTATCTAATTGAATATATAATTATTAACACATCATTCATTTTCATGCCGTAGTCATTTAATTACATATTCACTTACACATAAATTTTATTTTTTCAATATCAATTCCATGAAAATAAGTGCATGAAGTAATGCGTAGTTGAAAATTAGTGGATATAAGAATGCATACAGTAGTCATGTCACACCAATTTTCTATATAAGTGAAAAATTGTAATTCATACTAAAAAATAAGTGCATATATAAATATGTATACTAGAAATTAAATTAAAATGTGAATTTATATTGATAATAAGTGTAGATGACATGTGTAAGGAGAAAGAACACCTTTAGTAGTATAACTCAAAAATTCACTAAGAGAAAATACAAAAACATAGACTCATCAACTACTATTTTAACATTAGACCCACAAATTCCCCAACTATGTCCTTGGTCTCATTCAAGAATGCATGTATCAATTATTTATATTAATTAATTAATTAATTTTATATTTCAAAATATTATTCCATCTATATTTCAATGATAAAATCATTAATCATTTTTATCATGTCCCTTCTGCACTATAATTTCTCTTGTCATAATTTTAAAGTATATCCTCATAATGTATAATCACCATGATATTTTTACTAATTACATTATTATTTAACATTTAATGAATGTATTTTTGGTATTCATTCAATTCAACCACAACATTGATGTAATAGTTTTTCAAAGAGTAAAATTTCATCAAATTGATGGAACCAAATCATAAAAATTATATCTATCCATATGGGGATGAATAATTAATCAAAAATAATATATATATGTATATATCAATGAGAATACACCATCAAAACTCATCACATGTGCCTATGGTTTGGAAATGAAAAGGATGTTATGTATGAAGATAGATCAACAAGATTGAATAGAAGTCTGCAGTGAACAGAAGTTAGAACAAATCATGGTAGGGTTTCATGAGGTTAGATTGTTCGGTTCATAGAGGGATATTTTGATTGAAGTGGTTTGATACAAGAGTAATTTTGAGGTTGTGGGGATGTATTTGATCATGAGGATTCTGAGAATGAATTGTCTTCACAGATATAAGTGGATAAGTAGTTGACATAGGAGAAACTATTACTAGTTTCTCATGACCAAAAATGGAATAAAATTCATGAAACTAATTCCTTTTTGTGACAATAATCCATAATAGGCATTGAAAGAGGGATTTTAAATTGACCGTGAGGGATAATTATGGTAGATAATTACATATATTTAGAGTATTAGAATGTTATGCCACTTGATAATGAGATATTGGATCTAATGGATAAGTCTGGGAAATAAAGGGGTCAAAAATGTTGAAAATAGGGGAACAATACTACTGATGATCCAGTCTTAAATAAAAATTATTATGCATCTAAATATGGAACTCATGGAGAATTCATGTTAAATAGTTTTGGATGATTTAAATAGGATGGTCATACAATGCACACTTTTTTTGATATTTCTACTACATAAGTGGATTTTTATGTTCTTAATAGCACACCATAGATTTTAGGTCTATTAGTAGATTGGGATTCTTATATTTCTTAGGATCAGGATACTACAAAAGTCTTGAGGTTTAACACCTCAATCACATTCAAGTCAACATCAATGATGAAATTAAAGATGACCATCATGTTCATAAAAAACTCAATATTAATTGAAAGATAAATATAGATACTAAAAAACCACAATACATATCTAAACCACACTAACTTCAGTAATAAAAAATACAAGGAAACAATAGTCATGTTGAATCCTTACTTGGGTACTATAGTGGAATCATAATTTTAGTAGATTGTAATACAAAAAAAAACAGTAATTTAAACTGAAATATAGTGTTCCATTTTAATGGAATTTTATGATTTAATATAAGCTACAATTTTATATCTATAAAAATAATAAATTCAATGCAACAAGAATACCAAAAATAGATCTAGGGCAGTGAAATGATTCAAAGTAATGGGGTTGGTAGAAGTAAAATGATCCTTTGACAATTTATGGAAAATTATATGATTGATTACAGTAAATAATATGAGTGATTTTGATAGGAAAATAAATTACATGATATTGAAAGATCAATGGATTGATAAATATAAAGTAAAAAAGGATAGAAATTGGAATAAATGTTAGATCAATGGTCAAATATTTTTACCATGGGTAAATAATAGATACTTCCATAATCAACTTGAGGGGGAATCCTATAATTCATAAGAATTTATAATTTTAAAATTGGATTTATTAATGGTTTCATATCTAGTTTCAATCATGAAAATATGGATTTAGGGGAAGGTAGCGATATGTGTATACCAGTATTTTTTTGCTTTTTTCTTATTTCTATATGTGTAATAAATATATTAATCGATTAAATGGTTTCCATAGTGAATGAGGATATGGAAAATATTATAAAAATAGTTACATAAGTGTACCCAAACTTGTACGTGGATCTTGAAATGAGTGATGCTTATACAGTTAATGTTCTCCAATTGTGAAACCAACTTGTCTATAGAACCTACACCCTTGTTGTAGCACATACACTCATAAATTATGTTTGAAATAAGAGCATGAGTAGAGAGAGGAGGGAAGGAAAGAGAGTCTTAATTTGATTTTTTCATATCCGGTTCATATCTTGATCAAATTGTAGGTCAAGATATAGTGTAAAGAAAATTCAAAGAATATTTGGTCAAGAATATGATCATATAATATGTGAAGTAGGAGAATAAATTATTTCTTTCATTTCATGTTTTTTTTCATCAAGGGAAATGTTGTTGAAGTAGCTAAAAACTCCATATTACCCATTTTAAATCTTGGATACCATCCTTTCATCCCAGGAATATAAAATTTCATATGAATTACTTATCTTTAGTGATAAACTATCACACCTTGTGCTACTTTTTACTAATTCCGACATAGGTAACAAAAAAACAATAATATAAATGTTTAAAAAACCCGAGTGATTCATTTCAAAACAATGGTATAAACATTAGTACCTTTTTATTATATGTATTGGACTACTAAACCCTTATATATTTCTCCTTAAAACTTCTTTTTATTATAAACATTGGATTTTTTAACCCCAAAAAACATTGACCCCCTCATCTATGAATCACCCCTATTTATGTCTCACTAATTTCTATAAATGCACTATGAGAAAGAACTACTATTGAAAATTCCTATAAACTGTAAATAATGGTAAAAAATACCAATTAATCTCCAAATTGAAATCCTAATACATATGAAAAATGAATAGTAATATATATGATACAAATCTATACTACTGTAATATTCACTGTCAGATTGAACTCTAAATACATATAAAACAAATGCATGATTCTTCAAATGTGTTATTTCTTTATATAAACTACTACAAAATAAAAAATTCAAGATATGAAATAAAAAACCTACCCAATTACTTTTCATCTCACAAAAATTAGATCATTGAAATCTTGTAGAATTAAGTATGATTTATTCATCAGGGAGAGAAAAAAAAGGTTTTATGGAAATAACCTCCTGGAAATATTTCACTCATTCTTAAGAAATATGAACCTATAAAAATAAGAACTCAATTAAAATACATAATCATTTAAATAGATATGTACTTATAAAAAATATATGAACATATAAATATACGAATAGTGGAAAAAATATAAACCTATAAAAATATAAAAGTGTGAAATAATATCAACTGGTTATGAAAAGTAAAACTGTAAAAATAAGAAATATGGATTAAAATATTAACCTATAAAATAATATAAACATGTAAAAATATAAAACATGGTGAAATAAATGAACTTATAAAAAATATGTAAATGTATGAAAGAAAATATGAAACTGTATAAACAAATATGAAAAAATTGAATTGAAGATTACAAAAAATATGTACAAACATTTAATAAAAATTGAAGAAAGGTTAAAACTATATATTCAAGTGGAATAAATTATCTAAAAATGTATACCTACTCCACTAAACATTTATAATAGGAAACTCTATGAAAAAAATGAGGACCTATTTTAAAAAAATCACATATATGAAAATGATATGAACAAATTTTGTAGAAATATGAAACTTTTTAACAATATTAAGCAATATAGATATTAAAACTCATAAAAAGATGAACCTATAAAATATATTAATTTGTAAAAAAGGATCCCAATTATCATAAAAAATGTGGAAAAATGTGTACCTGCAACAAAAAAATATACACCGATAAAAATATGAAAAATATGAACCTATAAAAAATATGTAACCTGTAAAAACAAATATGGAACTTCACAAAATATAGTAGTGAATTCACTTATATAATAGTGGAATCAGTTATTTCTTTATCATATATGATAATATATGAACAATCTGAAATTTATATTTTGGTGTGATGAAAATGGTCGAAATATTATAGTAGAAGTACCATATCAAAAAGATTCATAATAAAAACAATTACATATCAATAATAATACGTAATGGAATTTTGTAAATAAAAAATATAAAAATTCACAAATAAATAATTTTTATTGGATTAAAGATAATGAAAAATGTATAATCAATTATGAATAAATTATAAAACTAATAAACCTCTATTAAAGAGGAATAAATTTATAAAAATATATAAACTACTACTCTAATATACATAAAAAATAAGCCTATAAGAATAATAAATATATATACCTATATGAAAAACATATGTACTTGTATAAAAAAATATGACGAAATTGTTCAAAAATTGGACCCTGTAAAAAATATGAACAATTAAAAATACAAACCTTGGAAGATAATATAATTCTTAAAAAAATATAAACCAATATAGGTATGAAAATATTAAAATATAATTTTTTTGGTAATAGAATACCCTGCATTTAGGTAACAAAATGTGTGTCTGAGGCATATCTTCTCATTAAAGAGAGGAGATGATTTCCATAATATGGAATTCAAATAATAAATGATATATATAAGTAGTAATACAGAATGTGGGGGAAATTAAAAATGTGTTACAAACCTGTGGAAGAAGTGGATTAACCACAAATGGAGATGTGGAGTTATTATAGAAGGTTGGAGAACAACAAAGAATTAGTGCGGATGAGAAGATTGATTAGGGGCATGATGAATCTGATGTAAGATATAGATCAAAGAACAATGGGTAAGAGGCTGAAATTGGGGTCAATATGGAGGGGTTATGGTGGAAAGGGAACTAATGGAGGAGGTAATAAAGTTCACAAAAATCTTCAAGAGGTGGTGGGGGTGGGAAGGTAGTGACAAGAAAGTGGAGGGGATTCGGGGGGGTATAGGTGAGATGTAGTATTCTAACAAAAACTTGAGATATTTTTTTGTGTGGTGGAGGTAGAGGTGAAGAATTTCAGTGTTTGTGGATTTTGATGGGAGATAATATTTGATTGCTTGTGATGATACAGGTGTGAGAATTTGTAGGAAATATTATGGTGTTCAACATGGTTCCACTGAAGGATAAGTGGTGTTTACAATGAAAAAAGGATATTATGGATGTGATGCATGGGAGACCAAGGAATAGAGATATAGGACATATAGGTGGTATAATTTGAGGGATAGATAGGTTCTAGAATGCGGAAGTAATTTTTTTGGGGAGGGAGCATGAGTTTGTGACGAGGATGAGGAATAATTGGCGAAGGCATGGAGAAGGGGAGTCGAGGAGATGGATGCTGAGGTGGAAAGGGGAATCCAAAATGTAGTTGGGGAATCAGGATGGGATGGAGAGGAATGTAGAATGTAAGGTATTCCATAATTTTGGTATGGAATCCACATTAGGTAAATATGAATGGTGATGACATGTGATAGGATAAAGAAAATCCTATAGTATAAATAATATATATAAAACTTCATAAGTATACCAATGTTTTAATTAAATACAGAAAAATAAATACAGAATCATTATACAATAATTAATAAAATAAAATATATATAGATTTAAAAAGTATATTTAGAAATGATCAAATTGAATTTATAAATTGGATCTTTAGAACTATTATTCCTACATATAATTTTATGACTCTCTATAATGTACTAAATGGGAAATTATAAATATGAATCTATTATGAAAATAATCTAATAGTACATTAATGTCATTTTAGAGTTCTTAATGTAAATTTTTTATCAACATAATCAAATATTACACATGTTACCACATTACATGTTGAACTTCTACTCTCAAATGACACTTTATTTGAATGAGAAATATAATAGATACAAATATGAAAAATATCAATTATACCAGGAAAAATAAAAATAGTATTAAACAATAAATTTAAATATAACCTTTCATTTCACAGTTAAATTTAAAAAATTAACAAAACCAAATAATTAATATATATATATATATAAGATTATATAAAAATTTAAAAATTGGAAATTCTCATCAACAATTGAGATTTATAGACACTAATCTACTAACCAGGGTACCATTGTTCAGAATACCAGACATACCCATATAATTTATAGATGAAAAAAATAAAATTGATATTTTATATTCATTCTTAGAGAGGATCAATCTAATCCACGAATTGAGAACAAAAGGAATTACTCATGATAATTAATTCATTATAGAAAAGAAAAAAAATCATTACCTGATTTCTTAACATGAAATAAAAACAATGGAATATTAATTTAAATGAAGTGCTACTGTAAGGAATCATTGGAAATCCAAAAAAAATATAAAAAAATATTTTTTAATGGGTTTATGGTAATGAATACAAAAAATGTAGAATTATAACCATGTAACGGGAGTAAAAACATAAGGAAACTCAATTCTTGATTGCAAACATGAAAATATGAATTGAAATTAAAATGCAATCTCCACGGAGGGGAGATAGGATCCCTCTATAGGGTATAGTGGATAAAATAATTAGGATGGTGAGGAACTAAAAATAACCAAATGATAATCATCTCAATAGAGAACTCACAATCATAAACCATGATGTGTAGTAATAGAAATCAGTCAAACGTAAATCAGCTAATTTGAAAAGAAGAATAAAAAAAAAATGAGTAGTGAGATTAAAATTTTTAGAAGGTGATGATTGTCAAAATAAATTTGAGAAGTAGGTTATAATAAGCAGTAAAAAACAATTGTTTTTGTGTTTTATTACCATGATTTTGAGGGATAACAAAAGGGGTAAGTGATGTTTGATGAGCAGAAGAAAGTACCATAGGATTCATAAAAGTGAGGTCAAGGAGGCTCAATGGAATATGGAAACACTCAATATTTATAAGACAAATTCAATTTTGAGATGAATTATAGATTCCTTTAGAATATTATATTAGAAAAAGAATTGGTGTTTTGGGATTAGATGGAACATGATGGAATCTTCAAGAAGTAACTCGCTAAGGGTTTCATGGTTACGAAGTCGGAGGCGAGACCGATTCACCAAATGAGCAGAGAAAAAAGTATAAGAGGAATTGTTTAAGGGTTTATGAAATATTTATAAATGGTACCCTAAAAATAATTCAGTATTTCGGTGATGCATTGGAATTCCAATGTTATATCCATCAGGCCTTAGAGAATAGATTCAATAAACATGATAGATAGGAGGTGTAGTTGGGGACGATGACCTAGAGGAAGGATGATGGGGTTTGAGGAGGATATTTGTGGATGGGGAAATTTTGGTTTGAGGGTGCTTAGGAATTTGGGAGGAGGTTATAATAGAGAGGGAGAGTAGAGGCGGATGTGTAGACCATGGTCGAGGCAGGGTTGTAGTCCGAGGTGGAGGTGGAGGTATATACTGAGGCCTATGTAGAGGCGTATGCCAGGGAAAAAGAGGATTTTCATGTGGAAACGTTTAACTTAGAGGATATGTAGGCATATTCAGAGGGGGATGCATAATTAGAGGTGTATACTGAGGTGTAGGGGGTGGTGGTGGAGTGGTGGAGGTAGTGACATCGCAGAGAAAAAAGGAATCGAGAGTTAGAAGAAATCAGAAAACTTGTATAGCTTTCCATGTAAGTAGGATTGTTGTTGTGTCGACACATGGCTGAAGAATGTACATCCTACATGATATATAATAGATATATAAATTTAAGTAAAATAATTTTAAAAAAGTTATTTATTTAATCTATTATGATATAACCTATTTCCATTCATAAAAATATTTTTCCAAAAAATATTTAATTTAATTTCCAATGGTATTTATTTTCATTCCTAATTAATTTGTCACAAAATTATTCATTTCATATACATTTTTAAAGTATATATTCTCATAATTTAATTAATCATATCTATACTCTAAATTCTGATGGAAACATCGTAAATATCATATTTAATAATAATATAATAAATGTATGACTCATTTTGTTAATCCTCATTGTTTCCTATACTGCATGCTATTGATGAAAATTAAACTTATTTAGAAAAAAAGAAAATTTATAAAATCTCATGGTGTTATTTAAAATTCATTCCATAATTAATAAATTGTATAATAATATTAATATTGAATTAATTTATCTTTGAAAAAAGTTTATAACAAAATTGATTTTAATTCCATCCTAAAACAAAAAGAATGTTTTCAATAAAAGTATGTATTTTTCCAATATAAATTTATTTTTTTATATATTTCTCAAATTTTCAAACTAATATAATTTTAACCTGATGAATGAAAACTTTATTCAATTTTAGTGAAATTATCATTATATAATTTTAAAATAATTATAATTTTAAAATTATATAATGAATGGAGATCCAATTTTTTTAGAAATAATGATCTTACTACATGATGTAGAAATTACAGAATATTAATTTAATTCATATAAAATTATAAAGTATAATTAATAAATACTAATACGATATGAAAATGTGTTATCTTAACATAACATTAGTTGCAACATTATTCCATTTTTTGGAAATTTTTTCCTCAAAATTTTATTCATTAATTAAATATTTGTGGATCTTTTTTATTCACATAATTTTATAATTCTCATGTTTCTTATTCAACCATCTGATTTTTTAGAAATAAATTAACTTGTAATTAATATTAATTTACTACACTTTCCCTAAATGGTCTATAATCATTACTTGTTATTCCTCGTAAGAATAGTTTCTTCCATCTAAACTATTTTTGTTATAAAAACATAAGATGTAGCTAAAACATATTTTATTATCAATGAAACAAGAAATGAATCATGCACCTGAGATAGAATTGAAGTAAATTCCAATCTATAATATTTAATAATACATTCTCTAGTATTTCATATGGTCGAATGAACCATGTAATTATCTTTCCCTTTTTTCCAAAATCCACTACACAATTCCATAGAGATAATTTATTAAAAATATGACTTCCTACATCAATTTAATGATATTTTATTTGCTTTTCTAAATAATGTTTATTCCTTCTTTAAGCCATCCTCATGTGATGCTGAATCATCATCACATTCTTATCCACTTCTTATACTAATTCTGTTCTCAACAAATTCTATTACCCAACATCATCCCAAAAAGTTGTAGTCTAACATCTCTTTCTATATAATGCCTCAAAAGGTTCCACCTATATACAAGAATGAAAATTTACATTTTATGTAAAGTTAAAAAAAGTCATATATTTATCCCAATATCCTTGAAAATCCATTTAACAAGGACTATGAATATCATCCAATGTATAAATTATTCTATCTAACTATCCATCATACTAATTATGAAAATATGTATTGGTATTTAATTTTGTACACAATGAAGTCTAGATACATTTGAAAAAATAATAGCTAAATTAGGGATCATGGTAAGATACAACAGAGTGAGGGACCCCTTTTAATATTACTATATATTTAACATAATTTTTAGAAATATTATCCAATGGAATATTATCTATAATTGGTACAAAATGAGAAAATTTAGTTAATTTATCAATAATTACCAAAATAAAAATATTAAATTGATTTGTTTTTGGAAATCACACGATGAAATAAAATGTTATTATAAGTCCCCATTCATTAAAATTACATAATCTTGAGTTATGTCAAGAATTTACATTAAGGATATTTTCAGTGTTAGATCATAAAATAATTAGGAAATAATAATTACAGAAAAACCATAGAAATACAAATTGGAAACTTCTAAAAGTATCCCTTTCTTCCACAACACAAATATTTTTTTTAAAAATAAACATGATTTATTTTCATGTTTGATCATCATAAATTTCTCTTGATTCTATCCTTTACTTCATTATCCCTTAAATCCTGTGAAAACATTTCAATACATGGGATGAGAACAAAATGCTCAGTAAGGGATATAAAAAGAAAGAAAACCATTAGTCTAGTTATAACACAGTAACAAATTTAATGTTTATTTAGAAAATGATTTTTTTTCACATGAATAATAATAATACTTTTTTCTCAAAGAAAAATAGTAAAACCAATTGTAGGAAATTAAAAATCATTTAGGTGACTTAGAGCCTTATTTAGATAAAACATTTTCAAACCCCTTTAAATTGGAATAACCCTATGGTAGACAAAAAATATTATTATTACCCAATGAAATAAAGATCTATAATGGGGATCACCCTGCGAATATTCTACAAAAGGCTCACCTATGAGCTATAATGGGGCCCATACCATCATATAAGATATAATGGGCTCACTTATGAGCTATAATGGGGCTCAAATCATCTTATATGCCTTTTTAGGCTCACCTGTGGGCTATAATGGGTCCTAATCATTCTTCTAATCTATATCAGACTCACTATATTCATGTAATACTCAAGTAACATTTCTTGAATAAAACAAATTCATCAAAAACCCCTTTTGAAAACTTCTTCTAATACTATTCTAATTGAATTTCCATATAAAAATTCAATTTTCATTTAAGAAACCATTTTCAAAACTAAGATACCCAAAAAATTAATAAGGTATTTATTTTCATTTTAGAAACATTAAGGCTTATATAAGAATCCAAGTATCAAATAACTGTTACAGTGATATAGAAGTTATTGTAGCCATATACGATAAATAGAACACTCCTTTTCCATTTGTCAAAACGTTCCTTATAAAACACATAAAAAGTCATTTTTAAATAATTTTAATCAAATTCAAAATAAATAAAATTCATTTAAATTACTTTTATATCCAAAAAAAAATATTTAAATTAATATCATAAAAAAATATTTGATAATTAAATGATATTACTACAGATAAAAAATGGATATTAAATTTTTTAGTGACTTTATATATACTTTATAAAAGAATAAAGGTTTACATTATCAAGAAATGCCTCAATGAAATGATATTTAGATGAAGTCCTTTACCTTGAGTTCAAATCATCTCATAGGTTCATCAACTTACTTAAAAATAAACATAGGTTAATTTATAATTTTTTTAGAACTTTTTTTGGGTTCCTTATTCCTTTTATATCAATTATTATCTTGTTACAACAATTTAAAAATTATTTATGTTCATATCGAATGTTTTGTCGATATTCAATACTTGAGTCGAAAATAAACGTGGTATGATGTGAATACTCCATATTGTCATATGTCCATAATTTCCAGAATAATATTCACGCCATAAGGATCAAATTTGTACATCCATTATTCTTTTAAATAAATCCACTAATTATTCTCATGAATAATGAACAACGTTATAATCATGGAGATGGTAGACCGTACGTACACATGGGTAACGTTTCCATTTTTCATTGATCATTATGTAAATAAGTTAATTTTAATTATACCTATCTATAATTATCATAATATTATTAACACCATAATAATCATTTAAATATACTTATATATATCATACAAGTGATGTGGGGAATAAAAATGATTCACATCGCTTCGTGGAGGTGATAGTTCACAGGTACGCACGAATGACATTAGAATTTTATATACCTGGAAAGTAAGAACATAATTGATATATTATCAACTTATAGTGATTAATATGTAATTATAATCATATAGAAACATTATTTCCATCATTATGACCGGTCTTGAGATACGGTAATGAAAAAAAAACTATATCTATTTGCATGGCGGTAGACAACCGTACATACGAACGAAATATTCATTTACCATTTGATGAAATTGGAGATGGATTTAGGTGATGATATTAAATTAATAACATATCAGAATATTTAAGACACTTTATTTATTATCTCATAATTTTTGGAAGACATATTAAGGAAGTGGAATAATATATAAAATAGAAACACTTAAATAAAAATGACACCTCTTCTTCAGTTGATCACCTTTGAAGAACACCATAATACCCCTGAGGAGGGTGTTATGTCTAATAAAATGCATCACTAATGTGTGAAGGTATTCTAGGATGTGTTTTGGTTAGATATTTTCGAAATCAATTTATTTTTGAAGTGTAAGGAATAGATAGGAATGTGTACCATTTTATAGGAGAGGGGAGGGGAAACTTTGGAATTATAAAAAGATTTAAATTAATATAAATTTACTTTTAATCCAAAATGGGTAAAAACTAATTTAATTAGAATATAGGATGGGTATTGGACTAAATCCAATAATCTAATAAAATATTTAAATGTTTTGGTTATTTTTTTAATCCTTATCTATATGTTTAACCATTTTAACTTTTACAATTGTTTTAATAATTTACACTTTGAGAGTTAAAATAATTAACAAATCATGCCAAACAAACAATGAATGAGTAGTTAATGAGAATTTTCAAATTTTATAAACCTTTTGGTTGAATATTTTATATTTATAAATTTTTTATCATTTAATTAGATATTTTATATTTTAAGATATGAATTATGTATATTTTGACACTAATCATTTCATGAATTTTAAAAAAAAATCACAAAAACCTGATTCCTTCAAAAAAAACTTACCCAACTCATCTAAGAAATGTCATAGTAATCCATAAAATCTCTATATGGAGTTATGTATTTCAAATTTTTTTTATATTAATATTGTTAATATCATTTATTTAATTAATTATTTAATAAATGTATTGTTGCATCATCATTGTGTCAAAATTAAATTTAAATTTTTTTAAAAAAAAATCGTACACAAATGATCAAGATTTAGGTAATAATTTTAGATTTATATGGAATATTAATTGTTGAATATATAACTTACATAACCCCATATTAAAAAAATATAGTAAGAAGAAACATATTTATGATATATTTTCCATTACATTAAATTAAATGTTATAAATGTCATAATCTCACCCAATTAGATTCCAATGGTCACAATTTTAGCCCAAAGATTGGCTTGGTCGAAAAAACTCGTCCAATAATATTAGTAAAACTGTTATGGTAGTTTTATATTATTATAAAATTATTTTTACTTTTAATAACCCTATTATCCTTTAACTGGGGTAAAAAAATCCTAATGTTACTATTCACCAAAAATTATTTTGATAATTTTGGATTGCATTTTTTATACTGATTATAACCATGTATATCGATATTTGGCAATTAAATTCACTAAAGTGGTTAAATTACGTTTAACACTAATCTCATTGACGGATCAACAAAATGGGGTTTTGGAGTAAAACTTTCAAAATCTCACAATGTATTTATATCCAATTTCAATTTGAATTTGATTCCAATCACCTATACTGTATTAATAGATAAAAAAATTTATTTATTTAAAATTTAAAACCAATTAAAAGAATTACCTAACTATATAAATAATTTAGATGAAAAAATAGTTTTCAATTAAAATGCAGCATTTTTCACAGTTCAATAAAAAAAATTTATCCGAAAAATATTAGAATTCATCCAAAGTTAATTATGATGTACCACATCCAAAGAATAATGTTATTTTATCAAATAGAACCTATAAAAGTTTCCAAAATGTATATTTTAAAAAGGTTCTCCATCAATAGGCTGTAATAATACATTTTAAAAATATTAGATTTTTTTAGGCTTAAAATCAGATTTATTCTTAGTTTAATACCATAAAATTTATTAGAATAGATAAAAAAGATTTAATAGACATGTGCAACCATAATATATTTATTTCTGTTCTTTATTGAAAATATAATGGCTAGGTGATAATAACCATTTTAAATAATAATATTACAATATATTATCATTCAGTATAACTCAATATTGTGCGTGATGTAAGTTTTTAAAGAAACCCACTGTTTATTGTCTAGTATGCTCTTATACATAGAGTCCCCATTATGGTAGGATTAAAATATTATTAATTAAAATTAATAAATATGAAAAATCCTTATTCTGTAATTACCTGGGATGTCACATCCTTCCACCATTTTGAAAATTGCATTCTTGCAGTTTTAAATTTGGGCTTGGTAACTAATGTTTCACTTCTCAAAAATTACTTCATTGAAACCCCACCTTGGAAAAAGATTCAATAAAACCTCTATGTTAAAATAATATGGTTAAGTACAAAGGTCACTTGAGATGTCATATAACAGGGTTCCAAGTAGGAAAACATGGACATGGATGATAAAACTAACTCTCAAAGACTCATAGATTGTGATAGAGAACATAGTCATTGGAATGTTAGCTGTCAAAAAACCATAAATATGTGATGGGTGAGAAGATCATCGAGAAAAGTTAATGGATAAATTATTTTTAATATCCTTTTGATATAGTTGAGGAATTCATTTACTTCCCAGAATATGAATATATGGAATCATACATACATGATGTATTTCAATTTTATAAGAAACATTTCATCCTCATAATATTCACATAATTATGATGTCAATCCCTAAGAATAAAATTTAGAATCAAATATCACAAAAACCATAATGTAAATCAATACCTTAGAATTGAGGTCCAAATTTAAAGGCACACTTCCACATTAAAAAATCCTTACATAAACATAACCCCAAAAAACATCTCACATAAAGGTCGTTAATAACATTTTATCACATCTCATAAAACCTAAGAATGTGTGTTTAACATCCCAAGTATTTATAGAATAATAATTTTTCATATATATTCATATTTATGAATAACATATTAATTTTACATTATAAGGGATTCTTTTTTTGATAGCATACTCAACACACAACAACGAGTTTCTCTAAATTCATACGTTCAACACAACACTGAGTTATACCAAAACATAATACAATAACAATGTTATTATTTTAAATGGAAGTTAATTCCTAGACATTTTATTGAAGGTAATAATAATAACAAACTAAAATATCATTATAAATGTTTTTTATAATTTTTTTTACATTTGTCGAATAAATTTAAGGTGCTTAAAATGAGAATGAATCAAAATTTAAGCATAAAATACTCTAATATTTTTTAAAGCTCATTTTACTTCCTTTTTATGGAGAAACATTTATAATTATAATTTTTTCACTTATATATATTATATTTGATAAAATAAACTAATTTTTTATAAGTGAGACATCAACATTAACTTTTTTGAAAATTTTGTATTTTTCTGATAAAATCTATATTTAAATAAATAGTGGAAAGACTGCATTTTAATTAAAAACATCATTTTTATATAATTTATTTATATAGTTATATTGTCCATTTAATTTGATTTAATGTTTAATTGAATTATTTTTGTATCATTTAATCCAATGTTGGTCATTTGAAGTAAATTCACATTTAAATTTCACATAAACAGAAGTTAGACTTTCGATAGTTTTTCTTCTTAAAAACCCCCTTTTTGGTTTTGAAAATGGGGATTTATTTTAAATTAATTAGTACTATTTGAATTCATTGAATTTGGAAAAATGAATTCCATATTTGGAATCATACGACTGAAATTTTGTAAATATATCCCCTTTATTTTTGGACATTCTGAATAGTAACTTCAATAATTATTTTTCTTTTTCATGGTTAAAGGGTAAATCTGGTAAATAATAGTAAAAAATAATATTATAATAATATATAACTACAATAAAATGTGTTCTAATCTTACTGGTTGAGTCGTGGTAGACTAAAAAAAATTAGGTTGTACTTCTAACAATTGGGAGCCACTTGGGTGTGAAAACAACATGTTATAATAATTAATTTAACGTGAAGAGAAATATAACATAAAGATGTATATTTTTACTAAAAATAATTTAATATATGGTTATATAATTTATATTTATTAGTATAAATAGTCATTATAAATACAAAAATATTTCATAAATCATGTTATTTTATTTATAATTTTTAGACATTAAAAAAACATTATTTATGACACAATGATGATGGAGTGATTTCCTTATTAATGAATTATTAAAGGAAATGATATTATAAATATTTAAAAAAATAAAATTTGAATATTTTTATTCCACGAAAAAAAATTGTGGATGAAACTGAAATGTGATGGATGATTTAATTTATATTGTTCGAAGGAACCAATTTATTCTGACTTTAACAAGAATAAATTACTAAATAGTGTCAAAAATGGACTTAAATGTGTTTTTAAAACAAATACAATTTAATTAAATGATATAACAGTCTGAAAAATATAATATTCTTCCAAATTACCAATATAATGTCACAAATGTAATTATATTTCTACTTATGGTTATATTTTCATTTTATAGTAACTATAGTTACCATATATTGTGGAATTACAAGAAGACACGGTAAGAGTTAATGTTTTAAAATAATGGTTAAAGATAAAATATAAGGTTAATTTTGTTACCTATACTTTCCAAAATCAAAATTTTTTTAGTGTATTTTGACCCATACTAATTTACCCTTGAAATATGTATCTTTTTAACTATTAAAACTCAAAATGTAATTTATAATAAAATAATATTTTAAGACTTTCCTCAAGTGCCCCCATATTATAAAAGGCCACCACTTCTACCCAAATACAACCTATCCATCCACTTGGATCTCCCAAATTCTGCTAAAATAATCTCTAAAATCGATATTTTCTTCCTAGAAGCCTTACCTTGGGCATAAGGCAATTCAATAAATCATGTTGGATAAAATTAAAAGGAGTTACATAATTCAAAGGTAGCATCTTCTCTCAAGATAATATCCTTTATTTTCCTTCTACACTCCCCAGATATTATTATTATATGAATACAAAACAACACAAGTATCCTCAATATAATATTATTTTTTTATGATAATTATTCAAACTATAATTACCCACACATTCATCTAATAGATACGAACATACTGTTTCTATGTAAGGAGAACTACTACCTTACCATATGATGATTGTTTAATTTTCTCCTACCACCTTTCATGGTGGCCATTATGATGGAAATGTATTTATATATGACATATATTATATATATTATTTATCTATTATTCAGTAATTTTTATTTACAACATACCTTTATGCTTTCCATAATGTGTAAATATGATAATTTTCTGTGAGGAAGTGTGGACTTCAACCACCTCAAAGAGATATGACTCCTTCATGTTATACATGAAACATATAAAGTATTTTTTTATGAAACCTATGAGAAATTAATGAAATTAATATAATACTTTTATTATAATATAATTTTATATCATTTGATTATTATTCTTTTAATATGACAAAAAACGAAAGTAGCATTCATGCATACATATGGACTACCGTCTCCGTGAACAGTATATTTAATTTCTTATCTAAAAATGTTAAGGAATATTTTAAATACATATATATGGGATGTATATGATATATAAATCATGAATAATATTATGGAGATAATTTACTTATGACCACATGGATAATTAACATCAAAACAAGTTCATTTTCGACTCAACTACCGAATATCGACAAAACTACCGATATGAAATTAAATAATTATGTAATTTTTATAACATGGTAATAAGTGATATAGAAGAAATAATAAAGTTGAAAAAGGTTTTCAACAATGTATAAATTTTCCAAATTTTATTATTCAGAAACATAATGATTGTACGTGAGATTCAGACTCATAGTTAGGGAATTAACCTCAATATCCTTTTATTGATGTACATTTTGATTTTATACACCAAATCCTATTATGAACTATATAAGAAATCCATTTGAATTTTAATTTAATTCAAATGGAATATTTTTTATATGAACCGATTTACTAAACAGCAGAAATGAATGATTTTAATGTAGAAGACGATAATGACTCCTCCACCGCTATAACCATTTATTGATATTTAGATTCCACTATAAGCCTTATTGTTTTCAAAAGGAAAAGAAATACCTTATTAACTTATTGGGTGTTTTGATATTTAAAATGCTTTTGATTTTGAATTTACTATTTCAACATCTTGAAATGATTTCTTGTGATGGAAAATGAAATTTATTAGTGAAATGTTGATAATTTCAATATTTTTTGTTATGATTTTGTTATGGTACTTTGAAATTTGATGGGAGGTTAAGTGATAATAAAAATATGGGTGGGTACATGATAAAACAAATACAAGTGGTTCCTTGATAAACCAAGTATGGTTGGTTATGCTGTAGTCTCCAATGCATTGGGTTTTGATGTCGGTTGTATGGGTATTCCATTTAGTTATATGTGTGTAAGTAGACTATATGTTTATTCCATTTAAGTATGTTAATGTATGAATTAAACATTATTTTTTATATGATGCTTTATATGGTATTTTCGGTAATATTTTTGTTACCAAAATGGCACGGAATGAGAATATATTCAGTGAAGAATATTTACTAATTATTAAAGGTGAAATTGATTACTTTATGATAAACTATTCATGGTTTTCATGTTTTCCCAAGACTAATAGTTTTCCTTATTTGTTTATCAATTACTAATATTTTTATACTCATCCCATGTTTTGAAATGTTTTTCATAGGAATTAAAGAAGAATATAGTTACCGATGGGTTTGAGGAAACTTATGATATTAAAACACGAAACAATACCATGTTTCTTTTTAAAGAGTTTCTTGTTTTTTGAAAAAAATGGATAATGAGTAGAAGTGTCTACTTATAAAATTTATGTTCCTATGTATGGGTTATGGAATAATTAACTATTACTCTAAACTGGAAAATATCCTCGAAGTGATTTAGAGTCAATTGTTGACTTATCTCATGATTAAGAAATGTTTTTGTTACGGGCCTTAAAGTTGGTATCGGAGTTCATTTTAGATAAATTTAGAGGTTTGGGTGTTTTTTAAGCATAAGTGGCATGTTTTGTATAACCATAATGGTTAGCATGTTATAAAGAGTCATATTTATTTTATACAAGTTTACTAAGTTTGTGATAACATGAATTAGTATATCTTAGTGTTTAATATCCTTATATGATAGTATATGATGATTTTATTGATATACTCACACTAACCCTTTTTTGGTTTTAGTTAATGGCTTGATCTAGGAGGCACCGAAGTAAAAATAGGTATGAAGGAAATTGTGGTGGTTTTCTGAATAAGAAAATAAATGAAATGGGAGCTGCAATGAATACTCTTGTGGTCATTTTAAACAATCTATCTTGAGTCATGGTTGACCACTTGAACCTTTGTGATTTTTATAAGGAACCATATATGTGAGAAATGAATCCTTATGGATGTTCGGGTAATAACGATAAAGGTATGTATATTCCATAACATATGTGTCATGTATGTGGAAGGAAACACCTAGGAAATTATTTCAAAGGGATTGTAATATGTTATAGATGAGGTAATGAAGGTCAAAAATCAATAACGTTCCATGATAAAAGAAAACATTCAGTTGACTCCCAGAATGGGAAATAAGTTATTTTCTAGGTATCAATTTATTGTTTTAAATTTGTTGTGCAAGGTCATTACAAAAATAGATATCCAAAAAAGAAGTTTTAGGAATGGTATCCACAGGACAATACAAATATATATTTTCCAATACCTAATTCCATTCCAATTAAAGATGCAGAAACTGAAAATGACCTATGAATGGTATGGATTATTTCTTAGTGCATGTTTTGACATTATTGAATCTTAGGAAATTATTCATTATTTTGTTTTTAGGATATAATTATTAAATAATAAGATGTAAAACATGGATAAAGTATCATGAACAATGTTTGATGATTAAGATTTCTACATTTTAGGAATTGACTAGTTATATTAGATCTATAGATGATGATATGTTTAAATGTGTTAATAATGGTATTACATTGGGAGACTTATATTATGTGTAACACTTAAGTTTTTTATGTAAAAATTAGGAATAATTTTCTTTTATTTGGTGGATATATTTATAATTAACCTTTAGGATTTATACGATCCACTAATTTGAGGCAATTATGGGTTATGGAATTTTGAGATGCAAAATGAAAGGCATGAGATAAAATTGAGGTTAAATTATGTTATGGTTATTTTGATGATTTTATATCCTATTTTTAATGTTATAAAAATTATTTAGTTTTAGAAAAGGGACAACCCACATGATGGGTAAAAACTCATCAGGTCCGTAAAGGCCATTTGAATCGAACACACAACCAAAGGGTGACAAGGGCACATCACCTACCACTAGCCTACATGAAGTCCCTAGATAGTATAACTTATTATCTATAGTTAAATGATTTTATGGATTAATAGTAAAATGATTTTGGGAACAAATGTTTTATCCAATGGATACCCCTATTATAGGAAAATTATTTGGTGATTAAGGGATAAATGTTATTTTGGAAGACATTCACTCTATTGGGAACACTATATGCCTAAGGAGAATAAAATATTATGGGATTTAATTAAAGTTGTAATTTTTGAATTTTATTTTAGAAGAATCTATGTCTTTATTTTGGAAATATAGGGATTTGGGTTATTTGTGGAAACTATTAACCTATCATGGAGAAAATGTGATTAGGTTAATTACTTTTTGGTATGATACAATAAGAGTGGTTGATGTTATTTGGAGATAATCGTTGTAATTTATCTTGGAAAACTTTTTGATCAAATACTTTTGAGTTTTGGGATTAAATATTAGTTGGGTTATATATAGTAATTTTAAGAACTTTTGTTTGTTGAATTGATTATGTAGAACATGGAAATTACAATTGAATTTTTTATATTAAAAGTAGTTCTTCTCATTAAAAAGGATTATTTTTTTGGTGATTATCTGATCTTATACTAACCATTTTGGTTTTGGATAATGTATAATGATGGGGGAAATATAAAGATCATCTTTTATGGATTAGAGGATTATGTAAAATTTGATTCTATTAATTCATGTATGACTAAGTCATTCTAGATACTCATCGTTTGGAGGAAAGATGGGTGTGTGGTAGAAATGTATTAAGGGATGAAACTCAACTGGTTAAGTATGTATATTTCCTTATGTTCATATTATAAGAAGTAAAATAATTATTCTACATTATGAAAAAGATATTGAAACAAAAAAATTTCAATTTAATTTTTCCACTGCCAAATCAATGATCGTTTTACCCATCACATGTTTGTGGTATTACTTTTGTTAACATTCCCCCGATTATGTTTTCCATCACTCTTCACCAGGACAAGATGGTTAGTTTTTATTCCATATCGATGTTTTCCTACGTGGATTCCTAGAATGTTTTATCTCGTGTGCCCTTTGTACATCACTTTCATTATTTAAAAGTGTTTGTTTGGTTGACTATTATTCTGATATGATATTTTCAATGAAGTTACTAAGAAATTTTTTAAAATTACGAGGACACAATTTCTAAAAGGGGGATGATGTAAGACCAAAGGTATTTATAGAATAATACTTTTTCAAATATATTAATATTTATGAATAAGATATTATTTTTATCTCAAAATGGATTATTTTTCTGATAGTGTACTCGATAAAGTAAAAAATGTTTCTCCGAAATCATAAATTGTACACAACATTGAGTTATACAAAAAATTAATAAAAAAATAATTATATTTTAACTCGTAGTTATATCTTAGTTTTTATTTTGGTGTAAATGAAATAAAATAACTAAAATATTATTAAAAATTGTTTTTAAATGTTTTTAATTTTATCAAATATTTTTTAGAGGCTTAAAATGATATTGAATCTAATTTTAAGCATAAAATACTCTAATATTTTTAAAAGCTCATTTTACCTCCTTTTGATGGTGAAGTTGTTTTAAATATATTTTTGTCACTTTTATTTGTTATATTTTACAAAATAAACTTCATATTTAGAATAAGGAGATAAAAATTTACACTGGATCAACTTTTATATTTTTCTAATAAAATCCATATTTTTATGAATAGTGAAAAATCCTGCATTTTAATTCAAAACTTCTTTTAAATATAATTTATTTATATAGTTACATTTTACTTCAAATTAGTTATAAATATCAATTGGATTATGTTTTATTAATTTAATCCAATTGTGGTTATTAGAATTATTTTAATATTTAAATTGTCCATAAACACATGTCAATATTTTAATAGTTTTTACTTCTAAAAAACCTACTTTTTGGTTTTGAAAATGAGAATTAATTAAAATTAATTAATAAAATTTATGTGATTTGAATTTGGAATAGTGGATTATATATTTGGAATCATAATTACCAAATTTTCTAATTAGGACCCCTTTATTTTTTGACATTATAAAAAGTAACTTTAGTAATTATTTCTATTTACCATGGTTAAAGGGTAAATCAGGTAAATAAGGGTAAAAAATAATATTATAATAATATAAAACTACCCTAAACTATGTCTTAATCTTATTTTGTGAGTCATGGGAGACCTAGAAAATCAATATTCTGATGTTTTTTGTATTTGGGATCCACTTGGGTGTGATAATGACATGTTATTATAATTAATATAAAGCAAAGTTTAATATAACATAAAAATGTATCTTTTTAGTAAAGATTTTTTAATATTTGGTTAAATAACTGATATCTATATCTATAAATAGTCATCAAAAATATAAACCTATTTCCTACATCATGGTATTTTATTTTTAATTTTTAGACATTAAATTTATAAATTTATTTATGTCACAATTATGATGTAGTGATTTCCTTATTAAAGAAAGATTCAAATAAATTATGTAATACATATTAAAATGAACGTAGTTTTAACATTTTTATGCCAATAAATATATTTTTTAGATTCTGTTGACATGATATTTATGATTTAATTCTTTTTGTTATAAGTAATCATGTTTCTATAACTATAACAAAAATCGATTACTAAATAGTTTAAAAATTGATATAAAAGTTGTATTTTAAAAGAAATACTATTTTATTAAATGGTATTATTTTTCTAAAAATATAAGATTCGGACAAATGACATATATTATGTTCTAAATGTCATTAATGGTCCACTCGTGGATATATTGGCATTTTATAGTAACTATAGTAAACATATATTGTGAAAATACAAGAAGACATTGTTAGAGTTAATATTTTTAACTAAGGGTTAAGAAAAAATATTAGGTAAATATTGTGACCTAAACTAGTCTTGAACCCTTTGGCTGAGAGGATTTATACTCATCCACATGTTATCCTAGTAAGATATCACTTTTTATCCATTATACATAGAAAATAGATTTATAATAAATTAATATTTCAAGACTTTCCCAAATTGCCCCTCCTCCATCTTATAAAAGGCCACAACTTATATCCACTTACGCAAACCTCTATAGACTCATAGATCATACAAATTATACTCAAATGAGCTCCCAAAACCCCTAAGTTTCTCCTAGAATCCTTACTTGGGGTAGAGGTAAGTTCAAGAAATCTTTTTGGATCTAATCAAAAGAAGTTACTTGATTTAGAGGCAATATATTCTCTCACACTCCTTTACATTATTTTCCTTCTCAACTCCATATGATCATATTATTATATGAATACATAAAAACAATATTATCCTAAATATACTATAATTTTTTTATTATAATAATTATATCCACACTTACACACACAACCATCTAATTCATATGAACGTATTGTTTTTGTGTACGGTAAACTACTGCCTAATGAAACGATGATTGTTCATGTTTCTCCTATCACCTATCATGGTATCCATTATAAAGAAACTATATTTATATATGTCATATATTATATTTATAATGTCTCTATTCTTCTTTATTTTTATTTAAAACAAACCTTTATGATTTCCATAATGTGAAAATATGATAATTTTATTTGAGGAAGTGTGGACTACAACTCCCTCAAAGTGATATGACTCATTCATGCTATACATGGAACACATAAAGGAATGTTTTATTAAATATATGAGACATAAATGAAATTAATATAATACTAAAATTATAATTTAATTTTAAATTATTTTCTTATTATTCTTAATATATGAAAATGAAAAGAAAGTTGTGTTAATGCGTGCTTATAGCCTACCGTCTCCATGAAAGATGCATTTAATTTCTTATCTCCAAATGGTATAAAATATTTTAAATACACATAACTATATATATATGATATTTAAATCATGAATAATGTTATGGATATAAAGTAATTATGACCACGTGGAAAATTCATATGAAAAAGTTTATTTTCAACTCAAGTACTGAATATCGACAAAATGACCGATACAAACTTAAATAATTATGTAATATTTATAACATGGTAATAATTGATATAAAAGGAATAATAAACTTCAAAAAAGATCCAATTAAAGTATAAAATAACCTAAAATTATTATTCTAGAACATAAAAATTGTATGTGACGAGTCAGAATCAATGTAAGGGACATCGTCACAATCTCCTTTCATTGAGGTATATTTTTCTATTATACTCTACCTTATTTTATATAATGTATAATGAAACCCTTTGACTTTTAATTTCATTCAAAGGGATTATTTTTTCAAATTTTTGTTTACTAAATTTTGAAAAGTAATTTTTGACGCATGTGGGGATAATTACTCTATTGTCACCGTAAACGTTATTTAATATTTGGATTCATCTATTGGCCTAAATTTTATTAAAAGAAAAATTAATTCCTTATACTATTTTTTTGTGTTTTGGTATTTAAAATGGTTTTGAAAGTGGATTTACTATTTCAATATCTTGAAATTATTTCTTATTATTAAAAATTAAATTTAATCAGTGAAATTTTGATAATTGAAATCTTTTAGGTGTTATGATTATGTTATGGTACTTAGAAATTTGAAAGGTGGTTATGTGATAAGCCAAAGATAGGAGGTTACACGATAAACCAAATATTATTGGTTCCATGATACTCCAAGTATGTGTGGTTACATTATAACCTCAAATTAATTTGATATAGATGTCAGCAATATGGCTATTCCATTTAGTAATATGTATGGAAGTCAACCATATAGTTATTATATTTAAGTGCTTTTATGTCCCAAGTTTCCTTTTGATGTTATATGTTTCTTTATATGGGATTTATGGAAATCTGTTGGTTACAAAAAATTTAAGAAATAAGCTTATATTCCCTGATATATATTTATTACTTATTAAAGGTGAAAAGTATTACTTTATGATAAAGTATTCAGGGTTTTCATGTTTTTCAAAAAATCATAGATTTCCTTCTTTTTGTATTCCTAACTGAGATTTTTGTGCTAATCCCCAGTATTGAAATGTTTTTCATAGGACATAAATAATAATAGACTCATGGATGGGATCAACGAAAGTTATGCTGTATAAAATGAAATGATACCATGTTTCTTTTAAAAAAGTTTTCGGTTTTATAAAAAAATGGACAGTGAGTAGAATTGTCTACTTGTAATATTTATGAAGCTATGTATGAGTTATGGCCTAATTCTATAAAACATTAAACAAGAAAACATCCTCAAAGTGATTTAAATTTAATTTTTGACTTATCTCAAGATTATGTAATGTTTGAGGTCAGGGACTTATAGTGTGTCTAAAACCATGCACATATTGTTATCATTCTAAAAATACCCGTCTCTCTGTAGCCTCCATCACTTCACCAGATGTCACAACATCAACTGTAGTAGCAGAAAAATATTTTCCTAAACCATTTTTTTTCTGATCACATTGATTTTCTCCCTGTGTAATTACATTCTGAAACTTATATTCATAATGTCCCAAATCATTTAGGATAATGATTACTACCATTGATTGGTTATATGTTATCTCATTGTTGGACTATTTAGGACCCTTTTCCTTGTAGTCATGAACCATGTAACCTAACTTACAACACCAGTAACACTTTCCATATCCTGATATACATTCCCCATAATGTATTTTACCACACCTGTAGCAATATTTAGGTATACCTATTTAATTATTAGTTTTTTCCTCTTCTATTTCCTTCTACCTTGACCATTTCATACTCTTATCATCTTGTGGCACATACGTGTCGAAAAACATTGTTTCAACATTCTCATCAAAATGAACAAATATTTTAGAAATTTTAAATCATTGGTAGTCTAGATCTCTTTGTAGACTTGGTTTAAATCATGAGTAAAATATATTAATTTTAATATTAATGTCTAAAATAGAACTAGAAATATACCTGGTCAATCATGTGTAGTAAGCATTATATGTGGAAAATAAATCATCATAATTTTTCCATAATTTAAATAATTGTATCTACATCCTATGTAAAACAACTATATAAAAATATACCTCTAGAAAAATATCCTTAAATTAATCCCATTCCATGGAATCATGATCATTTTCTCAATAGTATCCTTAACTAATAACCAACATCGATTAGCTTCACCTTTAAAATGATAGATGTAAAGAGTTACCTTTTGACATTCTAAACATCCAATGACTTGAAATATATTCCCCATGGGATTGATCCATCCTACAAGTACAACTGGGTTAGATGATCCATTGAATAATGGGGGATTTTCCTTATAAAATGTTCAACTACTGAAATATTCTTCTGTGGTTGATCTAGATGACCTCATGCATTGTTACAACCACCATTTATAACCTAATTCAACTATTCCATCAATGAAAAAAACTATTATATTATTATTTTGACCCCATCATGATGTTGATTTGAAAAGTGTTTTCCTAATTAGGCCATCCTATCACAAATTGCATATTTCCTCTACAGAAATCCATTCTAAACATTCCTAGTTTATATACAGCCACTAAGTAATCTTGAAATGCTAAATCATTTAAACATAAACATAAAGTAAAATCCTATAATGGAATGAAATTAACACCATCCCAACCCTTTAACTTATCTTCACCGACCTCTCATACCATCGATAAGTCCCCGACCTTAAACATTACATAAGCTTGAGTTATGTCAAGAATTCACATTGAGGATATTTTTTGGATTAGAGGTTTAGAGAATTAGGCCATAACTATTATATAAACAACATTATAAATAAAAAGTATACACTTTGAACAATATCCATTTCTTCTATAACAAAAAAACATTTAAAAGGTAACATGGTTTCCTTTTCTGTTTAATCATCATAACTTTTCCTTGATTCCATCCCTGACTCTATTCTACGTTAAATCCAGTGAAAACATTTAAAAACATGGAATGAGAACAAAAATATCGATGCCGGATATAAAAATATGGAAAAACATTAGTCTAGTCCATTTAATGTTCAGTGATAAAATGAAAAAAAAACATTTTCACATGAATAACAAGCATAATTTTTTATTAAAGAAAAACACTAATACGAATATCAAGCTATGAAAACTCTTTTAGGTGACTTATATAATCATATATACAAACCCCTTTCAAACCCATTTCAATGGGAATAAAAATATGGATGAGTTATAATGTTATTATCACCCAATTAATTATAGTTTTATAATGGGGATCACTCTTCATATAAGATAAATCGGGCTCACCCATGAGCTATAATGGGGCTCATCCCTTTATATAATCTATAACGAGATCACATGTGAGCTACAATGGGTCTCAAACCATCATATAAGTTGTGCATGGGTCAGCTATGAGAGAAAATAGTTCTCAAACATTTTTATATGTTATATCAGGCTCACCCGTTTCATATAATTCTGAATTTCCATTTCATGAATAAAACTACGTCATCACAAAACCCTTTTGAAAACTTCTTCTAATCCCATCTGAAAAAATTTTCCACATAAAAAATAACATTTTCATTTCAAAAAAAATTTTAAATACCAAGATACCCCAAAAAGGAATAAGGTATTTATTTTAAATTTAAAAACATTAAGGCTTATAGAATAAGCTAAATATTAAATGAACCATTACAGTGGAGGAGATGTTTTTGTCATCGTTGTATATATTTAAAAGAGTATTCCTATTGTCATTTGTTAAAACATTGCATATAAGAAACTTAAAAAATTTAATGTTTTAAATACTTTGAATTAAATTAAATATATAATAAAATAATTTAAAATAATTTTATATTCTTCTAATAATTATATAAATTTATATCATGAATAGAAATATTTGATAATTAAATATTTAAGCGTTCAAGGTTTCGAATAAAACATTTACCATTTAATCATTAATATTTGTGATTTAATAAATTTACCAAAACATTAAATAACATAATTATTGATAAACTATAGATATGAAATTTTTTAGTGGCTGTATATATACCTTATTAAACAATAAAGGG
The DNA here is from genome assembly GCA_963277665.1 of Viscum album. NCBI lineage: Eukaryota > Viridiplantae > Streptophyta > Magnoliopsida > Santalales > Viscaceae > Viscum > Viscum album. Next base: position 475,704,113 of record OY728151.1, read on the forward strand.
GCGTATTATCAAGAAATGTCTAAATGAAAGGATATTGAGATGAAGTCCCTTACATGAGTCTAAATCGCCTCGTGCGTTATTTATCTTCGAGAATAATAAACTTAGGTTAATTTATACATTCTTGAGAATATTTTTCTGGTTCATTATTCCATTTATATCACTTATTATCATGTTATAACAATTACATAGTTATATAATTCCATATCATATGTTTTTTGGATATTTGGTACTTGAGTCTAAAATGAACTTTGTACGATGTTAATAGTCCATCTGGTAATAATTTTATAATTTCCAAATTAATATTAATTAAATAAGTATTAACTTTATACATAGATTATATATTTAAATCAAACCATTATTTATGTTAATGAAAAATGAACAATTTTATAATCATGCAGATGATAGGTCGTACGTACACATGAGTAACGTTTCCATTTTTCATTAAACATTATGGAAATAAGGTAATTATTATTTTATATTTATATATTTATCTTAATATTATTTAAATAAAATTAATAATTTAAGTACACTTATATATATATATATCAAAAAATTGATGTTGTGAATAAAAATGTTTTACGTCACTTTGTGGAGATGATAGTTCACACGTACACACAAAGAATGTTATCATTTTAATGTGCATGGAATGAATGAAAAAATTAGATATATTATTATCTTATAATTATAAATATTCCATTAAAGTCATATAGAAACAATAATTCCCCCATTATGACCAGTCTTAAGAGACGGTAATGAAACAAAACTATACCATTTTGCGGGTCGGTAGTCCTCCATACACACAAACAAAATGTTCATTTACCATTTGATGAAATTTGAGATAGATTTAGTTTGTGATGTTAACATAATAACATCCAAGTATATTTAGGAAACTGTAGTTATTCTCTAATAAGGGTTGGATGAGATTTTAAGGAAGTTGAAAAGAAATAAAATAAAAGAACTTAAATAAAAGAGATACCTCTTCTTAAATTGAAAACCTTTCAAGAACACCTTAACACCTCTATAGAGGGTGTTATTACAAATACAAGGCCTCAAAAATGTTGGGAGGTATTTCGGGAAGTGGGTTTTGTATATATTTCCTTAACCAAATAGATTTCATGGAATTGAGAGGTATGGATGTCTTTTCTATGAGAGAACCGTTGGAATTATTAAAATTATTAAATTAAAATAAATTAAATTACGATTCCAAATGGGTAAAAACATATTTAGTTCAAATATAGGATGAGTAAGGTTATGAATCTATTCATATAAAAAATTAGGCATGTTATGGATATTTTTTTAATTCTCATATTTATGTTTTCACCCTTTTAACTTATATAATTTTATTAAGTTATTTACAATTTGATAGTCAAAAGAATTACCAAATCATTCCAAATGACCAATTAGTGAGTCATTAATGAAAATTTTGGAAATATGTAAACTATTTTTTTTATTCTTGGGGTTTTATAAATTTTATATCATTTAATTATATATTTTATATATTATGTTATGAGTAATGTTAATTTGGACACTATTCATTACAAGACATTATTAAAAAATTATAAGAACTCGATTACATAAAACAAACTACATTAAATAAACCATAACATGTCCTATTCATCTATAAAATTCTTTTATGGAATAAAATATATCAAATTATATTTATTTTAATATTTTTAATATCATTTATTTGATTAATTTTTTAATAAATCTATTACTGCATCATCATTTTGTCAAAATTAAATTTAGTTATCTAATTTTTAATAATTATAAATAAATTACCATAATGTAGGTAATATTTACATATTTATAATTAATATCCGTAATTTAATATATCACTTTCATAAAACCATATTAATAAATTTTTAGTAAGAAGTGACATATTTATGATATATTTTGCATTACTTAAAATTAAATGTTAGAAATGTCATAATCACACCCATGTGGCTTTCAAAGGACACAACATTTTCCCATGGATTAATTGGGTAAACAATAACTCCTACAATAATATTAGGAAAAGTTTTTGGGTAGTTTTATATAATTATAGTATTAGTTTTAACCTTAATTAACATATTTTCCTTTAATCATTGTAAATAAAATACAAAAGTTATTATTCACCAAAAAGTATGTCAATATTATTGGATCATTTTCTTCATACATATTAAAACCATGTATATAAGTTTTTAAAAATTAAAATCATAGATGTGGTCAAATTAGGTTTGAAACTAATCTCATTTACAGTTCGAGAAAATGAGTTTTTGATGTAAAACATTCAAAAGTTGACAATGTTTTTATATCCCATTTTAGTTTTAATTTGATAATGATATAATTACTTCTAATTTGTAAAAATATATATTTAATTACAATTTAAAACCAATTAAATGGATAACCTAACTATATAAATAAATTAGAAGAAATTTTTTTTGAATTTAAATACAGTATTTTCACTATTCATTAAAAATGCATTTTATCAGAAAATATAGAAATTCAACCAAAGTAAATTTTGATGTCCCTTTTCCAAATAATAATTTTATTTTATCAAAAAAACCTATAAAAGATTCAAAATTTATATTTCAAAAAATTTTCACCATTAATAGGTGTTAATAGTACCTTTTAAAAATATCAAAGATTTTTATGCTTGAAATCAGATTAATTATTAATTTTATCCCAGATATTTTATTGGAAAAAATAAAAATATTTAGTAAACATGTGTAAAAATAATGTACATTGATATATTAATTCTCACCAATACAACAACTATATGATACCATCCAATATAAATAATAATGTTACAATATATTATATTTCGGTATAATCAATCTTGCATGTGACGTAAGATTTCAGAGAAAACCACTATTTTGTGTGGAGTAAGATATTGGACATAACATACCCATTATGGTAACACTACTATCTAATTCATAAAAATTAATAAATATAAAAAATAATTATTCTGTAACTACCAAGGATGTTATAGATATGTTCTACTATTTCCATTATTTCACTAGAAGTTGCTAATTTGTTACCATTGGTAATTTTTTTGTCATTAAAATGTGGAATAGTCAAACATTTAATAATAAATTAAAAATATATTTCATCATTCCTTCCCACCAGAAATGTTTGTGAAGGACTCCATAGATTAATCTAATACCAATATGAATTGAAAATACTGATTTTTGAGCCTAATTAAATTGTTCTATTGTGGGAATTTTATTCATGAAAAACTTAATAAAAAAATTTATCCCCTTGAGTAATGAAATATAGAAATCCATGGATTACCTCTCTAAGAGGAATAAATTTCAGTTTAGAACTATCACTTTTGTTTTTTTGGTAAGATGAAACGTTTTGGGATTTTATTAAAAGTTATAAAATATAAAATAAATAGAAAAAAAATGAACCAATTTTTTTTTATTGAAATAAAAATGTTACGAAATAAGAATTGAAACATTATTTGTGGACAAGGTTCAACCACCGGAAACATCCCTCTTCCTTGTTTAAAATTCTTTCGCTGTTAAATCACAAAATTTCAACTAAAAAACTCCATATGAACGCCCTAGTTTATATGGATATCATATTAAGAAATCTATATGATTATATTAACTATTATAAAAGATATAAAATGACATGAATACCTCTATGAAATCAGACCTAATCGAAATCAATTTTCTCAACAGAATGACCTCACCAAATAAATTTTAATTGTTAAATCAATTATTTTACAACAAATATTGAACAACAATCCAAAAAAACTTTTTGAAAATATATTCAAGAGATAACATGACCACATTAATTCAAATATATATGTTCAATAGAGATTCAAAATATATTACACATGATGATGAAAACTCAGAAGAGAGTGCTCGTTGGTTACCACTATCCACAACCACTTGGTACTTCGATTCACATCACATGAGAAGGCATCATAATATCTATTTAATTTTGAATGAAGAGAATCATAATAATACTTTAGATAATATCCATTTAATTTCTCTATCAAGATAAAAAACCATTGAAAATATGAGGAGATGGAAATATAAATAGGATGAAGTGTGGAAATATTATTTTGAGTTTCTATCTGTCTAATGATGTCTCAATTTTCTCAACCCAACAAGTTGAATATAAGAATGGGTTATTCTATAATGTTTTTACAAATTAAATTATCTTTTCACCATCCATATTAAATTTAGTTACTAATTGTGGTGAAAAATATATCCATTAATTAATTGGGTTAAATTTCTATGGGTTAAGAGACCCTCCATCATCCTCTAATTTGACTCATTCTTAGACTGAGTTATTGAATATATTTTTTTTGAACTCAACATAAATGAGATAATTTTTATTCTCTTCCCACTCTATTAGGAATCTCATCATTTTTATCCCTCTATCAGAAGTTATGGATCATTTAATGCATATGTTTTGATGATGTAGTCCAAAAAACATTTCAAGGTTCACAGATTTATTTTGGCCTCTAAAAGTTTGAATAAGAACATGACCCAGTAGAAAATGTTTTATCTCATGAACAATAAAATCCTAAAAAATTACTTATTCAATTTATATCTTTATAGAAAATTTTCTTCTCAAAATTCATAATTTATTGAATATGGTTATATTTTGATACTTAAGAAATTTTTACTTTTAAACCCAAACATCACTAAAATAAAAAAATAATGAAACTTTTCTCCACTTGTTAAATCAGTGAGAATTAAATCCTAGAAATACATATAAAAAATGTAGAAATAGTTTTTCTATAAACTTATCCACACATAGAACGTAGACTCTTGGACAAGTGAGCATCAAAAATAAATCAAGGGAAAATAAATACCAATGAGGTTCACCAAATTATCACCAAGAAACAAAATATATAATTCTTAATTATAAAAAAAATATTTCACATTCTCAATTTTTCTCATTAAATCCATTTCCACTTATTTCTTTCTCTCATGAACAAAAAACACATACCACACATTAATTTTCTCTCAACAAAAAAATATAGATTTTTAATAGGGCTTTTCCCATCCAAACTCATGAATGAAAAACCATAGGCTTGAAAAATTTCTACATATCCACTCGATGCGAGCTAAGAATTTTGGATTACCATGGTGAATTTTCATGTTTGTTTTGTGTTTTTATAAAGGTAGGTTTTGAATTTCTGAAAAATTGGAGGCTGAATAAAGAGGATTTGTCTCTTTTTGATGTAAAAATGCCTTGATTCTAATTTTCAGTCAAGTATGGTTTCCTCCTAACTCTCTTTGCAAAAAATACATTCTAATCATACTTAAAAATCTCTTCTCCATCCCACATCATCAATATTTTATCAACATAAAATGAAAATTGTCTTCTCTTTTATTTGGAATGCACAAAAAAGGAACATCTTTCTTCTTTTGAGAGCTTTAGATAGGCATAAATCTTTTTTCCTAGAATGCTCAAAAAGTGAAAATATTTCATCCTAAAATCCACTATTTCAGAAGTAAAAAATATCTTCTATTTTTTATTCTCCACCCAAAGAATAAAAAAATAATTTACAAACCACAAGTCATATCCCCTTTACACTTAAGTTCATCTACATCATGAATTTTTTCTTCTAGAGTGGGATGGAAAGGGAATATTGGTTTGTAATGTGGCTAACCAAATGTGTTTCAAATTTATACTAAAGTATAAGAAAGATAAAATTATTTAGGGAAGACAAAATTAAAATCGATTCACTTGAAAAGGGTGCTTCAAAATAAGAATAAATCCCTCAATCATTTAAATCAAATGTAGGACAACCATAAAGTTTTTATATAAATAAAGAAATTTCTAGTTAAAGAAAGAATGGATTGGTTCTCTTATGAAATGATAATAATTTTAATGATATTTCAAAAAGGGTTTAAGATCCTCATGTAATTTAATTTCAAAGATAAATACAATGATATGTGGCATGATATTCCAAAACCATAGAAATTTTCATGAAATTACCAATGTTTTGAAATTGAATAAAATTAATTTGATAATTCATTTACGGTTAGTTTCAAGGGATAAATTTCTTCAATAATTTCCATGGTTTTCAAAAATTAAAATGATAATAATTTCATCTCACAAGCTTAAAAAATCCACAAAAATTAAAAAATATATATAAAATAATATAAACACAGCAAAAATTGAAAAAAAAATCTGAAAAAAATGAAGATAAGGAACAAAAAATACTAACCTACAAAGAATGTTCCTCCTCACACAATTATTTGGTGTAATTTATTCATTTTGAATTATATTTATGTTAGAAAATTAAATTGTAGATATTCAATATATAGAAAAAATATGTGATATGGAAAGAAACGAATTGAAATCAACTATATTCAGCTTCATTAAAATGGATAACCTCCATTGAAGGCTCTTTAAAAATCTATTTAATAACATCGACCTATACCCATTGACTGTGAATGGTGTCCCTTTATTTGGTTCTTCTATCTATATTGAATAAAAAAACATGACTAACAATGAAAGGGACATACCATAAGGAATGAAATTTATCGTGGAATAGATTCAATCTGGAATCAAACAACACTTTATGACAATTATGTTTTTATTGAAAATAATCCCATCATTAAATACTTTGGTTATTTCCTTTTACAACCTGACGCTTTCTTATATATTACTTCTGATCTCCTCCACCTACTATAAATAAATTTTTATTTCTTTTCCTACATAAAATATATTAATTTTTAATTTTTTTTAATATCCCATAATGAATTTTTTTATAACTAAATTACCATGTGACAAGACCTTAAATAAACTAATCTAAATGGTGAAATTATAACTATAGTTTTTATGTCAATCATATAGGCACATATATCATCATCAAGTCTCAAACTCTAATCATTTTTATTTTTTTAATATTTTGTTCCATAATTTTTTTTATTTAACTTTTTGAAAATGAACCATTCCATTTGTTTGAGGTTGATAGGTTATATAGACCATATCACCTATTTCAACTTAGATTGATAATCAATAATAATAAAGATATAAAGATATATAAATGAATTTGTAAAAGTTATCTTGAAATCCATACCTCACCCATCAAATTCTCCTCAAAATAAAAGTGTTTGTTGTGGCGTCTCATTCCTTTTGAAAATATAACCTTGAAATTTATAATTTTTACATGTTCTCCAAACTTCAATAGAATATCTTAAAATGATGGGTTAATACAATATAAAAAAGAAGTTTTCTTATAGTTCATTGTGGAACAATTTTTCCAACATTGATCAAAATATAAAAAAATATATGACATATATAAATATAGAATATGGAATACATACCCTAATCATTTTATCACTAGAAACATTCCAGAGGTAAGGTTCATCCCAAATGAAATTTTTTGAATAGACCATCTGGTTATAAATTTTTTCATTGGAAAATCAGTGGTGAAATACCTCATCATCCAAATAATCCAAATGATCACAAAACCATGTTTTTTTAACTTGCAAATATTAGGACTTTACATTTTTAAAGGTCTATATCATTGGTGGACATATTTGAGTGTTCCCATTAAAAATATATAGCATCCTGCTCATATGATCTGAAAAATGTTCTCACATCCTTTCTCATCATTTATTTCATCATTAATTCTTATAACAACAAGATCCATATCCAAAGTCTTAGTTTTTCATAATTTTTATTTATAAATAATATTCTTTCAAAATGTTCTGTGAAAAGAATCACCTTAGTGCCTAGTAAATAACATATACATTTATCTAAATAAAATACAACAACCAGCAATTCCCTCTCATTTTTTATAGTTTAATTAGGTCAGATTTATATTTCAAGAGTCATAAAAAATCACATGAGATTTATTTTCAATCATTTGAATCGAAACTACCCTAATATAAAAGATAGATGAATATGTCATTATTTCAAATAGAATTTCTTATTTTAGTGGTTGAACAAAGGGAGGTGTTATTAGTTTTTGCTTTATCTCTTAAAATGCATATTTAATGATTTCATAAAATAAAAATTGGGTATCTTTTTGGATTAATCTAGATAATTTAAGTTAAATATTCCTAAAATAATTAATGAATCACCAATAAAAACTAGCATGAACAAGGGAAAAACTCATGTATATCACTATTTTTGTTTTCATGGAAATTATGAAATGACCTCGATGTTAGATTGATCAAATTTAATTACATATAGAGAAACAAAATGACAAAGAACAATCCTATTATCCACTGTGAAATGAAAATTTTCATAATATTGGGCAATATTCTTTTCAATTAATGTTTCAAGAATATTATCCAATCTTTTCAGAAAACACTCAAATAATGATCCATATAAAGTGAAGTCATCTATATAAATCTCTAAGAATGCTTCTAGATATTTAGAGAAAATTCTCATCATACACCTTTAAAATTTCTTGGATCATTACACAAAAACAAGGGAATATGCCTATAAGAAACATTTACAATATTTCCTATGAAAGTTGTTTTCTATTGATCCTCTAGTGCAATGTAAATTTCAAAATAATAAGAGAATCTTTCACAAATACAATAGTGTGTTTTCCAATATTTTTTTTTCAATTTATTGATCAATAAATAGAAATATGGAGTGGTATTTCCTTGAAAAAAATTGAGTTTCCTGTAATAAATTCACATTATCATTGTTTTTGGATTCCTAATAAGGAAATGATCATTAATTTGTTACATGATATTGTGAAACCAACATTTTTGGAAACAAATTAGATAAGACCCACCCATTGACTATCATATATGGGTCAAATTATTATAGTATCCAAAAATGTGGTTAAATATTTCTCAAAAACCTATAAAAGTGTTTAGTTCAATCCCTTTTGAAATTGTCTCACTTGTTTATAATTTTCCACCAATAAAATTATATGCATGAACACTGAGGGATTGATTCTAGATAAATTAGAATGATTCTATCCTATAGATTTCTTTTCGGGTTTGCGGACTCCTAAAAGTTGGTCTTCTTGGTCCCTTGATAGATATTTTGAAATGATAGTATGGAATGATTCATTCCCACATAAGAAATCATATTCAAGGTTATCATGAAGTGGTCTCAACTCTAACTCAAGTGTGTTAATTTGATTGATCAAAAAAATTCTCACGTGTGTGGTTGTATAGTGAGGAAATAAATTTTAAAGGACCTTTATCTTGTTAATCACTTCACATGTTCTTTGGTTTTTTGTGTGAAAAAATTGGAATCTTATCTCAGAAAACCACTTGCATGTTCAACAATTTCCAGAAAATCAACTGCAACAATTCTAAGATCAGTAGACTCTTGTAAAGTATTTTCAGCACTCCAAGACTCATTACAAAATTTCTTTTGACACTATTGTTGATCGGGTTTAGAAATAAAATTAATTTTCATATTTTAAAATATCATTTGGATGTTCATCACGTGAAAAACTATGAAACAAATATGTGAAAAACCCATCAATAATGTTTACATGGGGGATGAATTATCCTCAACTGGGTGTTTCATGGAATAAAAAATATTTAAGTGATCTATATATCCACTATATTCAAGTGAAATGGATCCTTAGTGAAAATTAATTATTATATTTTAATTTTCTATAAATGGTCTCCCTAGAATGAGAGGTTCATATAAAATAAACTGATCATCCTCCATATCCAAGACATAGAAATCCATTGGAAAAATAATGACTTTCACCTGAATGAGAAAATCCTCTAAAACTCTTGTATTATTGGAAGTACTTTGGTTGTAATATTTAATGATAATTACATTTGGTTTTAGTTATCCAACCTAATGATAAAATTAAATAGAATGTAGTATTATATTGATAGATTCTCCAAAATCAAGAACAGAATAATTGAAATCACATTTCCATATGGTGCATGGAATGGTAAAGGATCCTAAGTCTTTATATTTGACAATAAATTCATGTTGAATCATGGATGAAAAATTCATCCCTAGGTTTTCCTTTTCACATATATTTAATTCCTTCTTATGGGTACTCATATCATTGAGAAAAAGTGATGGATTGAATTTTTCTAGGCCGTTCTAAGAACTTTTTGAGAAAAATAAAGACCAAATATACTCTTCTAATCCTTATTTGTTCATTCAAAAAAAATCTATTGATTTGTTTGTTTTTATTCAATAAAAGTTCATAATTTACATCATTTTAATCAGTGGTGGTAATAACTTTAATAGATTCAAGAGCAATTTGGATTTTCTCAATTTGATGGTTATTCAATCTTGTTCCCCCATTAAGTTCAATATCACTCACATTTTACCAAAAAATTTCATTCAGATTCAATAGGGTTTGTGAAGTTAATCCTCTAATCATTTGATTTATCATGTTACTAAGATCATAAGAATGGTTCCCTATTTGAGGAATCAAGGTTTTAATAATGTTCTATTATTGATTTGAGGATTCTTATTATTGTCTCATTGCTTTTTGGGTTCATCTCTTTGCCTCATGGTGTTTCCTCATTACCTCTTCAAGGTTACTCACTGAATTTTGAGTGTGATGGGAAGGTTGAAAGTTTATACAAGAATGATCATTGTCATTATCATTGAAATATATTGGTTTATAATTACTTGATTGAACTTAGAAGAAGCTTCTTGGTTTCTCAATATATAAACCTATTTCATTAGAGTGGTCATTCTAACTCTGAATAGAATTTTGTTTGGTTAGAAAATGACTTTATTGGTTTTATTTAAAGGGGTATACAAGAAAAATACGATTTTAATTCCCAACATGTTATTTTATTTCTGGGAATTTTTCACTAAGATTTCATTGGATGAACAAATTGTACACGGGATGTTAATTTAAAAATTATCTTCAGGTTTTGGTGGTGTTGGTTGGTTGTCAAAAAACATTAATGACCTCACATTGGTGTATGATTATAAAGGTGACTCTTAGTCATATTATTTTTAGAACTATAAGTGGGGAATTATTATGTATTTTTCACATAAATAAGGCATATTATTCCAAATTATAGAGCATTTTGGGCCATGTTTTCAATTGAATTCCTTATAGTAGCTTGTGTTTCTTACTAAGGCTACACCTACAGCAACATCAATCATAATTCAATTAGTAAGTCACAATCCTCCATAAAAATAATGAATCAATAATCAGTAACTGATTTTATGGTGAGATAAACTAAAATATGGTCCTTTGAATCTTTCCTATTACTCCTGAAATGTGTCACCTTGAGTTTTACTAATCCCATGGATATCCTTTACGATGGATGTGGATCTAGATGTAGGCAAAAAAATTAAAGTAATGTCTTCTTTGATTAGTTAAAATATCTATTCAATGTTCAATTTGAATGTAAAAACCATTATTTGGGATCTCATCTTAAATAAATTATAAATGTCCACAATTTTATTTTACCTGCACAAACATCATGAGGTCTATTATTAACATAAATATAACTAAATTATATAATATGTTTATGTGGATATTCACTTGGTTACCCCCTTAAATTTTGGTATTTTTTTAATGAAACCATAATTATTTTCAATCCCATTCGGAGGATTGGGATACTCCATAGGATTTTCTTGATTTTCGTCATACGATGAAGCCAATTCTTTCAAGGTCATATATTCATCCATTTTAATTTATAGTTTAACTAAATTTATTATATGTGTTTTAGTGGAAGATACACAATTAGAGATATCATGATTTCTAAATCTATAACCATAGATTTATAAGTTCTATCAATTTCAAAATCTAATCATAATAAGTTCAGGTTAGAATTTTGGGTCATACAAAACCAAATTCTTACAAAATAATGTCATGAAACCTCCCTAAAAATAAGATCTAGTTGATGCGGTGGATTTTGATATAAAAAATATATGAATAAATGTATCCACAATAGAAATACAATGTATAAGTCCCAATATTTTTTCTCGAGATGATTATCTGTTTGAGTTTCAAAAATTGTTACTTTTCTTCGTTTCTTTTAGAAGATTTTTTGTGATTTAATTAAAAGTTATAAAATAGAAAATAAATTGAAGAAAAAATTCAATAAAATTCAATAAAAATATAGAAATATCATTTCAAATTAAAATTTGTGTGAAAATAGAAATGAAAGAGTAGTTTTGGACAATCATTGGCCTTCCATACACTCCCCTCTTCCCTGTTTAAAATTATTTCCATATTTAATTTCTCAATTCCCTAAAAAAGAACTCCATATGAATACCCGAGTACATAATGATATAATATACATACCTCAATATCATATTCCCCCATATAAAAGTGATTCAATTTCATAAATACCTCCTTGAAATCAAACCTAATGAACATCACTATGCTCATCAAAAATACATCACAGATGAAATTTAAATAGTGAAACAAATTTTTTACATAATAAAATAAACAACCCTAAAAATAAACCTAGTTAGAAATATATTCAAGAAATAAAATGGAAACTTTCATTTAAAAATTTATTCTAAAGAGATATTAAAAATATATTTCCCATGATGATCAAAACCTGGAAAGGAGCATCGTTGGTTTCCACCATTCAAAACCACTTAGTATGTTCCCCGCATCACTTGAGTAGGCCCTATATTTTCCAGTAAAAAAATAATTCATAGAATCATAATCATACTTTTTATATCATACTTCTCCATTATCTTTCAATATAACAACCCCCTTAAATTATTGGGAGATATTAAAATTGAGAGGGGTAGGTGTGGAAATTTGTTTTCTAGTTTCTATCTGTCTGAGGTTGGCTCCACTATATCCACTTTATCGGCTTAATATAATCTATAGTTATTATAGAATGTAATTTAAAAATATATTCTCTATAAAACATCCATATTACAAGTAATTTGGTCTTGTAGTAAATAATATACTCATTAATTTATGAGGTTCACTTTTTCTGGCTGAAGAGACCCTTTATCTTCCTCGAATTTGACTCGTTAAAATACAAATTTAAGGGTGGAGTTTTCACTAAAACCCAATATTAATTATAAACTTTGAGTTAAATATTATCTTCAGTTAGATTAGCCCTATTTTTTGTCTTGTTAAAGGATTTACGGTTCATTTAACGTTTGTGTTTTAATTTTTTTGTCCAAAAAACATTTCTAACTTGACAGATTTATTTTGGCCTCTAAAATTTCAAATAAACACTTGACCCAAGTGAAAATTTTGTATCCCTAAAATATAAAAATCATAAAAAAGTAAATTACTAAATATACATCAATAGAGAAAATTTTATTCTTGAAATAAAATGTTTTTTGAAAATAGTGAAATTTCTAGAATTAAGCAATTTTCAATTTTATGATGAAAACATCACTAAAATAAAAAAAATTCAGATCAAATTCTAAAATTGGTTGGGTTTAAATCATCTAAATACTTATTAAAACATTTTAAATATTATTTTTATCAATTACATTCCTCATCTATGGTTCACATGAAACACATAACATTTTTTGAATCTCAAAACACCTTCTTTATCAATGTTAAATTCAAGAAACATACCTTTCTTAATCAATTCTGCATTTTCCTATAAAACATTGTCTTTATTATGAGATTTATTAATCCTATTTGAGAAATATGACGGAGTTAACACCAGACACAAAATAGTGAGAGTTCCAAGATTCACTATTTCTATGCAAACAGTCATAAATTCACTAATTAAATGCTAAAGTTCGAGACGCTCCATAATTAATATTGAATTATCTTTCTTAATCAATGTATCAGCGACTATTGTTCAATATCTGGAGGGTAATGAATTTTAAATTTTTAATCATTTTTTTATTCAATATATTATATATGTATCATGTTAAAACATTTCTATTTGAACATATACTTTGATATTTTATGACCAATATGTGTTTATAACATTACTCTATATAAGTAATCCCTCTAAATTGTTAAGGAAAACACTATAGCCTCAAATTTAAGGTCATTTGTACAATAACTTTTATCATGGGATTTTAATTCATATGATGAATAAAAATTTACCCTATAAATATAAATTATAACACAACCCAATACCTTTAATTAATAATTATTATAGATAAAAAAATACACCACTAATATATGGTAGGTCTTGTAACACCCTGAGATTTTGTGAAATATGTTTTTGAATTATTTTAAACATTTTCATATTTTTAACATAGTGAAACAATTAATATTGATTTTGGTTATTATATATAATCACTATGTTTTGATTATGTAAAACTCAACACAATGTTATTCTTACCTTTTACACAACACTGACTTGACTTGTGATACACGCAAAATTGAGTTTCTACAAGACAATATATTATTACAATTTGGATGTTATTACTATAGTCCAGTATTTATAATTACAGGAATGAAATGTACTAACTAAATAATTATAATATGTTTCACACATATATATACAGTCCATTGACTAATTAATTACAAATGAATGTTAACCCCTTTTAAAATAAAAGGAAATGTTTTTCTCAAAATTCTATTTAAATGTGCACAAGTATGTTTTATAATAAAAAATAATAAAATTACTATTACTAGATTATATTAATGATATATATAAATATAATTTTTAATATAATTTTTAAGATTCATATTATGTTTTTTCTGTACATTATATAAAAATAAATCCAATTTTATGGATAAAAGACGTATTTGGAAAAAAAAGGCATTCTTACTGCCTATCGATGGAGAACCCATTTTAAATATATTTTTGACACTATTATAAGTCATATTTGATAAAATAAAATACATTTTTGAAATATCAATATCAAAATTTAATTTTCATGAATTTTTTGTATTTTTCTGATAAGATATTCTTTTTGATCAATAGTGAAAAAATAATTTCTTATTAGTTGAAATAAAATTTTCATTGAAATAATACATAACATTAAATTATATATTTCAATGGTTTTAAATTAAAATTATATCATGTTATTGTTATTTAATCCAATATTGGTCATTGTAGTCAATTTTACAATGAAATTGGATATGAAAACCTTGTGAACTTTTGAACGTTTTTAATTTAAAACCTTGCTTTATGATTTCCATCAATGAGATTAATTTTCAATTAATTACTTGGAATTATTTGTTTTTAATTTTATAAAAATAATTCCATATTTTCCATCATATAATCCAAAATTATTAAATATTTCCCTTTTATTTTTGGATATTATGAATAGTAACTTTAGAAAAAAAATTATTGCCACAGATAAGGGTTAATCATGTAATTTAAGGAAAAAAATAATATTTTAACTTGTATAAAATCACCCTAAAACTAATACTAATTTTATTTTATTATTTTATTTAGACTAAAATCATCATTTTATTAATTTATATCCTCTGGAAGCCACTTGTTTGTGGTCATGAAATTTATAATATTTCATTTAATGTAAAGACAAATATATCATAATCGTGTCTCTCATAACTATTACAATTTTAATATGGGGTAATATAAGTGATATGTTTGACTATAAATAATAATTATAAACGTAAAATAATTACCTACATTATGGTAATTTATTTATAATTTATTGGAAATAATTATTTAAATTAAATGGTTATATAATGATGATGTAGTAATTATGTCGTTAATGAGAGAATAAAATAAATGATATAAAAAAATATAAAAATAAATAAAATTTGATATAATTAATGTCATTAATGAATTTTATGGGTTAATTTGATATATTATAGATTTATTAAAGTTTTTTTTCACAATATATTAAATATTTATTATATTTTTATAAATTCAACTAATGAATAATGTCAAAATCGATAAAATTGATATTTTAAAATAAATAATATTTTATTAAATGATATAAAATTCATACAAATTCAAAAAATAAACCAAATTTTTGGGATATGTCTATATTGTTCATAAATTAATAATTTATTGAACTTTTTTTATTTTAAAGTATTTATATTAACCCACAAAGTGTAAATTATTTGATATCATGGTAAAAACTTAAAGGTTTAAAACAAAAGGATAGGGATTAAAAATAATGAAAACATGTCTAATTTTTATTATATGATTTTATTTAGACTCATAATTATCTTATATTTGAAAAAATATTTTTTTGACCATATATAATAAAGATTTAATTTATATTAATTTATTCTTTTGAAGAATTCCAAGAGTCCCCCTCCACTCTCATATAAAACAACACCCATTATTCTATATTATTCACAACTAAAAAAGCCACCTGTATCATAAAAAATCTAACAAAACCTCCTAGAATAATAATTCCCCTAATCATTGAAGTCCTAATTTTGGAATAAATTCAATCATTGAAGTCCTTTTGTGCAAATCAAGAGGATATACCCAAAGAAGAGATAACATTATGCTACCAACATTTTTGTTTTGCTTCTTCCTTGAACCCCTAAAATTATATTTATTTAAGATTTGTATAAAAACATAAATAATTACTATATAATAAGATTTTTTATGTTAAGGGTTCGACCTACACTCAAACACTCCTCCATATAATGGGTTAAAAACATACCACTATTGTGTACGACAAATTTACACCTCAAAAAATGATGTTGTTCGTTATTTCTTTACCACCACTCATGTGTTGTAATTATGATGGAATATTAATTATTATGTTATATATAAGATATTTATAGTTTATTAATTATTATTGAAATTTTATATTAAACATATCTTCATTGTTTACATATTGTAGATATTTGATAACTTCATTTCTGGATGTGTGGTCTATTGCCTCCTCAAAGCGATGTGTTTAGTTCACATTTCAAATGGAATATATTAATGATTTTTTAGTAAAAATATATGATATAAATGAAATATTAATTCTACTGTAATTATATTATGTATATATATACATATATACATATAATTCATTTACTTTTATTCTTTCAATATAACAGGAGAACTAAAATAGCATTCAACCACACATATAACTTATTTCTATATGAATAGTGTTTTATCATTTATCTTTAAAGATTGATATAAATACTAATATGTTTTATATATATTATATTTATATCATGTTTTATATTATTTAAATAATTTAATTGTGATAATGAAGATTAAAAATTAAAAACATGTATGATTAATAATGAAAATATCACCTGAAGCGTAACTTTAACATGGAGATATTAATAAACATGTAATATAATGTCTTAAAACAATTATATATTTTATTATGAATATGAATACAGTTATATGATAGATGAAAATAAAATTATACTTATTATACAGGAGGTTTGTATGAGTTCGAATAGAGTCAAGACATAAGATAAGAGAATTTCATATAACTTTTTTTTTCCATAAGATACATGTCCTATTCCACAAACATTTCATTTATAAGGTGTACAGACTTCCCATGAATGTATTTTGTGACTTTTATAATTTAATTTATGGTCATTTAAATATCCCTTTTATGATATTTATTTCAAGGGGTTTTATGGTTCCAAAGTTATCAAATGAGTTGGGTACTTTTGTCGCAATTTCCCTTCTTTGAGACACATGTTTTCTAATGCACCTATATTCTATTATGGGGATTATATATAGCCATTTGACATGTAATTTAAGGAATATCCTTATTTTTCGAATATTTTAAACTTAATTAAATGTCACTATTTTATGTTGATTATGAATGAAACATTTCAATGTGGTATCAGAAACTTTGCAATGTTTAATGATTATTCTCTAAAGTAATTGATTTTAAATGATCTCTTAATATCATTTTCAAGGAAAAATGATTCTAGAGAATTGTTTTATATTTTAAAGTGACTTTGCAAATATTTTATTGTAATTTTTCAAAGCTATTTTCAAATAAAACGTTTTTTCAAATGGTTTTATATCCAAAAAACGTTTTTCAAAAAAGCGGGTAATTTCATAATCTCATTACTTCCCAAGATTGATTATACATGGGTATTTACAAGGGTATATTTATCATCTATTTCCTTATTTCTTAAAATTGATTTATAGATTATTTTTTACTATAATTCTGAATTTGTTAAATTATTTTTTATATATTTATGACTGTTTATTAGTCATTTTGAAAGGGATATTTTTTTATTTTCCTAACAATGTACTTTTTTGAATTTTCTAAAAATATTTTGAGAAAAATGTTTTCTTAACATATACGACATGAATAGAATATTACAATTTCATGAAACCATAATACATTTAATCTTCCCTACCATGTTTATAAGGTTATTTTCAAATAAATTTGTTTCTTTTAAAATTGCACAAAATTTCATGTAAAGAAACAATTATCAAAGTTGAAAGGATATTTTTATCAAGAAATGTTTTCAGGAGTTCTCTCAAAACTATATTCAATATAAGATAAAAAAGAGAAGATGTTAGTTATGTTTTATTGGGGTTCTTTTTAAATGCTACCATTATTATTCAATGAATGATTTTTTATGATGGAATTCTATTTATGAATCCCATTTATTTTCCATGTGTTATGTTAAGAAATTTTTTTCCTAAAACTCATTTATTTTATGCGTTTTGATATGATACATGATTTATGTTATTGTGTAATATATACATATGATTTAATTATGAGATGGGTGTAACCAATATCTCTTTCCAATGCATTGGGTATTGATTTATATCTCATGAGAACAATATAAATGACATTTTCCACCAAGATGGTTATGGATGTGAAACATGACTACCAATATGGTTGTGGGAGTGAACCATGACTAAATATATGGTTATTTTAGTGAACCATAACTACCAAGATAGTATGGGTAGTGAACCCATACTACTAAATTTTCATTGGAAGAGATTCTTTTACTACTATAGAAATTTTTTTTATATTCTTATGTGTCTTCCACAATTCCAATTCTTATCCAAATTTTTTGTTTTCAGGGATTGTGTTATTTATTTAATTATTATTCATGTCTAATGAACTTCCAATATTTATTACATGACTCATGAATGTGATAATTTTATATGAAGGATATGATCTCCAAATGTTATGACCAGGTTTTCATACCCTTACGTTCTTTGTAATCTTACATATATTCTTTGTTTACCCTTATTTGATCATTTTAGATAGCCCTTTAATTATGTTTAACTTTCCCTAGGTTATAAGGAATGTTTTTTGTTAGGGTAAAAGAAGGGAAGATATTTTTGAGAAACATTGAATATATTTCTCCAGACTAGACATTTTCGTTCCATGTTTACAATGTCACTAAGCTAATATAGTTGTTTCGATTTTTTTATGTATGAAGTATTATGAAAAACTTATGTAAAGTCAATGTATGAAAAAATTGTTTCTTTCTAGATGGTATTAGTGTGAAGGTTTATCAGCCTTGGGAAACTAGGATGAAAAAACATACTGCAATCCCTAGTGATATTTATAAGAATATTTCCCAGGATTTTTCTAAGGGTAATCCTAAGCTGTAATATATTTAAAAGAAAGTATTATGATCTTATATGTGATTTTCTATGATTATGATATTTTCTACTACAATAAATGTTTCTCACACTATTAATCAAGGTTTTAATCAATTTTATGAACAAAATGGAACATGGTTGACATTGAATGTTCTAGATAATGAATGTGCGAGAAATATAAAAATATATTTCCAAAGTGGAAATATCATGAAAGAATCAATAAATATGAATGAGTATTGGTTATTATACAATGGATAAAGAGATTAAAATTACATGTAAATGGTGTGGGATGTTCTAGCATTATTTGTTACATTAAACCAATGAATCTTGGTTGGATTAATGTTGAGAAACCTTAATACATGATTAAAATTTCATATTATAGGAAAGACTATGAAAATGGATCCCGAGTAATGCTTTAATAATAATTTTGGAAAATTGAGGTGAATATATTTTGGAAGTCAAAAAATATGTTATAAAAATCATGAAATATATAAGTATTTTCATTATATGTTTATCATTAAGGATTGGAAAGGATATGTTATATAGTTATAAGGACCCAAAAAAGTGATTTAAGGGTAAGGTTCTATATTTGGAGAACACATGATTAAGTTAAAGATATCACTTGATATGTCCCTTATGTTAAGATAATGATGTATTTGATATGAATAAGTAAATATGAGGATACTAGTTTCTTAAACCTAATTATGGATTTGTTTTGAAGAGGGTTATGATATCCTGAATGAGGTATCAAACTTTTGAAGAAATAAATAATATATCTAATAAACCTTAGAATAAGGAAAAATTATTTTTTTTAATAAGTATGTATGTTAATTTAGGTTATTTATATCTTTTAATAGAATATATGATGAATGTATTCACATGTGTGGAATATGATAGCCAAGAGCTACATTATGATTTATAATAGATAAATGGTAAGTTTGATTAGTACACATCATTCTAGGATTTTGTTTTTTATATAATGGAAGGATTATAAGGTTAAACATTTATGTAATGGTTTATATTAAACATCATATGAGGTTTTAGAGATTAAATTATTATTTTTCAATGTAATTATTTTTGCATTTTTTATAATTTGTGATAACCATTTTGTTGTGATAAGGATAGATAGAATAACCTATCATTGTATTTATGGATATGATGATATATTAACACTTCAGGAATGGAATGTTCAACATAATTTCATTTAATAGTAGATGAAGTGGAAATTGATCAGGGCACAAAAAATGGTTAGGTTTTCCTAAAACCAAGAAGTATAACTTCACATGAAAATTCATCAACATTAGGAAGAGGGTATTGAAATAAGAATTTTCACATTATCATCATTATTGATGATATCAATAATCGTATTCATGATGCTTTAGAATCTGGTTTTATGATTGTAAAATTTCTCTAGATCACTCAATTTTTAGTGAATGATGATATTTATCAATCTCTATTAATATTTACACTTTTCCTCTATGCTAAAATCTTCATCGATGTTCTATTTTTTAGAAAAACAGTAAAGAACAATTGTGATTAATCATTATTGTATGAATTTTGATTTCTAAAAATGATGTTTTAGTATTTATTTTTAATATTTGGTTTTCTATGAAAGAAATAGTAAGTATAAAACTGTTAATGACCAAGATAAATTTCAATGGTGAAATTCATTTTAAGGGGGGTAGAATGTAACACCTCGAGATTTTGTGAAATATTTTTTCATATTAATTTAATATTTTGATATTTATCACTTAAATAAACACAAAATATTGTTTATTATTATTATATAAAATCACTATGTTTGGATTAGGTATTACACAACACCAAGTTATACTTACTCTATATGCAACACTAACAAGGCCAGCATTTCATGCAACACTAAGTTTCTTCAAAACAATAATTCATTATTATTTTAATGTTACCATTTTAAATTATCTATTAGAATTTTGGAAATAAAAAATATTAACTCAATTAAGAAAATATGTTTTACACATGTAAGTCTAATTCTTTTAGCAATAAATTATAAATGAATGTAAAACCCATTTTTAAATAAAATGATTTTTAAAAAAATACTTAAATTTTTACATGTTTGTTTTATACCAATAAATTAAAAAATTTATTTTGTTGGATTATATTAATTAAAAAAATATATATATAATATATTTATTTTAATTTTTTATATTCAACTTACATGTTTTATAGAAATGATATAAGAATAAATCCAATTTTAGTCATAAAAGAATTATTTTTTTAAAATTATTTATATCTCCTTTTGATGGATAACCCATTTTAATATAGTTGTTAACAATTTTATAAGTTATACTTGAAAAAATAAAATTATTATTTGAAAGAATATTATTAAAATTTAAAATGGTTTAATTTTGGCATGTTTTTATTAAGGTTTATTTTTTAAAGAATAGTGAAAAAGTATTTAATTTTAAATTGAAGAAACATTTTCATTATAATAATTTATAGTGTTAAATTATATATTTTAATGTTTTTAAAGTATAATTAGATCAATTTTCTATTATTTAATACAATATAGGTCATTGGAAAAAATTTCACATTTAAATTGGATATAAAAACCTTTTGAACTTTTAAAGGTTTTCAATTTATATACCTGCTTTCTCATTTCCCTCAACGTGATTAATTTTTAATTAATTTATGAATATTATAAGTTTTTAATTTTAAAAAATAGATTCCGTATTTGGAATAATAAGGTCCAAATTTATTAAATAGGTCTCTTTTATTTTGGGATATTATGAATAGTAACTTTACTAAAATCAATATTACCACAGTTAAGGGTAAGTCGGGTGTTAGGTCCACTAGGTCGAATACCCTGAGAGGGGGGGGGAATCAAGGTATTAATGATTAAAATTTCTCTCATTAGTATCTTGTTTCATCATTTAATAAAACACAATTCTTTCTTGTTACTATTGCAAAGTATGAAGATAATTTAAATCAGGCAAGAGACACATTAATTTTTATATGGTTCAACCTCAATGGGCTACGTCCAAGGAGAATACAACGACGGTGTGCTGATGTACCAATTTCACTAAGGATCAATACCAATAATGAGTTCAATGTTTGGGCTAGATCTTCTATGAAAAGGATCAGAGCCTGTACAAGATTTAGGGTGTTCTCACTGCATTCCCAAGTGTCACTCCCTATGCCTCTTTATCTGGATCATTACTAGTGGAAAGGGTCACCTTCTTCCTCTTCCTTTGCTAACATAATATAGAAAGGAATCCAATCACATTTTATTGACTTGTAGGTCAAACAATATTTATATCCATGTATTTCCCATGATTTTCATTAATTCTTGAATCCACAACTATAGGTATATTCTTTGTTGAAGACTTGTTTTCACATGCAGATAAAATCCACCCTACTTCATACTATTAGGTGATAGAAAAGACATTCTAAACTGGATTTGAAAATATTGAAATTATAATAGTGTATTCCAAAAATGACATGATCCTCCCATGTAATATGTTTCAGGTATTATACTAGGAACAACTCCTCTGCATACAGATTCTGCTATCTGAAACCACCCTCTATACGCGTACTCACTCTGCATTCAATGTTTTTTACCGCCTATGTGTACCAAATCTGTGAACCTCTTCGGTGAACCACTTTTCCGGACCACCTTCTTTTTCATACCACTCCTTCTCTGCGGAGCTATTCTTCATTTGCAGGATATAGTGCACTACGAAAACCTTCAACAACATTCCTTTCACATGAACCACTTCTGCTTCATGAAATCCTCTTCCCAGACCACTTCTCCTTCATAGACTCCACTGTATACTATGACTTATTCCTCTATGTATTGTGTCTTCAACTTCCATGTATTGGATGTCCATTGCAGACTAAAATTAACTATAAAAACTCTTTTGTGGTCTATTCCATGAACTACTTCACCCTTTATAGAATCTCTTCCCACAAACTCTTTCAGATATAACCGAATTTATTCCAAAAAAAATAAGTATTATAAAGATAACTTTTTAATCATAAATCTGTTGGATTAGCACTCCCTATTTAGGGAATGATATCCACAAAATCAGATAATCTATGAGTTATCAAATCATTGATTTAGTATAGCCTCCACTGTATATTATGTGTCTCCCACATACCGCCTACCCTACACAGCCTGTGTGCCACCATTATCCCTATACAGTGGCCATTATCTTCTATAAACGATCATCCATCTCATGGACCTCCATCCTTTGGTGTACTACATGTGTTTTTTCCGCATTCCTTCCCAGCAAACCATTTTTAGTTTCATAAACCTCCCCATGTACCATTTTTGTTGCTCCGCATACGGTTCCTACTGCCAGTTACGCAACCACTAACCATTCTTGGACATGGTACATTGTATATGTCTTAAGGTGCGTGGTTCTCTTATTTTCCCATTTTCTCCACATTTATTCATACCATTCACTCATGTGATAAAAACATTCTTTTTTGATCTTCCTTCCTTTTCAAGAAACAAAATCGCATCCAAAACATACCGAGAGGAAACGTTGAGGGATTTGTTCCCAGCATCAGGTAATTCAAGTTAAAAATAATATTATAAATAATATAACATCACCCTAAAACTTGTAAAAATATTATTTAATGAGTTTATTTTGAACAAAATCATCATTGGGATGTGTTTATATCCTTTGGAATCTACATGGGTGTGATTATGGTATTTATAATATTTCATTTATAGTAATGAAAAATATATCAAAATCATGTATCTCATAAAAATAACAATTTTAACCTGAGGTTATATATGTTCTATGTCCAACGACAAATATACTTTAAAAAAAGATTTATATACAGAATTATTATGCATATTTTATTTATTGGAAACAAATTATTAAATTAAATCGTGAAATGATGATGATGTAGTAAATGCGTCATTAATGAAATAATCAAAAATATGATATTAAAAATATTAAAATAAATATATTTTGATAACATAAATATAATCCATGAATTTTATGGATTCATTTGTCATATTAGTGATTTATTAAAATATTTTTTTAACATATCATCATTTTATAATATTTTTAAAAATTCAACTATTGAATAGTTTCAAAATTAAACGTATTGATATTTAAAAAATATATCATGGTTTTATTGGTATTTTTTATTTTATAGTAATTTTAATAAATCACAATGTGTAAATTAGATGATATCATAGTAAGAACTAAAAGGTTAAGATAATTGTTAAAACAAAATGATAAGGATTTAAAAATAATCAAAACATGTCTACATTTTATTTAACAATTTAATTTCGACCCATAATCATCCTATATTCTAAATAAATCAGTTTGAAACTATTTTTATTTGAAAATTTATTTATATTAAGTTTTTATTTTAAGGAATTCCAAGAGTGACACTCCCCTATCATATAAAAGGTAACTCATTATTCTCTATTATTCACACCTCAAAAATCCATTTGGATCCACAGAAATCTGACAAACAATCCACATAATTTTATGATTATTTATTATAGAAGTATTTCATTGGGCATAAATACTACCAAGAAGTCATTTTTTGAAAATAAAAAGAAGACACCCAAAGAAGAGGTAGCATTCTTCAACAAAAGTTTCTGTTTCATTTATTCATTAAAACTAGTAATTTTTTTTAATTTATGTTTTTATAATAAAATCAGTATAAAAAATATACTGATATTTTTTATATTAATGGATTTACCTAAACTCATACATTCCTACATCTAATGGCTGATGAAATTATTGTTGTTATGTACGTAGAATTACCACCTCCAAAAATGAAGTGGTCTATTCTACCATTACCACCACTCAAGTGTGTTCATTATGATTTAAAATATATTTTTTAAGAAATTATATTTTTAGTTTATTTATTCTTATGTAAATTTTATATTAAACATAAGTTCATTCTTTCCATATTGTGGGTATATAATAACTTTTTTTGTGGACGTATGGGCTACTACCCCCTCAAAGGGATATGATTCGTTCACTCTACACATGGAATGTAATAAGGATTATTTTATTAAAAATATATGATATGCATGATATATTAATGCTACTATAATTTTATTACACACACATATATATACATATTAACATATATTTCATTTACTTTCTTTCTTTTAATAATACAAGAGAACAGAAATAGTGTTCAAACATATGTACGGCCTACCGTCTCCACGAACGGTGTATTTGGTTTATATTTAATGATTATTATAAACAATTATATATTAAATAAATATTATATTTAAATCATTTTTTATATTTTTTAAATAATTAAATCATGAGAATCAATAATAACAAGTCAAAACATTTACGATTAAAAAATAAAATATCACCTGAAATGTTACATTAACATGGAGATAATAATAAATCAGTAATATAATGTCTTTAGTAAGGCATATATGGTATTATACATATGAATATGGTTTTATGATATATTAAAAATTAAATTATACTTATTATAAATTTTTTTTTTTTATTATGAATAGATCCAAGACATAAGGTAAGGGCATGTCATCTCACATTTTATTTCTATGAGAAACATGCCTTATTAACCATTAATTTCTTTTATGTAGTGTACATAATGCTCATGAATTTATTATATGACTATTATAATTTAATTTATGGGTACTTATGTATCCATTTTATGATCTCTATTTCATGGAGTTATAAGGTTCAAAAGTTATAAAATGAGATAGGCAATTTGTCTCAATTTTCCTTCATTGAGACACATGTTCTATTATGCACCTATGTTATTTTACAAGGTATATATACTACCATTAGACA
Organism: Viscum album; assembly: GCA_963277665.1. Taxonomy (NCBI): domain Eukaryota; kingdom Viridiplantae; phylum Streptophyta; class Magnoliopsida; order Santalales; family Viscaceae; genus Viscum; species Viscum album. Next base: position 475,730,211 of record OY728151.1, read on the forward strand.
TGTTTTAAGAGGAATATACTTATTGTAATGGTATTTTAAAATTCTTTTAATTTTATTCTTTCATTTTTATTATGATTCAAAACTTTCAAAGTGGAATGCGAAACTTTGAAATGTTTGAAGATTATTCTTCTCAAGAAGTATTTTTAAAATATATTTCAATATTTTTTTCAAGGGAAATAATTATAAAGAAATGTTTTATTTTTCAAATTGTTTTTTAATATATTCTTTAATATGTTTTCAAATTTATTTTTAGTGAAAAAATACTTCCAAAAATATTTATGTTATAAAAAAATGTTTTTCAAAGAAAAAGGGTTAGCTTCAAAATCTCATTAATTTTTGAGATTGTTTATACATAAGTATTAATTGGGGGAATATTTATCGACATTACCCATATTTCATAAAATTTATTTCCAAAATATTTTTACTATTCTTATAATTTTTTAAAATCCATTTTATCCTATGTTTGATTTTATATTAAATATTTTGAGAGGAATATTTTTTCATTTTCCTAATGAGGTACTTTTTTTAATTTTCCAACAAAATTTTGAGAAGAATTTTTTTAAATTATGCGCAATGACTGAGTTTTTATACTTTCATGATGCCTTATTACATTTTATCTTCCCTTAAATCTTATCTGGTTGTTTTGAAATAAATTTTTTTCTTTTAAAATTGCACAACATTTCATGTAAAGAAAATGATTTAAAAGGATAATTGATATTTTCTTCAAGAATGTTTTTATGAGTTTTCTCAAAATTATTTCCCATCTAAGATAAAATTGATTAATGTTAATTATATTTTATTGGGGATATATTTCAATGCTATAATTATATTTAATGAATATTTTATGTTTATCATAGAATTATATTTAAGAAAACAATTTCTTTTCCATGTGTTATGTTATGAAAAAATGTTTATGAAACCCATTTATTTTATGGGTTTTGATATGAAAAATGATTGATTTTATTCTGGAACATATAAGTATGATTTCATTATGAGATGGGGGGATTTTTATCTCCTACCAATGAATTGGAAAATGATTTATATCTCAAGATATAGTCATAAAAGACCCTTTCTAGTAAGCAGGCTATGGGAGTGAACCATGACTACCAAGATGGTTATGGGAGTGAACCATGACTATAATGATGGTTATGAGAGTTAACAATTACTATCATGATGTTGATGGGATCAAACCATGAATATCATTATGGTATGGGGATTGATACCATACTACTAATATGGCATTGGTAGTGATTCTTTGGCTAATATGGAAATAATTTTTATATGATTACATGTCTACCACAATTCTATATTCTATACCTATGTTTTGATTTCATGGATTATGTTCTTTATTTCACAATGATTCATGTCTTATGAAAATAGGATACTTATTCCATGACTCATTCATATGATATTTTTATATGGAAAGTATGATCTCAAAATTTTATGCTCATATTTTCATACTCTTATGTTCGTATTATTGTTACATATATCCCTTTTGAAACCTTAGTGATCATTTAAGCTCACCCTTTCCTTATGATACATTTTCACCATGTTATAAATACAAATTTTAGTTAGTGATATAAAAAGGATTATCTTTGTGATAAACATTGTAGATTTTTATTCACACTGGACATTTGTGTTCCATGTTTCCAATGGCACTAAACTAATTCGGTCTTTAGCCGTTTGTTTTTTAGTGTATTATTTATTCTGAAAAAGTGACGTAAAATCCATTAATGAAAATATTAATACATTACTGGTCTGAAACTAAAGAAAAAAATAATATTATTATCAATTCCTACAAAAATTCAACACATTTTTTTATCCAAATCAATGTAACTCTTTTTTGTGTTTACATAGTTAGTGGGTTAAATAACCATGCTTTTTATAAAAAAACCCTTAGTAATAGCTTGTTATTATAGGAAAACTATGAATCTAGATCACATTTTTTTTTTCTTTTTTATTCATCAACCACTTTAGTTTTAGTGGGATCTATAGTTATTCCATATTTATTTACCATATTTCAAAGGAATTAAATCTACTGTAACAAAAAATCATGTTTACTAAATTTTACAAATAATTTATTTTAATTCATGTTTTTAAGATAAATCCTTGTATTATTTTTCATAATCCTAATTAATTTTAGAATAAAATAAAATATAATCATTAAAAAATCGACATTATTATCTAAATATTAATGGAATCTACTTTTCATAATATCCATGAATACAACTAGAGAATTAATCAACCCAAGCGGAATAATGACAAAATCATAATGTCTATACCTATTTCAAAATACTATCATTGTTATGTCATCCTTCATCATCATCATCTAATAGTACCCATACCAATTATGAATGACCAAAAAATAATGAGATCTTGGGATATCATCCAACATGTATTCTAAAAATGTAAAAAGTTACATATTCTTCCAACTAATATTATTAAATTCCAAATAATCAATGAAAATACTCATGGGAACATGTTTTTTAAGACATAAGAAAAGGGAACCCAATGAAGAAGTTATAGGATGAATTATTCCTTTATTATGAAAATCATATAACTAATTTTTCAATACTTGATGTTCTACTTAAACCATTAGATAAGGGTGTTTTTATTTTTTTATTTTTTCGAACTTATTCAATAAAAAAATCAACATATTGATAATGGATAATACCATGTAACTATACATAAAAAAATTGGATATTCTTTTACATTTAAGAAATAATTCATCTGAATAGTTCTTTTATTTTGAACAACATGAGAAAGGTAATGTTTCTTTAAATATCATAAAAATTTCTAATATTTTTTTAATGTTTTAAATTTTATCAATTTATTCTTATATAAAAATACTAATTTCATAAAATAACTACTTTGGCCTTATAAAATATCATATCATGATAAACTAAAATAAAATCCATTATCAGAATAATATGAGATTCTAAAATTTTAAATAAAAAATGTTTTTCAATGAACTCACTTCTATAGATGATAACATGATGATTTTAGTAAATTGTTGTTACCATAATACTACCCCATGGTTCTCTTAACAAAAGTTCTAACATCATTTCATGTGATAAAATTTTCATTTTACCAAAAACTTTTATAGAAATGTACGAATGTGTAGACCCTAAATCAAATATGGAATTAGAATAATCTAAATAAAAAATAAATTTACATATTATCACTTAATTATATGGACCAATATCAGGTGAAGTAGTTGCAAAGGATTTCACCACTCCCATCTTCTAATAGTCTTTACAGATCCTATCATTCCTTACCATCTTTGGACATGTATCCACACAATAACCTATCTCATTATATTTTAAACACCTTAATACATTATTATCCGATGTAGTACTATAAAAACCAAGATAATTTAATTTTCAATAAATATCCATGTTCTTAAATATATAATATCATAAAAAATACCATATTTCATATGATATTCCCCGTGGTTGTTTTTACAACTCCAACCACAAAATGAAAAAATTATTTTCTTACCATTTGATTTCTTCTAAGTATTCCATCCTTTTTCCAACCACATGACATCATTAGTATCATAGTTTTTATGAATGAAATGGTCATAAATGAACTTAATTTAAAAATTCACTTCATAGATACTATCTTCTCATAACATCAAAATTTATTAGAGGCTAAAGATATTTGGAATCAAGACATTAATCCTGAGTTAATCTGACTAAATTTATATTCATGGTATTAAATAAAATTCGGTTAATAACACTACAATTAGGTGAAACATTCTTATACACAAATATTGAATATTTCTCAATCATCCACAATTTTAATAATTTAATTTAAATCCTATGTTGATCAACTATAGGAAAATACTACTCGAGGAAAGTATTCTTAAATTTATTCTATTTCATGGAATCAATCTATTATCTTTCCCTTGAACTAATAAGCATTGACCAATGTTTATTATTATATCTTAAAAATGGTAAATATAAAGAGTTATTTTTTTATGTTTCGTACAACTCATTAATTCAAATATCAATTACATAACATTAATCCATCCCCTAACTATAACTGATTTAGAAGAACAATTGAATGAATGAGTGAGTTGTCTAATGAAATGATCCACTATAGCATTTTTCTTAAACTATAGATATGTCTTCTCTCAGGCATTGAAACAACCCCAATTTAAAGCCTATGTCAACTGGTCCATCACATAAAATAATATCTGACTTATAATACCAACCCTTCGATGTTGTGGATTTGGAAGCATATTTTCTTCGTAATGTCTAACTACTATAACATTATTATTTACTCTACCGAAAACAATTAAATATAGAAATAGTATTAAATGGAAAATATAATTTTCCTACATAGATATGAAATCAAAATAGATGAATATTCAATACATTACACAAATACAATCCTAAAGACCGTAAAGTTTTAGGGTAATTAAAGACTAGTTACACACAAATCATATTTCAAGAATGATATTAAACATATCCCATAAATATCATACCATTTAATACTATTTATCGTAATACCCTACATAAAACATTCTTCATATCCTAGTGAAAGGAAACATAAGAATGAGTGAGCTCAGATTCCCAAAAATGATAAACATGGAAGATATCAATCAATGATCATATGAAATAAAAAGAAAAGAATAATGGTATGAGTTAAAAATATAACATAAAAATATCATAAAAATATGTAATGTATCATAATCATGATACATGGTAAGAAACTTTTACATTTCCAAATATATGGATCATAAAATAGATAAATCATTATAAATCAATCATGATGCTTAAGTTCATGTCATATTAGTGTGGCATCATCATATGAATACAAACCATTTCATATGTCAATGTTAACATATGCTAGAATCAAATAATAATGAAGTATGATAAATCACCAATTTACAATTTCATAATAGGTCATGCTTCATCACTTATTTCCCATTTTATAATGGATCATGCATTGTCACCTGTTTCTCATTGTGGATCGTTCTCTTCAGCCTATTTATCATAGCTGATCAAGAACACCATATTGTTTCCAATCATTACCTATTGAGATAATAATCTATACCCAATGTATTTAAGGGTGATATAGGCGCCAAAAATCAAATAATATAGATATTTTTGTGAAAAAAAAATTATAATACATTAATCACATGATAAGACCTGAATAGAAATGCATTTCATTAATATTTCATCATTTCATAACCCATATAAATGAATCAGTATCATAAAAATTTGTTATTAAAAAATATAAACCATCCATAAAATGAATAAGGATGGTATAATTTGATCATATATCCATTATATATTATGTAACATCAATGGATGTCATCGTATTTTGAAAATGATTCTAAAAGACCAGTTGTAACATCTATTGAGGAAAATATAATTTCTACTTTGAAATAACAAATTTACAATCAAAAGGCCCCCCAAAATTAAATATATCCTTTTATTTTAAAATTATCTTGAAAATTTTCAAGGTAATATTTTATTTATTAATTGCACATGATGGTGTAAAATCTGGTTCATTTAATACACATTAAAATGAAGGTCCCCTTTTCATTTTGGGTAAAAATTTTAAAGCATTGAGTTTTGAAAATGGTAAAAAGATTACTTTTAAATTTTCTTATAAAAATTAAAACAAGGGTAGGCATGCAATTATATAATACTTGGATAATATTAAAATAAATCATTTAAAACATTTTTTTTGGAAAACAAGGATTTTAGAGAAAAAAATGGTTTCTAACTGAAGAGAAAAATAAAGTCAGGTTTCCTTAAAAATATTCATTTGGATTATTGAGTACATAAATAGTGCAAAAATGAGAGGAAAATACGTTTTTCATGAAATAATCAGGATATAAAAAAATTACTGACATTTTTTATATAACTTTCAAAAGATATCATCATCATAAACTTGGTTCTAATCAATCCTAACAAATAACGAGATTATAACATAAAAACATTATAAATTTGGTATATTTTTAATCGTTATACCTAAAAAATAAATAATCATATATAAATTTGTAGATATAAATAAAATTAATAATTTGAATTATAAATGTTATTCATGGGAAGTATATACACCACATGAATGAAACAAATGTTGAATATGGTTTGACCGTAATAGTGATAATATTGAGATAAAAATCCCTTAACTTACGTCTTAAATTACCACGTACTTTTTCGAACCTCTAGTATAAAAAATATAGGTTTATTATATATTTATTACAAAATCAAAATCAAATATATTATACAATTATATGATTTAACTATGACATTTTATTACATGTTTTTTAATAATTACTAGTTAAAATCATTTTTCATGTAATAACTCTTTAGTTTTTTATGTAATGTTTAGTTTTGTATTATCATTCAATTTACAATGATAATGATAAAAAAAATATAAATAATTTTAAACATGATATAAATACAATATATATTCATATTATATTTATCTAGGGTAATACTTAAAAGTTAGTGATAGAAAAATAATTACACTATTCATGAAGATGGAAGGTTATATGTATGCATGAACATTGATTACATTTTCTATAAGGATGGAATGAATGGAAGGTAAATAACATATAAAATTTAAAAATTCATTATTATTCTATATATATCACATATGTTCATTAAATATATTCCTATTACCTTAAACTAATGTGTATGTGAAAAAAATATCATTAATTCATGATACAATATTTCACTACATACACAAACATCCATGGAATAGAATGTTAGATGGTATATGTACTATTATAATTTTAGAAGTATACTTATATTATGAATATAATATATATAATATTTATCCACCATTATATCCTTTCATGAGATACAAAGATGGAAAACAAAATACAATGGTTCGCTAGGTGGCAGTCCACCGTACACACGATCGACAGTTTCATTCTCAATTTTATGGAATAATATATATAAATAGCTTGTTTAATTAAAATAATTACATATTAGTACATTATATATATATATTTATATTATAATTATTAATAGATGAATTAATGAGGTAATTGACGAAGTAAAAAAATAAATATCGTAGTGAAGAGAATTATCTTCACTTTGAAAAACCTAGTTTGGATATATTATTAAGGATTCTAGGATTGGTATTTTAGAATTAAAAATCACTTGAACAAAAATAAAGATGATGGGAATTATAAATTTAGTTTTTGTTAAAAAAATTTCTTAAGATGTGTGATGAAGAGATGGGGAAAATTTCATTTCTATAATCTTAGAGTGGAATTTTTTAAATACCCAAAACATATCAATATTGGGAAGTTAATCTCACCACAAGTACCTCAAAAATTGATATGTAATGGAATTCTGGGAACATACATTCCTTAAATATCTCCACCAATGAACTTTTTTAAATAAGATATTCTTTAGACATTAATTTTACATCATTTTACCATTTTAGTTTTTACCACTTGTATCTAGTTTTAAATATTTATTTACCTAGGTAATCTATCCATTAATCTGAAATATAAAATGATACGTATTAGATAAAATGGGCCCATGATTATAGATACAAATTACAATTGATAATATAAAAAACCATTCCTTTTTTAAATATTAATTGTAACACAATAATGCATAACCACGTTTAATCTTTTTCCGATTTATTTAATTTTTATTTTCATTGTTATTCTTTATGAAAAAAATAAGATTAAATTATTATATAATATTAATTATTTTAATACAAATTATGGAATAAATTTTAGTAAATTAAAATTATAGAAATAGGTGAATTTAATTTATTATTAAAACCACCGATATACTGCAAAATTGTTTTCCAAAAAATTATACAAAAGGAAAAATGTTTTCAAATCAAAATTCAAATTAAATTGATTTCAATAAAATAATTTTTTGTCTTTTATAATTTAATTAAAAATATTTCACTTGTAATTTCAATTTATTAAATAATTAATATCATTAGTTATATTTTTGAAATGGTAGTTTTGAATAAAATCTAGTGTTTTGACAATTTATTAAACAATTAATCTTTTCTAAAAAATCCAAGAAATTCACACTAACTTTATTTTTATATAATTATTTCAAAAAATGAAGTTAATTTGTTCAAATGAAAATTAATAAACTGTAAAAATTTAATTATATTATTTTTCCCCAAAAAGAAATGAATATCATTTTGTCTATGAAATTGCATTTTCAAAGTATATAAATTCTTTACAAAAAATACAGAACTCTTTTATCAATATGTTTTAATTATATGATTCCATTATATTAATTTTAAAATTTTTGGTTATTATATTCATTCCTCCATGTTTAAGGGATAATTTATAGAGGGAATTTTTAATAAATTATATTAATAGTATATTGTGATTCATTAAAACGTAGTGTTGCATTTAACACAAGCTATCAATGAAGCAAAATTTATTGATATGTTTTAAATAAAATCTCAAGGTACTAAATTATAACCCCATTAAAAGAAATTTAAATCTAAAAATTTGGAAACATCATTCAAATTTGAGGATACTTTTGCATCATCATATCCTGAGGTTCCCATGTAGCTTCTTCAAATTGCTGGTTTCCCCACAAACTTTGACCAGGTGAGAGGTATTGTTTCGTAGAACATTATATATAGGATCTTGAATCTATTTTTTCCCCCATAAAAAAGGGCATAATCCAATGGTAAAACTTATTAATTTATTACATTTAATGGTTTATGGATTTAATTCCTCATGAGGGATACATGTAACAAATTTTGGACTTGAGACATGTTTGGTGGAAGAGCTAATCGATAAGCTACCATCCAGATAAAATCACGAATTTACAATGGAATACTATACACAACACTTATTTTCACTTCCTCTAAAATATAATGACATTATTATAGTGATATATTTTTATAAACAACTTATCACAAACATCAAATTATAGATCACAATGGTAATTTTTAGCATACCTGTTCTGCCAACATTGTGTAACCCCTACATGTTACTAAATTTATCTAAGCTTATCTGTCTTTTAATTAGTTATCCCTGGTACCAATAAATTTGTTTCTCATAATTCTTCATTTTATATTGGATTTCTACACTTTTTTTAAATATAGAGATTCATAATGATTTATCTAAATGCTCAAGTGAAGATTTGTATTGTATGAAAACTCATCTAAAGGTATGTGTTGTTCCCGAGAACCTTTTAAGTTTATATATTAAGATCTAAAAATATCCTCTAGTGTTTATATTGTTCACTCATATTGACTATATGTTTGATAATGATTCACAATTTCAAAACTCGACAGCATATCCTAATGATACTAAACACTTCACCATATGTTTGATGTAAACCTCAGATCCCGACCATAAACAATAGAATGGTGTACTCTAATAAACATTACCCCTTAATTAATGTATATCCAAGAAATATGATCCAAAGTGAAATATTCCTTGTAATAAATGATGTCTGTTTACTTTGTAATACGAACAAATACAACCCATATAACATTATTCCCTTTAGATGTTTTGGGTAGTCAGATGAAAAAAATACATGGAGATGTTTTCCAATTTCAGTTAATATAATGATAATTGTCATAGAATCCCCTTATACTTGTGTTTCATGTTCATAACATAATATCATACCAAGAACCAAGGTACATACTCTATAATAGTTTTCATTATATTGTTTACTAGAAATAGTCTTTATCATTTTCCAATGGTTGGTGTTATACCCTTATTGTCCTTCCGTTGTGATTTCAATCCCCAGGATCATCCGAGATGTACATGTTTTCACCTAGAATGTGGATTTTATTTTTCAAAAACAAAATTAAAATAATCCTGATAACACCCTTAAACTGTTATTACCCATAATCACCTCAACATCAAATATAAGATAAACCACAATGGTTTCCAATACCATTAATCTAATTTCTGTAAAATGTAGGGGAATTCCTACACAACTATTATGTAAAAATTACATAGATATATATACACTTAAAAACCTAATACACATTTTATTCCTTAAATAATCTATTATCATAGATAAAAAAATTTCCACTATAATCTTGGGTTAATCCTTTCCCTAATGGAATATAAAATGTGATTTGATTATTCTAAATTACTTAAATAGAGAGTCATTCAATGCTCATAATCTCATAAAATTTCACTAAAGGTTAATCAATAATATTTTCTTAGGGCTCATTAATACTAGCACCAACATGAAATTCCCAACACTATTGTGGATGATTAGGGTTCTCTATTTATCACGATTCACTACTGCTTCCAAGATTACAAATGATTTCTCATTTTCCATTTTATGAAGATATTATTGTGTATTATTATCACCAATATCCCATGTATTATATAATTGATCCATATATTTCCCAAACACGTTCCATTTATAGCACTAATGTGTGAGTGGTGTGTTATGAAGAGATTTGTCAATATTTTCATCATTAGCTAACATATTTCAATAAAATTGATATTAATCCACTAAATAACCTTTCATTACACACATAAGACATTTTTTAGTCCCCTAAGGACAATTTTATCCATTTTCCCTTCAACACTTCATGCATGAAAGAAATATAATCTTCCACTCTACATGATGTTTACAGTTTTCTTTAAATTACATCATTCTTTTCTTTTTAAAACCATGAAAATGATTGAAAACTCAAATATCCATTTTCTAAATGAGAGTAAATTGAGTTATTTATTAATATATAATGAATTTATTTATGTATAATTACCTTAGGAGAGTCATTATTAAGTTATTGGGGATCCAATCAACCTTACATTCAAGTTGGACGTAACACCTGGAGCGTAACTCATAAGTCCTAAAAAATCACCTCATAGGTACCAATGGATCCATAATCCTTATGATTTAACTCATGGAATTAAATATCCATTTTCATATGAAGAATAAAATGAAATTTCTTATTTAAAATATTTTATTCAAATCATCCCATTCCATGATTTCAATTTCATCTTGTTGACTTGTATTATTGATAAGATTACACAATTGAACTACTTCACCTTCCAATTTCTAGACAAAAAAAATTCATGATACAAGCATAGGAGAATAAAAAATATGTTTTTAGTGGTACTGATCTGTTTATCAGAAACTATTAGATAAGTAAACCAACTAAAATAAGGTATATGTTTCACCATGAAAGACTCAATAGAATATTATTCCCTCCTTTTCTTATTGGGATGTTCGGTATGATTAATATCCTTTGAATGTTTTGTGAGAATAATATTTGATATGTTTCATTATATTTCCCATAAAATATTGATTCCAAAAGGGAAAACCATTAAATTGTTCATCACACTTTTTATTAACATGGTTCCTTCAACTTCCAGCAATTAAATAAAACATGAATGCCTGGTGTAAGAAACAATAATCATACTTGGAAAACTTTATAATGAGTAAAAATAATTTATTGAATGTACCGATCATGAAACATTATTTCTAATATATTAATTATTAGTTCCATACTAGTTCATTCATAGTCATATATTCAAATTCATTATGATGGTTCGCAAAGAGTTTATAAATTTTTAAATTGTATTCACTAGAAGTGTCAAGCCAGGTGTGCTGAAAGACCCATTATCATGAACTAGGGGGTGATAGAGTCTTGATCAATACACCATTTTGAAATTTATTACCCCTATATAAAACAGTTCTAGAGTAAAATTCACTTGTAGTATTTAGGAAGTAAATTTATTGATTTGAAACCACTCACTATATCCTTCCCGAAAATTCAATGACATTTTTTTATACTATGAATTATCCTTATAAATAACATTAGGGATCCCACTAATGATTTATTATCCTAGTTTCCAATAGTTAACATATCCTTTTATGTAATAAAAACTATATAGATTTAGTATTTTCGTACAAAAATCTTACATCTTAGTATATAAATATTTATTACATTTTACAAAGACATGCTAGATGACTGTAATGTTTTAGCCTCTTTGGAGACTATTTAAAAAATTATCTTATTCCATGAAATATATAAAGAATGTACCATAAAGATCATCCCATGTTTTACTCTTCATAGATATTCCCTACTTAAAAAATCTTCATGACATAGGGAAAGGAAACACAATAAAAGATGATTTCAAATTCTTCGTAATGATAAATATGTTATATATCAATCTATGATCTTATGGAAGAATCAAAGAAGAATAATGGTATGATATTATAAATAAGACTTACAATGTTCTATCATGGATTGTAATTGTGTTCCATGGAATAAAAAATTATAATTTCAAAAGTCATAAACCTCAAAAATGAGAAATCTTCATAAATTAAAAATGAACTATAAGTTCATGACATATATGTTTGGCACCCTCAAAAGTAACAAACAGTTTCATATGTCATGTTTATCATCTAAGACAATAAAATATCAAAATATCTTGAATACACTGATGGTTCCCACTCATCAAGGTCCATGCATCATCGCTTGATTCTCAATTCACAGAGGATCAGGTGTCATCACCTTTTTCATATAGAAAATTATCAACATCATCCTATTTACCATTGTTGATCAAGCACATTGGCTTGATTCCCATCATTATCTCATGAGATATAAAAAATTACCTAATCCACTGTATGGATATATTGGTCCTAAAAATTTGATAATATATACATTTTTGTAGAAAAACCCCATAAAAAGTTTAGTATATCATAACCCTAGAAAAGAAATGAGTTTCATAAATATTTAATAATTTCATCTTAGCATAACCAATGGAAAGGTAATGTATCTCACAAAAATTATATAATCTTAAATTTAAACACTAAATAGAAATAATAAGGATTATATCATTTGATAATATCCCCAGTAATGCTTCTCTAACATGAAATCTTTTTATCTTAGGAGAAAATTTATTTTGAAAGATCACTTGGAGCATCACTTATGGAAAATATTCATTCCACTTTGAAATCAGTTCATTAGAATATAATAGAATCCAAAATATTATAGAAAAAATCTTCCTTTAAAAAATTGAAAACATGATATATAATATTTAAATCATTGATCTTTAATGATTCTGTAAAATAATCTTCATTTTATTTATATTAATGAAAATGTTACTTTCAAATATTATGTAAAAAGTCCAAATAACCATTTACAGAAAATGAAGAAAATAATCCTTTAAAAAAATTAACAAAAGGGAAATAAAGACTTTAAAAAATACATTTATAATAAAAAAACTCTTTTAATACACTATTTTTTGAAACACATGGATATTGAAGGAAAACATGGTTTCCAACTATGGAGTGAAATAAAGTCGGTTCTTTATTAACAAACTGTTTTTGAAGTATTGAGTATATAATGAGAAGGAAATGAAAGTAATACATGTATTTTACAAAAAATAAAAGGTGGAAAATAAAATTCATTAGTTTATTCAGATATAGATAATAGTATTTTATCACCATAAACTTAGTCCTAAACAATCCTAATAAACTATGAGATTCTAACATAAAACCATTACCACTTTAGTATCCTTTGAATCATAAGCCCCATAGAAGAAATAAACATATATAGATATTTAAATACCTATAAAATAAATAAGAATCATCATGAAATTAATTCAATATTTTTATATACACAACATAGTATTATCATGGTATGAATACATCATGTGCCTTCTATAGATAAAAGTGAGACCAAAATCCCTTACCCTAAGTCATGGTTTCCTTTTTACTCATTCAAACATCCTATATAATAAATATATGTTTAATATAAATATATTATATAACTAAACTCAAATATAGCATACCATATATTATTTTCATAAGATCTTTTACTATAATTTTATTAATAATTCCTTTTACAAATCATGTTTCGGATAATAAATGATTCATTTTAATGTATGTTTTGGTTTAATATTTCAGTCCATTAATATTTATCATGGTTAAATAATACAAACCATGTTGAAAATTATATAAATATAATATATATTAAATATATATGTATTTTTAGAAATCCATATAAGTTAATGATAGAAAATGTATTACACTATTCATCATGAGTGTAAGTCATATGTATGCATTAATGCTATTTCTATTATCTCGATGGATGGAATAAAAGGATGTTAAATACTATATATCATTTATATGTCCATTATTATGTCATATATATCACCTATACTAATTTAATTTAACCTTTTTATCTTTCATGTAAATCTATGTGAAAAACAAATCACATTTCATCGGGAGGCAATAGTCTGACAAACACCTGAATGACATTATCATATTCCCAAGGAACAGAAACTAAGAAATTATATGTCAAATTATAATTTCAAAATTATAATTATTTTGTTAATATAATATATGTAATATATATTTTTCATTATATTCTTATTTATAATAGGTGATTCAAAACAAATTTTATCGGTTTACGAGGCGGTAGTATGCCGTACACATGATTGACAGATTCATTTACCATTTGATAGATGTTTCAATGGATATGGGTAATTAAATATAGATAATATCATATATATATATATTATATTTCTATTATTATATTATAATTATTAATATGTTAATGAACATGGTAAGAGACTAAGTATAAAAGAAAGAGCATACGGAAGATAATTACTTTTCTTAGAGAAACCATCAATTTATCTCTTTTTAAGGACACTAAGATTGGTATTTTGAGAATAAAAGAAGATCTAGAACATGTATAAGGTATTATTGAAAATATTTTATAAGTATTTATTTTTTCCAAATTACATAATATGTGTGAATATTTGATGGATGAAATTTCATTTTATAATTGATGAAGAGAGGGATTTTTGTAGATACCCAAAACTCTTCAACAATGGGAATTCAATCTCACATAAAATTAATCCAAAATTAATAAATAATGGAATGGGTAGATGATATGGTAAAAAACCTCCCCCTACATAAAACATTTTTTAAATATGTTATTCCTTAGTCATTATGTTTAAAAAATTCTATCATTTTAATTTTCACCATGGTAACTAGTTTTAATTACTTATTGACCAAGATGAATTATCCATTAAATCTAAAAATAAAATCCTAATAATAATATAATATGGAAATAATTACTCTAAATATTATTTCCAATTTATTAAAAAAATATTTTGAGTGAGGAAAAATTAATCTTAACATAGTTATAAAAACACCTTTTTAACCTTAATCGCAAAAATATATTTGTATTGTCATTATAATTCATTTTTTAAAAAATTTAAGTTGAAATTATTATATAATATAAATTATTTTATTTGAAAATATTTAATCTTCTTTAATAAATCTAGAAAATATAAGTGTAAGAAATTAATTTAATATAAAACCAAAAGATGTGATGAAAAAATAAAAAATGTTCAAAAATTAAAAAAACATTATATAAAATTTCAATATGAAATTGATTTGAATGATATAAATTAGAGT
This sequence comes from Viscum album, assembly GCA_963277665.1. NCBI lineage: Eukaryota > Viridiplantae > Streptophyta > Magnoliopsida > Santalales > Viscaceae > Viscum > Viscum album. The sequence continues at coordinate 475,745,597 of OY728151.1, forward strand.
AATTATAATATATATGAACTATTTTTAATTTTAAAATAATTTCATTATTATCATTATAAATTATTTAAATAAAAAGGGTGTTTTCAATCAAACATGATATTTTTCACTATTCAACAACAAATTAATATTTTAAGAAACGTCCAAAAAAATAAACCAACAGTAATTCTGACATGATGATTTAAAAATTAAATTTTCTCTTTTATAATTAGATATCAAAATATTATGAAAATTAATTTTATTATTATTTCATAAAAATAATTGAAAATAATTTTTAGAATTAATTTTTTTCGATATATTTAAAGGCTTTACTAAAAATTATGTAAACTTTTATCAATACATTTTTTTGATATAAAAACATTATAATTAATTTTCATAATGTGTTTTCCCAATTCATGAAGCAGTGTTTAATTTCAATGTTATAATGGTTATGTCTAAATAATAATATTAATAGTATATGATGATTTTTTAAAATTCGGTGTTGTGTGTGACACATGATGTTGAGTAAAAAAGTTATTCGGAATAAAATCATAAAATATTAGTGTGTCATTTTTTAGATTAATAATCATGGTAATATTTAAATTTTATATCATTATCAACATATATTGGAGTCTCTTATGGTCATTTACATACATTATCCTAAAATAGAGAATTACCTAAACATTCACTTCGATAATAACTATAAAGACCGAGCATTAAATAGTTAATAAATTTTATCTTTTGATAAGAATTAATTTTCATTCATTAATAATCATATTTTAGGTTTAGATTTTTATAAATTTACTTTATCAATCTTATAATAATAATATGACTCCACAAAGTGGACACTACTAATTAGTATCCATATTTTCTACAATATAATTCTTTTAAAATATAATTTTTCCTTTTCATATAACATATTCAAAAATTTTATAATGACAAAATCCTTATCCCTAAACATAATTAAAATACTTCATAAAACATTATAATATGTGGTAGGAGAACAAAATATCAGTAAGATTTGTATTTAAATAAATATATAATCCCACGAGTCATTGAATACTGTTCATATAATTGCTTTTCTAAATAACCATTGGGATCTAATTATACATTTTTTAGGTAAGTAACCAACTTATCAACCCAAATATTTTCATAAAAAAATCATTTGAAATTTTAAATTAAAATCAAAACTAATAAATGCTTATTTGATATTTTTAAAAACATGAGACAATTTATACATTTCACCTTTATGAAGTGGCATTATCTTTAATTTAAACATAATAATAAAATAATTCCTGGAAAAATCAATATATCTATAAAAAACAACATAAATAAAAATTAAATAATGAAGGTAATATGACGAATTTTTTATAAAACCGTTTAAATCACTTTTATAAATACAATATCAAACACGATAAGATATAATAACCACTTAGGAAAAGCCATACCGGTTTACATCATCCCATTACTCAATGAATTACAGAGCTATATCAGGGTCACCCATCATCAATAGATATATCAGGCTCACCCATTATGTTGAGATTTATCAAGATCACCTTTCATCATAAATAATTTCCAAAAACCACAACATAATAATAACACATGAGATCTGGTATCTATATATGCATACATAGAAACATATTACTTTTACCCATAAGAAAAAATATTGGATATTAAAATATATTTTCAATTTGAAAAACCACATTTGAAAATACTCAAAACAAAGTGAAGGATTGTTTTTCTTAAATAAAACATGAAACCTTTTAAATGAATCCAAACATTTAATAATTGTAATAATGATGGGTAAAATCCTTGGTTCCATATATGTTAAAATAAATTTTTTAATTTTTTTTTCCGAATTTTATATAAAATATATGTAAATAAATTCATTTACAAAACCATTGAGAGTGTAGTACCTTGGTCAATTTAGCCTCCTGAAATTTTCTTTTGGGCCACGTTCAACTATCCTTAAGCACGCCTACCCATATTCCAAAGGATACCGAATAGAAGCAATGGTGTAAAGGAGAGATAGTAGGGGGACTATGCCCCCTGATGATGATGATGATATAATACTCCATGTATATATATAATATTATTTATAAAGAAATTAAAAATGGACTCTAACTTGTAAGTCGTCATTGGCGCATGCATAAGAAATCACAAAAAATAAAGGAATCATAACTATGAAAAAATAGTGTAAATAAATAATAAATCAAAACAAACAATTTATATAATTTTAAAAAATCATGCATAAAATAAAATTTATACAATAAAATAAAGAGTATTGATTCCCATATCCAACCATAATTAGAGACATATAGTTTAATCATTTTGAAAGAGAAAGGAAAAATCAAAAGGTAAACTCAATTTGGGGAATGAACCAATGAACTCTTGCCTTCTATACCATGTTATCATCCTCTAATATCCATCTCCTAGACCCATACCTTTACCTTAATAAAAAAACATAACGTCTACACACATATCGAATGGACCATGTAGGGTGTGAAATGAGTATTAGTACATTTATAAAAACATGTGTGTGCCTTATATTTTTTTAATTATCCAGTGTATACAAAAAACTAAATAAGGAATTGCATGACTTTAAAATAAACACAAGATTTCCCAATGCTCAACAGCCATCCGGAAGCTATCACCTGCTGTGACCATCACCGAAATAATTTGGGAGGATAGAATACTTATCCCATGGCTCAAGAAATTCACTAATGTTAATAGTCATGATGAGCCCTCATGTTCAACCTCAACATTTCACCTATCACCTCATTCCATCAACCAAGTAATTGATATCCTGAAGGCATGAGAAATCCAAGAACCCATCCCTCTGACCCCTTCTCAAAAGAAACCATCGACTGAAATCTCGACACCGAGAAGAAAAATGATATATATCCTCAAATAATTTCACCATAGGATAAAAAATAAATTTTTTGAGGAACAAAAATACCCATCCTACAAAATAATCGATGCCCAATGGCCTCAAATATGGTCAGCCTCAACCTTCAAATGATATCCTCAACGCTTTCATCTGATTTTTCCTTACCATACATAGGGATTTCTATAGTATGAAACCCCAATATTTCACCAATGAATAAATAAAGGGGAACTCTACCCACATGAATGGTCAAAAACACCATATCACTGATTCAACCAAGGTGAACATGACTCAATGTAGCGTTTTGGCCAATACGGGTGAGCATGAATCACCGATTTGAACCTAAGATGCACCAATCATAGAACCATGTGCCCCTTGTGACCATGTTTCTCAAATTATATGTCCATCCTATCAATCAACACATTATCCATTATCATACCTGATGATCGATTCATCCAACTAGTGATAAAAATCGCTAAGACTATATTTACAATGGTCCATGATAAACAGGATGATAATATCACCTCCAAATAGATTTCTGTCACTATCTCATTCCTCAAGGATAGCTTATCCTGATCCCATAGATCTCATTATATAATCACAAGAAATACGTATATATATATATATAACACACTTCAATTTAGATTACACAACCAAATTATAATAAACATAAACACCCGGCCTACAACCCAAGTGGTCGAAGGGCTATAAACCATCCTAACACAAATACACATGGGCTCAGTGCCCAATAAAATCCCATATGAGAAAATTGATTAATTAAAAGAAAACCTACAAATTAATTAGGTCTCTCTTAGTCAACACAACAACGTGATAAAAAATGGGAAAAACAAATGCTCGTAAAATCACAAAGTAAATTATGCACCACATACCTTAGAGTCATGTACGTTGGTATATCCGATAATAGCATCTCACTTTGACAAATTTGGATGAAATATTTATGTCTAATGAACTCCCTAAAAATATGGAAGAACTACTAGAATGGATTTAGCTGCCCATGAGGTGAAAGCATAGAAGAAAAGAGGCATGCAGAAGGACATCCTTATAGAGACAGATCCAATACCATAAATGGATTGAAGAGTTGAGGTTGAACGTATGAGGGGGATCAATCCATAGATGACAAGAAAGAGGAGGAGGTTAGTTCCTACATATTGTTCATGGTCCGTAGAGGATAAAGGGTTTATTTTCCTAAATTGAAATTGGGGGAGGTACATTCACACCTTTAATGATCTGAATGATTAGCTCGCACAGTTTTCTAAACCATGTAGTAACCACGTAGATCCTGCTACTTAGCATCTCAATCCCAAATGGTTATCATACATGGTTTTAGCTAATCATGCATAAACCATGCATACTATAGTGAAGTGTTACTCCCAGTTGGAACTAACCGTGGGGCTTGTGCATGGTTTTCCAAACTGTGTGCCACCTGTTATAACACCCTACAAATAAACTATAGAGATTCACACACAGAAATGAACCACATACCACATGGTTTGAAATATAGATTGGTAGTGAAAAATGGGGTTGGACAGTTTTCATAAAGAGGCCTCATGATATGTCCATCCATGCGTCACAACCTTCACTTCTCTTAAACTGGCCCTTCAGGCCTCTAATTCACCCAAAACCCATACAAACTCATGAGGCATTTTCAAACCCACTAAACCCATCCAAAAAAGGTTTTTGAATAAATAAAAACTCAAAATTATGTTTTAGTTATTGTGAAAGATTTTGGAATGCCCATTAATAATAAAAATTCAAAATAGGTGAGGATTTCGACCCACTCTAAGAACGCGGGACGTTACAATCTCCCAAACTTAACAAAGCTCATCCCGGATCTATAAAACAACTCAACGATAGTACTGAACATACCAATATCTTTAAAAATAACACAGACTACTGCTATAAAATAAGAATTGTTAAACTACATCAAGGGGCTCCCAAACATAGGTGTGACCTACCCCAGTCACATCCTGACCAAGAACTAAATGAAAACTGGTGGTCCATCAACAAATACTTGACTAAAAGTCCTATCATGACACATCATTACTCACACAACTTATCAAGTGCTCATGTTCCATACCTAACACCCATCAATATTCAACACTACATCAGTGTACGCGTCGTGTCCATGTCTTACATGATACTTACTACGTCCCACATATAATCATATGTTCAAATCAGTCTTCGTGTCTCACACCTCAATCAAGTCCCATATCTAATGATTCCCATATTACATCTCATCTAAAGAAACCTACATCTTTTTGATGTGTCAATAACAACACACCTCACAAAATCACACACCCGACAATGCTCACATATAAATCCTGGTTCCACACACCACACACACACACACACAAATATATATATAACACCAGAGATGATGCCAACCTACTAACAAGTTTCTTGGTAGTATGTATATAGAGAATGGGTACCTCATGCACCCACAATGGACATTTCAAAAAATTCCATGAAAAAATAATAAAAAATTACAACCTCATATTGGACATGACAAACTTCTGACCATCGTTGGTTTGCCAGCCTACTCTATGTCGGGCAGCACCATTGTGTGCACCTAGTTTGACACTCAAATGCTTGATGCCTGGCCTTTTGTGGTGATACACTAGCCACTGACCGCACTACATGATCCGGTAATCTCTACGCGTACATCCATATATAGTATGACATCTGTTACAGTCCCCTCGTACCACTCTCGGACAAATCTAAAAACCCTGAGTCTACCCCAGTCCCTAACTTCCATCTATTTGAGAAGGATTCCTAAAAAACTATCTATATTCTTGACTAGTTCATATTCCAATAAATCTTTTAGATGTCACTCGCCCTGAGTGTGAACATTCTATGGCTTCCCATACTAGAGGCACACAATCATAGAGATACTCTAAGGTGTTCTGGTGAAGTCATTTTCCTGACTATCCTGTTTGATCTCATCTCAGCCTCAATTCCTACTATCTAAAGTATCACTATATAAATCACCTAAATCCGTCACCCAACATGAATAAGAATAGCCCATAATGTTTCCCTTGTCTATGATCACCTGATTCACCACCTTTGAGAATGATTCCGAACAAAATATGTTCACCATCACTTGAATAGTGTGACGTAAACAATCCTCAAAATGCCGCACCCTTGAGGAGATATCTCTCACCATGTTGGGTGAAAACAAAGAAAATTCAGTGAATGTCACAACATTTTTCAAGAAGTACATGTAACCCTACTAAATTTTGAAGAACATTCGAGCTCGGTTTTCCCTCAGCATCTCTAGGAATTAGTGCTCGAAGAACCTGGCCTCAAATAAATTCCAAGACAGTCCCCCATGTTCGTATGCTTGAACCTGCATGCCCCACCATTGTTTAACCAGTCTTCTGACCATGTAGGTTTCCAGCTTCACCCTCCACCTAAGGGGCATCTCTAGCTACTCAAAAAGTTTCTGAATTGACTCGAACCATTTCTTGGATGCCTTCCTGATGCTCCATAAAATCCCATCTTTGTAAAACCCCGATTGGATACCATTAAATGCACTACATAAAAAGTGGGATATAGCCACATTTTTTCAAAATCACGGATATAGGTATATATGCAACGGATATAGACACATTTTTATATTAAATCGTGGCTATATGGTATATTTTAGAAGGATATATCCCTAGTTTTGTGAAATCATGGCTATAAACATGTACATATAACGATGGTTTGTAAAAATCCATGGCTATAAAGACTTTTTTAAGGTATATAGACATATTTGTTTCTAAAAATGTGGCAATAAAGCGTTTTTTATAGATATGGCCATAGTTTGTATAAACCCATGAATATATAGTATTTTTTATGGACATAACCACAGTTCATTTAAAGTAATGGTTATATTCTTTTTTTGATGTCTATAGCCATAATTTTTAAAAAATTATGGATATATAGTATTTTTTCAACAAACTATTTCCATTGTTTCTCTAAAACAAGGCTATAGAGTATTTTTAATTGATTTTTAGCAATATTTTCTCTAAACCATGGCTATATGTTTCCCCCATAAAAGAATAAAATAATTTTTCACATGGGAATATAGAGGGGAGAACTATCACCTTAGTTTTTTCTTCTATTTAAATAGTTCATATCAATATAGATAACAATATATATATAAATTTATATAAAACGATATATTCAGTGTAGTGGTAAGTCATTCATTTAGTTGTACACGAGGTAAGGATATCAAATCCAGCTAGAACCTGTTTATTTTTAATATATAGTCACAGTTTTCATGGGTTATAGCCATGATTTTATAATATGGAAATATACAATATAACAAAAATTTAAATCGTGGCTATAGACCTATAGGCACGGTGGAAAACCATGGGATCTATTTCCAATGTCACGACCCGTCCTTGGGGCCCATGCCGTGACTACCCCAAGCCCGCCTTCCATAGGTCAGGGGCTGGCGACTAGCACCAAAGGCGTGAATCCGGATAAAAGGGAAGGTATTGCCTTTATATAAGTAAAGAAACACAACAGAGTACGCATGATGAAGTAAAAACTAAGTAAACTGAGTACATAATTATGTGTTGGAAAGTAAATGGGCCATAATACAAACCCCACCAAGAGTCCAGTACAACAGTAAATAAAGAACAACTATAGTAAAGTAATCCAGCAACCACTGAGTCGTCCTCTGGATATCCCACCTGAAGGGTGGGTACAGATAGTCTCATCGGCTCCATGGGTCCGGCCGTCCGCTCCGTGTACGTCCCGCCAAGTGGTCCACCTCGAGGCATCATCCCGCTCCACAAGACTCCACCAAGGTTCATTGTTGTCTGTCACCTGCATCCAACACAACGTTGTGTGGGCATAACCGTTGCAGGGGTGAGTATACGATACTCATTAGGGACCTCGAGACCCCCGAAGGTCTCCCAGAATCCACAAAGGATAAGACACAAAGGAAAGATACAAACACAAGGTATCAACCAACTCTACTCAGGTATATTCCCATATATATACCTAAGTCATCAATTCCAGTTCAGCTCCAACTCAAGAGCCCAAGTACAACCCAGTCCACACAAGAAAGTACAATCCAATCGACACAGGAAATCAAGTAAATCACATCGATGATAATGACTGAAAATCAAGACTCAGCTCCCATATGTATAATACTCATGAAGAGGGGTAGAGATGATAGATGTTTCCTCGGAATCATCTCTCCTACCGAACCCCCGTAGGATCCAAGTACAGAAGTTGTCGCTGCCGAACCCACGTATGATCCAAGTACAGTAACCCTTGCGGCCGAACCCACGTAGGATCCAAGTACAGTCGTCATCGCTGCCGAACCCACATAGGATCCAAGTACAGTCATCATCGTCGTCGCAGTCGCAGCCAACTCTAGGGTTCCCGTACACAGCACACTTGATTCCGGGAGGGTCTGCTCCACGAGCCAAGGGGGTCGATACGTCAACTGTCACGATGTCCAGAGTTGATGTATCCCAAAGTTCCGTCTGGACAATAGTAACACAATGCAACAGATGGTGTGTCAATCAGACGCCCAGTCTGAGTGATATTAACTTTTTCATTCCAGGGGCCCAGTTAGAAATACACTGATTTCTTACCTGGTTGATATGATTTGTCATCCAAAAATCACTTAGAGTATCTCAAAAAAACCTTCTCGTCGAAAGGGTCCTAATGCCGCAGATGGAACGTCGATCAGATGCATAGTCATTATTTTATTCCCGTTTAAGTGATTAAAAGGCCCGTCCTGTTTATCCTAGTGGGCTGACGGGTCGGGTTGACCTAGTTTGACGGGTCCGACCCAGCAGGGGTGTTGGACTGGTCTGAAGAAAAATACTCAACTTGGCTCGAAGGGACGCGGCCAGGCCCGAAACGTGGCCCGGCTGGCTCGGCCGAAGCCGAGCGGGTTCCAAGGGGGTGGGGGCGATTTTCCACACCAGCGGCGCCAGGCGGTGCCGTCCTTCCCCAAACTGTCAGGCTAGACCGGTCGGTCTTCTTTACACGCGGCCCGCATGGGCGGGACACCAGTCTTCCAACACGGTGCCCTCCTGGCACCGCTGTCCAGCTCCGCCCGGCCGGCCGACGGGCCGACCAGTCCTCTAGCGTGGCGCCCTCCTGGCACCGTGGCACCTCTTTGCCCGACCAGCTGATGGGCCAGACGGTTCTTCCACAGAAGCGACCCGTGTAGTGGGTCGCGGTTCCTCCCGCACAACTAGTGCGATGGAGTCGGCCTCCTTTGTCGTGTACCCGGCATGGCGCGTCGACATCGTGCCTCCTCTGCCTTTGATTGACGAACGTAGAATAAAAACATGAGAACAACTGAGGGTTGTCATGCCATGTTCGTTCGGACCGCACCCTTCGCGTAAAATGATAACAATCATCCATATTTAAACAACTTTTTCCAATGAGTACGGGGTACTTAATCATCCACTTTCAAGAGTAAACCCCTACCTCAATAATCGATGTCGAACGGCGGTGTCGCGGTTGACGGCATCACAAGATAAGGATTCATAGACTTCAACGGAGAGCATCTGAGGAGGAAGCAGAATCTCCCATTTTTATCACAGAGAGAAGAAAAAAAGGCGTGATGTCGTTTTCTAGTTCATGAGCCGGTGTCTCCTCCATTGTCACGGAGGAAGAATAGGATGGAGAATTTGGGGTCGCCGAGTCAAAGTTCTTCATCGGAGAGTTGGTGTTATTCAACAAAGGAGATGAAGCATTATTCAAAACTCTAAAGATCTCTCCCCAAAATCTCAACACAACATGCCAACCAAAAATAAAATAAGGCTTATCCTTATTTTACTAAATTATTCCATTCATTCAAAATTTAAAAATTCAAATTCCAATTCACTTAATTAATTAAACCATGAGTTGTATAATTAATTAGGTGATAGGTTGGCAAGTTTTAATTAGGGAGAGAGGGGAGAGGAAGAGTTACTCAAATAAATTCAAGGGGGGTTGTCAACATTAAACAAAGAATTTTAATGGGAGGTTTAAGGGGTTTAGGGAATGTGAATGGTTGGGGATCGTGTGGGCCCCACCTCACAATTATCCTCACATGGGTAGTTAGGAGCTTATGGGTCCCAGCCCAACTACCCCATGTAGGATATAACCACTTAAGATAAAGAATAAAAAATTTCCCACATTTTTATTCACTTCTTATTTAATCCAAAATTTTAAACATCTCCTCCCGCACAAATGCAAATATAGTAAAGGACCCCTTAAGCAATTATCGGAGTTGCGAATCCATCGGCGCCCTCATATTTCAATTCGAAGCACAGGTTCAAAAGATAGAAAAACTCTCTCGTTCGTTTACTCAACGTACCTGAGCTAAACTTCAAAAATTGATTCCAAGCAAACTGGGCCTCAGAATCAAGTGTTGTCAGAAGCCACAGACTCGTAAAATTCCAATGTATTTAAGAAAAAAATTTCCTTGAAATGTCAGGGTCATTACATTACTCTCGCCTCGGGATTTTAAGTCCCCGTAAAGCTAAATCATAAACTAGGGAAGAAGATGAGGGTACTGTGCACGCATCTGAGCCTCCCGCTCTAATGTGCTCTCCTAGAGGTTCCCATGTTGCCAACGAATGTGCACCAGAGGAATCGACCGCCCACATAGGACGCGATCCTGTCGATACTTGATCTCCACCGGGACCTCCGAAAATATCGCCCCATCATCGATGTCCAACTCCTCATGATCAATGATGTGAATCAGGTCGTGCACGTTTCTCCTCAGCTGAGATACGTGGAAGACATCGTGCACTCAGTGCAACTGAGGTGGAAGGTCCAGGAAATAAGCCACCTCACCTACCCTTCTGAGAACCTGGAATGGTCCGATGAATCATGGAGATAACTTGCCGCCCTAGCCAAATATTTGTCATCCAGGTCGAGGTGAGACCCGTAAGAAAATGTGGTCTCTATCCTCGAACTCCAGTGGTCTCCGCCTCCTATCAGCAAAGGATTTATGTCTGCTCTGTATAGTTATCATCCACTCCAGGATGATCTACACCTTCTCAGTCATAGCCTAAACCATCTCTGGTCCTACGAGTGCTGACTCCCCAGGGTCAGTCCAGCATAGAGGTGATCTGCATGGTCGGTTGTACAATGCCTCGTATGGAGCCATCCCGATGGTGGAGTGGTAGCTATTGTTGTATGAAAACTCCACCAAGGGTAGGTGATCCACCCAACTGCGACCAAAGTCAAGGAAACATGCACGGAGCATTTCCTCAAGTGTCTTAATGTTCCTCTCCGTCTGGCCATCCATCTGAGGATAAAAGGCAGTGCTCAGGTGTATCTGCGTCCCAAAAGCCTCTTGCAAGCCCTTCCAAAGCCGGGAAGTAAAGCGAGCATCTCGATCGGAGAAGATAGATGGTGGCACACCATGAAGCCGTACGATCTCTTGAATATAGAGGTGTCCCAACCTATCCACTGGGCCCTACTCTCTGATATGTAGGAAGTGGGCCAACTTGGTGAGTCTGTCGACAATCAACCAGATAGAGTCATTTAATCTAGAACTACGAGGAAGCCCCGTCACTAAATCCATAGATATCCTATCCCACTACCACTCTGGGTCCTCTAAGGGTTGCACCAAGCCTGCCAGTACCTGGTGCTCCTCCTTAACCTACTGGCAGGTGAGGCATCGTGAAATGAACTCTGCCACAACCTTCTTCATACCCGGCCACCAGTGGTGTCCTCTGAGATCCTGGTACATATTTTCTACTCCTGGATGTACCGCCAAAGGGGAAGTGTGAAACTCCCTCAGCACCTCCTCCTATAATGCAACTAGTACCATGGTACTTCCCCTGAAGAGGAGGGCGTGCTCTCCTCCTACGAAAAATCAATCAGGTTCATGTCCTATGGATATCTATGCACATCACGTCTCACAATCAACGTCCCCATGTTGTGCCTCTCTGACCCACTGAATTAGTGGAGGGGTGACTATGAGTGACTGTAGAAAAGTTGCTCCATCACTATCCATGAAGGATATATGTAATGAGGCTAGTTTCTCTATTGCCTCTCCAAGTAGCTGAATGCCCGATCTCCTAATGAGAGCATCAGCTACCAAATTCCTGTTCCCATGAGTATATACTATCTCAAAGTCATAGTAATGGAGAAACTCAATCCATCACCGCTATCTCAGGTTCATGTCCTTATACGAGAAGATTTACCTAAGACTCTGGTGGTCAGAGTAGACTGTAAAGCGTTCACCCATCAGATATTTCCACCACATCTTCAATTTGAAGACCACTGCTGCTAACTCCAGGTCATGGGTAGAGTAGTTTTGCTCGTTCTACCTCAAAAGTCATGAAACATATGCGATCACTGCACGCTACTGCATCAGGACACACCCGAGTCCAGTCCCTGATGCATTGCAGTATAATACGTACCATACGCCCCCCACCGGTAGCCTCAAGATAGGTGCACTGGTCAATATCTATCTCAGCTACTGGAAGCTCTACTAACATCTATCTAACCAAACGAAGGTTTTCCCCTTCACCGTCAACGATAAAAGTGGTGCTAAAACTCTGGAGATGTCTGGAACAAATCTCTGGTAGTACCCAGCCAAACCTAGGAAACTACGCACCTCGGTCACACTCCTGGGTGTCTCCCACGCAAGTACTGCCTCGATCTTCACCAGATCCACCACAACTCCCTCCTCATAGATGACATTCCCCAAGAAGTGGACCTCCCGATTCCAAAACTGACACATTGAGAGCTTACCATAAAGCTGGTGCTCTTGGCGTGTGTCCAGTACAACCCGCAAGTAGTAGGCATGCTCCTCCTAAGTAGTCAAGTAAATTAGTATGTCGTCGATGAAGACTATGAAAAATCGATCGAGGTATGGCTGGAAGATCTTGTTCATGAGATTCATGAACATATTGGAAGTTTTGGTTACATCGAAAGGCATAAAAAAGAACTCATAATGGTCATACCGACACCTGAAGGCCATCTTCTGCACATCCAAATCTCGAACATTGAGCTGATGATAACCTGACTTGAGTTCTATATTCGAGATCCATCGTGCTCCCTTGATCTGATCAAAGAGGTCGTCAATCCTCGGGAGCGGATACTTTTTCTTTACTGTCACCTAATTCAGTAAACGGTAGTCGACACATAGTCGTAATCTCCCATCCTCCTTCTTGGCGAATAAAATTGGAGAAGCCCAGGGTGAAACACTGGGTCAGATGAATCCCTTACCCTACAAATCCTCCAGTTGTACTCGTAGCTCATGAAGCTTAGCAGGAGCCATCTGATATGTTGGAGTGGATATCGGGGCTGTCCCATGGTACAGGTCAATGTAGAAATCTACCCCTCTGTGAGGAGGTAGTCCTAGAACATTGTCAGGAAAAATGTCCGCATACTGATCCACGACAACAGAAAAACTCAGACTCCGCACATCAACCGCTCTGAGGATGTGACTAGCCAACAGATGTGTGATCGTCTGACCTCTCCTCTGCATAAGTTCATCCTGCACTGTAATGGATCCCTTCTCACCAGTGAAGGTGAACCTACTCCCATCTGTGCGGACACACCGCACTTTGCGCCTAATACAGTCGATCTGAGCATGGACTATAGATAACCAATCCATGCCCAAGATGACGTTGTAAGGCATCGACACCGCTACAAGAAGATCCCATACAAAGCTCTCACCTCCTAGAGTAAGCTCACTCTACTAGAACCAGTGTGTAATCGTCAATTCTTCTCCCATAGGAGTCTCTAGCCATAATGATCGAGCCAACAGATCTGTCAGAATCTACAAGCTTTGAACAAGGGCAGTGAAAATAAAAGAATGAATCGCTCCTGTATCAATAAGAACTACAGCGAGGATGGAGTAGACATAGAGAGTACCTCGAATCATCTCAGGTGTGTCGTGGTCGTAAGCCTCCCCTGCCTAAAGATGAGACTGCCTCTGTCCGCCAGCTCCCTGTGGTCGGGGTGGACCACCAGGTGGTGGTGGTGGTAGGGCCTCAAAGCATTTCCCACCACCCACTGCTCGGCCAGCTCCTCTTCCTCGTCCGCCTGCTCCATGCGGACCGCCATAGTTGAAACTCTGCCTCTTCCTGGGTGGTCCTTCAATTGCATGCTGCTCCTCTTCATGGCGGGTCGGGCAGTCACGATCCATGTGTCCTTACCCGCTGTATGCATAGCACTGCCTGCCTCTCGTATGACTGGCTCTGCTGCATGTACCCCGCACCTCCGAACCAGTATCCTGAGGTCGCCCACCTGATGGTCTGCTCCGCTTGGACCTCTACAACATCTGTCTACTGTCGGCTGCAGAAGACTCTACTACATGTCACCCTACCGTAGGCCTCACTGTTGGCGTAGGATTAGTAAGGAAGCTCTCCACGAGTAGGGCTCACTCCAATACTCCTGCCTACATTGGAATGCTGAGGGAGATCATCGAAGCCCTCATCTCATGCCTCAGTCCCTGCTCAAAGGTCAGGGACCTAAAGAATGGGTCTCATACCATGTCCATTGAGTAGCAAGAGAGGTCAGTAAATCTCTCCGAGTACTGGGCTACTGTCATGCTGCCCTGTCACAGCTGTAGTAACTCTTGGATGTGCACCACATGGAGGGTGGTTGGAATGAACTCCAATTGGAAGAGGCTCTCGAAGTCCATCCAAAGTAGAGATGTCTCGTCGTGCACCTGGAGCATCAGGCTCCACCATCTACCTGTTGCTGCGTGCAAGAGACTCGTGGAAAGGATCACCATAAGATCTGCCGATGTCCCTGCCAATCTAATGACTCAGACAATAGCCTCCAGCCGATCCTCGGCTGCCTGAGGGTCCGTCCCTCTGCGGAACCTGGGCAGCCTCTTTCACTAAAACTCATGCAGCGCACTCAGGCGGCGTGTACTCTCCGCAAATGGGGCTGGTGATATCGGTGGCCCAGCCGGTAGAGGTACCACTGGTACCTCCACTATAATGTGGCCCTGCACCAAGGCCTCGTCGCTCGACGGGTTTCCATCTCGCACGTAACTGGGAACCCTAGCTGGCAGCCGTTTGGGGGCCATACTGAAAATAAATAGGTGCGCAATGGTTAATACATTATACCTAGTGAGCTGACACAAAGTAATCACTAAGAAAACTTTTGAAACAGACATGCCATCAATGTTTTCGTTCACTGAGTCGGAAATCAGAAGTCAGGTTCCTGGTGTATGGATACGTCGGCCGCCGCACCAACACTGGACTTCCTGGACTGATAACCACACTCAATACCCTTAACTCTATTGCTTCACAGAAAGAAATTATCAGAGTCCTAAGTTCTGCGGTAGAACTGACTCCTCTGATACCAATTTGTCACGACCTGTCCTCGGGCCCTGTGTTATGAGTACCCCAAGCCCGCCTTCCATAGGCCAGGGGCTGGCTACTAGAACCAATGGTGTGAATCCTGATAAAAGGGAAAGAATTTCCTTTATATAAGTAAAGAAACACAATAGAGTACGCAAGCTGAAGTAAACACTAAGTAAACTGAGTACAAAAGTAAGTGCTGGAAATTAAATGGGCTAGAATAAAAACCCAACCTAAAGTACAATACAACAGAAAAGAAAGAACAGTTGTAGTAAAGTAAACCAGCAACCACTGTGTCATCCTTGGGATATCCCACCTGAAGGTTGGGTACAGATAGTCTTGTCGGCTCCTCGGGTCTGGATTTCCGCTCCGTGTATGTACCGCCAAGTGGTCCACCTCCAGGTATCATCACGCTCCACAAGACTCCACCAAGGGTCAGTGATGTCTGTCGCCTGCATCCAAAACAACATAGTGCAGGCATAGACCGTGTAGGGGTGAGTATACGATACTCAGTAGAGACCCCGAGACCCCCGAAGCTCTCCCAGAATCCACAACGGATAAACCACAAAGGATAGATACAAACATAAGGTATCAACCAACTCGACTTAGGAATATTCCCATACATATACCTAAGTCATCAATTCCAGTTTGGCCCCAACTCATGAGCCCAAGTGCAACTCAGTCCACACAGGAAAGAACAACCCAATCCACACAAGAAACTAAGTCAATCACCTCGATGATAATGACTAAAAATCAAGACTCAGCTCACACAGGAATACTACTCACGAAGAGGGGTGGAGATGATAGATGTAGCCTTTGAATCATCTCCCATGTCAAACACACGTAGGATCCAAGTACAGAAGTTGTTTCTACCAAACCCACATAGGATCCAAGTACAGAAGTCGTTGCTGCCGAACCCACGTAGGATCCAAGTACAGTAACCATCACTGCCGAACCCACGTAGGATCCAAGTACAGTCGTCATCGCTACCGAACCCATGTAGGATCCAAGTACAGTCGTCATCATCATCGCAGTCACAGCCAGCTCTAGGGTTCCCGCACAAAGCACGCTCAATTCCATGAGGGTCTGCTCCATGAGCCAAGGGGGTCGATACATCAACTATAATGAAGTCCAGAGTTGATGTAACCCAAAGTTCTGTCTCTTCAATAGGACCTCACTCCAACAGACGGTGCGTTAATCGGACGCCCGATCTGAGAGATATTGGATTTTCCATTCCAGGGGCCCGGTTAGAAATACACTCATTTCTAACCCGGTCGAAATCCTTAGTCATCCAAAACTCACATAGAGTATCAAAAAAGAACCTCTCGTCGAAAGGGTCCTAGTTCTGCAGATGGAATGTCGATCGGACGCGCGGTCATTATGTTATTCCCGTTTAAGTGATTAACAGGCCCGACCCATTTAGCCCCATGGGCCGGCGGGTCGAGTTGACCCAGTTTGATGGGTCCAACCCAGTAGGGGTGTCAGACTGGTCTGAAGAAAAATACTCCACTCGGCCCGAAGGGACGTGGCCCGGCCCAAAGTGGCGTGGCCCAGCCCAGTGTGGCCTGGCTCAACCCGGCCTGGCGCGGCACGGCTTGGCATGCGGCCCGGCTTGCTCGGCCGAAGTCGAGCGGGTTCCAAAGCCCCCCCCCCCCCCCCGGTTTTCCGCACCAGTGGATCCGCCCTTCCCCAAACCGGCCGGATAGACCGGCCGGTCTTCTGCACATGCGGCCCGCATGGGCGGGCCGCCGGTCTTCCAGCGCTGCGCCCTCTTGGTGACGCGGTCCAGCTCCGCCCGGCCGGCCGACGGGCCGGCCGGTACTCTAGCGCGGTGCCCTCCTGGCGTCACGGATCCTCTTCACCCGATCGGCCTACGGGATGGCCGGTTCTTCCGCCGAAGCGGCCCGTGTAGCGGGCCGCGGTTCTTCCCGCCCAATCAGCGCGACAGCATCGACCTCCTTTGTCGCGTACCTGGCATAGCGCGATGGCATCGTGCCTCCTCTGCCTTCGATTACCGATTCTAGAATAAAAAAATGAGAAAATGGAGGGTTGTCGGGCCATGTTCGTTCGTCCCACACCCTCAGCGTAAAACGATAACAATCAGCCATATTTAAAGAAAAATTTCCAACGAGTATGGGGTATGTAATCATCCACTTTCAAGAGTAAGCCCCTACCTCGATAATCGATGTCAAATGTTTGCATCGTGGTTGATGGAGTCGTGCGATAAGGATTTGTAGACGTCAATGGAGAGCATCCGAGGAGGATGCATCATCTCCCCTTTTTATCACGGAGAGAAGTAAACAAGGTGTGACTTCGTTGGTGAGTTCCTGCATCCGTGTCTCCTCCCTTGTCGCGGAGGAAGAAGTGGATGGAGAATTCAGGGTCACCGAGTCGAAGTTCTTCATTGGAGAGTTGGTGTTCCTCAACAAAGGAGATCTAGAATTTTTCAAAACTCTAAATCTCTCTCCACAAAATCTCAACAAAACATGCCAACCAAAAATAAAATAAGGATTGTCCTTATTTTATTAAATCATTCCAGGCATTCAAAATTACAAAATTCAAATTCCAATTAACTTAATTAATTAAACCATGAGTTTTCTAATTAATTAGGTGATAGGTTGGCATGTTTTAATGATGGAGATAGGTTAGAGGAAGAGTTACTCAAATAAATTCAAGGGGGTTGTCAAAATTTAACAAAGGATTTTAATGGGAGGTTTAAGGGGTTTAAGGAATGTGAATGGTTGGGGATTGTGTGGACTCTACTGTTACACCCGAGACTTTTATGAGAAATATTTTTTTTATGTTATGTAAATCATCAAAGGAATCTTTCACTACACACAACACTAGCTTGGCTTGCTTTACAAGCAACTGCGGCCTTCCTCGATAGCTTGCATCGTACGCAATACCGAGTTTCACTAAACAACAATATGCTATTAAAATATTATTAAAACAAGCCGTTATGAATAGTACTAAATGAATTTTAAATTTTATAACATTATAATTCAACTTATACATTTTCTATAATGAGGTATAAAAGAAAAATTAGTTTTTTTATAAAAGAAATATTTTTCAAAAAATACAGTTTTGCCGCCTTTTGATGGCGCACCCACATTAAATCTAGTTTTTGACTTATTTATAATTTAAATTTGACAAAATAATATTCTTATTTTGAATCAGGGTATAAAAATTTACTTTGGATAAATTTTTTATATTTTTCTGATAACTTTCATATATTGATGAATAGTAAAAATACGCTAATTTTTAATTAAAAACAACTTTTTTCATTGAGAAAATTTATATGGATAAATTATAATATTGAATGGTTTTAAAGTATAAATAGAATATATTTTTACCATTAAATATAATGTATGTCATTATCATTAATTTCACATTAAATTCATAGGTAAAAACATTTCAATCTTTGGCAAAGTTTTAACTTCTAAAACCTGTTTTCTTAACAACGGGATTTATTTTAAATTAATTACTGCAACTTATATGTTTTGAATTTTAAAAAATGGATTCCATATTCAGAATCATAGGGTCCAAATTATGTTAATAGACTACTTTTTATTTTTGGGCATTATGAATAGTAACTACGGTAAATTTTATTTACCATAATTAAAAGTAAATCGGGTAATTAAGGATAAATATAAGATTATAATATTACCCTAACACCTGTCAAAATCTTATTGGATGACTAAAAGTAGACCCATATCACCTAAGGGTCGGATTAGATTCATTTAATGGAATTTTGTCCATGAAAATAATTTAATTATTATTAAAACCAAAGAATGTGACAACATGTCACTTTCTTCAGTCTTATAAGTATAATAATTTTAATTTGGTGATAAACTTAATGAAACTTCGAACATGAATAGTCTCCAGAAAGCTAATACAATTATCTACATCATAGGAATTATTTATAATTTTTAGGGATTAAATAATTATCATTAATTATGACAGAATAGTGATGTTGAGATTATTTTATTAATTAAAATATCAAATATATTGTTTTAAAAATATTAAAATAAATATTATATGAACTATTTAATGTGCTAAAATAATTTTATAGATACATATGACATTTTATGAATCTATTAAGACTTTTAGTTTGAACATATCTTCTGTATATATTTTATTTAAATTCAAATAAATGAATAGTGTCAAAATTGACACTATTGTTATTTTATAAAAATAACATATTATAAAATTGTTTAAAAATCACAAAAATATTTAAAAATTATAAATTAAAATTTATATGGTCGAAAATGTCATAATGTTTCAAATTATGTAAAATTCACAACACATATGTAATTATTTATAATAATATAAAATTTAGAATATTATTACCACAAATAAAATTAAATTGATAAATAAGGATAAATCAAGTTGATAATGTTTAAAATAAATTCCTAACATGTCTAAATTTTATTGGATAATGAGATCACAACCCTATCCCATCTAAGCTTCGGATATGAGTCATTTTGGAAGTTTATAAGTGGGGCTGGGATTTCATATAAACTAATATTTCTTATATTTCCAAAGGTGCCCCTCTCCTCCCTTATAAAAGGGCACCTCCTCCCTCTCTTCCTCACACCAATTTGAGCCTTCAGGCTCGGCCCATTTCACTTCCCAACTTCCTTAGAAACCCACTAGAGGTACTGGTCTTATCAAAAGACCAAATATAGTGCCTTAAGAGAATGTTTAAAGGAGGCACTTCGAGAAAGAGGAGGTTCGGACACATAGCAAGCATATCGGACCTAAGGTAAGGTAAAATATCACAATCTCATTTTTATCCGAGATTTTTTATACTTTGGAATTTACTGGGGTGTATTTTATCATCCACATCCAAGTTTCCTCAATATGTAATATTTATATCCTTCTACAATAGTTTATATCCAATTTTACCCTTCGGTGATTTTTTAGTAAAAGATATGAAAGGAATCTTTTGTCATTTTTCATACGAGGTACTTTTTGACTTTTCCGACAAAATTATAAGAGGAATGATTCTATTAACTTATACGGTATGAATAGATTTTTAAAACATTATTTCCAAGAAGCTCCCGTTACAAGTTTTCAAGTTTATTTTTAATCAACTTCTTTTAGTTTACAATTGTATGGCATGTTAAGAATGGAAAATTTTTTTGAAGTTGAAAGGATATTTTCATCAAGAATGGAGTTCAAGTGTTTTATCAAAATTATTTTCCATACAAGATAATAAAGTGTTCTGTTTCTATCCCTATTATTACATTGATATGATTATGTTGTGATGGAATTATTTTTATGAATTACTTTATCTTATATGAATTGTTTTATGATGTCACGATATTTAAGATTCCCATTTTTATTACATGGGTTATGCAATGATGTATGATTTATGATTTTGTGGCACACATAAGAATGGTATCATTATGATATGGGTGGGACCTATATCTCCCTCCAATGCATTGGGTAAAGATTTTATATCTCATGATATAGACATGGCTGGAATGGCAGGTTAAACCGGTTCATTGAATTAGGACTGAAACGTGGAGTGAACTCGGTTCAGAAATGGACTTTGACCACTAAGATAGTCTTGGCAATGAGTCTTGACTAATAAGAAATGATTCTCTATGATTATGTCTGTATGTCACAAAGTTTCATGTTTTATGTTATGAATATTGGGATTACATTTCACTAATATAATTTATCCCATGTTATGAAATTATGATCTCTTTTGCAGGTTAAGATTTCCAAAAGTTATGTTCTTATGTATACAATGTGATTGATATTTATTTTCTTTACCCTTACAAAGCATTTGAGCTCACCCTTTTGTATGTTTTATTTCCCCAGGTCAGGAAGAAGGTTATTAAGTTGGATATGCCAAAAAGGGACTCTAGATATGATGAAATAAATGGGAGGCAAAGTAGATGCTTTATGAACCTATTGTTTATGTTTCCCAGTTTCTAAAGACACTATACCTATACGGTCCTTTCATGGTTTTGTTATATGTTGTAACAAGTACGCTTCAATTTTGAAGTAATAACAATGTATGTAAAGTATGGTTCATTATACCTACCTCACAATTATCCTCACATGGGTAGTTAGGAGCTTTTGGGTCCCATCCAAACTCCCCCATGTAGGATATTACCACTTAAGATAACGTAAAAAAAAATTCCACATTTTTATCCACTTCTTATTTAATCCAGAAATTTTAACTTCTCCTCCCGCACAAACGCAACTACATTAAATGTCCCCTCAAGCAATTACCAGCGTTTCTAATTAATCGGTGCCCTCATATTTCACTTCTGAGAACCAGTTCAAAAGATAGAAAAACTCGCTCGTTTGTTTACTGAATATACCCGAGCTAAACATTGAAAATTGATTCCGAGCACACTGGGCCTCGGAATCAAGTGCCATCAGAATCCACAAAATCGTAAAATTACAAAGTATTTAAGAAAAAAATTTCCTTCAAATTTCCGGGTCTTTACATCCAATGTTTCTCGAAATATGACTACAATTTCTATTTCCATGGTGGTAACCGTGGAAATAGCCTCTTAAACCAATGGCTATGGATTTATGTTATAACAACACCAATACATTACAAGGATATCTAAAACTATTTATATAGTTAATATCCATTGTTTTATCCACTATAGACATGGTTTTGGGTTGTTTCTATAGCCAAAATTTCCACATGTGATTGTTAGATAGTAAAAATAAAATATAAATAAATATTTACATATAGGGAAAGTAGTAATAGGTGACGTGATCTCACTACCCTTACCCTTAACCACAATATCCATGTGATAAGACATATTAGCCTCATTACCTCATTACCTTCCCATATAAGAGCCAAGTATCACATATAACTTGATCCATGCTCATCTTTAAGAACCATGTTTCCTCAATCCAATGACCACGTTGCCCAAACTGGTGATCAACATCCCCCCATTTCAATCATACATTCCATATCCTATAACATCTAGGACCATATTTATATATATCTCATTTCATAAGAAATTTATATAGAATACACATATATATATTTGTGTGTGTGTGTAAAAATTCTTCTATGTGTCTATCAAATCATAACAAGTATAACAAAGACCCCCTAGTCATACTAGGACAAGGGACCAATATCTTCTTCCTTTTTATACCAGGCCATGGATCACATGTCACAAAAATAAAAAAAATATTCCATGTAATCCACTCGAGATGGAAATCAAGGAAACTATAAAATGAAAAAAGTATCAAAACAATTCACACTCTGGGAAACATAGTCCATCCCCCTTGCTAGTGGCTACAAACACCCAAAAAAGAGCTATAATCCTAGTTCTGAAAACATCCTAATCTCTGATATACTATATCCCAATAGTAATACCAAAATAAAAAAAATACATTTTTATATCATTAGTATCCATTCGAAAACTACTACTAATTCACATTCATGAACTTCTCTAATACCATTTGTAGTTCCCCAACCTAGTCAACCACCCAAACAATGCATTTTGGCCGAGTTCCACTGAATTTAGGAACACTTCCCCGTACTCCAAAAGATTTCTATTAGCATCAAGGGTGCAAGGGAGTGATAGTGGGGATGAAATCCCCTATGGTGATGATGATATAATGGTCCAAGTAGATATATAATGTGTAGCAAACTAAAAGGAAATATATACTCAACTCAGTAAGCTGACAATGGTGGATTCACAATAAATCATAAGAAGTAGTAGAATCATAACTAAAAAAAAGAAATAAATAAAAATAAAAAAGAAAAAAAATACCATTTTTAGAATCTAAAAAATCTAATATTCAATAAAAGTCCTATAGTATAATAAACAGAAGTGTCCCCAGGGTTGACCATCATCATATACATATAGTATAAGCATATAAGGCACAACCTTAAACATTAAATAATCTTGAATTAAGTTAATAATTCACATTGAGGATCTTTTTAGGTTTATCGTTTAAGAGAATTACGCTATAACTATTACATTACCTCTAAAAAATTACAATTTAGACACTTCTAATAAGTATCTATTTTTTTCATAAAATAAAAATTCCTAAAAGAAAATAATATTTCTTTTCTTGATATAAATCTTCTTGAGTTTTTCCTTTCTTTTACCCTTACTTATACCATGTAAAAACATTTCAAAAACATGGGATGAGCATAAAAAGCTCAGTAAGGTTTATAAAATAAAGAAAGGAAACATTATTTTATTTATACATTCAAAACATAAGCTCTTTAACATACCTCATGAAATCATAAGATTTATGAATAACACATAAAAATCATAAATCATAAAGTTAACTTGTGGCCTCATTATCAAACATACATTGTAGCTTTCACAGCTACATAGGGAGTTAAATTTTGAATACCCATAATATTATATTCCCTAAATCTCTTAGGAGAAACTTTAAATTTACCTCTATCATGTTACCCAATGCATTGGAGATCTATCTCGGGCTCAACCACCCTAGGTTTATCATGGAACTACCCATATACGTGAAAAATGACCAATAACCATAACATATTCATAACACATAAAACAAGCACAAAAGGAAATATAAGACTTCCACAGTTCAATCACAATATATAATTTCAATATATTGACATAATTTATGCTTTATCAGAACATTTTCAAAACCATTTATAACATTTTATAAAGGGATTTTTTAATCAAAGCTTTCCATACTACATTAAAGCTTTTGAAAATAATTTTACTTTCAAATGTGCATAATAATATAAATAAATCCTTAAATTTTTTTTAAACATTGATATTAATTAGAAAGATTTATAATAATAAATATTTAAAACAATAATTTAGTTAAGGACTTCTTAACTACATTAGAGATGCTTGAATACAAATATTTGAGGAATAACATAAATCAAAGCTTATAATATTTTGATAATAAGAAGATTCATGATATAATATTTCAAATAGAAATATATACACCATATAAAATTGAATTGGTGTATAACAAAAAATAAGCCTCAATGTAATTTAAATTGAGACAATGTCCCTTACAATGATCATATCCTTAGATTAAGGATAAATCAATGACATAATTATGAGTGAAAAATAATAATACACCCATTATAAGTGGATATTATGTGTAAAATAATCAGAGTTCATTCACACATATTCATAGCGTGACATAATCAAGAAGTATAAGTTTAACCTAAACAATTGAAATTGGGTTAAGAAGCTTTCTTAGAAAAATTTGACAGCTTGACGGCGTCACTTAAAAACATAGAAAATGAGTTGATGAGAGAGAAAATATACTATCATAACTTGGACACCAAATGTATATCAATAAGGTTTTATAATAACATATTCCAACAAAATGAAGGGAAAATTAAAAGATATAACATAAATGAAGTCTTTTAAAAAGAGGAGGGTGAAAGATTCCCACACCGATTTGGAATCTTTTGAAACATACACCCAATGAAAGAAAGATCACACAATGAAGATTTAAATACCAATTAATTAAATTATTTTACACAATGAATAAAATCATGGATTGTACATACACCACAAAAAAGGAAATAGGGTATGATATTGCATGAATCTCATGGGAATAAAAAGTGAGATAAAAGCCCCTTACCACGTTGTAATCAATCAAGTCGTAAGACCAAAAGTTAATAACCACAAAATGAATAACAAAATACCATGAATATAAATATAATCAAGATAATATATATCAAATTATAGTACATAATAAAACACATGCAATAAATAAGTGATGAACAACAGAAATCTCACGAAATAAATAGTGAGATAATAAACCCCTTACCTCGTTCCGACTTAACTCGTATGTTCTGTGTTCATCATAAATAAAAAACCTAAGTTAATTTATAATTCCTTAAGAAATTTTCTAATGTTTATTATTCCTTTTCTATCACTTATTAACTTTCTATAACAATTAGTTAATTATTTGAGTTCATATCATACATTTTGTCGATGTTCAGAACTTTAGTCAAAAAATGAACTTGTTCTAATTACAAATGGTCCATGTGGTAAAAATTCCATTATCTATAGAATGATATTAATTATTTAGATATCATATATATCATATATATAATGTTCATATGTATTTATAATATTCCATATCATTTGTAGTTAATAAATTAAACACACCATTCATGGAGACGGTATAGCGTACGTACACCTGAATGCTACTTTCATTTATATTATACACTTAATGGAATGAAAAATTAATAATAAATAGGTATATTGTAATTAAATCATAATATATATGTTATGTAATTTAATTAACTCCATATTTTATACATTCCACATATGGCATGAACGAGTCTTATCACTTTGCGGGGCCGGTAGTCCGCACTTCCTAAAATTAAATTATCGTATTTACCAATTATGGGAACCATAAAGGTATGATATAAATGAAAAATACATAATTATATAGGAAATATATATATATAATATCAAATTTAAATAAAATTTGATCTTAATGGAAATCATAAGAGATGGTAGGATAAGAATGAACAATCATAGTTTCGAGAGGCAGTAGTTCGTCGTCCGTAGAAATAGTACGTTCTTTACCCATTAGATGGAGGTGTGTGTAGGTGTAGTTTGAATACTTCTCATATAAACGACTTAGTATTTTTATGATACTAGTTTTGTTATAAAAGAAAGTGATAAAAAGATTTTAGGGGGTTGGAGAAGTAAAATAAATGAAAATAACTTAAGAGAAGACTATACCTTTAAATCGGGTAACTCTCTTTCGTTTGAACCAAAAAGATTTCTTGAATTACCTTCTTCCTAAGGAAAGGATTCTAGGTATAATAGAGGGATATTAAGATCTTATTTTGGTAGTTTATGGATGTGCCAATATGATTTAGAGGTGTGAGTAATGGGTTAGAGCTGATGTCTTTTTATAAGGGGGGAGGGGCTCTTTAAGAAAGGTTGAAAATATTATTTTATTATATAATGATTTTTGATTTATAAAGGACCAAAACATATTAAAGTATAAGATAAGATAAATCTTGTTCGAAATAATTTAATCCAATAATAATTGAATAGGTTTGGGATTTTTTTAAATCTTTATAATCTTATTTATTTAAATCATTCATTAATGAGGTAATCAATTCATCATTATTATGTCATCAATAATTTTATTTTTACGATGTATAAAAATTAAAAAAAATACAATGATGTTGGAAATATTTTTATATTTCAAATGAATATTTATATTCGAAGAGATAACTTATATATCCTCATGTAAGAATTCATTAACTAAGACATATATGTTTATGTCATTTTTTTCATTGCTCTAAATTAATTAATATAAAGTGTCGTCATCACTCTTATGTGGCTTAATGGGGTCCCAAAATCTACCCAAGGATGCATATGATCATAAATGTATCAACCAATAGGATTAGGACACATTTTATGCTAATTTATTATTATTATAATATTTTTTCTACCTTGAATTACCCTATTTTCCTTTAACCGCTGTAAATAAAAGTCAAAAGTTAATATTCACCAAAAATAATTTTTATCTTATCGAACCAAATTTTACTTACTAATAACAGCCATGTATGCCAGAATTTTTAGTATCAATTCACAGAAGAAGAAAAATTTCATTTAAATGAAAAAGTCGTTTTTAACTACTATTCAGTGTTTTCCCTATTCATAAAAAACTGAAGTTTTTCGGAAAAATAAAAAAAATTCAGCCTAAGCTATATAAGATATTCTGAATTAAAAAATGATGCCTATTTCACCAAATTCCAAACATAGAAGTTGCATTAATTAATTTAGAATTAATTCCCGTTTTCAAAACACAAAGTGTGTTTTTTAAGAAACAAAAAGTATTAAATGATTGACAGTAGTTAATGTTCAATTTCAAAGTGAAATTACATCCAATGACCAAAATTGGATTAAATGTTAAAAATATCATATAATTACAATTTAAAACCAATTAAAAAGATAATATATCAACATAAATAAATTATATTAAAAGGCTTTATTGAATTAAGATACAATATTTTTCACTATTCATTTAGAAATGAATTTTAACATAAACATACCAAAATTTACACAAAGTAAATTTTGATATCCCGATTCTAAAGAATAGTTTTATTTTTTCAAATTGAACTTATAAAAGTGACCAAAACTAGATTTAAGGAGGGTTATCCATCAAAAGGAGGAAAATCGACCTTTTAATGAATATTAAAGTATTTATGATTAAAATTAGATTCATTCACATTTTAAGCCTCTAAATTTTATTGGATAATTTTATAAACATTTAAGAAACATGTTTAATCATAATATTGTTAGTTCTGTTCATTTATACCAATACAACGACTAGGAGTTTACTACCATTTAAAATACTATTATATTATTATTTTTCATAATGACCTAATGTTGTGGGAAATTTAAGATTTCAATGAAACCCATTGTAGTGTATCGGGTACGCCATCAAACATATCATCCCCTTTAATGTAAAATTAAAATTTACTTCATGAATATTAATAAATATGAAAATGCATTATTCTTTATTTACATGGGATGTTACAAAGCATGCTGAAACAGAAAACAAAAACTCAAAAGGTAAACTCTACATGAATAAAGAACCAATGGCATCTTACATTAAATACCATGCTAATAGTACTAAGATTCAGCTCATGAACCCTGACCTTTACCTAGACATAAAATCATAAAATATACACGCATCCTAAAGGATCCATATAGGGTGTATGAACATTTATAAGTATACCACCCCAATGTGTGTGTACCAAACATTAGTGATTTTGATATTTTATTTATAAATAAATAAAAAAGGAAGTTTTGAATTTAGAATAATCACAATCATCCCTAGTTCCCAAATGAAACCAAGAATGTATCACATGATTCAGCCATCATCGTAATAACTATAAAGGATATGATCCTCATCCCATGGCTCATGGAATCCCGTAATGCCAATATCTTTGTTGACCCTCTATGGTTTCTCCTCAAAATTTCACCCAACACCTCTTTCTAACAACCTAGTAATAAATTTCTTGGAGGAATTCCCAATCCAATAACCCAGTCCCTTGGACCCCTACTTGGAAGTCTCTGTCAACTCGATTCACGATGCCTAAAGGTACATAAATATATTGACTTATATAATATCACCACCAAATCAATAGTTGACATACCCAAAAATAGTGATACATGTCCTCCAAAATGATCCTGGAAAAATATCCTCAAATATATCGAGCCTTATCCCCTAATTGACAACCTAAATGCAGTCATCTGATGGATACTCGCCATCCCCATGGATTTGTATGGAAATCATCGCATCCTTTTACCTATGATTCACTACCAGGGGCTTCCACCCACACAAGGTGTCAAAACCACCTCATTAATGACTCAACCTATGTGAACATGACTCCTAGTGGCACATTGGCCAATACAAGTGACTGTAAATCACCAATTAAAACCGAAGCCATACCAATCCCGCCACCTCATTTCCCAATGATCATGTTTCTAAAATTCGATGACCATTCCATCCAAAGTGACATGATCTATGTCTGTACCTGATGACCTTGTCCCCACAAACAATGACTCATTCAACCAAATAGTGATCACTATCACTCAATATATATATATATATATAATGGGATACACCCATAATAATAATTGTATGGACTTAAAAAAATCCATTACTATCACAATCCTTATTTTGAGACCATCATGATCACAAGGATCACATTAGAGAATCCCACATAATCCATATATATAAATATCTCACTTTAGATTAAATAAAACAACCAAATTGTAATAAACATAGACACCTGGACTATTACCCAAGTGGTCAGAGCCTCGAACCAGGCCACACACAAATACACATGTCTTTGGTATGCCCCAGACTATCCCATATGACCAAATTAATTAAAAGACAACCAAAAAATTAATTAGGTCTTGCTCAGTCATCAAGATGGTGTTTTATAATCTTTTCTACCAAAATTATCATGAAATTACAAATAAAATTATGAACCACTAACCATGGAGTCATAGAGTTAGGATCATACAATCCTAGAATCTAACTCAATCTGATTTGGAAGAAGTAGACATTTTTGATGAACAGCCTGAAAATAGGCCAAAATGATATGACCAAATATTGTGTTCTATGAGGGGTGGACAAATATTAAATGAGGAATGAGTAAGGATAGACTAACCAAAATGGATATAGAACAACAATTTGCTTGAATAACAGAGTTCTAATGAAGGATGTGATTCAATCCCATGTATAGAAGGAGAAAGAGCGTTCCTTATTACTGTTCATTTCCTATGGAGGAGAAAGGAAGGAGAAATTAGCCTTAATAGAGATAATGTGGGAAAGGTAAATTCACAACATTAATTAGCCTCACAATTAGCTTGCATGATTTTCCAAACCATGAAGAAAACATGATGATACAAATACTTATAATCTGAGCCTCACATGACTTTCCAACACTTTTTTCCCTAGACATGTAAAAACCATGTGTGCTATAGTGTAAAGGCACTGCACAATGAGAACTAACTATGTGTGTTTTATACAGTTTTCCAAACCATGAAAAATATAATTGAATTCCATATGAAAAAACTACATAGGTTCATGCAATTCCATGATCCCTATCCTGTAATGTTTGAAAAACCATGCGACAGTGACAAATGGGGGTGCAAAATTTACAAAAAGAGGCTTCATGGTTTGTCTAATTGTTCTCCCTATACTACACATCTACGAAACTGGGCCTTCGGGCCTCTGACATGCTCGAAACCCATCTGATCTCCAAAGGAACATTCCAAAACACTAAAAAAATCCAAAAAAAGGATTTTTATTAAACAAAAAAATCATAATTAGGTTCTGATGATTTATAATTATGTTTATATACCCACCAAACATTAAAATAAAAAAGGGGTGAGGATTTTGACCCGATCCAAATAACCAAGACATTAGAGAGAGAGTTTCAAGATTTAAATTAAATAACCTTTAAAGTTAATTTATTTCAAATCAAATACATTCAAAAGATAATTTTAAGAATATTCATATGGAAGAAAATGATTTATAAATCACACCATTAAAATTTTTATATTGTAATTTTAACATAATGTTTCTCTTAGAGAGAGACATACTCATCACTCACAATATTTATCTTCCACTATAAAAATACGATGTTAATTATTTTATTTTTTGCGAAACATTTTGATGAATATTATTCCTTTTTTTATTACCACTTTATAAACAATTACCCAATCAATGAATCCAACGTCGTATGTTTTGATGACATTCAGCTCATATGTCAAAAATCACGTTTAGAATTTTACTATGATATAAGTAGACATAATTCCATATTAACATATATAATAATAAATAAATATTTATAATATTTATTAATTAATTTTACTTTTAAAATTTTCTTTGAATTACGGTTATGAAAAATGAATTATGTATCAATCCTAGTGATGGTATGTCATACGTACGCATGAGTAAAACTTTCTTTTTTTTCAAATAGAATGAGGGAAAGAAGGTAAGTGAAATAATTTTACTTAAATAAATATTATTATATCATAAATATCTTATTATGTCTTTAAATACTCTTATATTTAGTATCCATGGGATTTTGTCTGAAACATTAATCACATTGCTTTATAGAGGTGGTAATTAACACGTATGCATGAAAGACATTGTCATTTTTCAACAGATGGAAAGATATGATAATGGATGATATATCATTATTCAATAATGAAAGATATGTTTTTAATACCATATATATACATCACATCCATCATTATAACTATTCGTGAGGGGCGATGACGGAAAATGAATTACATCGGTTCAATTGGCGGTATCTCGTCATACATAGGATTGATTTTTTTGTTTCCCAATTTATATAAAAGGGAAAGGATATAGGTTATGAAATTAAAATAAAAACATATAATTATATATAAAATATTGGATTATTATTTAATCATTTTTTATAAAATTTTAAGGAGGTAGTAGGATAAATAAAATAAAAAATATCACTTATGAACTCTATAACTTCTTCATAAAACCTTTTTATTTTTATTCCTAACACGTTATTAGGTTCGTTTTATGATAAAAATGACCATATGATGTGTTTAGGTATGTAAGAAATTGATTTATGTAGGTATAGTTCAAACCAAAATTCTTTTTATGTGTGGATTTGAGAGGTGAGGGTACGTCTATTGATTTATGTAGGTATAGTTCAAACCAAAATACTTGGAATTTTTAAAATGAATAAAATATATAAATATATTACTTAAGAATAATGGATAAATGGATTGATTCAACATATTAGATGATATGGGGTCTAAATATTCCTAGTAAATTTAATTTAGACCATCTTCTAGGTCATTTTTAACATATTTTTTAAGGTTAATCCCTTGGAAGTCTTGTTTTAAACTTATCCATAGTTATAGTTATTTAATGTTTTTACATTAATTAAGGGAAAAAATTAACTTTAAATTATTAATTAATAATAATTTTTATGAATGAAAATTTCTAATCCATTTTATTATAATTAATTCAAATAATTTTTAAAAAGTATTTAAAAATTATACAAACAAAGTGACAAAAAACGGTTTTTGAAAAAATCTTCTTATAATTATAAAAAAAGTTTTTATGCAAAATTGAAGAGTATAATAAATAAAAATTGACACAATTGGATTAATAATAATTTAATGTAAAATTTAATACTTTCAAACAATTTTAAATAAAAATTTCACATTTTAAATTCTTGAAATTGAAATACATTTCTCAATAAAAACTAGCATTATTCACTATTCATTAAAAATAAATTCTTTTCATAAAATTCTCCAAAATTCAACCAAAGATAATTTTGAAATTTTGAAATAAAAAAAATTAATTTATTTAATTTATAAGATTATAATTAAAAAATTATGCTTTAAAATATAACTATAAAATTCAAGAAAATTCAATTTCATTAGAAATAAATCCTTTTCCCTTTTGACTGAAAAATTACATAATATTTATGTAATTAAAATAAATCTATAAAATCCTAATAATGAATATTATGAAGACTTGATAATTATTTATCCTGCAATTAACATGGTTGATACACCCATCATAACAAGTATTATCTTATGTGAGCCACAAATGGAATTAAAATTTAATACAATAACATAAGAGTTGTCAATAGAAATAAATCATTTACCTAAACTTCCATCATATCATAATAAATAGATATTTAATAAAGATACCAAATATAATATGTAATAATATATTTTTTCCTTTTATATCTGAATAAATATTTATAGGTATCAAATTTTGGGTTCATATAAAAAAATTATCATAAATGGTAGACAATTGGGTATAGAAAAGAATAATAAAATATGTGTTTTAATAAGTTGGTTAATTACTTTTAAATAAATAATGAACATTAAATTTTGATTGAAAATATAGAGGCTAAATATAATGGTTGTATATAAAATATTAATTTATTTAATGAAATAATGAATGGTAATATAAATTGTAAAATATTTCTGCAACAAATGATTAAGGGATAGAAAAGTTCCCCTTAATCAAGTTTGATATTAAAGAAAAAAATTTGAGAAATGAATTTATGGAATTTATAACCCCATAAAAAAAATTAAAAAATATGGTTATATATGTAAAATACATATATAATTAATTTATAATCATTAAATTATATAAAATATACATTGAATGTGTGCGAGGGAGAGAAAGACTATAACGCAAATAGAATAGGGTTGTTCAGAGAGATAACTTACCTTATATATAAAATCATTCTATACATTAACTTAAATTCCTGAATTATCAAATTATATCTTAAATTACTTAATTAAAATATTTTCCAATATATAAATGATTTATTAAAAATATATTATGCTTATTTAAAACTATTAAAATGAGATATAATGTTAATTTCACTGTTTTGAGGGTGTTTTTTTCATAGTTCCACGGTTCTGTCACTTCTGGATAATTAATAAACTAATTTTAAAATTGGACTCAAACTATATAATGGAAATGAAATAATATGAATAAACCTATAGAAATTTAAATGATCTCATATATAAGGTTGTGTTCAAGAATATATATTATTCATTTGGTATAATCATTATCAATATATGGGTAGTTCATTTTGGTCATTTTCCTGAAAATCATGATATTTAATTATTTTATTTAATTAATAGGGTATTGATACATTACTGAATCATGAAATAAGTTTTAATATACTTATTATTATAATATTTAACAATAATTATATTTCTATTACCATCCTTGAAGTTGGTGGAGAAGAACGAAGTATGCTTCTCATTAAGGTGGTGAATGCACCATAATGTGAAGAACATATTCATTTTTAGAAAGAGGAGAGAAGATATGTTTATGGGATATAGATATTTCATTAAAATAAATAAAATTATACTATATTTATAATACTATATTGATTATGTCATGTTTTATGGGGTATTAAGGAGGGGGTGAATAAGAAACAAATTTTAATGTGATAGATTGTTAATATTACCCCATAAACATTTTCTCTTGAAATACACCCTAGGGAACTTTGGTATTTCTATTTCATGAGACCAGAACAATCATACAATGGAGGAGAGTTATTAGAATTTTATTGGATACAAATTTAGAAATCTATAAGGGTTATATGGTTTGTAGAGAAGTTGTAGTCATGCATTGTATTTATAAGGGGAGGATAAGGGTTTTTTATAGTATTATATTCATTAGTTTTCTATTTTTGCACTAGACTAATATTAATGATGAATATTTTGACTATATATTATTATTGATAAATATGAAATTAAAATAATTGGTTTATACATCATCCATGATAACTAAATTAATTTATTTAGCTTGTAAAATTAAATATCATATTTGTCATTCACCAAAAAAATTAACTATTTTAGAAAAATAATAAAAGCCAAACCAAAATATTTTTAGACATGTACATTAAAAAAATAACTACATTTTTTGAAAATAAATTTTTAAATATAAAAAGTATATTTTTATTAAACTTATTATTTATATGAAATTTGGAAATTTTAATATTATGATAAATTTTTTGACCCTTTGAAAAAATTACATATGATCTTTTAAAATTATATTTTAATTATACTAATACTATATATTAATTTAAATAACCATTATATGAAAATAAACGTTTTTATAATTCATTATATTTTTTTATAAAAATGATAATATAACATATATGTTTTACAAAAAAATTCCAAAACATTTCTTATGATTTTTATAAATTTATTTACTTTTATTAATGATATAAAAATGTCATTTTTTATAATATTCCAAAATAAAAAATTTCAATTAATCATGTGAGGATACTATTCTACTAGCCATTATACTTTTCATAATGACCATATTACTATTCTAATGGTCAGATTTGTAGCAATCCTATGAGTACCCTATATTCTATAAATACCTTTTA
Organism: Viscum album; assembly: GCA_963277665.1. NCBI lineage: Eukaryota > Viridiplantae > Streptophyta > Magnoliopsida > Santalales > Viscaceae > Viscum > Viscum album. The sequence goes on from OY728151.1 coordinate 475,780,197, forward strand.
TTTAACACATTATTCATTCACATCAATTATTATCAAGAATATATATATATATATATATATATATATATATATATATATATTTCATGATTATTACTACATTTATAATATATTTTTTAATTTCTATAATGTTTATAATGTGTATATTTATTCTGGTAGATCAAGTGAATGCAATTTTTATATCATTGTTATATTATCAATTCTTATGGATATATATAATATGTATATGTAATTACCAAATAAATAAAACAAAACTTTTATGGTTTTATCACGTGGGGAAAGTGACTGATATAATACTATAGTAATGAATATGAAAATTTTATCTAAAAATTTGAATTCCATTTATAATTTTTTGGGTCATTACATTTTCAATTTAACCTAGTTATAGGTATAACACCATGAAAAAATTATTCTATATCACATCTTTTATGAGGACACCAATATCAACACTTTATGTTCTAAAAAATCATTGTGGTTCTGAGATCGACTTCCTATTGAGAGTGTTGGATACCATTTATTTCCACTTTTCTCATAGGTATTGGAATAACATAATAGATCATGAGATAAAAAATAAAAATGGAAGATAAAGAACACTAATTTAAGGTATACCCACAATTTATGATCATTCTGATATATTGGCACTCCTCATCCACAAGTTTCTCCAAAATAATATGTTCTAGAAGAGGGAGTTTATAGAATACTGACACTGAACACATTTTTTTCTTCTTTAACCACCAAATTCGTCACACCATAGTGACTCATCAGGATCAATTTTTCATTGTTCTTTTAAAACAATTCAATCTAAAATTCATACAATGATAATTAATTTACACATTTCCCTTTACCAGTGTGTAGGAAAGGTCAAAATCAACTTCCAAAACATATTTCACACATAGACTCAATATAATAATCAAATATTTTTTTATAATGTGTAACTAAATCATTTATAATAAGAATAAACAATGAATCATTCCCTAAAAAGATAGTTCCACCAATATTTAATAGCATGTATAACTGATTCTAGAATAATTTCATGGGTCAAGTGATTATTTTCATGTAGCTGATGTTGATAAGAACCATATTCCACAACACCATCACCCTAAATAATCATGCAACCCAATCACATACCTAGTGTATCATTAGAAAACATTTATCCCTTTCTAAAATCAGGTTGAATAAATATTGGGGATGTTGTCAAATGGTGCTTCAACTCATCAAACAAAAAACATGTAACTCAATGTTCAATAGAAATTTCCAACCCTTTTTAGTGAGTAAATTCAACGAAAATATAATCCTATATAATTTATTAAAAAATCCTAGGTAATAACCCACTATACCCAAGAATCTTTAAATTGAGAAGGAATTATCTAGTCATTTATATGAAATGACATATCTCACCTTTTACGGTTAACATAAATTCTAGATTACAACACAACATGTCATAAGAAAATGAATTAATGGATCCATAAGTAATACAAAGATTAATTCTCACAAAGGACATGATCATAGAGAGTTCCAAAACAAATCAACAAGTGATGATCATGATCCTCCATGGGTTTATATTAATCAAAACTTTTATCTATGAATACTACGATGAAGGTGTTGAGGTTTTTTCTGGGATATATTTAAAATATTATCCATGAATACCATAAGAGCATTGATTGATTCAAAATGCATCACTAGGTATTCATAGTGGAAAAAACAATATCTAAATTCAATCTAGGGGATATCATATTATCTCACCTTAATCTAGGGATACTCTAATAGATGATAAAATATTAGAAATCACCACCCTCCTTTTAATTAAAAAAATATGACATCTATGTAAGGAAATTTATGTTAATTCTTGGTGGTAACATGATTCAAATTAATCTAATTGATTTATATATGAGGAGTCTCATCCTTTTATTTTCAAAGAGAATAAGATCATTTTATGGAGATACACTAGGAATAATAATGCATTTGTTTTCTATTTCATCCCACAAAACAATCGATTATTTCTTTTCTATAGGCACCATATGATAAAATGTTAATGAAATCAAGTACATAGAAAGAACCTGATTAACATAAAACATGATACCCACACTATAGGTAAACCCATAATTTTTATAAGAAAAAAATTAATAAACATCCTATCCACTAAAGAAATATCTCTATAAAATACCCCTTCATTATCCCCTATAACGAGAGATGAAATGTGACATATCAAGCTACCAGGGTCAGGATGAGTACATTGCACTTGAAAAGAAAATATTTTTAAATCACTTTTAAATAAATAAGAGAATCCTTCATGTATATTAATGGTCACCATACAAGGATACAAAAATGGGGGAATTAATAGTGGCCATCCCATCCATAACAATAATGATATCAGTGAGACCCATATTGAGAATAAGGAAGTTCCTTGAAAATTCCACCATAGATATAGATGCAATGAAAGAAGTACATGAAAAGTCATACTCATTTTAATTCTTAAGAGGTGTAGATATATATAGAACATAAGGTGTTAGACAATGTAGGATATTTAACAATTCAATCATACATTATGATAAAAATAAATTATAGGAATATGTGTCAAATAATGTAGTCAATATAGAGAAGATAATAAGAATGGTACCTCTCAAAATTGTTGGTCTTGTGTATAATTCTACTAGAACTTACTCCACATCATGTAACAACCTAACATTTCAATGGTTGTGAGGCCAACCACCAACCTTTGTATCATCCCTTAAAAATATCGTTCCATAATTTGAATAACTCCAACCTCTATGCCTATGTGATTACGTTCGGATCACCTAAGAGGCTTCATATTGAATTTTAGATCTGCAATAACCTTAGGATCCCACACTAACTCAAGGTAAATGGGTGGATTTTAAAATCTATATAGATTTCCCTAATAATAAAATGTGTGATAACACTTAGGGGATATATGTTATAAATGTCTCACATCGTGTGAATTCCCAAATTGATAGTAGATAATAGGTCAAGAACCTAATTCAATCAATGATAATAACTGGGGTAGGTTGCTAGAGCCAATAAAATTCCACTTTTTTCATCATGTTTCAAATTATTTTATGAATATATATCATCACATATACCAGTAATAGTGGGAGTAACATTGATTCACGTAATCCTATATTTTATTATCTTAATCATTTAGTCTCAGTTTACCACTATAACATAAATTGGGTGTTTCAACAGAAATATACGTGATCTAAAATATGATTGAAGTCACATTTCAGGCCTATAGACATTTAAAACATTATTTTAAACCCTCCAAAGAAAAAAAATTAACAATACCAGTGAAGTAGTATAAACCTCCATAACCGTTTTTATTTTATTAATAATAGAATATAAACTTACTAACTTATTCCATGTTTACCATATTAGGATAGATCTACGAGGTTAACACAACCACGAAATCATTCGACCACTGGTTCTCATGAATCCATGCTTGAATAATGGAATACCACCATATTTGGATATGATCTTCATGCATAAAGGAAGTAAATTAAATCTTAACTGCCTATAGAGTGTTCAGTAATTAAAACATTTGTTTTATATTTTCCAAACAATCCTCTATCTCTTGTATATTGATGCCTCCATGGAAGGATGGAAGCTAATAGAGAATAAAATTATGATCCTATTCCTTTTTTTACTAGGACACAAATCCACCTCTCTATCTTGAGATTTCCAATGTAAATTCATAATTCCATGGATAAAACTACTCTCACAACCATATATATAATGTTATACTTTATGGAAGATTAGTATGTTTAAAATTCTGAATATCTTTTTTCAGGGTTCATATTAAGATATTGAGGAGGAATGATACTAGATAAAAAAATAAATATAGAGGATACAATTAAAATAAGAAAAAAACATCAAATTTATTCATAAAAATCCAAAAAAATATTATAATCATATGTAATAATTAAAAATATGTTAAGAACAAAAATAACTAAAATTCATGCTTCACATAGTTTGGAAGAATGGTTTTCCAAATTATATGACAACCATCGGTGTCAAAATAAATTTCTTGAGTTAGTTAAATAATTTGGATACACTATTTCCTAAAGATTTCATCAATCATGTGGGGGAATAATATAAATCTACTTTATAATGGGTCACATGGTTTTTCCAATAGTTTATTATGCATGTGACTTAACTATGTACCGAAAAAATTCCCTCTGACCATTCATATTTCTAGAAAAAATTAAAAATACATTATTAAATCAAAATAAATTTCATCTACACATTTCTAAACAACCTATGAAGACTTAAAGGATATAATGATGAGTATTTTCTAAACACTCAATCGCAACCTACTCCTCACGTTCTATTGATTTTATCCCATGTATAAATAAACTCTCCTAATATCACCAATCAAAACTGGTATCTGATATCCATTTTTTAATGAAAAAACCCAGGTTACCCTAACATGGGGATAGAGTAGGCATGCCACATGTCATGATGGGAGTTCTTGATCTCTATAAGTTATAAAATAATACATGTGTATCAAGATATATACCTTGGCAATAGTTTTACCCAAATACCCCAAATAACTATAGAAGGTCTCCATCCAGGAACCCAATAAGAAATATTAGTAGTTTGGATTGTTATCAATATGAATAAATAATACCATAATAATAATTCCAAAACTAAAAATATAATAAATGAGATATCGAGGGAAATAATTGTAACATGAAGAATATAACGCAACCATTCACTTATTTTAATATAAGTAGAACATATAGTAAAATATACAAGATGATTAAAGGTATAAAAAATGGGAATGAGACATGAAACATGTCAGATGATATAAAAAAGAGATGTGTCTACACAAAATTATGATAAAAATAAACCAAAAATAACTTTTAACCATCTTTGTGTGACATAGAAGATCACACCCCCAATTTATCCACATGAAACCTAAACACAGCTGACACGTATATCAACCATCTCTAATAGAATACTTACCTTTACCTATATCATTATGAACATGGTCTGCATACACCCATTGAGTTCATATAGAGTATAAGAATAAATATCTTAATAGTATCCCAGAAACTGTTCCATGAGAATCATTTTCTTGATAATCCAATATACAATCTTGAAAATTAACCATATGGATGTATTCATTGAAAAAACATAAATTCATGTAATAATTAATGATATTTATAATATTTTCAACAATATAGTAGATTCCATGTAGAAAAATATTTCAACATAAGAACCAGGGGATAATCCCTATGGTTGTTATAGTAAAGGAACGTTATTATCATTGTACATCCTTATGTTCACAAGAAATCTTATCGAACTATACATTGGCCTCTAGGGAGAGCTATGTCAAATTAATGTTTGTAAAAACACATCCACATCATCATAGTTTTATAATTTGTGACATAATACAAGTATAGGTAGAGTGTATCGAATGTCTAGTGGTATTTGTTTTGGGTTCCCCACAAATGTACCCAGGCTTCCCATGTGACATAATATATCCAAAAAATTCTTGATTCAACATTAAAAACATTTTACATATTCTATTAATTTAAAATATTCCTTCTAATAAACACACGGAGGGTCTCATCAATACTAATTCTGAGAAATTCTTTTAAAACTCCTTGATCAATCATAAAAAAAATGACTGAAAATTTTATATAATTTAACTAAAAATCTTCAAAAAAATAAAAACATGATTTAAAATAGTTTGAAACACCATTGTGAAAAATAAAATTTAATGTTTTGGATAAATATATGACTCATGAAACAACCTTCCTTAATTAAGGAACTCATTGGAAAATATAGTGAATCCACTATTGATGATGAATAATGTCCCTTAAATAGAAAGGAAATTCCAAAAATATCAGTAACCCATATCTAAATGTATTGTAACACATACCCTAAACCCCCAAGCCCAACGGGGAGAATGAAAACCATAAAGGAGGGAGAAAATAGAACTACAGAAGGGATGATAATCCTCACACATTATCGATAATATGGTGATATGTGGTGAAAAATACAAAAAATATTAAGTAGAGAGGGATTATATAAGAGAAAACACACATCCAATGACTATACGAATTTAATGGGGGGATAATGAAGGAATAATTGTTTAAGTCATGTTTGGGTAGCCTTATAATTTGTTACTTTTAACAAAACTATAGAAGTATCATGGTTTGGTGACACTATTTGGAAAACCTTACAGAATCCTCTATAAAGTAACCCCATACATAAATGTGATATTCATGATTTAGAAACATGGTTTCTAAAACCTTTCACCAATCAAACACACCCCACAATAGGGATCCCTCTCCATTATATGGTATGGGTGCACAATTAGCATTAACCATGTGATACCCATATGCCCTATCCAGATTTTCCATTTTATAAAAATTTAAAGGAATGAATACATGGAAATATTTAATTATAAAAATACTACTCAGTAAGTATTAAAGTTCATTCCTAAAAATTATAGTGCAAGTGTGATAATTTAAGATGTTATCATGGTGAATTTTTTGTATTTTTTTAGAAAGAAATATTATAATATTATTTTCAAAATTATATTAAGTAATATATCTATAAAAACAATAAATAATGTGAATGATTTTTTAATTCATTATATGGTTTTAGTAGGAGGTTATATATGTATATTTTATCACATTACTGAGATATTTTATCACATTGAATTTATTACTTGAACTAACTGAGATGATATTATAAATCACCATATCTATTGAGCTTCATATGATATTTTTTAATGTGTTAATGGGTTTGTGTAATGTCTTGAACTGGGTAACACACACCGGTGCCCCGAGACAGACCCCCACATGACCTCATGTGCACCTCCTCATATTCTAGAGGCTACCAACTATTTGCAAGGGCTTGATATGTTGATCATGGGGATACTATAGGATTTTTTATTTGAATAATACCCCAGAAAAAATAAATTAATAAATGTGAAATAACATATAACCATAGAAAATAACAATATCTCATTATATTCAAAAAAAAAGAGATACAATATCAAACTAAATCAGAAAACATTCCATGAAAAATTATATGTTCAGTGTCAATTGAAAACAAATAATAAAGACACTGACTACTCCCAAGAAGGCCAGAAAACACATATAGTTCCCTCAACCATGATCCAACCCCAAATCATCCATATAATCTAGTGTATTTTCCCTTAAGATATACCCCATTAATGAAATATATTCGGTTATTGATCTGAAATCTCGATTATGGTGTTAGTAGAACTCAGTAGACCTCCACTAATGATGCATAAAATGATATCCAACTGATAATGGTGTTTTTAGTATTATAAATCAATAAATATAAATCATATGTAAACCATTATCCCATTATCAAATAATTTTTTATTTAATCACATAAACACCCCAGGTTTCTAAGGACACCTGAAACCCAATACCTGCCTCAGCCCATGTCAGAGTCTAAACAATCCATGATGGATCTCATGTCTTATAATTCCATTTTACCATTATATCTCATCTCAATCTTGGAATTCCATTAATACAATTATAGATCTTGGTTCTCATTTGAATTTCATTATTACCATTCATTATGTTTTTAATTAATTCATAAATTAATTAACCATCTCATTCTCATTAATTAATTGAACAATTTATTAATCATCTCATTCTCATTAATTAATTCAAAAATTAATTATTCATCTTAATTTATTAATTATCTCAAAAATTTATTAATTATTTCATTCATAGTAATTAACTCAATAGTTAATAAATCTTCTAATTTCATTACTAATTGAACAGTTAATTTATCACATTAATTATTTTAATTAATCTCCAAATCAATTAATCAAAAACCACCATCCCAATAATCCCATAATTAAATCATAAATTAACTTCTCAATTTTTAAAATCTCATTATCCTATAATTAATTCCAAAATTAATCATTCAAATCAATAATCTTAATATCTCATAATTAGTTCCACAATTAATTAGTCAATCTCTAAAATTTCAGTATCTCATAACTGATTCTAAAATTAATTACCCCCAGATCATGACATCTATATACCATTATTAATTCAATAATTAAGTATCCTCATATCATAATATCCTTATCCCATAATTAATTCTACATTTTATTATCTCTAAATCCCCCAATTTCATAATTCCATTATTAATTAATCAAACACATTAATTAAGTCTTTGAGGAAAATCAATTTCTAAAGAACTCTTGTAATTATATAATTTTCATATGAGAAATCAAAATCACGACTAGGGTATATTAATATTTGACAACATACCTCAATTTAATAATGAACAATCACCAAACGAATATCTACAAAATTAAACTACACAACGACGTAGAATGAGATCCCAGTCTAAACCCCTCAATCAGTATAAAATTAATGATATAATTAATATATATCTAGATCTACTACTATAGATCTATATCTCACAAAAAAATATTTAGATCTAACCAAAATAGAGGATTACATTCCTATACGAAAGTGAGAAGAAAACGAGAATAATGAGAAAAGAATAGGGATAAGATTCACTTACCAGCATAGGTGTAAATCTTCAATCTAGGATTTGAATGATGAAGAAAAATTTTAGGAAGGCTTTTAATTTTTTGGGAAGGCTCCAAAATCATGAATGACTTCCTAGGGTGGAATTTTGGTTGAATATGGTGTGTTTTGGGGGTTCAAGTGATTAAAAAACTAAAAACGGGTGACTTAAAAATTGTAAAAAGATTGGTTGGTATGTCACATGTTTTTCCATAATTATATAATTAAACTATGTGTATAAATTATGGTGGTGTAAGTTTACTCCTAAGATAGTGCACATTATGGTAAGACAATCTTCCGACCATGCACAACCCCTTATTCTTACATTTTTTCAATTTTCACCCTAACCCACTGCAAAGTAAAACCCAAATGAAATGTACTCAACACGAGAAATAAGAGTACATGAAAACAAGCTTGAGAAGACTCTAGAAATTTTACAGATCACACAATCTCCCAAACATATAATCAGTCATCATCGAGAATCACTCCCAAACTCCTCTATGATTATGAATCAAAATGTTTAGGCCACTAATCCTGCATATCTTCCTCTATTTCCCATGTCTCCTACATCACATGCCTATGATTCCACAATACATGCACTATCAGGATGATCATTACCCCTAACACTTTTTCACTATGATCCAACTCATATATCAGATGCTCATAAAAGGATGCATCTACTTCATGCTCAACATCATCCACAACAATCATATGAGAAGGTTCAGGGTGATACTGTCAAAGTTGTGATACATGGAAAACATCATGCATAGTGCTGTATTTCAATGAAAGAGCCAATAAAAATGCCACTATCCTGATTTATTCCGTAACCTCAAACAGTCTGATGAATTTTGGTGCCAACTTGTCTGGTCTCCGTATCATTCAGTGACCCAATATCGGTGAAACCCAAAGTAATACATGATCACCCTCTGTAAACTCTAGGGTTTTTCGAAATCTATAAGAATAAGACTTATGTATACTTTGAGCCATATTCATATGATTCTGAATTAGCTGCACCTGCTTCAAAAACTCCTTCATGAGACTCATTCCCAATAATTCTGACTCACCTGTCTACATCCTACATAGTGTTGATTGAAATGGATTACCATAAAGAGCCTCATATGGTTCCATCTATATAGTTTCTTGATAAATAATATTATAGAAAAACTCCACCAAATCCATGTGGTTCTCCCAAGACCCCCTGAATCGAAGAAAACATGCCTGTAGCATATCCTCGAGCACCTGTATTGTATTTTCCGACCGCCCATATGTCTGTTGGTGAAATTCCATACTCATTAAATCATGTGTACTGAGCACCTTCGGGAAGCCCTACCAGAAGACTAAATTGAAATGTGATTTGAAATCTAATACTATAGTATGTGGTACTCCATGTAGATGAACTATCTCTTGTACGTATAAATTTCCTAACTATACTACTAAGAAAGTCTCTCATATAGGGAAAAATTTCAACATTCATCATTCTATCCAAAAAGATCAAAATAGATTCATTCTTTTAAGGAGTCCTTAGGAGACCCACCCAAAAATCCACGATCCATTCAACCCAAATCCTCTCCCTAATGATAAATGGTTGTAACAAACCTTAAGGTCAATGATAGTTTACCATAACCAGTTGATAGGTGAAACATCATGTCACAAACCCTGTTATCTCCTTTTTCATACCCAAACACCAAAACCTTCATCGTAGTTCATAGTACAATTTTTTCTAACATGGATGTACTTCCCACATCGAGGTATGAAACTCCTATGTCAACCCATATTTCATTATGGTATGAACATAAACCCTATTCTAGGTGTATATGATATCATCCTAATCTATCACGGAGTCTGAATATGTATCCCCACATTCAAGACATTCCCTCAAAGATAAACATTATTGATCCTTATACTACCTATACCTGACCCATTTAAAAATTGTAGACTCTACTAAAATTGATACCGGATTCATTTCACCTTATTTTATTGAACCACCACATGTATCTCATCTAATGGAGTCAACATCATCCACTCGTCAATGGACTCCTGAACAACTTGAGTATAAGTTTTTATACTAAAGTGTCATCCACACTAATTCATTTCCCATGTGTAAATGATAGTTTAAAATAAAATGATTTCATATACTCAACCCTTATCCACATCCATATATTAAAATCTCACTGAAATAAGATATATATCATGATCTTTTGGTCTGTACACATAGTGAACTTCTCACCTAACAAATAATGCCTCTAACACTTTAAGGAATAAACCACTATTGTCAATGTGATTTCTTTCATATAGTAGTTAGTTCATGTATCCTCAACTACAAAGAATCATATTCCATAACCCAATCTCCATACATCAGTACAAATCTAATTATAATCCCATAATCTTCATAATACACTATGTACTCCTCACATGGCTCAAGTATGATTGAGATTGGTGCTATTATAAAGTGATTCTTCAGCTCCTGGAAGGCATCCTCACAAGCTTCTGACCATTAAAAAAATTATTCACTTTTTGGCCATTCTCGAAATTAGCACTACCAAATAGTTAATGTATTGGATGAACATCATATAATATCTATCTAACCAAAAAAATATATGAATATCGAACACATTTTCGGGCTTCTCCTTATAAACCACTGCCTAAAACTTCTCTGAATCTACTGACATACCTTCCCATGAGATGATGTTACTAAAAAAGTATACCTAATCAATCCAAAACTAGAACTTAGATAGGATTATGTATATTTGATGCTCTCTAAGTGTACTTAGTATGCTGTCGAGATGTTGGGAATGATCTCTATGAATCATGGAGTGCACCAAGATGTCATCCACGAACAATAAAAAAATGATCCAGGTACTGATGAAATATAGATTTCATCAAGGCCATAAACACTATTAGTTTTTTTATCAACCCAAGAAGCATTATGAAGAACTCATATAGGTCATACCAACTATTGAAATTGGACCTCGTTATATTAGAAGCCATAAATCTCAGTTGATGATACAACAATCTCATGTTGATCTTTGAAAATACACTAACTCCTCTCAAGTGATCAAAAAGATATTCAATTCTTAGAATAGGATATAGGGTTTTCTCATTCATCATGGTCAACTTTTGTAATCAATGCACAAGCATAGAGTCTCATCATCCATCTTAGAAAAAAACACTGGTAATCCCTAGGAGACGTAATTGGATGGATAAACCCCTTATCCATCAACCCCTCTATCTAAGTCTTGAGTTCTTGGTGCTCCGTTGGTTCCATTATGTATGGTGTAATTGAATCTGGTTCAGCTCCTAGAATAAGCTCAATAGTAAATTACACATCTCTCATTTGTTGAAACCATGAGAATTATTCATGAAATACATGCTAAAACCATTCCACTAATAGTGATAATACATCATATTACACACTACTATAATCCAAAATTAGACAATAAACATCGGATAAGAGATATCCCAGTTTCTAAGCAATTAGCCCCACTTGGCCTTCCTGGATATCCCACTCTCCATGGTGAATATAATTTTCACCCTTATGAGATGTAAAATTAACTCTTTTGTAGTTATAATTATTATGGTCTTGGTATTGGACTTGATAGTCCATACCCAAAATTGGGTCAAAGCCTAACATTTCTAGTATGTAGAGATCCCACAAAAAACGTTACTCTCCAACTTTATGGGAACACCCCTTACATAGATAGATGTCAATATACATTACTCCCAACAGTTTTTTCTATAGTTAACACCCCACTCATGAACTATATTTCCAGGCTCAAACCATTTATATGTTTTGAGGAAATAAAGGAATGATAGGAAGAAGTATAATATAAGGAAATAGCTAATATGGAAGGTACAAGAACCATTCCTCTCACTATCAATAATCCAACCTTTATATCCATGAGTGTCCGCTACACTACATGTAACTTTCCAAAAAGTCTCCCCTTTGATGCTTCCTGAATCCCTAGAGAATAACTACTCTAATGATATGGGAGATCTTACCCATAATTTTCTTGTCCACTAACTCCACATCCATGGGCAGTAGATCTCCAACTTCTAGCCTAATAAGGTGTATAAGACCCTCTTCCAACACTCTGATACAATTCAGCTTCCCCATCATTACCCGTCTGTAATGGGTTCTTATAGAACTTCTGTGGAAGTCCCATCTTGCTTCATGATCGGCACTCTGCTGGTGGTCGGGATAAGTATCTATGACAGTGGTCAGGCCTATCGTACTAGTGGAAAATCACTAGATAATGGTCTTGTGTAACCAATCATTCCACCTAGAAACTTCATTTTCCACTAAACTATATAATTTTCTCATAATAATTCTACTTGTTCATAGAATACCCGCATCATGATCATCTCACAACGACCATATTTCATGCATTGGAATCCTCATTCAAGTTCCCCTCAACTATGACAGTCTGATTCACTACTTCTGCAAACATCTCCAGCCTATCCAATCTGAGCTTGAATATCCCACAAGTGCTTCTCTGATCCTTATAGCATGTAATAAGTCAGAATGAGCATCTTCTTAGAAGGATTCTCTAAGTGGCCATGTATAGTCTGGAAAGATTCAATCCAAAACTCATCTCTCCCATGTCAACCTTTTGAAACAAATGTTTAATGATGCTATAACTGAAACTCCCTCATCAATTTGGAAATGATTTTCTTAACCCCTCCCAGTTTTATTTCCATAATCTAAAATAAGTGAGTAAATTTCTCCCAAAAATAATCTCTTGATTCCTCACCCATCACTATTGGTGCCTAAGGATCCCCCATTGGAAGATAATCTCTAGCCATGTTGTACTGCCATTCTCTAAAAAATTGTATTCATGGATGCATAACTCTAAATCCAAACACACACCATAAGAAACATTTCTAAAAAAACACATTCATGCAAAAAAAATTAATTCATAATTATTTGTTTTTCAAGCTCTTCCACATGATCATAACCACGACGCTAAAAACCACTTAACCATAAAAAATGTAGGTTAAGATTAAAAAAGTGTAACTCACTTTAATTATTCATATTTCCCATTTAGAGACCCAATTATTCATAATACTTCTTCATTTTAACTCATAAAATTCAATATTAGGTACTATTTTCCATTCAATTTGACAAGATAGGAATAAAACCATTTAAGTTCAACAAATTACCCAAAACATATATTCCTATGTGTGAAAAAAATGATGCATGTAACAAAATAAATTTGAGTACCTAGAATGATTTAGGAATACTCAAATCCCATTTCATACTAGGCCATGAGTAACTTATAATCAGATTTCTAAAAAAATTATCACATTACACAATAAGTTTGTCTTCAAGGTGAAATAGTATTCAACTTTTATAACAAACAACAATAACAACAATCCCACTCTGGTTACTTGGGTTTTCCCCCATTCATGGGTTTGAAAATACCATGCATGAAATCATTTCCATCCCAAAATCTTCCTAGTCTCCAATATTACTTTCCCCAAATAGTAATACAAAAAACATGAAAATGGGGCTCTGGTACCACTTTGTTACATCCATGCCCAGGTACCACAAACCAATTCCCCAAGTGGGACCTCCATTTTACAAAAATCATGCCTCTTCGTATACTAGAGGCTGTCGACTAGTAGAGAGGGTCATATATATCGATCATGGGAAGAATATAACATATTTTATCATATTAATATAGCATATCAAATAAATAAATAAATTAATAATAACATATAACCATAAACAATAACAATATATCATAACAATCAAAACAGGAGATAAAATATCAACATAACGAAGAAAACATGGCATGTTAATATATGTGTCTAGTGTCAAATTAAAACTCAAAATAATGACTCTAAAAACTCCCAATAGGTTTCAAAACCATGTCTAGTTCCCTCAACCTTTTCCATCCCGAAATTCTCCATCTAATCTAGTGTCTTTTCCCTTAACCTGCCCTACTATAATGACATCTATTCAAGTACTGATCTGAAAGCCTATGTAGGTTATGTGTACAACATAGCAGGACACCACCAATGTTGTCTAAAACATTATCTAGGTGATGATATTATATGTAGTTTTAAAAAGAAATAATTATAATGAATAAGTAAAATATTTACCACATTATCAATTTATTATTTATTTAATCACATGAACTCCTTGGGTTTCTAAGGATTTCTGAAACTCATTACCTTCTTCGATCCATGAAGAAGTCTAGAAAATCCCAAAGGAATCTCATGTATTAGAATGTTATTGTTACCCTTCTATCTCATATCAATCTTAGAATATCATTATTACGATTCTAGATATCAGTTATCATATTGATGTCATTGTTATCATTCATTATTTAAATAATTAATTCATCAATGAATTAATAATATCATTCACATTAATTTTTAAAATAATTCATTATTCTTATTATTCTAATTAATTAAATAAACAATTAATTAATCATATCATTATCATTAATTAATTTGAAAATTAATTAATCATCTTATTCTCATTAATTAACTCAACAATTAATTAATCTTCCCATTTCATTACTAATTTAAAAATTAGGTTTTCATGTAATCTACCTTAATAATTATCAAAATTAATTAATCAAAAACCACCATCTCAATAATCTCAAAATTAATTCATCAATTAATTATTCATTTTTTACAAAGTAATTATCATATAATTAATTCCACAATTAATCACTTTAATCAACAATCTAAATATCTCATAATTAATTCCACAATGAATTTCTCAATATCTATAATTTCAATATACGATAATTAATTCTACAATTAATTTTACCCAAGCTAGAATATCAATATTCTAGAATTAATTCTACAAATAATTATCCCCAAATAATTATATCAATATCCCAAAATTAATGATATAATTAATTATCCCCAAATCTGATAATTTCATAATTTTATTGTTAATTAATTTACCAAATAAATTAATTCTATTTTGAAATTAATTTTATAAAAAACAATACAAAATATCCAATTTGAATACGTGAAATCAAAATCATGACTGTGGGATTGGAATATTAAACCACCAACCTCAATTTTTTGACAAAGGACCACCTAATGGAAATTCCCAAAATTGAGCAGCATAACAATGGAGAATGAGATCTGGATATAAAACCCAAAATAAAGATGAAACAAATCAGGAACCTATATATCTAGATCTAGATCTACAATAATAGATATATATATATATTACAAAATAGATTTATATATAAGCAAAATATATGATTACTTCACCTAAATAAAGAGATAATAATGAGTGAAGAATGAGAAAAGAACCGGGATATGAATCACTTACTGAGAGAGCTGTTGATCTTCGATTCTGTCTTTAAAACTCAAATAACAGATGTTGGGATGTTTTGAAATTTTTTCAGATGGCTCCAAAATCATGAAAGACTACCTAGGGTCAAATGGGGGGTAGAATAGAGTGAGTTACAGGGGACTAGAAAACTAAAAAACATGTGACTTTAAAAGAGTGCATGGTTTGATGGGGAGGGGTGAACTGTTTTCATTAACCGTGCAACTAAACTATAAAACTATTATTATGGGGAGAATGGTTAATATAATATCTCGGTTTTTGGAAAGGTATGTTTTCATTATGTTTTGCTTGAATCCCTTGTTTCGGGATTCAAGGGATGTCTTTTCAAAGTATGAGAGGTCTTGGGGTGGTTTGGGGGTTCGGGGCATGAAAGAAAGGAAATCTCGGCAAGACCAGCTAGGGCGCACGACCTATGCATGGCCAGGGCAAACCATGCGGCCTGGCCAGATAAACCGTGCAACCCTCCTTCTCTGGACAGTGGCATGCACATGGTTTACGCATGGTTTTCCAAACCGTGCGGACAAACCGTGCATCCACTTTAATTTAGGAAAAATTACAAGTTTTCCACTCTGGGATTTTAAACACCAACTCATGATTTCCTCTCCATTCTCCCTTCTTCACCCTAGGGATGAACGAAATTTCCCATGATCTCCAAGAGGTCGATCTCCCTAGTTTCTAAGGCGTTCTTGGTGTAGTTGGATGCAGATCGAAGCTCTAGGTAAAGCTAATCCCATCTTAGCTTCTCTTTTTTGTTTAGAGTTTGAATCTTCTCTCCCTCTTGTTCTGAACCTCTAAAACCCTATTTTTGGGTGAGTTTTAGGTTGAATCTCCAAAGGTTGTTCAGATCGAGGTCTAAGGACTCGATTGAGAGTGTGTTCAACCACAGTTTCAAGGTAGGTGGTCTTGATGTTATATCCCATGGTTATTTGGGTCTTTGTGCATGATTAGTTGTGTTCTGGTTTTCCCTTGGTAATGTTTTGAATAACCTTGGCATGTTTGGTAATAATGGTGTTTAAAATGTTAAATGGAAACTCTCACGATCCCCATGGGATGTGTTGGGAATGACTTGACCTAATTGGGGACATCCATGGGATGTGCCGGCTTGTCCCGGACTTAGGGAATATGATTGAACAAGTGAACCTATTGTAATAAAGGGTAAAGACCTTAATGAATATGTTGGCATGAATGTTTGAACATGAAATAGAAGTTAGATGATGCACCTAGACTTGGTAATAACCTAACGGTTAATTAGAGTGGGTTGAATGGATGATTCATGGGAATGATGAACGGGTTAAATGGGTTAATGTGTAAACTGATTAAAGACCATAATGGGATGAATTATGGGTCTAATGTTGAATGCATAGTGAGATAGGCATAACACATGAGAATTTGGTGAATGGATAAATGATATGAAATGGTAATGTTGTAATGGGTTAAGGCATTATGTGAATTTTTATGTGGTCTGTTGTGAATGGTTTGTACAAGGGGCAATGGTATGTATGGTTGATGGTTAATTATATATAAGCATGTGCACATGGCTTCGTAGAGTGGGGTATGACTTGACGATCTACACCCACGGGTCTAGTGAATAATTATGTTCTAAACTCCACCCTAAATGCACGGGTTAGAAAAGGGGACTGAGGTTCTATTCTCCTAACGTTTTCATCCACCTAGACCGAGGCTTCGAGGTGAGGATATGGTTGCTATGAGGGGGTTATTCCTAGTGATATAGGATAACGATGTGTTTACCCTCTTTTATGTGATTTTTAGCCTTAGAACCAAGTAACATAATGTATGTGATTAACCCATAGAATTGTGATGAATCGGTAAGTGATGATAATTAGTGTGTAATGAATGGTAATGGAAGTGGCAATGGATTTGGACCTGAACTTGTTAATGGAACCTTAAGCAATTACTTGGTAATTATCATTCATATTCCTTTCACATGCACTACTTGTTTATATTGGATATTTTGTAGACACCATTGGTGGTGGCCTATTGAGTTGTACTCACACTCTGCTCGGGCCACCATTGGGTACCCAAGCATACTTCTTGTTTTCAAGTGAGGATAAGGGCAAGGGTCCTTGCAAGATAGTTGAGTGGAGATGGGTAGCACATTGTGGAGGATCCAAACTTGGATTTGGGACCATTTTGGGGATTTTGGCCATTGTCATGATTTTGGGTTTTTTTCCTCTCTTGCACTTGTAGTATGACATGACATATTTATTGTTGGAAATGGTTAACATACATGTTCCGGGTTTATTGGTTATTTTTTCCACTATTTGGTTTATTTCTGTTATGGATTACTCTAATAAAAAGGGGGTATAGTCTCCCCACTTGACCCCATATAACCCTGATACTAGTCAGCAGCCTTTGGCGTATAGGGAGGCGCACTTAAGGTTATATAACCACCCAGCTTGGAGCACCGGTTTAGTGGCTTCCGGGTTTGGGATGTTAGAAAGTGGTATCATAGGAGGTCTTTCTTCTCATTATCTGAGGTCTTGTTATTTGCGATAGGTTTCAAAGGGTTAAGATGTGTCGGGCCCCAGTAATGAGCTCGTGCTTGGGAGTAGCTAACCTAGGTATGAGGGAAAACCCAAGTCACCATGGGTGGGAAATGTTGTTCTTGGTTGTGTGTTGTTACAGTTGATGATATTTCACTGTTGGGTGATGCACATGTGGTTTGATGTGACTATTTTATGATATTCGGCTTGTGGCCTTAACGGCATGAGGATTTACATTCAAGCATCATTGTAGGAACCTAGGGAGATAAGTGGCATGCATCGTGTTAGGAACACACATGAGATGGGTGTGTGAGGTTGGAAAGTTGGGTGCATCATACATTTCATGAAACCAAGAAATAATGAGAGGAATGAAATGAAAAAAAGTGGGTAAATGATGCTTAATGTAATACAAGGGTTTTAAATAATGTGGAATTTTTTTTTGAAAAATGTTGTGTGAGTTTGGAGGTAGTGCATGGTTGTTTACCCCATGTGGACCATGGACCGTGGTAGGGATGTTCAGGGCGGTAAGTTTGAGGTGATAATGTTGTTGAATTAGCATATGAAAATCGTTGTTGTAGCTAGTAAATAGTGTTTGATGAAGTCGGGAAAGTTTTATGGTATGCGTGCTGAATCTTGTTCTTGGCAATGTAGAGAAATGCCAGCATGACTTCGATTACCAATTGGGAAATGGGAGGATGTTGCTGAGAACACTCCTCCGGTAGAAGAGCACGAATATGTGGTGATTAATAAAGGTATAGAAGACTAGTTCCATGAGAAATTGGCTCGCCTTATGCAGATGATAGATCAGGACCATTGGCGGGTTGCACCATGTATGTTTGAGATGACCAGGGAATTTCAACTGCAGCACCCTCCAACCTTTACCAGAGAGGGCGGGCCAGAGGCAGCGGAGTTCTGGTTAGAGTCAATCCATATGATACTGGATCTTATGGAAACCCATGTTGAAAAGCGAGTAAACATGTCTATTTACATGTTGCTGGGCAAGGCAAGGCGTTGGTGGGACATTCAGGCTCAGACTGAGCAGGTTGAGGGGATGTCGTGGAACATTTTCCAGGAGAAGTTTCTGGAGTATTTCTACCTAGAGACTTTGAGGCAGGAGCAAGCTGCAGAGTTTATGAGCCTTACTTAGGGATTGCTGTCACTAATGGACTATGTTAGTCGCTTCACCGATTTGCGATGCTTTGTCCCAATGTTAGCAGGGGATGATGAAGTGGTAGTGAGGAGTTTACAGGATGGGTTGAGACATGCGATCAGGTCTCAAGTAAATATATTCTTCTTAAAGAGGTTTGCAGAGGTGATGGATCAGTAACTCATCTCTGAAGGGAACCTGAAGGGAGATTCAGGTGGTGGGATTGTGGTGCCATTGGGGAATATGAGTATTACAACAACCGAGGGTCGGAAGTGACGCCATGAGAGATCACAACATGGAAGAAGTGTTCAAAGTGGCTGGAAGAGAGGGACAACCTCTCAGAGTGGAAATCAGTTGTTTTGTTATCAGTGCGGTAGGTCAGGGCATATGCGTGGTAAGTGTCCCCGACCTCCAGTTGAGTTCCATTCGTGTGGCAGGATGGGAATGTGAAGAAGTTCTGTAGGAACCCTCAGTAGGTGGGGGAGTATGATGGTGGAAGGTAGGTACCTGATAAGGGAAGGGGATCAGTTGCCCCATATCAGGCAGGTAGTTGGATCTCCACGGACCGTACTAGCTGGGGTGGTGGACGTGTAACTCCAGGGAAATATCGTTCACGCTAGTAGGGCAGTGCGACGCAGGGTGTTCAGGCTAGAGCCTAGGGTAGAGGGGAAAGTTAGCTTCAGGCAGTTCAGTTTTCACCTAGTGATGGTGAGGCTGGACCGTCAAATGTTCGAGGTATTGTCCTTTTAGCTTCTATTTTTTCTAGTGCATTGTTTGACAGGGGTGCCACATTCTCTTTTTTCTCTTCTCATATTGTGGTAGATCTGGGTTTACCTGTGGAGAGGGTGTGTGGACTTATGTCAATTGATACCCCATTGGGAGTGCGGGTTGAGGATATTAAGCAATGCAAGGGATGTGCCTTGGAAGTTGGTGGGTATCATTTTCTGTGGGATTTTTTCATTATTGAGATGTCAGGGTTTGACCTAATCTTGGTAATGGATTGGATAGTGTTGTATCAGGCAAACATAGATTGTTATCATCACAGAATATTGTTCAGGTTGCTTGTGGGTGACACTTATGTCCACCGTGGTGAATGGGATGTTCGAGTAGGGCGTGCGGGGCCGTTTTTTCAACAGATGAGAGGAATCACGGCTCAAGTGGAATGTATCATTCATGATGATGATGAGGGAGGGGAACAATCTATTTTTCCTCCTTTGGTGGATCGATTTCAGGATGTTTTTCCTAAGGATTTCTCGGGGTTACCACCCGAGAGGGATGTCGAGCTTACAATCGAGTTGCTATCGGGAGCGGAGCCAGTTTCTATTCTACCATACCGAATGGAACCGGTAGAACTCCAGGGGCTAAAAGTTCATCTTGAGGAGTTGTAGAGTAAGGGGTTTATCCATCCTAGTACGTCTCCTTGGGGATATCCTATGCTTTTTGCAAAGAAGACTGATGGGTCGTTGAGGCTGTGTGTTGACTATTAGAAGTTGAATCAGATGACAGTAAAAAATCGGTACCCTCTTCATAGAATTGATGACCTGTTTGATCAGTAGAGGGGTGCATTGGTGTTTTATAAGATTGATCTGAGGTCAGGTTATCAACAGTTGAGGGTGAGGTCTTCTGACGTACCGCGAACTGCTTTCCGGAGTCGGTATGGGTTGTTTGAGTTTGTGGTAATTCATTTCGGCTTGACCAATGCACCGATGGTGTTTATGGCTTTGATGAACCAAATATTTCATCCCTATCTAGATCGGTCTGTGGTTATATTTTTTGACGATATCTTAGTGTACTCGAAAACTCATGACGATCATGCCCAACATCTTGATATCGTCTTGGGTACGCTAAGAGAGAATCGGCTATACGCCAAGCTATCAAAGTGTCAATTCTGGATAGATGAGGTGCATTTTCAGGGTCAAATCATATTAGAGGCAGGTGTGACAGTGGATCTAGAGAAAGTGCAGGTAGTTGTATCATGGGAGCATCCCAAGAGTGTTTTTTTATGTTCAGAGTTTTCTGGGTTTGGCCGGGTATTACCGAAGAATCATTCAGGATTTCTATCGCTTGACAGAACCACTCTCGGGCTTCACCAAGAAAGGAATCAGGTTCAAGTGGTCTGAGGCCTATGATAATGCCTTCCTAGAGTTGAATAAGTGGTTGAATACCGCACCAATATTGATCTTACCTGAAACAGGTAACAAGTAAATCATGTTTTGTGATGCGTTCGGAATCAGACATGGGGCTGTGTTGATGTAGGATGATCAGGTTGAGGATTATGGCTCGAGGCAGTTGAGACCCCATGAGAAGATCTATCCCACTCATGAACTTGAGTTGGCTGCAGTAGTTTACTCCATGAGTGCTAGAGGCACTATCTGTTGGGAGAACGGTTTAGCGTGTTTACCGACCATAAGAGCCTAAAGTACATTTTCTCACAGCGGGATCTGAATCTTCATTAGTAAAGATGTGTTGAATATCTCCAGTATTTTGACATTGATTTGGTGTACATTCCAGGAAAGTGAAACAGTTTTGCTTATGCTCTGAGCCGGAAGGTTCATAATTAGGTGGTTTAAGTGTCCAGCACTGAGTGGATGGTGATGGACTTGTTTTCTGAGATGCGCCTAGAGGTGCAGGAGGAGAGTGGGCAGGTCACTCTTGCTTCTATAGCGATGGATTCGATGCTTTTGAGTCGAGTTAAGGAAGGATAGCTTGATGATCCTGAGTGTTTGGTCATGAAAGAAAAGCTTAAAGGTGGGGAGCTACCTTCTGGCAGGGCCGTTGGCGTGGATGGTGTTGTTCGTTTTCATGCTCATGTGGTTGTGCCAAAGTGTATGCGAGATGAGTTGATGTGTGAGTTCCATGAAACAATGTGGGCAGTGCATCCTAGTTTGACCAAGATGTACCATGATCTCTGAAGGCAGTTTTGGTGGCCTGGAATGAAGAAAGAAGTTGCGGGCTTTGTGGCGTGGTGCCTTACCTGTTAGCAGGTGAAGGACGAGTATAAACACCCAGGTGGTTTGTTGCATCCATTTCCCATTCCAGAATGGAAGTGGGATGATGTAACAATGGATTTTGGCATGGGTCTTCCGAGGACGCCGCAGAATAATGATTCAATCTGGGTGGTTGTGGATAGTCTAAGGAAAGTGACTCATTTCCTACCGATTCAGGAGACCTTTATAGTCGACCAGTTGGGTGAGCTGTATGTTCGAGAGATAGTGCGGTTTCATGGGATGTCGTGGACCATAGTTTCGGACTAAGATCTGTGTTTCACATCGCATTTCGGGAAAGGGTTGTAGAAGGCACCTGGTATGCAGGTGTTTATGAGTACGAATTTCCACCCACAGACGGATGGGAAGTCGGAGCGTACAATCCAAGTGTTGGAAGACATGTTAAGAGCTTGTATCTTGAACTTTGGTGGATATTGGGATAGGTACTTATCATTAGTTGTGTTTTCCTAAAACAATAGTTTTCAGGCTATGATTCAGATGGAACCATTTGAGGCACTTTATGGGAGGCCATGTAGATCTCCGTTGTGTTGGCTAGAGGCTGGTGAATCTGAGTTGTTGGGGCCAAGTCTCGTGTAGGAGACTTCAGAGAAAGGTATGTTGATTAGGAAGCAAATGGTTACGGCTCAAAGAAGACAGAAGTTGTATGCATATCGGAGGTGTAGACCTTTTGAGTTTTCATTGGGTGATAAAGCATTCCTTTGGGTGTAACCAAGGTTGGGTCACCGTCATATTTGAAAGCAGGGTAATTTGGCACACATGTACGTGGGAGATTTTGAGATTGTGGGGAGGATCGGGCCAGTGGATTAATGATTGGCTCTTCCACAGTGGCATGGTGGGATGAATTATGTGTTTCATGTGTCGCAGCTTCAACGGTATCACCCTGACCCATATCATGTGGTTGAGGTGGAAGATGTAGATCTTGAGGCAAATGCGTCCTTTGAGGAGCATCCAGTTCGTGTGGTGGATCGTAGTGAAAAGGTCATGCGAGGAATGGTTGTGCCATTAGTGTGAGTACTATAGCAGCATGGGAAAGTTCAGGAAGAAACTTGGTAGCCGGAATCGAATATGCATGATCAGTGGCTCGAAATCTTTTCTTCGGTGGAGCAATGAGGCGTGGGAACATGGCTCAAGGACGAGCCGTTATAAGGTGTGGAGGTTGTAAGATCCTGGTTTTTGGAACGGTATGTTTTCATTATGTTTTGGTTGATTCCCTTATTTTGGGCTTCAAGGTATGTCTTCTGAATGTATGAGATGTCTTGGGGGTGTTTCGGGGGTTCAGGGCAAGAATGAAAGGAAAACTGCGCAAGACCAGCCAGGGCACACGATCTGCACGCGACCAGGGAAAACCATGCAGCCTGCCCAGGTAAACCATGCAACCCTCCTCCTCCGAACAGTGGCATGCACACAGTTTTCCAAACCGTGTGGACAGACCGTGCAGCCACTTAATGTGGAAATAATTTACAAGTTTTCCACTCCGAGCATTAAAACCCCAACTCGGGATTTCCTCTCCATTCATCCTTATTCACCCTAGGGATGAACCAAATCACCCAAGAGCACCAAGAGGTCGATATCACTCATTTCTAAGGTATTCTTGGTGCCGTTGGATGCAGATCGAAGCTCCAGGTAAGGCTAATCTCATCATTGATTCTCTTTTTTGGATTTATATTTGAATCTTCTCTCCCTCTTGTTCTGAAGCTCTAAAACCCTATCTTTTGGGTGAGTTTTAGGTTGATGATACAAAGTTTGGTCGGATCGAGGTCTAAGGACTTGATTGATAGTGCGTTCAACCGCGGTTTTGAGGTAGGTGGTCGATAAGTTATATCCCATGGTTATTTGCATATTTTTTCATGTTTAGTTGTGTTCTTGTTTTCCCTTGGTTATGTTATGAATAACCTTCGCATGTTTGGTAATAATGATGTTTAAAATGGTAAATGGAATCTCTCACGATCCCCATGGGATGTGTTGGGAATGACTTGGCCTAAATGGGGCAATCCATGGGATGTGCCAACTTTTCCCAGACTTAGGGAATGCGATTGAACAAAAGACCTTGTTGTAATAAAGGGTGAAGACCATGATGAATATGTTGGCATGAATGGTTGAACATGAAATACAAGTTAGGTGATACACCTAGACTTGGAAATAACCTTAAGGTTAATTGAAATGGGCTGAATGGATGATTCATGGAAATGATGAATGGGTTAAATGGGTTAATGTGTAAACTGATTAAAGATCATAATGGGATGAATTATGGGTCTAGTGTTGAATTCTTAGTGAGATAGGCATAACACGTGGAAATTAGGTGAATGGTTAAATGTTGTGAAATGGTAATGCATTAATGGGTTAAGGGATTATGTGAATTCCTGTGTGGTTTGTTGTGAATGGTTTTTCCAAGGGGCAATGGTATAGATGGTTGATGGTTACTTATATATAATCATGTTAACATGGCTTCGTAGAGTGAGGTATGACTTGAGGATCAACACCCACAGGTCGAGTGAAGACTAATGTTCTAAACTCGACCCTAAATGCACGAGTTAGGAAATGGGACTAAGGGTCTATTCTCCCAATGGTTTCATCCACCCGGATAGAGGCTTCGAGGTGAGGATATGGTTGTTATGAGGGGGTTAGTCCTAGTGAGATAAGATAATGATGTTTTTACCCTCTTGAATTAGATTGTTTTCCTTAGACCCATGTTACATAATGTATGTTATTAACCCATGGAAATGTGATGAATTGGTAAGTCATGATAATTCGTGTGCAATGAATGGTAAAAGAAGTGGAAATGGATTTGGAACTGAACTTTTTAATGGAACCTTACGAAATTACATGGTAATTATCATTTATATTACTTTCAAATGCACTACTTGTTTATACTGGATATTTTGTAGACACTGTTGGTGGTGGCCTACTGAGTTGTACTCACACCCTACTCGGGCAACCATTGGGTACCTGAGCAGACTTCATCATTGCAGGTCAGGATAAGGGAAAGGGTCCTTGCTAGATAGTTTAGTGGTCATGGGTAGCCCTTGGGGGAGGATCTGGACATGGATTTGGGACCATTTTGGGGATTTTGGCCACTGTCCTTATTTTGGGATTTTGTTCACTCTTGCACCTGTAGTATGACATGAAATATTAATTGTTGAAAATTGTTGATATACATGTTCCTTGTTTATTGGTTATTGTTTCTGCTATTTGGTTTATATTTGTTGTGGATTACTCTGATAAAAAGGGGGTATAGTCTCCCCACTTGGCCCCATAGACCCCCGCTGCTAGTTGGCAACCTTTTGTGTATGGGGAGGCGTGCTTAAGGTCATGTAACCACCCGGCTCGGAGCACCGGTTTAGTGGCTTCCGAGTCGGGGACGTTACAGTTAATCCTATGTGGGTTCATGGTTTAATAAAACCACACGCCAACCATGCACAACCCTTATCCTACAATTTTAATCAATTTTTACCCAAGAACACCCCAAAGTAAGACAACATGAAAAGTACTCAACATAAGGGAAAATAATACCAATAAACAATCTTAAGATGACTCCAAGAAAGGTTAGGATATTCTAGTTGGATAATTTAGATCACTATAATGATAGATTTATATTTATGGTTTAATATAACTGATACTTATGTTATATTTTGAAGATATTATTAATTATATTGGAAAATAGATATCTATCACTTTTCAGAATATTATTATTTGGTAAATTTTAGTAAAAATAAGTATTTAAACCCTATGGAGTCCCAAATAATTATGTACATATAATTTTTATTTTGAAAGTGTATAAGGTGTTTTAGAGTATATTTTATTTGTTTACTAAGTGGATATATGTGTTTTAGATTTTTTATGGGTGAAATGGGTATGGTGGTTCTCGTCATATCATTGATGATGTTGTGGTCAACTATTAGCATGGTTTAATAGTCCTTTTTTGGGTTTGTCTAGAAAATGAGTGAATCAACAATTTTTTTTGTTTTATACTATAATAGTAACCTATTGTGTATTTATGGTTATTTTAATTTTTTGTTCATTAAGAGAATCTATATAAGACACAATGATGGTTAAAAAGTTAATTCCATGCAATGGTGGTTTCCTAGATATGTAATGGAATGTTATTTATTTATGGACAATGAAGATGTTGATCAAGGATTCTTGTCATGGGGTTAGATAATTTCATTATTGTGGAGATAAATATTCTATAAAAGTGGGTAAAGACAAATCTTATTGGGAAATTACTCGTGATTATTAATGGTTTGTAGCCGGTTTAATATTAAAAAACATGGATCCTATTTAAAAAAAACATTACAACACCATATTGAAGCCCTCCCCACACTATGGTCTGGCTATATGAATTTCATTATAAATTTAGAATTATTCAAACTTTATCATGATTAATTTCATTCTAAATGAACACTATATAGACTTGGGTCTTGGTTTTGATGATCCATGGAACCTTTTAAGGATCTTAATCTAACCACATCAAGTGAATGATTCCTCGATGATTAGAGGTGATAACTATTTTTCTCTATTCTATTATTTACCACTTTCTTCCATTCCACATTGTTCATATTTTTTATAGATTAATGGAAATGGATGTGGTTTTCATATTCTACTATAATGGTTGAGATTTAGATGGATAATTGTGTATCATAATTTGTTGAGGTTTCATAATTTAATCATAGTGTAGTTTTCTTATTAATCTATCATCATCCTTGTTATATTTGAATATATAATTCGAGTAACATATTTTGAAATAATTATTCTATATGTGATGTTTTTAACATGGAATTATCATATATATTTTTCAATAAGTATGTAATTAACACTAACATAACAAAAATAATCATATAGAAAAAAGAAATTTAAATTGAATCATATTTATTTTAATTTTTAAGGATATTTCTTATATATTAATTCATTCATGGATTAATAATTGCATAACTAAGATAACATTCATTTTTTTGTATGTATGATTGGACATATTCATAATATGTTATCCAACATAATCATACTATTGTAAGTGAATATATAAATCAATAATTACTATTTTTTTTATTATGCATGACGAGTTGAATAAGTATTGATTTATGTGTAAATAGTGTTATTTAATTTTATTCTAATATAATTATCTTTATTCTTCTTGTGATTAGAGTATTCTTATAATGGTTGGTTTTTATAGTCAATAATTGGGTGATTATATGTATTAATGATGTAATACTTTAATGTGGTCGATATATAATAGAGTGGACGGTGTTGTGAAAGTGTTTGAATTGATATAGTGGTTGTTGTTATAGGAAATGTTCTAAATAATATCATGGTTTATGATAGTGGATGAAAGAATTAAAAAGAAAAATGAGAACTAGGTTGTGATGGAAAAAAGTGTAAAAAAACGTGTAAATATGGTATATGACTCTCTTAAAAATTAAAATTAAATAGTTAATTTTCTTTTGGTAGTTCAAATATAAATGATGTGAAGTACAAATTTCCATTAATGTTGTTATTGTATAAATTAAATTATTTAACAATTAGAAATATTGTTAATGATTCAAGTGGAAATAATTAGTGTGTGTTTAATGGAAGTAATATTAGTGGTAATCATATAATGGGATTTTTATTATGAGATGAGGACTGGGATGTAGTATGATTTTATGGTGACGATGGAGTTGTTTCATTACGTAGATATAGTTGGAGGAAATAATTATATGTGGTGTTGGAAATTTTGGTAATAGTTTTATATTATTGTGTGGTAAACACATAGAAATACCATGTGTGATATTATATATTTATTATAGTTATTGTGGTTTCATACACAAAATTAACAAAATATGTATTATGATTGACTCCCATATGATGTTTGGGGTACTGTGTGTATCCACAACATCATTTAACGATGTGAATTATATGAATAAAATTCATTCCTTTTCATTCAATCTACTCTTGATGTATTACTTGTTTAGATGTATTGAGGTTATAGTATGGGTTTTTGAGATTATGATGTGGTTATGTAGTGTATTTTTACATGATAGGAGGACCTGATGTAGATATCCAAGATGACATGTTCTCTATCCTGATGTGGCCGTGTTTTGATGATGTCGCAATGATGTGTTTTTAGTATGTTATATATGCTTTTGTATATGTTTCTAAGGATGTGATATGTGGTTATGTATATTTTGATGGTATGGTTGTTCAAAGATATTAACCATTAAAGATTGAGTGTAAATAGTTTATAGGAGAAGCCGGTATAGGGTACCTTCTCCTATATTTCATGATATTAAATTACTATATTTTGAAGTATTTTTTATAGAATTAATCTTGTTATGGAAGGGTGATATATAACATAGAATATGTAAATTTCCGATTTGACTATTTAATCATTGTGTGAATAGAATTATTCTTCGATATTTCCACATGTGGTTTCAACCAGAGTTATTACTATGATGACACCTATATTCTATATCCATTGGGATGATTTTTAAGTGGTTATTTATGATTATCCTAGGAAATACTTTCTTATGGTGTAGAGTTAGTTTGGATTCATGGATTCACTATATTAGTATTTTCTAATTGTGGGTATTCATTTAAAGACTTCACTTTTATATAAGACACTGAAACCATTATGGGATTGGTTTTATTTTATATTTTATAGAGTTCATGGGTGGATTAATCTTATATTCCATGGATTAATAAATGTAATAACACCAATTTGTATGTTTTGTCCCCTCGGTGATATTAATTTAACCCATGTATATTAGTGGCGGGATCAAGAATCATTCTAACCTTATCTATAGGTTATGGAGAGGTTCATGTGGGAAAATGTCAAAAAATACCACATCAATTATGTTCTATAAATAAAACCCACATTGAGGGAACCATGTCAAAAAAATTCAAGACCAATAAGGTTTGATGAAATAATTTTTTTACTAGAAATGAATCACAATGGAGTGCTTGAAAAATATTGAAAAATATTGAAATGATAAATATTTTATATTTATTTAAACTATTTAATTAGTTTAAAAGAAATTCATACAAGTGGATATTGGGAAGAATTGATTTTATGATTTTGGAATTGATTTATAGATTCAAAAATTTAAAATTCTGGGATGTTTTTATATTATCAAAAGAATCGGGGTTCACAATTTGGGAAAATGTAAAATATTTATGGCCTTTATTGATAATTATAATCTATTTTGATAAAAATATAATATTCTTGTGAACATTTTTTTATCATCCATCTATTTTAATTTATGTTTCTCCTTTTGAGGTAGAGGATTTTAAATATCCATTTTCTTATTATTTTTTGAATGTGGAATTGTCATTCTATTTTTCAAAGGGTAAGTATTTATGACAAATATAATGAATATAATAAAATAAATATATAAAAATTTAAATGAAATAGTTGAATTGCTTCTGATTTAAATGATTTATGTGATATTTGTTGTGTATTATTTCTTAGGTTTATTTATACTAATGTTGTTATAATCACATTATTTTTATTGATGATATGATTCATCCAATTTATTATTTGTTAAATAATAAAAATATTTTAATTGAATTGAATATAGAAATCTATATGAACTATTACTATTGATTAAGTGGGAAAAATTGACTCAGTATTGAAGCAATCAAAACTATATCCATTTAAATATTCTTTCTTTGTTTGTTGTTGATATTCATTCTAAGATAAGAATGGTATTTGTAATATTAGTTTTGTTTTGTAATGAATGGGGTGATAATATTTCATGTATGTATAGTTTCCTAACTTTGTAAATGTGGAATAGTTTTGATGATTATGTTAATGTGTTAGAATTGATGTTATGGATTTTGTAATGTGATATAATTACCATTAATATAGTGATATTTATAGGTTAAGTTTGGTTTTCTTCATAGTTTATAGTAAATAAGGAATAGTGCTAGAGTAAGGGAAATAATGATTAATGACAATGAATGAATGAATTTTAAAGTGATATGGGAAATGGGTTGTGATATAAAGAAAATGTTTTTAATGTGAATAATGTGGATGTATAATCCCATAGATTTATGAATCTTCTTAGGATAGATGAAGATCCTTTGACTATTTGTGAGTTGAAGTAATTAAAATATTTGAAAATCATCTTTTGAGAACTTCACTACAATTTTTTGTTCTTTTTATAGTTTTTATCGATATATGTCATGGGAGAGAGATTCAAGATGCTAGAAAGTGTGTTTGAGGTTGGATGGATATTAGCTTAAAATGTACTTAATTATTTTATGGAAAATATGTAATTCTCCAAATTCATGTAAGAGTTTTTAGTAAGTATGTGTTTAACATATAAAAACATATCATGTAACTATGTCATGTACAGAAATATTTTAAATTAGAGTATCAAAAAGCATCACATAGCTGATCTAATGACTAAACCAATTACAATGACATAGCCAGAAAGATTCACATAGTCATTTCAGTGATTTTTCATAATCCTTGTAGTCAAATTCTTCTACATATGAAAATAGGGTCATTCATGAATTTTCATGATTCATGGTTAAAAATTAAGTTATGTATTAATTTTTTGTGGAAAAAATTATGTAATTTTCATAGTGATTTATAGGATCCAGTTAGGAATTTTAGAACCACATACAAGATTCTATCTATACATTGATGGTGAGACTAGTAGAATATGAAATTTCAAGAATTTAAGTTCAATATGATAGAGATGTGTGTTTCCATGAACTAAAAAATCATATATGTTTTTTTAAAAATAAATATTTGAATAAACATAAACTATGTATGATATAGTGTAGATTTCAAGGATGCTGATGATTTTGATATTTTAATATCGTAGTATCAACGAAGACACAATTATATATGAAATTTAAATGAGGACGTGAGTATGTGGATATAAATATTTTTAGTGAGAATATTAAATTATGGGTGTTTTAGAGTTTTAGAAAATTATTATGTGTTTAGGATTTAATAAAATAAATATGTGATGAAGTTAGTTATAGGGATTTATATAGTTTTTTGGAAGTAGTTTTTAAGTTGTGAGAAAAGTGAAGATGACAAAGGTTCTAGAGAGGTGGTTTTTTATCTATCATGAATATAATGAATCACATTTTTATAATAGATTTGATTTTATTATGTTAATGTTTTTTCATTTTAATTCAATCCTTTATTCTGTGTGATTAAATCTTTTGTATTTTATAGGCTCATTAATGTGGACCAAAATCTTTTTTTTGTAGAGAAACCTAGTTTATTTTGTGATCTTATTCTTGTTTTATAAATCTTATGTGGTTTTCATTATAATGTTTTATTATTGGGTGTGAAAAATAATGTGTGTGGAATTATACTACAAAAATTATAAATATTGGAACTCACCTTTTCTTATAGTGAAGACAATCTGTGATCGAGGAGGGTTACCAACCCCAAAAAAGAGTGGGATGCATATTGGATCTAAATCATGTAAAAAATTTATGTCCCTTTTTATTTTATTTATTTCATGATAATATGTTTCTGATATATTTCTATTTTAGTTTATGGGTCTATAAAAATTCATATTGTTTTATTTTAGATGAAATAAAATTGTAAAAACTACTCTCTAATAATTCAACACCATGCCATATTAGTAGAGGAAGTCGATCCTACCAAGAATTTCAATTATAATTATAGAGAGTTTCCTCTATATAATCTAAGAAGATATTTTTTATAATATATAAAATTAATTCATTCAGTATTATTGGTGCACAAATAATCAACTAAAAAAATAATATGGTTAGAATAATCTAATGTTTCGTTTTCTATCTCTTAGACTAGAATTTTGATATATAACCACAGTACCCATTCCACCCACTTTAATTAATTATCATATGATGGTTTCTAATAAGTTGAATAGAGAATTGGGTGTAAAAAAATTATATTTTCAGTTCTTTATCAAATAATGTATAAACTAATGTTATTAAACTGCAAATAGAAAAATAACTCTAGAAGTAGTGGGAGAGCAGTTATGAGGGAAATGTTAAAGTCAATGAGTGAAAACAATAGATATGGAGAAGAAAATTTGAATTCTTCATAATGTATGTGGATCATTTTTTGGATTATTTATTTACTATAAAAATTGTGATTGTAATAACTATTTTATCTGTTGGTAAAAAATGTGAATATTCCACAATTATGAAGATATTAATGATGAAATTTATAGGGAGACCTGATCCCAAAAATTGCTGCTCCAAATGATAGGGAAGATCTTGAACATGATGATCTATATAATATTATCATTTCTTATGAAATAAGGAAAAATTATTCAATCAAAAAGAAGTTGTATGATGAAATTGATTTTTAATCAATGGGGAATATGAAAATTTGTAATGATGATGATGGTACAGACACTGGTGATTTTGAAAATGAAGATGAATATCAAATACTAATTACATTTATTTATTAGAGATTTTATAATGTAAAATAATATGGAAAAGTACTTTTCATTGGTATATAAAATAAATGTAATTGAATTATACACTATTCAGATAATTTTCTATGAAATAAAGGATCAAATTATGAATCTTAAAAATGATGAAAGAATTGAGGAAAGAAGTGGAAAAATAATTATAAAAATTCTTCAAAGGAAGGTGGAACTAAAAAGATACATTGAAGAAATAGAATTAGTAATTTGAAGAGAAAATAAGGGGACACTAATAAAATCTCATGTAGTGATTATAAGAATGAAATAAATTATAAATTTACCAAAATATTCTCAAGGCAATAAAATTGTTTACTAATTGAGATATGATGAAGATAATTCTGAACCAATAGATTTTAAAAAGTTAATTAAAGATATTTGAGAGGATTGTCTTAAGAAAAACACAATTTTTGAGAATAAGAGGAATTTTTTTATAAAGGAAGATGTGAATTTGATTGATGAAAATGGTGAGAATGTTAGAAATGATACATATCTTGCAAAAGAAAAGAAAAAACTAATGTTGAAATCTACGAAAAATGATAATATTATTAAAGAACATGAAGAAATTCGTTCTTAAAAGGATGATGAATTATTAATGGCATAACAAATGTGTCATCAATATGATAAAGAACCAAAAAATATTAATAATTCCTAAAATTTTATAATGAATTAAAGGGAATGTCCTCTAATAGTTAGAGAAAAATTCAAATTAAATCCTCATCCTAAAAACATATACCAAATTTTTTTAAAACAAACAATATATATTTACATATTTGTTTTTTGTAAAATATAAAACAAAATAATGGTGATAAATATCCAAAATTATTACCTAATGAATTGATAAATTTGAATCACACACCAATTTAAAATTAGATTCATAATCATATGAAAATAGTTTAGTAGATTTTAAATTATAACTAATACTTTTTTTTGGACACAACTCTGGGTTCTCCAGAAAATTCATATTTTATAAATATTTCAATTTTTTTAGTTTTTTCGTACATAATTATTATAAATTTAGGAAAAATGATATCATTTAACATAATTTACCATGAAAACAGTTAGAATTATCTAGATATTGTATAGTGGCTAACATAGGAGTTGGTATCAAGAAGATAGTACGTCTATCTCAATCATTATTCTAAAACCATTTTGTGATTATATAATTATCAACAATAGTAAAAGAAAACATGAAACAATGGATGAAAATGGATGAAAAGAAATTGAGAATAATAGGAACATAGAATAGAAATGAAAAAAAGAGAAAATGAAAATAAAGTAAGAATGTACGAGCTCTATGATGATTCTCTCTACTGCCTATCATGGATCTAAAGAAATTGAACTACCAAAGCTCAACCTCACACATTCCATGATCAATCTCTTGATACACGCACCTATCACTCCTTAAAAAATTTACACATGCAATATTTCTTCCCATACATGAGATCTCTCATAACCATGAAAATATTTCCTAGGTCAAATCAATTTCACACACGATCTATCCCCATGAAAAAGTGATTGATTCTAGGTAGATAAATCACACACCTTTTAGTAGAAAAATAAATTGAGTAAAAAAATAGAAGAATAGGAAAAAAATAAATGTTTGAGAGTAGAAAACCATTTCTCTGTGAATATGTGCTCTCACATCACCTTAATTCACAATCACAGCCTTTCAAGAGTGAAAAATTCATTGAAAATCAAACTGTAATTTTTCTCTCAATGATGCAATGAGTGTCACCTCCAAAAACAATTTATGAAAATCAGTTCTCCATTTCTAGAGGTAGAAGATCACATAACATAGAGAGAATATGAAAGAATCAGTTTTTATTTACAAGGAACATAGTTATATAAGAGAGATAATAAGAAGAAGAAGGGTAAGAGAAATAAGATAAAATGAATTACCAAAAATGACCAAGAACCCTTTTCCTGATATTATTCATATAGAAAACTTCAAAAAATTGATAAATTATAAAATTACAATAAACAAATATGCTTCCACATGGATACCATCATTCAAAGCCTCTATATTCATTTGACGCCAACAAACCCCTCTTGAAAATGTCGCTTCCGAACTAATCATTGATGGCCACCTCACAAGTAATCATTTATTTCATTAAATGACCTATCAACTAATATATCACTTTTCTAGATATAAATAACCTGATAAATTAAATACTATACTTCATATAGACATTAATAGAGAAATAATCGTGTATCTTCCACTCAGACTGACATCATGAGAACACAATTCCATCCTTTTACAACCTATTTGATCCTACAAAAAAATAATAACCAAGACAACATAAATTTATCCAACTTCAAAGTAATAACCAACTGGTCTTAACAATCATACTCGCATTTAGTCAATCCCTTAAAATGTGGAATTTAGATCATCCAACTGAACACCTGCAAAACGAGAGAAACCATATAACGAACTAAAACATCAAACCATATCAATTCTCACGAAAAAAACAACAAACAAGACGTCTTATTCTAAATTGAGATTAGAGTGAAAACATTGTTCAACCATCCCATTCATTAATCACAAACAATCAATCCCTATGTTTCAGAATAATAATCGCCTATCAATGTCAACATCAGTTCTAGAATACTCAAACAACAAGGAATATTCATCAATATCCAAAAGATACGCATGGCACGTAATGGGATTTCTTTAACATCAGTATTGTGGTTCTAGTCAGTGATGAGGGGAAAGTGACCATCTAGTGATGGATCAATGAGGTCTTTTTGACCCTTGACATCATGTGAGATTCATCTTGATTTGGCATAGATGGCTTCCGAAGAGGTAACTTTGACGAAACGCTTCATTAAAACTAGCATCCTTCATCTTCCACTACCACATATCTAGGAAAGGGATGTGTCGACATTTATCAGGGCAAAGAATAAATCACTGATAAAAGGGGTCCCTTATCTGCGTTATCAAAAATAATTGATAATTATTCACATTATCAGGTATAAAAATATCACTAATAAATTTTTGTAATACAAAATACTATTAATTTATATATATTTAATATATTTATATTCAAAAAAATGTTTATTTGTATACATTGAACAAAAAACAGATGTTTATAATTAATATATATTTTAAATGCTCAAAATATATATATAATAAATTCCAATAAATAATAAATATGTTTATTATATTTATATATTTACTATATTTTTATATTTCTTATATTCATTATATTTTTATATTTATATATTTATATATTTATAAATATTTATAAATACATTCAAATATATATATGTATATATATTTATAATTATATATATATATATTTATTTATTTATATAAACATATATTTCTAATAAATTGGTCAATTGATGCATGAATATAATTGATGTTCATATATTATGTATTCATCATGAATGTTAATTTTTATATTACACAGTCATTACTATTAATGTTTTACATAGAGTGAGCTAACTCCTATTAAGATGATAAAATATGATTTAGATGGAACAAACGGGACATGGAAGTAAACTAATTCTTTGAGACATGGACGTCACCTGAAAAGTCAGGGTATAGGTCCAAGTCATGAGGTTTGGGCTTCTAATAATGAGAATATACAACCCATGGATCTTGATTCTGATAGTTATTATATTGAAATTTTACTTCGTCAAGTGAATGGCCTAACTTAAAGATATTCGAGGGGTTATAGTCGATTCACGACCTTGAAGATGAATGGAATTCTTTGGGGGAAGAAGAGCTAAGAATTGGGATTAATATTACGGAAAAAAGTTGTCTTAATCGTCCTTGATAATGAAAGTGTTGCTTTGTCTGGCCCCAATTTATATTTTTGGTCTTGTTTTTTCTTTAATAAAAGGGGTTCTTCCCCCACCTTTTCAAAAAACAATGTAATTTAATAAATATATATGATTATATAAATATATTTATAAATATGTAAAAATATTTATACATATATTCAAATATTCATAATTATAATTATAAATAATATAAATGTGTAAATAATTAAAAAAAATTATAATAAATATATTTAATATATTTATAATTTTAATTATAAATATTTACATATATAATTTTATTCATAAATATAAATATAGATGTATATATTTAAATAATAAGGAAATTGAAGTAATTATATTAATAATATATTGTCATAAATATAAATAAATACAGATATATATATATATATATAAATACTTATGAAATTAAAATAAATATATTACTAATATATATTATTTATAATGTAATAATTATTTAATTAAATATATATATATTTATTAATAATTATGAAATTATAATAATTATTTATATAATTAATATATTTATATATTTATAATTTATTACAATATATAATTAATATATTTATTTATATTTAAGAATATATATAATTAATATATTTATTTTAATTTCATAATGATTTTAATATATATACATAAATTTATTGATATTTATGACTATAATTAAAATATATATGTAAAAATATATATAAAATTTTAGTTTTTAAATAATTATAAAATTATAATAGATATATAGAAATATATTTCTATATAAATATAGACATATCTAAATAGTTATAATATTATAATAAAGTTATTAATTATATATAATTATAAAAATATAAAATATATTTTTTGTATAATTATAATTATAAATATATTTATTTATTTATTAAATATGAAAATATAAATAAATATTTCTTTATTTATAATTCTTATTATTAATATATATATATTATGCATATAATTTTATAAATATATATAAAAATATTAAAAATTTATTATCATTATCGTTTTATCAGTGCTATAAAAGTACTAATAAAAATTATCTTTATTAGTTCTAAAAGTTAAATGTTGATAAATGCATGTTTTAGCAGTTTTATCTGTTTTAGTACTAATAAATCATACCCTTGTCATTGTTTTTTAGATAACATGGATAAAAGGTTACTCAGTATTATAAATAAACCCTAACAGACTCCTTATCATGTTGCATGCTTAATATATCACAGAAACTGAACCCTACCCCCATCAACTCCTCCTCATCTGCTGCCTCATCATCCTCCTCCTCCCCTGCTACATCCTCCTCCTCCTCCTCCTCTATCATCACTACCTCAAACTCCTCCTCCTCTTCCTC
Organism: Viscum album; assembly: GCA_963277665.1. Taxonomy (NCBI): domain Eukaryota; kingdom Viridiplantae; phylum Streptophyta; class Magnoliopsida; order Santalales; family Viscaceae; genus Viscum; species Viscum album. The sequence continues at coordinate 475,818,269 of OY728151.1, forward strand.
CTCCTACGTTTCTAACTCGACCTATGTTGTCGCTGCCGAATCATCCTCCTCATCCCCCTCCTCCACTGGTGAATTCTCCTCCTCCTCCTCCATTGATGCTACTAACTCCTTATCCTCCTCCTCAATTAATCCATACATTTATGTAATAGATTCTCACACAACATTTCAATCTTTAGGTTCTACGAGAGGGGTATGCATTGTTTGTACTATTTATCACAACCACTAGTTATTGTCGCCTCATTTTCGGGTATTCTATGGAAATAGAAGTACCCTTGAGTGATTCTATTATTTGTGGGTTTTGTGTGAGGTAAAGTTTTTTTGGGATGAAACATTGGATAATAGTATTTTTATTTATTATTCTTTGTTTAGGATTGTCTTTTGTTATTACCTACTAAGTTTCCCCTTTCATTTTTCTTGTTTATGATTCTATTATGGGTACCACTATTTTGATTTTTTCACTTCTACCTTTTCTACATTTATTTTGTGGTATACTTTGTCTACTACACTTTAATTTTTATACTTATTGGATTAATGGTTCCAGATTCATAGTAATGTTATATATATCCCAGTAGGTTTTATGATTGAAAATGGTTATTTAAATATTTGTATTTGTTGATGGTTTTTTGAAAATAAAAATTTGATTTTATATAAATACATTTTTTATGATTCATTTTGTTTTCTTTTCAAGGTTTATAAATAGATTCCTTTAAATAAAATCTTTTTAAAATTTGAAATGAAAATAAACTTACAAGAAACATAATTTTAAATGGAATGGAATGTTACTTGTTTTTATTTTATGAAATTTCTTGTTAATTCTTATTTATATATGTAAAAAAATCTATCATTATGAAAATATCATTTGGTTGAAATTTCATGGAATCCTTGTTGAGATATGACTAAGTAAGTATAAATCAAACCATGCATAAGACAGTGGGATTATGAATCTATTATATATTCTTTCTAGAGACCAATTCTCGTCTCTTAATTTTTTTATATAGATAATCATTTTGAAATGATTTATTGAGAGGTGGTTAGTGTACATGGGCCACATGGAGTGATTATTTTCAACTTTTCAGTTTTTATTTTGTTTATTTTATTTATGGTAGTGTTCATAAATGCGATGAATTGGGTCTTCCATCCTTATTTAGATGTTTCTGTAGCTATATTTTTCAATCATATCATCATGTATTCCCAGTTGAGGGAGGAACATGTTTGATATTTGAAAAAAAATTGGGAAAACTTACGGATCATCAATTATATGCCATGATTGCAAAGAGCATGTTTTCAATTTATAATGTACAATTCAAGGGGAATAGATATTATTGTATTTCATATTTCTAGAACTTGAGATGTTTGATATTATAGTTTTTCTAGATAGGAAAAATAATATTTTTGAGATCCAAATCTTTTTTTGGAATTTTCTAGTAATTTCTAGAGGGTCAACCAGTATTCTACCTGATTAGAAGTTCTATGAAGGCATAAACCAAGAATTTAGTATGGTTCTTCTTCATAGATGTTCATGATAGATCCTTTTATGATCTTAATGTAAGATTGATGAAAAAATAAATCCTAACCATAAATTATCAGGTAATTCATTTGGATTATATTGAGATGTATGAGGAGTTTGAAATTGAACAATTGAATTCCAAGATGGTTGTTTGGTTGATTATGGGTCTAGATAATTAAGAAAACATAATAGAAACATCCCAAATCCTTTCCTATATCTGGAAATATTGGTTTTTATATAATGTGATATTGTTATTATCTATATAATGAGATATATTTGGAGTAAAGAAAAAACGATTTTGAAATATATTTAATCAAAAAGTGAAATGAATGATTTTTAGTGCAGAAGGTTTGTGTACATATAGTCCTTCAACATTTACCTCATTTATATCCCCATTAAGGGGAACATTTTTTTTCGTATGTACCATATTTGGATGGATCAAGCATAGGTAGTATGTGATTCAAGCATCAAGTAGAATATGGTTTCCCACTTTGAAAAGATGTGACATTATGCTTAAATTTATCATAGCCAAGGGACACTTATGTCATTATCTGTCACTTATTCACTCCATAGCAGTATTATGGGAGTAAACTATAGAATTCATAATATTTATTAATGATAGATCTGATAAACCTTTTATAGATTTATATTTTATAAAATTCTGGTCATTTTAGATTGTTATATACCTTATAAAGTATCTCTATTGGGATTTATTTCATTGTGAAAATGCCTAAAAGGATATTTTAAAATGATTCAATTGTTTTGAAATATTTCTAAATAATTTATATGTGTTAACCATACCATTTTTAGGTTTTAAATGCATTTAAAATGGGTAAAAAGAATGAGTTGGGGTTTTGAGAGAGGGTTTGTAATTGGTTGGTTTATTTTAAAAAGAAAATTTTATTTTAAATTGTAATATGTGTAAATTGATTGTTTTTAATGGGATTTAAACTATGATTTTATAAATAGTTTCCAAAGTATAATTAAAGTATATATCTTTTTTTAGAATTAGTTTATTTTTATATCTATATTTTTTTATATATTTTGTTAAATATTAATAACACCAAATCAAATTAAATGTATACAAATAAAGAATGGATTGATTCCAACCATTTGAAAAACAAGTATAAAGTTGGAGTGAAATAGTTGATCATGTTTTTAAAAGATCATGCATATGACCCCTCTAAACACTCTTTCCATATTTTCACTATTTTTATTCCTGAAAATTTTGCCCAGAGGAGTTGGAAGAGCACTTAATCTGTAATGGAATAGATCTAAGTTATAATAGTTGGAATAAACAAGATGAAAAATAGAATTTAGCTAGTAGCTAGGATATCACTACATTTTATGGATCATCTATTATAATTAAAATTGTGGACCATGGTAAAGACTTTATCGAGGACATTATTACAGATACGAATGATGATGAATATCGTTTTGAGGAAATGATAAATAGTTTTAAATATAAACATCATGATTTCCCTAAATTTCTTGAGCAGTTAAAGACTTGTGCCAATAAACTATTGTATGGTGTTTTCACTAAATATAAAATATTTTTATCCATACTAAAGCTATATAATTTAAAGGTGTTAAAATGATGGAGGGACACCCATTCTACTAAATTACTTTCATTCTTGAATGACATGATCCAAAAAGATAATGAGCTCCTGAGAAAAATATATGACAGCAAATGAATTCTATGCTCAATGGGTATGATCTTTGAAAGAATACAAACCTGACTAAATGACCATATATTGCCTCTCATGGACTAAAAATAATTTATATAATTCCCAAAATCTGGTTCTTCTCGGTACAGAAAATATGAATCTGGTACTATGAATGTTGTATGGTACATTCCCTCCATTCTAGGGTTTAGGTGCCTCTATATAAGTGAAAAGACTATAGGGTAATTTATGTGGATCACAGACAAAAGAAACAAATATGGAAAACTATGTCCCTCTATAGACATTGATTAGTGGAAGTGAATTGATCATGAGTATACTAAATTTTGAAATGAGCTGAGAAACCTTAATCTTGTATTATCTATAGATGGAATGAATCCTCTTTGTTTTCAAAGAAACACACATAGCACATGGCCAGTTCTGTTGGTAAATTATAACTTTCCACTGTGATTATGAATTAAATGAAATTACATCATGTTATCTTTGCTTATATCAGTACTAATACAATCAGGTGATGATATTAATATTTTTTTGGATCCGTTGATCATGGATTTAAAACTAGTATGGGATTCAGAAGTTACGTTGTATGATTCTTACAAAAATTAATATTTCACTTTGAGAACCATGTAGTATGGGATGATAAATGACATTACTACATATAGAAATTTTTCAGGATATATCATTAAAGGAACTCAAGGTTGTCCCATCTACGAACATGGTAGACAGTCAATTAGGATGGAAAATTCATAAAAAACTGTGTCTCTAGAATATCACATATTTCTACCATGATGGAATATGTACTTATAGTGAATGAAATCCTTCAATTTAAGTTTAGAAAGACTTATAACACTATATCCACTAATAGGTGATAAAAGTTTTTAGAATGTAAATGATGTATACAATAATTTTGGTAATCCTTTTTTTGAAAAACTTATGAAAACCAGTTGGGAAATTGATCAATTATTTTTTTGAATTAAAATATTTGAATATTCTATATGTCAAACATTTTCATGATGTAAAACATGTTGAAAAAAATGTATGTGATAGTTTCATCGACATGTTTTTAAATCCACCAGATAAAAAAATGATAGAATTAAGGCTAGGTTAGACATGGTTAACATGAGCATATGAGAAGAGTATATGCTAGTAAAGGGGGGGGGGAATTTATTCTCCCAACTACTTACACACTTTATAAGAATGAGAGATATCAGTTTTGAAACTTCTTGAATGACATAAAGGTTACATAAGGGTATAAATATAATATAAAGAACATTGTTTCAATGAAAGATTTAAAGATAAAGTTTATGAAATCACATGAATGTGATGTTTATATGTAAGATCTGATGACTATAGATTTACTTTACATTCTATCCAAGAATTTCCATTATACATTAACCAAGATTTGTTTCATTTTCCATGAAATATGAAGAAATTTTATAGACCCATCAAAATTGCTGTCTATGGAATTATAAATTACCATCATATTATGTGAATTGGAAATGTTATTGCCACCAAAATTCGTTGATGTGATAGTTCATTTCATGGTTCACTTGGTGAGAGAGATTCGACTATGTGTCATGTACACTATAGATGGTTGTACCCCATTATATAGTATATGTTGTTTTTGAAAGGGTATGTCAAAAATTGACGTCAGACAAAGGGTTGTATTTTATTGAAATATATTGATGAGGAATACAATGAATTCTCTATTGAATACCTATCTGGTGTGGAAAGCATTGGTCTATGAAAATAACATCACACTGGGTGGATTTCAAGTGAAGGAATTTATGGAAGATATATCATCACAATCAATATTATTGATTATGAGAAGGCCCATATTTACATTTTTCATAAAATTTTATAGTTTTTACCATATATTGAAATCCACAATGAAATTATTAGTAATTTGATTTCATTGAGGGATGAAAGAGGGATATAAAATAAACGTAATCAACAGTTTATTGGATGTTTTCCAGAATTTTTTTAGAGGAGTTAGATGAATATCTGGATTCAATTCTAGAACAAATTCAATGTCTAGTTGGAGGAAAATGTGTGTATGTATAATCTTAAAATGACTATGTAATTAATTATTATACGTTTTATACAAATGAGCATGATAAATGTAGTACCATTCAAGATAGTGGAGTCACACTCATGGATTAAGGGATTCATGTTTTTTGTAATAAGGGAAAAAATCCAATATATAGGAATATGTCATACACTAGATTCATCAAAAAAACCATTAGAGTTGGATTATACAACAATAAAATTCCCGATTTTTCAATGCATGTGGTTTCATAACAAAAGTGTTGTCAATGTTGATGAATTAATATTTTTGAATCTTGATTTCAAAAAGGAAGGGTAAAAAGATGAACCATTTATAACAGAATTAGGGGAAATATAAATATTTTATGTTCATGATTCCACAAACCAAAACTGGTCAATTTTTCTATTATCGATCAAAACCATTGAAGTGTCGGATGAAAATTTGATCGATATTGACCCTTTCATTGGGATGTCGTAATCAGTTCATTGTGGTACCACTGTAGATGAAATTTTGTTTCTCCAAGGAGAGCATAATGAATGGATTTTGATCATTGATATAGGGGTTAAATATAGAGACCCGTAGCTTTACGTACATGGACATTACATTACTTTTGAGGAATACTTAATATATAGAAAAAACAGACACACAAGGACCGTAATAGTTTAGTGTCTTTGGAAACATGGAACGTAATCTTCTAATCGTGGTGAAAGATCTTCATCATCTCCCATAAAGATCTTCCACTTTTTGTTTCCTTACCTAAAACCTTTCTTTTAATCCTGGGGGAAAATAAAACATAAAAAGGGTGAGCTCAAATGCTCAGTAAGGGTAATAATGGATAAAATAAAACATACCATGTACATTTGAACTTAAAAACATGAACATAATGTTTAAACATCAAAATCTTGAGAAATGACATAAAACATGGAAGTACGTAAGGCATAGATCATAAAGAAACATTAATAATGATAAAATAGCATGGGAATAAAACATGTAATTGTGGCATCCATTAAGCACATGTAATGATTTCCATAGTATCCAAGGCATTTCTTCCAAGACCATCTTAGTGTACAAAGTACCTTTCTGAATCGAGTTCACTACTCGTTCCAGTCCTGTAATACTTAACCGGATTAACTTACCATTCCAACCATGTCTATCTCATGAAATATAAATATTTACCCAATGCATTGGAGGGAGATATAGGTCCCACCCATCTCATAATGAAATCATTATTACTTGTGCCACAAAATAAACGTACATCATTCATAATAACCGAACAAATAAAATGGGTTTCATAAACATTATCTCATAATCACATAATCCATATAAAAGAAATGGATATCATTTCATAATAAGAAAATTTAAACCATGTAAATCATAGAGACTTTATTCTTGAAATATACACATATGAAATAATTTCATCTAGAATGGAAAATGTTTTTGATAAAACACTTGAAATGAATTCTTAAGGAAAATATCCTTTTTTTCTTCAAATCATTTTCTTTTCACAAAATGTCATGAAATTTTAAAAGAAAAGGATTTTGTTGGAAATAGTCATGAAATCTTTTGGAGGATGCTTCATGAAAATATGGCTTTATAAAACCGTAAAAATTCTCTTATGCCTTATAAGTTAAAAAAACATTCTTCTCGTACTTTTGTCAGAAAAGTCAAAAAGTACCTTGTAGGGTGAATAAAAGAAAGATTCCTTCCACACCACGGGGTAAAAGTGAAAATGGGTAAAAATTACTTTAAACATACATGAAACAATTTTTAGGAAACATGCACATGGATGATAACAATAACCCCAGTAAATACTTACGTATAAGCAATCTCGGATAAAATGAGATTGAAAATTTATCCCTTACCTTAGGTCCGATATGCTTCGTACGTATCCAAACCTCCTGTATAATGATTTAAATAATGTTATTGACTTATTACAGAATCATATTCATTGTTATTATATCATATATGTTTCACTTATGACATTATATTACCCGTTATTTTGTAAATTCATATTAAAGTAGCATTTTGGGTAAAATCATTTTATTTTTCGTTTGTGTTTTAACTTGTAATTATTCATATGATTACTTAGATCATGATTACATACATCCAGAATGTAAAACATTATTTATATATAATATATATTCATAATATACATATTTATATAATGGATCGATAAATGGAATGAAATACACCGTTCAGGGAGACGGTAGGTCATACATACGCATGAACGCTGTTTTTGTTTCCTTATTGTATTGAATGGAAATAAGTAGATGACATATATATATATATATATATAAATCTAGTAGCATTATTATGTCATATATTTCATGATTACTTATTATATATACTTTATAATCATTCTTGAATGGTTAATCATGGAATATGAATCGCATCGCGTTCATGGAGACGGTAGCCCGTAGGCACGCACGAGCGATGATATCATTCCCATGATCATGGAATTGTATTGGAGTGTATGTATACTATTTCAGAATCAATATCACTTTATAATAATCATATATATTCATTAAATTCACCATTATACCCTTCCAAGTAAGGTGGTGGTGGAAAATAGATTACACCACGGCGTGGAGACGGTATTCCTTACGTACGCACTCGCGGTGATTTCATTTTTCGTAGGATGGATAGATGTTGAAATATGGTTGTTTCGTACTTATAATAACATACCAGAATATTATTGATACTGATGTTATTACTTGATAATGAAACAACTAAATAAGAAGAAGTGGAAGAAGAAATAAAGTTGAAAGAATCGGTAACGGACATTACCTCTTCTTTGAAGCGCCTCTTTGAGACCTCCTCTTAGGGTACTAAAAATGGACTTTGAAGAAGACCAGGACCTCTAGGATGTTTCTAGGGAAGTGGAGAAGAGAATTTGGAAGGGGTTGGCCGAGCTTGAAGGATCAAAGTGTTGTGATGAAGAGAGGGAGGAGGTTCCCTTTTATAAGGGAGGAGAGGGGCACCTTTGAGAAAACTAAAAATATTATTTTATTATAAAGCCATATTTGGATTTAAATGACTCCAAATTGATTTATTTTGAAGCTAAGGTGGGGATGGGTCGACAACCTCTAATTCAATAGAATTTGGACAAGTTTAGTTAACTATTTTAACCTTATCATTTAGATTTAACTTTAAGTTAGATAATTTTACTTTTACCGTGTCTTTTTGTGTTCTAACACTAGAAGGTTAATAAACTTTCTATAACAAGCCAAATAAACCCCAAGTTGTTTATTATTAATATATATAACCATATCTAAGTCATTTTTCTGAGCCTTAGATCTTTAGGAATATAATAAAAATTAATAATATAATATTTGTTTTAAAAACTATTTTATGTCAATTTTGACACTATTTGGTAATTGATTTTTGTAAAAATCATAATAGAATTATTAGTTAGAAAAAAATAAATTAAATCACTACTAACATGTAATAATAACATAGAAAATTATTGGAATTTATAAAAAGTCTCAAATTACATTATTTGGGTATTTATAACATCAATTATGTCAATATTTCATTAATAGGATAATTACTGCATCATAATTGTATCATAAATAAATTAAATTATATTAAGTCTGAAAATTACAAATAAAATACCATTATGTTGGAAATATTCTTAGATTTATAATGAATATTTATAGTCGAATTTATCTTATGTATAACCCTATATTAAAAATGATTTAGTTATTAAACATTGATTTGAACTATTTTAACCCTTCTTTAAATAAATTAATAATAAATGTCCTAATCTAATCCAAGTGGGCATAAATGGTCATATGTTATTCCTAAGGTTTTTTTGGTCGAATTACTCTTATCCAATAGAATTCGAACTTGTGTTAGGGTAATAATAATATCATTTTGACCCTTAATTACCCTATTTACTTTTAACCGTGGTAAATAAAAGTAAAAAGTTATTATTCACCAAAAATTATTTTCATCTCATTGAACCAAATTTTAGTCCTTGATATTAACCGTGTCTCTCAGATTTTCTAAATTCTACTCACAGAAGCGGTAAAATTAAGTTTTATGAAAAATTCCGTTTTTTTAACTACCACTTAGTGGTTTCACTATTCATCAAAAAATGAACGTTTCCAGAAAAATACCAAAAATTAGGCCTAAGCTATATTTGATATTATGAATTAAAAAATGATTTTTGTTTTACCAAATTCAATACATATCAGTTACATTATCTAATTTAAAAATTAATTCCCGTCATCAAAACAAATAGCGTGTTTTTAAAAGATAATAACTATCAGAAGATTCACACTTGTTTATGTATGTTTTAAATGTGAAATTACATCCGATGAACAACATTGTATTAAATTGTAAAAATATATTCTAAATATACTTTAAAACCAATCAAATTAATAATTTATCACTATTAATTATTTCGATTAAAAAAAGTTGTTTTTAATTAAAATTTAATAATTTTCACTATTCATCAGAATATGAAAGTTATCCTAAAAGTACCAAAATTTCACCCTAAGATAATTTCGATATTCCAAATCCAAAAATGAAGTTCATTTTGAAAAATAAAATTTACAAAATTTCAAAAAGTGGTTATTACTATTCATAACAGCTAGTTTTAATAATATTTTAATAGCATATCATTGTTTAGTGAAACTCGGTATTGCGTACGACGCAAGATATTGAGGAAGGTCGTGATTGCGTGTAATGTAAGGCAAGTCATGGATGCGTGTTGTGCAAGCTCCTTTTGGTGTAGCGTACAACAAAAGTCATTAATGAAATTAAAAGAATATTTTTTATAAAATCTCGGGGTGTTACATTCTACCCCCCTTAAAATGAATTTCGCCCTCAAAATTCGGCAGGGTTATAAATGGTTTACTACTGGAAATTTGATTAATAGAAACCTACATCGTAAAAAAGGAATACCAAAACTTGGCTTTAAAAACTAAAGTACGAAATGTAACGGTTACCCAAATTAACTCATCACTGGGTTTCCACATAGCAGAACTTAGGTGAAAATATGGATATGGAAGAAAACTCTAACCATCATGTTCTGATGGGGAGTGGTAGAGAACATGGCTATGAAATAGCCAACAATCACAAAGCCATAGATTTGGGATGATATAAGGTACCATCAGATTCATCGGATATAAGAGCACTAGGACAACATATTTGGTTTTCAATATCATTTTACTAAAGTTGAAAATTTTGAATTAGAAGAAATTCCTACATTATTTCGATATAATCTCACTGTTGTTCGTGCCTTGAACAATTTCCACTTCATATCTTAAATAAATGATGTTGAATGTTTCATCCGTGAAGTGTTAACAGATCATGTGATTGAATGATGGGTCATTCCATCTGTCTCAAACAAAAGGTTATAAAAGTTATCAAAAATACATAAGTCCATCTATAGTGAGATTAATCATATATGGTTCCTAAAATGGACATATACTTCATATATCATACTTCTTAATATAATAAAACTAGTTTCTAATAAACAAGGACTTCCTGTAGGCCAGTGGTAGGCGATAAAGGCCAGTTGCACTTCGGTTGTGGGTTCGATTCCTACAGCCTTGTCTGACGCGATGGGCTATCACATGTCCTGCAGGTTGTCCTTTTTCTAAAACTACATTACTATAACATCCCATCAATAATATCGAAAAAAGTTCTAACCTTAAACAATACTATCTTATGTCCAACATAATCCATTCCAATATTTATCTAAAATACTTCGGTCCAAGATCATAGTATAAAGAAAACTATTACTTGAAATATCATCAACCAACCATAATTTATTACCCATTATCTTATTGGTCACATCCCAATCATGGGAATACCTTAATCATGTATTCTCCTGAAAAATGAATACACATTGAACCTTAGTGATAACATGAATAATTTCAAAAGTTAACTCTTTCCACATACCAAAATCCAAAAATTCTATATACTCAAACCATGATATAAACTTCTCCTTATATCAGTCATGAGCTCATGAATAATATCAAACATTTAATTTTCTCTTTATCCCTTCATTATGCGCATATCATCTACTTTCCAAAAATATCTAAATAACCTTTCATGGTCACTGATACCATTAATCATATACTTTCAAAACTTAAGGAAAGACAACAATGTAACAATCCTTCGATGTCTCTTTATACAACATTACACTTGATAAACATGTAATCATTCCACTACCTTATTAAACCATTGACCAAGCTTCAACAATTCATTCATCTCACATATCATTTTTAGTCTCTTCATCATCATCAACATAAATACTACCCATACGACCATACTGATTCTCTTCCTGAGACTTTCCCTTAGGGCATTGGTTTTCATAATGCTCGTACGTTCCACATTTAAAACATTTAACCGTTGTTGATGTCGTAGCAATACCATTATCCTTGTCCATGGTGTTAACTGAACCTTTTCCTTTGCACTTACTGGCTTTGTGTCCTTCTTTTCTACACCCAAAGAATCTTCTAGTTCCTTTGAAACATTCTCCTTGATGCCTCTTCCCACATGATTTACATAGGGTAAATTGAACTTTCTTTCCTCTATGATCATCATTAAACTCTATGTTTCACTTATAAGGCGAGTCAGGAAACTTACCAAATTTGAGTTTATTAATCATATTATGATATTTCTGATTCGGCGTAATAATGATGTTTGGACTTCCAAATCCTGTTTCATTTGGTTTCTCATGAATAATATCATTCCATTGTCCATCATATCCTCCATTATCATGAATCTTCCTATTTCCTACCATTTTCTAAAACCCAAAAAGAATAGTGTAAGAGGAAAAAATCATGCTAGGGAAAACAACATAGTAAAGGGGGAGAACCCTCAATATCTAACATCTTAGGTTAAATTCTAAGATCGTTACCATAGTTCTCGGACTATATCCTATTCATATACTTATCCTTAGGGACATCCCTAGACATACCTTAGAAATATCTCTAGGGATCTCACTAATGCTTTTGCATCCTAGTTTCCAAAGGTTAACTAAACCTTTCCTCTGATACCAACTGTAGAGACCCATAGCATGACGTACATGGAAATCACATTACTTTTGCGGAATACTTAATACATAGCAAAAACATACACACACGGACCGTAATAGTTTAGTGTATTTGGAAACTTGGAACTTAATCTTCTAATCGTGGTGAAAGATCTTCAACATCACCCATAAAGATCATCCACTTTTTGTTTCCTTACCTAAAACCATTCTTTTAATCCTGGGGGAAAAGAAAACATAAAAAGGGTGAGCTCAAATGCTTAGTAAGGGTAAGCATGGATAAAATCAAACATACCATATACATTTGAACTTAAAAACATGAACATAATGTTTAAACATCAAACGCTTGAGAAATGACATAAAACATGGAAGTACGTAAGGCATAGATCATAAAGAAACATTATGAATGATAAAATAGCATGGGAATAAAACATGTAATTGTGGCATCCATTAATAACATGTAATGATTTCCATAGTATCCAAGGCATTGCTACCAAGACCATCTTAGTGGACAAAGTCCCTTTCTAAATCGAGTTCACTCCTCATTCCAGTCCTATAATACTGAACCAAATTAACATACTGTTCCAGCCATGTCTATATCATGAGATATAAATCTTTACCCAATGCATTAGAGGGATATATAGGTCCCACCCATCTCATAATGAAATCATTCTTACTTGTGCCACAAAATAAACATACATCATTCATAATAACCCAACAAATAAAATGGGTTTCATAAACATCATCCCATAATCACATAATACATATAAAAGAAATGGTTATCATTTCATAATAAGAAAATTGAAACCATGTAAATCATAGAGACTTTATTCTGGAAACATACACATATGAAATAATGTCATCTTAGATGGAAAATGGTTTTGATAAAACACTTGAAATGAATTCTTGAAGAAAATATCCTTTTTCATCAAAATGATTTTCTTTTCACAAAATGTCATGCAATTTTAAAAGAAAAGGATTTTGTTGAAAATAGTCATGAAATCTTTTTTAATATGCTTCATCAAAATATGGCTTTATAAAACCGTAAAAATCCTTTCATACCGTATAAGTTTAAAAAAACATTATTCTCATACTTTTGTCGGAAAAGTCAAAAAGTACATTGTAGGGTAAATTAAAGAATGATTCCTTCCATACCATGGGGTAAAAGTGAAAATGGGTAAAAAGGACTTTAAACATACATGAAACCATTTTTAGGAAACATGGACATGGATGATAACAATAACCCTAGTAAATACTTACGTATAAGCAATCTCGGATAAAAATGAGATTGAAAATTTATCCCTTACCTTAGGTCCGATATGCTTCATACGTATCCAAACCTCATGTATAATGATTTAAATAATGTCATTGGCTCATTACAGAATCATATTCATTGTTATTATATCATATATGGTTCACTTATGACTTTATATTACCCGTTGTTTTGTAAATTCATGTTAAAGTAGCATTTTGGGTAAAATCGTTTTATTTGTCTTTCGGGGTTTAACTTGTAATTATTCATATGATTACTTAGATCATGATTACTTACATCCATAATTTAAAACATTATTTATATATAATATATATTCATAATATACATATATATAATGGATCGATAAATGGAATGCAATACACCATTCATGGAGACGGTAGGTCGTACGTACGCATTAACGATGATTTCGTTTCCTTACAGTACTGAATGGAAATAAGTAGACGACATAAATATATATATACACATAAATAAAGTAGCATTATTATGTCATATATTTCATGATTACTTATTATATATAATTTATAATCATTCTTGAATGGTTAATCATGGAATATGAATCCCATCGCGTTCGTGGAGACAGTAGTCCGTACGTACGCACGAGCGATGATATCATTCCCATAATCATGGAATTATAATGGAGTGTATGAATACTATTTAATAATCAATATAAATTTACAATAATCATATATATTAATTACTTTCACCATTATACCCATCCAAGTAAGGTGGTGGTGGAAAATAGATTACACCACGACGTGGAGACAGTATTCTGTACGTACGGACACTCGGTGATTTCGTTTTCCATAGGATGGATAGATGGTGAAATATTGTTGTTTCATACATATAATAATATATCAGTATATGAATGATACTTATGTTATTACTTGATAATGAAACAACTAAAGAAGAAGAAGTGGAAGAAGAAATAATGTTGAAAGAATCGGTAACGAACATTACCTCTTCTTTGAAGCGCCTCTTTGAGACCTCCTCTTAGGGTACTAAACTTGGTCTTTGAAGAAGACCAGGACCTCTAGGATTCTTTTATGGAAGTTTAGAAGAGAATTTTTTAGGGGTTGGATGATATTGAAGGCTCAAAGTGGTGTGAGGAAGAGAGGGAGGATGTTCCCTTTTATAAGGGAGGAGAGGGGCACCTTTGGGAAAACTAAAAATATTATTTTATTATAAAGCCATATTCGGTTTTAAATGGCTCCAAATTGATTTATTTCGAAGCTAAGGTGGGGATGGGTCGAAAGCCCCTCATCCAATAGAATTTTGACATGTTTAGTTTACTATTTTGTCCTTATCATTTATATTTAACTTTAAGTTAGATAATTTTACTTTTACTGTGTCTTTTGTGTTCTTACACTATAAGGTTAATAAACTTACTATAACAAGCCAAACGAACCCCAAGTTGTTTATTATTAATATATATAACCTTATCTAAGTCATTTTTCCAAACCTTAGATTTTTAGGAATATAATTACAATTAATAATATAATATTTGTTTTAAAAACTATTTTATGACAATTTTGACACTATTTGGTAATTGATTTTTGTGAAAATCATAACAGAATTATTAGTTCTAAAAAAATTAATTAAATCACTACTAACATGTCATATTAACATATAAAAGTATTGGAATTTATAAAAAGTCTCAAATTACAATTATATGGGTATTTATAACATCAATTATGTCAATATTTCATTAATAGGATAATTACTGCATCATCATTGTATCATAAATAAATTTCATTATTTTAAGTCTAAAATTACAAATAAAATACCATTATGTTGGAAAGAATTTTAGCTTTCTAATGAATATTTATAGTTGAATTAATCCTATGTATAACTCTATATTAAAAATGATTTAGTTATTAAACTTTGATTTTAACTATTTTAACCCTTCTTTAAATAAATTAATAATAAATGTCCTAATCTAATACAAGTGGGCCTAAATGGTCATATTTTATTCATAAGGTTGTTTTTTGTGGAATTACACTTATATAATAGAATTAGGACATGTTTTAGGGTAATAATAATATCATTTTATCCTTAATTACTCTATTTACTTTTAACCGTGGTAAATAAAAGTAAAAAGTTACTATGCACCAAAAATTATTTTCATCTCATTGAATCACATTTTAGCCTTTGATATTAACCATGTCTCTATAATTTTCGAAATTCTACTCACAGAAGTGGTAAAATTAAGTTTTATGAAAAATTCAGTTTTTTTAACTACCACTTAGTGGTTCACTATTCATCAAAAATGAACGTTTCTTTAAAAATACCAAAAATTAGGCCTAAGATATATTTGAAATTATGAATTCAAGAATAATGATTATTTTACCAAATTTAATACATATCAGTTACATTAACTAATTTAAAAATTAATTCCCGTCGTCAAAACAAATAGCATGTTTTTAAAAGATAATAACTATCAAAAGATTGACACTTGTTTATGTCTGGTTTAAATGTGGAATTACATACAATGAACAGAATTGTATTAAATTGTAAAAATATATTCTAAATATACTTTAAAACCACTCAAATTAATAATTTATTCCTATTAATTATTTCTATTAAAAAAAGTTGTTTTTAATTAAAATTTAATAATTTTCACTATTCATAAGAATATGAAAGTTATCCGAAAGGTACCAAAATTTCACCCTAAGCTAATTTTGATATTCTGAATCCAAAAACGAAGTCCATTTTGAAAAATAAAATTTAAAAAATTTCAAAAAGTGGTTATTACTATTCATAATGGCTAGTTTTAATAATATTTTAATAGCATATCACCGTTTTGTGAAACTCGGTAATGCGTACGACGCAAGCTATTGAGGAAGGTCGTGATTGCGTGTAATGTAAGGCAAGTCGGGGATGTGTGTTGTGCAAGATCATTTTGGTTTAGCGTACAACAAAATACATTAATGAAATTAAAATAATATTTTTCATAAAATCGCAGGGTGTTACATTAAATTCCTTCATCCTTTATAAAAGAGAAAGAGTGTTCAATAACCAGGTTAATTTTTTTGCAATATATATCATGTTACCTCATGTTATTATCTCTTAATACCATATTTTTTTAATCTAAATTAATTGTTAACCCCTTTTACAAATAATGGATTCCACATGTGTGGGTGCTCCCAATCCAAGGGAACAATAGGTCTCTTAACCTACTGCTTCTTGTAGTGTAGTTGACTAAAATTCTGAACGTGAAGTTGCTCCCATTCTTAAGGAAGAATAGGTTTCTCAACATGCTGTTGCTCCCAGTTTAGTGGTACAATGACAATATTCACATGTGGATGCAAACTCTCTATAGGAAAATATTGACTATGTTGATTTTGAGGAAATGGTAGGCGATGAAGGAACGATGTTGTTGAAAAAACAATAGCGCCATAGTTTGAAAGTGTTAACACAAATCATATACGTGAAATCCAACAGCATAAAATAAAAGGGCAGATGGAATTCACAAGGCCATTATATTATCCCCCACAAGGAAATGATCATTAGTTATATAGGAGTCATCACTCGGCAACACAGGCTGACTAATTTAGATTAATGGAACCATGTTGTTTTTGTGCATAAGACAATGATATGGGAAGAGATGATGGTTATATTAGGATTTAAATTCATAATTTTAATAAAAAAATAAAATAATGAATATTTGACTTACTCTTAATCATCCATTGTATTGTGCATTTATTGTAGACTAATCCCACAAGACATATGTATTAATTATTACTGGATGGAATCATAGTGTATTTCTCACAATTATAATAAGGAAATATCTTAATGATGCGGAAGGGAAAATAAACCCACACCCACCTCTTATCTATGCAAACCTAGTAACCCATGAAGTGTGGGATGTGTTTATTGTCCATAATGTGGATGTTTATTTTCAGTTACATTGTGTCAAGTCATAAGTTGTTTGATAATGCGTGTATTCATCACTTTGATTGACATAAGTTTATTTATGGAACATCAACTGAGTGATAGAAATAGGGATTGTAAAAAAACCACTCTACCCCTACCATAAAGTTATAATAGGGTACACATTACTTAAAAAAGAGTTGGTATGTATTTTAAATCAACTGTTATAGTTTTATGTGACAATAAAAAATCCATAATTATGTTACACTATTTATATTCAAATTTATGACTTGAAATCTAAATCCACTTCAATCCAACACCAAGTGCAATGGAATGAGGAACATGTAAATAATGACAGGATACTGATAGATGAAAATAGAAAAAAAGTATAGGAAATATGTGGAAGTATTACGTAATAATTTTTTCAAATGTATATTATATAAAAATGATGACTTATTTTCCTATATTTTGTAAACAATATAGTCACCGGAATCAAAAACACATTTTCCAGATGAAAACAAACTATCAGCAGCATTGAACCGACTAGAACAATATGGCAGCATCAGAGGTTTGGGTTTTTGGGTAACACCTCAAGCATATTTTCAGAAAAAAAGTTTATTATCAATGTGAATTAAAAAGATTAATGAGAGAAAGAATATATACCCTTGAAGGGAAATTCCCATTAAAGAGAGAGATGATGGAATCTTTAATGAGGGAGTGGCAAAGTGAAAAAAGAAACTCAAGAACAACCACTTAGTGTAGACCCCACCCTATCCCCACCAGCTATGAGGCTAGCCATTCCTATCAAAGAGATATCTTAGCAAACTTAATCAAGGTTTTAATAATTGTTTCTATGAAATGTGAATCAGATAGACAAGGACACCATTCTGGTACTGGTATTCTACAAGGTGATAATACTATGATTTATATTTGGAAACACCCACCCATCACCTTATAGCGTGGGATATGTTGTTCAATATTCAAAAGGAAATTCTAAACAACAGAACACTTCTAATAGATGTTGTGAGAGTGTTTATTAGAGTATCCCATGATTTGAGTGTAGTGATACATATTCCAATTCATGGGGATGATATTAATATAATCAACACATTTGTTGGAACATTTATCACAGGGCCCACACATCTTGTAAAAAACATTTTGATAAGGATGTATTCATTTCCTTTTTAATTTTCAAGATAAAACATCAAAAATTAAACAAAAAAGTTCTAAACTGATGGATGTTATTATAGACAGACAAAGATAATGGGATAAAACAAAACCACCCAAACCATCGAAAGGATCGTCCAACTAATCAAAAATGTATACCAAAAGCACCATTAACACACCCATACTATATCCATAGTTACTATAATTCAAGTTTCATGTGGATAAAAAGATAAAATATGGTCTCAACCACACAGTTTAAATGATGTATGTTTTCATGATGTATGTTTTCATGATCTGATTTTCCGAAAGATGATATAGTTGGTTAAATATGCCAAAATATATTTCATATTTTTCTTCAAAAGTATATATTAAAAAAATGAAGGGATTTTCCCATGAGAAAATTTTTAGACTCGCTATTCCTCACATACCCTCTATAGAAGTGGGTAAAATAGAACCCCAAAAAGAATAAAATAATTGAAGGTCTAGTGTATCCCTTTGAAATAAAAATTTTAGATTACAGAAGATATTTAATAACAATGATGTAGGGGTATGACTCTACAATCCTATAATAACAAATTTATTTTCATTCCTTTCATTACTTATTCTTATTTCTATTTTTAGGGGAAAATGGATTCTCATTATAGTAAATTAGAATACATCAAAGAATTATTTCCTTGATTAAATGAATTGATATCCCAAAAACCATACACACATGATGGTGTCTGTCAATTTTTAATACATTACACCCAACATTTTTGAATGAAACATCAAGTTATATAATTTATAATATATTTTAATGACGATTCTATTATGATAGGGTAGTGCATCACTATCGTTAAAAACATGGAATGAGGCCAGGGGACATGGATGAGAAAGAAGACAAGTACTATGATTAGATAAGAATTAGGGTGCATATAATAACATTCCACTATCCAAACACATATCAAAACAAATTAATTTTTCTCCCCAATTTTTCTGAAGTGTCCGAGACAAACCAATGGAAAATATTGTAATTAATAAGTTTGTAAATTTATGAGGGAGATCATATTTCATGAATAAAATAGAATCCTTGAAGAGGTATTTATGAGGATAATTAATATTTTATTTAAAATATTTATTAATACTTTATTTATTTATATTTTTCTAGGACTGCAATGATTTTCAAAAGAAATCATATTCACAAGATAATATAAATGTGTCAAAAAATTAATGGGCAAAAAACTAGATAGAAGAATGTACACAAATATAATGAAGATGTAACTTCCATTGATGTAGTGGATTATTTCATATTTTTATTAATATTTTTATTTTTAATATTACTCACCTTATAATTGTTTTCTTAGATTAGTGGATTCTTTGTTCGAGTTTGGGTGGTTTATTTAATAATGATCATGCTCATGAGAGATTTGACTTCAATGATGCAACTAAGATTATGAGAACAAAGAAATTGGTAAAAAATCTGAAAGGTTAATTCCAACTACTTATTTAATTAATTAATTTTATAATAATTTTATCAACTATTCGAAAGTTAATTTCATTATAATTTTATGTAATAATTTTTTATTTGTTTACTGATCTTTTGGGAAGTCATAATTTCCATTCAAATATCCACAACAAGACAGAAAATAGAGAAGATGTTCAATGAGAATTAAGACTTCTCAATAGTTGAATTCAAAGCCTTTCATCAAAAAAGATCTGTCATTAATATTTTATTGATCAATGTAATAATTATCCACGTCTCAATCTACCTCACCTCAATCTGATATATAGTGTTCCACGTATGTATTGAAGTGTATGTTTTTAGTTTATTATATTCATTGATCCTTTAAGATTTATTTATTTTTCACTACCATGGTTTGATCCATGACTCATTATTATCATCAATGATATGCAGGGTATGAATTTCTAATATTAATATCACAATCTGGTATCTTTATAATCATGTTATTCTTATATGATCACTGATATCTCCCTTGTTTAAACTTATTTAAGTTATATGATTACCAAATATTGTGTTTTGTATCCTTAGGTTATTATGATTTATTTGTACATGATATGTCTAAGAAGGATTCTTATTGAGAATAACATAATGAGAGACTCTGATGAGCTAGTTCTTTATGTTTTCATGTTCCTAAAAGCACAATACCTAAACTATTCTAGCATAGATCATTATGTTATGTAGGGAATATTACTCTACTAAGATGTGATATCTATGTGTGAAATATTTGGTTCAATATTTTTGGTATCAAAGCAACTAACCTACTCCAAATTGTGCAATAATAACAAGTGACCCAAATCACTCAAAGTGTGACTTTTTATTTGAAATTAAAATTTATTTATGTAAAAAGAATAAGTGATATAATAAAAACAAGGAAAAAACATTCATATTGTTTTCATATTTTAGGAAAATGATCCATGAGTGATTTGTGATATTTAGAAATCAATCACACCTCAATATGATGTATGGTGTGTCTGGTATGACCTTAAGTTTGTAATTTTATATTAAATGGACATTATAATGAGAAAAATTAACAAGTGACAAATTAAAAACTAAGAAAATTCCTTCTAATTTCATTTGATACTTTATAAAAATTATCCATTAGTAATTTTTTATGTGTCAGAATCAACCACACCTCAATTTGGAACACGGTTAGAATGGTATGACTAAAAGTTTTTGTTATTAGTTTAAAATTGAATTTTTAGTTCAAAACGTGTCACTTACTAAAAACAAAGAAAAAAATCCGATTGTTATGCAAATTTAGAACAACAACTCAAAAGTAATTTCTGATATTCATGAAGTAGTGTCAGGTCAAACTGATGCATGATTTGACCACTGTGACTCAAAATGTGTGTTTTTAGTTTGAAATGAAATTTTATTAATAAATTCAACTACCATTATAAAAAATAATAAAACATATTAAAATTGCTTTGATACTTTTGAAAAACTATCATTATGTCATTTTTGATGTGTAGAAATCATCCAAACATTAATATGAGGCATGGTGTGGCCGATATAATTCAATATATCTAATTCATTAAAAATTAATATCAATTTATGTAAAAACTATAAGTAACATACTGAAAATTAATAAACCAAATTTTATTTATTTTAATATTTTATTTCAACAATCCATGATTTGGTTGTGACATGTAGGAGTCAACCTCACCTCAATAAAACACACAGTGTGACTAGTATTACTCCATGTTTTATTAAATTTATAATTTACATTAATTTATGTAAAAAAGAATAAGTGTCAAACTGAAAACTAAGAAAATGAATTAGGATTGTTTTGAATCTTTTGAAAAATGATCCATGAGTCATTTTTCATTTGTAGGAATCATCTTCACATCAATATGACATATCGTGTGGCTGGTATCACTCAAATTGTCTATTTTTATTTAAAAGTTACTTGAATTTTAGTAAAAAAACATGTGACATACTAAAAAAAATAAGAAAATGCATTTATACTATTTTGATATTTTATAAAAATAATGTATTGGTCAGTTGTGATGTGCAAGAATTATCTAAACCTCTATAAGAAGCACAGTGTGGCTGGTATCACTCAATGTTTTTCATTTTATTTAAAATTGAAATTAATTTATGCAAAAATACCATGTGATATATTAAAAACCTATAAAATGAAATCATATTGTTTTTATATTTTAGGAAAATAATATATTAGTTATTTATGATGTGTAAGGATTAGCCACACCTCAATATAACACATAGTGTGATCGGTATAACTCAAAGTGTCTCTTTTTAATTAAAATTGACATTCATTTATGTAAAAACTAAAAGTGATATTCTAGACACTAAAAAATAGAATTTGGATTGTTTTTTATACAACCATAAAATGATTGATTAGTCATTTTTTACATTTAGTAGTCAATTGTACCTTAATATGATTCATGGTTCCACAAGTATGACTAAAAGTGTCAGTTATTAGTTTAAAATTTATATTTTACTTCAAAAACATTTCATTCACTAAAAAACAAGAAAACAGTCTTAAGAAAATTATTCATAAGTCATTTGTGACATGTATGAAGAATTCTAATGTCAAAACGATTCAAGATGCAACCTTTATGACTCAAAATGTGTGTTTCTTGTTTTAAATTATATTTTTGTAAAAACAAACAAGTGACATAATGAAACCCGAGCAAACACATTCAGATTGTTTTTATAATTCGGGTCAATAATACATTAGTAATTTATGACCGGTAGGAATTAGTATCATATGAATACAACACATAGTTTGGAAATTATAATTCCAAATGTGTCATTATTTTAAATTGATATTAATTTTAGTAAAAGAACAATTGACATTCACAAAACTATACAAATGCATTCGGATTGTTTTAAAATTTTAGGACAATAATCCATAACTCATTTTTAACATGTATAAATCAATACATCCTCAATAAGTCCCAAACGATGATTAGAATAACTCCAAATGTGTCATTTTTATTATATATTGACAATTTATTAATGTATTCTTCCATATTAATGAATAATTTATTTCTTTGTAGTATAACTAACATAATATTTGTCTTATTACAGAGGTGTAATATTTTTCTTGTTTTTGGATGATTTGTTCAGCAAATGATAACATGGTGGATATTTTTGATAGGGGATCACGAGCATCAAAAGATGAAATATTAATGTCTTATAACGATTTTTTGGAATTTATAAATTTAATTATATAATTTTATTTTGACAATTAAATAGAAGTGTTTGTTTTATATATCATGGTTGGACATTTTTGTATTGATGATATCAATTAAATGACTAGAGCATGTTTAATTTTGGGTGTGTTATTTAAATTTCAGGTTCTGGGTGTGCTGTTATATAAAAAGGAGAATACAGGCGGCTAGGCCTTTATCAACGATAAAAAAGAAATGATACAGGGTTCTTTTATTAGAGTTTTTCTGGCATCAATAAAGGACCCCCTTTATCCATTCTTTTTAGTGAAGATAAAAGGGACCCCTTATAATCTTTACTAATAATAGTGCATTTTTTTTTGTTAAAGGAAATTTTGGGTGTTGTGAAAGTCCATATGTATAGTTGTGTTCCCAGAACCATAACCCCAGTGATGAACTCGTAAACCATATCTCGACGCTCCCTTTACTAGATTCAATGCCTCAATAGAATAAAGTAGATGTAAAATAAGACTGGTGGTTTTAAAGAATATTTTATCTATATATCTGGAACCCTCGAACCAACCTTGAGAATCAATGAATTGAATCGTATTCAAACTGGTTTGTCTCTAGACTCATTATCCATTTTGGGTTCTTTGGATTCTTCCTCTCTATGCTGGAGATATGTGATGAAACTCTAATCTGATTCAGATCAAGAATCTACCTAATTTTCTCAATTGAAGATTTTCTAATATCTAATGAAATCCAAATCCAAACCCATGGATTTAATCAGTAGAATCCTCCAATGTGTTGGGTTCTCATCCATAAAATCTCTCATATTCCTTATCAATGAAGCTTCACTTAAGCATATAGGTTAAGAAAACTCATCAATAGTTCAATTTGTTTGAGCTTCACCAGACATTGATGGTAGCCATCACCTTCACCAGTAGGATTTCAAGGTACAAGTTCTCCTAGATGAAAAAAGGGTAAAACCCACTTGGCATCAGGTTATCTTTAAATACTGATGGATCTGGATTTTCTAAAATAAATAGTCTCAGTCGGCCTTCAATACATCAATCATCCATACCAAGCTACATCATGAAAGATAATTTATCATACGTGAAAATTATCTTACGTTGTTGTTCCATTTCTATTACAGTAGATTATTTTATCTTATTCATAAAACTATAACTTTCATAAAAATAATTATTTTACTCCTCAAATAATTCAATTGTGAAGAAAATACTTAAAATATATACCATATAAGAAATTTATTTTATGCACTTCATGTTATGAAAATTAATAGATAAAATAAACTAATAGGAAAAATTAATAAATTCATAAAAACTCATAAATTGGTAAATAAATACAAGATTAATTATTAATTATAATACAACAATGTAATATTAATTACAACTAAAAATAGAAATTAAACATTATGTAAAAATAATAGAAAATTAACTAAAATTCATTGAGTTAATAACGGACAATAATTTAATAAAAAATAATAAATTAAAAAAAATTAATAAATACTTTAATGATGAAAAAATTGAATGGTTAAAAAAAATCATTATTATTATAAAAAACCATTAATGTATTAATTACACTATAAATTAGCCATAATATTATTATTCAAAAAATTAATATTATTTCATAATTGAATACATATAAAACCCTGAAAAATGGTTGGAAATAAATGCATGTAATAAAGGACACATTAACTAACATTTAATTACTCAATAGAAGGAAATAATATTAGGGGATCAGTTTCAATGTTAAGGAAGAAGTATCTAGAATAATTAGTAAATATATCTAATTTTTATACAAGATGAGAAAAAATAGATTTTATTATCTTAAAGATCTTCATGGAAGGCCTAAAAAAAGAAAAATTGATAAAGGATATTCTGGATAATATTTCCAAAATAGTTCTCTATCAACGATAATGAGACAACAATTTAGGGGAGCAATGATGAAATGTATTTCATGGTAGTGGATTTTCTTAATGAAAACAAGAAGGCAGTGGCATTAATACTTAATAGGGGTGTTCCTGGCACAAGATTGGTGATTCTAAAATTCTAATAAACATTGAGGAACACGAAATAGGTGTTGTAACATTTGGTAATGATTATTCCATAAATATCAAAGGTAGTGAAACATGTAAAATTGAGAATGATATTTTTAAATAAGATGATGTTCTTTATGTTTGGGGATAAAACGTATCTTTTTTAGAGTTGGATAGCTTTGTGATAATATGCATGAGGTATCAGTAATGATAAATACCTGAATCATTAAAAACATAGGTGACTTAATAAATGTCCCTCCAAATAAGTTGAAAAAATTGAAATTTATTGTTGATTAGCGATCCTTCATAAACATGTTAGTAGTGAATTGAAAACGATAACATCCTTTGACCTAGAAGGATTAGGAATATTTGGGAAATAATGCATATATAGATTATGAAACTTGATGTAGAATTTATATATACACAATATAAAAATTTATCATGATGAAATCTATGGAACATCTTAGAAGGGTGAGAAAACTCAAAATCCTCACAACATAGTAAACATTAATTAAAAAATTCCATTCGAATTAGTCCACACATGTCATTATGGGGAAATGAGAAAGAAGTTATCTTCATGTGGTCTATAATTCATTACATTAATGGAAGAAGTCACATAGATTACCATGGTTCATTTCATCAATCCATTTTATTAATATATTTGGATTTTTAAAATGCAGATAAGGAAGGTTGAAAAAGATCATTGATAGTCTATCAAAAAGCAGAGTTCTAGTAATTAGAAGGAATAAAAAACTTATGTGTATAACATATATCTTAATAAAAAATAAATCATGAATTAATACAGAAAAAACATTTACAATATTAAAAAATATTTTCACATATAGGAAGAATATGATCATTTCTAGAATGAGAAGAACAATGTTTGATGAGATTAATGTTTCAACATTATCCTTGTGATAAGCAGTGTGTACTATAGTGAATATTCAAAATAGAGGTCTTTCAACACTTGATACATGATAAACACTGTGGGAGGTGGTTTTATAAATAAACATGCAGTGAAATATCTCAAGGTCATTAGAAGTATTTTTTATATAAAATTCAAAGGATGTTGGATATGGAATATTGAAAAAATGTTATTATTGTAGTTTTATGATATATTCATCTTATAGGAATGGATAAAGATGTTTTAAAAAGAGATTTCGT
Source organism: Viscum album (assembly GCA_963277665.1). Taxonomy (NCBI): domain Eukaryota; kingdom Viridiplantae; phylum Streptophyta; class Magnoliopsida; order Santalales; family Viscaceae; genus Viscum; species Viscum album. Next base: position 475,844,685 of record OY728151.1, read on the forward strand.
AAATTTATTTATTATTCCAGATTAAAAATTGATGAAAATATGGGGAAAACATTTCACAAAATATAAAAAAAATTTTTATCTACTATATTAAACAGAGGGAATGTTTCTCAAAAAATGTTCAAATGGTTTCAAAAGTCATACCAGAAACTTAGAGTACTAATTCAGAATGTTTATGTGAAAATGATGAAGGTTCATCATGTGATAGAAATTAGTTCTTTTGAACAACAAACCGTTTATAAACAAATACTAACAATAGGGTTTATAATACACAAATTCATAGCAGAAGGATGCTAAAATTGGATAAATAAATAGTAATTATATCACAAGTTTTTCATAGAATAGTGGATGGGGAAAATGAACATTATGAGTGATAAAAATATATTAATGAGAAACCTCATTTATTTTATAAGAACCTTACATGAAATATTTTAACAATACCAAATAAAAATAAAAATCTGATTTGAAAAAATGGGTTTTGATTAGTAAAATGAACGTGAAAAGGGAAGTCGCCTGAAACATGTGTAGACTTGTTTACAGGTGGTATTATAAAATTTATGGAATAGAAATATAAGGGAATTTTAAATTTGGAGATTTACTTGAGATAATAACAACATTAATTTATATGGTAACACATAAGTAGTAAATGATATATCATGTTGATGTAAAGTCAGTGTTCCTAAATAGTGACCTTGAACAAGAAGTTACTATTTTTTAACCATTTTTTTTAATTCTTGAAAATTATTTTTGAAAGGTATGTGGACTAAAAAAGTGTTTTATTTATTAAATTAGACTCTAATGTCTTGTTATTTTAAACATGATGACTATTTTAGAAAAAAAAGTTTTTCCAAAGGTATGGTTGAGAAAAACATACAGTTGAAGAAATATTTCGTCGACACATTTATGGTCATTATATATTTGGATGATTTATTTTTTTCTATTAAAAATAGTAACACATGTGGGAATTTATAAAAATATATATATGTAGTTTTAGATGTCTATACTGATGAATCTAAACTATTTTATAGGTCTAAAAATTGATAATAATTCAAAATATGTATTATTTAACAAGAAAATTATTCTAAATAAATATTGAGAATATTTGAAATAGATGATTTATAAGATCTTTTTATAGATATATTAGTTGTAAAGAAGTTGAGAAAATATGAAAAATGTTGCATAATTGATCAGAATAATTTTAGAAGAATAAATTGTAGCCTTTTTATACCACAACATCCATATCTAAAATTTCTTGTGCGAAAATATTATGAGAAACATGTGAATGTGAACAAAAGGTGTAAATAAATATTAATATTAATATAAATATGATATTTTTAAAAGGAATAGTGAATTATGGAATTCTCTAAATATGTAGCACGGATCATGATATTCTTCTTTTAATTGTTTCATATGGTTAAAGTGACTATACAAATCATAGATCCACAATAAGAAGAGTGTTTTTTGTTTTGTGATTATTTTGTTAGAAAGTATTGTAATTAGTGAGTCTACTGACCCATAGTGAAACCACATCATATAACATAAAACCTACTAATTCGGTTACATTGGTTTTATGTATGTTGTTTTATCTCACATATTTTATGGACGATTTGTAGAAATCATTGAATATTATTTTCGAAATTCAATGTGCAATTAGCCTTTTTTAAAATATATTTCAACACTATCAATCTTAACATATTGAAAATAGCCATCATTTTATCAATAATAAGTCTCATTCATGTGAAATAAAATTATTCTTTATGAAAAACAAGCATCATCTAGGAAAAAACATTACAAAATATATTCATTGTGAAAGATTTTTAGAATTAAGTATGAAATGTCATGTCCAACATTCCCCACTCACTGGTGTTTTTATTTCCTCAAGATCCCCTTCCCCATGGTGAAGTGTATTATGTTTCCAAAGGGGATATAAGTCTATGTTGAAAGGTATGTATAAGTTGTAGTGGGATTTTGAGAAGAAGATTAATTTTAATCACACAACCCAAAATTTCTCATTTCCATTTTATGAAAATATCTAAAAAATAGGAAGTTATCCTGTAGCATGGTTTCAAGATAAATATCATTTATATTTCCTATTATTTGATGACTAATGTATTCTGGTATGCTATTTAAGATGGTTTCATATCATTAACGATAAATTTAAAGGTGATAATTGAAGAACACTATGGATTTGTGGATTGGTTTGTGGATGGTTGAAGATCCCATAGTTATTGGTGAGTTTTGGTTGTTCTATTTTTTATGAATATTTTTCTATTTTTTCACTAATTTTGTTGATTCATGATCTGAAATGCATGGGAATATATCATGAGATACATTTTAATTAATTAAAATAGTGTTTTTAAGGTTGGATGGATGTCAGTTGAAGAGGTTATGATTGAAATTATGTGTTATCTAAATTTTTAGAATTCATGTTTTTTTTAGATTTAAAATTTTCATATCCAAATACATCATTTAGTCAAATCCCTTATTTAAATTTATTTCTATTTTATTTTAGACAATATAACATAGTGGAATCTTGATGATGATACAGCGATGTAAGTGATTGCAGTGATGTAATCAAAAGAATTGACGTAAATGTTTTTGATACACAACTAAAACCATAATGCCAAATTATAATATGTACGAAAATATACTATTTAACATAATTACAATATCCATATATATAAATTGAATAATGATTATATTTTTTGTTATATAGACAAAGTAATCTATTCTTCCACAAATGAGATTCAGGTTTTAATTAGACAACCACACAATGGATTGTATCCTTAAGTTGTTGGAAAGAGTTTCAGAATCCAAACTTCACAGAATAGTAGTTACACGTGGAAGAGAAACATGGTTACACGCACATTTAAATCATGGATTTTTTTGAATAAGTTAGTTTTGAGGATCTTTTAATAGATTTATATGTAGGGATAATTTTTTGGATGTTGATGATTTTGATATTCCAATATTTATTGAGTAAGGAAGACAAGAGTGTATCAGAAATCTAAATGAGGTGGTCAGTCTACAAATATATATATAGAGAGAGAGATATATATATATATATAGTGTGTTAAAATTGATGTATGAGTCTTCAAAATTTTTTATTAATGATGATTTGATCAGTTTTTAGAAAATTATTTATATAAAGATTTAGATTGCATGACTATGTGTGGGTTTTCAAAACATTTTTCTACCTTGAAAAAAAGTAAGAGGAAGAAGTGTCTAGAGATGGGGTTGGTTTTTCAGTGACCAATCATATAATAAATCTCTTTTCTTAAAGAGATATTATTTGATTCACATAATTTTTGTGCATTATTATTAAAGTATGCACTATGAAGGATTGTTTCATTCTTATTATGGAGGCTTGTGGAAGTGTATGATTTAATTTTTTGGATAGAGAAAATAATTTTATTTTGTGATCTTCCTTATCCTGTATTCATCTTATGCGATCCTCGTTATCTTGTATTAATCTTCGGTGTGACTCCTTATGTGTGTGGTGGGATTATTCATGAATACCATTAATTGGAACTCACACGTTCTTATAGTGAATATAATTCATGATCAGGGGTAATTATCAATGATAAATAGTAGGATGCCGCATTAGATATGAATCTTGTAAAAATATTGTGTCCCTTGTACTTTATTTCATGCATGATCATGTGAAGCTGATGTATTTTTTTGGTGGACCAAACACAAAATATTCATACATAATTAATTATACTAATAAGAAATTTTAAAATCTACCCTCCGCTGATTCAGCCACCCCTTCTCAGTGGAGAAAACTGATCCTTACTAACACTTCATAGGTGATGATTTTTCTCATATAAATTGCAATGAAGACGATGATTTATATTGGGTAATTGAAATATAAATAAAATAAATCGTAAATAGTTATTATATATGTTACTTTTAGAAATATGTTTTATAATGATTATAAATATTTTTAATGAATAGCGTGAAACTTATAAATATGAGGTTAACCAATATAAAATAGTGGGTAAAGGAATAATGTGATATTTATTGTGATGTGATGAATGAGATATTTTATAACTGTTATGTGGTGTTGATTAAATTGGTTTGTGCATTGCGTAGAGTTTTCAATGATATTGATGTGTTGGGGTGAATGTTTTAGTTATCATACCATTGTAATTGGTATTATACCCTTATGTCAGGCTTGCATGAAATTATATATTCATTGTAGTAATTGGAATTTCCCATATGTCACCATTAGATTCAGGTAATTTGATCAATGCCCATATAAAGAGTTGGGTTCCATTTGTACCCAAAACATTTAGGATAGAGGTGATGTGAATAAATAACTACTCCATGTTCCCTGATATCTCTCACCGATATAGTATTGGTCCTGCTAAACTAAGTCTATAGTATAAGGTGATTTCGAAATGATGTGGGTGTTTAGTGAAAACATACATTAGAAGAAGATGTAAAGGGTATGAGATCAATAATTGTGTGTTCTCATTCCCCATATAGTAGTTTGGTGATGATCTAATAGTTATTGATTATGGCATGTTAGATGTGGTTTTGGATATGCATTTACAGCTTTGATATGTGGTTATGTAGAAATATAAATGAATACATATCTATGAAATAAGTCATTAATGTTTTAGGTAGACTAGTTTTGGGGGGATGTTTTTGAAAACCCATGTATTTATAAAATCATATTTATTAGTATTCTTGAGTTAAATAGTTATATTCATTTTGTTATGTAATTCTTAAAATAACAAATTTATTATATGGTTATTTATTTTAAAAAATAATTTTCAATTATAGAAATCAAATTTAGAAAAACTAATTTAATTTTTTAGTTCCCCATGATGAAATTAGCTTAGTACTAAATATTGTGAATTTTGTAAAAAATATTAATTTTTGGTTAATAGTAAAAATACAGACCTTTTTTAAAATATCATATTTTTTTTGTAAAGACATAATTAGGATATAAAATGTATTAAATTTAATCAATAAATAAAATTATGATTTTATTAGAGTAATATTTTACAGAAATAATTCATAACATGTATGTTATAATTTATTTCATTATATGTTTAAAAATTATTACCAGTACCGATGCAGTGCCTGGAAAACGTTGAAAATATCGAATTTGGTTCCTTAAAAATAATAATTCAGTGCTAAAAATTATTTTGAAGACACTTTATTTATTTATTATGTATTATTTATATTTTTTGTGTTATTTGTGATTTTTAATGTTATATAACAACAATTTTATCCTAATGTATGTGCGATAATTGTGCAAGGCAAGAAAAGGAAAAATAAAAACATTAAGAAGTTGTATTGATTTGAATAATAGTTAATATACATAAAAACGAATATGTAAATTTATTTTCAAACTATTTTACTTATTTTCATAACAGTATATTATTTTTAATTTTTATATATGAAATAATTAACATTAATACTTATGAAAAACTGATGTAATGCTTGGGCAAGAAGAAAAAATTAAGTAAATAAAAAGTTTTAATTACATTTATATGAATAAATAATTTACCCATAAACTATATAAATTTACTTTTATGTTTAATTTTTTTCCAATATCACTTTTGAATCGATTTATGATATTTTGGACCCACATGAATCACTTTATCAACATAATAATATTTTATTTCAAAATGAGTTCTTATTGTCACATTATAGTTTTTAATTACTATAATATTTTAATGTATGGTTTTCCATTACTATTAATAAAACATAAATATTGAATTTAAATATAACAAATTTATCTTTTTCATTAAATTTTAAAATTAATTGTTGGGAAATAAATAAATACATTAATGGCATGAACAATTATGATGAAATAATTTTTTAATTAATGAATAAATCAAATTAATGATTTTAAAAATAATAAAATAAATATAATTTGATAATTTTAAGATAAATAATGAATTACATAGAATAATATTATATGTCTATGATATAAGTAATAAATTTTTATTGAATTTAAATTTTTTTGGATGTGTATAATATTATATTTATGAATAGTTTTTATTTTGAAAAAAAAATTATGAATAAAATATATGATTAAATTATTTAAAAAGCAATAAACAATTGAACAAGGAAGAAATGATTATATTATTTCTAAAATTTAGTCCTCTTTTTTTATTCCTTTTTGGAAGTCTTATACCCTATAATAGAATTATTATATTTTAATTATGGGAGTAATTCCAAAGTTAACCCTAACATAAATTACAAAAGGAGGCTCATTCCATCATAGATATTCATCACCATGAGACTTCTTGGTTGACTATATTCTAAAAAATTACCTTATAGTCATCCAATTCCTCATTATAGAGCTTTTTTTCTCATAAAAAGACCACTTCCAAAATCTTAAGGAGGTTTTCAAGGAGAAATTTTCAAGAGGAAACTTACTTCTTTTTCTCTATTAAATTCATTCTCACTTATACTATATCTCACCTCTTATTGAATATTTCATGATAACTATAATATAATATATATACTTGAATAATTTGTTTATTGTATATTCATCATAAAATCCTTCATTTTCCCCTTTTATTCTTAATTGATGACATAATCATCCATGCGGTGTCATCCCACAACCTCCATAGACGGCATTTTTTTGTTTCCCATTACTGAAATCTTTAAATGTTTCAATTCATGTGTAAATTATTAAAATGACCTAAATATTTATATTTTTACCTTCTAGATTGTTATCTCTTTTTGATAAGTATTTCCATAATAATCCGACCTTGGAAACCATGAAAAGGATGCACCTAAGACAATGGTAATTACAAAATATTATTAGTAAATGGGTGGAAAATGTTATAAGAAGATCATGTAAGGTATTTTGAACATGATTATAGTTCTATAATCAATTAATATCACTCTGAAAAAAATTATATATAAGGTTAGAAAACTTTTAAATGAAGTTGAATTCGAGGTAAGAGGTTCTTTAACTAAAACCTTGTTCTAGATATTTTAATGATTTATTCTTCTAAATGTTTTTTTTCATATTCATATTTCCCTATTAGTTTTTATAAATATATTTATATGGGTATTAATGTTTTAATTTATATCATGTTTTTTTGAAAAGGAAACATTTTTCATGGGTTATGTAAGGGGCTTTTATTTTGAAATCCTTTTAATTGTCTCTTTTACAAAATTCAAAATGATTGTTTTTTATATATATGGAAAGAGAAGTTTCCCCCAATTTCCTAAAACATTATTACTATAATTTTTCCATCACATGGTTTCGTATTTATTGTTTAAGAATATGACTTCATTTTTATGTGCTTGGTTTTTTTATTTTAAAAGGTATTTTTTTGAGAAAATGTTATTTTGATATCTGAATGTGTTTTTCCAATGGGTTTAACGGAATTATAAAATATTTCATTCATTATATATTCCAAGGAAAGTTTATATTAGTGGTTTATACCATTATAGACCAATATGTGATGGGTTGATCCCTATTATAGTTGAAGATAAAACTATTTGAGCCATATTATAGCTCAATATATGATGGGTGGGCCCGATTATAACTCTTTAATATAATGGGTACTCTAGAGATGGAATTTGACCCTAAGGTTATTTCATTTCCCTCAAAATTATTTTTTTTTATTTTATTAATAATAATATTTTAAGGGGTTAGTGGTAAACCACGTTCATTTCTCCTGAAATAGAATCACCCAAAAATGATAAAATCCAAATAGATCTCGTATACCGAGTTTCAAAATTCAAACATTAAAGATCCAAATATAAATGCAACACTATCACCCAACAAATAGTGGATTAATCTTGATAAGTTCATAAATTAACCTCGATACCTCTATCCAATCACCTTACCTCCATCATAACAATATCTACAACCCATCAAGCCCAACATATTGAAATCGAAAAAGTCTTCATCGAACGAAATCGGGTGCTAATGAACCCTCATCGACACCAGCTCATCGTCAAGGACACTGACTTAAAGTCATCATCACCAATTTAGGAATCGTTTCCATCTAGTATAACCATCCATAAAGACCACCAGATCACCAAATTAGATGATCCAGAAAATGATCTTCAACAAAACCACTGTTGAACGAAAACAAACAATAAAAGTAAAAACAAAATGCAAAAAAAAATGAAAACACCAAGATGAGGATGAAAAAAGTGGAAACCACTGGATGAAAGTAGTAAGAAAACCTCAAGAATTAGGACTGAGATAAGGGGAAAAGAAAGGGAGAGCATGGCGATGAAGAAGGCACCACCTAACACCAACTCCGACACAACCCAAACCATAAATTCCACCCAAAAAATCCTAAACCACATGAACACCATTTTGAGAAAATATGGGTTAAAACCCAAAATATCTAGTGAAAAAATTTAAGAGGTAGTGTTTGGTGGCTTTGAGTGATGATCCATTGACGGGGAATGCATCATCGACAGAGATCCCAAACACCAGCACTGGGGCCTCGGTCGAAAATCTAGGAAAGCCCTCCTCAAAAAGATGATGCACAATGATGAAGAAAATATATAAACCCCAAGATTTTACAAACCTAGATGAAAATAAAAAATATTGTTGGGTCACAAAATCCAACAGATTAAATCCACATAATAGGAATTCCCAATCCTGAAGATTCAATGGGGAGAGCTCCTAGCCGAAGAATGAGGCCAAGTTCCGAGGAAACCCTAAATCCCCTTGTATTTATATTCAACATAACTTCCCAATTAGATCCCAAGAGGTTACTACTTTTCTACGTTTGGATGTAATATTGATATGGTAATGAATTACTATGGTGACTACGTGGTTTTTAAATGCATTCTAATGAGTATTCAAGAAAAGTTTTTTTAATGGGTTTTCATGTTTTCATTGAACTAATGATTTTTTTTCATTTATGTTACTTCTAAAGATTTTTGTAATCATCTTTAGTTTCTAAATGTTTTTAGTAGGTTATAATGATATGTATGAGTAATAAGGAATTCTTATTTAATTGTTTGTTGATTTTTCAAACAAATCATGTTTAATTTTTAAAAGTTTTATAATTTTTATGACATGGAAACTTTTTTACTACTATCCATCATTTATAATTGTGGTATGTTATGTGTGTATTATATTCTAATTATATAAATATATAAAATTGAAGAGATACTCAATTTCAAATAAACTAAAATTCTTGACTTCAGTATAGATTGTATAATGTTCCTATGATGGGTCCTTATAATTGGTATCAAAGTATGGGTTAGACAACTTTAGAAGTTAATATGATGCTAATATAATAACATAAATGATCTTTAATTAAAAAATATATTTAATTTTAAGAATATCATGTGTATAAAACTAATATATTTTTGTTCTAAATGGTTTTCCACAAAAGAAACAGAGAAGATAAATTATAAAAAAACCAAGAGGCTGATATCATTCTAAATCAGTTGCTTGGAATGGTGGGAATTGGAACCAAGAATTTTTTTATAGTAATGGCTCTGTTTAATTATGTAATAAAAGGTGATGGTTTCCATGAAAGATATAAACATGATCTTCTAGGATAAAACATGTATTTTGTGGAGTATTTCACGTGGAAACACCCCCCATCAATCACTGGATCATCTCTCCTGGTGGTAGATAAAGGATGGATTAATGCTTTGGAAAAGTTATTTGATGTAATGGGATGTTTTGAACATCAAAATGTAACAATTTATTTATATATTTGTGATGATGAAGTTGATATGTGGTGATATTTAGTTAAGAATACCAGAGAGAAAGAAGATCTTGATTCCATGGAATGGGAAACATTCAAGGATATTTTTCTTGAGAAATATTTCCCAAGGGTAGTTCCACTCTGAAGAGAAAAAAATTTGAACTGAGGAAAAAATATGAATATTTTTTACCTTCATATAATGTTAATTTCACAATATTGTGTAGGTATGTGATGATCATTTTCTAGGACACTAATAGAAAAATTATACTTATTTACTTAGGATTTAAGACATGTTGACATAGAGATTTGGATCCATAATAATTTAAAAGCAATGAGAATGTTTTTTATTTTTTGAAAAGGTTGTAATTAAGTTTCCTTTCATATATGAGCCTCATTATGAAAAAAAATATTAAGCATTCATGTTGTTTTTCTATGCATGAATTATTTATCAAATAATATTGGAGGTAAAAAAATCAGATTCCTTACTTATGAAATGTATGGTAAAAAGAATCCTGGAGAATGTCTTGTTAATTATAGTGAGTGATACTTTTGTATAAATTTTTTACACAAGGATCATGTGTACATGAAAAATGATCAGAATAATGTTGAGAAGCCGATTGTATGACACTGTAACTATATGGATTTTTTTAATTTTACTAATGTGTGTCCAAAACTAGCCACTAATGTTGGAAATAAACAAGATTGGAAATTAAAGAGTGTGGAAAAATCCATTGCAACTACTTCACCAGATGATGGTCCATCAAAAAAAGTGGTATCAATTCATTTATTGTTTTTATAGAATGAGCTAATGTGTCGTTTGATTCATGGTCTAAAAATTCATTCATTAATTAGAAAAATTTATCTAATTTTTAACCTACACATCATGAAATGAATCTAAAAATTATATTGAAAACACCAAGAAAGAATATTAAGGAAAAAATAAATTATAATAATCTTCAATTCATTGTATATGGAATTAATTTACCTGAAAACCTTATTGTATTTCCTTTATTAGAGAATTATGTTATCCTGGGTATGGATTGGATTTTCTTACCACGCTAAAATTGATTTTAGAGCCAACATATTTTCATTTTATAAATATTTTCCTTTTATGTAAAATAATGACCCCATTTCATTTATAACATATTATGAATACGAAAAACTGTTAAAATATTTAAATAAAAGTTATCTTTCACATATTTTTTAAAATAAATGATCTATTTATATTAATTATGTTCTAGTGGTAAATGTGTATCTTGTTGTTTTTCCTAATTATTTTCCCAGTGTAGTTCATGACCGAGAGGTTGAGTTTTCAATTTTCTAATATCCCAATGGTAATAATTTTTTTATACACCCATATTAAATAGAATGGGTAGAATTTTATGACTTGAAAAAAAAATTGAAGCAATTAATAGATAAAGGATTTATTTGACCTAGTACATCACCATGGAGTGCTCCTATGTTGTTTGTTAAAAATAAATTTGGTTTAATGATAATTTTAATCGATTATAGATTTTTTAATAAAATAAATATTATGAAAAAGTATATATTTCCTCATATCGATGATTTTTTTGATCTACTCGAGGGAGCACAAAATTTTTTGAAGGTTCACTTGAGGTCAGAGTACCATTAGTTGAATGTAAAGGAACAATATATTATAAATACTGTGATTCATACTAAATATAGGCATTATGAATTTTTAGTTATGCCATTTGGGTTAAAAAACGTACCTTTTATATTCATGTATCTTATGAATAGAATATACCATGAGTTATTGGATTATTTTTAGTGGTGTTTATTGATGAAATTTTGTTATATTATAAAAGTAATGAGGAATATGATAGATATCTAAGGGTTGTTTTAGGACTATAAAAGAAAATAAATTTAATGTAATATTCAACATGTTTGAATTTTGTTTGCAACTAATTTAATTATTTGATCAAATGTTTTCTTAAGATGAAATTACTGTTGATCCTGCTAAAATGAAATTTGTTAAACAATATCCAAGACCAACAAATATAATCAAGATTGAAATTTTTAATGATTTAGAAAGATATTATTGGAGGTTTGTTGAAAACATTGCATGATTATATATCACATTGACTCTGTAAACTAAAAAAGAAGTTAGACTCTTCTTGGTGAAAGAATGTGATTATTTTTTTCAAGAATTTAAAATAATATTGGTGGATACTCTAGTGTTGCACCTACATTCTAGAAATGGTGAATTTTTCATCCATAGTGATGCTTTATTGAAAGGACATGGTTTTGTATTAATGCAGAATGACTAGGTAATTGGTTATGCATTACATTAGTTAAAACATAAGGAGTTAAATTACCCTAAAAAATTATTTGGAATGATATTATATTGATTTTGGATTAATAATTTTGAGGAATCATTTTTATGGAGTAAAATGTGAAATACATAATGATAATAATATTTTTAAGTACATATTAACTTAGAAAAAATTGAACATGAGACAAATAAGATGGCTAGAATGAATTAAGGATTATGATTGAATGATTCATTACTATCTTGAAAAATCAAACAGAGTGGTAAATGAATTGAGTAAGAAAAATAATGATATGTCAACCATGTTTCATTTGGAACATGACCCCTTGGACTATGATTTGATAAATTTTGGTTTCGAGGATGTTGGTGCATGAAATTCCTCTGTATTTTTTTCAGCATTACTGCGGTCATCTCTTTTAGATATAAGTAAGAATACACAGAAGGATGAATTTGAGTTAAAGAAAATTATACTGGGTAAAGAAAGGAATGTTTCCAAAATTTAATATTTATAGAGATTATGTTTTGAGATTTGGGAAGAGATTATGTGTTCCTTTATTATTAATAGTTTAATAAATAGTTTTTATGTGAATCCCATACTTTTATGTTTTCTGTTCATCCTGCCAACATTAAGATGTATAATGATAGTCAAAAGTATTAATGGTTGGATGGAATGAAAATAGGTATTTCTGATTATTCCATGAAATGTTTGAAATACAATAGGTTATATAAGAATTAATGTTACCAAAGGGGATGCTTCAGCCTTTTCCAATACCAGGGTGGAAATTAGAAAATATATCCAGGGACATCATGGTAGTACTTCCAAATACTTTTTGAGGAAACAATGAAATATCAGTTTTTATTGTTAGAATGACTAAATATACAAATTTTATTCCTATTCGATACACCCTATCTCTAGATCAACATTCATGGTTGTATCTAAAGAATATAGTCAGGTTACATGGAGTGCATCCCTCTATTGCACCAGGACATGATCAAAGGTTCACTTTTAACTTTTTGAAAGGCCTTATGAAGAAGTTGAGAACTAAATTGAATTTGAGAAAAGCATTCATCCTCAATATAATAAAATTTTAGAGAGAAAAATTCATACATTGTTGGATATTCTTTGAGCGTATTCGATAGATCACCATGGAGATTCAGATCACCAACTTTCATTAGTTTTGGTTTCTTATAATAAAAGTTTTCATTCCGATGTTCAAATGGATCATTTTGAAAAATTATATGGAAAGAGGTTCCAAACTCTAGAATCGTGGGACGAGGTCGATAAAAGTTAGTTGGAGAGACAATCATTAGAAGAGGAAGTGGTAGAGAAATTTATATTGATTCAGTGTCACATAAAGACAACAAATATAAGGAAAAAACGTTATGCATATAATAAAAGGAAAGTCCTTTATTTTGATGTATGTGATCATTTTTTACATAAAATCTCCCCATGGAATAGTGTTATACATTTTGGAAATAATTTAATTTTCTCTCTATGCTTTATTGAACCATATAAAATCTTGGAGAAATTTTGTTCGGTTTCATACCGAACATCCTTACCACTGTGTTTATCTCAGGTACACAATGATTTCCCTGATTTTATGTTATGAAAGTCCGTGCTAGATTTATCCCATGATTTGACCCCAAAATTTATTTATCTAGAATATTACCTTTCCTATGATGAAGAGAACATTCAGATTCTTGACCATTGACAGAAAGTATTTTGGAATAAGTTAATTCACCAGGTTATAGTTTTGTGGAGAAACCGCATGGTTGAAGAATAAAAAAAGGAATCTGAAAATGCTCTGAGGGAAATGTAACCCGATTTGTATAATAAGAGAAAAAATATTGAAGAAAAAATTTGAAAAAAGGGGTGGGGGAGAATATAACAACTCAAGAATTTATAGAATTATATTTATTAGTATTCTTGAATTAAATAGTTGTATTCATTATGTTTAGTAAATTTTAAAATCATTTATTTATTTTATGATAATTTCCTTAATACCTTAACTGTTCGAATATAGTTTTTTAATTTGGAAAAAATAATTTTATTTTTGAATTTAGCATGATGAAATTATCTTAGGATGGATTTTTGTGAATAATATGAAATAGTTTAATTTTTGGTGAATAGTAAAAATACATTTTTTTAAATATAGAATTTTTTGTGACGATATAATTTAGATATAAAGTTTATTAAATTTATTGAAAAACTAATTTATGATTTTATAAGATTAATATTGTTAATAAATAATACGCAATATGTATTTTATTGTTTATTTAAAGATAATTAAATAAATTATGGTCAGTGTTGATGTAGTGCCTACACAATACTAACAATGTAACATTTGGTGCTCTATAAATAATAATTGAGAGATAAAAATTATTTTCAAGACTATTTCAATAATTATTATGTATTATTGATGTTTTGTTCATTACTTTCTAATTATAGAATTATATAACATCAACCTTATCTGAATGCCTATGTAATAATTGTGAAAGGGAAAAAAGGGAAAATAAAAAATTTAAGAAGATGTTTTCACATGTATATTAGAAAATATACATAATGAATAAATATAAAGTTTTAATTTGAACCTAAATAACATATTTTTGTAATATTAATTGATATTTAATTTATATATATAAAATAATTAACATTAATTCCTATATAAACACTAATGCATTGCCCATGCGAGAAGAAGAAAAAAATAAATAAAATACTTCAATAAAAAATATAAGAATATTTAATTGACCTATAAATAAAATAAATTTATTGGGATATGTATGTTTCTGCCAATATATATTTTGATTATATTTGGGGACATTTTGGACCAACATGAATCACTTTAGGGCCTCTATAATATTTTATTTCAAAAGTAAGTCGTGTTTTCATAGTATAGTTCATTAATTAGTAGAATATTTTCAATTATGGTTTCCCATATAGTGTTTTGAACATAATTAGTTTATTAAAATATAAAAAATTTATATTATTCATGATTTTTTTCTTAAATTTTTAGGGAATAAATAAATACCTTAATGGATTGATAAAATATGAAGCTATAATTATTTAATTAATGAATAAATAATATTACTGATATTAAAAATTATAGAAAAATATAATTTGATATTTTAAAGATAATTAATGAATTTCATTTATGAATATGACACGTCTATTATATAAAAATATTATTTTAATTTAAAAAAATTTTGTGATGTTTTTAAATTAATAGTTATTACTATTATTTATTTCGAAAAAATTTATCATTCATGAATAAAATATTTTATTAAATTATTTAAAAATATATAATTTATTGGAAAAGGAAAAAAATAATTATATTTTTTATAAAAATTTAATCCCCTTTAGTTTTTATCCCTTTTTTTAATTCATTAACCGTATATTAGATTTATTATATTTTAATAATTTGACTAATTCATATGATACCACTCACCTTAATTATAAACGAAGGCTCTTTAGTTCACGAATATTCATAACCCCAAACCTTCTTGATCTACTATATTCTAACAAATTTCCTTATCCTTATCCCTTTCAACATTATAGTGCTTTTATTCTAAAAAAAAGGCCACTTCCATGAGTTAATGGAGGTTCTCAAGGTGAACTTTTCAAGAGGTAAATTCCTTCTTTTTATCTTTTAAATTATTTCTCACCTCTAACTTATCCTCACCTCTTATACAACGTTAAATTATAACTCCAATATAATTTATATAATGTAATTTTATTATTTTTATTGTATATTCAACATAAAATCTCTCATTTCCCCCTTTTTTTCATAAATAACGAAATAGTTGTCCCTAGTGTGTCAATTCACCATCTTGATGGACAATGAGTTTTTGTTTCCCTTTTAAAAAAGTCATGGAATATTTTTTTTCACATATAATTGTTTAAAATGAATTAAATATTTATATGTTCTCATTTTTAAAGTGTTATATATTTTGGACGAGGAATTCAATAATAAACTGACCTTGGAAACCATGAAAAGAACGCACCCGAAATAATAGAAATAATAAAATATTTTTAATAAATGAGTGAAAAATATTATAATAAGATCATGAATTGTATTATAAACCTGATTATAGTTCGTTAATAAATTAATAACACACTTCAAAGAATTATGCAGAAGTTTTTAACAGTTTTTAAGGAAGTTGAATCTGCGGTAAGGGACTCTTTAACTTAAATTTCGTGTTTATTGTTTTAATGATTTATTCTACTGAATATATCTATTTAATATCCATGTTTTCAAAATAATTTTTATAAATATGTTTTTATGGGTATTAATGTTTTAATTTATCTCAATTTGTTTAAAAAAGGATAGGTTTTTCGGGTTGTAAGTAATGTACTTTCGTTTTGTAATCCATTTAAATGTATATTTTATAAAATTAAAAAAGATAGTTCTTTATATATATGACATGATATGTTTCCACCAAATTGATGAATCATTATTATTATAATTTATTCATTTATGTTTCTCTATATTTATTTTTTAATGCCTTTATTTCATTTTTATGTGGACAGTTTTTTTAAACTTATTTTTTTGAGAAAATGGTATTTGGATATATGAATGTGTTTTGATCGTAAGTTCAAATGAGTTATCAAGGGGATTTTTCATGATACATTCATTGGAAATAATTTATTACGTGTTTATACCATTATGAATCAATATATGACATGTTGATCCCTATTATTGGTCCACATATGATGGGTTGAGCACTATTGTTTCTCAAGATATGATGGGTGAGCCCCATTATAGCTCTACAATTCATTGCATACTCTGGAGATATAATTTTATATTAAGGATATTCCATTTTTTAGTTTGAATATAAGGTACATTTGGTAATGGTGTCCCAAGATGACTGCATGATTTTTCAAAGCATGATTTTGAGTTTTCATGAAATGGGTTGTTAATGGGTTTTCATGTTTTCACTGGACTAACAATTTTATTTCCTTAGGATCCTTAGTGATATTGTTGTGATCATCCTATTTTTTGAAATGTTTTTCATTGGGTATATGGATGAGTAATAGAAAAGAGGATGTCATGTTGAAAGTTTTAAAGAATCTTAAAAGAAAAAAAATTTAATTTTTAAATGTTTTATATTTTTGGAAGAAATTGATACTATTTTAGTAGTATCCACCTTTTATATATATGGGATGTTATATGTGTGTTATTTCCTAATTATCGAAATCATTATACATAAAGGACTATCAATTTGAAATGAATTAAAATTCTTCACATAACTAATTATTATGTAATATTTTATGGATTTTTCATTATAAATTTGGACCAGGTACATTATTTTATATTTAATAATATTATATTTTAATATTTTTTGTTTATTTTGTGGTTTATTACTTGATAAGGATTGGTGATAGATGACCTTGAATAGGAAATTAATTATAAATTATATTTATTCATCGAGTCATTGGTATTATTTTTTGAAATATTCATAATAGGTTTTTTGGAGGATTTTTATGAATATATATAAAATTCTATCTACCAAGCTATACTTTTATTTTCAGTATTTATATGAGAGGTTTCATTATCAAATTAGACTACAATATCTCATTAAATTGAGTTTTGTGGTGTTTATATAGTCATTTTCATAGTATTTTTTTATTTTTTATATTTTCATTTTATTATTACATTACATGATTTTTTGTAATAGTTTTATTTTATATTATATGAATTTTGGTTGAAGTATTCATATTTCATTCCTAGTATTTTATAAGGGTGATGAATCCCATATGTTTTTTATGCCAAATATACTAGTGTCTACCTTATGTCCTATTAGATATTTTCATTGTGGATCACATTCATCTTCACTACCGAGCTAGGATAGGTTCTGGAGTTAATGGGTAATAAAAATATTGTACTAGAGGTATGGTAAAAATTTAGGAAATACTTTATAGTTAAAAAAGATAGAAATGTATTGATAATGTCACAAAAATAGTATTTATCAAATATATTACATGATAGAGTTATGGGAGACCTTATAGAACACATTTGACTAGGTCTTCATGTGGTAGGATACAAAGACCCAATGATAAGATACAAGAAAGGGGATGTTTATTTCAGGGTATATACCTAATTTTGGTACGTTCTTTTTCTATGATATATCTTATGTTATGATTAATAATGTATTTGGGAGATTAAAATAAATCTAATTAAATTATCATAATAAATTTTTTATTTTTTATAATTGAATTTATTATCTATTATATGGAGGTAGATGGTAGAATAAATCCATTTCTAGTTTTGGAGGGACAATCATACAAAGAAAATCTAATTGATCTTATGAGGATTAATAAAGAGAAGGATGATTCATGGATAATGGTTGTAATACCATGAGATCATATGAAATAATCTTTTGGAATAAAGATAATTTCTATGATAGCATGCATTACACACAACATCGAGTTTTGAAGAACCATGATATACAAGTAACGTTATTATTTGAACACAACATTATAACATAGCCATTAAATTTATTTGTATCAATAGGAATAACCAAAACTTTTAAAATAATTATGTTTTAGATAAATAATATATAATTATAAATATGTATTTTAATTTTAGTTAAGTCGTTATATGATTCAAAAATACTTTTTCCCTCAGAAAATTATATTAATTGCCTTTTGTGAACAAATAAAAAAATTAATTTTTTATAAATATAAAATTTATTGTAAAAAATTAAATTTCCCCCTTTAATTAAAATTAAAAATTAACTTAGGGCAAATTTCTGATAATTTTTGGAGAAAATTAGTTTTCTTGTGAATAATGAATATATCGATTTTTTATAACAAAATTCCTTTTTATTTAAATAATTTTCAAAGAAAAATGTTGTTTATTTTTTTAAAGAAAAATTAGATTAATTATTTTATTATTAAATAAATTTATTTCATTGAAATAAAATTCATGTTGACTTTTTATATTAATAATTTTTGTACTTATAAAAAATTTCTCCTTAGAAAACAACTTTTTCATCATGTCTAGTGGCTTAATTATTAAATTAAAATATTTTAATTAAGGTAATGTAATTTGGAAAAATATATTACAATTTTGTAATCATAAAATTATTATTATATAATTTTTTGAACTTAATTTCTGGTCAAAATTAGTTGTAAAAAATTTTAATATTGAATCTCATGGTTAAGGTTAATTTTTTTACCGGGGGTTAATCTAAAATTATATGTGGTAAAATAAACTACAATCTATTCAAATTTCTGTTTTATTGACTTATATAGACCTTATTGAATATAAGGATTGATAATTATTCATTTTTTATCCATTTTTCAAAATTTATAAAGTGGGTACACCTTTTTCTTATAAAAAATTCCATTTATGTCATCACCCCCACTGAGAAAATGATATACACTATATTGTCCTATTTACACATATAGTACAACTTGTATTATAAAATTCCTAACAAAATACTTTTTTACTTACTTAATCACATCTTATATTCCTCAGTTTCATTAAGAATCTTACATAGTAAGGCTTTTGGTGTAATCTTGAATAGCTTATCCAAAGAAGACATAACAATCTAAACCGAGCGTTCTTATTTTATTTCATCATTTACATAATTTAAATATTAATCAATTATGATGATATAATTACACCTATTTCTACCATATAATGAGATTAGATTATTTTAATTTTTTAATCAACATTTACATCCTCTTCTAACAAATGGGAAATGAAACCATTGATGTTGTGTATAGTAAACTATTTTCCCATGAACTGATTTAATAATTTTCCATCAACACCATTGATGATAGGATATAATGACATATTTAAATTATTTTTATGATATTTAAGAAATAATTAAACTTATGAATTTTTAATTTCACAAATTCATTCTCACATTCCATTTTTGGGTATATAATAACATCTCTCTTGTGTCAGGGGGACTACCACTATGTGAAGAAATGTGATTCGTTATTCACATACACATTAAATTAATTTTAATAAGGACTGGCATAAATAAAATATAAATTATTCTTGAAAGTTAATATATTATTTACAATTATTTATTCTTCAATTAAGAAAATGGAAATAACGTTCATGCATACATTTGGTCTACCATCTCCACGAATGGTGCAATTCATTTTCTATCTATAATAATAATGATTTAATATGAATATATATATAATGAAAATATATGATATCTATTACATATTTAATATTATATAGATAATGGTACACTAATCAAAGTAAAAGAAAAAATTCAATAAATCAAAACATACAAGAAAAAGAAAGTAGTTTTTACCAAAAATGAAAACATAACTAGGATTTTTCAGTAAATGTGGGATAAAATGTCATAAGTAAACAATATCTTCCATGATATAGAAAATTATTTTTATTTATTAAATTAATAATATATATATAAATATATTATAGAGTAAATTTAAATTTTTATGAAGGACAATTATACTTAAGGTACGGTAATTTCATCTCAAATTCCTTTCTTTGGGGCAATGTTATGTTATGCACCTATCTTCTTTTATATTGTTTATACAAATGAACTAGGAAATATTATATGATGAATTTATTTATTTTCATGATATTTATTCTATCATTTAAATTTATTATTTCATTGTGATTTTGATTCAAAAGTTTTTAAATTAGGTAATGGAATTTCATCACAAAGATAGTTTTTTGGGACACATTATTTATACACCACATGTTTCCTTATGTGATGTACATAATACCCATGAATGAATATTATTATTATAATCATGAAATAATTTGATATAAAATAAATATAATATTATTTATTTCATGAGGGCTTATTATTAAAAAGATACAAAAATGGTGAAAGTTATTATGTCACACTCTCATTGTTCAGAATGATTGTTTATAGTTATGTTTCCTATGATGAAATATTATGATATATCTTTCTTAAAACTCATAAATATTTGAATCATATAGTAATTTCATGAAAACTCTTTATTTACTTCATTTTTTTATATTTATGTACTCAATATTCGAAAATAATGTCTTTAATGAAAAATAAAATTATCTCTACCTTTAGTCAAAACCCCTAATTAATCCATGTACATGTTTTATAAAAATGTTATAAAGAAAAATTTACTATCATCCAATGATTTTCTAAATAAATTTCTACCCATGTTTATATTTTTTAAAAAAATTTCTTATAATTTTTCATCTTCTCATTTTCTAAATGAGTTTGTTTTGACTTTTTACAAAATATACCAAAGGAATATTTATTTAACATATATTCCATGAATGAAAATTTCATTCTTCAGAGCCACTCAATTATTTGAATATTACATCCCATGTTTTCAATTATCATTTAAATTAAAATTATTCCCTTAATATATAGTACATTTTTCTATTTCAATGATTTTATTCAAATGAATGTATATTTTACTCAATAATTTTTTAAAGATCTTTTATATAATTTCTATTCATCAATGAAAAATCCTTTGGTGTTGCTTGTTTTTTAGTGGGGATATGATCATATAGTACCATCCTTGTTATTATTTTATATTTCTTTTGATTAGGATGAAAATAATTTTATTAAATGCATTCCTTTTTTGGTGGAATGATATAATGAATTGATGAAATGTTTATGAATCTTGTTTCTTTTCCACAGGGTTTTATATAATGAAATGTTTATGAAACCCATATTATTTTTCATGGGGTATGACATAATAAATGTTTTATAATCTTGTGGATATATATTTATGGATTATGTGATGGTTGGGTCCTATATATAACTCCTGAGAATTGGTAATTTTTTAAATAACTTGATATTTTGATTGGAAATATCCAGGCATGCTTGATCTGGTATGGAAACTTGGTCAATGCGATTGACCCACTAGGGGAAATAGGTGATTATGCATGAACTGTTATAAAATAAAAAACATGAATTCATACCTAATATATAATAATTTGTTGATTTTGGATTTTAACCATGATATATAAAATGTTTTCTATAATTTTTATTATTCCAAACATATATGACACGATCTTCTGGTTCATATTTTATTTATGATGATTTTCACTCTTCTAGTTAAAGCCTTTTGAAATTATAATGATTAATTCCATGGCCCATTATTATGATCCATGGTAGATTTGGTATGAAAATTGAATATTTTATTTATAATATGTTTCCCTTATTATTATTTTTTGTATTCATCTGATCATCCATTGATATATTCCACGTTTAACCTTGCTAAGACTTTTATCTCCCCATTAAATATGTTTCCTTTCCCAAGAATATGAATAAATTATTAACTACTATTGGTCTCTAAAGAGTAAAAAATGGGAAGATCATTAAGGTATGTGTTAAATATCATTTGGAAAGAATAATATTATGGATTAGAGGGTCGAAAGACACTAAACTATTACAATCCTTAGGCTTGTATTTCGGAAATGTATTAAATATTCATATATTAAGATATAATATCTACATATGAAATTCTTAGTCTGTTATATTTGGTATAAAATAAAAATATTTATTTAATACTTGGAAACATGCATGATAAAACTTTTGTGATATCAATGAAATAAACTTATATGTGTTATTCTAGGGAAACGTATGATAACAATTAAAAGTTTCGAAAAATGACCTTGAACTTTAGTGAAGGATATAGTAAGTGGTTGACCTAAAATTATGCCTCGATTAACCTTCATAGGGGATTTGTTTTGGAAATTCACATAACTCACTATGAAACACCATAAAGGATTTGAATTATGAAAATGGATAACCTATACTAATCCCAATGTGATATCTATTGAAAATAATGTTTAATAATTTAGAAGTATTATATGCTATGTTTCATGATTATGCAGTTTCTACTATGATTATAAATTCTCATACAAATATTTTTTGTTTTAATCAATTGTTATGACTAGGAGTAATCATATTGATATTGAATGTGATGAATAATTCAGTTATTATCAGAAACCAAACATGATAATGATCAAATATAATGGCATTATGAATATTCCAAACTAGCTATCATGATAACGATTAACAACATTAATGTAAGTGATATTCCCAACACGTCAAAAAGAGGATGATGGAATTTTATAAGCGTTTGTGCAGAAATATACATAAAGGGATGAATATTTGGAATCCTACATGTTAATATGGTTTGATAAGTAACTTATAATAATATGTGAAATATAGGGAAATATAGTTTCTATATTAAAATTAAGGTCAAAAAAGAAATAAATTTCCAAGGAATTCAATGTCATATTTGTTAGGAACTTGGTAATTATTAGATTAAGTTCCCTAAACAAAGGGTTATGTCCTCTACAATGGAGGGAACTATGTTATACTATATCATTTAAGTAAAAGGGTTTGATTATTTACATATTTATATTCAATAAATACACTATAGAAGTATTTTACCAATGGTATTTTTTATAAGAATATTGAATCATCTAAGTGTTGAGTTAATTTTAGAATCATATATGTCATCATATAATATTATCTTATGAGTTATGTATAACATCATTGGTTTGTTATTTTAATGTTTATAGTGAGTTAATTGTATTAGATGATCATTTTTATGTTCTAAGTTATGGGATTTTAATGAGATTAATGAAATTTTGGAAGATGTTTCATTTAAATAAGGTATATATTAATCTTAGGTTCATCCTAAAGTATTATTAAAGGAAGAGATATATTATCATATATTTAACGATATTGGTTACCTGAAAGATTTTAATTAAATTTTTTATTAATGTTATTTTTAAGAATGTTCAACATATTTTTAAGGATTTTATAAGAATAATATTAATATAGTTTTGGTAAAAATAATAACCTATCAAATATGACATGACCAAAAGGCATAAACCCAAAAATGATTGATGATAATGGTGAAATGCCTACCATTAGCCTATATGTTTTATTTTTTAGTATAAATGATGTGTAAAATAATGACTAAGTTTATTTTGGGAAAAAGTTTATCATAAAGATAACCATGGGATTAAAAATTGATAGGGTAATAGCTTATGCCTCACGAAAGATGAAGGAAAAGAATAAAAATTTCCCACATCATGATTATATGTTAGGTGTGATAATTTTTTCATTAAATATATAAAGAAACTATATTTATGGATAATGGTTTAATATAAATACTGATCATAATTTTTTTATTATATATTAATATAGTTAGAGTTAAACATGTTCCAAATAATATGGTTGGAACTGCTTAAAGATTATGGCTACTCAATAAATTACCAGATTGTAAAAAAAACAAGCCAACTGATGCTTTGAGTCAAAAAGACCATTATAAATTAATTATAATGAGGATAAAAAAGATCAAATATTAATAGAACTCAACTGGTTGGATGTGAAAATTTAGACAGAAGGGGATAAATATTATCTTTCTCAAATAATTGTTCAACTATCCATTCAAGTAAAAATATAAGAGGTATAGAATAAAAACATATATTTTTAGAATAATGTTAAAAATATTCATGATTTTTCATGGATTATGGTGGAATTATATGGTGAATGAATCCTGCCTTCGTTACGGTCAAACCCAATTTGATGAAGGTTTTTTTATAATTGGCTCATGGTTCTTCATTTTTTTTCCTCAAAGTTGTACACTGATATATTACTAATTGAAGTAGTATTTATTTTTGGATGGAGTGAATAGATATTTCACAATGTTTCTGTTTAATTTCATGGAATTTAACCATGTTATGGATTAGAGAAAAACTTATAAGGGTATTTATAAACCATTACTCGTACTATAATGAAAATGGGAAAACATCACCATATATTTTGCAATCGGACTACCCAAAACTCCTAAATTGCATAATATGATATGGATAGTTATTGATTCCCTTATAAATTCATCAGAATTACTAATTAATAGAGATTATTTAGCTCTATATAATAATTCCAAAATATATACAAAGTAAGAGGTAAGGTTTCATGGAGTACCACATTCTGTTATGTCTGATTATGATCAAATGTGTACATGAAGTTCTATATGAGTTTTCAGAATACTATGAATAAATAGTTGATTTTAAAAACTATGTTTTATAATCAAATATATGGTTAGTATTAGGGAATAATTAAAACCCTATATCACCTAAATAGATCATCTTTTGTGAATTATTCGGTGGTTGGTATCAATACCTTCCCCTAAATATGTTTTTATACAATAATTTCTTACACCCATTCATTAAGATGGATCATTAGGAAGTCCTCTATGGAGATAGTCATAGAACATGAACATACAGGGAGGGAATTAAAGAATTAAATCTTTTGGGACCTAATATAGATGAAGAAATGGTATAGATGGTTAGATTCATAAAATAACATATAAGGGAAGCACAAAGTCTGTACAAATGTTATGAAGATATTTTTTGATGTGATCTGTAATTTGGTGTCAGTTGCAAGGTATTTCTAAATATTTCTCCATGAAATATGCTAATGCTATTTGGAAGGAAGTGGAAACATATGCGTAATTATATAATCACCTTTTAAATTCTTGATCACATAAGGACTATAGATTATCAATTGGCACTTCCACCAAACCTCCATCAAGTTCATTAAGTGTTCCATGTATCTCTCATGATGAAATAAATACTTGATCCATCACATGTATTGATCTCATTGTTTATTCCATTTGAACATGATACTTAATATAAAGAGAAATTGGTGGAGATTTCGGATCATTCATATAATATTTAATTAAATTAGACCACTCCCCCTGTCAAATACTTATAGCAGAACAACTAGTTTGGGGAAGCTACATGGAACATAATGGTGTAATGTTGCCAATGTATCCTCAATTTTTTATACCATAGTGATGTAATTTCAAGGGATAAACTCATTTTGATGGTGGCATAATGAAACACTCTATGATTTTTAAAAATATATATTTTTGAATAAAATTAATTTATATTATATCTTTTGTTACATGCAACAACATGTTTTAAAAAACCATGATATATTATTAGTATTATTAGTTAAAATTCCCCATTATAACCAAGAAATTAATGTTTTAATTATGAATAGAATTACCAAAAAAATTAAATTATGTACAATATTTTTAGATAAGTATTTTTTTTTAAAAAGTAGTTAGTATTTGTAAATATATTCTCCGAAAAATACATTTTCCCTATAATAATTTTTTTTATTAATGTTTCTGAAAAAATAATAAAATTAATTTTTTAAACATTTATAAATTTTATTTTAAAAAAAATAACGCCATATTTAGAATAAAAAAAACCAAATTATCTTTGGATTATTTTTTTGAAAAAAACTAAAAATATAATTTTTTCATCAAATTGTGAAAAAAACACTTTTTATTAAAAAAATGGACTTTTCATTTAAATAATTTAAAAAGATAAAAAGTGTTTAAAACGTTTTAAAATTTTAATTAGTTTATTTATGTTATTATTAAACCAATTTATCTCATTCAACTCAAATTCATTTTGTCTATTGGTATCGAAACATATTATACTTATGAAAAGTTTCTCCTACAAAAATAGTTTTTTCATCACATCATTTAATTAAAGGTTTCAACTTTTTTAAAATTAACTTGGAAAAATTAATTCCATATTTATAATGAAAGAATTATTATTATAAAAAATGTAAAAAATTATTTTTTTTTCAAAATTAACAGTAAAAACATTACAATTTAACTACCACAATTAAGATGAAAACGAGTTTACTAGGGAGAAACTAAAACCATAATTGGTAAAAGTACCTACACACTTGTCTAAATAACGTTTTTAAATATATTTTGGACTTATCACAACTATGGTTAGATAATGTTTCACAATGGATCCTTTTCAATTGTTTAAAATGTGTGTGCACCATTTTTATTTTAAAAAATCAAACGTGCGTCCTCTCCCCCACATAAAAAAGGAACCACATATTCAATCAACATCACAATTATATATCATATTATATTATCCAAAACCCACAAAATTATTTTACTAACATACCTCCTCACATCCTAGAGGAATTTTTTGGTCTATAATAAATCTTAGGAAGGCATGTTTTTGTAAACCTAATGAGGTTATCTGAATAAGAGGTGTCATTCTCAACCGAGTATTTCAATTTTATTTCATCTTCCACCTAAAAAATATCTTCTTAAAAAAGATGATATAATGAAACCATTATATCCCATTTAATTTTAGGTTTTTATGTTAATTTTATAACTTATATTCAACTACTAATCATTCATCTTTGAAAAAAAAATCATCCATCATGTATACAATGGACTACGGCCTCACATACAATTGTAATTTGTTTTCCATAATCATCTATCACATATAGAGATAACGATGGATTAAAAATATTTATATTACATATATGACATAATTATACCTCTTTAATTATAATATCACATATAACATTCCACTTTATATTTTTTGGGTATATGATACCGCTGCACATGTCTACAATGGACTACCACCTGGAAAGAGATGTGATTCTCTCTTAATTAATACTTTAAATGGAAAATAATAAGGATATTTCAAATGAAAATATATATCATATATATGATATAAAAAGGAATATAGAGATATAATATATTATTTACCTTTTTTTAATTTAATTCATTGAGAAAATGGAAACAACGTTCAAGTATACGTATGGAATACTATCTCCATAAACAGTGAAATTCATTATCAATCACAAACTATAATGGTTTACTATAAATACATGAATAAAAAATATATATTATACTTATATCATGGTTAAAATTTTGGAGACTATGGAACCATGATCTATGTAATAGTACCGAAATATACATGAAAAACAAAGCAGTTATTTCTGGAAACATGATTTTAACATAGAATTGTTTACAAAATTGTAATAAAATGTCATAAGTAAATAATATATGGAATGACACATATGATTAAGGTTCATTAATATATTTATAATAAATTTATATTTATTACAATATAGATTCAAATGTTAATGATGTAATTCGATACATAAGGTAAGGGAATGTTCTTTAAAATTTTCCTCTTTGTGACATATGATATGTTATGAAAAAATATACATTAGGAGTTTTATATATAGATCATATTAAATTTTATTAAATTAATTAATTTGTTCTCATTATATTCATGTTTTCATTGAATATTATTATTTCATATGAATTATGATTAAAAATATACATAAGCATGTAAGGGATTTTCATCTCATTTTGTTTCTATAGGACACATGAATTATACACCACTTGTTTCTTATATGTGATGTATATACAACCGATTAATGAATGAAATAATTATTCAAAAAAAATTATTTTATATAAATATATATTTAATTTTTTCAATTTCATGGGGACTATGATTCAAAATTTACCAATGTGGTAAAAGGGTTTTTGTTAAAATCTCATTATTTATCCTGATTATTTATTATTAATTATCTAAAGGTCATATGTTATGATCTATCATTCAATAAAAACAGAAATTTTATTATAAAATTTTTATTTCATGAAAATAATTTTTTATTTTTATTTTCCTCTGTTTATGTATTCATGATTCCAAAATAAATTTTTAACAAAATACCTAATTTATGATTCCCTTTAGTTGAAAATACATTTTCCTTAATATCCATGTTTTCTAAAAATGTTTTAAAAGAAGATTTAATAATATAAAATGATTTATAAATAAAATAAATAGCATTATTTAAGTCAAAAAAATTAAAGTATTCTTTTTATTGTATTTATAATGAGTTATTTTTTTTCTTATTAACAAAATTGTGAAAGTAATCATTATTTTAATGTATATGTCATGAAAAAAATTTATTCCATCACGAATACTATATTTGTTTAAGCTTCCGTTAAAAATTTCCAATATTATTTTGAATATATTTTTCTATTTAATATTTAATAAATTTTTATATTTTAAATAATTGATTTTAAATGAAAAATATGTTTTTATAAAGAATACATTAATGATATTTTATGGACTTTTTATTCATCAATGAAAATGACCTTTAGTGTTCCTTGTGTTTCAATAGTTATATATACCAATGGTAGAAATCTTATGATTTGTTTGGATTGTCTATGTTTATGTTGAAAATATGTTTTTCAATCATATTCCTTTTCCATGGGTTATGTTATGATTTATTGATGAAATGATTATGAAACCAGTTTTTTCCAAATTTTTTTGCCAATATGAAATGTTTAGAAAACTCATTCCCTTTTTTTATGTTGTGAAATAATTATAGTTTTATGATCATATGGAAAATAAATCCAGGGATTATGTGAGGGTTGGTACCTATATATCGTTTTTTTCATAGGGAAAAGTGTTATATCTCAAGAGGTAATAATTGAAACAAGCTGATGTTCTTAGTATACTATGGAAAACATACCTATGTTCTTGATACACTCTTGGAAACATGTGATGATGCTATATCCATTATGATATTGAAAATAGTCATTCATTTTTGATACATTATGATTTTTTGTCCTCAATTATTAGCATTAACATATGAAATGGTTTATATTCTTATGATTATGGTACACAAATCTGACATGAAGATCTGGTTATGATTTATTTATGAGGATTTTTCACTCTTATTCTTCATGTATTTTGAAATAATAATATTTTATTCCATTTAACTTTGTTATTATACATGATTGATTGGTTATGTGATTTGTTAGTTATATTTATAAAATCTACATGATGTCACCACACTCATCGAGCATTCCTCTCCGTTCTTAGCTTCCACCTTGTGTTTTTGAGGCCCTCCTCGGTGGTGATGGATCTCCACCTATTATAATTCTTTAGTATACCCCTGTTATTTTTTTATTATTTTCATTTATGACCCATTTCCCCCAAGGTTTCAACCTTGTGATTTCCTCATCTACATTTTATTTCCTACTACTGTGGGTTTTCTACCGCAAATATTTGTAGAAGGTTGTGTGATGTGGAATGAATAGGCCACTCTTATTTTTCTCCAGCCTTAGGCGACTCTATGCCTCTAATGGTCAGATCAAGTGTGGTGGTTACAACAAGGATTTGGGTTTTGTGGTTCGATGGGAAACATGTTTCTAGGACCATTAAGAGTTGGTTCAATTTTTTTTGTTTTGATTATGGGTTTCTGGATTCTAGAAGATGGCGGTGTTCCGAGCCCATAGACCCTTAAATCCTTACTCTAACCCCGTTTTCCTTGGATCCTCTTCTAATTTGATTTAGTGTTGTAGTTTCTTTAAGTTGTTAAGATTTATGGTGGAGTAGTCATCGAGGATGGAGGAGTGACCTGAGCCAGTATGCTCTTATGAATATGGATACTAGTTTTATAGATATTTTTGGTGTTTATTCTTCTATGTTATTGGTGATAGTGTTTTTTTGTTATTTTGAGAGATATTCTTTTATACTCTCTCAATGAATTTGACGATTTGTTCGTCTGGTTCGGTGTTTTTTATTTCAATTGTGGTGACAGAGTCGAAGTTGAAGGTGATGAAAAGGGTAAAGCAATGATGGTTCTTCTAGTTTGGTTTTTAAAGGTTGAATTATTTTTTAGTGAATGTTAATATGGTGTTTTATGCGTGCATGTATTAAGAGGTTCCAGCAATTAGGAAGGAATGGTCTCTAGTGGGTGGTTCTAGATGGTGTTGTGGATGATGATGGGTGATTGGGTGGAAAAATGATTGTGGCTTGGGGCTCCAGCTCATAGTTTGCATCCAAAGTCAATGGTGTGACACTTTTTTAATTTTTTTATTTGGTGAATCCAAATAGCCAGCATGTGACCTTCTTAAAATTTGGGAAGTTTTCTTCATGGTGTTTGAATTATTTTTGGAATTTGTACAGATCCCACTCAACTATAATGTTGTTATGGATAATAAAAAAAATCAATAAATTATTTTTATAATCTTAAACCCTTATGTCTATTTTGTTATTTTATATGATCATAAATTGATATGATCAATGATTTACCTTAATAATAATCTGAGCTCACGCTTTCTTATGTTTCCCTTCAATAGTTTATAAATAAAGGGTTTTTCAGGATTTTTATATGAATATTACCAAATTGGAAGACCATTTTGAGAAATGAGGAAAATATTTTGTGAAATAATAATATTATGTATTCGAGTTTCAAAAGACACTAAACCATTATGGTCTTCTGGTGTGTATTTTCGAAATAAATTGAATATTAATCTATTATTATTTAATATCAATGTATTAAAATACTAGTCCATTTAAAATATTCCATGTATGTTTTAAGATCAATGATTATATAAGTATGATGGAATTGTGCCCCACTAGAAGTTAAATATTTGGATAGATAATTTTTGATAGTTATTTTTTTGATCTATTTATGGAGGTATCATTGGATTCTAATTATTGTTGGATTATAGAGGGAATCTTCTGATGACTTGTTTATTTTATTTTGTTGAGATCATTATAAGTCAATGTTATCATTGGGTACATTTCATTGTTATATTTATGTTGAGTTACATTCTTCGATATTGAAGGAGGTGCTATGAAAAAAGTGTATTTCTCTCTATAAAGAGAAAAAATGAACAATTGATCAGAATTTG
The DNA here is from genome assembly GCA_963277665.1 of Viscum album. NCBI lineage: Eukaryota > Viridiplantae > Streptophyta > Magnoliopsida > Santalales > Viscaceae > Viscum > Viscum album. Next base: position 475,876,159 of record OY728151.1, read on the forward strand.
TTTCAATGATATTTTTCCTTATGATTTTTACATTCTCCCCAAAAAAGAATCTAGGTAAGAAGATTTTAGGTGGTATTAAATCTTAATTTCCAATATAATTTCACCCAATTTATGTTACAAATGTTCCTGTATACATTGGGGAATTATGAGGGGATAAATAATATCCTATTGAAAACTTTTTCATATTGAGGTTGAAGTCATCAGAATATCCAAATGTATATAGCTATGGAAGTATTTTTTAGTGGTTTGGTTTGTTGAGATTTTATACAATAGAGAGTTGGTACCAAATAACATTTTCTTATTTCTATATAGCTAAAATTTATTAGAAATGAACCTCAAGTAATTTTAGGGATTTATTATTATAAATTTCATATACATTTGAATACTGAGTCTTAAAATATCTAAGTAGTCATCATATAGATAGTGATACACTTTTGGTGTAGCATTTAGCGTTGTTAGATCCCAGTCCTTATTAGTATTATTTGTGGTTTCCTCTTAAATTTGTTAAGTAAATAGGATATATATCATATATAAGTCAACCAAATGATGTCCCCTATCTGTAGGGACATATCGACCTATGTGGTCATGTTAGTGGTTATCATTAGGGTTAAAGAGGAAATGGAGTAGAGAAAGGTATTATACATTTTATGTAGTTTCTAGAGTATAGTGGGATGTAAATTGTTAAATGTACCAAAATCATAAGTTTTTTCCCAGTTGAAAAACTATTTGATTTTAGAGAATTAAAATCCTTAAATTCTTCTTATTTTTTCTTACATATAAGATTCAAGGTGTAAATAATTCTAATTCTCTAGGTGTTAACAATTTTTATAAAACGAAAATTTATCATTTATTAATGTTTTTTGGATTTTTTAGTTAAAAATAGGGTAAAATTTATTTATTGGGGAGTTATTATTATTTCATATATGATTGTATTATTTTAGATATGGACAGATTCTTGTATTCAGTACAAGATGTTATTTATTTCTTCTGGAGAGTTTGTTTATTTGATATCTATGGTGAGAAATCATTTTAATTTTGTTAGAATGATTAGTAGATGGATTATGGGTATATAGATTCAATTTTTTCTTTGATGGAAGAGTTGAAATTGGGATCAGTGAATGTTTAGGAAGTGGATTTTTGTAGTGTTTTTTAGGAGTTCTCTGACACTTTTCCTAAATAGGTTATGAAATTACATTCTTGAATTTATATTTATTTTGGGATAGAATTCCGACACAATGTATATCTAAATTTATTATATGGTTCTGGGATGATTCCTTATGAGATATAAAACTAAAATATTCAGATCAATGATTTTTTATAAAAGGGTTTCATTTGGTCTACTTTGTCTCTGTGGAGTGATGATCTATTACTCAATAAAAATAAATATCGATTATTTATGAAATGTATTAGTTATGGTAGATTGAATCATGTGTTAATGAAGAACCAATATCATATATATTTTCTCTATGTCTTTATATAGTCTCTTCAATTCTATTGTTATTCTTTTCAATATCATGGATTCCCATATAGATTTCACGGTAAAATTGAACTCAGTATTTCATGAGTTCCGTCATTAATTAATTTTTTCGATTACTAAAATATATTATCATGTAATAAATCATATAAACATATCATGGTGTGAATCTAAGGGTGTTTTGGTATTCTTTTATTTAATTCATCTTTATGGGAAGTTTTCTAGGAGTTATTTTTTTGTCGCATTTGGATAATTTACTATAGTATGTTTCATCTCGACAAGGAGTTTCAATCAATAATTTAATGATTTTAATAGTTTTTTTGTTGGTTGGTTTCTAATAATATTTTAATGCTTCAAAGTTTCCTTCATATTGTAGAATTTTATTGTGTTTTTTATCTTATTTTTTTTATATTCTTTCCCCTTTGATATCATTTCTATGGAATTATTATGCCTTCATATGGATAGATTCGTGTTAGATAATGTTTGAGTGCTTGATGAAGCAGATAATAAAATCACTTAGTTGCATTTTCAATAAGTGAGAGTCATGTTTTTGGTATTATATGATGTTTATCATCTTTTTATGGGTTTGATATGATCTATTAGAGGGCGATGATATTCTTTGGGCCTTGATAGTTACATCCTCACGAGTGTATGTATGACATCGATGATCTCAATCATATAGTAATTTCCTTTTAATTGAGGATTTCGTAGAACTATAAATACAATAAATCTATTATATATATATACATTGTATCATTATACATGATTTTCGATTACATTGAACAATAAATAAAACTCTTAGAACATATAGGTTTAGTGTGTTTGGATATTTCTACACAAATGACTTATTCAACATCCATGTGTACATATATTCAATAACTACACAATACCTGACTTCAATTTAGACATATCACATGATATTACCTTCTTTTTAACCTAGGGAATATAAACATAACAAAAAGTTAAGATCATATTACTAGTTATGGGTAAAACATATGAGATATTATTTTGAACGACATTAGAGACCATAATAAATATAATAAGTGAGCACAAGATGAACATGTTGGTATGAGAACATAATCAAGGCATAAGAACAAAAATAAATCATAGAAAATGGAATATAAATCATAAAACATATCAATAATCATATTAATATTTTTAAATAACATTTTAAATGACACATAAGAATATGGAATGGCATTATAATGTGGAATATTCACAAGCATTGAAAATAAATATTATATAGAGGCTCACAACAATTCCATAGTATCATATAGGGTATACATGTCCTATAATAAAATAAAATAAAATAACATCTGATACCTTATAACATTTCATATCATGTGATATGAGTGTTTATCCAATGCATTGAGGGTTATATATTTGCAGTCCAACTCATCACATAATCAAAGTCTATACATTTATTTTTCAAAATATAATAAGAAAATTATAAAATTAATCATTACACAATTAAAAAATGAGAATGACGTGGGTCTTATAAACATTACAGGTTAAAAAAATAATTGAAACAATAAATGTGTATGATTCCATTAAGATATTTCACTAATGAAATAGGAGAAACATTGAAGTTTCTTGGAATATATGAAATTTTAAAAAATCTTATAATATTTTTTAGAAATTAATAATAAAAATCGATTATTTCTTACGAAATTTGTAATGAATATTTTTATAAATCAATGGGCTTAAAAAGAATAAGTAGTTGAATAAAAATTACATTATAAATTATGAAAAAATTTATAGAAATATTGAAAAATAAAAGAATGATAACTGTATAAAAATGGAACGAAGAATAAAATACTTTAGGGAATGAGAATAAGATTATGTTAAAACATATTAAAATAATCCAAAAAAAATTAAAAATAAACCTTAATAAATGTATATTTATAGAAGATAACATTTACGTAAAAATAATGAATATGTAATTAGGGGAGAAATATTTCTACCCAAAAAGAAAATATAGAGATAATTACTATTACAATTTTTTTAAATGAATTTTTAAATCAAGAGAGAGAATAAATTAATAAAAGATAAGAAAATAACCAACCTAGTTATATTTGGAAAAAAAATGATGTTTTCAAATGCAATGAAATATAAATTCTCCCAAAGGAATCTTATAAATTTTAAACTCTTATAATAAGAATGATTTTATGCGCCCCTTATGATGTTGGAAATGTTTGAATCAGAAGACATTGAAAGTGGGAAAATTATATTGTTTGGAAAATACAATGACTTAATTAAAATATCTTATAAGATACATCTATAAGGAAGTAAATACATTAAATATTTTTTCATAAGTGGTGAATATGGAATATATCCTAATGAGTTGAGATTGTAATGAGAATCCATTACCATTTATCCTAACCCCTACGAATGTTCTTCAACCATTGTATAATAAAAATTTCCATAATAATCACTTAATTAGAGATATTATTACTATAAATTACCTTTTATACTATTCAATTATATATATTTAAGACGTACATATTAGTTAGTTACAATTTATTTTTATTAGTAGATGATTTTAGTTTGGATTGTTTTATTTAAGATATGGATTAAGGATTCTAATACTCATTCTTTGATAAAATTATCATCCTTAATGATGTTGTAAATATAGAGTAATCATATTGTTTTATTTATTTATACAGCTCGATTTTCATTTTATGGACGGTATGGGTATGATTTATATGAATGTAATTAATGAAATGTAATTTTTTAGTAATTTTACTGATAAGATGAGTATTATTATAATGGTCATACATTTATTCACCCTTATATAAACATAATAATAACATAAAATAATATATAATATCATCCATTACAATAATTAATGTTTTTATATTCAACCAAGATATAACATTTTTAGATAGTAAAGAATTGTTCTTGTAGGTTGTTTAATGAACCAAACCAAGAACATGACATACTAATTAATGAGTGAGAGTATATAGTTATATTGTATTAATATCTTTTTTTGATGAAAAATAACTATACTTAAACAAAATTAGATCAGATAATTAAATTAATCCATATTATATATTGAAATATCATTAAAATTTTAATTAAGGAGTATAAAAATTGTTTTATGGAATCACTCATTAACTTAGTTACTCCCTTCACAATGAAGTATTTATTCCTCCTTTAAAGGACAAGTAGCTATCAAATGTGGAATATGAATTAATGAAGAAAACATGGGAAGGGATTGAAGTGAAAACATAAGGATATAAATTTTTGGTATTTGGTGGATTATATTTCTTTTTAGAGGTGAAAACAGTTGACATTTATTTAGATTCTTGAGGTAGGTGATTGAAAAACATGGAATCAGATGAGAGTTAAGTGAGATAAGTAAATAAATGTTGTTTTAAATTATATGAAATTCAATCCTATTCCTTAAAAAATAGACAACATAGGCTACTAGGTTTAGTAAATAATATGTTTGGAAGAATAAAACCAAAGGGAGGTTCAGAATCTAAGTCTTGGTAAAGATGAATATGTTCTTATGGAACTGTCATGGGTTCCTAACATAGAATCCATGAATACAAATAATATATTTATACAAAATAATGAGATAAAAATTCATGGTTATTATGAACCCAATAAACTCTTATGCATATGAACCTCTAGTATTGAGAGAATGGGATAGCATATGGTTATATTAAATAAATGTTTCACTACATGTAATACCTTTGAGTTATTTCTTATATCTCTCCTGGTAGGTTCATCATTTTCTTATGTTGGTGAATAAATTGTTACCAGATAAATTGATCATGATGGATATCCTCTATATTTCCCCTTTATTTATGCTAAACTAATTTACCAATTTAGAATTAATCTTTGTACTAATTTAGATGATTTAGTGGAAGAGTCAATAATCCATGGGTTGTCTTAGGATATTTAAATTCCATCATGATCCTAATGAGAACATTGGTGACCCATAATATAGTATATCCTATAAAGTGTTAAAATATTGTGTTGAAAGAAATAATCTATTAGAGTTCATCCCTTTGTGGGATAAATATACCTGGTATGTAAGTTATACTATAGAATAAGGTCAAAAAAGCTATATAGTGCTTCCAAAAATGAGCATGTGCATGACCATTAACACTCAATAGTTATTTGACCAATCATCTGAACTCCTCCAAGACAATTTCTGAATCTTGGGATTGGAATCAATACGGTATTGATGCCTATGATTTGGTCATGAGGTAAATAATATTGAATATGGAAAATAATATTTTCAGAAGATACACAGTACAATTTATCTATAGGGAAATTCATATTCCAGAAGGCACACTCATGCAAGAACATGATTCTTCCACTAATAGTGATTTCACCACTATTATCAACAAGAAAATTTAGATGGCTAGAAATCGACACTCTATGATTATTCTAATGGGAAGTCATCAAACATAATCTTTTAAAGACAAATGGATTATATATGGGAAAAATACTATATTTTAAATCTCCCTCTAATGAATTATAAAATCAAACACACCACATTCTCTTCTTAGAGATGCTGACTCAATCATCACCCACAGAGATAGGATTTCCAACATCCATGTGGAAAACATTTAAACAATATTCAGTGGGGAAATTTCAAAAGAAGGTATCATGGAAAATTTTATCCCTAATGTGGTTAGTATAAATATTAATATAAATATTTTAAATTTATTCTTGAAATAGATAAAAGAGTGATTGTATTTAGCTTAATCCATGGGAGTCTTCTAGGCCTATATGGATTCTCCAAATTTTTCTTTCAAAAGTATTAGGATGATATTTAACAAGATGTTATTCAACAATATGTTTTCAGCACTATCATATATTTATTTAAAAAAATCACTACCCAAGGGTGTTAATGTGTAGTTCCTTACACTAATTACTATGATTGAAAATACATGTGAATTGTATCTTTTTAGGCCCTTTCCCAGGCCAGTACCCACTATAATATTATTACAAAGATAATTGACAATAGGATTTGTGTTTTATTTGATAAAATTTTTTCTTAGAATAAATTTGTATTTATTAAGGTCAGATACATCTACTATTTTTTCCTCAAAACATCATAATGTTTAAACCTTCTAGATAACCCATCAAGAGGTTTCTCAATCTCTTCTATGGTTGTAATTCGAATAGATTTTGACACACTGGACTAGAATTTCATTTTAAAAATTCTAAAAGAATTTGGTTTTAGTGATGCCTTCATTAACAAGATTCACACCTTCTTTAACATAAATTTTTTTTTTGCCATGGTAATGGATCTCAAGGTAAATATTATTACAGCATAATAGGGATTATGTATGGTGACCTGCTACCAGCCATTATCTTCTCCATTTCTGAGAACTACCATAATTGGGTTCTTTCAAAGTCAGTTACCCAAGGTTCCCTCAATACAATTCAAGATAGCAGAGGTATCACTTTCCACTATAACAAATTATTTTCTGATGACATCGTTCTATTTATCAACATATAAAAAATAAACATCCTTTTCTTGAAAATAACTCTTTCTCACTATGATAAGGTTTCTATAAATGAATAATATTTAACAAATAATTAGTTCACATTGGAGAGAATTTCACAAAATCTATAAATGATGATATTCCAAATAACTTGAGTAGAAAAGAGGGAATCATGCCATTCAAATATCTTGGAATCCCCATGTTTTGGGGAAGGCCCAAGAATTGTTACCTTATTGAGTTTCTTGGACAAATCAAAATGAAAATTGCTTCATGGAAATTAGAAATACAATCCCTAGAGAAATGGGTGTTCCATGTTCACTCTAGTATTAATTATAATATGGTCTATTATTTTACAGTTTATAGGTGGCCCACCCCATTATAAATGTTATTAATGTTTGTATTAATAATTTTTTTGAAAGTAAATATATCTGAAACAAAATTAGTTACCTTATCTTGGGGAAAATATTGTAAACATATCAAAGCTGGTGGCCTGGGTTTTAAAAACATTTCCAGATTTAATGAATCATTATAGGATTACTTCATGTTCAGGCTCCACACTATAAATTCTAAAGATTTTTCCTTCCTTAGATCCATATTTCTGTTGAAGATAAATAATCATAACTTCAATTAAATGAATTCATCTAAATGGGAATCTCTCAAAGAGTCTTTTAAGGAAATTTTTTCCAACTCGAGATCAATCCCTCCTAAAAAATCATCTTAATTTCTGGTAAGACAATTAGATAGGTTCTCCACCTATTCATAAACATGATAATTATGATCCTCCATTTTTCAATAGGTCTCTATAAAATATTATCTAGATAATCCTTGAATGAACTATCATAAAGGTATCATCATGATCATTGAGGATTATTCCTTTCACCCACTTGAGGATATTATTGTATGATAATATTATAGAATATGTTAGTTAAAGGAAAATATTTTCTACCTCATCAACCATGAAGATGATATCAGAATCCTCTCATTGATTCACAAGTATATATATGACGTACCTTACCAAGATTCCACTTAATGGGTGCCCTCTGCCTGGTGGGACACATGGACTCAAGTGAATCTCTTGAAATTCCAGAGGCCTTTGACTAGTAGTGATGGCCCAGGTTGTGTCCGTTGAGAGACTATTCCCCCATTACATGTGTGTAGCACAATAAATAGATATAAAAATAGGTAAAGAGCATTTGAAATATAAGTAAACTAAAGGCATAATAGAAATTGGGACAACGATATCACTAACTGAAATAACTTGAATATAATATAACAACATGGGATTGTATGTCATGTATCTAGAAAACTAGAAAACATGGATACAAGATAGTAGGTATAGAATGTTACACAAGAAATTATAAATAAAACAAAAATACCATCCCAAGAATCACAAGCATAGACTCAGTCATCTTCTATCATGCTCCATCATAAATAGTATGCAATCAAGTATTCAAATATTTATTTTTTCTTTTATCAACAAATGAATTCATGTAATCTACACTGAGTACCAAACGACGCCCGAAGAGGTTGGGAGAAAAATTTCAATGGGCCACCACCAATGGTATCTATAACATCTAGCCTGGGTAAGGGAAATGTAACATTGTGTAGGAATGTATATATATATATTAAATCAATATAATGCAACTAAATACCCAGGTACCTACTTTATCACATGACTAGTGTTTGAACATATAACAAATTCATTATTTTATTTTTACTAGTTTATAAATAAGCCACATGTAATAAATAGTGAAGGTTCTACGATGTAATAAGGCATACTGTAATGATAATTAATAATTATGTTTCAAGGTAATAACCAAGGAAACCTAGACTTCAAGGGTCACCAAATTAGTAATAATTTTTGTATTGATAAGGGTAAGATTATGATCCATGGATCATAATATACTTCATTTCGTAATGAGAATCCCCCCAATCCCAATGAGTTCATCTAAGTTACAAAGGGGCTATGTGATGACTGTCCCTGATTAGCATTAACTATTGAACCGACATGTTAATGCTAGATCCAAGGAGTGTATCCACAAAATTAAATAATACTGCATGAAGTGCAATTTCATACTGGGAATACAAGAATAGGAAAGGTTTGGGTTCTAGGTGGGTTTCAACCATGACAAGCCACATACTTGAATATAAATGGGGTTCCCATGTGATCAAGGAATTCTCTATGGAATCCATGGAAATCCTAAGTCAAGTCACTCATATTTTGATAATAAAGTCATATATAATTTCAATTGGTTTAATAATTTTTTTTTCTTTAGTGTGAATAGTCCATGTAGCATGAAACCATTTAATCATGTCACAATTAATCGATAATAAATTTTGTTCAATCCTTACCTTTAATTTGTGTGAAAAGCCTATGTAGCATGAAGCTGTTCATTTAACCTCATTATGTTTATTTTAATAACCAAGGTTCATTCTGTTAGCTTCCATTAGTATGGTAATGGGTTCTATGTACATGCAACCTTTAATTTATTACATTTAATGCCAATTCATATACTTACTGTACTTGTTAATTACCCTTTAACATTATTTTTTCAATTAAAGCACTTTCCATTGATGGGTGTATTACTTAGCAAACATGGTAATTTCTATTATGGGACTCAAAATATAAAATAATCCATTTAATATTGAAAATCATACCCATGTGAATGTTTAGATAAGGAATACTCGAGTGGTGGCCTAAAAGTATCCAACACTAAAACTTCAGTTATTGAATAACATCATAAATGGAATTGATGAAGTGGCGGGTGTAACCACTAAAAACTAATCATATATTTGGAAAGAGCATAACCATAAAAATATAAGTAGTATAATAAGGAAATATAAATTTAATTAATTGAAGCCAATGAAATCAGCGGTCCCCACATGACAATTTCAAAATTGACAAACTTGATGGATGAGTTATATAACAACTACTTTAGGGTTGTTTGACTACCCTCCACCAATAGAAGCCTAAAATTCAGCTTAAAATGGAGTAGATCTACGAAAAATGTAAAATTACTCGTACCTTGATAACTAGTTCAAGAGTAAGAGAGATGAATAACGACTCAAATCAACTAGAGTACTTTCCGTTGCGCATACACCATACAGAATAGAAGCTTGATCAGATCCTAGATGAAGGAGATCATTCAATCCCTAGATTAGGCCTTCAAGAAGCTCCAAATAGGGATAAATGGAGGATAATCATTCAAGAATTTGGATTAGGATGAAGGAGGAGGCTTAATTAGCTCATTAAGGGGATATAAAGTAAAATCACCCATATTTTAGCATGTCCATAGCTTGGTTGCATAGTTTTCCAAACTGTACACCCAATATGCACATGCACCTATGAAAAAGGGGAACTCACATGGTTAGACCACATGGTCTGAGAAGCCACATGCCAACCATAAGGTATGGATCTATCCAAAAAGGCATACCACCCAAACCATTTTTTCTAACCATGCAGACTTCTTGCTAGTTTACTATAAACCGTGTACCAGTACTTTTTCTCCCAAAAATATGAGCATAGGGCTCCGAAAAATCCCTATAAAACCTCAATAACTTTTCTAAATCATTAGGAATCCATATTATTCCAAAATGAAAAATTAGGAAAAAAATAATTATCCATACCTATGTGAAAAAACGGGTTCTTACAGTCTGCCCCCTTAAAATAACGCGTCCCCGAGTTTACCTTCAAAGGGTGGAGAAACATAGTTTGAGAACAACTCTGGACACTGGGTAGGAATGTCAACCACTCACCCCACTTTCTCATCATGTGTTGTGCCATGCTTCCACAACACCCGTACTAGAGGGAATGAAAAGCCTCATAGAACCTTCATCCTGCAAACAACAATGCATTTTTTACACTCATCAAAGGTAGAATCGACATATATATTAAATTCCTTAGGATCAATGGAACGATAAGGGTTGGAATGTCATGTGAGATACTGTAAAACATGAATGATATATTTAATTTCATGTTACCTATGATGTAGTATAAATCATTAGACTACTGGCCTGACTCTCTCTGGAATCTCAAACATCCATACACAATGAGGTGAAAACATCCCTTGATTTTGTAAACATCTATTCCCTAGCTTGGTTAATACCTTTTGGAAAACACGATCCCCAAACTCAATCTCTAGAGTTCATCAATGACGATTGACATAAGATTTATTTTTATACCAAGCACTAGTCATACTCTTCTTAATCAAATGAACCTACACTAAAGTATCTTGTATGAGATGAGTACCTAGTAGGGCTATCTCACCGTCCTCTATACATCACATGGGTTAATGAAAAGACCTACCTTATAAGGACTCAAAATAAGTCATTTGAATTGTTGCGTGCAATCTATTATTATAGTCAAATGTTATGAGAGGGATATGCTTCTCCCAAGAATTACTAAAATGATGGAAACATGCTCAGAGTATATCCAATAGAACATGTATCACCTGTTATGAATTTCCATCATTCTATGCGTGAAAATATTCTATCAAAAGAATGTGTGTTCCCATAGACTTCTATAATCCCTTCGAAAACAATGATTTGAAATGATTTATCTTATATGAAACAATTGAACAAGGGACCTTGTGTAGTCATATGATTTCATGGACATATAGTTATCCCATCTCATCAACTATGAATTTCTACTGAATAGGAATGAAGTTATCCACATTTCCAATATTTCAATGATAAACCATAGAACATCGCTACATCTATGAAACCTCGGTAAACTAAGTACAATGTCTATGGAAACATATTCCCATTTCCATTCCAGGACTAGAATCATTTTTTAACATTCATGCAAGTCTCTGGTGCTCTGCCTTTACCGACAAACATGTGGAACACCTAGAGATTAATCCGACTATCTAAGGCATCATCCCTGGCCACTAATATTGGTGTCATGTATATCGATAAATAATAAAGATACCTAGATTAAATATCAACTGAGAAGTGTGGGACTCTTATACTAACTCCTCTCAAATATGTATAGAAACCTATACATTTACATGTATGCACAAGATGTCAACTCTATCCATAGACCAATCTGGAGGTGAGTTATATCTTGATATACTCTCACAAATAATTAATCCTTTAGAATCTGAAAATTGTCCATCCATCACCTTCTGATGGAGGGATGTGGTAACATTCAATGAAGACAGTTAAAAATAAACATTAATATCATAAAACTCAAGATCCATATTTGAGAATAGGGCCATCAATTTCCATTTATCTCTAGATTCTCATATTGCATGTGCTTGATTTTTCTAACTCAATGCTTATGCAACCACATTTCCCTTACTAGGTTTATAGGTAATCTAAAAATCAAAGTATTATAGATATTTGACCCATATCCACTTTCAACGGTTCACGTTATTATGATTAATGATATATTTGAGGATCATGTGGTCTGTATACATCCCAAAGCGCTCATCCAATAGATAATATCTTGGACAACATATGGTATAAACAACTACTTCTAGAAAAAGGCCATACATCAAGTATTTTCTCTCAGAGGGCTCAACTATTGCGATCCATATGCAAAAACTCTATCCTCTTTCATTATTTCTTCTTGTAGGCTGATGAATGATGCATCATATAAGATTATATAACCTCTTCCTGGCTCAGGGTGAGTTATAATTGGTGCTGATACAAGCCTCCCTTTTATCTCTTGAAAGTCTTTACCACACTTTTCTAACCACAAGAACATGACACCATTCTTTGTAAGACCTGTAAGAGGAGAATAAAGGGGAGAAAAGTACTATATAAAATTCTTGTACTATCTAGATAGACCCATGAAACTCCGTATATCAAACATGTTCATGGGTGTATCCTAGGAAACTAAAAAACAAACCTTCTTAGGGTCAGTAGATACACATAATTATGATATAATATAACCCTAAAAGGGAACTTGGTTGATCTAGAATTGGTACTTAGAAATATTGGCATAAATATGATTCTCTCTAACATTCTCAAATTGTCAAACATGGTCTCCAGAACTGTGAGAATACACCGAGATGGCATCAAACAAGATTACCACAAAATAATCTAGAAAGGGGTGGAACACCCTATTCATCTGAGCCATGAAAATGGGAGGCATGTTCGTAATATTGAGAGACATAACTAGGTACTCATAGAGACTATACATGCTACAATAAGATATACGAGATATGTTTGATGGCCTTACTTGAACATCATGATAACCTGATCTTAGGTTGATCATAGAGAAGGTCTTTTCTCCTTGGAGTTAGTTGAAGAGATCATATGTTTCAGGTAGTGCATATCGGTTCTTGAATGTATGGTGTCTCAACCAACTATAATCCAATCATATATGGAAGGTTTAATCTTTTTTCTTGGTAAAAAGCATTGGTGAAACCTAGAGGATTTATTGGGAAATATAAAGCCTTCGGAATATAAACCCTCTAACTATCACTTGGGATCTAGAAGCTAAGAAGGCTCCATCCTGTATAGATGAATATACACATCAGAAGCTCATAGAATGAGCATGAATGTAAACACTAAATCTCTCTAAGTAGGTAAGATAGAATAATCATCAGGAAAGAAGTACTTGAAATAATCCATTACTGGAGTGAAATCAACTCTTCATAAACCCTGATCCTACATGATGATATTTTCAACAAGGGAGGTCACTCCACCTAGACCATGATGCTTTGACCCCGCTCTTCCAGTCAGGGCACTCACTCACCCTTATGTACATAACTTATTCCCTCTAGTGAGGTAAATGATACCCTGTTGTGATAGAAGCCTACAAAATCATGATATTGAACCAACCAATCTATCCCAAGAATTAAATCAAAGACTGCCATCTCAATAATGAAAATGATCCATAAGAAAGGGTATTTTCCTACTTCAAGGGTACAATCCGTACATTGGTTTATTCCCTCTAACGACACTTTTAATGGTGTATCTATGGTCATTACACTGTAGCATTAATATATCATTATTTTTAGAGCTTCTATGATAGATACATAGAAAAAAGTGTTCGAATAACCTGTATCAAATAAGAAATATACTATTGTAGATTCTATAAGAATAATACCTCGTGCTATAGATGGAACTACAACATGATCCTTAGGTATCAGCTATAATGCATGCAACTGACCTGATCCGCAAACCAATGCAATAGTTAGACAACCATGATTGTAACTACTCTATTGGCACAACTGGTGATCATGGATCTAGATACCATGACCAAAACCTCTTTATTAGACAGTCCTACCAGTTCTATTCTATCTCCCCACCTAACTAAGCATAGAAGAACCCACTCCTGAAGGTGAATGTAGCACTGATCCTTTTCCAATCAAATCTTATAGAAGGGTCCTAAAGAATATCTGAGGATTCCCTACATAGAAGAAAGCATGGAACTTCAGTGGGTCCCTATGACACTGAGTCTTCAGATTCCCCCATCGTTCTCACTAATTATAAACCATGGAGTATTCAAAATAGTAACTTTGGGTGTCATTTCCCATATGAGAAACCTCAAGGGAACATTTCCGACCACTGGGAGAAATAATGTCCCACCAAGACACTGATCCTCTATGACCAATACTATTTATGTATCATAGGTTACATTCAGTGAAAAGATATTGATCAAATATTTTAGAATGACTAGTAAGGTGAAATACATTAACTAGGGAACAAATGATGTACACAAGACCATCCTTGAAGTGTCTAGAATGAGAAAGATCACTACTAGCTAGATGTAGTGAATAGCATTGTAACTCAGTGAAATGTGATGAATATTAAATACTAGACAGAGAATCCAACTTGAGATGCATGCAATATCTGGCTTTGTTATCTATCAGTGCTTCAATAATGAACTGATTAATGAAAATAGTCTGGAAGTTAGCTCACATCGTTTCTTGATTGTGATCAACCTGGGTAACCACCTCCCACCAACGCTTTTCCAAATCCCGAAGCATGTATTTATCAAGATTAACCCTCCACTCTAGAATAATTTCCAAATTTCTCAAAGATAGATATGGTGGCCTCTAGAAAATACTCATCTTCTTGTGGACCTCCATCCATTGAGAATGTAGGAGGATGCTGCTATTGAAACTATGGAGGAAGATCATCCATCGTATATGAAACTCATGGAGCTCCAAGAATTGGATGCATCAGATGTAGAAAAATATCGTGAACTTGAGTTTTAGTTCCCAAATCAGGTGCATAAGGTGGTTCCTCCAATGGAACTTCTAGTAGTATGTATGGTGGATCAGGCCCCACCATTTATAGAGTATGGCTGCCACAAGATTCTCGGCGTACAATACGAGGACGTCGTGGTGGCATTGGTCTAAAATGAAAATCACACACATCATAACTATATTTATTCAGAATGATACCATAAATAGGGGTTTCTAAACATAATAAATCTAATTACCCAAGTCATACTACCCCATATACCTTATTAGATGACCATTTATCAGTGTATTCACAAGTATAAGTTTCATTTAATTTAACATTTAATTACCAGCATCACTCATTTAACTTTCATAAAAAAATACAAGGTGTTATAATGATGTTTATCCAATTCATTATAGATGCCATAATTCACTTTAAAATGGATATCCATTCCTAGTGAATCAACTCCCAAAAACATTATCAATTGAAACAACACCCATTTATTTATATTATACTTTATTAACATGGTAAATTATTCATCCCAACTGAGGAGGGCCTATACACATAATGGATTGAGAAGAGAAATCACTTAATCACAACCAAGATTAATGCAAGTATGATCTAACTATCATAACATCACTCAAAAATCACAGACATATCAAGAAATGTAAAGCAGTGAAATGCACCTATATGGCATGGTGATATGTATGACATGTGAATTATAGGGGCCTATATGATGCTTGTAACAACGATACTTTCCCTTATCTGATCAGGCAAAGGATAAAAAAAATCTCAACCATAGTAATAATAAAAAACACCAGACATCATTTAAGTCAAACAGCAGTTAAATAATACCAATTGTAAAAGGAAAAATAGAACAACAATTATATTTTGGTTAACTTTTCTTTTACCATAGAACTAGTTTTCAATGCCTACGAAAATATTATGACCAAGTCCCATATAATTATTAATCTCCAATCTGTTGTATCAAAATAGAAAAACAAGAATGGAAACACATCTAATACATCTTTTGGTTGTCTGAGACCCCAATTCAACATAATGGGCTCCATGATACTGATGGGCCATATGACCTCAATCACATCTCCCCATACTCTAAAGTCCACCGAATACCAGTGATTTCCAAGGTTGTGTTCATGGGGAGAATATGCCCTCATATACATAGTGTAACACAACAGAAAGATAAAAACAGAGGTAAATATCAGAAGTAATATAAGTAAACATAATACACTATGGAAATATGGACAAAAAAACTGAAATAACTGGAATAACATGACACAACTGATGGTGATTTTTCATGAATCTAGAAAACTGGAAAACATGTATACAAGATAGTAGGAATAATATGTTGCACAAAAGTATAAATAAAATGAAAATATTATCCCAAGCATCCTAATATCCAGTTTGATCATGTTCTATTAAGATCCATTCTAAATAGAGAAAATAAGTTTTTTACGTAATATATTTCCCTTTATCAACACATGAATTCATGTAATCTTCCATAGCTACCAAAAGGAACCCAAATAGGGTATGAAACAAATTTCCATGGGCCCCACCAATGGTGTCTACAATATCTGGCCCGGGTAATGGAAATGTAATTGTGTGTAGGAATGAATATATATAGTAAATCACTAAAATGTATCTAAATACACAAGTAACTTCTTCAGCCCTTTATTGGTGTCTGAACATATAATCAATTTCTTCTTTGATTATTACCAGTTTATAAATAACCCACATGTAAGCAATAATAAAGGTTACAAGCTGTAAGAAGGAGATCTATAATTTTATTTAATAATTAATTTCCAAGGTAATAACCTACACAACAAAGACCTCAAGGGTCTCAAACCAGTAATAACTTTTTCTTGGATGATTGTAAGAGTTTTATCCAAGGAGAATAATCCAAGTCATTCAAAAAAGATTCTCCTAATGAGTCCATGGAGTTCACCCAAGGAAAACGGGGCTAAGCAATGACTGGGTCTAATAGGATTTAACCATGGCACATACTTCTCAATTTTGGAACCAAGGAGTGTATCCACGGAATCTTATAATACTACATGAAGGATCTGACAGTGTCATACCAAGCATCCAAGAATAGATAAGGATCCAGTTCTATGTTTGTTTCAACCAAGGAAAGCCACATCCTTGAATCAGAATGGGGTTCCAAAGTTGTAGAGACCTGAAGCTTGACGTACATAGACATTACATTACTTTTTCGGAATACATAAAACAAATGAAAAACAAACACCAAAGGACTGTAATAGTTTAGTGTCTTTGGAAACTCGGAATATAATCTTCTAATCTTGGTGAATGATCTTCAACATCTCCCATAAAGATCTTCCGTTTTTTTATTACCTAAATCTTTTCATTATATCTTGGGGAAAAGAAAACATATAAAGGGTGAGTTCGAATTCTCAGTAAGGGTAAGCATGTAAAAAAAACAAACCATATAAATTTGAACTTCAAAACATGAACAAAAAGTTAAAACATAAAAATCTTGTGTTGTGAAATAAATCTTGGAAGTACATAAGACAAAGATCATAAACGAAAATCAATAATAATAAAATAACATTGGAATAAAACATTTAATTGTGCAAAAACATTAAGCACATGATATTATTTAAATAGTATCCAGGAATTGCATCCATGACCATCTTAGTGGACGAAGTCCCTTTCTGAATCGAGTTCACTCCTTGTTCTAGTCATGTATCACTGAACTAGATTAACTTTCCATTTCATCCATGTATATCTCATGAGATGTAAATATATACCCAATACATTGGAGGGAGATATAGGTCCCACCCATATCATAATGAAATAATTCTTACATGGTCCACAAAATAAACTTAAAACATTCATCATAACCCAATGAATAAATTGGGTTTCACAAACATCATCCCATAATCACATAATCCATATAAAACAAATGGATATTTGATCATAAGCACAAAATTATATGCAATTTTAAAAGAAAAGTATTTTGTTAAAAATAGTCATAAAATATTGTAGAGTAAGCTTCATGAAAATGAGGCGTTATGAAATTGTAAAAATCCGGTCACGCTGTATAAGTTAAAAATAACATTCTTCTCATACTTTTTTCGGAAAAGTCAAAAAGTTCCCCATGCGGTAAAAAAAGTAAGATTTCATTCATAAAATGTGGAAAATTTCCAAAATGGGTAAAAAGGACTTTAAAAATACATGAAAACACTTTTAGAAAACATGGGCATGGATGATAACAATAATGCCAGTAAATACTTACGAATAACAATCTCGGATAAGAATGAGATTGGAATAGTTATCCATTACCTTATGTCCGAAATGCTTTGTACGTATCCAAAATTCTAGTATAATGACTTAAATAATTTCATTGACTCATTAGAGAATCATATTCACTGTTATGATATCATATATGGTTCATTTATGACTTTATATTACCCGTTCTTTTGTAAGTTCCTTGTTAAAGCATCGTTTTGGGTAAAATCGTTCTATTTATCGTACGTGTTTGGACTTGTTGTTCCTGATATTATTATTACTTATATCTTGATTTAATTAATTTCAGAATGTAAATCTTGATTTATATATCATATATATATTCAGTATATATATATATTAGATATATAAATGAAATGAAATACACCGTTCATAGAGACAGTAGGTCGTACGTACGCATGAAAACTGTTTTCGTTTCCTTATTGAATAAAATGGAATTAAGTAAATGAAAAATATATGTATATAAATCCAGTATCATTATTTTTTAATATATTTCATGGTTATTTATTATATATAATTTATAAGAATACTTTAATGGTTATTCATGGAAAATGAATCTCATCGTGTTCGTGGAGACGGTAGTCCGTACGTACGCACGAATGATGATATCATTCCCATGATCATGGATTTGTATTGAAGTTTTTGTATATTATTTCAGAATCATTATAACTTTAAAATAATCCTATATAGTTATTTATTAACACCATTATACCCATCCAAGTATGGTGGTGGTGGAAAACAGATTACACCACGACGTGGAGACGGTATTCGGTACGTACGCACGTGCGGTGAATTCATTTTCCGTAGGATGGATAGAGGATGAAATTGGGTTGTTTCATATTTATAATAACATATCAGTATATTAGTGGTAGTTATTTTATTAATTTATGTTGAAAAAAATAGAGAATAAGAAGAAGAAGAAGAAATAAATAGGAATGAATTGGTAAAGGATATTACCTCTTCTTTGACGCGCGTCTTCTTAACCTCCACTTAAGGCACTTGGTTTGGAATTTTGAGGAGACCAGAACCTCTATAATGTTTATAGGGAATATTAGAATGGAAATGGTCAGGGGTTGGATGAGTTTAAAAGTTCAAATTGGTGTGAAGAGAATAGGTAAGGGGAGCCCGTTTTATAAGGGAGGAGAGGGGCACCTTTGTAAAAACATAAAATATTATTTTATAATAAAGTCATATTCGGTTTATAATAGCTCCAAATTGATTTATTTCGAATATAAAGTGGTTATGGGTCGAACTCCTCTCAACCAATAGGTTTTAGACAAGTTTAGGTTACTGTTTTAACCTTATCATTTAGATTTAACTCTAAGTTAAGTAATTTAACTTTTACAGTGTCTTCATGTGTTCTTACACTATATGGTTAATAAACATACTATAAAAATCCAAACGAACCCCAAGTGGTTCATTATTAATATATATAACCTTATCTAACTCATTTTGATGAACCTTATATTTTTAGGAATATAATAACAATTAATCATATAAATTGTTTTTTTAAAAACTATTTTTTATCAATTTTGACAGTATTTGGTAATTTATTTTTGTAAAAAAACATAACAACATGATTAGTTCGAACAAATTTATTGAATCATTAATAACTTGTCATATTAACCTATAAAATTAATGTAATTCATATAAAGTCTCAAATTACATTTATTTCGGTATTTATAACATCAATTATGTTAATATTTCATTAATAAGGTAATTACTGCATCGTCATTGTGTCATAAATAAATTAAACCATTTAATGTCTAAATATTATAAATAAAATATAATTATGTAGGAAATATTTTTATCTTCATAATTAATATTTATAGTTGAATTTATCTTATGTATAACCATATATTAAAAATGTTTTAGTTATTAAACTTTGATTTTAACCATTTTTACTCTTCTTTAAATAAAATAATAATAATTTTCCTAATCTAATATAAGTGGAACTAAAGGGTAATAGTTTTTTCCTAGAATTGTTTTTGGTCAAATTAAACTTATCCAATATAATTAGGACTTGTTTTAGGGTAATAATAATATCATTTTTACCATTAATTACCCTATTTACTTTTAACCGTGGTAAATAAATGTAAAAAAGTTACTATTGATCAAAAATTATTTTCATCTCACTGAAAAAAAATTTAGTCCTTGATATTAACCGTGTCTCTTGGATTTTCGAAATTACACTAACTGAAGTGGTAAAATTAAGTTTTATTTATGTTTTCAAAAAGCTCCTTGGAGGTAGGTAAAAGACAGTGAAAAGTTCAATAAAATTTTTATATATCTAAAATTATTATAAAATGACTCCAATGAATTACATTTAACTTATATAGGTATTAAGTATCAATTTTGACCTAAAATAAATTTAAATAAAATTTATAATTTTTAAAATCAAAAGTCTTTTTTTAAATAGTAACCTAGGGTTTTCATTATTCATCAAAAATTGAAAGTTTTCCGAAAAATACGAAAAACTCACCCTAGGCTAATTTTGATATTTCGAATCCAAAAATGAAGTCCATTTTGAAAGATAAAATTTATAAAATTCAAAAAATTGGGTATTACAATTCATAACGGCTAGTTCATAATAATATTATAATAATATCTCATTTAGTGAAACTCGATATTGCGTACTACACACACTATCAAGGAAGGTCTTGATTGCGTGTAATGAAAGCCAAGTCAGGGATGCGTGTAGTAAAAGCACCGTTTGGTTTGGCATATAACATAATCAAAACTTATTTCAGTTATACATTAAAGAAAATCTATACTTAATGTTGCGCAGAATAATTTCCACAAAATGAACTTGAAATTGTGTGTAACACGAGCCAAGAATAGTGTTGCGTATACTGCAAGTTAATACGGTGTTGCGTATAGTACAAGCTAAACTTGGTGTAGTTTATAATAGAATACATCAATGAAATTAATAGAATATTTTTCATAAAATCTTAGGCTGTTATATTCTACCCCCCTTAAAAGGAATTTCGCCTCGAAATTCATCAGGGTTATAAATGGTTTACTACTTGAATGTTTCTTTAATAGAAACCCACATCATAAAAAATAATACCAAAACATGACTTTAAAAACTAAAGTATGAAACGTAACGGTTACCCAAATTAACTAATCACTGGGTTTCCACAAAGTAGAACATAGGTGAAGATATGGATATGGAAGAGAAATATAACCATCAACTTCAGATGAAGAGTGGTAGAGGACATGGCTATGAAAAATCCAATAATCACAAAGCCATAAATTTGTGATGATCAAAGGTACCATCGGATTCATCAGATATAAGAGCACTAGGATAACATTTTTTGTTTTCAAGATCATTTCCCTAATGTTGAGGAATTGAGGAATTAAAAAATATACTTACTTGATTTTTGTAAAATCTCACTATTTCTCATTCCTCGAACAATTTCCACTTCATCTCTTAATGAAATGAAGTTGAATTTGTCTTCTGTGAAGTGTTAGCAGATTATGCGATAAAATGATAGGTCATTCCATCTATTTATATCGCAAAAAGTTTTGCACAATTTATTAAATATACAAAAGTCCATCTATGATGAGATTAATCATATATGGTTTCTAAAATGGACTTATACTTCATCTATCATAGCTCTTAATAAAATAAAACTAGTTTCTACTAACCAGTGACTTCCTGTAGGCTAGTGGTAGGCGATAAAGGCATGTCGCACTTTGGTTGTCAGATCGATTCCCGCATCCTTGTCCGACGCGACAGGTTGTCGCCCATCCTATAGGTTATCCTTTTTCTAAAACAATACTATTATAACAAAAAGTTCTAGCCTTAAAAAATACTATCCAATTTCCAACATAATTCATTCTAATATTTCAGCTTATCCAAAATAGATTTGTCCAATCTCATAGTATAAAGAAAGCAATTACTTGAAATGATGCATAAAAAGCATGTGAATGCCATCATTTATCCCCCATATATCATAAGATATATCTAGTTGATCACATTCCAAACATGTCAATACCTTAATCATGTATTCTTTGGAAAAATGAATACCCATTGAACCTTAGAGAAAACATGAATGTTGTCCAACGTTAACTCTTTCCACATACCAAAATCCCAAACTTTCTATATACTCAAACCATAATATCAGCCATGAGTTCATTTCATTTTCTCTTTATCCCTTAATTATGTGCATATCATCTTCTTTCCAAAAATATTTCAATCACATTTCATGGTTATCGGTACCATATAATTATTGAAAACCAATACATAGATATTCCAAAATTCCACGATACCATAAATGAGATTCCATGATACTATTTTGAAATCCCATTACATAAACACTTAATCATTACACAACATCATTTTCATACTCAACATCGCTATTAGTGATCAAATGTGACTTCCCTTTATCCTTTGCCTTAAGAGGTTTCTCACATTGAGCATCATTAAGCCTTGGATTAGGGCATTGATTAACATAATACCTCATTTCCTTACACTTGAAGAATTGAAGTGATGGTGGTGCGTTTTGTATAGTATTTTCTTTATTCACATCATTAGCAACCCTTTTTTCATTACATCAACACTCAGCTTCTTGATGACCTTCTTTTCAACACTAAAAACATTTTCTAGTACCTTTAAGACAATCTCCACCATGCTTCTTTCCACACTTTGAGCATAAAGAAACATTCATCTTCTTTTCACCATTATTCTGAGATTTCTCCTTAAACTCCATATATCGTTTCTTGTCAAAACCATGATATGGATATGTTACACCAAGTTCCAGTTATACCTTGATAGCACAATGTACAATTTCTTCATAGCTACTGAAGTCTCTTTTTGTTGATGCCTTTCGAAGACTTTGTTTTAACCCACTGAATAATCGATCAACTTTACTTTCAGGTTGGACGATAAATCCATATGCATACATTGCAAGTCTTTTAAAATTCACTTCATATATACCAACAGATTCATCATCCTTTTGCTTAAGCTCAAGGAAATCTGTTTCCATCTTTGTTCGAAGAATACGAGGGAAGTACTTACTGAAAAACAAGTTCTTGAACTCATCCCATTCCATGGATTCAATTTCATCTTGGGGCCTTGTATTATTAATTAGAGTCCTCCATTGATCTTCTTCACCTTCTAAATGGTAAATAGCCAGAATGATTTTTTCATGTTCCAAACAGCGAAGTATGGAAAATATCTTTTCAATGGTATTGATCCATTGTTCAGCAACAAGTGGATCACAACACCCACTGAAAGAAGGTGGATGTTTCCTCATGAAGGACTCAATAGAATATTGTTCCTTTTTTTGCTCATTTGGAAGTCCAGAATGATTCATAGCTTTTGTAAGTATAGCAATAATATTTTTCACTCCATCTCCCATGACATTGGTTTGTTTAGGAGGACAATCATTTCATTTTCCATTACATTGATCAACACAGTTCCTTCGGGTTCCAACCATCATCTAAAACCCAAAAAGAATAGCGTGACAGGAAAAAATCATGCTAGGGAAAACAATAAAATAAAAGGGGATTACCTTAAATATCTAACATCTTAGGTTTAATTCTAAGATTGTTACCACAACTCTAGGACTATATCTTATACGTATACTTAACCTTAGGGACATCCCTAGACACACCTTAGAAATATTTCTAGGGATCTCACTAAAGTTTTTGCATCCCAGTTTCCAAAGGATAACGGAACCTTACCTCTGATACCAAATGTAGAGACCCAATTCTTGACGTACATAGACATTACAATACTTTTCTGAAATACTTAATATATAACAAAAATGGACACAAAAACACTGTAATAGTTTATTGTCTTTGGAAAATCAGAAAATAATCTTCTCATCTTAGTGAAAGATCTTCAACATATCCCATAAATATCTTCCTTTTTTTCTTACCTATATCCTTTCTTTATATCCTGGGGAAATGAAAACATATAAAGGGTGAGCTCAAATTATTAGTAAGGGTAGGCATGGAGAAAATAAAACAAACCATATACATTTGAACTTCAAAACATGAACATAAATTTTAAACTTCAAAATCTTGAGTTGTGGAATAAATCTTGGTAGTACGTAAGGCATAGATCATAAACAAACATCAATCATGATAAAATAACATGGTAATGAAACCTTTAATTGTGGAAAAACATTAAGCACATGATATGATTTCAATAGTATCCAGACATTGCTTCCATGACCATCTTAGTGGACAAAGTCCCTTTCTGAATTGAGTTCACTCCGTGTTCCAGTCTTGTATCACTGAACCGGGTTAACTTTTTGTTTCAGCCATGTCTATCTCATGAGATATATATCTTTACCCAATGCATTTTAGGTAGATATAGGTCCCACCCATCTAATAATGAAATCATTCTTACTTGTGGCACAAAATAAACATAAAACATTCATCATAACCCAAAGAATAAAATGGGTTTCATAATCATCATCCCATCATCACAAAATCTATATAAAACAAATGGATATTTCATCATAAGAAAATTGAAACAATGTAAATCATAGAGACATTATACTTTAAACATAAATATATGAAATAATATCATCTTAGATGGAAATTTTTTTGATATAACACTTGAAATGAATTCTTGAGGAAAATATCCTTTTTCTTAAAAATCATTTTATTTTCAAAAAATTACATGAAATTTTAAAAGAAAAGTATTTTTTTGAAAATAGTCATAAAATATTGTAGAGAAAGCTTCATGAAAATGAGGCGTTATGAAACTGTAAAAATCCGGTCACCCCGTATAAGTTAAAAATAACATTCTTCTCGTACTTTTGTCAGAAAAGACAAAAAGTTCCTCGTGCGGTAAACAAAAGTAAGATTCCTTTCATAACATGTGGTAAATTACCAAAATGGGTAAAAAGGACTTTAAAAATACATGAAAACATTTTTAGAAAATATGGGCATGTATGATAACAATAACCCCAGTAAATACTTATGAATAACAATCTCGGATAAGAACGAGATTGAAATGGTTATCCCTTACCTTATGTCTGATATGCTCTGTACGTATCCGAACCTCATGTATAATTATTTAAATAATGTCATTGACTTATTACAGAATCATATTCTGTTTTATGATATCATATATGGTTCATTTATGACTTTATATTACCCATTATTTTGTAAGTTCCATGTTAAAGCAGCGTTTTGGGTAAAATCGTTTTATTTATCGTACGTGTTTGGACTTGTTGTTCTTGATATTATTATTACTTATATCTTGATTTAATTACTTCAAGAATGTAAATCATGATTTATATATCATATATATATATTCAGTATATATATATATAATATATATATAAATTAAATGAAATACCATGTTCATGGAGACGGTAGGCCGTACGTACGCATGAACGCTATTTTCGTTTCCTTATTGAATTAAATGGAATTAAGTAAATGAAACATATATGTATATAAATACAGTATAATTATTATTTAATATACTTCATGATTATTTATTATATATATTTTATAATCATACTTGAATGGTTAATCATGGAAAATGAATCTCATCGCGTTCGTGGAGAGGGTAGTCCGTACGTACACACCAACGATGATATCATTCCCATGATCATGGAATTGTATTGAATTGTTTGTATAATATTTCAGAATAATTATAACTTTACAATAATCATATATAGTTATTTATTTACACCATTATACCCATCCAAGTAAGGTGGTGATGGAAAATAGATTACGCCACGGCGTGGAGACGGTATTCCGTGCGTACGCACGCGCGGTGATTTCTTTTTCCATAGGATGGATAAAAGATGAAATTGGGTTGTTTCATATTTATAATAATATATAATTATAATATTGATATTGATGTTATTAATTTATTATGAACCAAATAGAGAAGAATAATTAGAATAAGAAATAAATTGAAATGAATCGGTAAAGGATATTACCTCTTCTTTGACGCGTGTCTTCTTAACCTCCACTTAAGGCACGAGGGTTGGAATTTTGAGGAGAAAATAACCTCTATAATTTTTCTAGGGAATATTAGAAGAGAAATGGGAGGGGTTTTTCCAAGCATCATAGATCAAAAGGGTGTGAAGAGAATAGGGAAGGGGTGCCCTTTTTATAAGGGAGGAGACGGGCACCTTTGGAAAAACATTTAATATTATTTTATAATAAAGTCTTATTCGGTTTATAATAGCTCCAAATTGATTTATTTCGAAGATAAAGTGGTTATGGGTCGAACTCCTCTCAAACAATAGGTTTTAGACAAGTTTAGGTTACTATTTTAACCTTATCATTTAGATTTAACTCTAAGTTAAGTAATTTAACTTTTATAGTGTCTTCATGTGTTCTTACACTATATGGTTAATAAACTTACTATAATAATCCAAAAGAACCCCAAGTGGTTAATTATTAATATATATAACCTTATCTAACTCATTTGGACGAACCTTACATTTTTAAGAATATAATAACAATTAATCAAATAAAATGTTTTTTAAAAAACTATTTTTATAAATTTTGACAGTATATGGTAATTTATTTTTGTAAAAATCATAACAACATGATTAGTTCGAAATATTTAATTGAATCATTAATAACATGTTATATTAACCTATAAAATTATTTTAATTCATATAAAGTCTCACATTACATTTATTTTGGTATTTATAACATCAATTATGTTAATATTTCATTAATAATGTAATTACTGCATCATCATTGTGTCATAAATAAATTAAATCATTTAATGTCTAAAAATTATAAATAAAATAAAATTATGTAGGAAATATTTTTATCATTCTTATGAATATTTATTGTCTAATTTAACTTATGTATAACCCTAAATTAAAAAATTATTTGTTATTAAACTTTGATTTTAATCATTTTAACTCTTCTTTAAATAAAATAACAATAAGTGTCCTAATCAAGTCCAAGGGGACCTAAAGGGTAATATTTTATTCCTATGGTTGTTTTTGGTCGAATTACACTTATCCAATAGAATTAGGACATGTTTTAGGGTAGTAATAATATCATTTTTACCCTTAATTACCCTATTTACTTTTAACCGTGGTAAATAAAAGTAAAACGTTACTATTCACCAAAAATTATTTTCATCTCATAGAACCACATTATAGTCCTTGATATTAACCGTGTCTCTCAAATTTTTAAAATTCCACTCACAGAAGCGGTAAAATCAAGTTTTATGTAAGTTTGCAAAAACCTCCTAGGAAGTAAGTAAAAGACGGTGAAAAGTTCAATAAAATTTTTATATATCTAAAATTATTATAAAATGACTCCAATGAATTAAATTTAACTTATATATGTATTATGTATCAATTTTTATGTAAAATAAATTGAAATAAAATAAATAATTATTTAAATAAAAAGTCGGTTTTTAAATAGTAACCCGGTGTTTTCACTATTCATCAAAAATTGAAAGTTTTCAGAAAAATACCAAAAAATCACCCTAGGATAATTTTGATATTCCAAATCCAAAAATGAAGTCCATTTTTAAAGATAAGATTTATAAAATTACAAAAATTGGGTATTACTATTCATAACGGCTAGTTCATAAAAATATTATAGTAATATCTCGTTTAGTGAAACTCGGTATTGCGTACAACACACACTATCGAGGAAGGTCTTGATTGCATGTAATGAAATCCAAGTCAGGGCTTCATTTAGTGAAATAACCATTTGGTGTTTCTTATAACATAATCAAAACTTATTTCATTTATACCTTAAACAAAATCCATACTTAATGTTGCGTAGAATAATTTCCACAAAAAAACATGAAATTGTGTGTAACACGATCAAAGAATAGTGTTGCGTATACTGAAAACTAATACGGTGTTGCGTATAGTACAAGCTAAACTTGGTGTAGTGTATAATAGAAGACATCAATGAAATTAAAAGAATATTTTTCATAAAATCTCGAGGTGTTACAAAAGTGCTCATGGAATTCCATATGGAATCCAAGTTGAGCCCGAGTCAGGCCACTCTTGTTTGTATAGAGAAGTCATATATAATTTCAATTGCCTCAATGATTTCCTTTCTTTAGTGTGAATGTTCCTTGTAGCATGCAACCCTTTAATCATGTCATAATTAATTGTTAATCCAATTGGTTCAGCACTTGCCTTTGATTAGTGTGACAAAGAAAAGTAGCATGAAACCATTCATTTTATCCCTTAATGAAATGTTAATTTACCATGGTTCATTCATCTACCTTCAATTAGTTTGTTTTGGGGTGATACAGACATGCAACCTATTATTCATTTACATTTATTGCCAAGTCATATACATAATATACATGTTAATTACCATTTAACATTTTTGGGTTAATTGAATAACATACCTTATGAGGGTCAAGTGGTGAGCATAAATGTTACCTTACATTATGTGATTCATAATATTAAACAAGATATTTAAAATTAAACAACATACCCTTAGTATGGGCTAGCCAAGGCACACCCGAACAGTGGAATAAATGTGTCAAACAATAAAATAGAGATTATGGAATAACATCCTAAATGGGATTGAAGGAGTTTTTGACCTAAACACCAAAAAATAATTATATATTTCAAAAGATCGTAAATATATGGTTCTAATTAGTATAATAATGGAATATAAATTCAATAAATGACCCCTGATGAAATCGACAGGCCCCACACAATATTTCCAGATATCAACGAACATGAGGGATGCACTATATAACACATAAATTATGGTTGTATGAATATCCTCCTACAATATCAGCCTCTAATTTGGCTTCTAATATAGTAGATTTTATAAAAAAGAAAAAAATGCTCAAACCTCGATAACTAGGTCGAGATCAAGAGAGGTGAAGAAATGTTGAAACAGACCAATGTACTTACCATTGGGTATACAACATTATGAAAATAAGCTATATAAAATACTAGATAAAATATATTTTTCAATCCCTAGATTAGGCCTTAATGAATATCCAAACATGGATAAATTTAGGATAATCCCATAGGAATTTGGATTAGGAGGAAGGAGATGGCCTAATGAGAGAATTAAGGGGGAAAGGAAAAATCACCCATAAGTTAGCTTGTGCACGATTTGGCCTCATGGTTTTCTAAATTGTGCGCCCATCGTGCATAGAATTATCAGAGAAAGATGACTCACATTTCTTTCTCTAATAGTATGACCTTCCACTATTGTTTACTATAAACCATGTGGCATGCCTATTTCTCCCAATGAGATGATTTCAGGGCTATGAACAATCCCTAGACACTATCAGGACCTTTGATAAGTCATTGGGCATCCATATTAGGTCCAATATAAATAAATAGACTGAAATTTAATGGATCCATACTTTATGAAAAAATAGGGTTGTTGCAACATCAAACTATGGATAAAGGATTAAAGGTTTACTCTCATATGTAGAATTTTCCCTGGGATTATTCTTATGGTGGCATGCCATTAACTTCTTGAGATCACCATCTACTCCAAGTGTTTGTTGTGTAATCAATATAGAGATTCCACATGCCACCTATTTTTAAGATATTCCATGGGTTTAACCCTCTGGATTTCCATCATTGACATCTTTGATCTCACTAGACACAATTTATCACTGGTAAAGATAACTTACTTTCATGTACAAACATGAAAGTCTCCATAAAACCTCTCAATCTATAAATGGATAAAACTGATGCACTTTTTCTTACTATATTTATAATCCAAAATGTAATCTCTCAAATCCCACCAAGTTTCAATATTCAGACTTCATTTCCATACTGTATATATATTATAAGGGATTCCAACTCCATTTAAAAATTCTATTGCAAAAAATCTTTCTATGAATTCATTATAATGTGATGTCTTGGAATATGTGGAAATTTTAGTCCCCCAGAAGGTATGATTTATTTACATTAGAAACATAAATTCTAGAGTTAGTTGACAGTATATACGGATGGTCCCTATAAAGGAAATCACAATCCCTTAAGATGTGAATATATGATCAGAAACCACAGTTATGATGTCCTTGGGTTATTTTGTTCTCCATGTGGTGGCTCATTTTCACTTAATGATGAATTGTTTGTAGTCATCAATGTAGTGAATTTAATTATACAAAGAAAGTGGTCAAAGATATGGTTGGAGATCGATTCCGAGACCACAGTGTATATAGTCAGGAAGAAATGAAGGCATCTCTCGTGGAGAATTATGGTTCAATGTATAAATTTTCATGAGTTCTTGAATACCATAAATTTTATCATCACACATGATTTTTTGGAAGGAAACATACTTTCAAACATCATTTCTAATATGTTAGAGGATTAAAATTGTAATATTTGGTTGGAAATCCACTCCCCTAACCTTATTCATCTCATCGAGAGATATCATTGTAAAGAACCTCATTTTACACTCCTATAATCCTTTCCATTTTTATTAAGAGATACTTGGTTTTGTCTAAGGCCTCACCCCTTATAAAAATAATAATTCCAGGAGTATTAATATATATTTTAACAAATATCAATAATAAATTTTATTACAATCATACTTTAACTGGAATATATTACATTTTTAAAAATTATATAAATGTAAGACCCAATAAATTTATTTTTTTAGAAAATTATATGTCATAAACATTCAATTAAATTATTCTTAATACTAAAAAATTAATAATAAAAATATTTATTTTTATTTGTTTTTTAAATATAAACTTCATATGTTATTAAAATTTATAACAAAAGTTTGAGAAAATTATCATTTAATATAAAATACATCATACTTTAGAGAAACCATTTATATTGAATAAAAAATCACATGTAATTATTGATTATATATTATATATTTATCAACAATTATTCATTTAATTATTTTTCAATATTTATTATATATGTTTAATATATTATTTAGAGTATTTTATTCATTTTTTAAAGGTTTTATATTCAAATTATATAATTTTTAATATACAAATTATGTACATGCATTTTTTACTTATCATATATATTTAAAATTTTAATAATACACATTTTCAATAATATATATATGGTTACATACTTTCCTAAAATTTATTAATCCTGTTGTTTAATTTATTTTGCAGAATTTTTATTATATTTTTTATTTTTTCCTTTTTCCATGTCTATAATTAGATATATGATCATCAAATAAAAGCATTTAGATTCATATTTCACATTGTTGGTCTCTTAATTTAATTTTATTTTATTCCCCTTATAACATTCATTATTATATATTATATTTCATCCTTATAATTTATTAATGTGAATATTTTATTTTATTAATCTATCATAATAAAAAAAATTAATTCGTTATTATTGTTTGGTTTTCTTTTCAAGATAAAATACTTAATAAATAAGAGGAAAAAATTATGGCTATTTCTTTATTTCCCTTTGGAAAAAATTTCCCAAATACATTTATTTCTTATTTGAGAATAGATTCCGGTATTTTAATATAATTTAATTTTCAATATCCCACATATAATAAATAAATTTATGATCCCACAAAATAATTTAGACCAATTCAGTAATCTTGTTTCATAGTATATTTTATTTTATTCAAATATTTTTTACAGTTGTTCCACATAAGAGAGATCATGTTATAGTTCTATGACCTATGATTTCAGTACATTTGTAATATTAAGAATATAGTCCATCAATAGTGATACATGGAACACTTCATTCACTTGGGAGTGGTTTAGTGGAAGTGAATGATGATAAGATAATATACCCATGTGATAAAGGATCTTAAATGGAAGGATGTTTCTAGAGTTTAACATTTCCTTCTTCTAAAATCACATAACCCTAATTGATGGTGATATTCAAAGGAATACCTTATCTATAGATTCAAACTCTAAATATATTTAAAAATTAATAGCATAGGTCTTCTTTGTGTATTATGATGAATTGACCTGTCACTGAATAGTTTTAATATTTTGCAGCATCCCATGAGAAATATTACTATCTTACAAACTATAACGTCATCCCAACAAGTGGATTTATATACCTCTTCCCTTATAGGGACTAATATTTATTAATTTTAATTCTATAATGGATAATATTTCTGTTTGATAACTCCATCTGATAAATATCTTTATCCAAAACACCTTTTAAATCTTCCTATTAAGATCTCAACATATCTCCTATAATGTAAATGCTTTTTTAGATTGACCCTAACTATGTGGAGGATAATCTATGTTAAACCCCAACTTTATATAAAATTATTGTTGTTGAATCCTTCATAAATTTTAGTTAAACATCATATCTCCATCCGATACAATTGATATTTTCACTCCATATATCACCAAAATTTCCTATATATATATGATGGGGAGTTTATCGACTTAGAAATAATTTCAAATATAAATGAAATAAACTAAATTACTTAGGTGATAAACCAATACGTAAATGGAATTATAACATTTATAAGTGTTGCGATGTTTTTAAAATCAAATCCATGAGTATATTCTCCCATTAACGTATAGGTATGGGAAATATTGACATCATCCCATTAGAATTATGTTGTTTCTCGTTAACTTACTCAGATATTAAGTATCAGGATTTATACTATACAAATTCCCTCTTCTTGTTATCCCAATATATGTTCTCCATGATATCTCTATACATATTTGGGATATCAAGATGGTAAAATAATCATGAACTATATGCATCATTTACACATCCTTCAATTATTTTCATATTGATGGGATATATATTTAGTTATCAATTCATACAAATCTATTATGTTCAATATTAAACCGAAAATATTTGATAAATTTGTATGTAGCTCTATATCATTATTGTATAATTCCAGGATCGTTACACAGATGGATAACAGAGTATTCATTTGGGAAAGATATGATTTCTCATATTCCCATAATGTCACATGGTCTATCCTTTTCATATCAAATAGTTTTATATCTCTTAATATCCCCATCATGGATAAGGTAGCATGATATTTTACAATGACATCATCATCCAGATCAGTTGGTTTCACAAGGTGGTAATGTATTGTGTAGTCATAGTCCTTGATAAACTCCAACCATTTCTTGTGGACCATCCTCAACTCTATCTATTTGAATATATACATTAATATCTTATGAACAATATATATATATAAAATTTTACCATAGACATGATGACTATAAATATTTAATATAAAATAATATTACTACAAGATCCATATCATTCTATACATAATTTTTCTCAATGATCTTTAATAATGTAAGGAATAACCTACCACCTTGTCAATTTTTATAATGAAGCATAAAAATATATTATTTTCCGCATCACTATATATTAAAACCCATATGAACTATAGGATAGTGTGAGTATAATTTCAATGAACAACTTTCTCTAGAACTGCTTGAAACAAACTACACATGCATCCCCTCTGAGGAACATGACTCCCTTTTATGTTAAAACATTTATTGTACATAATAGTTGTGATAAATATATCTAAAATCATTGATCGTATAAAAAATATATAAAAAAACTATGGATCATTATTATTGTTTTTATTTTGGTCCATTCATTAATAACCTCTACCTTTGAAGGGTATTTTAATATAACCTTTCATGTGGTTGGCATAAAAAGGATGCTATATATAGACGAAATTCACAGTTAGAAAAGTATGTCACACGATTTCTATATTCAAATGGTTTTAGCTCAGTCCTCAAATTACAATAATATTCTTCAATACATTTAAAATATATGATAATATAATTTATAAATACAATTAAAAATATATTGAGGTAATTTCAAAATAATCCATTCATATATATACATGTAGATACTGGGGGAATTTTTAGTTTAAAATGAATCACAATGAACTCATAGTGATTATATCTTTAAGAAAAGGCTACATTAAGTATATACCCCATTATTAACTTTAGTTGATGATATCCATATCAAATACCAATCACTGGGATGTATTGATCCCCTCATAATTGTTTGAACAAGTAATCAATATTTGGTAAAATATACATATTTTTTATTGTTATTTTATTAATTTCATGATTATCAATGTAATGGGACATTTATTTATCCTTCATTTAAATAAATAGATCTAGTTCTCAACATGGGTAAACACTTGGACACATAAAACTATTATTCTTATTCTTTTTGAAATTTTTATTAACATCCACCAAGCCATTATTTAAGGACTACATGATATTTCCATAAACAATTAATGATTTCAATGGAAAAAATCAACCATGTGATCAAGGGTAATAATAGATATCCCTTATTTATATAGAACACCATATTATTTTACAATCAACATTACTCCAATATTGAGTCTCTTCTCACCCAATTGGATAAAATATACCTCATTATTAGGTATCAGAAACTATTAAATGAATGTAACTTCCATAGAGGGATCATTGTTAGTATTACAAAGATAGGTTATCCTTGGTTGAACTAAGATACAAAATATGACATGAATACCATAAAAATTAATATATACTCTTTTTCGAGTGATCCAATCCTTTCCCCCAATCACATATAATTTTACAAAAGGGAGAATAGTAAGATTTGATGAAATAACATTTCAACAAACCTCAATTAGATAATATTAATGAAAATGAGATGAAATATTCACCCAACTAGGGGTTTTCACATACAATTAAATATCCATTTATTAGGGTACTATATTAATGCATCTAGAAATGTTTTTTTATATTAATTAGTGGTTAAAATAAAAATTTGATAAGAATTTTTAGTTCATGAATCAATAATTTGTGTATTATTCCCCCCTTGATTCTCAATATAATAATTCACAAATACCAAAAAAAAATCTTGTATAATACAGTATAACAACTAAATTTTTAAATCATAGTATTATTAAAATAAATTCTAATATTTTCTATCCTATTACACCTTTATTTCAACTAATGAACCTTTAGATTCAACCTATATCACATTTTTTAAAACATTTAATTATGTTTTATCATGTTATTCTATATAACCCAATCACCAAAATTAAATAAAACAAACTATGATTTTAATAGAGACAACTTGTACATAAAAAACATATATATTACATTACTTCAAAAAGTATCCCTCATATAAAAAAACCATTTTATTATATTTTCCAAGGCCAGCATCAATACAGTAGATAAAAAATGGGATCATGGGTGTTTGAAATGTTGAGTTTCCAAATAATTCACACATACAAGATCAGCACCCTCTATAAGAAATGATCTGAGGTCAGAGAAACAGGAGGGTATATTTGGATATTATACACCTAAGTGACTTATTATTAAACTAAAATAATATTTCTTCCACAATTTC
This sequence comes from Viscum album, assembly GCA_963277665.1. NCBI lineage: Eukaryota > Viridiplantae > Streptophyta > Magnoliopsida > Santalales > Viscaceae > Viscum > Viscum album. The sequence goes on from OY728151.1 coordinate 475,911,780, forward strand.
ACAACACATGACTCCATTCCAGACATATCACATGTTATATTATTTCTAATAATTTTAGAAATAGAATCCTAATAAAAGGGTGATCTCATTTGATAAGTATGGGATAAAACATATCAAGTGTAATTTAGAATAATATAAGAGACTATAATGTAGATCATGAGTGAGAATAAGATAAACACATGGGTATGGGATCATTATTATTGTATATTAATATAAGGAAATCATAATGAATGAAATATAAATTCTAATACATAACCATGAATCATATAAATATTATTTTATATTTTAGGATTTGAGGAAGGGTATTACGGAATGACATAGGAATGTGTCTCATGCATAATCATATAAAATATAATATTATATAGAGGTTCTCTACCAAAAAATTCAAAACATTTTATAAAAACATGTCCCATGAAAACATTGAATATGATAACCTCCCATGTCCCATAATATAACATCTCATGAGATAAAAATATTTACCAAATTAATTATAGGGATATATCATTTCAATACCAATAATCATATATCGATAAAACATTTATACATGTTCAAAATGATCATGAAAATAGTCATAAATTCATCATGATATATATAACCCAGGAGAAGGATGTGGGTTTCCAAAAAATCATCCAATGTCATAAATAAATCATTAAGAGAAAAAAAAAATTATCATCCCAATAATAAATATATCCATTGAAAAATAAAAAATATTAAAGTATATCTACAAAAAAGAAAAAACACTTTTAAAAAATATATAAATATAATTTATAAAATAATAATAAATATGCACTATATTTTTATAATTTTTTTAATTAAATAATTTATAATAAATTATTTTAAAAATAATGAGAAGGTGAATAAAAATTTCTCTAAATAATAATGAGAATATTTAAAGGAAGAATCAAAAATAAATTAAATTAAAAAATTGTGTGAATGAGACTGAGTAGAAAATATAATGGTAGAGAGATAAAAAGATTCATTTTATACATTTATAAATAAGTTAAAATCATTTCAAATATACCATAAGAAATCATATATGTAGAGAGAATTAAATAAATGAAAAAATTTAGAAATATTGGAATGGATGGGAAGGGATCCCAACTATAAAGGAAAAATAATGTCATCTTACCTTATAAATGTTGTATTGGATTTGTATTAAAGACCTGAAAATGGTGTAAATACATGTAGATCCCAAAAATATCTATATAAAAATAAAAAAAATGTCTAATTTAAATGAAATTAACATAAATATTATCCCAATGGTATCATAGGTATCGATAATATCATATATGAAGAAATATTTAAAGAGATACCCTTACGACGTTGAAAATGATTGAATAAAACGTAATTCAATGAATGAACATGATATAAATTTATAAATAATAATAATTAAATAATGAATATGATAATATACATCCATGGGTTAGTATACAGACCACATAAAATAATATAAGTGGTGAAGATGAAATATATCTTAATGAAAGGCGATCAAGATGTGAATCACCTACCTTTACTCCTAACAAATAAAAATTCACTTTAACCCAAGTATGATAAAAAATTATTATAAATTACTTATTTCAAAACAATATTCTGATATATTAAATTTCAAAAAATTCAATTATATTAAATTATTAGGTTATTTATAGTTTCTTATAGTTTATTTTCATCAAAAGATGCTTGTAGTTTGGGTTTCCTCATACTTATTTATGTATGGAAACATTGATCGTTGTTTTTAAATAAAACTTTCACCATTCCTAGATTAGACAAGTTATCAGAATAATAGAATTTTAATGATATATATAGTCCAGTTCTACTTTTATGGGAGGTATGGGTGTGGTTTTTAAGAATAGTAATTATGAATCATATGTTTTGGGAAATTTAACAAATAATAATGAGTTACATTATAATTATCTTTAACTTTTGGTCCACCCATCTAAAAAATATCTTATTTTAGATTACTATGTAATATAATATATATTAAACTACTTTTTAAAGTCATCTATGATAGCTATTTTGAGGATTATAATTTATCAATCAATTAGGTGGTATAATTGACCAAAATGGAAACATAGTACTATAATTGATGAGGAGTATAGAGTTATAATATAGAAATATATATTTAAAAATGAAAAATTATATTAATAAAACAACATTATATTTGGAAGTTATATTTATAAATTTTATATATGATATTTTAATTGTATAATATAGTGAAAAACTAGATCCTTACTTTTACGATCCTAATCATTCTCATAAAGGCTCCATTTGTAAAAAGGTTTAACAAATAATTCCTCGTACAAATATCTACAATGGGTGGAGTATATAATTAATTTAGGGGATTTCAGGAGACATTTATGTGAGAATTTAATGATATAAGTAGTTTTGAGTTCATTCTTGAGATTCCCCTCTATAGATGAAAATGAAAAACATATATTAAAAAACATGAGTTAGGTGAAGGGAAAACAAGAAATTGAATGGTAGTAAGGTGATTTAGGTTAGAAAAAATTTGTTGGATTTACAGGATTTCCATTAAAACCCAAAAAATAATTATATAATCTATAAATATTAAATTAATTACAAAAAATTCATGTAATGTTATTTAATATGTTTTTATCCTCTTTTAACCCTTTAACCAACTTTACATGATTTTTTTATTTACCTTGATATCAATTGTTTATGAAAAATTGACTAAAACAAAAATTACAAATTTTTTTACCTAAATATTATTATTTTTACCTCATTTAAAACAAATTACACTCTATGTATGTTAAATTTACCTTTTAAATGATGATCTCTAATATATAATAAGAAACTATATTTATCAAAATATATTGTTTGAAATATTAAGTGTTTTTATTTTTACATCACATTAATTACTAATAAAATTGTTAGTGTCATTATATCTTTTTATTGTTATAAAATTTTATAGTTTTTGGCAATCATTCTTAAACCAATATATATTTATATTTTAAAAAATAATAACTACAAAAAAAATTTAGAGAAGATTGTTTTTTAAACATTAAATGAAACTTTTCTAAAATATAAATAATTAGTAATCAATGTATGAATGTATAATATTTTTTTAATATAAAAAATCCATTTTATTTAAATTTATAATAAATTTATGAAAAAAATAACTTTTAAATAAAAATATATAATGCTTTTGGAATAGTTTTTTTTGAATAAATTTAATTCTTTGTGTAACGAATGATTATATTTTTCTTATATATTATACCATTATTTTTAATAGGGGTAAAGTATTTATTTTAAATTATGAAGATATTATTTAATATAAATAATAAATTTTTATAAAAGGATTATATACTTCTTATAAAAATTTTAGTATACTAATTTTTATAGGTATTTACAATAGTAATATATATTTCCAAAGGTCATATAATTGTCATAATAATAATTTTGACACCTAATTTTCACCCTATGTTTTTTTTCTAAAATCCATTCTTCCTTCCATTTCATTTCTTTTTGAAATTTTATATTATATTTCTAGTATTTTCCTTTATTTCCTTAATTGAGATTGGATGTATGATCTTGAAGGGAATCTATGAGGATGAATACATCACATTAATAGACTTTTTCATTATTGTTATTTGTTTGTTTTTCCTTGTTTAAATTTTTATAATGATATTTGAAATTTATTTCTCATAATGTATTAATGATTATATTATATTTAATAATTATATATTAATAAAATATATATTTTTGTGTTTTTCCATTGTGTTGCGTGAAAGACAATCTATTCAAAAAATTTAAGGGGAAAATGTCTATTATTTTTAGTATATTTTTAGAAAGTGTTTTATTGCCCTTATGGATCAAAAGAGACTATAATATATTTTCGCTCAACATGATTTGAACTTATGTCATTGATGGTAGATATGGAAATTATAGGATTATTACATTGATATATCTGGAACACTAAGGAAATTAAAATTAGTATTTGATGTGCTGTGTAAGAAGTCAGGTAGTGAATTTTTTAAGAGCTTAGAGATTCATAGAAGATGTTAAAGGATATTTTATCCTTATATTTATATAGTGAAAATGTTTTTCATTGTGTTTTATTGTATTAGATTACAGAAAATTCTTCTGTGTTATTTTAGGTAGAGGATTCTAAATTGGTACATATATGGGTCATGGTGTGCGGAAATGATGATATGTAGGAATTTTTTTTGAGATTATTACAAGGTGATAAATATTATGTTATATTTCAGAGGAAACACTTTATTGGACAACGATGCGATATGTGTTCCTCTACAAGTTTCATATCTCACCATTGGAAGAGAATAATGATATAAAAAAGATATGTCATGAATTGAGGAGTCAGTTCTAATGGATAGGTATGAATAGGACAATTACTAGTTTCATGCATCAATATTTAGTCTATCCATTGGTGAATACATAGTATCATGGTCTTCTTGTTTTTTTATATCCATTAAATGTTCTTATTTGGAAATGGGAAGAAATTACAATGGATTTTCCCTAGTTTTCCTAGAACATATGTATGACATTATGTTATCATAGTTAATTTATGTTAATTGATTAAGTAAACTCATTTATAGGTATTTCAGCAGTCGAGTGCAATGAATACATTAGTGTATCTCTATATGGAGAAGATTTTACGACTTCACTGGATTCCAAGATTGATTATTTCTAATTGTGATTTTCATTTTACCATATGAGTGAGTACATGTTTGAAGCAAGCATTTTTCTATTAGTAAATCATTGAAATTGATTTTCATCCTCAAATAGATGATCAAAAGGAGTAGAAGATCTCAACATTATAAAACATGTCATGTTCATGTGTTTATGTTTTTAAAGTTGTTTGTGAGAGTGATCTACCTTTGGTTGAGATTTCATATAAAAATATTTATCGGACATCCATTCATATGGATCCATTTGATGTGTTTTCTGAGAATATATATAGATCTCAATTGTACAAGATCATAGTTAGAGATTCATTAATTCATGATCAATATTTGGTGAATGACCTAGTGGAGATGTGTGGGTTGTCCATGAATAGAATAATCCAACAAAATATTTTTATAATACCTATACATATTAGAGGAGAAATTTAGATTTTTTCGATAGTGATCACGTTTTTGTTGATTACTACGCATTTTGGATAGTGTAGGTTTAGTTATTGGATTAATAAGTTTCCTCAATTTTTTAGATCTTTAAAGTTTTGTTGATGGGTCAATGTCATTGAATATCAGTTATCACTTCTGATCTCTTCTTACATGAATGGGTATTTTTTATGATGTTTCCATGTGCCAAAATTTTTATTGGTACATTCATAAGGACACTCATGTAACTAATTATAGAGACTTTGATGTTGTAGAGGATTAAAAATGTGTGGACCATCCTATTAAGATTCACTACCATTTGGATAAGATATTTCTTGTGAACAATAATCCTTTTGTTCATGTCTTATGAAATCAAGGAATCCTATTGTTGTGTACAAGAGAAGGTTCATTGTAAACGTGTTCTCAATATCTTGTGTTTTTTATTATTTATTCCTATTGAGAGGTTTTGATTGTTTTATATTGATATTATTGATTATGTCTACTTATTTTTGAAGTATTTATTTTTTTCTGAAATGTGAGAATCATGTTTGAGAGGTATATCGCTTGGTTTTTTAGAGATGATTTATCTTTTCTTCTAAATTTTCTTTCAATTATCTTGGATTATAATCAATGGAGATGTATCTTATGTAGTGTTTATAATTTTCCTAGAATTATATATCATTTTATGAATTTTTGGAGGTGTTATAGAAGATTTTGGTGGTCAAATTATGTTTTTCTGTAAGATTATGGGTGAAACAAGCATGATCATTTTCATTATACCACTGAGGATTTTTTTGTCTGGCTATAGGTGTGTCTAGGTAGCCATTTTTTGGGTTTGTGGCATTGTACTATGAAATATTTTTTTGTGGTGTTTTATATTATTAATGTCATATAAAATGTAGGGTGACCCATTTTTGTGTGCTTAAAAGTCTAGTTGAATCCCTATGACACATGGGGATGGTTGGCTGAGCAATTTCAGTACCACAATGTTTTTGTGGATATTATCTAAAGAAATCTATAGTATTACGGAATTATCAGGAATGTTCAAAACTTCTAGTTAGGTTTTAAAGATATTAGGTAATATTTGGTTTATCTACAATTTGGTTGTGATGGAAGTCATATCTTTTAGTGAACCAACTAGTTCTATTTATTGGGTTATGGAATTTTTGTTTCCACAATCCATGAATTTTATTTCATTAGAGTTCCCTATATCAGGGTCTATCCTTAGCCATATCATGGTGGGTCTATATAGTTTTTTCTAAAAAACATTCATTTCACCTTCTTTGGTTTTATATTTTATGACTTCCCTATTCTCTAAGGATTTTAAGGTTTTATTATTAATGTTCTTTGACACTGTTAGTCGATTTAATCAGACTTCTTCATATGAAAGACTACTTCTTGATCGAAGGTTCCCTACCCTGTATTCTATTCTATTATATTCCCATTTATTTCATTCATATTATATTTATCTTTCTCACAAGGCCATATAAAGGGGTTTTGATTTAGTTTCATTGGTTTATGGTTGATGTCTATATAGGTATTTATGTTTCATAAGTTTTTTTCTTTTATTATTTGGACCTTGGGGGTTTTTGTTCATCATTATTTTCTCATCCTTATGATATTTGAAGATGTATTTTTGGTGAGAGTTTAAAATTTTGTTTTCCCATTATTATTTTTTGAATGTATAATTATAAATCTTTTTTATTGGTTTGTTGAAGAAATTTACCATATTATGATAATCAAATGGAAAAAAGAAAATTGATTCTTGGTTGCAGGTATGGGATCACTTTTATATTGATGTAATCATACAGTGAGTTCTATTTTTTTTGTTAAGTCATAGTTTCCAAAAAACTATAGAATGTTGTTGGAGTAAATAATATAAAAAATAAATATAATGAGTGAATGAATTGATAATTGACAAGGAAAATAATATTTTATGGAATGAAAATATGTTTCTTATGAGTAAATAGGTGATATTTTTTTCATAAAATTCAAATAGAAATAGTAATTTTTTTATTTTATTGGAAATATTAATTAAGTGAATTATAAAAAATTATTAAATATTTTATTATGGGAACTATATTTATTAATATATATAAATATGGTTAATGAATGAAGGGGAAATAATTATTATATAGTGAATTAAAATAACTTTATTTTGAATCAAATAATTCAATATTGATTATTATATGGGGAAAATAAAACTATTGTGCCAATTGTATAGATATTATATGTAGATGATATAGTTAGGTCCTATGGTTTCCATTGGTGGTAGGAATGAAAACATATAATGGGGATAAGTAAGATTTTAGTGTCATTGTATTATGTAATAGACCATTATTCTAGGAATGTTTTCCATTATATATTTATTTAAGTTCACATTATTTCTCACAAACCGACATCTTAGTCAGGACACGTGATTGAAACATATATGAGGTTTTGTGTTTTGGGAGTACCCCCAATATCATGGACATAAGTGATATAGAGGAATGAATACTCCTTGTACTATGATATCATTTCTGGACTTATTTTATGCAGTGATGGTCATAGGTTGTAGTATGATCATATGTGGTTATGATGTGGGTTTATAGTAGGGTCATGCATGTGAGGTGGAGGAAAATAGGTTTTCCTACTTGATGATATTTTCTATTCTATAATGTGGTTATTTAGTGATGGTGTCTTAGCGATGTAGATGTTTTATACTGCATATTATCTTGGATATGTTGTGATGGTTGTGATAAATTTTTATGCGGGTATGGATGGGGTGGTAGAATTGGGTTGTTTGATGTTTGGGAATGAGGTGAACTTGTTCTCCAGTGAAGTGGGTGTGGGGTACCTTATCATATAATTATTGATATTATAATACTATATTTTTTTTGTTTGGGTGAGTAATACATTATAAGAATGGGTGATAAATGATGTATAAAATGTAATGCGTTGGTTTCTCATATTCATCACTTAGGCATTAGTATTGTTTGAATATATTTTTTAGATGGGTTTTGGGTTGCATTCTACTTAGTAAACTAATACGACCAACCTAATATTATATACCTATTTTTTATATTTTTAAGAGATATTTTACAAGGACCCATACATTACATACATTTAAATTACATCAAAATTGAATTATATTCTTTAAAATATATAATAAATACATTAGAGGACCATATAGGTATAGTGTCTTTAAAAACCGGGGAACATAAACAATTGGTTCATAAAACATCTACATTGTCTCCAACTTATTTCCTCACAACTAGAATCCATTTTATAATATCTTACATAAAACCCTGATTCATGACCTAGGGAAAAGAATTGTAGGAAAGGGTGATCTCAAATTCTCAGTAAGGGTAAACTAGAACTACAACAATATTACGCTTTAGCGTCGATTTATGAAACTGTTGATATTTTTAAAAAAAATAGCGACATTTTTTAATAAATCGCCATGAAACATTGTTTTTTAGAGTGATCACACTTCTCATACTAACTCCCTCGAATCCCCCAACACCCCCGACCCCCCCAACTATCGTGTCCCCCCAAAAACCTAAGACCCCATCAACCCACACGATCCCAACGACCCTGGCGACCCCCCCAACTCCAGTGTCCCCCCAAAAACCTAAGACAGCATCAACCCACACGACTCCAACGAACCCGGCAACCCCCCCCCCCCCCCCGAATCCCTCTCTACGCCTCACCACCCCTCACCACGCCTCACCGCCCATTGCAGCCCCCGAGACCCCCCCCCCCCCCCCCCCCCGAAGCTTGAGGAACCCACGACCCCAGAAACCCCTGCTACCCTGGTGACCCCCTGAATCCCTCATCGCACCTCGTCGCCCCTCACCACGTGTCACCTCCCATCGTGACCCCCTTTACCCCCCGAAGGCCTAGCATCCCACGACCCGAACAACCCTCTCAACCATAGATAACCCCCAAATCCCTCTATGTGGTCAAACTATATCATTATTTTAGGTCATATATATCATTGGTTTCATCAGTCATGATAGTGTAATTTATGTCATCAACATCATCAGTTTCATTGATGTTATATGATTCATTAGGGTTGTTAGTGTCACTCATGTCATTTATACATTATGTTTTATTTGGTAAAACTATATTTTTATCTTGGTTAATATCCGCTATATCTTCAATGTACTCAATGTCCTGATTGTCACCCATTTCATCATTATTATTGGGTTCATAATTGATATAGATGTAATTGGAAAGTTTTGTCTCATCAATATCGTTTGTCTCTCTAGTCTCATTGGGTTCATTAGTTTTTTCTATAATTTAAGGTTTTATTATAGTCATCAACACCATTGATGTCATCAGTATAGTCTCATTCATTATCAAATTTGGTTGTGTTGATGTGCTAATGGAAATAATTGTCATCATTGTTATTTGTGTCCTCAAATTCTTTAAAGTCATTAGTTTCATATGTTTTATTTTCTTCAAGGGATTATTCGGTATGATTCATCTCATAGTTTTCACTAATGTTTTTTGTCTCATAGATGTATTCAATTTCATTAGAATCATTGATATTATTAATGTCATAATTTCCATTGGTATCTTCCATGTCATCAATTTCATTGGTATGATCTACATAATTAGTGTCATTGTGGTTATTAGTATTTTCATCAACATCATTTTTCCTTGGTTCATCAGTTAAGTATGGTCTTCATTATTAAAGGTTTTTACTACATCCCCACAATCATTGTAATTGTTGTTATTCTCGGTATCATCAACATTGTTAGTGTTGTTTTTCATACCCATGTAATCCTTTTCATCCATTTAATTGGTGATATCTGTTTCTTTGATGTCATCCACTGAGTCAATGTTTTTAGTGTCATTTTCATCTTATATATTCTTGGATTCAGTAATTTCATTGGTTTATTCTTTTTATTTTTTTTCATTAGTGTGATCGATAATACATGAAGTATTTCTATCATCATTGAAATTTATTTCATCTATATATTCATTTAATTTACTTTTATAGGAGATATTTTTTTCATCATCTTCTTTTGTGTCATCGCAGAGCCGAGGAATTAGTGGTTATTTAATACCTTTTAATAAAATTATTAATTCTTTTATTTATACCGCTTCTACATGTACATTATTATAGTCTGGTTATATTTAGGGATATCATTGGCGGTACACTATTTAATATATTTAAACCATTCTTAGGATTCAATGGAACTTGGTACCGAATTTGATGCTACTTGATTGTAGGCTTGGGTTTGGGAAAGTCTCAATGCCTAATGATTGGATTAATAGGTAAAATCATGGGAATTTGGAATTAGAATTGGAATTGGGACCATAATCATGGGTTTTCCTAGTTTTGTATTTTAGAATTTTGGTTTATCATGTATATGGACTGATACTATTGTTTTAATTTCCTAACATGTTTTATATAGTTCATTTTTCATATCATGGTTAGTTTTTTAATAACTCTGTATTCTTTTTTAGATATTTTTAATTTGAATTCTTTGGTTTTCTTGTTGGTGGGGTCATTATTTTCCATATATATTTATATAAGAGAACCTCATTTAAAATATTTATATATTTTTCAACTAGTATACATGGATATACTTCCTTAATTTGGTATAGTTATGTGTTTTAATTTTTTTTTCATATTTTTTAGGTATATTGTGATATACATCGAAAAAATATGGATCACATTACTGAGGAACACACCTTAGTATACTAAGGGTTTGGAGGAGTTTTTTGATTTTCCAATTTCCAATCAATTTTTGAAAGGAGAATAAGATGTCCATGTTCTAAATGTATATTTAGATTATTGTTGAATAGAGATGATATTTATAAACATTTAAAATTGATGTAATTCCTTGCTCAATATTTGTGTTGGATTTGGCAAGGAAAATCAAACATCACAGAAACATTGAGTGCTAATATCAATCAATAAAATGAGCTCCCAGCTTAATCTATGACGGAAAATGAAATAAAAAACCTTATAAATGATGAATTCGTTATTGAAAGACCCCACCATCAACATAAAAACATATTGGAACAACCATATGAGGGTGCTGCCAATAGCAATTTGACAAGTGATGTTTTTGAGACTGTAGGACAACCTGATCAAGATTCTAACATATCATTGGATCCTCCTCTGGATTATATGGAGACTAATGTAAAAGAAAACATCAATGAGTCATATACATTTCATGCTTTAGTTTACAATAGAAATCAAGAGTTTATAGTGGATGTTTGAAATATTAAAAACATTCTTTTCCGTTGAAGTCGTACCATATAAGATTTTTATGTGGAATTACATATAAGGAAATTTCCATGATATTGGAATTGTTGCGTGCTGCATTTACTAAAGAAAACATTCTCGAGTCTTTTTATAATATGAAGAAAGATGTTAACATGATTAGTCTGAATTATACAAAAATATATGTCTGCCCCAATGATTGTATTCTTTATTGGCAAGCGGATTCAAGTAGTAATGATTTCAAAATATGTTTTTCTTCTAGATGGAAGTCAATGGGTGATGTGGGAAGTCTGATTCAACATACTACCATGAAGAAGAAGAAAAGAAACACACCTGAAAAGGTATTGCGTTACATTCCTTTAAGGCCTCGATTTTAATGATTATTCCTGTCATCGAAAACTGCCAAACACATGAAGGGGAATTATGTAGATAATAACAATGATGGGTTAATGCCACAAACATGAGATTCTAAATAATGGAATACATTTGATTCATTACATCCATATTTCTTAGCTGATACTAGGAATGTTCGATTGGGATTGGCTGCTAATGGTTTCAACCCATTTGGGATGTTGAGTACCAGTTATAACATTTGGTCAGTAGTTTTGATCGCTTACAATCTTCTTCTATGGATGCGTATGAAACATAAATCCTTTATAATTTCAATGATTATTAATTGAAAACAAATTCTTGGATATGATATTGATGTATACATACATACTTTAATTGAATAATTGTATGATTTATGGAGCAACGGTGTTGAGACATATGATGCTTCTTATAAAACAATGTTGAAAATGCATATTGCATTAATGTGGACCATCAGTGAATTCCCTCGACTTGGGAATTTATCTGGTCGAAACACTTACATAGGATTGGCTTGTCTTGTTTGTAAAATTTATTTTGATCCCAAATGGATAAATCATTGTAGAAAATGATGCTTCATGTTCCATGAAATATTTTTCAATGCATCTCATAGATTTGAGCTGAAAAGATCAAAATTTAATGGTTTCATTTATTGTAGAACACCTCCAAAGTTATTGACTAGTTCTGAAATTTTGGAACAACATGGAAATGTTGAAACATGATTTGGGAAGGTTTTCCATTCGAATGATAGTGGGAAATGTGTTCAAAGTGCATCGTCAAGTGAAATCGGAACGCAACAATGGATAAAAAAATTATATTCTTCAAACTAATATATTGGGAATTTAATTTGTTGCAGAATAATAATTATGTGATGCATATTAAGAATAACGTGTATGAAAAGTTGATCTTCACATTAATTAATGAGCATGGAAAGATGAAGGATCATCCCAATGCTTGGAGAGACTTATAAGTAATGAATATAAAACGTGATCTATGGCCATATGAGAATGAAAAGTATGCTTCGACAGATTTTGTAATGAAAAATATTGATAAAGATACATTTTCAGGAATTTTAAATCATTTGAAGGTATCTTATAGGTATTAAAGTCATATGTTTAGGTGTTTTGACTTAAATAATTGTAGGTTAAATGGATTTAAAAGTCACGATTCACATATTTTTTTATAGCAGTTACTACCATTGGCATTGTAAAAATTATTACATGAAAAATTTACTACTATTGTAATCTATTTATTCACATTTTTCAAAAAACTATGTGTGGAATTTCTATATCCATTTGAGCTTGATAACCTTCAAGAGAAGTTTTTATTGAAACTTTTTACAATGGAGATGATCTTTCATCTGTTGTTTTTGTCTATCATGATTCAATAAACTGTACATTTGGTTAAAGAAGCTAAATTAGGAGGCCCCATACATTATCAATGGATGTATCCAATTGAGAGGTAGATTATTTATATGTTTTTATGTTATGTAAACAATTATTTTCACTGAATTAAATGCATAATTATGTTTGTTTAACATATTTCATAGATATCTTGGGCATTTGAAATCATACGTGAGAAATGATGCTCAACCAGAAGGCTCTATTGCTGAGGATATTTGGCATAAGAGTGTCTTACCTTTTCTTCTAGATACTTGGATGACATTGAGACAAAAATTAATCGAGTTGGAAATGTTGACGACACATCAACTCAATATCAAATATATGGGAAATAAAAAATATTTCCTGCTATTGGCCTATCAATTGGGAGAACCTCAAATGTTTCACTGATATAAATTGAATTATTACAGAGACATTGATTTATTTTGATGAATTGTAAGATTGAATATGCATTTTTTTGAAGTGTTTAGGATACAAAAAAAGAGATGAATGAGAGGCCAAACACGGAATGAGAATGATATAAAGCAAGATGTTAATAAAGATATTATAGAATGGTTTGCATGACTTGTATATTCATAAATATTGCAATAAATACAAAAATTAGGTTGAAAAATATATTTTTTAAATATAATAATGTATATTTTTTTATATCATGAATACTGATACTAGAACAGATTTATCTGAAGATTTGATGTTTCTTGCTCAAGGTCATCTAAAAAAAGTTAAAAAGCTTGATGCATACTATATGAATGGATTTAGATTTCATAGATTCGAATGAAAAAATAATTTGAATACATAGAATAGTGGTATATATACATTTTTTGTAGTGGGATACTATAGAAAGACGATTGATATTATTGAATTAAACCACAACATGAATTTTTCTGTTGTTTTATTCAAATGAAATTGAGTCCATATTATCAAAGGTGAAAAAAAAAATCCTTGAAACTTACTTCTATGAACTTCTCTCGCTTGATGGATATTGGTGATAGTGAACTGTATGATCCTTATATCTTATCATCATAAGAAAAAATGGTATACTTTGTGAATGATGTTTTGGATGAAGGTTGGAGTGTAGTTTCTCATGTAAAAAAATAGATTTGTATGATATGGGTGATGAAGTAGGAGAAATGACCTCTAAAATTGAAACTCATAAACAACAAGAAGCAAACTTATTTGTCCATCATTGTATTAAATTTTTATTCTATCAAGGATGGACGAAGTGGATGAAGTAATGGAGCAGGAAACTGAAATGATTGAAGGGAAAAATGATTTTATGTATTGTTATGCATTCATTTAGAACCCACTTATTTCATTTGTGAAGTCATTCATTATTATTGTTATTTATATTTTGCTTCTTTGTACTATTCATTTTTTATCATTTTTATTTTTTTTCTGCATAATTTTTTTGAAATATATGTTATGAACTTAATTTTATTTGATTAAATGACAAGAATGTCAAGGAAATGTGTTATACTATATGGAATCTAACTGTAGATAAGTTAGTTTTCCCATTTGATTCATATGGGGTCCCTACAGATGACGCTGTAGGAATACTTGGATAGATTATAAGCCAGATGGACACGAATCTGGTTTCCCTTCCTATTTAATATAATGATTGGAGGTAGGTACCCACTTTGTAGAATGCATTGATTGATTTATATCAGAAGGCAACCAGATCTGCCCCTAATAGTACTGCATTGACTTGTAGTGAGCAGGTAAATTTTAAAAAATTCAAAATAGTTTAATTTTCATACATTTATATGTATTAATTTTAAAAATAAACATACAAAAATATTTAATTTTCAATATAATGTTAATACAGGTGGTATCAGTTAGTATAGATGGAGGTGGAGATGCTGAAGATATGTGGTCATCATCAGATAATTATTAGTTATATTGTTGATATGTTGGTCAAATATGGTAACATTTATTTTGTATACATATCATGTGTGGAACAGAGTTTCCACCAAACATTTTATTGATTTATCATGTTTCCTTGTATGTATTATGAACCAAATCTTCCAAAAACACTAGGAATTTACAATCCTTATATTGTAGAAAGGGATATTCATATTTTGATGTCATTGATTAATTTTCATGTCAGTAAGAGTGGACCAATAATGGTTGCGAGAGCACTCAGGTGCAGCCCCCATCACACCGCAATGAATATTAGGGTTCCCCCCCTCTGGATTTTTAGATTCAAACACTGATGGATGGAATTTTTTTTGAATCAGGGGAGTTTTTATGCATATAAGCACACAATGTCAGATTTTGGGGATTGAATCCCTATGAAGCAACACTCCTCCGAGGTTAACCTAAGAGTGGTCAGTGCGTACAAAAACTCATTGTCACATTTTAATGGGATGAATGTTGTCATACATCCAAATGTATTGGTGGAAAACATTAAAGATGTTATGGTTTCAATCTCAGAGTGGCTTGAAATTGGATTCCATTAAATCATCTCTATACTCATTCTAGCTAAAGGTGTTGAGCCTTGAAGGATTGATCAACTCGTCTATAGGATGTCCACTATACAGGGTATCAACAATTGGATGTGAGTCTCCTTAGGTAGAGGATACTTCCAGTTTCTCTTCCCCTATGAAGATCTAAAAAACCTGTTCTTGGGGCCATGGCTCTATCTCTTTTAAGTTGGGGAACTGTACATCCATGAATGGGATTAAAAATTCAACCCACTGGAAATATTTATTTCTAAATTTCATGATTGGGTTATGGTATTTGGTCTTAATTGGATTATTCATCACCCTCACATTCTTTATGATATTTCATTGGAAATTGGGATCCTAATCAAGATAGATAGGAAGATATAAATTTTTAGATATGGTACTTTTTATAGATTCTTAGTTGAAGTGTACCTTTCTATCACACTGATTGATAAACTATTCCTTTATACTGATGAAAAAGAATATAAATAAAGGATTGAACTCGAGAACATACCATGGTTCTGCCTAGACTGTAGGATCATTGGACATGAAAAAATAATTGTAAGAGGTCTTTGATATGAAATTTATGTTCCTTACATGGACAGGATCATGACTCATGTTTTAGGAAAAAGAAACCTGATTCTGGTTTGAAGGATATTAAGCACCAAAGCCTACATATTTCAATTGGACAACCTTCTATTGTCACCCCCCCCCCCCCCCCCGCAAGGCACTATGACGGACAACAGTTCCTACCAGAAGGGATCTGCTGACCATAGAAACTTTATGTCTATATCATCTTCCCCCATGGCCATAATGTTTTATGGGCTGACATTTTGGAAAGGGTCCCAGTTGAACTCCCACCTCTTCCTATTAAGCATAAATTCTCAGTGTCTTGTGAAATTTAGGGGTCTAAATATGTGACAAATAAACTTTATTCTTCGAATATTATTTCATCATATTGTTCGTGATTATCTTATGAAAATTTCAAAGATTTCAACACCATTTCCAATGCATTTTCTTAAGCACACTGAATCCCTGAGTGGTCTACCTGTGTTGTACATGAAATTTATTCTCAAAATATTTTTCCCTCTGATTGTGTTTTTTTATCTACTAAAAAATTGAAAGCAGGAAACACCATTCTCCTAGCCTTGGTGGAAGATCATTTAATCTTGAAACTTACTTCTGTCTAGACTATTATGTAGGCCTTCGAACATGCACATGACTATGGGAACAAAAAGGTACCTTCAACCTATTTTTCCCCTACTTCTTTCACTTCACATGGCACTAACACTATTTTTCCTACCCAAGATTATTGTACTTCTCATACAGGGAAGAAGACAAACAAGGAGGCGCAGACAGAGTAGGTCAACTCTCCAATGAAGCACCCTTGTGGTGTGCTGGATGAACATGCCACTGCAATAGAGGAGGCACATCATCTTGTATCAAATGATGTGGACTCTTGGCAAGAATAGAATCCTGGAAGGCAAACTAAATGTAGCAGGAAGGGGCATGGGAGAGCTGAACCAGCGGAAAGGAAGTAAAAATAGTATGAAGTCTCAGTATCAGATACATATATTAAGTACCTCTTATATAAATCCTAAAATTTTGAATCACATCATATAATAGGATATATATGTGGGAATTTTCGTGGAATGGATTGTGGTTCCTTTTAGGAAAAAGAAGGTGAGATTGCTGAGAAGATTAGAAAAATCTATCATTGATGAAAGATTTGTTTTTTATCTTATCATCTATTACAATCCTTGTTTAATTTTCATTTATTTAATAAAAGGGGACTTGATCCCTCACAATTTCTCATTAAAATAGATATTTATATTTATGAATTATATAATAATCTCTAAAATTTTCACCAAGATTATATGATCCACCAATGTCTTGCTTTGAATACAATTGGAAAAATTCTATACATGTAGCCATATATGGTGAATACCACACTCTAAATCATCTCATTAGATAATTATACTATCATTGTAATGGTTTCATAATTATATATAAAACCAAAAAATATCCCTTCACTAGTACAACATGATGCATGTATGGAAAAGGGGTATAATGAATAGTTTGTGCATGGTTTCCCAATTTTTTATCATTAACTGTGATAACTCCCTATATAATCAATGGCATGAGAATGGTTGGCACATAGTATGGATAACCATGTAGAAAAATTATGCTCCACATTATAATGATTTAAATTACAAAAAAACCCCTCGGTTTTTATTTGTTTTCACCTTGTCTTTATTTAGCCTTTGTTTTCTCAAGGGGGCTACCACTCATGCTACTCTTATCCTCTCATCTCAAAGGGTTGGATTGATCCCCATTATCTAGTGTTGAATTCAACCTCTGTCAAGTTATTTTTATATCACTCATTAGGTCTAGTAAACTTCCTTCCTTATTTATACATTTATCTCCTCTCTAGATGAATTATTTTGGAAAACAAAATTCAAAATATTATTAGGGCATTTATATGTTTCCATAATTTTTATCGATATGGATAGAAACATGACTTGATATTGGTTATTTTGTTCATCCATGGTATTTGGTAAGTGTTATATAGCATATCCCATAGTATCGTGATGTTTTATAACTTATGTCACTATGATTTCTGGCTGGACATCCATATGGTGACTTGTGAATTTATTGTTTAATTTGTTGAACATAGTTCATTAGGATTAGTATCCCTTGTTTATTAAATTGGCTATGTTAAGGACCATGAACCTCATATTTGAACTGCACATAATGGTGTAATCCTTAAATGACATAATATAATTAATTTTTTTCTAATAAAACCCCCTTTTATGTGTATGGTTTTCTAAACTATAAATGTGAAGTTCAAATGAACTATGGGAGGATGTTACAACCCCCTATGTATGCCTTATTGACCAATCCCACTTTTAATAGGTTAAGGCCTATGTCTTATTAAGGGAACATGATGTTCCCATATGGAATACATGATAGAACGACCTACAATATACGGTTTCATGTATGGTGTTAAATTTCATGGGTTATCCACATGGACCTATTACTTTTATTCAATTATCGTAAACCTTTAATTAGGGAATGGACTACCTAATTAATTAAATTAAATGGTTTGACTTTTGGATTGATTACTACATGCCCCCTATGTCTTATTAGTTGAAATTTATTATGGGTGTGAACTTCATTAAATCCACTTGATTTATAAGAAATCATGTCTCTTCACATGGCATCATTAGTATATAAAACATAAAGAAACCCAATTTCTTAGTTACACCTTGAAAGACAATTGTTTTCTTCTTTAAAAAATACTAAGTATGGGATCATAGGTTGTTGAGACTTTGTAAATCATGGGTGATACATGTAATATCATGGATGATCACCCTATTCAGGTTACTCAGCTTCATATGAGTATCACTGGTTCCCAAGGGGGAACACATGGATGAGATCATTGGAATGATTATTACACCATGCAATGAGTGATAATCAGAAAAGTGTGTGTGAAATTGAACATCCTTTTTCTTATTAAAATGTTAATTTCCTTGTATTATTTTGTATGTAGGATGTATGTGCTTGTGAAATTTGAATGGTTTTTTTTTCGGGCACTGGTATTATGCCTACAGATTAAGATATTTTTTTAAATCTAGCTTTAGTGGCCGTTTAACCCACTGCTAAGTAAATGGACCATAATCAGCGGATGTTAAAACAACCGCTATAATTTAAAATTTTACTATCGATGATAGTTAAAACCACCGCTACATACAATAATTTAGCGGAAGTTAAAACCAATTATAAAACCACAAAAACTGCCATGAATTTTTTTTACTACGACGGTTACCATAAACCATTGCTAAATTGATGAACATTCAATGTATTGTTTGCCGAAAAACAATTTAGAGAAGGTTTTATGAAACCACCACATCACCTTATTGCAGTAAATTAAATCCCCTCCATGTCCAAAAAACCACCCCTATGTGGTGATTTTACTTTTGTGAAGGGAATATGGATAATATCACAACAATAAGATATAAGAACATAACATTTGGAAGTCTTATACTGTATATGAATGATCGTGAAATCATGTCACGTGATAAAAGTTCATAGGAACTAATGGATATAATACCAAAATTAAAAAACCTAAGATATGATGTTTTGGGGAATACACATAGGAATAGAAAATCATTTCATATTAGTCAAGCCTTGTTGCCAAGACCATCATACCAGAAAAAGTCCATTACTGAATGGGGTTTACTTGTTGTTCCATCCCTGTATTAGAGAACCCGATTTACATGTCATTATAGCCATGTCTATATCATGAGATATTAATCATTAACCAATTCATTGGATGGAGATATAGGTCACACCCATCTCTAATGAAACCATTCTTACATGTTCCACAAAAATAAAAATCATTCATCACAGCATATCCCGAGAAATAAATTGGGTTTCATAAACCACATTCCCTCATAATATAATCCATATAAAATATAATTCCATCATTAACACAATCTAATCATAGTAATAAAATAGATATATATATATATGATTATTTAAAGAGTGTCATATTATATGAAAAAAAAATTTTATAAAACACTTGAAATAAATTCTTGAGGAAGATATTTTTCCTTCTTCAAAAAACATTATTTTTTAAAAATACAATGAAATTTTAAAAGAAATGAATTTATTTGAAAGTAAAATTGAAATAGTTTACAGAATAATTCATGGAAATAAGGCATTATGAAGATGTAAAAATCCATTCATGTCATATAAGTTAAAAAATTGCCCTCTTACTTTTTTTGGAAACGTAAAAAAGTACCTCGTATCGAATAACGACCAATGATTCCTTTTATACTATTTAGTAAAAATTTACCAATGGGAAAAATTTAATTAATTTTTTTTTTTGAATAATAAAAATAAAATTACATATTTAGGAAACATTTTTGTGGATGATAAATATACGCCAGTAAATACTTACGTATAAATAATCTAAAATACTAATGAGATTGTAGAATTTTCTCTTACCTTAGCTTCAATATCCATTGTATGTTTTTGAAACATATAAATAATAAATTAAATAATTTCATTGACTTATTAAAATTTCATAATAATTTTTATGATATCATATATTATTATTTATCATCCATTTGTTAGTAACATTTCATTGTCACTCTTTATTCGGATATTAACTGCTTTATGTTCTTATGCAAGTCTTGACAGATAAGTAAATGATACACTTATTAGGTTATAGATATAAAATTTAATGAATTATATTAATATAATATATATCATATTTATTCATTCCATTCATGTATATAATTGTGTTTTAATTAAGATCATGTAGAATGATCCGCATCACATCGTGGAGACGGTTGGTCGTACGTACGCATGAACGAGGATATCATTCACCTAATGGTAAAATGGCATCGAACTATATGGTATATTAATTATACCAAATAATTATAATTATATATTCATTATTTAAATCTATTATACGCATCATTATAACCATTCAAATAATGTATTTTTGAATAACATATTACACCATGGCGTGGAGATGGTAATCTGTACGCAAGCACGCATGGTGATATTGTTATTCGTAGGATGGATTGAAGGAGGTATATAGTTTTACCTTAATTGTAGTAAAACTATATCATTTATAAGATACAAGATTTATTAATTCATTAAGGAATCTACATAACAAGAGGTAGTATAAAAATATAATATTTTTGAAATAGTTGATAAAACAACTACCTATTTTTCAAGTATCACATTTTCATATTAACTAAATGCCTCCTTAAGATGAATTTATACCCAAATTGTTGCATATAGAATGAATTTAGGGAAGTTAGAAGAGGAAACGTGCAGAGTATGTATGAGAAAAATTACTTTTTATGTGTGATTTAAATATAAGGGAGGTGCCCTTTTATAAGAGAGGGGAGGGAACCTTTGGAAAAACCAAAACTATTAAAATATTATAAATTAATTTTTATATTAAAATGGATCCAAAGTAGATTATTTATGAGATAAGATGAGTATGGGTATAAATACACTAAACCAATGATCTTTAAACATTATTTTCATTTATATAATCCACAATACTTGGATTTATCCTTATTTAATCTATTTAATTGTCATTGTTGTATTACAATTCTATATTTTTAATGGTTAAAAAAATTACATATATGGGGTTAATTGAAAATAAATTAAAATTTTATGACATTTTAGACATTATAATTATAAATTTGTATTTTTTAATTACTCATATGATTTTGAAATAACTTAATAGAATGTTATTTTTATAAAATAACAATAGTTTCAGTTTTGAAACTTTTTTTTCATTAATTTATAATAAATCCAAACTGAAGATAACATCAATGAAAAACATTTAATATAATCCCAACATTTAATAAAAACCTATAAAATTCATGGAGAACCATAATTAATTAAAATTGTATTTATTTTAATAATTTTAATATCATTTAATTAATATTTCTATTAATAAAATATTTTCTTCGCCACTATTCGCTTATACTTAATAGTAATTATATAATTTATAGAAATATTAAATATTTTTATATGAAGTAGTTAACTATCCTATATTGTTATATAATAAAAATAGTTTATTTTATCTTCTTCTTATCCAAATATTATAATTAATATACTTATATAAAAAGAGAGTGGGACATTTTGTCACATTAATTGATTTAAATATAATTAATGTAATATTCATTGGAATGTGTCATTTAAGTGATTCCATTTAGAAAACAAAAACATAAGGGTATAATTTAGTCATAAAAGTGGTTTTTAATTGTTTTAAGGTATTTTTATAAAATTAATTTTTCCCTTTATTTACCCGGTTTACCCGTAACCACAGTAATAAACAAATTTCAAAAGTTAATATTAATAATTTCTAAAAAAAATAACCTATTAAAATAATTTATAATATATGATTATAAATATGTAATCCATTTTTCATAATTTATAAAATTTATGCTTTAGTAATTAAATTAAAATTATTCTCATTGTCAAAAAGTGAGAATGGGGTTTAAAAGATAAAATATTGCAAAAGATTGAATTGTTATTGTATCTAGATTAAATGTAAAAATAATGATAAAGACATAAATTATATTGAATGAGAAAAATATATTTTATTTATACTTTACATCCATTAAATATTAAAATTTAACAATATAAATTATTTTGATGAAAAATTTGTTTTCACTTAAAATTTTGTGTATTTTTACTATTCATCAAAACTTGAAAGTTATCAGTAAAATATAATAAATTCATCCAATGAAATTTTTTATATCCCAAATATAATTAAAATTTGTATGTTGTCATATAAAAAAATTAAATGTGTCAAAATCTTATCTTAAAAGGGGTTATCCATTCAAAGGCGTGAAATTACCCTTTATAAAATATGTTTTTATACATCAAATAGGGTTTCTTTATACACTATGACTAAAATATCTGTTGGATGAATATCAAAATTATTTAATTAAATATATAACATATATATCTCATTAATTTAATTATCAAATTTAATTCACTAAAAAATACAAATATCTAATTGTTTTAAAATTTTCATAAATAATTGATATCTAATGAGTTCACAATGCATTTTCATTTGTTAGTTATATCTAGTCCTTATAAACCGTTGGGTAGAATAAAATGGTAATTTTATAGAAATGGAGGCTCACACATTATTTAAAATTATGATTTCATGACAAGAAATCTACTAAAGAATAAAAATTATTTTGTAAAAATATTTCATAGATATATCTGGGTGTTACATTCTACCCCCTTAAAATTAATTTTTCCCTCAAAAATCGTCACATTTAAAAAAAGATGAGGATACCTATATATCATCATATCCTTATGTTTCCGTGTATCTTCTTCAAATTTTTGTTTCCTCAATAATACATTAACCAAGTGAGTTTTAAGGTTTTATAAAAATTTTCACTACAATCATGAATCTCTATTAGTTGTTCTTCACAAGAAATGCATTGCACCATCAGAATGAATTCTGAGTTTAGTACATGTAAAGATCATGTTTTTACTTTCTCAAGAGAGATACTTGAAACACATCATGAACTTGAGAGAGATTCTGTGGAATTTCTAATTGGAAATCTTTCATCCAAACACGATCCAAAATTTCAAAAGGACCAATATACCTAGGTCTCAGCTTACCCTTCTTTTTAAATATCATTACTCTCCTCAGGTGATATATTCGTAGAAATTTCTTATCACCCAATTAAAACACTAGGTTTTTTGTTTAGTTTCTAGCATCTGTTTTTTGACTCTGAGATTCTCTTCTATACTGTGGAATAGATTTGACATTTTCTTCCATTTCATTAACATGATCAGATTCTAATAGATTTATTTCCCCAACTCAATCCCAACATGTCTAATTGCTACACATCTTTTCATACAGGCATTCATAAGGAGCCATCTGAATACTATATTTAAAGCTGTTTTTTAATAAAATTATACTAAAGGTAGGTGTTGATCCCAACCACCTTTGAAATCCATAGATAAAGCTCCCAACATGTCTTCAAGAGTTTGAACTTTCAACTCAAAATGATCTTTTTTTTAGGATGATAAGTACTTCTAAAACATAAATTTGTATCCAGAGAATGCATAAGACTTCTCATGAACTTTGTGGTAAACCAAGCATTGAGAGACATATTCAGCGACATCACTTTTCAAGCCATTCCAATTAAAATACTCTTTCATGTTCATGGGAATCATTGTTATTCCTAGGTAAATAGAGAATTAATAACTATGATCCTCATAAAATATCTCCTTATTTAATTCTAGTTTGGGAGGAATTCAATTTAATTTCCTGAACCTTATTATTTGATCACAATCATGGTTTAATTCACAATCATTTATCACATTCTTTTGTATCTCTACATATTTATTATGCACCTCTTTAATCTTTACTTGTATAGATGGTTGATAATTCATTTGAGAATGATAATATTTCCCCCCTTGATTAGAATTTTAAGATCTATCCTATTTCAAATCCATAAATATTGGATCTTGTGTGATCCTCATCATGGATATTCTAGAAAGGTCTTGACTAATTAAAGAATCTTACACCTTGTTCTATTTCTCAGGGTGGTAATGTATTGAGTAGTCGTAATCATTAGTAAACTCCAACCATAATCATTGACGCATATTCTTCTCTATTGTGTGAAAATGTATTTTAAACTTTTGTGATCATTATAAATATCACAACTTTCACCATAAAGATAATGCCTCCATATATTTAATGAAATAGTTACAACAACTAACTCTAAATCATGAGTTGGGTAATTTTTATCATGTATTTTCAACTGCAATGAGGTATAATCTGTCACCATATTATTTTCATGAGAACACATCCCATACCCTTCTTGGGTACAT
Source organism: Viscum album (assembly GCA_963277665.1). Classification (NCBI taxonomy): domain Eukaryota; kingdom Viridiplantae; phylum Streptophyta; class Magnoliopsida; order Santalales; family Viscaceae; genus Viscum; species Viscum album. The sequence goes on from OY728151.1 coordinate 475,936,696, forward strand.
GAATATAGATCACAAACCTTTCTCCATTATAATGTAGTGTGAGCATAGGTCCACTGAAAAACATTCTTTTTATCTCTTTTTAATCCTCTTCATATTCCTCTATCCCAATGAACTTAACTCCTTTCCGAGTCAATATGGTGAGTGGATTAGCTAATCATATAAAATCCTTCACAAAATATCAATAATATCCAGCAAATACAATAATACATCAGATCTCAGCTACAATTTTTTGTCTCGAACCAACATTCATAAACTTCTGTTTTTTCTGGATCTATAGATATACCTTCTCTTAAGATTATGTGACAGAAAAAATGACACATTCTGAAGCCTAAATTCTCACTTGGTAAATTTTTCATAAATATTCTCCTTTCTCACGGGATTCAATACAATTCTCAAGATGTTATCATGTTCTTCATTTCTCTTTTAATAGACAAGAATATCATTTATAAAGACTACTATAAAATGATCAAGATATTCTCTAAAAAATCTATTCAATAGATCCATTAAGATAGTGGGGTCATTAGTGTGTCCAAAAGGAATCACTATAAATTCATAGTGTCCATACCTTGTACAGAATTCCATCTTTTGTATATCCTTATTCTTCAACCGTAATTGATGATATCTTGAATGCAGATCAATCATGGAAAAGTGTTGAGCCTTGATTAGTAGGTCGAATAAGTCATCTATATAGGGAATATGATATTGGTTCATGAGATTTATCTTTTTATGTTCTTGATAATCAATGTAGAGTCTCATTGTTTCATATTTATTCAAAACAAATAGAACATGTTCTCTCAAAGGTGATTCACTAGGGTGTATGAATCCCTTATCAAGATTATCTTTGAGTTTCTTCTTCAATTCCTGCAACTCAATTGGGGTCATTCTATATGGTGTCTTTGAAATAGGCATAACAACCAGTATGAGTTCTATTCAAAATTCAAATTCACAATTTTGTGGAAAACATTGAAATTACTCAAGAAAGATATCATTAATATCTCTTACAATGGTTTTATTCTTAATCATGAGTTTCTACCCAACCATTTGAGATTAATAACCTTAATTTATTGGAATCAAGACCCATAATATTAAATAAATTTCTAATGTAAGGTTATATTCATCATTTCATCGATAGATGACCATATATTGATATTGAATATGAAATATGACTTATCTTCCTTGGAAAATGATATGATATCCATATAGAGAAATCCAATCTATGACATGAATCACATAATATTCCACATTAGGAAGGATCACAAGATTTAAAGGAATCAATTTCCCACAACCTTCAACCGAATAATAACTATAAACATTTGATGTGACTGTTGTTACATTAGGAGTTATAAATGGTGACACAACAAATAATTGTTGAGGTAATATGGTGATAACCATAGAAAATTATTCAGAAATAAAAGAGTGGATGGATCTAGAATCAAATGAAAGAGTTTCTACTTTTGAGTGAATAGTAAGTGTATCTTTCACAACTTCATTTTCGTACTCAACATCTCAAATAGTGATTTCATGTGACATTCCTTTGTATTTGGCCTTAAGAGTTTGTAACATAAATCATCACAAATATCTATTGGATTAGGGCATTTATTAGCATAATTCCCCATTTCTATACACTTGTATCCTTGAATTGTAGAAGGTTAATTTGGTGTGGCCTTTTCTCTATTCAAATCATTATAAATATTTTTTCCCATCAATTCATCATTAAACTGCACGATGGCCTTCTTGTCCACACATAAGACATTTACTAGCCCCTATAAAAAAATTTCCTCCAAGTTTCTTTCCACGTGTTGAGAATAAGTCAAAAATAATATTTTTAGTGTTTTTATAGATTTACTTTTGAATTCAATTTTAATCTTTTTATCAAAACCAAATCCTTGATGGGTTACTCCATCTTATATCTAACCGTTGATATTACATCAAATAAATTTTTTTAGCTATTAAAGTCCCTTATAGAGAATTTCCTTTGGAGACATGGTTTTATGACACTAGAGATTCGATCAATTATACTATGAGACGGGATAATAATTCAAGAAGCGTACCTTGAAAGTATTAGTAAAATTTATTTTGTAGGTACTAATAGATTCATAATCATTTTTCATATGTTTAATGAACTCATTATCCAGTTTTTCAATGAATATTAGGAATGTACTTATTGAAACATATGTTCCTAAACTCTTCACATTCCATGGAATCAATTTCATATCATTCCTTGTATTCTTCATAAGATTCCACCATTGACCAGCTTCACCTTCCAAACAATAGACTACTAAGATGACATTATCATGTTTAAAACATTATAGAACTAAAAGTACCTTTTCCATAGAACTGGTCTATTGTTCATACCCTGATGGATCAGAAGACCTCATGAATGAAGGTGGACACTTCCTCAAGAAGGATTCAACAGAATGTTGCTCTCCCATTTTCTCGTTTGGAAGTCCTATATGACTCATTTATTGAGAATGTTATGGGAGCATAGATACATTATTTTTCATTCCAACTCCCATAACATTTTGTTTTTTAGGAGGAGAATCATTTTATTTCCCATATCATTCAACATTAATGTCATTCCTTTGGGTTCTAGACATTGTATAAAATTTGGAATCATATTGTGAGAAAAAAAAATCATAATAGGAAAAAAGACATAATCAAGAATAAGATTTCAATTTATGAAACTTTATGGTTTATCCTACATTATTCATGGTCATCTATAAAACACTAGGATTGTAACCTATACATAGACATATCCTTAGGATTCTTACTATGGTATTCTCATCCTTGTTTACAAAGGTTAACTATACCTCTCCTCCAATACCGACTATAGTGACCCATACTTTATATGCATTGATATTAAATAAAAATTTTATTATATTAATTACAACAATTAATAAATCCATGATACGTCCATATAGGTATAATTTCATTAGAAATAGAGTAACATAAACAAGTGGTTCATAAAACCTCTACATTGTCTCCTACTTATTACTTCATAACTGGAATCCTTTTTGACATCTTAATTAATGACCTTCTTCATGTCCTGGGGATAATAAACATATTCAAGGGTGAGATCAAATTATTATAAAGGGTAAATAAGGGACATATTTGTCATATCACAATCCTAATACATAAGAACCTAACATTTGAAAGTCTTATCTTGCATATGAAAGATCATGATATCATGTCCTGGGATATTTGTTCATAAGAATTAATAGAAAAAATAACAAAACTAAATACATAATATATGATGTATTTTTGGAATACACATATAAATAAAAAATCATTTCATATTAGTCAAGGCTCATTTCCAAGACCATCATAAAAGACAGTGTACATTACTGAATTGGGATTACTTGTTGTTCCAACCCTGTATTACTGAAACTGATTTACATTCCATTCATGAAATGTCTATACAATGAGATATTAATCTTTAAAAAATTCATTCGATAGAGATATAAGTCCCACCCATCTTATAATTAAATCATTCTTACTTTCTCCACAAAAGAAAAAATCATTAATCATAGCATAACCAAAAAATAAAATGGGTTTCTTAAACATCATTCCATCATTACATATTCCATATAAAACATCATTAAATCATTAACCCTATAAAACCATAGTAATTATTGGTATAGAAACATAACCCAATTTATGGACTGTCATCTTAGGTGGAAAATAATTTGGATAAAACTCTTGAAATTATTTCTTGAGGAAAATATCCTTTCTTCTTCAAAATCTTTTTATTTTCTCAAAATACCATTCAAATTTAAATTAAAATAATTTATTTGAAAATAAATCTTACATAATTTAAATTAAAATTCATGAAAATAAGTAATTATGAGGACATAATAATTCAATCATGTAGGATAAGTTATAAAAACATTTTCCACATACTTTTCCCAAAAGAGTAGAAAAGTATCTCATATAAAAAAACTCCAAAAGAATCCTTTCATACTGTTTAATAAAAATTAACCAATGGGTAAAATTTACTTAGGTTTTATAAGAATAAAAATATTATTAAATAATTAGTAAATATGTATATGGATGATAAATATACCCAAAAAATACATAGGTATAATCAATCTCACAAAATAATGAGATTGTGGAATTATCCTATACCTTAGGTCTGATATCCTTTGTATGTATCTGAATCTCCAATGTAATTATTTATATAATGTTATTGACTAATTCTGGAACCATAAACAATTTTAGGATATAATATATGATTATATTATCATCTGTTTTTTAGTAACATTTCATTATCATTTGATATTCAAATATTAACTGCTTTGTGTTTTTAAGGAAGTCTTTCAGATAAGGTCATGTGCCACTTTTTATGTTATAGTTATATCATTCACCGAATGATATTGGTATAATATATTTCATATTTATTAATTCTATTCATTTATATTATCCTTGTTTAATGAATAACGTGTAGAATGAATTGAATCGTATCCTGGAGACGGCAGGTCGTATGTACGGACGAGCGATGATATCATTCAATTAAAGGTTTAATGGTATAGAATTGGACTGTATATTAATTAAAAAAGAATAATTATTATGTTATATTCATTATTTAAATAAAATATAGTCATCATTATACCCATACAATTAAATAAATTTTTAATAAAAAATTACACCATGACATGGAGACGGTAAGCCGTACGTAAGCACGCATGAAGTTATTTTTATTCATAAGAAGGATAAATTGAGGTATGAGGTTGTATGAAATTTATAATAACATCTCATAATGTAGAATATAATGTATTTATTACCTAATTTTTGAAAAAACAAAATAATATGAAGTAGAAGAACAAAATAATTTTGAAATAGGTGATAAAACAATTACCTCTTTTTTGAGTATCTTTTTTTTATTTGCACAAAATTCTTCCATAGCATATATTTATACCAAAAGTGTAGAATATGGGATTAATTTAGGGATGTTGAAAAATAAATTGTGTAGGTTTTGGATGAGAAAAATTGAATTAGAGGTGTGATTAAAAGAGAAATAGAGGTTCCCTTTTATAAGAGAGGGGAGGGGCACCTTTGGGAAAACCAAAACATTTAAAATAATATGAATTAATTTTTAAATTAAAATTTCTCTAGAGTGGATTATTTAGAAGATAGGATGATTATGGGTTAAAATACCCTCAACCAATAAACTGTATATATGTATTGATTTTATTCTAATTCTTATATCATTGACTTATCTTTATTTAATCTATTTAATTTTAATTATGGTAACAACATTATAAATATTTAATTGTTATAAATATTTACTAAAATGGTGTTAATTGAAAATAAATGGATATTTCACAGAATTTTTGATGTTATAATTATAAATTCTTAATTTTTTAATATTTTTTTATTTTTATATTATTTAATAAAATGTTATTTTTATTAAATGCTAATACTGACAATTTTGACAATATTCATTTCCTACATTTTAAATAGAATCCACATAGAATATAACTTCAAAAAAATAAAAAATATCATAAAATATGTCATAATAACATATAAAATTTATTTATAAGATTAATTAATTAAAATTTAAATTATTTAAATATTTCTAAAATCATTTATTTTATATTTCTATTAATAAAATAATTTCTGCATCAATATTGTGTCATCCTTAATGGTTATTTTTTAATTTCTAAAAATTATAAACAATTTTTTATGATGTATTGAAGTCTTTTATATTTCTATATACTACCTATAGTCAATTTCATATCGTACTTATCCATATACTATAATTTAGATACATATATAAAAAGAGAGTGTGACATTTTATCACATTCATTGATTTTAATAAAATTAATTTCATATTTGTGGGAAAGTGGTCATTAAGTGATTAAATTTATAAAAATTGTTGATAAGGGTATAATTAATTCATCAAATTGAATTTTTATAGGTGTTATGGTAATTTTATAATATTTGTTTTACCATTAATTACCTGATTTACCTTTAAACGTGGTAATAAAAAATAACTGAAGTTAATATTCATAATGTCCAAAATATAAAAGTAACCTATTAACATAACTTGGACATGATGATTCAAAATATGGAATCCATTTTTCAAAATTTAAAACATATAAGATTCAATAATTAAATTAAAATTAATACCCTTGTCGGGAAGAGAGAATGGGGTTTAAAAGCTTAAAAATTGCAGAAGATTAAATTGTTTTTATATATGGATTCAGTGTAAAATTAATGATAATGACATAAAATATGGTTAATGATAAACCAATATTATATTTATACTTTTAAAAAATCTATATTATTATTTAACAATATAAATTATTTTGATGAAAAAATTTGATTTCACATAAAATTTAGTGTATTTTTACTATTCATCAATTCATGAAAGATATCAGAAAAATTTCTGAAATTCATCCAAAGTAAATTTTTATATCCATCATAAAAATATTTTTTTATGATTTCATATAGAAATTTTAATGTGTCAAAATATTAATGTAAAAGGGGTTTTCAATTCAATGGCGTAAAATTACCCTTTAATAGTATGTTTTTATACATCAAATAGGGTTTATTAAAAACCCTATGACTAAAATACCATTATATGAATATCAATAATATTTTTTTAAATATAAAACATATAAATATATCATTAATTTCATTAAAAAAAGTAATTCACTCAAAAATAAAAATATCTAATTGATTTATATTTTTCATAAATAATTGATATCCTATGAATTTACAATGCATTTTCATAAGTTAGTTTTATATATTCTTGCTAACCTCATAGCTAGGCTATAATGGTAATTTTATAACAGGGGTGTCTCATGGTTAGTTTAAACTCACAATAGCATGCAAGACAAGCTATTGAAGAATAAAAATTATTTAATGAAAATATTCCTAAAAACATCCGTGTTTTACAGATTTGGGGATCTCCCTAAACATTACTATCTCGTGACATGGAGTTGTATTATGGTTATAGAGTTTCTAGAAAAAAAATTTACTAATTTTTTGTTTTTATTTATAGGAAATTTTTAATATAGGAAATTATATCAATTATAAGGATGATTTTTTATGGAAAATATAATAAGATTCATCATATATTCCGTGGATTTGTGATTGTAATTTCACCCATATATTCATTTTATCCACATGGTGCTAGTGACTAACCCATTTCTTATTGGTGGTGGGATTTGGGGAAAACGCTCATATTCATAACCAATTAACGATGGATTATATTAGTGATGGGTTATGAGATAAAACTCAATTATATACTATAATTTTACAACTGATTCATAAAACTATGTAAATATACCCTAAAACCATTAAGGATTATTAAAATATCAATTTTCATAAACATGAATAAATATAAAACTATAAAAAAATAATTAAAACTATTAATATGGAAATTATTATATAGTTAATTAAATACTTAATTAATTTTAAAAAAATTTACACATAAGGATATCATTCATACATAATTTCAAGATAGTGGAATCGATCCATTGTTTTAGGATTCAAATTTAAAATATGAATTTATATTATTGATAATAGTTATATGGTGCTCAAATTATTGTTATGGTAAATAAATATTATTTTTTTAATTTAATTCTAATTCTAAAAATATAATTTTGATATTAAATTTAATTAAATTTTATGTTATAAATTGTAACATTATTTTGAAATCATTTTATTTTTTAAAAAATTAGTTTATATAATATAATTTGTAAAAATTTTGAAATAAAATGAATGGTGGATCAAAATTTCAATGTTAAGAAAAGGAAAATTAATATTATTGATATACCTCAAACACTACTGAATTTGTGGAAGGGTGTATATTTTTTGAATGTTCATTCCAAAGTTAAATTTCGTAAATAGTTACATGACATGTTAGAAGAATTCAATATACTATAGTTTGTGAGGTGTTAGGAATATAGTATAAATACATGATTTTTTTAATTCATGAGATGAATTTATATTAATAATTTTATTTATTTTCTTCAGTGAGAATAAAAAAAATAGTTTCCATTAACTGACATTACCTATTATATATCTATTTGTTTAGGAGAGTTTTTAATATATTAGTACATCAAATTCCCACTAAAACAATTTATTTTAACTGAGAAGTTCAAGACAACACTTTTTAAATTAAATATAAATTTTTTATGAAATTGTGACAATATTTTTGATAAATATGACATGGAAAAATTTTCAATTGTTATATTGACAAAATTTCATACTTTTTAATGATGTGACAAGACATTTTAAATGTATTTTTTTATTAATTTATATTTCATTGTTATTAAAATTTATATTTAGTATAGAATTATTTGAATTTGTTTATTAATGCTTGTTTATTATTTATCGTAAAAAAAATTGGGAAGCATGATGTGAAACAAACCTTTATCAACCATAACCTATATAAAATAGAGAATCATAGTTTAGTTAACCATTTAGACTAACTCTGGTACCATTAAAGACTATCCTAATTTATTATATTTTCGTTAGAACCACACGAGATGTCATTTCATTTATAAAATTTGTTATAATAGATATTTGTTTTAAATAGTGTAGTTAATATAAGTATCTAACATATTTTTATTAAAAAATATATATTCTAATTATTATTATTTCATTAAGAATAATTACTACAAATATATAAAAACGGGTTTAATGAATTTCACCCCTCCCTTAAAAATTAATTTGAACTAGTGGTCTTGATAACATCACTTAGTTTTCCCAAAAAATCCCTAAAATAAGTGGTTATCTTTATGGTATTTGAAATGCATTAAAAGAATGAGTAACAAAGTTTTTGTTACTACTACTACTACAACTATTGTTTTTTTCTTATTCTTGTTCTTGTCATTGTTCTTATTGTTACAAATTCCTTTTTTTCTATTATTGTTATTATTATTGAGAAGATAATAAATGATAATTTAATGTATATCCTTAACTAAAGTGGATTATTATATATCCTTGAATTTTTTTATAATATGATATAAAATTAAAAAGGTGTTATAAATTAATCAACTGATGATGTAATTATCCCATTTATTTTTCTCCATAATGGTCTACAAAATATTTCAATATCTTGGATGATGTTTGTAACATCCCAAATTCCAGTTATCTTAACGAATATGTAACTGAACATTCCACATAACTTTAAGTAATCCAACATTTATAAAAATGAATTATTTAAATTCATCTTGAGCTATATATATGTAAACAATGTTTTATATGAGCCAATCATAAACAATATGGTCAAAAATAAGAAAATGAAACTACAAATCTAAAACCAATTACATGAACAATCTTATCTCCCTACTATATCCATGAAGCTATAGCTAACCCATCTACTAAAGGGACCTTTCCCATACTTATGTAATAGATCTTGGAATTTACACTCACACTATGATTCCAACATAATGCATGAGCAAAAAATCTGTAGAAAAACACTAATGGACTTTATAATGAAATTTTTTAAATTAATGTGTGAGAAAAACTTGATATTTTTATAAATATTATAATAAAATCAACTACAAAAATACTCATCACATACCTTGGTGTTGCATGAAGCACCCAATGGAAGAACATAACAGTTTCAGCCTATAATGTCCCCATCCATAGACCACTCGTTAGTGTTTTGACTATAGATCCACCTGGACCTCAAGTGTGCCACCCTCTATGCCAGAGACTGAAAAATAAAGTGGGGGTTTAGGTTAGTTCTGTTGGGAGTCAGTACCCCCACATCTTAGTGAAAAAATTAAAATAAATAAACCAATAATCATGTATTACAATATAAGAGTATGTGAATTCAATAAACAATAACAAAAATTATGCAACACTAAACACATATAATAATACATTCGTATAAAATCATGTTCAATGTTGGTACACAATGACTAATTTCCTATAGGTCCAATCACATATATTGATAAATAAAATAAATAAAATACATTTTTCTCTACTACAATAACCATGCCTCATCAGATTTAGTCTCTATATCCCATATAATCTATACCACTTAATAACGCTATATAGATTCATTTTCCATCCTAAACCTATGATCAGGGAATTCCTCTTAGGTTCCCAATTGAAATTTCTACTAAAGCCGGGTGTGAGTATAAATTATTAGTTCACCGCCAGTATAGTTCATTACATAACCATCAAATGTATTTTTTATTTGTGAAATGAATATAATAATTATATACAATGTGGAAGAATAAATAGATAACCATTATTGATCCTTAAGTTATCTTGGGAAACTAAAGATCAACCCACTCATGACGTGGTCTATATCTATGTGTCTTAGAGATTTTCATAAGACCATTCCAACCAGAGAAATCACCTTGATCGAGGTTCAACACAAATTAGAATAAAATATCTAGAAACTAAAGGGTGTTACCCTATTTATATTGCATCACTAGTAGTTAGGACATACCCTACCAGTAAAATTACATATGATTACTCATAGTGTTTCCCAACTAGTAATCCCTCACTTGGTGCCACGGGTATCACTCTCCCCTACTATTTATCACATGAACTAGAGAAAAAAGTACATTTCCATGGAAACACATCATTTGTGTCCATGGTTGTTGTTCTATTCTTCTAAACATCACATCATATGTATCAATGGATCTGGATCCCCTTGTAGATATCTCCTCAATTAATCCATGTGTGCATTTATCCCCTATTATACATAACATAATTTTATTCTAGGGGTGTGGTTCCCCCTGATATATATGACCTCATTAGAGTATAAGAGTGTATCTCTCCATTATCATACATCATATAAATTGAGTTCATAGTATTAATCCCTCTATCAGATAACACCTCATTTGGATCTACGAACCTAGTTCATGGAATCCGTAAGCATTATACTAGTATCTTAGAGGACTATAAATCCAAACATATTGATCCAATTAAAATTTTCTAGGAATCCTAAACCATGGGTCCACTATATCGAAGGATGAAATTAAAGGAATTAGTAACCAAATATGAACACTTTTTTTCGATTATGCACCCCACATATACTACCTAATAATCAAAACTCAAAGGGTTGGGAATTTTACTGCAACCATATTATAAATTCAAGATCATGATCTTATGTTCTCGAACAACTATAAAATCATCTATAATAATATTTCACCATATATTCTAACACAAATGTGATACATTCAATCATCACCACCCATTTCATATACAAACCCTCTATAGGGTCAACATCACATTGGGCACCCATCTGGCCCCCTAGTGTCATAATGAAATGACATTGTTTATGGGTTCCAATTCGATAATTAAATCTCCATTGTAAACAACCATCACATAGGGGTAAAAAGTACATCATGATTATCATGATGATCATACCACCCCACTAACCAATTAAGGAAAACCTTATTTTCATTGTTCTAAAGGGATTCCAAAAGTCCCATATCGATTAATATGCCATCCTCTAGTCAGTTCACTAACAAAACTTATCCATTAATATCTACAACGCCTACCAACCTATGTAATCACAATTTTAGTGGAGGAGGTCCACTCACCCTATGGTCATCTCATTAGTTCAAATGATTTAGGGAATATCAAGGTTATCACATGACCAGTCCCTAGTCTAAAAAAAAGAATAATTCACTCAACACTACTATGAGGTTACTAAGGGATCCTAAAAATTGTGTAAATATATCCATTTGAATTTTTATCAATTATTTTAAACCCTCAAGGTCCATGTTTTACAAGGAACGTAGTCAAAATTATGTACATGAACATTGATAATTGAGGAAATGAATCTCGTTCAAAAGGTTTCATCATTTCCTTGGGTTCTTTATTCAAATCATGCATGGGAATTCCAAATTTGTTAAAACAATTATATATTTTATGAAGTCCATCTCCCATGGTGGTTGAACTCACATTTCCAATGTATATAACTAAAATTCACAACACCAAAGTGATATATATTATTGTACCTCTACCTTTTTTATTTGAAATTTTTTTCATTTTATTTAAAACATGGGTTTCTCACAAAAATACAGAAAACCAAAAATACAAACTATGAAGGTGATTAAAAGAAGTATACCAAGAGAATTAATAGAAGTAAACCATTTTCATTCCAAAGATTGGGTTCTATGTGATACAATGCTTTCCATATCTCTTCAAAACTCACCAAAGAGTACTGTAGAGTCCTCCAATATTTTATCTTATATCATGGTATGGGAGAGAGTTATTCCCCCTTTGATCATAGAAGTAGAATCCCACATTAGATAACAGAATGAACTTTGGGAAGATTAAAAGTCCTTACAATATTTAATAAGTTCCACTTAATCATGTTATGTACTCACAAGGGGAATGTTCTTCTTCTAGCATTGTGTCATGAAATATTAATGGGATTTCATACTAGTTTAGATAGGGAATCCCTAAACAGTTTGGGTTATCTATATGGATTTTATACTCAAAGTGTAATCACAACTAGTATACCCACCATCCTGGTAACTTCTCTTTATGTTATTATCTATATATAAAACCTCTATTAGCTACTGGTGAAAAAAGTTCATAAAAATACTTCTTTTATAAACTTCATAAGATCACAAATAGTGCTAATTTAGCATTGGATGGAACCTTCTAATGAATTTTTTCAGCCCCATGGTGCACATCATTGTACCCGGTCTAGAATTTTTATCTTATAGAAGCTACGCTTCACGTGTTCTAATGCTTTTTATGATGATTCATCCTACCAATGAAAAAAATAATCCAATAATGGATTTATAGATTCCATGGTAACATGAAGATATTTCATATTTCCAAAATAGATCCAAATTACATCCATCTACATGATTATATTAAATATATGACTTTTAAATTTCACTTGTGAATATAAACATCAATTATATTTAGAGGCAAGGGAGATATCTGACTTTTTTACAACAAAATCATATGGTAATGTAATTACTCTTACCCATGAAATATGAAATATCAATCTTTTGGGAAATAATTGTTTAATATGTGTTTCTAACATCATAGAATGGTATTTTCGTACCTCTTATACAATAAATAATAAAATTTGGCGAAATTACCACCAGATGCTGGAATGAAAACTAGATAATCCAATGTAGATTTCTTAAAAATGTTATCTGATAGCTGACACTAGACCATCCTGAAATTTCATTTAAAAAGGATGTATAGAGAAATTCATCTCTAACAGTGATGTTAAAGACCAAAGACACTATAAAAATATATATGATTCAATACACTGATCCCTACAGAAATAAAATCATCCATTACCAACCAACAAACATGACTACTTAAGAGTGGTTATAAATATTGATGATTTTTCAATGAAAATTCAAGGTAGAATCACCTTTACTCTTTACCAATACCACCCATAAATTACTATGTTTATCTTGAATTTAATTATCCTATAAATAAGTGTAATCCAAAGAGTCCCATTCCAATGTATCTTAAAGAGATTAAATATTTTTAACCAATTCAATTAAATTGATACCTACATCTTCCATTATAAGTGTTATGGTTATCTACCTAATCAAATGATACAATTTATTACATCCACTATCGAAAATGAAGTCTGAAATCATCTTCTCTAACTTATTATGGACACCAACAAGCCCTACCAACAATGATAAGACATGGTTAAGCATACATAGAAGAATATTATTGATTTTTATAAAATTTACCTAATATGTGAGAACTTATTCATATAATTTTGTATTTTTTTCTACTGTAGACATAATTTCATAAAAAAACAAAATTTCTATTCAAACATGGATCAATAGAGACCCTATGTAGTCAAAGGTGTAATATTTCTAATATATGACTAACCATCTCTCTGGATATTCATTTCCTCTTGGTGGTAATTTAGTTAGAAACTTCAGTGTACCTTTTCTCAATATTAATGGATTATACACCTTACATTCTATATTTCATGATGATTCCCATGATAATTGAGAATAAAATCTTCCATTCATTGAGGAAAACCATGAAATCACCCATAAGTTAGAGACAAGATATTTCTAGAGTCCCATAGTTGTGAACATACCAACTCATGTTCGCCTTTTACATATAAAAGTTCATCCATCTACTTAATTAATATTATGAAATTATAAAATTATTTGGTGAAATTGGGTCCCCTTGTTGACAAATTCATTTTTTTTAAGAAACCAATTTTCATACCCACAAAATAAATGGATATGCAGTTAGAATTGAGGCATTGAATGAATAGTTCATATTTATAATTAGACAATACCATATTCTTCAATTATAGTAATTAAATTACTCATTCCATATTATTAAATGACTTATCCATTTATATTTTAATCACTAAATTTCATCCCACTAATTTTTGATATATCTTTGCCATAATTTTTTTGATACTCTAATTTCCCCTAAAAACATATCCCCTAGATAAATAAATGTTTCTTATTAGATATAAGATAATATATTTGAGTAAGAAACCTTATGTTAACTGTATTAGTAGTGACCTTGTATGATAAATTTATAAGTCTTCGTGACCAAAAGTGTTGGAAGATATATGTTAGTTCAATATTGGGAATACAAAAAATGTAGTGGAAACCATAGTATTTGGGATTAATATACCGTTTAAAAATTCCCATATTGTGTAAAATAAATCCCCTTATTCATATAAAATGCACCTCACGAATCCAACATAGAAAAACATCATGTCATAATAAACTTTCCATATTCAGTACCTTGGAAACATTGAAAATATTATTTTATTCATGAAGAGAAATGATGAAGGAATATTGAGACTCTTGGTCACTAACCAGAACATTATTTACCAAATTCTTCATATATCCATCTTGACTATGGAAATAATAAAAAGATACATGACCTGTGAGATCACCTAAAATTTTTACAATGGATAGGACAACAAGAGTATCGATGTATTATGTATTTTATTCACCATATTTTTTTCATTTATTTATTCATATATATCATCTTTGTTTAATTCAAGCATGAATATATATAGTTTTATGGTCACCTTCTTTATGAAATAAATCCTTATATATTTAAATAGCCTCAACCTATTCATTTTATGACATAGAATTCATATAATATTTTTTCCAGATCGTTAAATTATATATGTAAGATTTTTATTCCATATAAATAATTCTTCTAAATATAAAATTTACCTAGATATGGTTTCAACCATATCAAAATATTTCATATAATCCTCATTGTATGGATCCCAACCTGAGAATCCCTGATATAATGGTTATATTATAACATTTTCATAAGATACCAGAGATCACATCCTAAAGAACTGAATAGTTTAATAGTCATGGAAAACTATATACCTTCTGAAATCTAAAATAATATTTGAAAACATAAATTACAACATTGTGAAGGTAAAAAAAATTCAACCATTAAGTCATTCAAAGATTCATTATTCATATTCATGGGATCGAAAAAATAAGGGTGAGATCAAATACTCAGTAAGGCTTATATAAAGTGGAAATAATCATGATTAAATATTTTATAATCAATATGTAATAATAAACAACTCTAAAAAAATTCCATTTAACAAATAACATGAGCACAAAGAATAAAATATAAGAAAAAAATGTTTATCAAATAATTCCATATAACTAATCAGACGAGCAAGAAACATTTTAATGGATAACATAACTAGTCAAATAATCACATGGATGTCAACAAAAAATCTCATAATGGTGGAATGCACAATTCTAGACATTTGAAACTATTTATCATTGCTTTACACCAAGTCAGTTTTAACTATGGTTCTGTATACACCAAAACATATATAAATAAGGGAAGCCGACTAGTTTGTCTCACGACATATACTTATACATCATGGGGTTATATAATTTTTGGCCTTAAATATCACATAAAATTACAATGCATTAATAATATATTGAAGGATCAACAAAATTCCTGAAAAACATTCCTTGTAAACCAATATCCTTATAGAGTAAAGAATTAAAAATATCTATATTATCATAGAGAATCAAATAACATTCAATATAAATCACCTTATATATAAATGGTATCAGTTTATGAAATAATTATATCCATGAGAAAAATAATAAAGATATTTGAGATACATATTGTGTCAAATGAAAGATAGCTACAAGAAAGTGAGTGCATCATGAGATTGTTAAGGAAAAAATAATCATGAAATTTAATGTCAATAATTTCACTTGTAAAACTAATCTCAAATAATCCAATGAAATATGAAGGATGGTTTTATTTGAAAATATCCACTTGGAGTCATTATTAAAATAATGGTTATAGTCTTTGATGAATTGAAATAACATAATCATTTCATTAAAAACATTATCATGGAACATACATCTCTCACCATGAAAACAACATTTGAAAACTAATTATTTCAATAATATTTGGGAAAAAATTCATTGTAATGAAAATTTTAAAATTTTAAATCATTTAATAGATGATTGGTTATGACAGTGAGAAAATTCAATGCATTCCTATTAGGTTAAAAAAATATTCCTCCCAAAATTGCAGTGAAAAGTAAAAAAGTTCCTTAATCCAAAAAAAACAAGTAGAATATTTCATTTATTTTTTTTAAAGACATACATGTGTAAAAATGAATTTATTAAATAATTTGACAATATTAAAAATATTCACTAAAACATTTTATAAAAAATGGATAATGATGAAAAATAATATTTAACAAAAAAATATGAAATAATGTAGTATTTTCCTAAAAACAATTTATTAATTCTGTATAGTACCAAATATAATAAAATGTTACTATTATGTTAGAATTTCAAAAATATGAATAGAAGAAAAAAATATGATGGGTTTATTATATAATGATCAAATAAAATTTTTAGTTCAAATTCAATCATAAATAGCCCCATTTAAAAAGACACTGAATCATAGACCCTTACCGGTTTGTTTAAATTTTAATCATAACCCCAATAAAAGGAATAAATTAAAATAAAAAATTAAATAAAATTAATAAAAATAGACTGATGATATAACATATATATGGTTAAGTATATTTGACTCATAAATATAAATAGGTGGACAATAAAAAATATATCTCAATCGAGTCGAAATTGAGATGTCATCTCATACAAAGATCATACCATTGAAGTGCGGATTAATACATGAGTTGAATATATATATATCAAATTTAATTCCACCTAAAATTGTAAATAAAACATAAAATTTTGAAAATATATTACATAGATATTCATAGAATATCAAAGACAATGAAAACATATTATAACCTAATGAAAATAAATTGAGTTACGAAACCCCTTACCACATGGAAACTTTTGAGCGTAATACCCTAACAAAAAATAATTTGAATTAAAATTTATAGTACCATTAAATATTAAGGATTAATTATATAAAATATAAAATAGAATTATATAAACCATGTAAAATATAGTAGTGCATAACCTTAAAATACGCCTCAATGAATGAAAATTGAGATGAAATTCCTTACCTCGGGTTCGAATCAATATGTAATATCTTTATATTAATGAATAATAAAATTTATGATTATTATTTCCAGGATTTAAAACCTTTTAAATGTTTATTTTTTTCCTTTTAAATTATTTTTTTCAATATTAAATTTCATTACATAATTCTTTACGTGCATATCAGATGTTTTGATGATATTCGATTCATATTCCCAGAATGACATCAGTAGTATGAATATAGAAAAAAGGGTCATTGTTACATCATATAAAAAATACTAATAATTAAATAATTATATTTTTTATACATCAATAATAATTTTTAAGGGATCCAAGAAATATGGTTAAAAAAAGGAACTGTGGTACAATCCTGGAGAGGTTAAACCATACACACACATGAGAAATGTTTCCAACTTCCAACATTTATTATAGAGAAAAGGAAAGTGTTATTTATTCTTTTATAAATATAATTATAACAAATATAAGATATAATACCTACATTTATATGTATATATATCATATATGTGATGTTGTATTTAAAATAAAAACACATTTATTCATGAAGGTGGTTGTCCACACAAACTCAAGAATGACGTTAACATTTTTACTAAATGGTAAGGTAAGAAAGTGAAAGGTATATTAAACATTAATAATGATAAATATTAAATTAATATCACACACACACAAATATATATATATATATATATTAAATTAGTCATTGTAATTAGTTTTAAATGGATGTTATAGGAAATGAATTACTTGGTTTAATGAGGTTGTAGTTCGCCATACATAAAAATAATGGTTTTCATTTCCCATTTGATAGAATAGGAGATATATATAGGGTATTTATATGGAGTAAAAAAAATCTCAGTAAATGTAAGAATGTTTTATATATTTTTTATTATAATTTTAGAATATTTGTAACAGGTAGAGGAATAAATAAAAGGAACATGCATGGTTAGGAACTATACCTTTTCTTTAGTGATCCTCTTTAGGTTACTGCATAAAGCCTTTCTAGGATGGTATTATGATCATACCATGGACTATAATTCATATTAGATGATGTAAGGAATTTTTTTTGGAAATTATTTTTAGAAAAAAGGCCTTTTAGGGATTTAAAAAAAATGAGAGGAAAGATCCTTTTATAAGTAGTGGAGGGAAACCACTTAGATATTTCCAAAACGAATGCAAAATGATATTGTAATTATGAAGTAAAATTATTATTATGGACTATATATTCAAAGGTGTGATAGGATATAGAGTCAATATGGATATAAAATATAATTTTAAAAATATTTATTGCCAATAATACATTTACATTTCGGTTTAACCCCATATATACTCGTTTTAATTATAACTCGTGTAATTAATTTTTAATAACTTTAATATTAATTATCAAAAAAATAATTATTTTAAATAATTCACTAATATTAATTTTGTGGATTGAAAATTGGGAATCCAGCTTAGAAATTTCCATTCACATAAATGGATGAATTTAATTTATTATAAACAACTCAAGCATGAAGAAAATGATATTTTTGAAAGCTAAAATTTTCTTAGGTACAAAGTGTTTCTTACGAATTCAATATAATGTTGATTCAATTGAAATAAATTAGATTAATAATAATAAAATTGATATAATTATAATTTAAAAAACACTTATAAAAAACATGAATTTTTATATTCTTTACAAATAATATTGTTTTGAATAAAAATGAGTATTTTTCACTATTGAACTACAAAACATTACCCTTTTATAAAATTATATAAAATTTATTAAAAGATATTTTTTTACGTTATTATTTAAAAAATAATTAAATTTTAAAATATAAATTTTTTAAAGTTATAAATAATTAATTTTAAAATATGTGCACGAAATCTGATTGTGCCTATTTTTAGAAAAATATGATTTGTTAGATGGAAATCGGATTTAAAATTTTCTATTTCTTAAAAAAATATTAGATAAATGATAAAACACTTAATTAAATATTATATATATTTTTAATTAGAAAAATCCAAAAATATTTATCACATTAATATTTTATGATAAAAACACAATGTTTGTATAAAAAAAGTTTCCTTAGAAAAATATTTTTTTATGTTCAAAGGATTTTTATTTTTTCTTCTAATAAACTGATATAAAATGAATTTTTATGAAAGTTGTGTAACCCATATTATTTTCATTATTTAGTTATTCTTATTTATACCCATCAGTTTAATGACTAGGTTATAATGGTATACTATAATACAATTCATTTGGTCTCAAGGTTGTGTATATAAAAAGCCGTAATAGTGATTAAATCTATATAAAAATAAATATACTATAAAATATAGGTGTGTAATGATCTCCCTAACTTTAACTAATTTAATATTTCTAATTGGAACATGTACTATGGAATTAATGGTGTGATATTAAAATAATTCCCTTGTCAAAATCCCAAAACTTGGAAAGGGTTAATAAAACATCCTATTTATGAGATATAGTTTGAAGTAAGAAGGACATAAAAAAACAGAACTACGCATACTCATAGTAAAAAATTAGTGGGAAGTGAAAATATAGAAATTGATGTGAAATTTAATGCAAAAAATTATTATGGGGAGTGGTAGAGAAAATTTATCACAACATAGTGAATTATCATGATAAATTTAATGACCACACAGCCATAAACCAACACGTTTTGAAAAAGAACATTGATTTATCAGAAATAAAGGTAATTGGACTATTTTTTCATGGTAATTTCCCTAGTGTTTAGGAATTATTTTACTTTCAAGATAGGGAAACCCATAAAATATATATGTTGTATATTTTTATTTCATAGACACAGTCTCATCCATGGTTGTGCTTCGATAAAATTCATATTCATTTTATACTCCATGAAATGAATATCCAAGATGATTTTATTAATCAAGAAACAATAAAATAAAATTCTAATATGTAACATAATCATAAAAATTAATAAAAAAAATTCCTCTAACCATTACTAAAACATGAATTATTCGAAAAAATGTATGTTTTTACAAAAAATGAAGAAACATTCACACATTAATCTCCAAAATTAAATAGTAAAACCATAGTTTTAACATAGATCAATCCTTAATATTTTAACACTAGTAACCTTTAAATTTAAGAATGTTTTAATATCATATTCATTCTCATGACTTTCAATTTAAACCTGAAAAATGAAATAAAATTCGTCCCATATAATCCATTCTATTAAACTAAATTTTTATATATACCTTAACAAAATAAAACATCTCCTACCATATCATTAATCACTTAAAAATTAAGAAAAAAATAAAATGATAGATCCTATAAAACTATTACCTAAATAAACATAATATTTATCCATCAAATCATCAATAAAAAGTTTATACTAACTAGGATATCACATAGGTTAGTGGAATTCATTGCATCATTACCACCCATCGATCATGGTTTTAAACACTGTGGCCTTTATAGATGTGACATGATTTCATTTTTATTAAAAACCATATTTATATAATTCAAATAACATCTGTATAAATGTGTTGAGAATGCTAAAAATTAACATGAATCCTAAAGTCACTTTTTAACCATTTTTTTCAATAAAACATATTTTCTTTAAAAAAATAACATAATTTTAATTGACTAATATTACAATGAAAATGATCATATTTTACCAAATGATTTTTAAAAAATTTAAATATATAAAAAGATTATTATTTATAAAATAATAATTCATGTTGAACCTAAGGGTTACAAATGTCTCAAACCAATATAATATCCCCAAAAATGTCATTAATCCAATAATAATCACATAAAGTTGAACATTAAATGGTGTATTTAATACATTGAACTCATTATTAGGCTTAACCTAAAAAACCCATTATAGTATCCATAAAAATTAAGTAAATATTATATGGAAAAAACATCCTAACAATAATTAACACAATCATTATATGAATCTTTATTCTTATAACCAAAATTTCATTGATAAAAACACATATAGAACATAATTATTGAATCCAATTAAATAAGTACTTAGCCCTTTTATTTATATGATTGGTATAACGTAAGTTCTTCTTTTTTCTTGGAATTAACCATTAAAATATGGTATTGAGTGAAATATTGACTTGTTACCCAAAATGTTTTCGACAATGAAGTATAAATGAATATCTAAGATGACATATATTTATCTCAATTGAACTCTTAATTTTTTCTTTATTAATTCATTTCTATATGAACATCTTTCTAACAAATAAAGCATTTTCATTTTTAATTGAGTCATTATACTAGGTGTATCTTTCCACATTTCTGATATGAAACAATTTGATCCTTCTTTTCTCCATGTTATCTTTCACTTGAGAACATAATGGACTATATCCACCTATTTATTGGTGAGTTAAAGAGTTGGTTAATATATAAGGTTTTAATAATATATCATGATAATTAATTTAAAATAGTAAAAATATATATTACTTGAGTCATCATCCCAATTAATGGATCATAATAACTTCATTTTCCATCAAATTTATAATAACGTATCATACGTTTCAAAAAAATATATTAAATCTTAATAGAAGAAAATTCATTACATGACATAAAAAACCATGACCAAATCATACAAGTTTAGTGTATTTGGAAACATGAGAACATTTACAAATGATTCATAAAACATCTAAATCTTTTCCTTCATATTTCTTTATAACTGGAACCCTTTTTACATATCATTCTTAATAAATTTATTTATATCATTGGGAAAAGAAACATATGAAAACGGTTAACTCATTTGCTCAATAAGTGTAAAAAGTGATGTATCAATCATAACATAATCATAATGCATTATTATATAAATAAAACATTTAAAAATTATATCTTATATATAAATGATCATAAAATTGTGTCAAGGAATAAATAATTGAAGTTTATAATGAATCAATGAAAAAATATCATTATATAACAACATAAGACATAAAATTTTTTCACACACATGACTATATATAATCATTTTTATATTATTCAGGTCTCACTACCAAGATAGTAATGGAAGATAAATTCTGTTACTAAACCGATATTAATCATGTTCTAGTCATGTATCACTTAACTAGGGTCAATTACCATTCCATTCTTGTATATATAATGATATATAAATATTTAGATAATGCATTGGAGGGAGATATAAGTCCAACTAATAAAATAATTAAAACCATTGATATGTTTTCCATAAGAACTTAATTCGATATATCATATCAGAACCCATGAAACGGAATGGGTTTTATAAAAATTCCATCTTAGTATGACCCATGGAAATTAAATGTTTTTCATAATTATCACTCCACCACATAATAAACCAATAAAAAAAGAATAAGGATAATATTTATTAAAAAACATCCCCATTAAAGCATAAGTAACATCAAATAATATTATCATAGATGTAAAATAATCTTAAGATCATTTATATAATTCTTGAGGAAAATACCCTTTCTGTAGCCTGATTTTAAAAGAAATAATTTTCAATGAAAATCGCTCTTTTAGATTATAAGGGTATCTTAATGGTATTAATGTGTTATGAAATATGAAAGATCCATCAATTTTGTAAAAGTTAAAAAATATTCATTTAATACTTTTTATTAAAAATAACAAAGAACCAAATTTCGAATATAAATATTCCCTATAAGATACTTATTAACAAACAACCCTAACTAAATTTGACATTGTGAAATTAACCCTTACCTTATGTCTAGTTTACATAAAACGTATCTAAAACTCTAGTATAATGGACTAAAGACTATAATTAATTATAACATTACTATATTAATATTTATGATATCATATATGATCCTCTTATATAATCTTATCACCCATTTGGAAATAATATATCATTATTACCCTTCTTTCGGGTGTTAACTGCTTTGTTTTCTTATAAATGTTTTATCATATAAGTCGTAGTTCATGGGCATAGGATATTGTTACATCATATTAAGTATTATATTAAAGAAATATATATCTTAATTATTTATTATATAAATTTATATAATTATTATTTACTGGTGATCATGGAAAATGAATCAGATCGCGTTGTAGAGACAGTAGGTCGTATACACGCACGAGCGAAGGTATCATGCCATTAATAAAAATTGGGAAATGAAGTGGGGGGAATATATTTTTATTCTATAATAATTATCGTGTAATAATTATTATTTTTATATATAATATTTCCATAAATAAACCGATCTAGTTAATGTAGTGATAAAAACATATCACACCACATCCTGGAGACTCTAAGCCGTATGTGCTCACATGCGGTGCTTTTGTTTTTAGTAGGATGAATAAAAGGTGTAATATGTTTGTTCAATATTTGTAATAATATACCATAATATATTTGATACTATATTTATAACTTTTTAATGGAAAAAACAATGAATAGGATGTATAAGAAGAAATAATATTGAAAGAATTGGTAGAGACAATCAATTCTTCTTCAGAGAACTTCCCTTAGGTCTCTTATTAGAGACACTTGAGATCGTATTTTAAGAAGACCAGAACCTCTAGAAGGTGTATAAGAATGTTTATAAAATAATTATTTATGGTATAGTGAAAAATGAAGGCTAAAGTTGATGTGAATATGGGATTGAGTGCGTGCCCTTTTTTATTCGAGGTGAGGGGCACTTTTTGATTTTTTTGAAATGTTAATTAATAATATATTAAATGTCAAAACAAAAAACTTATAAAATTACTTGGATTAAAAGATATGATGTGATAAGGTTTTATATCATCAACTAATATATTTTATAAATTGTTTGGTATTATTTTAAAACAGATCATTTTAAATAACCTTTAGTTAACCTATTTTAATTTTAACTATGATAACAACATTTTCAATATTGAAAGGATATAATATTTACTGGTTTTGTGGAAATTTCACAATTTATGGAAAATTTATATCTCTTTAGAATTTATTATAATAATAATTATTTTTAGATAATATTTATTATTTTTAAAAAAATTAATAAAATAGTATTTTGATACAATATCATTAGGGACAATTTTGTTACTATTAATTACCTAAACATTTAAAAATATCTTGATAACAATTTGACAAAAAGTTGAAAATTTTATTAAATCCCTAATATATAAATGTAATTTATAAAATTATATTTTTACATTATTTAATTCAAATTATATAAATTTTATAATTTTTAGTATCATTTATTTGATATTTCCAAAAATAAGATATTTCCCACATCAATGTTGTGTAATTATTTAATATACTTGTTTATTCAATAAAAATAAAAGTAAAATATAATGATGAATATAAATATACTGTATTTTAGATTAATATTTATATTTAAACATATCATTTGGTTAACCATGTATAAAGAATTATATATTATTTAAAGCTTGAATGTAACATCATTGATATTTTAATAAATAAAATTTTATAACTATCATAATCTCTTCTAAGAGTTCGAAAAAAGTGATTAATAAATTTATATCAATAATAAATTTTAATTTAGTTAAAAAAAATTATTTATACTGTTTTATAACATATTTTTTTTAATGTGAACATATAAGTAATATTTAAGACAAAGAATGTTACATTTTATGACTCTCCTAGATTGAAATATTAAATAAGTTATTTTCATGGAAAATGTTTCATTTATTGACTTAATTTCAATCCATATGTGTTTAAGGACCGAATTATTTTAATGAAATAAAATTTTGGCAATTTTTTAGGGTCATTTTATAGTCTTTGTCACTCTATTTTAACATAAATTACCTAATTTACATTTTACCATGGAAAAAATATTTACCAAGATTAAAATTTATATTTGATAAACTAAAAAGGGAATTGTTGAAAAAAATTGATCTAATGAATATAAATATTTTATTACTTTTTCAAAAAAATTTAAAAAAAAAATTGTAGAGTTTAATTTAAAATAAAACTGGTAAAAGGCCATAATACAGTTTTTTTGGAAAAATTCATTTTTTAAAAATAAAATGCTTTTATAATAAATGCATGTATAAAATACTTTATAAAAAAATAATTGGATTATTTTAAATTAAAATAAACTAATTAAAATTTAAAACTAATTGAAAACATTGTTTTACCTTGTAAATAAATTAAATTATTATTTTTTATATAAAAATCAATATATTCACTATTTCTTAAAAATTTTAATGTTTTCAGAAAATTAAAAAATAATATTAAGATAATTTTGACATGATGAATTCAAAAATGAAATTATATTTTTTAAATATGTTTTATATAAATTCAAAAAAATATTTATTTCATAAAAAGAACAAAAATACCAAAAACATAATTTTTTGAATTATATATGTGACATTACTAAAAAATGTGTGATAATTTTTAAAGAACTAACCAATAAATTCATATTGAGTATTAAATTTATATTTATTTCATCATTTGGTTGTTGATATTTATTCCAAATAATTTAAAGAATAGGTTATGATGGACATATAATATCACGCGTTTTGTTTAAACTCACGGTTGCATGAAACACATGCTATTGAAAAATAAAAATTATTTAAAAAGACGTATTTTTTATAGATTTTAAGTTTTTATATTATACCCCACACACCATAAAATTAATTTCACAAATGAAATTATTTAATCTGATACAAACATTTTGGGGTACCTCTACCTCATCACATCCTCCAGTTCCCACATAAAATCCTCAAATTGATGGGTTCTCTATAAAATATTATCCAAGTGAGAGGTATATTTTTGTAGAAATTTTTCTCTGTGATACTAAATCTCAATTAGTTGTTATTAATAAGAAATATCTTACTATGTTGGTATGAATATGGATTTAAGTACTTGTGAAATCATATGTATGAACTTTCTTATGAGTGATACATGGAACACATCATGAACTTGATAGAGATTTGGTGGGAGATCCAATCTATAAGCTACCTTAACAAAATGATAATTAATTTTAAAAGGACTAATATACCTAGGTATTATCTATCCATTATTTCCGAATCTCATTATTCTCTTCCAGATAGATATTCATAGAAATTATTTCTCACCCACTAAAAACTCTAGGTCTTTTAATCGATTTCCAACAATTTGTTTACATTGAATTGATATTATGTGTTATTGAATTGATCAAACAATAATTGATATTTACTCAACTAGATTAGGTCCCAATATCATTATTTTCCAAATTCATTCCATTATGTTGGAGTTCTCCACTTCTTACCATATAGGGATTTATATGGAACCATCTGAATGCTAGTGTGAAAACTTCTATTGTACGAAATATAAACAAAAGGTATGTGTTGATCCCAAAATCATTTGAAATGCATAAATAATGATCTCAAAATATCTTATTGAGTTTAAATTTTCCTCTTATAAAAACCATATGTCTAAGGATTATAAGGAGTGATGAATCTTAACTCCATATCCAAATCCTATTTAAGACTTCTTTAGAACATCAAGGTAAACCTCGAGTCCTGATTTGATATAATGGAAAGATTTTCTAAGTAAAATATAACACCTTACATAATATATATTATGGAAATATGATCTATAGATAATTATTCAATGATAACAATGAAGTGCTTTGACCTCAAAAGGTGATTAACTATAACCCATATAGTATTATGGTTTTTATATGTTTTGGGAAGTCTAATGAAAAAAAATACCTGGTGACGTTTTCCCATTTCTATTTTGGAATGAATAATGGTTGTATGATACACTTATAATATTGTCTCTCATCATTAACTTACGATAAACTAAGAACTGTGAAATATATTCTGCAATATAATTCATCACTCAATCCCACTAGAAATACTCTTTCTAGTCCCTATACTTCTTTTTTTATAGGACGAATATAAAATAATGAACTATGAACCAAGTCCAAAAAAATCATTTAATTATGTTATTGGAGGTATATAAACATGATTCTTGATCTTTATTATTCCTTAACAATGAATTTTGAACTCAAGAATATTTCTTACCATCTTTTGTAGCTCTATATCTTCCTTCTACACTCCCTTAATCTTCACTTGTATAGATGGTTGAATTTTCATTTGAGAAAAATATGATTTATCCCCTTCCATTAAGATTTACAAATCAATCCTGTACAAATACATAAATATTAAATATTTTGTGATCCTTATCATAGATAGGCTATCATGGTCCTTTCGACTCAATGCATTGACCACCATCTTCACTTTTCCAAGGTGGTAATGTATTGAGCAGCCATAATATTTAATTAACTCCAACAATTATCTTTTTAGAATATTTATATCCTTTTGAGTGAAAATATAATTTAAATTATTATGATTAGTATATATGTCACACATTTCTCCATATATATTTTGCCTCTATATCTTTAATTAAAATAATACCATTGCTAACTCCAAATCAAGAATAGGGTAATTTTTCTCAGGGATTTTAAATTTTCATGCTTCATAAACAATAAAAAACTAATTTTTAATTAGAACACATACCCAAAAAATTCTTTAATTCATCAATACAGATGAAAAATCTTTCATGGCTATCTAGTATTATGCTCATAGGTGCACTAACTAACCTTCTTTTATTCTCATTGAAATTTTCTACACATTCCTCCATCCAAATGAAATAATCTCTTTTTCAGGGAAACTTGGTAATTGTATTAGATAATAATGGGATATTTTTCAAAAAACATAAATAATATCCATATAAACTAAAAAAATATAGATCAGTAGTTTGGTTGTTGGTCAAGGCCAACATTCAATAACTTTCTTCTTTGTTGGATCAATATACATACCCTCTCTTGAGATTATGTGACCCAAAAATGGATCTTTAGGATTCCAAAATTCACACATGGTAAGATTTACATAATGATTCTCTTGTATCAGCGTATTTAGTATAATTATCTTCTGATCTTCATGTTATTACTCACTCAATGAATATATAAGGACATAATCAATAAACACAACCAAAAATAATAAAGATAGTCTCTAAATACATTATTCATTAAGTAAACAATGATTGAGGGGGAATTAGTAGGACCAAATGGCATCACTATAAATTAAAAGTGTCCATACCTTATATGGAATTCCATTTTATGAATATCCTACTTATTAATCTTCAAATGGTGATATCCAAATTGATGGAAAATCTAGAAATGTACTTATCTCTGCGTATTTTATCAAATAAGTCATTGATAAAGGGTAGAGGATATTTTTTCATGATCATGATATTTATCAGTTATTAGTAATCAATATAGAGTATCAATGATCCATCATTATTCATAGCATATAGAGTAGGTTCACTATAATGTGATGAACTAGGGAGTATGAATCCTTTATCATGATTCTCTTGGAGTTCTTCTACAATTCCTACCACCCTGTTGGGTCAATTCTATAAGAAGTATTTCAAATAATCATAGCACCTGATATCAGTTCTATTGAAAACTAAACTCCATGATGTAGTTTAAGACTTTGAAATTCTTCCAAAAAATACATCTAAAATATCCCTTTAAAATAGATTTTTTCTTAATAGTGAGTTTCTCCCCAGCCATTTGAGAAAGATAACCTTCATTTATCGGAACGTCAATCACAATATGAAAGTAATTTCCATGGTAAGTTCATATTCGTCCTTTCTTTGATATATGGTCATAGATTCATTCAAAATTTGAAATATAACTGTCCTACCTTAGAAATTGATATGATCTCGATATAGTGAATGCCTATCCATGCCATAAATCACATATAATTCCATTAAAGTAAGGCTCACAAGATCTATAGAAAGCACATTACCACAAATATAAACCCTAAAAGAATAGTAAACATGTGATACAACCTTTGGGCTATTAGGAGTTTTCAAAACTAACTCAACATATAAATTTTAAGGTTATATGATGGTAGCCTTTGAAAAATATTTTTAAAACAGAGTGGGTGGATCTAGAATCAAATAAAACATTTGTTTCATTAGAGTGGATTGAAATTTAACCTACAATAACTTCATTATCATACTCCACATCTCTAGTAGTGATCACATGATATTTACTTTTTTATAGTCCCTATGAGGTTGTTGATTTCGATCATCATCTATAAAACATGAATTTTGGAATTGGTAAGCATAATTACCATTTTTCTTACTCAGAAATAATTGATGTTTGGGAGGTGCATTCTATACATGATTTTTATAATCACATTATTTTCTTTCCTTTTCCCATCACTACTAAAACAATTTATTGATGAACTTCTTTCCCACACTTAAAACATTTACTATTCCCCTTAATACAATTTCCTCCATGTTTCGTTCCACACATTGTGAATAATGGAATGACCATATTCTTTTCAATGTAGTTTTTATATTTTTCTTTGAATTCTATTTTACTCCTCTCATTGAACCCATGAGATCGATGAGTAACTCCAATCTCTATCTAAACCTTTATTACACATTAAATTATTTTATCATAACTGTTGATGTACCTTATATATAAATATTTTTAGATAGATGGTTTTAAGACAATGATGAATAAATTAACCTTACTATTAGTTTGGATAATAATTCTAGAATCATACCTTTCATGTCTTGTACATGTTTCCTTATATGTACTGACATATTCATCATCCTTTGTATTAAGATCAAATACTATTCTACATATTTATTTAAAGAATATGATGAATATAAATGGGAAAAAAAATATGTTCTTGAATTTATCTTATTCAATAGAGCCAATTTCATCAAATTGACACATATTCTTGATGAGATTCACCATTGATCCACTTCACCTTAAAAATGACAGACTACCAAAATTACTTTCTCATGTTATGAACATTGAAGAACTGAAAATATCATTTCAATGTTACTGATCCATTTTTCATCCACTAGTGGATCAGATGATCCAATTAAATAATGTGGATGTTGCCTCACGAAGGAATCAACAAAATATTACTCCCCCTATTTCCATTTGGGATTCCATAATGATTCATAGTGTGAGAACATTGTGTGAGTATAGAAGCAATATATTCAATTACATATCCCATTGAATTTGGTTTCTTAGGAGTAAAATTGTATCATTACACATAACATTCATCCTTAATGCAGTTCCGTTGGGTTCCATCTATTGGCTAAAACATAATAGCATAGTATGAGAAACACTAATCATAGTAACATAACCACATATTCATGGAAAATATCTTATAAAATTCTATTCCATAAACCTTAGGTTATATTCAAGCTTAATTATGATCTTCTCCAAAACTCTACCACTGTATCCTATAGTTAGAATTATCATTAGGCTTCTTAATATGTTTTCTTATCCTAGTTTCCAAAGGTTAAATAAACCTTTATTTGATACCAACTACAACAACCCATACATGTCATTCATAGATATTACATATCAATAAAATAATATTCATTACATAACATAAAAAACAACACCTGAACCATATAGGTTTACTGTATTTGGAAACTTGGGAACATAAAAAACTAATTCATAAAACATCTACATATTTAAATACTTATTTCTTCATAACTAGTGCCCTTTTTCTAACATATCATAATTGATGAAATTATTCATATCCTTGGGAACATAAATATATGATAAGGGTAATATATAATGCTTAATAAGCGTAAACTAGGGAGATATAAATCATAACATAGTCATAATGCCTAATTATAAAAACAAAACATTTCAAAATTATGTTATGCACATCAAATATCATGACATTGTGGCATGGAATAAATCCTAGATGTTAATAAAAAATAAAATAACATAATCCATGAGTGCATAACATAAGAAGTTGAATTTAAACATACCCACAAGCATAGAAAATAATTTTCATATTAGTCAAGGCTCAATTCCAAGACCATCACGCTGAACAAATTCCCATACTGAGTTGAGATTACTCATATTTCGGTCTGGTACAACTGAACTGGGTTCACTTCCCATTCCATTACTATCTATCTCATGAGATATAAATATTAACACAATGAATTAGATTAAGTTATAGGTCCCACCATTCAAATAATTAAAACCATACATAAGTGTTACTTAATGGCATAATTCATTCATCATATCAGAACCAATGAAAATAAATGGTTTTCATAAATATTTCATCTTAGGTTAACTCATAGAAAAGAAACGGGCTTCATAATTATCATGAAATCATGTGCATAAACCAATCTAAAAAATAAAAATGGTAATATTCTTGAAATATATACCTAGTAAATCATATGTAACATCAAAAAATGTTATCCTAAATATTAAATAATTTTGAGATATCATTTTAAATAACCCTTGAGAAAAATATCCTTTCAACCATGAAATTTTAAAAGAAAATATTTTATTTGAAAAAAATAATTTATGATTATATTTTCAGGTACATGGAAATAAATAATAAATATAGTGGAAAAATCCATCCATGCCATATATGTTAAAAAAATAATTTCATACATTTTTTAGAGGAAAAAAAGATCCTTGTTTGGAAAATGGAAAAATGATTCCTTTAAAACAATTTAATTAAATTTTACACATATTTTAAAATGAAATTAAAAATTTTCATACTAATAGTAAAAATATTATAGAAATCATTTTTAAGAAACATTATTATGGAAGTTAAATATTCCTCAACATATACAAGCATATAAATAATTTTGTATAAAAATGAGATTGTATAATTAAACATTACCTTAGGATTGATTTTCATAATATGTATATGAAAATCATATTTTATGGAC
The DNA here is from genome assembly GCA_963277665.1 of Viscum album. Taxonomy (NCBI): domain Eukaryota; kingdom Viridiplantae; phylum Streptophyta; class Magnoliopsida; order Santalales; family Viscaceae; genus Viscum; species Viscum album. The sequence continues at coordinate 475,968,812 of OY728151.1, forward strand.
TAAAGAATAATATTAATTTATAAAAGAACCATATTCATATTTATGATAACATATATGATACAAATATATCATTTTATAACCCATTATTCGATAATATTTTCTTATTACCCATTATTCAGGTGTTAAATACTTCATTTTTATATTCATGGTTTATCCTATAAGTCCCAGTTCTCATGCATAAGATATATTTCCATAATATAAAGAATAATATCAAGATAATATATTTAATACAGATTCATTATATATATTTATATAATCATTCTTGAATGGTGGACACAGAAAATAAACCGCGTCGTTTTATGGAAATGGTAGACCATACGTACACAAAAGCAATGATATCATTCCCTTATTGATAAAAGGGAAATGAAGCGGATGGTATATATTTTCTTTCAAGAATCATTATCATATTATAGTTATTATATATATATATATATTATTTCCGTCATTATACCCATCCAGGTAAAGTGGTTAATAAAAATAGATTACACAATAATGTGGAGATAGTAAGATGAAGTTTTTTGTTTTTTATATGATGGATATGATGAAGAATATTTTTGTTTCATTATCATAATAAAATCATAGAATATTGGTTAGACTAGATTTGTTACTTTATTATAGAAACAACACATGAATAGAAATTAAAATAAGAAATATTCGTGAGAGAGTTTCCCAAGATGATTGCCTCTTCTTTGGCAAACATCCTTTAAATATCCTCTTAGGGACACTAGTATTGGCCATTTTAGAGTAACAAAAACTTTATAACATGGTACATAATATGGGAAGATAATTTTTTATGCTATGGTTGAGTTTGAATGATCAATGTGATGTTATAAAGTGAGTTAGAGGTTTATTTTTATAATTTAGATGAGGGGAACTTTTGGAATTTCACAAAATATTAATTTATAATAAATTAAATATCAATCCAAATATCAAAAAAAAATATTGACTAGAATATAATATTATATAATGCTGTAATATCCTCAAAAAAAGAATTTTGACATGTTTTGGTATTATTTTTAATCTTATCATTTTATGTAACCCTAAGTTAAACTATTGTAATTTTAACTATGCTTACAAAATTTTCAATATTGGAAGTTCATAATCTTACTTATATATAGTAAATTGGTCCATAAATGATAAATTTATAACTTTACTTAACATATTATAAAATTATTTTATTTTTAAAAACGTTTTATGCTTTTTAAATAATTTAATATTATATTATTTTCATAAAATCCCAGTAGTTTCAATTTTACACAGTTCATTAATTGGAAATTTAAAATTATCAAGAGTCCAAGTTAATATAAAATAAAATACTTGATTAAATCTCAATTGATCATGTTAATATATATATTTTTTAAATTATATTAATTATTTCCAATTTTATTTGTTTTAATTTTTTTAATAACATTTATTTGATATTTCCTTTAAGAAAATATTTACTACATCAGCATTGGGTAATTATTTAATATACATATTTCTCTAATAAGAATTAAAAATAAAATACATTGAAGAATATAAATATTTTATATTTATGATAAATATTTATAGTTTAATATATATTTTGGGAAAACCTATATTGAAATTGACATAGTATTTAAAACATGAATGTTTCATCATGGAATTTTTCTTAAATAATATATTTTTAATATCATAATTTATGTGGCTAGAAAAATAGAAAATTAAATTATTTCATAAAAATACTTTTATTATGTAAAACTTTTACATTTATATTCTTTCATTACATACCATTTTCTCCATGGGGACATAAAACTTGTATTTTAGACAAAGAAAGTGACATTCATTGATTTCAGTATTATATAAGTAATTTTCTTGTAAAATATTCCATTAAAAAACATAATATAGATCCTTATGTGTTCAGCGTATAATTATATTCATCAAATATTTTTTTCATTTGATAGTGGAATTTTATAGTCTTTATCATTTTATTTTTAACCAAAAGTTCCTAATTTACCCTTTACCATGGTAACCAAATTCACTAATGTTATTATTCATATTGCCCAAAGATAAAAAAAGGACATAATCACTAAATTTAGAAATTTTAAATCTAATGTTTTTATCATTTTTAAAAAATTAAAATCATAAAAGTTTCAAATTTTAATTTAAAATAAAACTTTTAAAATGTCAGGTAAAACAATTTTTCAGAAAAATTCTTTTTCAAAATATGAAATATTTTTATAATAAATTCATGTATAAAATCCTTTTCATAAAACAGAATTAGATTATTTAAATTAAAAAAACAATTTAATATTCAAAACTAATCCAAAACATAAATTTTCCTTGTAAATACTTTAACATAAAATATAGTTTTTGATAAAAATAAGAATTTCCACTATTCCTTAAAAAATATACATTTTCAGAAAATTATAAAAAAATAATTTTAAGATAATGTTGAGCTGATAAATAAAAAAATGAAATTCTTTTTTTAAAAATTTATTTTCTATATCCTCTAAAAGAAATAATATTCTTTTATTAAAAGAAGAAAAACTTATTTGATGAAAAATGTAAAATTACTACAAATTAGGTGATAATTTAATAAGAACTTATTATTACATTAATATTGAATTTAACATTTATACTAATTTCATAAATTAGTTTTCCATATATATTACCACAAATTTAACAGGTACGTTATAAAAAATATAAAATATTATGCATTTCGTTTAAACTCACGGTTGCGTGCAACATAGGCTATTGGAGAATTAAAATTATTTAAACAAATATATTTATTATAAATAATTGTGGGTTTCATTATTCAATAATATCATTCTGTATGGATCTAGACACCGAATAAAACCAAAATAATGATTGTGAGCAATAAAATTCATTTTAATGAAAAATAATTTATAGGATATCAAAATCATGACACCTTTTTTTCATCATAAGACACATTAGGTTCAACCTATGTTATCTGTTGTCATTATTTATTAAACTATATTGTGTTATTTTATAAATAGTTTTTTAATTTCAACAAAATATCCTATCGGAGTTTCAAACCAAGTGTGCAGTATGGCCCATTATTAATAACTATGTGACCATAATTTCAAATCCTATGCACTATTTTTATAATTATTAACCTTAGGTACAACTATTCCCACGCCATATAGACATTAGTAACCAAAAAATGATTTATTTTTATAAAATCAACACAATATATACCTTACGAAAAATATAATTATATTCTATACAAAGACCTATCTTGAATGTCATCCATAGTCTTACGCTATCAAATCAATGTTTTTTCTAAAACTCGTTCAAATTTTTCTTCTAAAATTATTATGATACCAACCATAAGGACCCTTCTAGAGAATCCTAGAGCCAATGGTGTCATTATTTAATTTACATAATATGTAATAGGCTGAATTCCAATGTACTTATTTGTTTAGTATAATTTTAAAACTAGATTCATAGTTAAATATCCCATTACATTGTAAATCATACAATACAATATAGTTAAAGTAAATATACTAAATCATAGAACTCATTTAACAATTTATTCATCGTATCCATAGTAAATGAGAAAAAAATATGAGTGATATTAAATTATTAGTAAGAATTATATAAATGGGAGGTATCAAGAGTAAATAATAAATAATCAATATTCAATTTACAATATCTAAAAATTCATGCTTTTTATTCAATAAATTGAGCACAAAGAATAATATGCAAGGAATAAATCTGGATTAAAAAAATTTATATAACCAGTCACAAGAGATTGAATATTATCCGAGGGATATCATAATTATTTAAATAATTACATGGATATTAGAAACTAATATCATAATCCTGGAATGAATAATGTAGGACATCTAAAACGTAAAATCAAGGCCTTGATACTATATATTCTAAACTATAGTGACATATACACCAAAACAAATTTAAATAAGGCGATTCAACTAGTTTGCCTCATGCGATGTATTTATGTATCGATGGTCTCTGTAAATTTTAGACCCACTAATCATGTAATATATAAAATTTATTCCTCATACAATGAAATATCAATTTAATTCAAGAACATTATACCATATCAACATATATCCATATTTTGTAATTAATATGGAATATAACTATTTCCCAAGTCAATCAAATAAAATAAAATATAAAAAATTGTTTGTAGAAATGGTATATGGTTTATGAATTAATCATACCCATTATATAAATAATATTGATATTTAATAAGATTATAATGTTCAATGATAGATAATCACACAGAAGTGATTGTTTCAAGAGAATTTCAATGAATAAAAACTTAATGAAGAAGATAGATTTTCATAATTTTCATGGTCATAATTATCATAAACCATCTAAAGAATTATTTTTCATGATATTATTACATCATATCCTCATTGGATAATTTTTAGAATAACATTTCACTATTTTTTTTAAATGAAATACCAAAAAATGACAATGAAAAAATTCTTGTGCAAAATAAAATTTCAACTTTTATAATGGACATTAAAAGAAAAAATATATGTAATATTAGAAAAATATTTATTTGACATGGACCATGTAACCTTAAAAAGTAATATTAATATTAATGAGTGGTCATAGACATGACATTCCATTCATGTCAAGTACATTAAAACAATGATTCCTTATCCAATTTCATTAAAAAGTCAAAAAGTAACTTGTTTGAAGTTGATAAGAAGATGGAGTTTAAAAATTTTATAAAAATTCCATCATGGGTAAAATTGTTTTTAATAAGTCATTTCATAATTTGAAATACATTCTTAAACTTTTTTAAAGAAAAATATGAATATAAAATAAATGATATTCTTGACTGAAAAGAGAAATGAATTTGGATTTTATTAAAAACATTATCTAAATAATTTTATGTACCAAATTGAGGAGAATGGTACAAGTATATGAATTTTAATTAAGAAATATATTTTAATAAAATGAAATGAATTTATATGTAAATAAAAAATTAATTTTCTTTAATTGAAATTCAAGCATAAACAATCCCCACTAAAATGAGAATGAAGTATTAACAATTACATGTTTGGTAAATTTAGAATAATAACCCATATAAAAAGAATAAATTCAAATAAAACATTAAATAAAATGAATAAAAATATAATCATGATATAAAATTTCAAATTGTATGTAGATATACCTTATAAAAAATACGTGTATATTACCAAACATATATCAGTAGAGTATAAATTGAGTCCAAAATTCTAACAAAGATCATACCATTTAAGAGATAATTATCAATGAATCGATTAAGTGTATCAAATTTTAATTCAAATAAAATAGAAATTATACATTAAATAACAAATATTCATTACACACTAAATCTTAGAATAAAAATCAAATCAAATAAGTATTATATTGGAATGAAAAAAATATAGTTATAAAAACCCATTACCAAATGGTAACATTTAAGTCACATACCCTTACATAAAATAATTTCAATTGAAAATTAAAAAAACATAAAATATTATGTATTAATTTATAAAATTTATAATGTAAATATATATACTATATATATTAAATTGGTTCATAATAATAAAATATGGAATAATAAAATGAAATTTAGATAGAGTCCCTTACATCAGGTCCAAATCATCACGTATATTCATTATATTATTGAATAATATACATATGTTAATTATTTACATGAGTAAGATCATTTTTAGAGATTATTATTCCATTTATCTTATTTATTCCCATGTTATAATTAATTAAAAAATTAGATAATTTCATGTTGGACGTTTTGAGGATATTCAGTTCATATGTCCAAAATGACTTTAATAGTATTACTTTGGTCAATGAGGTCGTTATTCCATCATCCATAGAATAAAAACGATGGAATAGTTATAAATTTAATACATCTATTACAATTTTTTAAGAAACCATGAAATTCGGTTTTGGACAATGAATTCGGTTACAATCATCGGGATGTAAGTCGTACACACACTTGAGTAATGTTTCTATTTTTCAATGATTATTATTGAATAAAGAGAATTATTATTTTATAATTAAAAAATATTAATTATATTATATATATAATAACATTTATTTTATTATACCGATATATAATCCATGTGATGTGGTTATGAATAATGAATCACATCACTTCATTGAGGTGGTAGTCCATACATATGCCAGAACTATGTTGTCATTTTTCTGTGAATGGGATGGTAAGAAGATAAATAGTATATTATCATTTATGAGTTAAAAATATTTCCTTAATATCATATATATATATATATATTTATTTATTGAATAATTACTAAAATACATAAGATGAGGTGACAGAAAATGAATTCCAACAGTTCGTGAGGTGGTAGTCCTCCATACACATTAACCGCAGTTTTGTTTCCCATTTGATGGATGTTTAGAAAGATATAGTGTATTAAATTAAAGTAACAAAAACTATATATCTAAAAGATAATTGCATTAGTATTATAAAGGACTTATATATTATTTTAATGGGTTATAAAATGAAATAAAAAAATACACATAGTTATAAACTATACCTCTCTTTCAAAAACCCTCATTAGTTTTATACTTAAATCCTTAATAGGTTGGTATTTTGATCAAAATTGGGAATCTAAGTAATGGGAAAGGGTGTAAAAAATTTATTTATTTTATTAGTTACCAATCCCAAATGACATTGAGTTGTGTAATTGGGTGGAGGGGATATGTCCTTTTAAAAATAAATGAGGGAACCCACATGGAAATTTCCGAAAAGAGTTTATATTAATAAAGTCACTCCCAAGAAAAATTCATCCAAGTGCCCATATATTTTATGGAGATAATATATAAGATCTATATATGGATATTAAATATTATTTTAACAGGTTTTATTGGAAAAAATACCCTTATATTTTGATTTAACCCCATATAAACTCTTTTTAGCTTTATCCAGGGTAATTAAATTTTACTATTTTTACTATTTATTATGAAAAATTATATATATATCATATAAAGTAGTTTTATTAATGATTATTCCAAATATTTATTCTATTTTAAAAAAATAAATCCAAAATTTATATAGAAACTAATTCCATATTAAACCAGAAAGCGTGACGAAAATGTGGTTTTCTAAAGAAAAATATTTCTTAAGTACAAATAAAATTTTTAAAAAAACAAACATAAAATTTATTCTAATGAAATAAATTATATTATTAATTATTTAATTGATATAGTTATTCTACATAAATTATTTATAATGAAATATAACTTTTGAAATTCTTTAAATGAAAATTTAACTTAAATAAACACCATCGTTTTCACTATTCATTGAAGATTTTGATATTTATCATAAAATTATCAAAATTTAACTCTAACATAATATTTTAGTTATTATTTAAAAAATTATTTTATATTTTTTAAAGAAATTTTAAAATATTTTACAACATTATTTTTAAAATAACTCTGAAAACTGCGGTGAAACCGCTTTTTTGAAAAATACAATTTTAAGAAAAACTATATCTACTCTTTTCTCATGCTGAGAAAAAATATTTTATGAATGATAATTTTTTGAATGAATATATAATATATAAATATAATTGAAATAATTCACCAATACTGATTAATATAATCTTTGAAGAAAAAAATACATTGCATGCATAAAAATATTTTTCCAGAAAAACATTTCTTTTTCATTTATCTAGTATTTATTTTCATTTATTATCAATAAATAACTAATAAATATTTTTAATACATGTGGAATATATGTAATATTTATAATTTAGTCATTAAAATTCATTCTTGACAAATTAATTTCTAGTTTAAAATGACTTACTAAATTATGGTTCATTTTGAATTTAGGATGCGTACATCATAAGCTTTCAAATAAAATATTTTTATTAAAAAAGAAATATAACAAAAAAATCTTGTTTTTACATTCACACCACATAAAAATAGTCTACTTAAGGTATTTTATGTTCCATGAGAGGCATAAAAAGGGTGGGCCACAAAAAAAATTCATCTACAACTAATATATTGTTGAAATCTATCATCTTTGGTCCATTTATTGGTATATATAAATATTTTATTCCCAAAAGGCATATTCCCTTGATCTAAAATAAGATTCTAGTGGTCAAATAGTCCACTCTGATGACTATTAACCTCTGGAATTCCGAATGAATCTATCCCATTTATGATAGATAAAAATCTTGAAAACATAAGCCACATAGATATATAACCTTTATGACCATTACATTATGTGAATGATTCAAATGTAAATAAGAAATTAATTTATTTTATACCAACAATTAATTAATTAAACTCATACAAAGGCTTCCTATATTTTCCATTTAGTCCATTCTTCTTTTATAGTAATAATGGATTATATTAACGTCCCCTCCCACAAGCCAGGTCAACACTCTAGGATTAGAGATAACTAAATCATACTATCGAGAGAATATATAAAACACAAAATTTTCGGAATACATAGTGTAATATATAAATTAATTACCTACCCATAGTTCTTTTACAGTGATAATGATACACCATAATATGTTACTACATTATAGTTTCATAAAATAAGCACTGAATTGATAGTTGATTCATATACATCACCGAACTAAATCGTTCCATGAAATATTAGTTGAATATTTTTAAAAATATTTAAGAGTAATAAAACATAAAATAAATATAATTATATAAGTAAACTATGAAATCATAAAGAATAGGTTTTAGAAACATTAAATTTTTAAAAGATAATTTTTAAATAAAATATATATTCCTTTATATACTATATTTTCTTTTAAAATATCAATTTACATATTATAAATTATGAATTTGGAAAAATTAATTTAAACATTGAACATATAATAATAATATTACTTTAGGATACATTTTTTTTATTTTTCTAACATAGTTTAATTTGAAGGTAAATAGGGAAAACAATTGAACTTAACAAAACATTAATTTTCATTACATTGAATATGATCTTGATTTAAGAATTTATAATAAATTACTACATATTTAAACAATAAAATAATAAAATATTATGTTGAAATTTTAAAATATATGATTATTATTATGGAACTAAATTAATAATTTTTTCTGATAAGAAAATATATCTTGGTTTCTCGGTTAAATTAATTTAAGTACATGTTATGTTTGGTTTTGGACTCTTTGAAAATTCAAAAAAATATTTAATTTATAAAATCTCAATATTTCACTAATATAAAATGATTTTATAATCTTATCCCACACATAAACTTTATATTTAAAATGAAATTTTTTAAAAATTTGATCTTCAAGTTTTCTTTGTGTTAATATTAATATTAATTCCTCTAATCCTTTGAATTTTTTTTTCTGAAATGATTTTTCATATTTTAAATTATCAAGTTAAAATTATGTAATTATTTCAATTTCAATTTATTTCATTAAAATTACATATGAAGTGTAAAAATGGAATTACCTTTGTAATGGTAAATTCAGGGAAAAAGGGTTGAAAAATACTAAAAATGATAAAACACAGTTAAATTTTTTTCATAATTTATATGGGAGGGTGTATCAAGCTAATATTTTTAAAAATCCATTATTTAATTTTCATGGTGCCCTTATCCATGAATAATGTAATGAAATTACGAAAAATTAAATATTTTTTTATATATATTCCACTCTTTTTACTTATAAATTAATTGCACCACCGGTCCCTTTATCCACTCATTACAAAGATATGGATATTAAAAAAATCTATCCTATTATCTCATTAAACATATCCCCATTATCTAGATGTTGTGTTGTCCCTAGTAAACTAAGATAATGATCCTTAATGAGTTACATAAGGGAGAACATAAAAAGTGAGTGCTAATTCTCTCATCCCAATAATCATATTTCTTTTCTTATTTTAACATAATCATGTACCGTCTATCCATGATGTTGTGAGAAAATCATAAATTTTTATATGAAAATTGATATTATACTTATTTAATATATATTTTACCTTCATCCAAAATCAATTAGAAAAAAACTTCATCATGTGTTTGGATAGTCTACCGCTTCCATGGTTAGAATGATCTATTATTCATAAAATTATTACATGATCAGTAAAAATGGATTATTTAATGAAATAAATTATTATAAATTATTGATAAATATTCATAAATTTAAATTATTTTATTTTTACAGCCACTGACATTCTCAGAAACGTTTGAGCAATATCCTTGTACATACTTGTTTCTACATCAAAAATATAATGTATTTCTTTTTCCATAACCTCCCATAATGGATTATTTTAAGATTTTTTTAATTTATAAACATCATATTTATGAAAATATTAATATCTATAATCATAATATTTTACAATCTATATGTAAAATGAATAATAAATAGTTATAGTTAATTTAATGACCATAAATTAATTGATCAATGAGGCATTCTTATTTTTTTTATATTTTTGGGGATCCTATGAAACATTATAAATGTTATATTAATGTTATAATAAAAAGAATAAAAATTAAAAATTCCTGATATTATAAAGTTTTTTTATAAAATTGTTGACCTCGATCAACAAAATGAATGATTGTGAAGAAATTAACAGAACAACCCAAAGTAACTAACATAAGTATAAATTATACTTAAAAGTAAAATAGAATAGTGAATAGACCTTATAATATGAAATATAGATCAATTATGATCTTAATAATTTGTTAATAAACTTAATTTTTAATATCTAGTATGTTATGTGGACGTGCAGAATGAATATATATATATAGGGTAAGGGTTTTTGTATCCCAATTTAGATTTATTAATATATGATTCATGTTCATTACCTCTTACTTATTTTTGGGTTATGTATTATACATTGATTTATTTTTGTAATAAATATCATAAAAAATGGGATTTACAAATCAACCTATGTTTCTAACATCCATTCATTTTAAATTCTATATCCTATGATATTGTAAGGGTTTTTTTTAACTCAAACCCCATTTTCAATGGGTTATAAGTTCTCATCCTGAACTTATTACTTCTATTTTTGGTTTATTCTAACATTAGATTTTATACTAAAAATTTTTTTTATATCTCGACTAAAATTAATTTTTACCTAAAATATCTTATCATGACGAATTATTTCTCAAAAAATTTACCATCATAGATAACAATTTAAATCCTCTTTGATGAGAGTTATCTCTCCTAATGAATAACTTCCCTTCCCTTCAACATTATCCATTATATTTTAAATGATTTATGTATAATACCTTGTTGCCTTTATATCTCCCTTATAATCTTTTAATTTAATAATTTATTATTATCTTTTATTATGTGGGATTTTGAAAAAAAGGTTTTAGAATGGAAAAAAATTTATCCTATAAACCACCCTTAATATATTTTAGCATACACTTTTATTTTCTTCATTAAATTAACCAAAAAATTATTCTCATTTATTTTTCAAATATTTTTATAAATTTTACTTACAGATATCAAGATTATAATACCTTTCATTCTATGGTAAAACATGTTTTATATTTCCTTTGAAATTTCCAGTTTTAAGTAAAACCTAACTTTAGTAAATTTCAATTTTATTATTTCATGAAAAGTTTCACCACTATAAAATATTATTTCACCATGAATAGGTTTCAAGAAATTTTTTTTTCAGGTAAACCCATAATAGTTAAATTATATTCTTGAGGGAAATAATAATCTATTACTTTCCCTAAAATATATTTTTCTCATAAGAAAAATAATCACCAATATGGATCAAGCACTCTAGAGTATAAGACCAGCCCTACAAGAATCCCCCCGACATGTATCGGGTCACAGTCCATGGCTCTGTAGTCACCAGGTCATTTTCCTCCCATCATGCCCCGCCAATTATATTCCTTATCCATACATGGGCGGTCATCTTTTTTATCCACTTCCTCCTCCTACCATGCAGGGTAGTCTATCTCCTTCTATCCATAAGCCATTTTACCCTTATCCACCTTCATCTATATAGGGCAATCCTACATTGGTTATTCCCCCTATATAACCATACCCTCATACCCAATCTCAGCATCCATAGTCTACTATGGAGGGTACACCTCCATTGGATATTCCCCATGTATACCTGTACCCTCCAAACCGACCTCAACATCCATAGTCTTCTACAGAGGACACTTCTCTAGTTATTTCCCCCCATCATACGGTGCATGATCGAATAACAACAAAGAGTGCTACTGGTAAATGTTTAAAAATAAATGAAATTAATAAATTTTTATTAAATTTCAGTTATATATGTCTATAAAATATTTTTTTCTTTTTTAAAAAATATCTTCAACTAAAAGGAATTGTCATAAAAAGATGCATAATGTGTGGAATAGACCCACAAAAAGTGTGGTTCAGTATAAGAAGAAAATGTATATTATTGAATAAAATGTTAATGAATTGCAGAGTTTCAAGGGTACACTCAACAAACATAGTAATATTGTTCCGGTTCAACCAATCGAGTGGAGAAAAGTTGGAAAAAGATATAATAGACAAGGCTTGGGTAGAAATTTGGGTAATATATTTTTTAAAATTACTTTTAAATTTCTTTATAAATTATTATTGATAAATTTGTTTGAATATTCAACTTCACTATAACTTTCCTGATGGTCTCCACGTTATGAGATATAGGTTAATCTAACTGGGGGAGATGTGGCAGGCCTACAAGCATGACCTGTATATTGGCTAGAAAAAAAGGAGAGGTTCTCCTTTGGAAAATGAACCGATCATCAAGGAATACCTAATTTCACATTACAAAGAATTAATTGCATATTGGAGTTGTTCCTATTTCAAGGTAATTTAGAATCTTAATGTTTATAATGAATTTATTTTTTACATTATTCTTAGTTTTCTAAAGTATATGATTTTATTAGATGTGATTATGTTTAGTTTTATTTTTGAGGGATATTTATTTTAGTTATGACTCGAAATCGTTGATTTGTTAAGTTAAAATGGGGATTTTTATCCCTTATTACTTGTTGAATGGCCATTTTATTTTTTTACTAATAGTATTCATCTGAAATAAACATATGAAATAAGGTCATCTTGATAAATAATCATACTCTCAAGTGAACTACACTTCCTAATCATGAACAACAACTAGTAAAATATGTTTTAACATTAAATATACATTTATTTATTGATTGATTTATGTTCAATTTTCTTGTAGAAACCAGTATTAAATATCTAAGGATGTGTTTCTCGATTATTACTATTTTTTTCAAGTAGGAAAAAGAAAGATGGAACTACTATGAATAAGGAAACGTAGGAACAAATTGTAAGAATGTTTTTAAATTTTTAACTTTTACTATGTAGTTTAATTCATTTAAAATTATATATGTTGTGTATTCCTTATATGGAATATGAATTCTTGATTCAATTATATCACATTTTTTATGATATTATATAAGACAATACATCATCCACTACTCTCTTTAGTATTTTTAATTATAATTTTATAAGATCAATTCTCGATAAGTTTTAAAAAGGACATTTGAAATCCATTCAGTCTAGAATAGTGTTTAAGGAACCTAATAATTTCTTTTATACTAATCATATAGTCATGTTTCTCTATGGAGGATTAAGGAGTATTTAGACTCTCAAAAAGGTCCATAACCACTACTAATATATCTGTAAACCCAAAAAACATCCCAAGATAGTAATACAAGTTATACCAACTCTACAATGTAGTATAAATAATATAAAAGGACATTTTTAACTTAGGTTTTGATCTTTATTTCATCAAAAAGGCGGATATAGACATTTTACACATAACATGTATGAGCATTTCAATGGACATATATCTACACATATTAATTTTTTTATAATATTTTAAAATGGTAAGACCCTTTTATAGGATGCTCTTATATCTCTAATAGGAAAAAAACCAGACACATTTGGACCAAACGATTATTTACATCAGGTTCTTGGGAACAATCAGAGTGGATTAGTTCATTATAAACCCGAAATGAAAATCATGTCGTCTAAATATTGTTCATCTTGAATTAAATATATATAAATATAGTAGGAATGGTTATTGAAGAATAATTACATGTTTCCATTGAGATAGAAAATAAATAAGTTAGACAGGTCTCTGAAAATACATAGAAAAAAGAAAATGAAAAATTGTTCAAGTTGATATCCGCTATATGCTCTTCACATCTTCTAGAGGGTACATTAATAGTGGATAGATGTTTATAGAATTTGTGCTCAATATATGATAATGGCGATGATTTTGTAGTTGATGATACTGGGGGAGAGGCTGAAGATGCTTCTAATGGTGGAGATGTTGAAGTTGTTGCTGATAGTGGAGAGGATGAAGATCTTGTTAATGGTTATGATGATAATGATATTGGTGGTGGTACACATGTTGATTTATGCGATATCAGTGATGAAGATGAGGTGGATTCAATTGAAATTTTTGAGTGACAATATTGGTAGTTTTTTAATCTATAATTTAGTTTTCATTTTATATAAAATTTTAATTTTATATGTATTAGTTGTTTTTTATTTATTTGAAAATGAGTTGATACAATTGTTTTTGGAATTCTTTTAGGTGTATGTGTATGGTGTATTTGTATACTATAGGTTTGTACTTGGGGGATGGGAAACTGGAAGTGGTAGGACCTGCAGGGGGGATGTGAAACTTGCAAGGTGGAGGGGAATCAAGTTGGGGGGAACTGGCAGGGGTGCAAGGGGTAGGGTGGGTGGGGGTGCAAGGGGTAGGGTGAATGGAGGTGCAAGGTGGGGGGGACTGTCAAGGGGAACCAGTACGGGGTGGGGGTGCAAGGGGAAGAAAAAGGTTTAAGGGGGACAGGAAGCGGGAGGGGATTGGTAAGGGTGGAGGCGGCAATGTTGGTGGGTGTGCAAGGTGGGGATGTCAGGTGGGAGGGGGGCTAGTAGGGGAAGATGGGAGGGGAAACTGGTATGGGGGACTCGTAGGGGGTAGGACTTGCAGGGGGAGTAGAAACTGGAAGGGATAGGGGGGCCGATAGGGGCAGGGGGGACTGACAGTGGCAGGGGGGACTAGCAGGTGTAGGGGCCTGGGGGACTATAAGTATGGAACATACCTTGATGAGAAGAAGAATGTTATCAAGTAAATTGAATTTGTAAAAAAAGAGATGATGATTTTTTAAATGAGGGATGTTCAGTGGTCAAGTTCTTCAATGGTCGATGGCTTGATGCCAGGAAATATGATATTATCTTCTCCTCGTTCAAGAGGAATTTTGTAAAGGAGGTGAAAGTTTCTGAATTCTATAGTTATGTATCAGAACACTCATCTTACCTCCATTGGGAGACCAGCCTTGAGGGTACACCAGAACAAGGAATACTCACCCTCAAATCCCAATTTTTATTTTTCAATGATGATTTTTAGGTATTTACGCAACTGTTTTCCTTTTATTTCTTGATATTCCTATCACCTATGACATGAATTCTATGAGAAGAAAAAAAATGTTAGATACTCCGATGTTTGGTTTATATATAATTCCCATCATTTACAGAAATATCTTACTACTGCTACTATGTAGATGGTTCTCTGGGATACTCTTGAGCAAGATCTATTGAAATGGGTTAACAACGTTTGGTTTATTCATGGGGTGGTGAATGAGGAGATTATTGTGAGAAATAGAAAGAGGGAAGAAAATGGGTAACTAAAAAGTGAATCATATATGTATGTCCTATATTTTCTTATTTCATTCATGTTTTTTGGTGTGTTGATGTTTTTTCATGTTTACCATGAAAAAATATAAAGTATTTCAACTTATTATATTTTTTTCACATGTGGAGGATTTTCACTAGTTGAATGAGTGGGTGGTTAATATGATTTATGGATATAAAGGGACACTTTTATCCAAGTTGGGGAAGAGATTTTTCATCTACACACTATCATTTCATCTGCTTATTTTTATTATATGATGAATTCATATTTAACTAAATATATTTGTGAGTTTTTTTAATTATTTTATTTCTAACTATTGGCGGGGAGGAGAACCAGGTACATGACCTCTATGATAGGTTAAGTGTGAGGTAATGTGTCATGAGAGGTATTGTGGGAGACTTGGGTTGAAATATATTAATGCTTTTAATCAAGATATTTTGGATAATCAAGGTTGATGTCTTTTGTATGAACCAAAAGACATTAGGTGTAGTGTTTTGAAAGTAAATTTCATTCCCTTGACTAATTTTATTTAATAAATCTCATATTGAAACCATTATATGTTTGGATGGGGTTGATATAGGATCACAAGGTCCTTAAAAAAATTCTACTGCAGGGTGGAGTATTGAAGGTGTCTTTCACCAATTCATTGATGTATTCCAACTTATTAATTATCCATATAATATGTGTATATGTTTTTCTGACTATGGGGGGTGTGTTGTATTGAGGTGTGGTGGGGGAAGGGTGGGGGCAGGCTGAAGTAGGGGGCTGCTGTAGGGGGTTGGGGTTGCCAGGTGTAGGGGGTTGTTGTAGGGGGTTATGGGGAAGTGGGGTGGCCAGGGGATGAGGGAAATTATAGGGGTGAAATGGGGTGTGGTGGGGGTTAGAGGGTGGTAGTGGGTTGTAGGGGCTACTGTAGGGGGTTGGGGGTGTCCTAGGGCAGGAGTGATACTGGGGGGAAGGGGTAGTAGGGTTGTGGTACGGGGTGGTAGTGGGGTGGGGGGCTACTTTAGTGGGTGGGGTTGGAGGGTGTGGGGTGTCCAGGAGGGCGGTGTCAAGGAATGGGGTGTTCACAAATTACTTCTATAAAGAAGTAATATACAATCAAGAAGAAGGAATATTATGCACCAAATTATTGTCTAATCATGTTAGAAAAGTAGTTTAAAAATTCCTAGTGGATTGAGTCTGAATTAAAGAAGGAAAATTATCTACTTTTTAAAATTGACATATCTATATAAACAAATAATAAAGGTAAATTCCATAAAAGAACATGATAAAAACTGAAATCTAGCACAACAACATTATGTTTTTTTACTTCCCATATCATCCATCTTATACTATATATCTTCAATGAATTATTCCAATATAACCATGTCATATTCTATGGAAATTTTGACCTTGGATACATCACCCAAGTATTTTAGACGATCAATACAAAGACTACCATGACTATATTGGAATTGTTTTTCACACAAGAACATGATCATTGCATCATGACCATCATAATGCCCTCTTTTATGGGTCTGTCCTTCCAGACTACTTGTCCATCTTAATCAAGGCCAGAACTAGTTTGTTTCTTTTTTTATGGTATGTAATTATTTCATGATGAATCAATCATGATTTTTGTAAACATGAAGATTATTTCACATATAATTTTTTGATTTATATTTTAATCCAATGATACATGGATAAACCTTGTGTGATTGACTTCATCATAGATATTTATATATAATCTCAATAGAACTACCAATGACAAACTACCGCAAGATGATAGGTGGATCAGAACATGAAATATTTTTTATCTATCGCACATTAGTTCATTTGGAGACCAGTTTTGTTTTCCTAAAATGGTGCATTTATTCTATTATTGTTGGTTATTTGACTACACTATTCTTGTTTATCTGGTTATATTTTTTGTGAATTTTCTTTGATGTTTTGTTTTACCTTAATTTTTCAGGATGTGCACTACAATGTTCTACATTGTGTTGTAGGAAATTGTGAGCTGGTTCTAGACTTCTTTGATATTTTTTCTTATAGGGAGACTCATGTAAGTGAAGTTATGTGTTTTTTTTTGTATATTTGGAGTTCTTTAATTCTTTATATGTAAGTAGTTTTAGTGTATAATTTAATTTAGATAGTGAGTACCAAGTGGATCTTCTCAGTGATAAATAGAGTAACTCGTTCTTATTTTGTAACATTATATTTAAACCCATGAAATATATTTAGAGTTTAGGGAATTTCACCAATGGTTATTAGATACTCTAACCTGATACAACCTAATGGGATGGGATTTTAGTAGGGAGGGGGACTCGTACGAGCAAGGTGGAGGGGGACTGGAAGTTGCTGGGGGGAGGGTAAACTGACAAGGTGGGGGGAACTAGTAGGGGTGGGGACTGGCAGGGGTAGGGGGTAGGGGAAACTGACAGCGGGAGGGGGGACACTGGCAAGGGGGAGGGGACTGGCATGGGGTGAAAAGGGGGACTGGTAGGGGGTGCAAGGGGGCCTAAAAGGGGGGTGAGAGGGGTGATGACAGGGGTGGGGACTGATAGGGGTAGGGGGAGGGAAAACTGGTGTGGTGGGGTGGGGGATGCCGCATTGGAAAGGGGTAGGAGGGAACTGATAGGTGAGGGGAAACTGGCAGAGGGATGGGGGAAATAGTAAGGGGAGGGGACTGGAAGGGGGGAGGGGTGGAAGGGACATGGTGGGTGGGGGTGTAGAGGGGCTGGAAGGGGGAGGACAAGGTGGGGTGGGGGACTTGTAGGAGGAACTATTAGGGGTAACTCACAGGTGGGGGAGGGGTAACTGGAAGGGGGGAGGACTGGCAGTGGGGGGGGTTGTTCAAGAGGGTGGGGGGCTATCCAGGTGGGAGGGGTGTCCATGTGGGTGGTGTCCAAGAGGGGGGGGGGGTCCGGGGATTTTTAGGGGAGACACTGTAGGGGTGGGGGTGGGATACAACACGGGGTGTTCAAGGGGCGTTGTCCAGGGGTTGTGAGCTACTACAAGGGGTGTTCAAGGGGGGTAGGGGGGATGTTTGGTGGGGGTGAAAGAGGGTGTCTAGGAGGGTGGTTGAAGGGGGAATGGGTGTGCATGGGGGTGTCCAGAAGGGAGGGGGTGATCAGGTGGGAGGGGGTGTCCATGAGAGAGGGGGGATCGGGGCATGGGGTGTGGGGTGTGGGAGGGGGGGTGTTCAAGGGGGTGCAAGGGGGCTGTCCAGGGGGTGCAAGGGGATTTTCCATGGGGTACATGGGGGTGAAGGGGGTGTTCAAGGGTGTGCAAGGGGGCTGTTCAAGTGGTTGAAAGTGGGATGTCCAGGGGGTGCAAGGGGGGTGTCTAGGGGGTCTTCAAGGGGGTGCAAGGGGGATGTCTAGGGGGTGTATTCAATGCGGTGCAAGGGGGAAGTCCAGGGGGTCCAAGGGGATATCTATGGGCATGAGGGTGGGGGTGTTCAAGGGGATTGATGGGGGTGAAGAGGGGTGTTCACGGGGGTGCAAGGGTGTTGTCCAGGGGGCATGAGGGTGCAGGGGTGTTCAAGGGGGTGCAAGGTGGCCATCCCAGGGGCATGGGGTGCAAGGGGTGTTGAAGGGGGTTCAAGGGGGAAATCTAGGGGGGATGAGGTAAATGGGGGAGTTGAAGGGGGTTCAAGGGGGCTTTCTAGGGGGCATGGGGGTGTAGGGGGCTGTCTAGGGATGTGCCAAGAAGATATCCAAGGGGAACTGATTTATTTTTTATAACATAAAAATAATATCTCCATGGGTTTAACTGTGGAAATAGGGGCCTAGTGCCATGATTAAACCGTAGCACTAATGGGCCTACTACCCTAGATAAAACTGTGGCTGTAGGGGCATAATTCCATGGTAAAAATAGTGGGAAAAGGCCCCCACATTCCATGGTTAAACCATGACACTTGGCCCCCACTTCCATGGTTAAAATCATGGAACTAGGCCCATACTTCCATAGTTAAAACTGTGGCAGTAGGTAAGACCTACTACCATGGTGATAGCGGCCATAGTTTTCTGAAATTGTGGCCATAGGATATTGCCATTGTTTTTGGGCATATGGCCACAATTCCAAAATTTTGTTCGTTGGTGAATTTTCTAGTTGTAGATCCTATAATTTTTTTATGAATACAGTTTTAATTTTTTTTAAGGTTTGAAAGATGTTTTTCCCAAAACCCATGAATTTCTGATAAATGTTATATTTCTTTAAAAGTAAAAAAATTAACATTTTTAGACAATTATTTATATAAAATTAATATTATTTGTGGGATCATGATGTAAAAATTATCCAATAGATAATTTTTCTTAATTTTCTGAGACAGTCGATTTTTTGGGTAAATTTTAAATAATGATTAATTACATAATGTGTTTTAGGACATTATAATGACACAATAGTGATGTAATAAAATACTATAAATGATATTTTTAGAAAATAATTGTTTTTTCTTTAAAATAATGTGATTTTATATTCTTTTTCATTAATTTTATGGTTTTTTAGTGGAGCCTTTAAGACTTATAAAACATTTTAACTTTTTAAATTGATTTCCTTGAGAGTGTGTCTCACCAACACATACACAACACTACTATTTTAAGACATTCGGACATTGGAATTTTAAAATAATGTTTTCCACCCCACTTTTTAAAAAACTATTGGAAAAAACCATGGTATGGTTTGTGGGTTGGCTTATTTTAATGTGTAGAGTCCAAAACCTAAAAAATACAGAATTCTCTCTATCTTCATATATAAACCCACACAACCTCCCATTTCTATTCACTAAAAAACATTGGTGCTTGACTAACCACTACCATCCTCTCTCCATAATACTCCCAAGGTGCCATAATCTCCCAATATGTCTCTCTAAAGACTCTTTCATGCCTTTGCAATCACACTTCCAAATAAGGTACTACTTTATCTCTCATTTTTGTCCATGTTTCTTTATGTTTCTATACCCTAGTCATTTCATTTAAAAATGATGGGGTATGATTATTCATATCCTCCATCATGACCTCCATATATTTTAATGATTATAAGCCTCTTTCTCTTTCACTAATGCCTCCAATGTACACCTGTTTCCATACTGAAATTCCCTAAGGAGTTTATGTCTTCTCATTTACATTCAAGAAATTCTTTCCTATTATGAATCTCTATTAAATTAAATATTTTGGTACATGTATATATATGAACCCCATACTGTCCATTTCATATACATATGATGATACACCCTTTTATCTCTCATCAACCATTTTTAGGAATTATTATGTCACACCGTTATGCTGCTGAAATTGCTTCGCGATTTTCCAAGCCAAAGTCATTGTGTAGTGAATACCATGCCTATCTCTCTATCAAGGGTATTCACCTTTATCCACATTTACTTATTGATTATTAATTTTAATGTATGAATTCCACATTCTTTTTTTTGTGTAATAAATTATGATGTTTAATGAATCCATGTTATTTGATCCATGTGGCACCATTATGCATGAAATGAAACGATTAATATCGGTCTTCCCTGATAGTGCTCCAATGCATTCCGTAAAGATTAGTATCATGGTAAATCAAGTTAAATTAGGGTGTGCTTATGATAATTAAAGTGTAGTGAGTGTTTACTCATGCTCTAGGTGAAATGATCCTTGGATCATGCTTATTTCAGGTTAAATGTGGTTTCCACATTTCCATGTTATGATAATCATGTTATATCATAGCTATATGTTCATGTTTCTATTATGCCCCATTGATATGCCTATTTCCTAACATGTACTGTATTATTCATGTTTTACCTTGTTTACTCTCTTACTAAGATTTATAGCTTACCATTTTCTTAGGCATGTCCTCAGGTTATCCCATTTAATGCTAAGTATGAAGGAATGTGTGTGGTAATGTAAAAGTGGTTTTCAATAAAGATGTGCATTTCATGTTTTAAGTTGTAATGTAATGATACTAAGACCCAAATACACTATACGTATTGATATTATATGTTGTATCAAGTTAAGATATTATTTAATAAATTATTTTTAAGTTTGAAATAAAAGAGGAGGGTTGTTATAGTCGGTTTCAAGGGATAGGTTTAGTTTTTTGGGGATTAGGATTAGAAAAACCTAGTTAAATCCATAAAGATAAGAATAATTATAATAATAAATACCTAAATTTTGGTGAGTATTGAGTAATTTTTTTATCAAATAAATATATCCCTATCTAGGTACAAGTAAGTAGAAGCAGCTTTACTATAGTTGTATCTAGGGGTAAAACATGAAAACATCTCTTTGAGCTAGATTCGAAAGGGAACTAGTGAAAAAATACTGGCCTTGCAAAACTCTTGGTTATGACACTCCTAGTGTATTAGATTTGGTAAATTCATAATCATAGTGATAACCATTATTATGGTAATAAAAAAGTACCCTAAGAATATATGTTGGTATGTATACCATGTATAAAATATATTGAAACTTATAAATTCATAAGTAATGTAATTTTTATGTTATCAATTTTTTTTATTTTTATTCCATTTTATGTGTTACCCCTAACTTTTTTTATTCTATACAATGTTTGGTAATATAAGGAATCGAGCTAATAACCAATGAAAAATCAATGTGATGACTATTCTAATGTGATGACCCATCCGATGGGAGAGGGAATCAAAAACTTTGTAATGATACTCTCTCAGTTAACTCAGGTTTTGAATTGAAACATGTGTCAAGAATAATGTTCACCCCCAATGAAATAACAAGTCAAAATCGAGTGCTTCATGAGACAAAAGTATCCTTATTTTAATGGATCATATGATCCCTCAATCTCCAAACAATTGATCAACTCCATCGAAAATATCATCTCTATCCTTCAATGTTAATAACAATAAAAGGTACATCTAGATGATTATTGTATGGAGGGAGAAGCTGTTCAATGGTGTACATTGATCAAAAATAAAAATCATGACTAGGAGATCGAGGCATTGGAATGGAAGGATTTTTGAAAAAAAAATCGATTAATATTTTCCTCACACCCTCCAACATAATATGAAAAGTGAGTTCCTTTCCCTTATCAAAAAATACGATTAATCAATTAGAGCGTATGAGGAAAACATCACATGCCTTGCATGATATGCCTCCAGCTTTGTCGTTACTCCCGAATAGAAGGTTGAGCACTTCTATTGTGGGATACAACATAGTCTACAGAAATCCCTAGGGATCCGTGACTTCGAGAGCTATGAGGAAATTGTCTGATGTGCCCTCAAAGTTGAAATGGGGATCGACAAATCTCTAGGGTAACATGGGGAAAAGAATCATAATTTGGAATTCAATTCTGGCGATCTGATGAAAAAATACAATGGTGCTTATAAAATCTAGAACCCCACTTGCCAAAGGTGTGGAAATAAGAACCCAAGAAATTTCACAAAGGGGAAGAGGAATTGATTTCGGTGTGGAAGAGATGGTAACCTAGCCATTGACTACTGATAAGTAAAATACGTGTCTATGATAGAGGAGTTTTACACTCCTTTCAACCCTTAACAGGTTGTTCGTTGCCTCAACTCCAAAGAACCGGGGCACATTGCAAACCAGTGCCCTAATCCAATGGTTTTCAGAGGCAACCATCTACTTCCAAGGTAGAAATGGTGAGATTTTTCTCTCACTATTACTGATGTGAACCCCAACAACGAAGCGGTGACAAGTATGCTAGTTATTCCTTCAAGAATAGTGAATGTAATTTTTTATTCTAGTTCTACGCATTCTTTTATATTTCTAAAGTTTATTAGAACAATCCCAACACCACCACACATCATGGAAGTAATGATGTTGGTGAGAAATTCAACTGGTAAAATCATTGTATCCCATGAATATAACTCATCCCCTGTCATTATATGTGGATTAAACTACCAATGAACCTTTTCATTCTCCCTTTGAGGGAATTTTATGCAATTATTGGCATATATTGGATTTCTCTATATAGATCAAACATAAATTTTTGTGAGATGGAAATCACTCTCCATATGGAGAATCAACCTTCGATTATATACAAGTTAAAGGAGAAGGATAAATCTACTATAGTGCCATCATCTCAAGAATGGATATTACAACCCCATGAACACATGTAACTTTCATAAATGATTGATTCTTAAGAAGCAACCACCCCTGAAGAAATTATTATTGTGAGGGAATTCTCCGAAGTGTTTTTCGAGGAATTCCCTGGTCTTCCTATTAGAAAAGAGGTTAAATTATCAATTAATCTTATCCATGAGGAATTTCTAATATCCAAGACTCCATATAGAATTGATGTTGTGGAGCTTGAGGTGATGAAGAAAAAACTATAGGATAATTTGGATAAAGTTTTTATATTCCCAAGTGCTTCCCCATGGGGCGCACGATTCCTCTTCGTCAATAAGAAGGATGGGTCAATGCGCCTTTTCATTGATTATCAAGAGCTCAAAAAAATAACTATAAAAACATGTATCCTCTACCTCAAATTGATGAATTCTTAAATCAGATACGTGGAGCACAATACTTCTCTAAGGAGGATTTGTGGTTGGTATATTACCATGTAGGGGTGAAGAAGTAGGATATCCCCAAGACTACTTTTCCTAAAAGGTACAAGCACTATTAGTTCATATTAATTCCTTTAAAACTCACTAATTATCCATCAATCTTCATAGAATTAATGAATAGAGTATTTAAGGATTACCTCATCAAATTTTTTGTAGTATTTATTGGAGATATTTTAATATAAACTAAACACAAGGTGGATGATGGGTAGCATTTAAGAAATGTACTAGAGACATTTCAAAAGAGTAATCTCTATGAAAATTACAACAAGTGTGATTTATTGTTGAAGGAGGTCTCATTCTTGGGTCATACCATCACAAGAAATGGGATATCTGTGGATCCCTCCAAGATAGCTGCAATTGATGGATCGAAGAGGCCAACATAGGAAATAGATATCCATAGCTTCCTGGGGTTATTTGGATGTTATCTCCGATTTGTGAGACATTTATCACGATTTTCAAACACTTTTACCAAGATAAATCAGAAGGGGGTCATGTTTGCTTGAAAGGATTAATACGAAGATATCATCAAGGTGTTGAAAAGGTATCTTATCAATGTTCTCGAACACACACTACCCACATGTGTAGACCGTTTTGTTGGATTTAGTTTTGCTTTGAAGAAGGGAATTTGTTGTGTGTTGATGAAAAATGACAAGTTCAATGCCAATGATTCAAGGAAATTGAATGTTCATGAGCAAAAATATCAAACACATGATCTAGAGTTTGCTGTAGTGATATTCACTTTAAAAATATGGCAGAATTACCTATTTGGGGAGATGTGTGAAATATATATGAAAAAAAGCCTCATGTATATATTAACACAGAAATAGTTGAATATGTACTAATGACGTTGTTTAGATCTGATCATGGATTATGGCTGCTCCATCCATTACAACCATGGGAAACCAAACAAGGTGGTGGAGGCTCTGAGTATAAATGACCCAGTGATTATATGATTGATGAGAATTGAAAAGGATATAATATTCATATATTTGATGAATATAGACATGAAAATCATAAATAAGGGAGCATCATCAATCCATTCCCAAATGATTTCTCAATCATCAATTTTGGAGAGGTTAAAGGATTCTCAATAGGATAATGTGAGAATTCAGAAGAAAGTTGAAAATATAAGAAAAGGTAAATCCTTGGAGTTCAATGTTAATGATGAAAGAATTGGGAGATTTGGGAGAAGACTATGTGTTCCATCAAATTCGGAGTTAATGAATGAACTTTTGGATGATGCACATAGTAGAATTTCTCTATTCACCTTAGAAACAAAAAGATGTATAGAGACCCGTGAGAGCATTATTGGTGGGATATCCTGAAAATGATAACATTTTATATACATCAAAGTGCATGGTATGTCATAATTGGTAGGATGAGAGGAAAAATTCCAAGGGGATTATTTTACCATTACCCATACCAACATAGAAATGGGAGAACATCACTGTGGACTTTGTCCCCAGACTTCCAAAGACATGCAATGTAAACAATTCTATCTGGGTTGTTGTGGATAATCTTAAAAATAACACACAAATCATTGCAATTTGGGTGGATTTATCAAAGGTTAAACTAGTATGGATATACATAATAAATTTTATAAGGATGCATGGAGTGCCACTATTGATTGTATCTGATCAAGATCCCAGATTATCCACTATGTTTTGGAAGAGTCTTCAACATGCACAGAATATTGAGCTGAACATCACTATGGCTTATTATCTTCAAACTGATGTCCAATCTTAGTGAACTATCCAAACACTTGAGGACATTTTGATATCATGCTCAATTGAATTTAATGAAGGATGGGGTCAAAATCTTCTTTTAGTTGATTTCTCTTACAACAATAGTTTCCCCTCAAACATCCAAGTGGATCCTTATGTATCCTTATGTGGTAAGAGGTGTAGAACTCTGGCATGTTCGGATGGAGTTGGGGAGCGAAAACTCCTAGGTCCAGAAATGGTCGAAGAAATGGCGGAGAAGGTTAAGATCATCTAGCAACACGTTAAAACTACTCAGATTTCAAAAAAGAGATATCCTTATAACAGTGGACAAGACCTAGAGTTTGATGTCAGTGAAATGGTATTCTTATGCATATCACCAAGAAAGAGGGTTATGATATTTGGGATGAAGGGAAAGATTAGTCCAAGGTACATCAGACCTTTTTATATTTTTGATCGCATTGAAGCTGTGGCCTATCGACTAGAACTCCCACCAAACTTGTCTCAATTACATGATGTATTCCATGTACCACTATTGAGGAATTAAATATCAACCCATCACATGTACTCAATACATAGGTGGTACCATTGGAGGATGAAATATATTATGAAGAGAATCCAGTGATGATCTTAGATTATAGGGAAAAAGTTCTATGGAATAAGTCAATAACCCTCATCATGGAGTTATGAAAAAACCACAAGTTTGAAGAGGGAACGTGGGAATCATTGGAAGGGATGAAGAAAAGTTACCCGCATCTATTCCATTGCGGGAAAAAGAAATTTCAAGGTAAACATTTGCAAAGGGGGGAAGATTTTAACGACCCAAAATTTTATTATTGAAAATTTCTCTTGATCTAATTAAACATCTTACTATGAAAAATTGTTATATGCACTTCTTTGGTTTTATTTTTTTGGATTTGGAAATATTGTTAGGAATTGTGATCATTGTTTATATATCCATTGAAATGTGATCACATGAGTAGTATAAATATATGGATTTAAAAATTCCAATTTACTCAGACAAAAGAAGTGATGGCCTTATCCTATAGAATTACTCCATACGAAGCCCATTCTGCGGATCTTGAAAAGGAGGTGGCGTTACTAGGCTTCACTCTTGAACAAGATCAATCTGAGTACCAACAAATTAATCACGAACAATACTACGTATGGGAGAAGTGGGAATTGATAGAGATGACCACGCAAGCGATGTTATCTGAGCCACCCCAAGCGTCTCTCAATATCACAAACCTTACCCTTAGGTTATAGGGTAAAGTTATTAGGGGTTATTTAAGAGGAATATAACACTATGATTGTGTACAATATTTTTGTATAGAAAGTATACATTCATTTTATTATTTTTACTTTGTAAATAGTTTTTAAAGAAAAAATAGTATTTTAGTTAATATTCAATTAAAAAATCTATTTTAATTAATTAATTACTTTTTTAATGAAATATTATTATGAAATTACTTTTTATAAAATATAAATTATCATATAATTTTTTATGAATACAATTGTTGTTTTTATTAAGGGTTGAAAACTATTTTTGTCAAAATCCATGAATTTTCAATAAATGTAGGATTTTATATTAAAATTAAAAATTCAGATATTTATAAAATTATTTAGATAAACTAAATATTATTTTTTGAATTAGTATGTTGAAATTATTCAACAGTCATATTTTCATAATTTTCTAAGATAGTCAAATTTTTGGGTGAAGATTAAATCCCTTTTAATTATATAATGTGTTTTATGACATCATAATGACCCAACAGTGATGTAATAAAATAATATGAATTTTATTTTCAGATAATATATTCATTATTTTTAAAATAATGTGATTTTAGATTTTTTTTTAATTAAGTTTAAGGTGCCTTAGTGGACCCTCCAAGACTTATAAATCCTTTTAACATTTTAATTTGACTTCCTTGAGAGTGTGATTCAACTCCACATAGGAGTGCCTAATATTTTAAAAATATCAGACATTAGACTTATAAAGTAATGTTGTCTACTACCCTTTGGAAATAAATCATGTTAAAAAAACTGTAGGACGGTTTGTGGTTTTGATTAATATAATGTGTAGTGTCCAAAACCTAAATAATAAAGAATTTCCTCTCTTTTCCTATATAAACCCACCCAAGATCCCACATCAATTCACTAAAAACCTTTGGATATTGACCAAAACATGTCATCATCTCTCAATAATACTCCCAAGGAGCCCCAAGCTCCCAAGAAGTCTCTCTCAATCCTCTCCCAAGACATTGGGATCCCACTTCTAAGTAAGGGGTTTCTTCCTCTCCCATTTTTGACCATGTTTCATTATGTTTCTAGGCCCTTGTATTTTTTTAATTAAAAATGTCAGGGTATGATTTATCACCTCCCTTGTACCTCCATCCTAATGCTTGAATGATGAGATATCTCTTTCTCTCTCATTAATGCCTGTAGGTACACCTGTTACCATGCCAAAATTCTGTAAGGAATTTCTTCTTTCTCATTAAAATTCAAGAACTTAATTTTTATTATGAATCAAAATTATATTAAATATATTGGGACATGTATATATATGACCTCCTTAAATTAAATTTCATGTATATATGATGATACAACCCTCTTACTCTCATCATCCAATTTTATGAATTCTTAAGTCACGTCGTTATGCTGCCGAAATTGCACCATGATTTTCCAAGCCAAAGTCATTGTTTAGGGAATACCATGCCCATATCTCTATCAAGGGTATTAACCATATTTCACATTTAATTATTGATTATAGAGTTTCATATACTAATTCCACATTCATTTATCATGGAATAATTGATGATGCTTGATTAATTCATGTTATATGATCCATGTGGTACACTTATGCATGAAATTAAATGATTGAATTGGGTGCGCCTTGATAGAGTTCTAATGAATTGGTTAAATATTGGTATCATGATACGTTGAGTAGAATGGGAGTTTAATCATGAAAATTAATGTGCAATAAGGTATTACCCATGATCCATTTGTAATGAGCCCTATCTCATGCTAATATCATATTAAATATTGTTTCCACATTTCCATGTTATGATAATGATGCAATATCATGCCTGTATGTTCATGTTTCTATTATTATCCATTGATATGAATATTGTATAAATTTTATTTTATTCTTCATTTTATGCTTTGTTTATTCCCTCACTGGGATTCATATCTCACCCTTTTCTTTTGGATGTCCTCAGCTTATCCCATGCAATGCAAAGTACAAAGGAATGTGTGTGGTCATGTAAAAGAAGATTTCAATAAAGATATGTAGTTCATGTTTAAAGTTTTCATGTAATGATCCTAAGCCCCAAAGAAACTAGACCTATCTATCTTCTATGTTGTATCATGGAAATATTTTATGTAGTAAATTATGTTTATGTGTGAAATAAAAGAGCAGGGTTGTTATAATAAGGAACCAAATAATTAATATATGATAAAAATATGACACTATATTGATTATTTAAATAAATATAATATTTTCCCTCACCCATTCACCTATTAACGAAATTATTACGTCACTCATGAGTACGTACAACCTATGGGCTTTACAAAGAGATGAGCATTATTTTACACGTACATCATTCAATAATAGTTATACAAATATATATAATGAGTGAATAAGTTATTTTTCATCTAAATATAATTCTATGTATTATTGATCCATATCTTATTCACATAAACTATATATTTCATGAAAAACACGTATGATAAACAAAGAAATTAGCAGTTATAAAATTTATAATAACAAATAATGATTAAATAATGAGGGGTAATATGTTTTATGAGGATCATATATGATATTATAAATAATAATATTATTATTTTATCCAATAATAAAATTAATAAAACCATTACATACGATGTTAAGATACGATCAAATAAATAGAATTGTGAGGTAAAGGTTTTCCTCACAATTTCCATTCAATAGTGACATATTTTTTATTAGGAACCTATTTACTTTTATGTGGTGTATATAGATACCCATTGACATATTTAACATGAATGTCTATTTACTATTTACTATTAATGTATCAATTTATATTTATTCATTTAGTGGGTTACAATTTTAATGTTCCTAAATAGGTAAAAATCTAGTTTACAATATCACTCTTGTTTGTAATTGATTTTACTCCCATTGAAGTAATATTATCTGGTATCCTTCATAAACTAAAATCATTTTCTTATCCAATGGAAATTTAATTTTTTTCATATTTTAATCAAAATTTTCTTCTCCTTGGTACTTTAATCCTGAAAAATAAATGTTTTATAGAAATACTAATTTTATTTCTCTTTAAATAATATATATTTCCTTCAATGTATATTTTTTTATAAAATTATTCTACAAATGTATTTTTAATTACTCCAATTATTGAGAATGAAATTTTATATTATCCTTTAATTTTAAAAAGGAATCTAAAATAATATTTCATCAATTTTGAAAAGGGTTTTTTTAAGTCAAAATAAATTATGTTTTTAATTATACACTGATAACTGACTTCCCCATCACTGTAAAAAAATTATAAAATCTCAAATTGCTTATAAATTTTAATTTTTTTAATAATTAAAACACCCTTATGAACAATTATTTTAACATTTTACTTACATTCACTTTTTTTCAAATTCAATGAATTTATTTTAGAAAAATTATATTAATGATGAACCAATGGGTACCTTCCATCTATTGATTAATTTTGTTATTATTAGATTTATCATAATACAATCACTTTCTTGGGATCATTTTTCATTTAATGTTTCAATTCTCATAGATATCTATTTTTTATCATGGATTTGATTATTTTATAAACATTATACAATTTTAAAATTCAATGTTTAATTTCAATATTATTTGATTAATTTGGGAAATATTGATAAACTAGTATCCTTTACTCAATACGAATATTTATAGATAATGAATATTTTTCATAAATTAAATAGACCATTCAATAAATGATGAATGGGTCATAATTGTCTTGATGTGTGGGGTCCAAAATTATAATCCTCTTTAATGAATCGATGGGTTTCATGAGACAAATCATTTGTCCATATTAAATGGTGTTTTACCCATAATTTTAAACAGTCATGGAGAAAGGTATTAATGGATAGATATAATGATTTATGAGATCATGATATCCAATATTTATCATTTCTATCATTTAAAATTCTGGTTTTATTATCCATGATATTATTTCATTGTTATTATCTTGGGATAAATTTCTTCTTCAAGTTATGTATTAAATGGAATTTGTTATGGTCTCCTTCCCTTGACATATTGATTATTTCTTATATAATAATGATAGTCATCCTATTAGTTAAGGGGAATCTGAGTTCAATTATTTAACATTCCATATTGATTATTCCTCATTGATTCATGATATATTCTAATTTAAGTAACCCTTACAGAGCATTTGAGATCACCCTTATTATGTTTCCTTTTTGAAGTATTTGAAGATTAATTATTTGAATGAGTTTGAAATATGTTGATGATTTTATTTTTATAAATTTTATATTATTTTTCCTATGTAAAAGAGGAATCAGGTGTTTATTTGGTTCTCTAAAACTACTAAATAGATCATTTCCTTAGGATGTGACTTATTGTATCTATGATAATTTAACAAATTAACCACTACCTCTAGGTCACTAGTGTCAAGGTATTCATAATTGGTATCATATTATGTTCATTATAAACCTTGACCTAGATTAAGGAAAACATAGATTAGAGAACATAACCTTATGATAAATTTTTTTGATATGTGTAGGAGAACATCTTAATGTTTTTATGGAAAATATTATATGGTTTTTCGGATAAATTAATCACAGTTTGTATACTAAAAGTGGACTTCATTCTGGAATAATTGTACCTAGGGGTAATGGCTCTAAAAATGTCCTTTTAACTCGATTGTCACATGGTGCATGACAAAGTTCTTTAATAAATTTTTTTTAACACTCTAGTGGTATATTCATAGGATAAATCAAAATTTTATTATAAATAATTATGAATTATTTGAAAATAAATATTTTACCATTTAAACCATGTTTATTATTCATAGATTAAAAATTCAGAATCTTTTTTTCTTAAGTGTAACACTAAATTTAGAATTATATGTAATGATATAAAATTCATAAGTCTACGAGAAAATCCATTACTTGAAATTTTTTATAAATGGTTCTTCAAATAAAGAATGGTATAAATAATATCTCTGAATGTTAAAATTTTCCAACTATGTAAGACATTGTATCTCATATTAGAACTGATCATATCATGTCTATTTTAGGGATGCTTAATCCGGTTATAAAAAATATCATTCCCTTAATGGAGCTACCAATCATACAAAATAGTGAATTTATAATGTTTTTTCACATAATGTGATAGAATCCATCATTATTTAGTGGAACTAGAAATCTAGTGGTAGAAGGGTAATGGATTAATTCCATTGAAAAGATATTTTTGGCCTTGGGATGTGATGAAATTGAAAAGGTTAAACATGGATTATATTTTCAAAATTGTGACACAAATTAATGGATTTAATTAATCCATAATTATATGGAGGAATATGTTATATCACACATTGATTTTACTTCTCTTAATGAAACCTTTTTGGTAAATAATTTCCTTTTGAGAAATGATCTGAAATGAATAGAATGTTCCTTAGCTTTATGAAAATGTATAAATAATGTATTAGAGGGTTGTTAGGCTAACATTACAATATTAGACAGGTATTATATAGGTTAAATATGAAATACTGAATTCATGATAGTACATTTCATTAAAGGCCTTTGGAAAAGTCTCCAATGGGTTCTAGTTTATCATTATTTTTCATCATATAATGTAAGAGTTTAATGCACCATCAAAGAATAGAATTAATATAAAATATCTTATATATTCATGTTTAATAAATAGATCAAGATTCCATAAAAACACCATGAATAAGATTATGCTTCAGAGAAAAGAAAAAAAAAGAAAAAAAAGAAAAAAAAGAAATCAATTTACCTTGTGTGAATACTATAAAAATAATCTTCATAGAAATTGAATTAAGGGAATGCGAGTTTGTAACATGTGGGGTGAAAAGGGAAATTTGGATATGATATTTAAGGGAAAGAAAGAGAACACTTCTATCTATTGTTTCAACTATAAATAAATGTGGAATTTTTCACAGAAATGTCTTAAAAGTCAAGGGAATCTAAAATAGATGAGGATAAAGGGAGAAGAAAAATCATATGCAATCATTAAAACTGACGTGAAAGTAACCAATAATATGGGGGAAGGAACTTTAATCATATAATCAAATTTATCCAATTCTATATTTGATTCTGGATCATCACACTCACTTATATCTTCCCTGTTTTCCATGAAAATTATATATTTCCCTATAACCTTAAGAAGGGAGTTATTAGTAAAAACTCATAGTGGAAGCCTCATAGAATCAAGGATGTATGAGGTTGTGCCCATTTTGACACATAAATGTTATTTATTTTTCAATGTCATTTTTATACCATTGTTCAAATTTGATATAATACATTTTATCTACTAGATTTTGAAATATGATGTCAAAATTTATTATAAGGAGAAGGAAATTAAGATTTCTGATGAGGATATATGATTCCTTATATTTATCAAGGAGACATCGTCATTTGGGTCATGTTTAGACCAACACATAATAGGTCGTATAAATGAGATTCTTGAGGAATAAGAGAAAAACATTATATGGATGGAAAAGGTAATATTAACATTGAGGATGTACGTATTTTAGAAGAATATATTAATGTATTTATTATGGAACTACTTGGACATCGACCGGAGCATGAAGTTAAATTACTAATTTATTTAATCCTAGATTCGATAAAAAAATAAATGAATATCTATAGAACTGATACTTTGGAATGAAAAGAGTTGATGAAACAAATAAAATAGTTGTGTGATAAGTTATTTATTCACCCTTGTGTTTCACTATGGGGATCCCCTATTCTATTTGTAAAAAAATGATAGATCCATGAGAGTTTCATTGAATATTGGTAGATCAATGATATTATGATAAAGAATAAGTATCATTTTCCTAACATTGATGACTTATTTGATCAACTTTACAAAGTTTAGTGTTCTAAAAAAACAAAATTTATTATGAGTATCATTAATTTTGACAAAATAAGAATGAAATTCCTAATACATCTTTTTGAATGAGGTATTGATATTATAAAATGTCATAAAATCCATTTTTATTTAATAATTCACCATTAATTTCTATAGATCTAATTAATATGATATTCAAGGAATATCTTGATGAATTTTATTATTGTATTCATTAATTAAATCATGGTGTATTCTAAATGGCATAAGGACCACAAGAATCTCCCACATATCATTCATGAGCCTCTTAGAAGAAAGTGTCATATGAGAAATTTAATAAGTTTGATTTGTGGCTTTATGTAGTTTCTTTTCTCTGTCGTATTATCTCCAAGGATGGAATATCTGTTTATCCTATGAATATAAAGGAAGTTAGAGAATGGACAACACCAATGAACATAGATGAGGTATGTAGTTTTATTTATTTATTTGGTTACTATTAGTGATTCTATCATAATTTTTTCTAATTGGATAAGCGGTCATCCAAGTTAAACATAATGGAGTTAAGTTCATTTGAAAAAAGGAATGTAAAGAATATTTTTAATAATTAAAGAGAATATTGTTCAATTCAATAATTTTGAATCCAATATCCAGTAATGAAGTGTTTGTGATATATAGTGGTTCATCAAATAAGGTACCTAGTTATATCCTTAGGAAAAGTGATAAGGTTATTTAATATATATCAAGGAAGTTATGGACTCATTAACATAACGATCTATCCCATTATCCAGAGTTTGAAGTTGTAATATTTTATTTTAAGATATGGATACATTATCTCTAAGGTGAAATATGTGAGATATAAATACACAATAATATAATAATGTAAAATATTACACAATAATAACTCAATATTAGCTAAAGAAGGTTGCTTGAAAAACACAAGGATTATGCTCTCTCAATATAATACCACACAGGGAAGGTAAAAAAGGTTGCTGATTCATTGAGTAGGAATGATCTTACATTTATAACCGAAATGGGGATTGATATGGATCCTATGATCATGAATCTATGAAATACGGATATGTGAATTATAAGGTAATGAGATACAAAAATCTATTTTTTAAATGGTTTTGAAACCATCATTATTGGAAAATATAAAATGTTTTCAATTAGATTAAGAGTATATTTTGAAGAAAATTAAATTTTTGAATTATTGGATGATTGAAGAATTTGTTTTTTATGATGGCCTTCAAAAACTAGGAAAGAGATTACGCATTCCATATTTACTTATTCTAAAAATTTAATTGTTGAATGATTCGAAAACGTGAATTTATCTATAAATTGTGGTATCACTATGAAGTATAAGAACTTTAGAGAACATTTGTTTATGATAACATTTAGAAGAAAATTGGTTATTATTTATCAATATTATATACAACATGCGAAGGCCGATAGGTAATATCTTAGAGGAGTAATGTAATATATTATGATTACAATGTAAAAATGGGAAGATATTACTATATACATTGTCATCTGATTTTGAAAGGATCATAAAAGTAATGGTTAATATGGGTTATTGTAGATTTTCTAACCGGTTATGCACATTATCTATCTATAATAGCAGGTTTACCTATTAATCAGCCTGAAAGGGTCCTTATTAATGATGTTTTAATACATTATATAGAACCAATTTCAATTATGTCCGATCATGATCATATGTTTACATTGGAATTATAGAAGTGTCTTCTGAATCTCTTGAAATTGAGCTTCATTTAAGCACCACCTACCATCCTCATACTGATGGATGATCTAAAAGAAAAACTCAAAATTTTTAGCCCATGTTGAGGTCATTATCACATGAAATTAAATGTATATGGGATCCAAATTTACCATTGATAATTTTTTCCTATAAAAAAGTTTCCATTTAAGTATTCAAATGGTATCCTATTGAGAATTATTTTGCAAGAGATGTCATACTCCAACTTGTTGGGATGAAGTATGTGAAATGAAATGTATAGACCCATAAATTTTTGAAAATACAATGATAACGTTACATACAATTTAAAACCATATTAAGTCATCTCAATTTAGTTAAAATAGTTAGGCTAATAATTGGAGGAAGAAAATGGAATTTTAGGTGGGTGATCATGTTTTATTAAAATTATCTCTATAAAAGGGTGTCATACCATTGTATGAGTGGAAACAATTGAGCCATATATTGGACCTTTTGAAATTTTATAATGTATTTGAGCTATTTATTTTCAATTTACAATTCCACTGATCCTCTCTAGAGGGCATGCTGTGTTCCAAATATCATTATTATGAAAGTATATTCCAGACACAACACATGTCCTCACCTATGAATAAATAGAATTAGAAATGAAACTATCTAACTATGAATATAATATCATGATTAATGAAAATATAGATAATGTGTTTAGGAATAAGGTGAATAAATTATAAATATAATTTGGAGAAATAATAAAAGTGGAAGAATAATGGAAATAAAATAATTTTTTTAAGAGAACTATCATTGTTTTTTAGAACATATTATAAATATAACTTTTAAGGATGATTTTTTACAGGAGAGAAGAATGTAACACCCGATCCACAATTATAGTAATTGATAATTAAATTTTAATAAAACAATAATAAAACACATTGATTAATATTTTGTGAAAAAATACTAATTTCATTGGGTAATTATTCATTTTGAACTTACTTGGTTATAATAATCCTAGAATGATTTTCAGAAGTTCTCCTTTGGAAATAAGATTTTATGAAATATATAAAATGTAGTATTTTAATAGACCGCATATTATATTCAATAACTTTTAATAATAATTTTAATAAAATATTATTAATCATCAATCATATTTAAATAAATAAAATATCATTTGGGGGTAATGACATCTATTTTTTAGAGTCATGTTTTTATTAGAAAACTGTTGGTAAGTCATACTGTCTAGACATTTTAATTTATTAAAATAATTTTCCTTTATGAATTATTTAAATGAAATTTATAAATTACATATCAAACTATAATAATTTAAATCTATCTAATTATAGTTACTATCTATATAGTTAATATAAAATCATCATATAATTATGAAAAAAAATCTCCTGAAAAAAAGTTTGTAATCATAATTTTATGGTTTTTAATGTAAATTATTCTAATTATGTTAATTTAATATAATAAAATGGATTTAATATTTTGAATAATTGTTGTTAATATTATTTAACATCTTCAACAAAAATGTTTTCATAATTATTTCTAAAAATAATTATTTAACTCGCTTAATTTTAAAAGAATGTTTTTGGAGTAACATGTGCTTGTGTGGAAATTAATTTTTCACACAAATAGAATTTTTATTTTCTAAACTTGATTTAGTATTTAAAATTACTAGGTACAAATTATATAAAGTGTATTATTTTGATTTAGTGTTAATTGATTAATAACCAAATATTAAACACCAGTGATAGTTGTGAAAAATAAAATTGTAAAACTAAACTTGTATGATAATGGAATAAAGTGTATTAAAAATGTTTTATTTATGTTATAGGGGTGAATATCACATTTTACTTCCAAACAATATATTAGTTATTAATTTTGTAGTCACCTGGGTCAAGAGTGACATCCCATTATTGAATAGTTTTTGGTATTTTCAAAACTGTGAATCCTTCTCAATTGTAAAGGGAAATTCCATCCCCATAATTATTCACACATATAATTCCATTTGGATTAAAAAACTAGAAATCATATCTCCCCAAATCCATTAGAAACATTATATAGGTTCTTCTTGTGACGATGATGGACTATCAACTCGTGATCTAATGTAATTTTTTTCCATCACTGACTCACATGGATATTAAAAATGATGAAAATAATGAATAGATATAATAAATATGGCATGGTATTATTTATTTAAAATTAATATATTATACATTACCTTACCATTCTATAATTTGAGAAATTATATATTTGATCGTGCGAACGTACGACCAACCATCTCTAAGAAGAGATACGATTCATTATTCATGTCCAACATTAAATAATAGTTATATATATATTGATTAAGTAGTATAGTTTTATCCATAATATTGTTCTGAATATGTTGCATCTATATCCTTTACAAAGGAACCAAAACTCTCTGACAAAACAATCATGAAAACTCAGGGCAATTAAGAGCGAAAACAATAGTAATAATTAATTGTTATTAACGAAAAATTGGTAAGATGTTATAACATGATCATATATGATATTTAAAATTTGAATATAGTTTTTTATCTTTTAATAACATACTGAATACAATTATACATGATTTTAATTAATTTTTTTACTAAAGGTAAGCATGAGTTAAAGCATTTTGTCTCAATCTCCATTACACTAATACAGATATGTTAATATTCACTAATTAATTTTTTTTCTGTATATAATAACTCATCGATGTATTTAACATGAATATATATTAATTAATGAGGATTAATATTACATTTCTAGTTTGTTCTTTCACAGGGTTACAATTTTAAAGTATCTAATTTTGTAATAATATATTTTACAATCTCACATTCATTTGGGATTTCTTTTAACCTCATTAACAAAATCATATAATTTATCCTCCAAAAGATGCTATAATTTTATTATCCACTATGTATTTATGGAGTTTATATATTTTCATCCACTTTTTCCTCTCTTTTATAATTTAATTTAGAAAATATTATTTTTTAAAGAAAAACTGATTTTATTTCTCTTTAAATATGATATATTTTATTCCATTCACGTGTTCTTAAATTATTATTTTAAAAAAGACCTTTTATTTACATTAATGATTTAATAATGAAATTTATATTCATAATTTTAATTTGAAAATATTTTTAATGTAATATTTATAAAATTTTTCTAAATGAAACTTTTTGAAAAAAAGTCAAAATGAATGTTTTTTAACCTATATGACGATAATGGACTTCCCCACCATCACAACCATTTCAAAAAAGTTATATTCCTTTAAAAATCATCAATGGTTTTACAATTAAAACAGAATTATGAAATATTATTTTAATATTTCACTTTCATTCTTGTTATTTTTTCAAAAGGGCATTATTTTAATGTAAAATCATAAATTCCCAATAAACTAAAAGACACCCCTCAAATATTGATTAATTTTGTGACTGTTAACTTTATTGTAAAATTGTTTCATTCTTGTGATCATTATTCATTGGAAGTCAAATTTTGTGACCCATTTTTTCATTATATGATTATTAAATATTTCTAAATATATTTCATGAGCTAAGTGCTAAGACGAAATTCGATTTCAAGGCCTAGTGTGCCGAGAATTAATTTTATAGAAATATTAGATGATTTTTTTTTTGAGCGCACAAGAAAACTTAAATAAAACTTGATAACTCTTAAATAGTTTATTCTATTAGAAATATTGGACTATTTTTGTGTTTGAAATGCAGTTTTTACCCAAGGTACGACATAAAATGAGTCAGCAAAGGACGTTCAGACTCCTCACTTTATGGAGGTGTGTTATATAAATTAATTAATTCATTAATTTATTTTGACCTAATAATTTTCTATAAATATATTATTAGAGAGAATTCATGGGGGTTAGACCATAATTCTATCACTTTCAGAAAAGTTCTCATACTACTCCCTTTGATGAATCCCTTCAACGAATAATGAAAAATTCTTGGATCAAGTCGAATCGAAGCACAACGAATGAATGAACATATTAAAATCATTCAATGAGAATTATCCTCACTAATGATCAATAAAAAACTGAGTTAGGACTCAGTATATGTGGTTTTTAACATTTATAATTAAAATTATGATCAAGATATATTATATGTCGTTGATTCACA
The DNA here is from genome assembly GCA_963277665.1 of Viscum album. Taxonomy (NCBI): domain Eukaryota; kingdom Viridiplantae; phylum Streptophyta; class Magnoliopsida; order Santalales; family Viscaceae; genus Viscum; species Viscum album. Next base: position 476,008,621 of record OY728151.1, read on the forward strand.
TTAATTTAATACTTTTCATGAGCCTATGTATTGAAATAAATAATCCATTAAATATAGTTATTTTTGGGAAATGATTCTCACCCAAATTTTTCCTCTATGAAATAATTGGATAAGAAATATTTTCCGATGACACTTATAAATTTTTTATTGGTGATTTTCCCCATATTTCTTCAGGTTCTTCATCGTTTTACCACGGGGTCATGAATTGAAATTGCTGGGGTGGTTTCGAATACAGTCGAACCCTGTGATTTTTTTAGTGGAAAATGTTACATTTGGATCATTAGTTTGAGGAAGGATTAATAAGAGAGAAGGATGGTTCTTGGTGAATTGATTAGATTGGAATATTGGGTGTATGTTTTTGATTGGAGTGGGTTCGAGATTGGGTTAATAACCCTTGTTTTCCTAATTGGAACTAGTGACGACATGCAGTGCGACGAGGTTGGTTTCAAGTGGAGTCCATCTATGGGATCTCAAGGGGAGGTTACTGAACATGAATTTTATAGTGTTCGGTATTGGATCGATGAAGAGTTATTCGAATTTATTCAATGTGGTTGGAATTAATAATTATTAATAATAATAATGATGTTGTGTTGATAAAATTAAAGGCGGAATTGATATTTTTATATCAAATAATAAAAATCAATAGTTACATTTTGTGTTTCCTTAAATTAAATTATTTTAATTTAATAAATAGAAGTGATTTCAATTTAATGATTTTAATAAATATTTTATTATTTTAAATAAGGTAAAAGTGATTCATTAAGAGAATAAATTAATGAAATGAAGCGGTGGTGGAGTGGGCTTTCTAGGTGATGAATATAGAACATGAGAGGGAGGGATATACTCCATATTTTAATTATCATAATCAATGATAATATTTAAAAATGATAATAATGTTTTTTAAAAGGAGAGAATAAATTTATAAAATTATGAGGAGAGCCAAGGGGGTGCACACAGCCATGGGAGATGGCTATTTTTTCAAAAATATCATCGTAGGTTTGGGATTCACCATGAACCACAGGTAAGCTACTGGATGTCTACCACATGTCTAAAAATTTATCCAACCCTTCACATAGAAATTAGTATTGAATACTTCATGAATAATTTAGTCGAGATTTGAGAAAACTCTTCGATTGAAATCCTTAATGAACCACTCCATTAAAACTGTCTGTGAATCTCATGATCATATCTCTCAGTGAAGGTGTCGACAAAACCCAAAGGAAATCTTTAGCAAGGTGATAATTTGATACCCTCGGTAAATGCATATAAATATCCATCGACAACGGATCATAAAACCCCTTAGTAAACATTTTGGTGAACCCATAGGTGAAACCCTACATGCATCCCACTTATAATCCATCAGAATACCTTTTGGTGAAACCATTGGTAAATATCATGACCAACATTAGTTTTCTACGTAAACTGACAGAAGATGGATGTTGGTTTATGAAATTTATATTTTTCAGATTCTTTTTTATTTATAACAATGACTTGGATATAATGGTATTTTGTTTTTTATAAATATTCTATAAATATAGGGATATATATAATAATATTATGGAATTTTTTTGTGTATGTTATTGGAATAGTCTAAATGTGATGTTTTGGTGTCTTTATTATGTGATGTTGAAGTACCATTGTTTTAGTCGAATCGTCCATTGTTTGATAGTAAATAAAATAATTGGAATTTTTAGAGGAATTTCTAATTGTTTTGTTTTGGGAATTATAAGTGGGAATTTTCAATGTACATTAAATTATTTTTAGTCTAAAATTTGGTTTTTATTTTTTTATGTAAATCCTTTATGGAAAATTCCATTTATCAGTGGTAATTTTTGCATAGTATTTAACACTAATTTTTTTGAATTGATTTTATGAAATGTTAACATGGATATGGATTTGTGAATTGGTTCTTGGAATTAGTAGTGGGAATTATAACTAGGGGTTTCATATTTTAATTTACCACAGTAAATTCAAGTGTTTATTCAGAGAGGAAATTTGAGTGGAATGTCCCAATGGAAATTTGCAGTCGAATTATGTAGTAAAATTAATTTTGAAATTGAAACTACTAAAAATTTATATGTAAAATATTGAATGTTTCCTTTGATAAATCCTATTGTAATTTCCCAGGGGAATGTTCCAATTTCATTTCCAAGTTTAATTTTCTAGTCGAAATTCTGATTGCATAGTTTGATCCTTCGCTGGAAATTCGTAGTGAAAAACATTTACCCTTTTTAATAGCTGAAAACTATATAATTTTATCAAATTTAATTGTGAAGAGAAATTTTCTTTTGATTTGGTTTTTAATTACCTATTTAATTTATTAATGTAAATTATAACTAGAAATTCCTATTATTAATTTACACTAGAAATTCCCATTATAAATTCACCGTGAATATCAATTAATTTTTCTAATACTAATTTTTTTAATCATTTCACATGTAATATTCAAGTAATAATTCCCAGTGATTTGGTTATGAATTCCGAGTTGAATTTCCTAGTATAAATTCTAAACAAAAATACTCACTATAATTTCCCACGAAAATTACCACTAGAAATTTTGATTCCAATGAAATTATAATTTGGAACTACAAAACAATTTATAGAATGTGTTGAAGATGTACAGTTAGAATTCCTAATTTTTCCCTATAAATTCCCACTCGATATTCTAACTGTGAATTCACACAAGGAATTCCCCCTTGAAATTATCACTGGGAATTCCCACTTATAACTTACAGAGGATATTCTCATTAGAAATTCCCACTTGCAATTCTGACTAGAAATTTCTAATTGAAATTCCCACTAAAAATTCATAGTGGAATTTAGTTACATTTAATAAGTATTGGAAAATTTACAGTTGAATCACTTTTAATTTTCCAACAACTATAATTTGGTCATTGAATTCCCAGTTGGAATTATAACTAGATGTATCCAATTGAAATTACCACTACAAATTTTGGCACTCTAAAGTGATTCTGGAAATTACCACTAGAAATTTCCAATATAAATTCCATCTTGATTTCCCAAAGGTAAATATATACTAGATATTCCTATTGTAACATTTTACTTGAAATGCCGAATAAGATTTTGAATTCCCTACATTATTTAATAATAATTTTCCATCAAAGATCGAATGAGTTAAAATGTACAATGAGAATTCCAAGTGTTTCTGGAGGGAATTTTATTAGAAATTTATAGTGGTGTTTTCATTAGTAATTTCCACCAGTCATTCTCACTGTAAACCTTCACCTATATGAAACAATTTAGAACCAATATAATATTTATTGTGGGATTTTACAGTTAGAATTTTCACATGGATTTTAATAGGAGTTTTTTTCTATAATATTGAACTAAAATATATTTTTAAATTACATAAATATTTTTTTGAATCAATTGAATATTTATAGTGGGAATTTTTAGTATGATTTCCATTTGAATATTACACTGGTAATTTATAGTGGGATTTGCATAGCGAATTCCGATTGGTCCATTGATTTAAAAGTACTAATTCAAAGTAATGTAGCATTTCATAAGTTGAGATTTTTACTAGTAGTTTTATTTTTCCAATTTTTTTCCTCATACTAACATTAAAATATCCTTTATTATAATTTTATGGATATTTTTTTGTGGTCGAAGAAGTTTCTACAATAGCTAGTAGCCACTACAGGTCTTCGATGACTGGGGTGTGGAAATATTTTAATATTTTTATGCCTAGGATTGCTGATAATAATTTTAATTATCTTCAAAGGATGTCATTTTTGCAGTTGTTTAAAGTTTTTATTCATAACCTAGTGCCATTATATGAATGTAAAAAAATACAATGATCCCATTTTATTTTCACTACAAATAAACAATGTTTATTTAATAATGTTTGACATAGCTGGTAGGATGATGGAGTTAAGAGTTGCTGAAATTTACCGTATATTTGTTATTGAATATGGTGACATACATTTTTTATTTTTTTATAAATTATGAAAAAATATTTCACCACTTTTTAAGAGGAAATTTTCTAATTCTAGAGAACTATTATCCTAGTGTGTGCTACAAAGAGACATTCTTGAGACTGTCAAAGCGAGTGAGGATCAAGAAATCTCTAATGTGCTATTTGTTCTGTTTCTTTTTTAATGAGAGACATTATTTTTCCCTATTTCCTATTCTTATGTTGGTTGGTATTTTTTGAAATATTTTAAATATGTATCAGAATTTAAGCGTAATTCTTGGGATTCTGGTATTCATGAGCATTTTTTTACATTATTTAAAAAATAGAGAACTCCATTAAAAGATATTGGTCGTGTTTTTAGTTTATTAGTAAGGTCTTGAACATTATTTGTTTAATTTTTTCTGAGAAGTTGGTTGCGAATTTCCTAATAATATTAAACGTCACCATATTGGAATGCTGACAAGGCTATGAATTTTGTTCCCAAAAGATAGGGTGTACCCTAATTTGTATTGTGGATTTTTTAAGATGTTGTTTAAGTTCTATAAGAATATACAAAGTTAATATTAATATACTATATTTCTGAATGTTCTTTTTTTATATTTATTTAAACCATCATAATTTCTAGTTTTACAACCCATTTTAGACTACAACCACCTGAAGAAAGAGCAGTAGACTACAATCAAACCATTGTAAGGCTAAAGAACCTATTTAGTGGGTTTTTGAAGAAACAAAACTATATTTATGTATGAAAGAATAACAAAATGTTTCAAATGTAGTGGTTCTAGGATTATACATGGTGATTTTCAAACTTAAAAAGGGAGTTAAAAACATGAGGCCTAATTGAAAATGAAGAATAATTAGATTATTATTTTTATAGAATTTTTAATTATTAATGATATGGAGGAGATGAAAGTAGTTATTAGTGAGGAGAAAAGGACAGTTTTAGAGGATGATCATATTCATGAATTTGAAATTGAAAACAATACAACTTTAGCCACTTCTATTGAAGGAAACACAGAGGAAATTCATCAAGATGAGATGAAGGAATCATGTAATGTTTATGGAAGTGTGTAAGAGGATGTGAGTGAATAATTGAGTATGGATGAACCAAAAGGTGTTGTGTAGTCCAGTGCAATATTTTCTACCTCAAAGATACATACCTCATTGATTAGAGGTGTGAAGAGTTGGGAAATGAAACTGAAGCTCCGTTATCATTATATATATATATATATCCATATGTTACTATTAAGAATGTGCCTCCAATAACCCCCAAGCTATCCTTGGTAATTCCTAGGTGGTTGAGGCAGTATAATATAGTAACACCACGTGATACAAGGCTCATGTAAATGGTTCTTGGTACTGATGGGGATATGTACTCTTATTGAATTATTGTATTTAGAATATATTGTATTATATTTTACAATTTACTAAAAATATAAATTAATTTCCATGAAAAATGTGGTTTAGTATGGGAATCTATTGAAAACTCACATTATGAAAATATCAATACCATTATTGATTTGTTAAACACGAGGTTAATTTCTTCTACGATATGTGTTATATCACCTTTTCGAATCACCTTTGTTATTTTATCATTTCTTGACTTATTTTCATGTAAATAGTTCATTGATTCATATAATATTATTATTCATGAAAAATTTCAGCTTCACAGTTTGGATGGCATTGTAGAATTGGAAAGTTATACCATCATGTTGAGCACCTTTATTATAAGACTATTCTTTTTTTACAAATTTTTGTTTTTATATTCCAACCATTTAGTTTTCATCATTGCGTGTTTTAAGTTATCCATGAGTAAATTTTTATATTTTCATTTTTAATGGATTATAAGGTGTTATTTATTCATAAAATGAGAACAGAGTAGACATATTCTAGACATGTTAGCAGATTGCAGTATGAAGAACTCCACATTTTTATTTTGTCTAGTAAACATGAATAGTATTAATTAGACTTTATTAGTAATGGATTTGAAAAATTAGGTGTCTATATATTATAAATCCATGAAAAATATTAGAGTAACAAGAGAATGTGATCTATTTAATAAAGATGAATGTAGTATTGTAATATGTTATAAAATGTACATAACATTTTGAAATACCTTGAATGGTGTTATGATGATTGATCTTTTTTGGAGAAATCACATTTGGAAGAGGTGTTATGTCGAGTTCATGCTGAAAAAGTGAAGCAATGTAAATGGGATAGGGTAGCTAAGAATACACCACAACTGGGAGACACTAGTTTGGATTGTGGTCTCATTAATTGTTATGTAATAGAGTGTTTGTTAACAATAGTTTGTAGTCGTGGAGCATTTGATCGAAAATGAAGTCAATGTCTAGTGGTTGATTATAGTTTTATATATCCTAAATGATCCTTGAAGGAAAATGTAAAATGTAAAAGGAGAGAGTATAAATTATTTGGTTGCTTCTAGATACATTGAAGCAAGTTAAATGAGTTATTCACTGAAATAGATATTTGTTTATTGTTTAAAAAACATAAATATTGTTATTTATTGTGATGGTTTGGGTGGGCATGAGATTTGGGAGCTATTTCTTCATTGAAATAAGTATTTATTGGTTGTTTTATAGGCTAAAGTACTATTTTTATTGTGATGTCTTCAGTGGGTGGGGTAATTTTTTTAATGTGGATCAACATAGAGATATATTATGTGATTTTATATATTTGGTACACTTTATATTGTCTTTATAGTCTTCCCATTCTTTTCTTTCAATCATTTGGAAATTTATTGTGCATAAAATTTCCAACTGGAAATTCCCTTAAGAAATTTCCACTATAAACACTTAGTGGGGGTTTCCTCTTTGGTTTATGTTAATTGAGTTGGTTGTACATAGGGGTGGAAATATTAATTTTTCAATATTGATGAAAATTATTATAATCCTTTTATTGTAATATTTTTTCACTATATGATATGTGTTACATTATAATTTATATTTGTAATATTTGTTTTCAGTTCATTGAATGGAAACCTACTATGTATAGAAATTCTAACTCTAAATTGACATTGAAATTATAGTTAAAATCACCATGGTAAACTCAATTGAAATATCAACTTTGGATTGCATCAATTAGCTGGTTGGTGAATTATGTGTACAATGATTATTTTTTCATATGGATGATCATTTTGATAAAGATGATATTAATTTAATATATGAAATAATGATAAGTGTTACACTAAAATTTCTCATTGTAGTCTCTACTGCCAATTCTTTGGATGGTAACTAGCTGTGCATAGAAATTAAAACTATGAATTTCCAATGGAAATTTCCACTGTACATTTCCACCAAAATATGGGAGGGAAAATTTCGACTTTGATTATGTACATTTTTTTAATTGAGATTTCCATATATACCACAACATTAATTATAAAATCTGGTGTTAAAAAGTATTTTCATATTTTTATTACATCTACATATGAAACTATGTATCACTTGAAATATGAAATGATTCTAATGAGTTCTCAGTATTCAAATTTATGTTTTCATTCCCATTTACAATGGTACCTGAATTTTTCATCTTCAATAGAGGAAATATTTTCATTACTTCCTCAAAATTGCATCAATAATTAAATATTAAAACTAAATAGAGAAATAACATATGTTTTTTAAAATATAAAAAATACAAAAATATATCAAGTTCTATAAAGTGTGTTCAAATTTGTAGATTTTTAAAATAAGATACAATATGTACATACATTGATATCCATGATAAGATCACCATGGTTTGCAGTATTCGATGGTACTATATAATTTCCCTAAAATAATATTATAACATTATTTGTACAAAATAGAATTTAATTCAGTAGTTCAATAACATATGAAAATAATAAAATATCTGTTTCATAATGTCTTAAATATCACACTATATTAACTACTATAATGTGGGATTAAATATAATGGTTTTCCACCTATTGTATAGTATTTTCATTCATTGAGATAAGCGATAGGATCCCAATTATAGAAACTATTTAATGGTTATTTATCTCTCCCCTGGAATAAAATTATAACATTATTTATTCATATCAACACAAAATGTATTAAATCAATAATAGATTAATATAATGACTATCCCATACAATTTGGTATTTCTCTTTATTTGTGATATTGTTCATGTTCATCAAGGGTTTTTTACATTCTCTATAAAACTATTGATCTTGTCACTGCCTTTACATTTATATTTCATCATGAATGATGTTTAAGACTATTCTAGACGTTTCATGTTACATTATTCTGGAATGAATTTTGAGGGTATATTATTTTCATCTTCCTACAAAACCATGGCTTTATTGTTCAGATTTGACATTACATTTCTATATCATTTTTCAAACTCACAACATTCTGTTACAAGCTTTATTTATATTCATGAAAACAATTGGCAACATTTACCTATTCATGCTACGTAATATTCATCAACATTATTAAATTTGATGTTTTCCAAATGGATTTCATTATCATGTCTTATCCATCTCTTGTGGATATATAATCCCTTCAAGCACTACATATCCAAATTCAAATATTTTTAGTTCATGAGATAAGAAAAATCTATTACTATCAAATAGAATACATGTAAAACCTATTTACATAGGTGATTATTGGTACACATCAACTATAAACACATTTTAGGAACCATTCATTGTGACAACATACCTTTTGGGGAAACTATTTCTTTAGATTACAAAATGAAATAATGGCCCTATAGTTGGTGTTCATGATGAAAATGATCAAATGTTTTATCTGTGTAAAGATGAATTTGATTGACCCCAGATTGGATTATATGGAAAATGATTGTATTGGAACTTTTATCTACTATAAAACTCATTCTTTATTTCTTGATAGCGATCATTCTCAAACTCACAATCAAAATTATGGAAGAATTCCAAGACACTGAGTTTAGGATTCTAGTAATATTTTAACACACCATTGAAACTCTCACTTAAATGGGTGCATTGAATTCCTAATGTCAATGAAGTCTTCATAAAAAATGAGCCTACATATCTTTGACTTTTTATATATCTTCTACCAATTTTGAATTTTTTTCACTATAATCTAGTTGAATTTATTTCCATATTTCTTCATATTTTGAAATCAATATAAACCCATACATGCATTTTTTATAATTTTCCAACTTTCTCAAGTCATATTTCATTACATGTCACAAGTGTTTCATGCCATTTTTCATTAAGTTACAAGTGCATAGTTTGTGTCTTATTTTAGGTAGTGTCAAACCAATGGTTGTAGACATAGTTTCATTTAGATCTATTAAAATTGTCTTAGGATTTTCCCATATATAAAGTAACACATCTAATAAACAAACAACTAAATGATTCTATATTATCATTATATAAAAATGATACACCAAAAATTATCATCTCTTTATGATGAGTTACACCTATAATCACTAACAAAGGCCTAGAATCATTGTTTGTGTCGAAGGTAGTGTCGAACACGACAATGTATCCCAAATGCTCATAATATACCTTAATTTTTAGATTAACCCAAAAATGTTACTAATTTGACCACACATGTCAAGTTGAATTGAGTATTAGAATGATATCTTATGACATGATTTATTCACTAGTTATTGTAACATACCATCAGCATCATATATATTGAAGTCCCTTTTTATTTTGGAGTATAGGAAATTTATTTGATCCACTCATGAATATCTAAGACTCATAGGGGCGCCTATTATAACTATTACAATTGAAATCTAACCATGGGCTTTAGAACACATTTATCATTATCATCCAACTCAGCACCTAGTGCATCACTGATTCTTCTTTCTATCCTAATAAAATTCATGGTCTTAGGAGAATGTAAATCATGGTTATGCTCAAAAAAAATTGTGTACACTCATACACATTATTGGACATGTAGACAGCTCCCATTTGTGCTGGACAATTAGTCCTTATTTTTGAACGTGTAATGTTGACATTAGCATCACTCTTGTCTAATCATCGACATCCTTATTTGATACATGTATACAATTTTTATGTCACTAAGATTTTATCATTTGTCATTTCTATTAACATACTACATCCATACATTGAAAATAACAATTCCTCTGTAAAAAACATAAAATGAATAGGTATCATATTTTGATTACAAGATTATCCCAATGTGTGGTCTCCATGTACGAATTTTCTTAGAAATAATTTCACATGGGGTAGTTTCTTCTGAATTTGGGACTTCATCTTTGTCAATGAAAATTTCTACACTCTACATTGAGTTATAAATTTCATCACTTTTATGCTCCAACAAGTAATAGTCAGACAAATTCTTCACATATATAAATAAAATGAGAATATGGATTCTGCCTCATGTAGAGCATCCAGATTCAGGTCTATTGTTGTTATTCATAGCTATAAAATTTATATTTACAAAAGGTCATATCACATTTGTTTGTAATTTTGTTTGACATGGTTCTTTATTTTGAATCAATTAGAAATTTCAAATAAAAACTCCCATTGGAAATATCCTTTATAAATTCCCATTTTAAATTTCCACTGATTTGTTGGAATTGAAATTTCAGGATCAATTTTCCATATACATTCAATAAAAAAAATTCATTATAAAACAATATGATATTTATTGTTTCAATAAATTAAAGATCACATTTCTATCCTTTTGAATCTTCTGAAAATTTTACCATAGAATTTCAATTATGAATTCATTGTGATAATATGAATTAGATATGACATCTGAGATTTAATTAGAGAATATTTTAGTTGAATTTACAGGGGAAACTAGTAGTTAAATTTTCTAAAAATTGTTCTTGAAATCAATTTGAAATGTCCACTACAAGTGAAATATAATTTGGAATTGACATTGGGAACATCAAGTAGAAATTTACATTAGAAATTCCAACTGGAAATTTTGATTTAATTTATATTTTAGATTTTAATATCCATATAGAATAGTATATTTACACATTGAATAATTTTCAAATATGAAACCACTTATTTTGAAAAAAAAATTACATTTCAATGTATAATTCTAACAAAAATTTCATGGTGTTTTTTCATAATAGAGAAGGGGCCTTCTAGAGTCATGATCCATGATGTGAACACCCCTACAAAAATCTACGCTCGTCAAAATGATTCCTAAAAACAACTTCTCCAAATCATCCCTCAAAACTACCTAGTAAACACACCATTAAAATTCCCCTATAGACGCCTCCTACAAACACGTGCAACAAATGCCCTTAAAAACGTGAAGTCTCTGGATAACGGTCCTAAAAATATCCCTTGAAATCACAAACTTCACCGCAACGGTATAACCACCCATAATGGAGAAAAATTTTCATCTCCGCTCTTTTAGTGGGAAAGAAATTATCCCACCTTTTTTATTTTATGTGAGAATATTTATTTTTTTTCTTGTTCTTTAATGATATTGAAACAACAACATGACGTAAAAAGCATCAAACAACCAAACCAAGGGTCAAGATCAGGTTTCAAGCCTTAGACGATATTAATCTGCTATTTTGAGTGTGTTAAATCCTATGTAAAATGATTAAAAATAAATAAGTAAATAAATAAAGTTAAAATATTATTATTATTATTTGGTTTTATAATATTATAAGAACCAAAAATCATTCATACGATGTCTGATTGATTAACCATTAGCGACAGTGTGACCCTGAAATTGGTATGGTCATTCTAAAACAAGATATCGACACATTTTTTTCAGACTCATTACTGTGGACACTAAAACACCCAAAATTAATAAAATTAATATTATTACCAGATACAATATTTGACATATCTCATACATTCAGTGATGAAATGATGAACCATCTATGATGTTGTGACCCTAAAATTATTTTGGACATTTCAAGATTAATTTTGGGAATTTAAATAAGACTTGTGCATCGGGTCTATGAAACGCCCTTCAAGCTTAATGTTTTGTAATGTGTCTTTTTCACCGGGTGTCCAATTGAGCTAGATGAATATCCTATCTCGGTATTTTGTTCAGTATAATCGCAATGTCGTGATCATTTTGGCCATTTACAGTCACTTAATGTCGCATATTAGTGAAATTTTGATTTTTCTCTAAGTCTGATGAAGTGCCTCATGAATTTGTCAGGATTGTGGATGAGATACATCATGTAGTACCGTTACATGTTGTGTAGTGCTACATGGAAAGAAAACCATGTTCTGGGGAGTAAATGGATTGGAATAATGTGATACCACACTCCATGTCAGTCCCCAACATTTCATCTACCTATTTTTTAGGAAACATCAATGTCTCTTATCTCCATCGTTTTGACATGAATTATGGCTTGTGAGTAGGATATCCTAAGTTTTTTCCATATATAATGTGATGGTTGAATTTTTACTTAATTTTGAGATAAAATATTTTTACAATAACCTTTTACATATATTATTACGTTACTAAAAGGTTTATTAACCACCAAATTACAAGCTAAGGATTGTAATGTCAAGTGTCACCAAGATTAGGTACATACTTTAAAATCATGAAACAAAAAAAAATCTTTTAGTTAATCTTAATAATGATATAATTACTCATTTTTATTCATTATATCAATATAGGATAACCTAGGGAATACATGAATAAAAGTGATGAGATAAACATCCTAGTAAATGAATAAACATAGGAATAAAACATAGCGCATATATTGGAAGGCATAGCATGATTACATAATATCATGAAACCTGGAAAACATAAGGAGTAATAACATGTATAAAATTTTTACAATATAATCATGGAATCATTGGAATGTGTCAACAATAGATAACATGACATAAACATGAGTCAAAGAAAACTGCCAAGACATGGTGGACAAAGTCCCATAAAGGGAACAGGTTCACTCCTTATCCCAACATAACATCTCATGAGAATAAACATTACCCAATGCAATGGAGCGCTAAATGAGTGATCCCATCCAAACATGTTCATAAATATGTGTTCTGCATAAATAATAATACTTAAGGAATAAAACATAACATAAGGGATGCCCATGGAAAATAATAGGTATCGTAATCATGCCATAAGGCATTACAAATGAGCGTATGAAAAAATGCTACCTGAAATAATGAATTTAAAACATACAAGGACATTAATAAAGTAAAATAGTAATATATAATTTCGAATGGTTTCCAAATTAACTGAAGACATTTTAAATTATTGTTTAGTAAATTTTAAAAATTATCCACTTAAGTGTGGTTTTAGGGGAAAATATTAAAGAGCCTTAAAATAGAAAAAGGAATATTTTTTGCACAAAACAATAAATGAACCATGATATTATTCATTATTAAATGAGTGATTTTAATAAAATAATTTTGACTTTAAACATATTATATTTTTTCAATTATAATGGGTATTAAATAAAGAAATTTCATTTAATCGGGCTTGCTTATCGAAATTATTTGAGAATGGAAAGACTTAAAAAATGTATTTACCCATCAAATAAGGATGATATGATCTAGATATATGATTTTTTAACATATAAATATAATTTATAAGATGTATAATAATAATGAAACATTAAATTGGGGTAATATAGTGAAAGAGTAACCTAAAGGAAAAATGGTGGTTGAGATCGAATCTCATACCTAATGTCTGAAATGGTTTTGTACTTGATATTAGTGTCAAGGATAATTAGATAAAATCCATTAAATAGTTAATAAAAAATTAATAATTAAATTAAATTTATTATTTAATTATTATGTTCATTTATTGGCTTTATCATATGCTAGAATATATAATTTCATTATTTGGGAGTGTTTGTTTCCTTGGGTTTCATGATCTGTTCAGTTGAATATATGTATGGAAAATAATTTAAAATGAAAATAGTTGTCTAGAATTGAAATTATATGTTATTAATTAGCATATATAATATATAATTTTGTTATATAAATTTTTTTAAATGGTATGAATATGAATCATTAGACAAATGTTAATGATAATTTTTTAGGTTAATTTGGTGGTTTTTTTACCACAAAAAACTCATTTTTTATCATTTATTATTATTTATATAAATGGTTTAGAAAAATTAAAGTAGATGTAATATATATATTATAATATGGTTCAACAAAAAACTAGTTTCAAATCCATATTTGAATGTAGTAATGTAAATTGAAAAGTCATTATCCATGAATGTGATACACTATCACATCAAGGACAATATTTTCACTTTTAAAACAAAATTATAGGGGTAGAAAATGATGATGAATTATTCCATTAGAATAATAAAATACCAGAATATGTATGGTACTGGAGTTATAACACCATTTTGATGAGGTGATGTGAGGAAATAGAAAAATAAAAGAACATGAAAATAATTTAGAAGAAAAAAAGTTACCTCTTAAATTTATCATCCTTGTAATCCTCCGTAAGGTAAAAATATTTGGCCTTTTAATGAGACTAAGAGATAATATATTTGGGGGATTGTTTTGGTAAAAGTATTGTGTAGAATTTAGAGAAGGCTCAATGGTTGGATGATTTGGGGAGAATATGTGGTATTTATAGTGGATGAGAGAGGTGTTTTCTCATGATTTTATTTATTAGATTATTATTTTAGCTAAAGACAATGAATATGTTGAGAAATATAGAAATAATATAAAATAATGATGGGAATTTATATATTATGGTTCTTATATTAGATATGACTCAGTAAATATTGTATTTACCTTATAATTAATAAATATTGTAAATTACCATATTTTACTATTCACAAAAAAAAAATAATGTATTTTAGAAAAATCCCCCAAAAAAATCACCCAAACTATTTTTGAATTAGGAGATTTGAAAAATGAACTCCATTTTATGAATATAATTTTCTAAATATGATAAATTCAATTTTTAATTTAAATCATCATTTTCTTTGGAAATAAAAAATTTTAAATTAGAACGGATTTTATAACACTTAAATATTAAGTAAGGAATCACAACCAAAAAGCCTCTACCCATGTGGTAGAGGATCTTACGTGGAACCCAAAAGACCTTGGATCAAATTCCAGAAAAATAGGAATTCCTGATTACTAAAGCATCACTATAGTTGGGTATTGTAGTAGTGTTGTAGCTGCAGCGGAACTATACCAGTGGTGACACTATAGCGGTGGAGGGTACTATAGCAGGACTGTAGCAGCGACTGTACTATAACAGGTATGATAACATCCTGGGTACTGTTTAATTATAATTCACTGAAGGTCCATTTGGGCATAACAAAATGGTATTTCGGGCCTTGTATTCAAACCACTTGGTCTTGTGCTTTCAGGCTATGTAATGGGTCTCCCACTACCAATTAAGAAATAGGTCTTTGCATTAATAATAAAAATGTGGCTTCAATCCCAACCTTTAAAAAAGGAAACATAAAATTATCTTATAATAATAAGATCACAAAATATTAATTTATTAATTCATTTTATGTGAATAAATTTTCTTTTAAAAAATTATATTAATAATAAAATTCAAAATAAACATTTATGTTTAATAAATAATATCAACAATTGATTAATAATTTCTAAAATATTTATTTAATTCTATTAGGATATAACTATATCCCAATTTCATTTATAATATGGTAAATATTATTTATACTTTCTTGGGTAAGGATACTATTCTATTTTATGGTTTACTATTCGTAAGGGTCATACAAATATTCCCAAGGTCAAATTATTATTCCATTGGTATAGGTTTCAGAACTTCTACAAATACCTCTTATATCATTAAATCTTAAATTATAATTTTTTTATCTTTTTTAATGTGATTTTAGTTTACTATAATATATGAAAAAACTATAAGAAGAAAATTTCCATTTATAAATTTTTGAGTTGTTACATATGATGTGAGTTGTTCTGAGCGTGACACTTATATAGGTGGCGCTTCACAATGACAGTGGTAAGGAAAGACCATCAAAGAGATCATATATAGATGGAACTCCACTTTCATATCAATGATTTCTTCCTTCATCCATGGAGATGGTACTCCACTATCATATCAGCATACAGGTCATCCATATTTATTATCGAGGTAGATATGGTTCTCCAATATTGTATTAGCATGTGAGTCCCCTATTCACAAAGACAATACTCTCCGGTCACATCAGTGAGTGGATCCTTAATACTGATTCTACAAATAGATGGTACACCTTTGTGGAACCAGTGCATGAGTCCTTTATAAATGGATATGGTAGTACCCTATTGCATCCGGGTGTGAGTCCTCCATACATTTTCTGCAGATAGTAACTATACTCCCCTGTCACACTAAGGCATGGGTCCTCTATCCATCGAGATGGTACTCCCCTTTTTTACCATATCACGGGTCCTCCAAACATATTTTACCCACACATAGTGAAATCCCCCTATCAGTATATGGCTTGAGTCCTCTATTTGGAAATTGTAACTCCCTCAACTATGTGAAATAGTGACGTAATGTTGTATGTCATAGCTGTGTAATCATAAAAAAGAGATGATTTCCCCATCTAGATGCATTTTTGTGACGTGACCTAAAACCTTGCGGACAATTTAGTGCTACCCAACACATATAGTATCAAGATTCGGTGATTGAGTCCTATAGACTTGGGTGTTTAAGCAAGACATGTGAGATGTTTGGAATCATAGATGGAAATTCATTTGGAATGATTTTCCACTCATCTTTTTGATCTGATATACGATATGGACATTTCATACTCTCTCGTTTTGATTTCATTGACTTGCTATATATATATATATATCCTTCTTTATTACCAACTCCTTTTGTTTAGTGACTCTTCTTCATAGAGAGGCAAGGATGCATGGGGTATTCCACATGATTTTTTGGTCTATCTTCCCAGGTTTTGTTTTTCCTACTGTCCTATTATAGGTGGATAAGGCTTGATGGGTAGTTCATATATTCACCGAGCCTATCCCCTTGTTCTTGGAAATATTAGTTTAACTCTTCGTGGATTGAGCTATACCCTTTCTCTATTCCTAGTGTATCTTGTATCTTTATGTTGAATTGAATCTGTTACAACTCCCATTTTGGTTTGTTTCATCCTAATAGGTATGTGTATACTCACTACAATATAGGATTTTCCCACACATTTTGTGTCTTACACAGATGATAGATAGTTTGATCATGAATTCAGATGAGCTTTCGGATATAGGGTATATGGACCATGTACAATGGTCATATCTTATGATACATGAGTGAAGATCTCTCATGTAATTTACTTTTCCAATTTTTTTTGGGTTGGGATGCTTTTCTGGTTGGGTGTGTATTTTTGCCCTTTTTTTCTGTTCTCATTACTATACCATGTATATTTTATAAGTCCATACATGTTTTATACATTTGTAGCACTGTTTCATATATTATTCATTGACCTCTTCACTTTTTTATTGAATTGGCTATGTATGTGTGTACAGGTACTTAGGAAATGGCCTCCCTTAGATATTTTTTCCTTCAAAACTTATCACCACCCCCTGAAAGTTTTTATGCCATACACAAATTTTATTGGTTAATATGACAAGTGAGGAATGATTAAATTAATTTAGTTTGAATTAATAAAGTTTTTAAGACATTCACAAAAATCAAATATTAAATAGTGTCAAAATTGACATAAAAGAGTTTTTAAAACAAATATTATATTATTAATTGATATAATATTCCTAAAAATCTAAGTTTCGGCCAAAGGACTTATATGATGATAGTTATGTCATTAATGAACCACTTTGGGTCCGCTTGGCAGCTTATAGTAAGTTTATTAACCAAATAATATAAAAATACAAAGAGACATGGTAAATGTCAAACTAATTAAATAAGAGTTAAATCTAAAAGATAAAGTTAATATAGTGACTCATACCTATCTAAAACCAATTGGTTGAGTGTATTTAGACCCATACCCACCTTATCCTTGAAATAAGTCAGTTTTGAGCCATTATAAACTGAATATGAATTTATTATAAAACAATATTTTACCTTTTTCCTAAGGTGCCCCACCCCTCTTATAAAAAGGTACTCCCCCTTCTCACTAATTTATACCATCAATGCCTTTTGGCTCGGCCAACCCAAGCCCAGATATCCTCTAAAATTCACTCACTTCATCCTAGAGGCCTTCCTTTAGTCAGAAATCCATCTTAAGGAGCCCTTTTGATCAAATCAAAATGAAGAACCCGAAGAAGAGGTAAAAACCTCACCACAGTCTTTCAAGTTCTTTTCTTCTTCCACTTCTTCATTCTTTTTTATTTAACTTCTAAAATAATAAATCCAGTATATTATATATATTATGATTTTATTAGAAATATGTTACATCCATATTTATTATTCTATCCATCCTTTTAATGACATGTCACCATACGTGCGTACATACGGCCTACCGTCTCCACGTTGTGGTGTAATTGTTATTCAATACATTATTATTTCGATGGGTGTACTAATGATGTGTAATTCATGTAAATAATAAATATAACATGATAATTATTCATTATATATGATATAATATCCACATATTTATTATTTTAATATCAAAATAATGATATTTTCGCTCGTGCATACGTACGGATTACCGTCTCCATGAATGCGATGAGATTCATTCCCCATCGTATAAATTCAAGAATAATTTTCATTAGATGATTAAAAAGAATTTATAAAGACTTGATATCATTATGGATATGAATATGATACATCCCATCCATAAAAATTATTACTCACAAAACAAATAATATAAAGGAAAATTAATCCGTTAACACCTGAAACAACGATAATAATAAGATATTATTAACGAAGAAATGTTAAAAGATCATATATGATATCATATTAATTAATATGATTCTTGTATAATTTAACAACAATTATTTCACCAAAATATAGGAGGTTAACCTACCCACGACCAAGTTAAAGTACAATTTAAGTTTTAATTATACAATCTCTTCATTATCCGACGTTGATTATACGTAATTATCTAATGGGACTTCTTTATCATCCACATCCATGTTTCTTAAAAATGTATTTCAAAACATTTTTACTATTTACCAGACAATGGGTTAAATTCATTTTACCCTTATGTGTTTTTAAAGGAATATTTCTGTTGTTTTCCAAACAAGGTACTTTTTGACATTTTCACCAAATTTAAGGTAAGAATGTTTTTTTAACTTGTATGGTGGGTGCGACTATTTTCCACCGTTATAACATCATCAAATCTTTCGTTACAAGCTTATAATAATATTTTAAAAATGAAATTTTTCCTTATAATTATGCAACTCTTAAATTATTTCAAAATAGAAAGATATATTTCTCTAAAAAGGGTTTTCATTTCATCTATGTCAACATCCTTTAATGGATTTTATGTTTATTTGAAATTGATTTATTATGATACAAAACTTCCATACTATATTTAAGGTTTTGTGATATGTTTGACTATGGATGTGATATTTTTATACCATTCATGGTTTATAGTTAAAGTACTAACATTTCTTATGCTAGTTTTAATACGAATGTTTATGATATGTTTAAAACTTTTCATATAAGGAATGTAATAGATTTAGTAAGTGAGGGGTGGAGCCCGCTATAGCTCCTCGATGCATCGGTAGGTCTAATGAGACAACTAGATGTGGAATTTTTTGAGTCCCTTTCCTAATTTTTATATATGTTTTTGGCTGAGGCCTTAATCATTTTTAGACGTCTTGGACGAGGCCTTGAAAAAATGTTTCAAAATGTCCGGCATTATACATTCCCTCATTATGAAAATAATATTGATGGTTCATGTGGTCATTCGACTAGTAGAATAACATTTATTATGTTTTATTATGGCATTATTTACGGAGCTCATATTCCTACCATAAAAATATTCATGATTATTATTGGTAAAGGCATGTGGTTTCAATTATTCATCATTATTAATATTTATGATATCTTCCGTTGTATTTCTTACCCTTACTTAGCATTTGAGCCCGCCCCTTTCTTATGTTTAATTTTCCCGGGATATGAAAAAGTTTGTTATGAGTGACTTGCAGGAATTATTTAGGAGGCTTGGCTTTTTCCAATGAAATAAATTTTTGTCGTATTTCTTTTCAAGTGGTAAAGTTTAACTTATTTTTGAACCCTGTTTCCAATAATACTAAACTGATCGGTCTTTCGACACATGATTTCCTTGTGATCATGCCAATGTTATGTAATAATGCACCGACTCTGGTTAACTGGAGTTGGGGTGTTACAGTTGGTATCAGAGGAAGTTTAGTACAAACCTTGGAAACTATTTTTAGATAATATCTGAATAGAGAATATAGCCCTAAGATAGACTTTGAGGATTTTTATAGAAGAACTTCTTAGAATTTTGGAATTGTAGAGATTTTTTGTGTTTTCCAAGAAATACATCCTTGTCTAGATACGAGAAGGTATAGGTAGCTCCGGCATAGATGTACCTATGGGTAAAACCCTAAACCCCCACTTTGATATAGACTCAAATAGGAATTGGTGCACGACAACAGGCCTTGCTGCACTCTTGGTTAAGACACACCCGATGAATATGCTTAGGCTAATTCTCGTTTTCTTTACAAACCATTATGAATGGTTTATGAGTGTATACTTCCTCAAAGAGAACATTTTTATGATTATAGATTATATCTATAAACTATTCAATTTATGTTTAGTGTTGTACAAGTTTGGATTTGTATATTGTGATTCATAAACTAATATAGTGTATGCCATTGTTTAGAAATGGTGACTAGTGGAAGAAATGGAAACCGTACCAATGCATGCACTCCATTTTGTAATTTCCCTCCTTCTCAAGATAATTATAGTAGAGCTAGTGATATAACTGGTGCTGAACTGCTTATCACCATACTAGGTCAACTCACTCATGTTATGAATAATAACGTTACCCATATGGAGCACCCTGATCCGCAGCATGGAGGATCAATGTTAGATCGCTTCATTAGGCAACAACCACTGACATTCAATGTGAGTACTAATCCATTAGTGGCTGAGCAATGGATAAATTCCTTATGGAAAATATTCCACGCTTTGGGGAGTAGCGAAAGGGAAGAATTTATCATGGCATTTTACCACCTTACTGGAGATGCTGATTAATGGTGATCATTGATTCAAAACACAAAGGATGATGAAGAAGTATCAAGTATAGAATGGAGGGAGTTTAAAGAAATTTTCAAGAAAAATACATTCATTATGACCTTCGAGCGGACATGGAAAGAAAATTTCTAAATATGAGGAAAATGGAGGATGAGAATGTTTCAAAGTATGAGGCTAACTTTACAAGGTTATAAAGGCATGATGCAGATTATATACGTAAACCAAGATGTAAGATTGATCGTTTATTTTATGGGTTAAAACCATTTCTACATCGAGCATTAGTATCAAAATCATTATCATGATACGAAGATATTGTCTCATGTGTGATAAATAAAGATAAAGAATTCTATATGTCTTATGATTATAAATCAAATCAAGAGAAGAAGTGATCAGCAGAACACTCTGGGAAAGAAAATAATGAAATAGGGAAGAAGGGGAGAATTGAATTTCCACCCTATGATAATTGTGGAAGGGAGCACCCTGGTGCCTTTCTAAAAGGAAAAGGAGTATGCTACAAATGTGAACAGAAAGGTCATATTGCTGGTGATTGTAAGGGAAATAAAGATGATACCATTGTTCAATACTAAAACTATAGGGAGATGGGACATTATTCAAATGAATATCCTAAGCGTTAGGGGAACTTACCTCAAAAAATCCTAGTAGATCAAGGCCAATCATATGTTATCACTACTACTGAGGTTGAAGCTCCAAAAGACGTGGTGGAAGGTAATTTAATGGGTTCCTCAAGTTAAGAAAATTCATTATTTGATTCTGTATCATCGCATGGTTTCATATCTTCCCAATTTTCTATGAAAATTAGATATTTCCAATTTGATTTAACAAGGGAGTTATCAGTCAAAACTTCAAAGGGAAGTATCATTGCTACAAAGTTCTGTGAATCAGTTCCCATTAGGGCATATAAATGTTCTTTATCTATTGATCTCATCGTCATACCCATGATTTAGATTTATGTAATCATTAGAATGGATTGGATTTTGGACCATGATGCAAATATTTATTGTAATAATAAAGAGGATACTATTTTTGATGACAATGATAAAGAACGCCCTATCTTTAGAGTAGAATCATCACCACCTGATTCTTATCTATAACCACCCCCAATAGCTCAACTAAATTCAATTATTGGGGCGGAATATAATGAAATAATTGTGGGTGAGGAAAGGAATGTTCAAATAGATCATTTCGCTATTGTGAAAGAATATGTTTATGTGTTTCCAGAAGATTTACTAGGACATCCTCCAGAATGAGAAATTGAGTTTTTCATAGATTTAATTCCTGGATCAAGACCCATATCACAGACCCCTTATAGAATGGAAACTGTGGAATTAGTGGAAATAAATAAACAACTTGAGGAATTGATTAATAAGGTATTTATTAGCCCCAGTGTTTCTCCATGGGGATCCCCTATCCTTTTTGTTAAGAAGAAAGATGGGTCTATGAGGTTATGTATCGACTACAAGGAGATAAATTCTATAACAATAAAGAACAAGTATCCCCTACCTCACATTGATTATTTATTCGACTAACTTCATGGGGATCAATATTTTTCAAAAATAAACCTTCAATCTAGATATCAATAGTTGTGTGTGAATATGGAAGACATTATGAAAACAGAATTTCGAACTAGGTACGGGCATTACGAGTTTACAGTAATGCCTTTTGGGGTGACTAATGCACCCTATGTTTTCATAGATCTAATGAACATAGTTTTCAAGGAATGTCATGATGAATTTTTAGTGGTATTTATTGATGATATCTTGGTATACACCAAAAACTACAAAGATCATGAAAACCACTTGGGTATTATCCTGCAGACTCTTAGAAGACAAGAATTATATGGGAAGTTTAGCAAGTATGAATTATGGTTTCAAGAGATTTCATTTCTTGGCCATATTGTCTCTAAGGATTTAATCCTCATTGATCCTTATAAGACAAGAGCAATCCAAGAATGGCCATCCCCGACGAGTATAACTAAGGTATGCGGTTTTATTGGTTTAGCAGGTTATTATCAACGTTTCATCCAGAATTTTTCCCGATTGGATAACCCATTAACGAAGCTCACACATAAAGGGGTTAAATTTTATTTCACAAAAGAGTGTGAAGAATGTTTCAAATAATTGAAGAGAAGATTATTCAATGATCATATATTGACTCTACTATTGGGGAATGATGAATATGTTATTTATAGTGATGCCTGAAAGAAAGGACTTGGTTGTGTCCTTATGCATAATTATAGGGTAACTTCCGATGCATCACGACGGCTAAAAATTCATGAGCAAAACTGTCCCACTCATGATCTTGAGTTAGCAGTTGTAATCTTTGATTTGAAGATTTGGAGGCACAATCTATATGGTGAAAAATGTGAGATTTATACTGATCACAAGAGTTTGAAGTATATTTTCTCACATAAAGAACTCAACATGAGGAAAAGGTGATGGCTTGAAGTACTCGAAGATTATGATTTCATGATACACAACCACCTGGGGAAGGAAAATAAGGTGGCAAATTATTTTAGTGGAAAGGATCATGGAGTTTTGAACAAGATGAGAGTTGAAAGGGATCCTATTTTCATGGATCTAGTGAAGATAGACATGGGAATAACCATGGAAGGTGAAACATAAATGCTTTTTGAAATGGTTTCCAAATCATAATTACTAGAAAATATTAAGATTTCTCAGACTGATGATGAAGAGTTTCAAAAGAAAATTAAAGTTGTGAATTATGGGAGATTGAGTTACTTCGAGTATAAAGATGGAATTTTGAAATTTGGAAAGAGACTTTGTGTTCCAAATATACCTGATCTAAAAAGATAATTGTTGGATGATGCTCATAGTTCTAATTTCTCTATACACCCTGGGAGCACCAAATTGTATAGATATTTGAAGAAAATTTTTTTGGTGGGACAACATAAAGAGGGTGATTTCTGATTTTGTGTCAAGATGTATGGTTTGTTAACAAGAGAAAGATTGAAGAAAACAATCTAGAGGATTCGTGCAACCTCTTCCCATACCAGAGTGGAAATGGGATAATATTACGATTGACTTTGTCATGGGACAACCAAAGACTCCTAGAATGAACGATACAATATGGGTCATTATTTATCGTCTTACCAAGTCAGAACATTTTCTTGCTATAAGAGAAGATCTACCACTTGAACGTATAAAATGGATATGTATTAATGAAGCTGTGAGACTTAATGGAGCACCCTTATCAATTGTTTCAGGTTGTGATCCACATTTTATGTCGAGATTCTGGAAGGGACTTTAGAAGGCCATGGATACTGAACTTCGATTGAGCACTACCTACCACCCCCAAACTGATGGAAAATCAGAACGGACTATTCAAACATTAGAAGACATGTTGAGATAATTCTCACTTGACTTGTAGGGTATGTGGGATAAATATTTATCTTTAGTAGAATTTTCTTATAACAATAGCTTCCATTCAAGTATTAGGATGGAACTATATGAAGTGTTATACAGAAAGAAATGTCACACACCAACCTGTTGGGATGATGTTATTGAATGAAAAATCATGGGCCCAGAACTGGTGGAGGCAACAATGGAAAAGGTTATGGTAATCCAAAACCACATCAAAGCAACTCAAAGTAGGCCAAAGATCTATGCTGATAAACGAAGGAAGGATTTGGAATTTCAGGTAGGAGAGCATGTTTTCTTGAAGTTATATCTATGTAAGGGAGTTAAACATTTTGGTAAGAAAGGTAAATTGAGTCCCAAGTACATAGGACCTTTCGAAATTATAGAACGAATTGGGGATGTAGCTTATCGTTTGGCAATGCCGCCAAATCTCTCCACGGTTCACGATGTATTCAATGTATCACTGTTGAGAAAATACATGCCTAACCCAACGCATGTACTTACCTACATGAAATTAGAAATGGAACCCGATTTTTCTTATTGCAAAGAGCCTGCCAAGATTCTTCATATAAGAGAGCATGTTCTGAGAAACTAGAAAACTCGTCTGGTAAAGTTTCTATGGAGAAACAATAAGATGGAAGTGGCAACGTGGGAACCCGAGGAACTTATGATGAAGAACCACCAGAGTATTTTTATGCAGTAATATTCTAGAAATTTCAAGGAAAAAATTATTTGAAGGAGGGTAGAATGTAACACCCCAAGATTCCACGGTACACTTCTCTTTGAATAATACAATAGCGTGTATTGTACGCAACTTCGAGTTCTAACAGACACCACAACCAATCAAACAAGCCATTATGAATAGTAATAACCTCTTTTTGAAATTTTATAAATTATATCTTTCAAAATGGACTTTGTTTATAGATTCATAATATCAAAATTATCCAAGGGTGAATTTTTGGTATTTTTATGAGAACTTCTAGTTTTTAATGAAGAGTGAAAAACACTAAACTCTAATTAAAAACAACTTTTTTAATACAAATAATTTATAATGATAAATTATAATATTGAGTGGTTTTATAGTATAGTTAGAATATATTTTTACCATTTAATCAAATTTTGTTCAATGGATGTATTGTCACATTTAAACTAGACATAAAAAAGTATCAATCTTTTTATAGTTATTATATCTTAAAAAACACGCTTTTTTGTTTTGAAAACAAAAATTAATTTTAAATTAATTTCCACCACTTCTGTGTTTTGAATTTAGAAAAATGGATTCCATATTTAAAATCAGGCGGTCCAAATAGTGTAAATAGGTAACTTTTATTTTTAGACATTTTGAATAATTACTTCAGTAAATATTTTATTTACCATGGTTAAAGGGTAAATCCTGTAAATAAGGGTAGAAAATAATATTATAATAATATTAAATTACCCTAACACGTGTCCTAACCCTATTGGATGATACATTTCCGACAATGGGCATATTTGGGTTTATTTTGGGACCCCATGGAGTTACTTGTAAGTGATAATGACACTTTATGTTAATTAAGTTAAAGTAAATACAAAAATGACATAAGCATATATCTTTTAGCAAAAAAAATTTATTACATATGGTTATATATGTTATATTTTTTAATATAAATATTAATTAGAATGATAAAAATATTTACAACATAATGTTATTTTATTTATAATTTTTATACATTGAATAATTAAATCTATTTCTGACACAATGATGATGGAGTATTTTCCTTATTAATGAAAAAATCAAATAATTGGTATTATAAATGATAAAATAAATGTAATTTTTATGTTTTTATGCCATAAACGAATTTTATTGGTTAATAAGACATGTTATTATTGATTAAATGATTTTTTTTTGAGTTAATAAAGTTTTTTAAGACTTTAACAAAAACCAGTTATTAAAGAGTGTCAAAATTGACATAATGGAGTTTTTAAAACAAATATTATATTATTATTTGATAAAATATTCCTAAAAATGTTAGGTTTATCCAAAGGACTTATATGATTATATTTATGTCATCAATAAACCACTTGGGGTTCTCTTGATAGCTTATTGTATGTTTATTAACCAAATAATATAAAAATACAAAGAGACATGGTAAATGTCAAACTAATTAACTAAGAGTTAAATCTAATAGATAAGGTTAATACAGTGACCCAAACCTGTCTAAAACCAATTGGATGAGTGGATTTCAACCCATCCCCACCATATCCTCGAAATAAATTAGTTTGGAGCCATATGAAACTGTATATGAATTTATTATAAAATAATATTTTAAGTTTTTCCTAAGGTGCCCCTCACCCCTCTTATAAAACGGTACTCCCCCTTCTCTATAATTCCTACCATCAAAGCCATTTGGCTCAGCCAACCCCTACCAAAATATTTTCTCAACTTCCCTCACTTCATCCTAGAGTCCATCCTATAGTTATAAAGCCAACATAGGGATCCCTTTTGATCAAATCAAAAGGAAGAACCCGAAGAAGTAGTAATAACATCACCAATCTCTTTCAAGTTCTTTTCTTCTTCCACTTCTTCTTTCTTTGTTATTTCCATTCTAAAATAATATCTATAGTATCTTATATATACTGTGATGTTATTATAAATATGGTACATAAATATTCATTTCTCTATCCATCCTTTGAATGACATGTCACCATACGTGCGTACGTACGGCTTACCGTCTCCACGTCATGGTGTAATTGTCATTCAATACATTATTATTTGGATGGGTATAATAATGATGTGTAATTCATTTAAATAATAAATTTAACATGATAATGATTCTTTATATATGATATACCATCCAATTATATAGTATTTTAATATCAGAAGAATGATATTGTCGCTCGTGCGTACGTATAGATTGCCGTCTCCACGAATGCGATGAGATTCATTTTCCATCGTATCAATTCAAGACTAATTTTCATTAGATTATTAATAATAATTTATAAATACTTGATATAATTATGTATATAAATATTATACATCCCATCCATAACAATTATGACTCACAAAAAAAGGAATATAAAGGAAAATGAATCCGTTAACACCCGAAACAACGATAATACTGAGATATTATTAACGAAGCAATGGTAAAAGATCATATATGATATCATATTAATGTATATGATTCTTGTATAATTTAATAACAATTATTTTACCATTATAAATGAGGTTAACCAACCCTTGACCAAGGAAAATTACAAGGTAAGGGTTAATTCTACCATCTCTTCATTATCTGAGGTTGATTGTATGTAATTATCAATTGGGACCTCTTTATCATCCACATCCATGTTTTTTAAAAATGTATTTCAAAACATTTTTACTATTTACATGATAATGGGTTAAATTCATTTATACCCTTATGTGTTTTGAATGGAATCTTGATGTTTTTTTCCAAACAAGGTACTTTTTGACCTTTTCGAAAAATTTATAGTAAGTATATTTTTTTAACTTATACGGCGGGTGCGACTATTTTCCACTGTTATAACATAATCAAAGATTCCCTTACAAACATAAAAGATTATTTTCAAAATAAATGTTTTTTTTATATTTATGTGACTCTTAAATGATTTAAAAATAGGAAGATATATTTCTCTAAAAAGGGTTTTGATTTCATCTATGAAAACATCCTTTGATGGATTTTATGTTTATTTGAAATTGATTTATTATTATACAAAACATCCATATTGTATTGAAGGTTTTTTGATATGTTTGACTGTGGATGTGCTATTTTTATACCATACATGGATTATGGTTAATTTAATGACATTTCATGTGCTAGTTTTAATACTAATGTTTCTAATATGTTTAAACCTTTTCATATGAGGAATGTATTGGACTTTGTAAGTGACGGGTGGAGCCTTCTATAGCTCCTCGATGCATCGGTAGGTCTCATGAGACAACTAGATGTTGAATTGGCCGAGGCCCTTTCCGAATTATGATATATGGTTTTGGCTGAGGCGTTATTCATTTTTAGACATCTTGGGAGAGGCCTTCACAAAATGTTTCAGAATGTATGGAATTATACATTCCCTCATTATGAATGTAATATTGATGGTTCATGTGGTAATTTGACTAGTAGAATACCAATGATTATGTTTTATTATGGCATTATTTACTCATCTCATATTCCTGGAATAAAATTATTCATGATTATTATTGGTAATGGAATATGTTTTCAATTATTCCCCATGCTTAATATTTATGTTATCTTCCACTGTATTTCTTACCCTTACTAAGCATTTGAGCTCACCCCTTTCTTATGATTCATTTTCCTGGGATATGAAGAAGTTAGTTATGAGTGAATTGAAGGCATTATTTATGAGGGTTGGATGTTTCCAATTTAATTAATTCATGTTTTATTTCTTTTCAAGTTGTAATGTTGAACTTTTGAATGAATATTTTTTCCAATAATATTAAATTGATCGGTCTTTTGAGACCTGATTTCCATGTGATCATGATAATGTTATGTAATAATGCACCAACTCTGGGTAACTGGGGTCGGGGTGTTACATTAGAGACCATTGAGGCTCCATGGGGAGATATATCTCTTTGCAGCAGAGGAATAACTATAGTCAGTTGTCCACATGTCCATGCTTGTTCAGACCTCGACGGAATATTTGGAGGAATTTACATCTAGCCATTTCCATAGAGTAGCTGGGTTTTGGTGAAGCTTCATTATGATGGTGCACGATGAGTCAATACTCTGATGGGTTGACTTTACACTACAATTCGGTGAGTATTACAACCCCTCATGCTTAGTCTCACTCTAAATCTAAGAGATTAAACAACATAAGAAGGGAGGGATGATGGTAGATGAGTATGAAATAATGTTTATAAAAAAAAATTATAATCCATTGACATGATATGAGATGTAAACATCTATGCATTGATGTTTGAGAAGAGATTACGTAGAGATAAATGAACCTGATACATCGACAATGGTTAGAGTTCCAACATGACTATGGCTTAGAGATATTTTATACTCTATAAAATGGAAACATTGTAGCAGATGAACTTAGCAGGAAGTCTCAGGTTTTTCATGTACAGAAAGATTCGGAGAGGTTTTCTTCTTTACGGCTGACCCTGGTGGAGAAGGTGGGTGCATATTTTCATCATTCAATGGTTTTCACTCCTTCGTTCCTCGAGTGTGTGAGATAGTTTTAGCTTCGTTACATTGACTATGAGGTATTAAGTGATGAGATAACCATAATAGACAAACCAGAAAGATATCTTAAATGAGGGAATCGTGTAA
This sequence comes from Viscum album, assembly GCA_963277665.1. Lineage (NCBI taxonomy): Eukaryota > Viridiplantae > Streptophyta > Magnoliopsida > Santalales > Viscaceae > Viscum > Viscum album. The sequence continues at coordinate 476,038,304 of OY728151.1, forward strand.
TCATGATCCAAGGACGAAAGATGGTTTCGATCGTGTTGTAGGAGGATCACCTGAATTTGGTAGAGTTTTTATACAACATAAGTTACAACTCATCCATTGACATGAAACCATTTACTGTCCTACGTGGAGGACCATGAAGGTCACCATTTTTCTAGGTAGAGATCAGTGTGACATCTATTCTAGACCTAGAGTTGGTGTAGGTGACACTAGAGAAAATGAAGATCATCAGTGAGAGGATAAAGATGGCCCAAAGAATACATAAAACCTACACAAATCATCATCGTAGGCCCTTGGAGTTTGATCCGGGATACCATTTATTTGAGTCTCCCAAAAATGTGGAATGTGGAGGTTAGGATGTGAAGGATATCAATCACCAAGATTCATTGGGATATTCGATATTGTCAGAGGGTTGGAGAGGTTGCCTACCGCCTCTCCCTACCCCCACAGTTGGAGATGGTGCAGAATGTCATCCACATGTCGTATATGAGGAGATATGTGAGGGAACCTACACACATCATTAACTAGGGTGAGCTAGAAATCTAGGATGGAGCCACCTTTGTAGATTACCTGGTGGTAATTGAGGACCGACAAGAGCATACCTTACGTGAACATGCCATCCAATTTGTTCACGTTTATTGGAAGCATAAAAATGTGTATGAGAGTTCCTTAAAGAGGGAGAGCAAGACACAAGATCAATAACCAGAGTATTATTCCTAGTTTTATTTTTTTGGGGATAAAAATATTGAAGGAGGGAATGATTTAGAGACCCGGTTTTATCCCCTTAAGAAATTTAAATATTTATAATGTATTTATAGATCTAGGAGAAAATATGACATGAAATTATATTACCCAATGTGGCCATATTTAATTTTTTAAAAATATTAAATAAAATTTATTTTTTCATGAAATAAACTATAAATAAAATATGATAACTCTTAAATGGTTTATCGGATAAAAAATATGAGATCATAGTTGTGTTTGGAATGTGGTGTTTACCCTATTCATAACCTCAAATGAGTTGGCTCAGGATGTTCAGACCCCTCTCTCTTTGGCGATGCATTTAAGTGAATTAATTAATTTTGACCAAATAAAGGTAAATAAATTTTTCATTAGAGAGAATTCACAAGGGTTGGATCATAATTTTCTTACCTGTGGTGATGCTCCCATCCTCCTCCCAATGACATATCCCTTCAAAAAATGACAACAAATAATTGGATCAAAGAGGATTGAAGCATGATGAACACATCCACTTCTTACATTAATTACATGAGTTGATTATTCTGTAATGATCAATTTAAAACTGAGGTAGGACTTGTTATATGTGTTTTATTCCATTATAATTAAAAAATTGAGTACGGTCAATTCCCTCTCTTTGATCAGCGTTAATTTGATCCTTGAGATGATTCCATGTATCAAAATAAATTATCCTTTAAATTTACTTCTTGTCATGCCATGCTTTTCACCCCAATTTCCCTTCTATGAAATCCCTATCCAAGAATGATTCACTAATGATTCTTATCACCAATATTATTGGTGATTTTTTACCCACCATTATTCTTGTTATTCATTATTGATACATAGGGTCATGATTCATCTTTTCTAGGGTGAGTTCAAATGTGGTCGAACCCACTAATTCATTATGGTTCCATGAATGACATACAGATCAATATTTTGAGGATGGGTTGATAAATGGGTGGGATGGTGTTTGGTGACTGGATCAGATTGGCACCATGGGTGCGTGTTTGTAATCAGAGGTGGTTTGGGATCCAGTTGATAACCCCTATTTTCATATTTTGAAAGCGAGGACGACGTGTGGTGTGATGGGGTTGGTTTCGAGAAAATGTCATTTTTGAGATCTCATGGAAGAGGTTATTCGATGTGAGCATGAGGGTGGTAGGGATAATATCTCCGACAAGGTGTTAGAATGTAGTTAATGTGGTGGTTGTTAATAATAATAATTTATAATAATAATTGTTATGCACTGATAAAATTAAATGTAAAATTGTTATTATTGTATTAAATAATAATAATGGTGACTTAATTATTTTTGGTTAATTAAATTAAATGATTTAAATTTAATAAATATAAATTTTCTTAATTAAATGATATTAATTAAAATATTTTTATTTTAAATAATGTAAAAGAGTTTCCTTAATAGAATAAATTAATGAAAACAAGGGGTGGGAGAGTAGACTCCCTAGGTGTTGCAAGTAGAGCGCGAGAGGGAGCGATATACTCCCTATTTTAATTATCATAATGGATTATAATATTTTTTAGGTATAATAATGTTTATTTAAAGATGAGAAAAAAATTAATAAAATGATTAGTAGAGCCAAGGGGACAGACACATCCATGGGAGGTGTAACTTTTGAGTGTGGGAAATTCCAAGGAAAAGGATTAAAAATAATAATTAAAATTTAAAATACTATTAATTAAAAGTATGTTGTTAAATATTAATTGAACCATTACTTATTCACATAAAGATTTATTGACAGATATTCAGTTGATGTGTGACACTGAAATTAAGATGGTCTTTCTAAAATCGATGTTGGATACATTTTTTGGACCCATTCGGCCAATGAAACATCCAATGAAAGAATAATTATTATTGTGGGATTTTGTGTCTAACATATGCTTTTCATACGGTGTTAGAATGACAAACTATCCCCGATGATGCGACCCTGTATTTAATGAGTACATTCCAAGACCAATTTTTGGTATTTAATTCATACTTGTGGCTCAGGACCATGAGATGCCATTCAAGTGTAATGCAGAGCAATGTGACTGTTTCATCAGGTGTCCGACTGAGGAATGTGAATACCTCTTTTGAGATTTTTTCAATGAGGGTTGGAATGATGTGATCCATTTGGAAATTTGGGGGAAATTGAAGAGTCATTTTATTAAAATTACTTTTTCCATTGGATTGGAAATGAGCCACATTAATTTGTTGGTATTGTGGTTGAGACACATTATGCAGTGCTTTTGCACATCATTTAGTGATACATGGCTAAAAATTTGGGATCTGGTGAGGACACGTCCAACCAACATAGTGAGACTATACACCATGTGGGTCCCCGACATGTTGTGTACCAATTTTTGTGGTAAATTTATAGTTCCATATCACCTTTTTTTGGACTCGTATTACCACCCACAAGTAGTCAATCCTAGGTTATTTTCATGTATAACAAGATGGTGGACTTTGTAGTGGATTTTGAGATAGTATATGAGATTTTTTTAGAGTGATTCTTCTTTTGGTACCGCTTTATTAGTGCAGTGATTGGGTAGGATCATTGGAGATTTCATAAAGGAACGGTACTCCACTATAATATTAGTATACTCATACACTTCCCTTGGTGACAATACTCTGTTTTTGTATCAGTGTTCAGGTCCTCCACATTAATTATCTTGGGTGAGACATTACTAAAATGTCGTATTAGTGTGTGGGCCCTCTATCTGTTGAGATGGTACTCTCCTGTCACATCAGATTGTGGTTCCTCCATACTAATTCTATAGACTGAGATAGAACACCCCTAAAAAATAGTGGTGTGTGACCTCTATCCATGAGAATGGTACTCCCCTATCACATCAGAGTGTGGGTCATCCATATACATTCAAAGATATAGGTGGTACTCCCCTATCACACGGGGGTGCAGATACTCTATCCATCTAGATGGTACTCCCCTATCGTACCAGAGAACGGGTCCTCCAAACTTGTTGTACATACATATAGTGTAATCACCCTATTTGTATAGTTTTTGGATCATATACTTGAAAATATTACCCACCTAAACTATACAAAATAGTGACAAGATGTGGTTTGGAATAGATTTGGACTCTTGAGGAAGGGGGATACTTTCTCCACTGAGACACCTTTTTTGATGTGGCCTAAAACCATGAGGGTGATTAAATGCTTCCCAAAGATGATAATATCAAGGTGTGGTTATTGATTCCCTTAGACATTGGTGTTTGGGGTAGACATGTGAGATGCTGGGCATTGTAGATGGAATTTCTTCTGAACTATTGTCCACTCATCCTCTTGGGATGAGCTGTGAGATGGAGATCCCCTACTCTCACACATGTGTCTTTTTGACTGAGCATGTATATATATATATATATATATATATATATATATATATATCCTTATTTATTACCCACTCCTTTGGTTTTGATACTCACTTTCCAGTAGAGTAAAATATGCACATGGTATTCCATGTTCATTTTAGGTCAAGCTTCTCTTAGTTCGATGATTCTACTCTCCTTCTATATGTGGGGAAGGCTCGATGGGTAGTTTATTGACTCACCATGTTTAGAACCTTGTTCATGTATGATCATACTTTCACTATTAGTGGGTTTAGTTGTACTATTTTAATTTTCCTTCAATATCTTCTATCATCCTCTTCTATTGAATATCTTAATGCTCAACCTTTAGCTTTTGGTAATCCTAATTATAATGTTTATACTAAACCCTACATGGGATCATCCTCCACATTTTGTTTCTTATGTAGACGATGGACATGTTGATCATGACATGAGAGTGGAGATTATGGATATGGGGTGCTTGGACCATGTATGGTGGTCTTTGCTTGGGATACTTGAGCGAGGCTCTCTCAGCTATCTTACTTCTCCTATTATTGTCAGGTTAGGACTATTTTCTGGTAAAGCATGTATTTTTTTCCATTTTCTCTTCATCTAAAACTATTGTACTATGTAATACATAGTGGTCTATGTATGCTTGGTTCATTTATAGAATTATTGTTTATTTTATTACTTTATATATATACATTTTTATAATGTTGGATATTTGTGTGTTCATGTACAAGTACTTAGTAAATGGCCTTCTTGAGTTAGTTATTTCTTTAGATCATTTTTCCACCCCTCGCCAATGGAGGCAGTTTTGGGGTAGTTGCAGCTCGAGCCCTGACATGGGTCGAGTCGTGATAGTAAATTTCTCTTAAATATCCATATTCATTTTACGATAGATATAATAATTTCATATACTGTATATTATTTGTCAATATATTGTTTATGCTGAATTTTATGTGATTAAATGGGGAAATATTGATAAATCTATATTCTTTACCCAATATATATATTTTCCAAAAATGAATATTTTTCCATGAATTAAATCAATCATTAAATATATGAGGAATTCTTGGGAAATGTAGTGATGGGTGGGAACTATAATTATATAACCCCTGAATGAAATTGTTAATCTCACGAGATAAAATATTTTTTCCTAATTAAATGGGTTTCACCTGTAGTTTTAGACTATCGTGGTGAATGGTCCTGATGATATGGATATTGTGATGTTTGAGATCATGATGTTGAATATTAATCATTTTATTCATTACTAATTTAATTAATATTATACATGATATTATTTCATTTATATTATTCACAGATCTACTTTGTACTAATGTTATTTGTTAAATGTAATGTATTTTTAGATATTTATCTTTCCATATTGATTATGACTTATCTAATAATGACACTAAATTAATCATTTAAAGGCATTGTTGTTTAATTATTTACATTTAAATATTTATTATACTTTATTGATTCATGACAGTATCCATTTTTTATAATCTTCGTCAAGTATTTCAGAGTACCTATATTTTTTTTATTTTCCCTAGGATATATAGATTAATTGTTTTAATGACTTTTGTGGAATCTAATAATTTCTTTTATTATGTATTTTATTCAATTTCTATGTTAAAAAAATTATCATTTATGTATCTATTTCCCCAAAAATACTATGTTGATTAGTCTTTCATGAATTGACCCCTTGAATCTATGACCATGTAGTAAAGTAACCACCAGATATAGGTTACTGGAGTTGGGGTTGTTTCAAATCATTTTCTGTTAAAAATGATAGCATTGTCCATGTACATGCAGATTTCCTTCTCCACAGAATGATACATTTTGTTTTTCCATAGATTCATAACATAGACTATTTTAAAAATATATCAAATGTAATAAAATTATATTTATGAAACTAATAATATTATAGAGAGATAATATTTTTCAAATTTTTATGTAATATTAATGAAAAACTGTTATAGTGACTCTAACCTCCTTAATGAAATGATCAATGAATATTTTATAATTTGGGTCTATTTTGGATAACGTATGAAACTATATATATGTTATGATAAAGTAATTATAATGAAAATAATCCTTCATAATTCTAGAAATCAAGGTGTTATATTAAAAAATCATGAACACTATCAATAAACAAAAATGATTGTAGTGATATCAAAATAACAATCCCATGTAACTAATGAAAGTGTAAATTATATTAAAAAAATAATAAATGATAATAAATATAATTTTTAATATGAAATATTGATGAAAAAGGTTCTTAATAATGTTTTTAATTAACCTAATTTTGTTATTAATGATGTTATACACACTTATGGATTGAATCATGACCTAAGGCTGAGGTTTTTCGGATTTCTATTTTGTTTAATTAGGAAATGATTCATGTAGAAAACAGATTAATTTTTTGTGGTGTATGTATAATAAATTGATTTATTTTTATCATAAATTTCAAAAAATAAATGACATTTCAATATACATATCATGTTATAACATTCATGATTTTTCAGATCAAAATACTATGAATTGAAATGATTTTTGTTAATAGGAACCCCAATTTTATTTTGTTAGAAGATCTCATCAAGAACATATTAAATCTTTTTTTTGGTATTTTCATGATCCTGGTCAAGATTCCATCTGACTGGAAACTCGACTCAGTCTATGAAAAGTCATAAGAGGTGTTCTCAATCCACCTAGGCTAGTGACTAGTATAATGCAACAATTATATCTCCATGAGAATGATTTCTCCAAACAACAACCAAGATTAGTAACCAAAATAGGGCATGTGACACAAACCGTCATTGAATCCGGTCAAAGTTTAATATTTATATTCCTACTAACTATTGTATATGTGGAATGCAGGTTCAAACCCCCATGTAATGTAAGTTTTTCCACTAGTCTGCTAAAAAATACTTGCTAAACACCACTATTGTCAGCAGCGGAATTGAGTTTCTATTTTTCTATTTTTTTTACTTTTTATATATTTTATATATTTTTTTAATAAGTAGTAGAGTGAAACAACTTTGGAAACATGTATTTAAAGTAGATTGAGGATAGAGACAGCAAAAAATATGGAATAACAGATATATATAACACTAATAAAAGGACAATATATTAAAACGCTCGGGAAGTAATCTCCATTATACTAGTTTTGAAGGTGTCTCAATTAACTTATAAGTTGTTACAGAGTACCACTGTATAGAGTATGACTCACCTCATTTTCCAAGAGTTAAGTCACACAAGACAACCAATTTAAGAGTTCCCCACTCGAAAATTAATCAACTGTGAACTATTTGAAAATTAACAGCAAGGCAAACTCACCGTAAGTCTTGAAGTCTTTTAAATCTCTTATCTTTTGAAAAGTGTTTCCATAAAAAATATCGCAAATTGAATGTGAAATTTTGAAATAAAAATTTGGTGGAACAATGAAATTGAATGAATTCAGTATCAATCTCACCGATCAATACTGAATGCATTAAAATGATAAAGTGAAATGAGAATTTAATGATAACCAGTAGAACTTCAATATATACCTGAACATGTGACTCAGCTAGACATTATCTCTATTAACATGTATAACAAGATCATTCTATTACAAAAGAGAAGAATTAAATGAAAACAGTGGAAGTAAAATCCCTATGCTAGCATGAACTGTTGCTGCTCCTGGCCTCCTCCAGCTCCAAGAAGTGGTTCCAGAGTCGCCCTCCGGTCTCCTCTCCTCAGCACTGGATCTCCGGATGTGTTGATTGAATGTACATCTAATGAGTTCCACCCCAAATACTGTTGCTTGCTTTGCTTTAAGTGCCCACTATCTTATGCAGCTCGTCACCAGAACACTTCGCTGACATGACTTCATCTTTCACTATTGCACCACACACATGCATTTTTTTTCACAACTGGCACGTCGCCCTAGTTCTTATCACATAACTGACTCCGGATGAGTTAGTTAAGTGCACTTGGACATTTTTTTCACTCTTAAATGATCCATCGTAAGGAAAACACACAAAACAATTAAAATGCTAAGGAAATAAAGAATTATAGTTTACGAAATTAGTTAATTAAAAAGTCCTCTAAAATAATTAATAAACTTTTAAATGATGTTATTAAATAAATTATTTTATTACTATTACTAATAGATATTAATTATATTTTAATTTTTTATAATTAAATGAAATTTATTATTAAATAGTTATTATTTAATTATAAAATATAAATTATGATAATTTACGTATTATAAGTTGATCGAATTTTTAAAAAAAGACTTATTATTATTATTAAGAAGTTTTATTAATTATTAATTTTGATGCTAATTTGTTTATATGTTATTATTAATAAAAATCATTAATGTAAATTATAAACTCTAAGTTTATTATTATTTTGAAAGTTTACATTATTAACATTTTAAATTAACTAGTTTAGTTTAACTATAATTTAATTTATAACTTATTAATAGTATTTTATTTTATAAAATAAATGTATTATTAAATAATTATTAATATGTATTATTAAATTATAATTAATAATCTTTTTAATGATTTATTCTAATTTTATTTTGTAAATAACAATCAGTTAATTAAAAAAATATTTATGTTTAATAATTCTGTTTTATTAAATATCTTATATTAATTTATAATTGTTACTATTTTTTATTTTTTTAGTTTATGTTTTTTTATTTTGGATTTTTTTTTAATTCATTAATTTTTTTTGTTTGTTTTTTTAAACCGCCCCCTCCCAAATTCGGTGCATAGTAAAAGGGGGGGAGAGGTGGGGTTTCTGATTTCTTCTAGAGGAATGCTCCACCGGAGGTCCAAGCTCTTGCATTGTTTCAGCGGTCTCCTTCATCAGTCCAGTGCAATCCAGGCTTTATCAACAAAACAAACCTCAACCAATATCATGTCTAGGATTTGCGGTGGCTTGTAGAGGTGATCTGTACAACGCATGACCCTCTTCCAGTTCTCCAGCGGATAGCACGGCCTTCTGCTCATGTGGCGCCAGTGATTTCTTCTCCAGACTCAGCCTGGGTAGCGAACATAAGACCAGTGACTTACGGGGATGGCTTCAAATCTGTACAGAGCCTAGCGGAGTGCACCAGCTCTGACGACTCGGTTTTTCACAAAGGAATCTCGGCTCTGGCGGCTTATAGGGTTTAAATACCAAACAATTTTTCTTCTTTTTTGTTTGACTTTGGTAAATTGGTGCATGAAGTTTCTGTAAGTAGTGGGTTAATTCAGTTATGCGATGAATCTACGCTTCAGACAATGTCGAGAGTGATTGAATCATTGTGTTGGTGAGAAGCTTCAAAATGCATGAGCTGTGCGGCTTCAAGTTTTTTTTTTCAGAACTGTGACGGGGTATGGAAATCTAGATGGTTTCAGTTAATCTTAATTTGAGTTTTCAGAATTGGTAGTTTTTACAAGAGTTGACCTGATCTGAGTGTTTTATCATGTTCTGTGTGTGTGACAAGTTTATTTATGGTGTGTCAGATGAATGGAGTGATGTAGAGAAGACCAAAAATTGTATCGATTAGATGGATATTATCATAGGGGAAGCGAGTGTGAGATGAGGTCACCGATTGAAAAAAAAAACGGTAAGGGTCACCATTAGAAAAAAATCAAAAAGAAGCAGCGGCATGGGGGGTTACTGTTAGTTAAAAAAAGAGGACCAGTGGTGCAATATCGAGGTGCAGGGTCACTATTAGTTTTAAAAAAATATCGGGGAGAAGTACAACTCAAGTTCATTGATATACATAAATGAAAAAGCGAGGTCACCATTGCAATAAAAAGAAGAGGTTACCAGTAACGAAAATTTCACCGTTACAAATAAAATTAAAATTCTCACCGTTGCGCCAAAAAGAAAAGGGTCACTAACACACTAAACATTAAGGTCACCGGTATACTTAAAGTGACAAAAATAAAATAAAGGGTTACCGATGACAAACGATCATAGGTAGACTTAAAAGTCACCGTTTCTCATTAAGAAAATGGGTCACCGTAAGATCAAAAATAAATAACTAACGGTGACCTTCAAAAAATTAAAACCCAATAATTGATCTTAAAATTAAAAATTATGTAAACTAAATAAAAAGATTGAAAATTAAAAGTTAAAAGCAGGAAAAAAATTAAAAAAAATAATTATTAAGACTTACACTTAAAAGTAACAATAGTAATTATTAATTGATATGATATAGATTAAGTACTAGATAATTGATAAACTAAAATGATATAAGACTAAAATTAAAATTAATATATATATTAATTACAGGGTAGTAGCAAGTAAAAACAAAGAGCATCGGTGACCCAATATGTTACCGATAGCTCTTGTCTACCTCACCAGTAGACTAAAATTAATACATAATTTAACTGCATTTATAAAATTAAATATTAAATGTTTTAAAACTATTAAATAATTAATTAAATTACTATGTGAATACATAAAATTAAAAGCACACTAATTATTTATCTTAAACTGAAAATCTTATCTTAATTAATTAGAAGGACGATTAGACAAGTTATTAAACATTGTTAACCTATTCTAATGAAACTAAATTAAAAGATATAATATTAAAATAAATACTAACTTAATTAAATAGAATTACGATGATTATATAATTAGTTATTAAAAAATGTTAGTTTTTTAAGAAGTCAAGAAGATTTAAATTAACCAAACTAAATAAGACATAATTAAATTATAAAAGTAAAGTAAGATTAAAATTATTAATTTAAAGACTAAAAATACATAATTAATTTTAAAAAACGATCAATTGAAAAAGTTAATTATAAAAATACAAAAGTGCAATTATTTTATAAAAATTTATTAAATAATTAATTAAATTAATAAAAATTAAGTAAAAAGATGCGGCAAAACTATGTAAAAATAGAGCAACATCCAATTTCCCAACACTTAGGTATTTTTTTCCTAAAACAATCCCATGATTAATTATCTTTCAAAAACAGTAAAGTGTTTAATATTTTGCTCAAAATGTAACATGTCAAGCACTCAAAAACAGAGGACAAAACATAACAGAAGACTTTTAGAAAATGAATCACTCATATGAATCTTACCTATAAAAAATACCCATGTGTAATTAAGAAAGGAAAAACCATCCATCAAAGTAGATGCCATGCCTCATATGTGATACAACATAATGACTCACTTCAATCTAGGCTTAAGTCCAAATTCCAAGAGTAAAAAAAGGTAAAATTTATGTGGAATTATGAACTTAATAGTAGGACCTTTATAGTTTGACAGAATCCTAGGTTCCAAAAATATTTTTTTTGAATCACCTTATTGATACAACCTAAATGATTTCCAAATAAACCAATTGACCCCTTCTTTATATGGAGTTCATCATTCTAATCACCTTAAGGAACTCATTTTTGACCATATACACTTTATTTTATTTTTCCCAAGCCATGTATCATGTGCTAAGCACTATGGAATGCACTTATTCAGAGTGTACAGAGGGCTTATAGTAAACAGAAACCCACCCAGCATCTAGGGTCTCAGAGACTCACCATGGGATCCCAGATGCCCAGACTACTCAAGTTCCAAATTATTTATATAGAAACCATTTACATTGGCTCATTAAGATGATTATTTTTTTATAATTAATAGATGAATGGGGTCCCTAGAATTAGAATCAAACTTCTAGTTCCAAGTGTTATGATCATAATTCCATTATAAGGATACCCGTATCACTTTCAGAAGTAGTTCCTAAACCAAATTTCCATCGAATCACTAAGTAAGATCACTCAACAATCATCCAACCTCATTAATTTCTGATTCAGAGTAGTTCTTATCTACCAGAAAGGTACTTGCCATAAGGAAAGACCTAATTGAGTATAGTGTAAAGCCTAAAATTGTGCACGATTTAATAAAAAATTTACCATTTTTTAACAAAAATTTTGATGTGAAGTGGGAATTGATGGGATTTTATTAAAAAACTGTTTAGAACAGTCAAGAATTGACCCCATCCCCCATACTTAAAAACCCAACATTGTCCCCGAAGTTGACTTCAAAAGTGGAGGAGAACAATTTGAAAATTTAAGGTTCAAAATAGATTTTCAATTTAGTTGATTTATGAAATGTATAAAGGGTCTAAATGAGGTACAAAAATATCATTTTCCACAATGAATAAATAATCAGCAGGTTCATTAGCATAAAACTTATGGGTGCATAGTGGATAGGGTGTAACGAAATTCAGAAAATATGACTCAATTAGATGTTCAATAACACAAAAATCAAGAATTATGAACACCCCTTTGTAAATCACATTCAACAAAAACACAACAACCACCAAGAATGTACCCCCACACTTAATTTCATATAGTGAATGATTATTTCAATATTTATCAATTAATTCAAATTTAAGAAAGAGGCACATGCAAGAATTTTTAAATTCAACTTAGTGACATACATCAAAAGTTTTTTTATTGTGCATGATATGCATCAGAGTTTTGAAAGTATTAAGAAGCCAAAAAATAAAATAGAAACGAATGAATAGAATAATTCCCTGAATAGGTTAATCATTAGTAATCAGCCGGGGAATTCTAACCCCTTAATAACACAAGCAGAAGCATCCTGAGACAGAACCAGGAGACAAAGAACAAGCAGTAATAGGTATTTCACAAAAATAGAGCACATAAGCAGCACTTTATTCAAGGTAAAAAAGAATAAAAAACAAAAAGAACCTTGGGTTTCCTCCCATACAGTGCTAGGATTTAAAGTCTTCATCCAGATTTATTTAATCACAGTTTTCAAGCACAGTGAAGGCAGCCAAGCCCTTTGGATGTCCCTAAACATAAATTTTCATCCTTTTCCCATTCACTAAAATGGTTTTATTCTTTTCACCTATAATTTTTATAGCTCCATTCTTAAGAACCCTCACAATTGTAAAAGCTCCAGACCAGTTGGACTTCATCATTCCAGGAAAAATTTTATGTCGAGAGTTAAAGAGATGGACCTTATGTCCAGGTTTGAATTCCTTATTTTGAATGATATAATCATGAAAGATTTTAGTCCTCCCTTTATAGATTCTTGAATTATCATAACTCTCTCTCTTAATTTCATAAAGATCACTCAACTCAAGTAATCTCCTCTCATCAGCACTCTTAAAATCAATGTTCAGAGCCTTAACTGCCCAATAAGACTTGTATTGCAACTCCATAGGTAAATGACATCATTTCCCTAACAACAACATGTAAGGAGACATACCTATTGGGGTTTTGAAAGCTGTTCTATATGCCCATAAAGCTTCATCCAACTTAGGAGACCAGTCTTTCCTAGAGTTTGACACAGTTTTCTCAAGTATTTGTTTCAATTCCCTATTTGAAATTTCTTTATATCCACTAGACTGTGGATGATAAGGAGTACCAGTTTTATGAACACAGCCATATTTCTCTATAAAAGCTTTAAATTTATAGTTCTTAAAGTGTGTTCCATTGTCAGTGATAAAATTTATTGGGACTCCAAATCTTGTAAAGATGTTGTTTAGAGACTCGGGTTTTTGGCCCTGTCAGACTTTGCAATAATTCTACGAATAATTTCAGAGCTAGGCGTGAAGACGGCGTGCGATTCCGAGGCCCGGTGTGCCCGGAATTAATTTTATAAAAATATTAAGTATTTTCATACTATGCACGTGGCGGGGGTGTGATAACTCCTAAACGGTAGCTCAGAACGGGAATCTGAGGGAATGATTGCGTCCGGAACGTGCCGTTTACCCTAGGCGAGGTGTAAAATTTGCGGGCGCGGGCCTGCGGTGAGAAACGCCACCAGGGGCGTTTTCGTAAATAAGTGGAAAAGTTAGTTTACGAGCGTCGGCTCGAATAACTTCTGAACGGAGTCTCGGATCACAAATCTGAGTCTGTTGTTGCGTTCAGATCGGCGCGTTTACCCTAGGGGTGACCTTAACTTTGTCTGCGTCAGGCGCGGAGTCGGGGGCGATGTTTTAAATGAAAGTTTTTAAATAAAAAAAAAGAAAACAATTTCATTTCTCTCCTCCTTCTCCCACCCACGCGCAGCAGAATGGAACCCCTCCTCCCACCTCCGTTCTTCTCCGATTTGAGCTCCGGGTGTCCGTTTTCAGCACCGATCGTCAGCAAATCGAGCTCCAACGCGTCGCAGGCGTCGTTCTGCACCCAAAGCTTCGGCGATCCGCCAACAGGTAGGCGTTTTACATTTTGAAAATCCCGGATCCCATTTTTGTGTTGTTTTTCTTTGTATAGTTCGGGTCCCGAGCTTTCCGAAACATGTTTCGTATCTGAATTTGGAGCACCGGGGTGCTCCCGGTGGCTCCCGGAAGTTTTCCGGCGAAAACCCGGTTTTCCGGCGATGAGGGGCGGCGGCCATGGCGGAATCCGGCGGCGGCGTGGCAGAATCTGGCAGCGGAGGTGGCGGCGCGGCGGAATCCGGCAGCGGCGCGGAGGTTTCCGGCGAGGCTGGCGGTGGTCCGACCAGGATTTTCCGGGGTTCTTTAAACCCCCGTAACTCGCAAACCGTAACTCCGATTTGCGATCTGTTTGTGGCGATGCGCTCCTTGCGTCAGGACGGACCTTTTGAACTAACTTTGAGAATTTTATGGTTCGGGATTGTGTCCCGGGAGTTAGAAACGTCGTATAAAATAATAATATTCTATTATTTTACGACTTCGGGCCGTTGTAACTTCTACCCGGAGCGTCCGAATGACGTGTCGTCAGTGGCGTTGATACCATGATGGTACAACGGACTTTTTGAGATGGTTTCCGGGTGTTGGGACCGAGTTTGGGATGCAGGCCCCACGGGGCTGGGTTTTGACGTTTGCGGAGAAACGCAGCTTTCGCACCAGGAGTCCGATTTTGGCGGATGATTAGTCGATCCTATGTTTTTTTCTGAGAGGATCGCAATGGTGCGAGCCGTTCGATGAGTTTCGGAATCGAGGCGTGGGCCCCACCCGAGCTGGCTTCGGTGAATAGTAACTTTTTCACCGGGTGTTCGTTTCAGACGAGCGAGTAGTCGATTCCGCTTGTTTTTTCGAGGGGATCGCCGTGGTATGATCCACTCGATGGGTTTCGGGATCGTTGTGTGGGCCCCGCACGAGCTAGCTACGGTGAATAGTGCCTTTTTCACCGGTGCTCCATTTCGGGTGAGTAAACAGCCTATCCTGCGTGTTTTTCCGCGTTGAACGCGATTGTGGCATCGATTTTGGCCTAGAAGGTGCGCAGTGTAGCGTTGTGGTGGGTCGCTCAGGTTAGCGATGTTTTGGACGAGCAGTGGTCGAGCGTTCTCCCTTGGTTCGTTCCTACGAGGGTTCGTGTGGCATCACAACCTTCGTATGGGCTTGTGATCCTCTCGATGGGATGTTTACTATTAGAGTTGTGGCATCCCTCTGGTGGGCCCGTAGCGGGATCCTCTAGCATCTTTACCCTAGATCGGGTTCTTGGTATCGCTGTGACTGCTTATTCACGGGCGGTGATCCCCTATCTAGCAGGTTAACCCCGTACGGTTTGTGGCATCATCGGGAATATGACCCCCTACGCGGTGGGTCGTGCACAGTAGGGTTGTGGCATCGTCGGGTTTACGATCCCCTACTCAGCTTGATGTTTATAGTAGGGTTGTGGAATCGTTGGTTATACGATCCCCTACTCAACGCTTGGTGTCGGTAGGGTTGCGGTATCGTTGGTTATGCGATCCCCTACTCAGCGCGTGGTTTCGGTAGGGTTGCGGCATCATCGGTTCGATCCCCTACATCGCGAGTTATACCAGATAGGGTTCCGGTATCATCGTGACCATCTTTATATGGATGATGATCCTCTATCTGAGTGTGAAGCTTCTGTCGAGTGCCAGATCAGGTTGTGGTATCCCCCAACGGACCCTGGGAGTGATCCCCTATCTGTGAGAACTACGTATGCCAGATCAGGTCATGGTATCCCCCAGCGGTCCCTGGGAGTGATCCCCTATCTGTGAGCTACTTATACCAGAGTGGGTCTTGGTATCCCCTAGCAGACCCTAGCGGTGATCCCCTATCCGAGGAGTTTGGTGGTTATGTTGTTTCGGTGAGTTATCCTCTGTGATGCCAACTGACGAGTGTGATCTCTCGGGTGAGCATCTAAGAGGTTTGTGAGAAACCCGATGGAGCGTATCTCTCGGATGAGTATCATTTGGGATGACAGTGATCGTGGGGTGTACTCTTCTGGTTGTGGGCAGTTGCTGGTGACGAGGTTGGTACCTCTTGTGGCTTTGTGGCATGAGCTGAGTATATTTGGATTGTTCAAGGTGTATGTATGGGCATACACCTGAGCTGAGCTGACTAGTTGTGTTTAGCCGAGGATGGTCACGAGATTGAGTTTCTCTCTCATCTGGGTTCCCTCTGGCTGGGATGAGAGGATTGTTGCCTTTCAGTTTCTCTCTTTGGTTTTGGGTTTTTGGGGTGACTATTGAGTATGTTTATACTCACCCCTGCATGGGCTTTGACCACACATGTTTGTGTCTTGTGCAGACCATAGGCCTTTTGACGGAGTCCCAGGAGGACCCGGAGCAGGCGGAGCTTAGTGAGCGAGTTGACCGGGGTGTTTTCCAGAGCTGTGCCAAGGGATCTTTCCGGTGAGTGTTTGTGGAAGCGTTCCCCTTCTTCAGAGCAGGTTGGACGCGCTTTGAAGTTTTATTTTGGTGGGCCCTATTTTTCCCTTTGTACTTTTGCTGTTGCACTCTGGTTTGGGATAGATTGTATGCATGAATTTACTTTTCATTTTCTATATCTTCGCACTGTTGCATGGAGGTGTTTGTGGGTGCGTGTGTACAGGTAGCTTAGGCTAATGCCTCCCATGTGTGTGATAGCCTACTCGGCGCTGGTCTCCAGCCCTTGGCCTATTGGAGGCGAGCTTGGGGAGTCGCGGCTCGAGCCCCGTTGGGTCGGGTCGTGACAGAGTGGTATCAGAGGAGGTTCCACCTTTGGAATCTCAGAGCGTAGCTGGTCTAGCTGTGAGTTTGGTTCAGGTTGCATGGCGGCAGTGTTAGGATGTTTCGAGTTCGGCTTTCAGGCCAGAGACTCCAGTGTTGGTGCGGCGGCCGACGTATCCATACACCAGGACTCTGATAACCTGCCTTTCGACTCGGTACATTCGTACACTGGTCGCAGGGACATAATGGTACATGCATCATATAGGACTGGGTTTTGGGTTTTCCTTGTCCTTCTTGAGTCAGCTCTCCAGATATACTCTTTGATTGTGATGCGTCTTGAATGTATTTCAGGATGCCTCCATGACGACAGCCAGTGAGGGTTCCGCAGCAGGATTGTGCTGATGACTCGCCCCGTGTAGAGGCTGTGGAGCAGGGCGCAGGTTCTGAGGTTGCACCTCCAGGTGGTCTTCTAGTTGATCCACCACCTGTCGAGCAGCTGGTCGTGCCGGAGGTGCAGGATGAGGTTGCGTGCAGGCTGAGTGCGCTGCGCGACTTCCATAGGCAGCGACCTCTGAGGTTCCAGGGTGATCCAGACCCCCAGGCAGCTGATGACTGGCTTGAGGCAGTCACCCGAGTTTTCCGCCTAGTGAGAACACCTCTTGATCAGATGGTGGTCCTAGCGGCGAGCCTTCTGCATGGTTCTTTTGGGTGATGGTGGAGTTTAGTGATGCAGTACCATGACAAGGAGACACTCACGTGGGAAGAGTTTGAGAGGCTCTTCAGGGAAAAGTTATATCTGGTGATGCTGAGGTCAGTGCGGATTCAGGAGCTTCTGCAGCTACGAAAGGAGGGCATGACCATGTCGGAATACTCAGCGCGATTTACAGACCTGTCACGCTACTCCCTGGATATGGTTCGGGAACCGTTCTTTAGGGCTCGGACCTTCGAACAGGGCTTACACAGGGACATCTGAGCTGGTGTGGTTTCCTTGTTCCTGCCCACCTATGCTGGAGTGCTGGAGCGAGCGTTGGTGGTGGAGAGCTTTATGGCAGAGCAATTTCTGCCTGTTAGTGCTGGGCACGTGAGAGCTGAGACTTCGTCAGTTGGATCGACATCTGGTAGCCGACGACAGACTCAGGGGTCTAGACGTGGCCGACATTTCAGGAGGCGACCCCAGGATGGAGGATCTGAGGCTCAGGGCTCGCAGGCCAGTTTTGGTTAGTCGCAGGAGAGACAGTGTTATACTTGCGATGGTCGGGGACATCTTGCAAGATATTTTCCGACCCGTCGTGCTGCTGAGAGGGAGCCGGTCGATGGTCCGCCTTGGCAGAGGCAGCGTCTCGAGCCAGGAGGTCCGCAGGGCGGCGGACGTGGTGGCGGAGCGGGTGCAGCAGGAGGAGGTGGTAGGCAGTACCAGTTTCCACCACCCCCACCCCCAGGAGGTCCACGCCAAGCTCAGGGAGCTGGTGGCCGAGGGCGAGGACAATTGCATTCCCTGGAGGTTGTTGACCCGGAGGCACCGCGGATGGATAGAGGTACGCCTTGTGTCTTTTCTACTTACTGCAGTAGTTTTTCAGACACTGTTTAGTGGTACTCTTTCCTTTTGTTGCTTGCTCGAGTTTTGTTCAGGGCATTGGTAAGACTATGTGTGGGAGTTGTTCCGCATGCTTCGAATGTGTGAAGAAGAGGGGTCCATTCCCCACCGAGATGCGTTTTTGTGACGCGATTAAAACTCTGCGGGCGAGTCAGTGCCACCCAAAGCGGATAGTATTGAGGTCTGGTGGATGATTCCCTTTGACTTATGCATTCAGGCATGGGTGTTTGTTGGTGAACTTTCTGGTGTGCAAGTCCCAGTTGAGAGTTCAGTCGTTGTCCTTGTGCTTAGGGATTTCAGGGACGAAAAGTTCTAAGGGGTGGAGGATGTAGTGACTCGGGTTTTTGGCCCTGTCAGACTTTGGAATAATTCTACGAATAATTCCAGAGCTAGGCGCGAAGACTGCGTGCGATTCCGAGGCCCGGTGTGCCCGAAATTAATTTTATAAAAATATTAAGCATTTTTATACTATGCACATGGCGGGGGTGTGATATCTCCTAAATGGTAGCTCAGAATGAGAATCCGAGCACACGATTGCGTCCGGAACGTGCCGTTTACCCTAGGCGAGGTGTAAAATTTACGGGTGCGGGCCTGCGGTGAGAAACGCCACCAGGGGCGTTTTCGTAAATAAGTGGAAAAGTTAGTTTACGAGCGTCGGCTCGAATAACTTCTGAACGGAGTCTCGGATCACAAATCTGAGTCCGTCGTTGCGTTCAGAACAGCGCGTTTACCCTAGGGGTGACCTTAACTTTGTCCGCGTCGGGGGCGGAGTTGGGGGGCGATGTTTTAAATGAAGGTTTTTAAATAAATAAAAAAGAAAACAATTTCATTTCTCTCCTCCTTCTCCCACCCACGCGCAGCAGAATGGAACCCCTCCTCCCACCTCCGTTCTTCATCGATTTGAGCTTCGGGTGTCCGTTTTCAGCATCGATCGTCAGCAGATCGAGCTCCAGCGCGTCGCAAGCGTCGTTCTGCACCCAAAGCTTCGGCGATTCGCCAACAGGTAGGCGTTTTACATTTTGAAAATCTCAGATCCCGTTTTTGTGTTGTTGTTCTTCAAATTTTCATAAGGGTTGTATAGTTCGGGTCCCGAGCTTTTCGAAACATGTTTCAGATCTGAATTTGGAGCACTGGGGTGCTCCCGGTGGCTCCCGGAAGTTTTCCGGTGAAAACCCGGTTTTCCGGCGACGAGGGGCGGCAGCCATGGCGGAATCCGGCGGCGGCGCGGCAGAATCCGGCGGCGGCGGTGGCGGCGCGGCAGAATCTGGCGGCGGCGCGGAGGTTTCCGGCGAGGCTGGCGGTGGTCCGACCAGGATTTTCCGGGGGTTCTTTAAACCCCCGTAACTCGCAAACCGTAACTCCGATTTGTGAGACGTTTGTGGCAATGCGCTCCTTGCGTCAGGACGGACCTTTTGAACTAACTTTGAGAATTTTATGGTTCGGGATTGTGGCCCGGGAGTTAGAAACGTCGTATAAAATAATAATATTCTATTATTTTACGACTTCGGGCCGTTGTAACTTCTACCCGGAGCGTCCGAATGACGTGTCGTCAGTGGCGTTGAGACCCTGATGGTACAACGGACTTTTTGAGATGGTTTCCGGGTGTTGGGACCGAGTTTGGGGTGCGGGCCCCACGGGGCTGGGTTTTGGCGTTTGCGGAGAAACGCAGCTTTCGCACCAAGAGTCCGATTTTGGCGGATGATTAGTCGATCCTATGTTTTTTTCCGAAAGGATCGCAATGGTGCGAGCCATTCAATGAGTTTCGGAATCGAGGTGTGGGCCCCACCCGAGCTGGCTTCAGTGAATAGTAACTTTTTCACCGGGTGTTCGTTTCAGACGAGCGAGTAGTCGATTCCACTTGTTTTTTCGAGTGGATCGCCATGGTATGATCCGCTCGATGGGTTACGGGATCGTTATGTGGGCCCCGCACGAGCTGGCTACGGTGAATAGTGCCTTTTTCACCGGTGCTTCGTTTCGGGTGAGTAAACAGCCTATCCTGCGTTTTTTTCCGCGTGGAACGCGATTGTGGCATCGATTTTGGCCTAGGAGGTGCGCAGTGTGGCGTTGTGGTGGGTCGCTCGGGTTAGCGATGTTTTGGACCAGCAGTGGTTGAGCGTTCTCCCTTGGTTCATTCCTACGAGGGTTCGTGTGGCATCAAAACCTTCGTATGGGCTTGTGATCCTCTCGATGGGATGTTTACTTTTAGAGTTGTGGCATCCCTCCGGTGGGCCCGGAGCGGGATCCTCTAGCATCTTTACCCTATATCGGGTTCTTGGTATCGTTGTGACTACTTATTCACGGGCGGCGATCCCCTATCTAGCAGGTTAACCCCGTAGGGTTTGTGGCATCATCGGGAATATGACCCCCTACGCGGTGGGTCGTGCACAGTAGGGTTTTGGCATCGTCGGGTTTACGATCCCCTACTCATCATGATGTTTATAGTAGGGTTTCGGTATCGTTGGTTATACGATCCCCTACTCAGCGATTGGTTTCGGTAGGGTTGCGGTATCGTTGGTTATGCGATCCCCTACTCAGCGCGTGGTTTCGGTAGGGTTGCGACATCGTTGGTTCGATCCCCTACATCACGAGTTATACCAGATAGGGTTCTGGTATCGTCGTGACCATCTTTATATGGACGATGATCCTCTATCTGAGTGTGAAGCTTCTGTCGAGTGCCAGATCGGGTTGTGGTATCCCCCAGCGGACCCTGGGAGTGATCCCCTATCTGTGAGAACTACGTATGCCAGATCAGGTCATGGTATCCCCCAGCGGTCCCTGGGAGTGATCCCCTATCTGTGAGCTACGTATACCAGAGTGGGTCTTGGTATCCCCTAGAGGACCCTAGCGGTGATCCCCTATCCGAGGAGTTTGGTGGTTATGCTGTTTCGGTGAGTTATCCTCTGTGATGCCAACTGACGAGTGTGATCTCTTGGGTGAGCGTCTGAGAGGTTTGTGAGAAACCCGATGGAGCGTATCTATCGGATGAGTGTCATCTGGGATGACAGTGATCGTGGGGTGTACTCTTCTGGTTGTGGTCAGTTGCTGGTGACGAGGTGGGTACCTCTTGTGGCTTGGTGGCATGAGCTGAGTATATTTGGATTGTTCAAGGTGTATGTATGGGCATACACCTGAGCTGAGATGACTAGTTGTTTTTAGCCGAGGATGGTCACGAGATTGAGTTTCTCTCTCATCTGGGTTCCCTCTGGATGAGATGAGCGGACTATTGCCTTTCATTTTCTCTCTTTGGTTTTGGGTTTTTGGGGTGACTACTGAGTATGTTTATACTCACCCCTACATGGGCTTTGACCGCACATGTTTGTGTCTTGTGCAGACCATAGGCCATTTGACGGAGTCCCAGGAGGACCCGGAGCAGGCGAAGCTTAGTGAGCGAGTTGACTGGGGCGTTTTCCAGAGCTGTGCCGAGGGAGCTTTCCGGTGAGTGTTTGTGGCAGTGTTCCCCTTCTTCAGAGCAGGTTGGACGCGCTTTGTAGTTTTATTTTGGTGGGCTCTATTTTTCCCTTTGTACTTTTGTTGTTGCACTCTGGTTTGGGATAGATTGTATGCATGCATTTACTTTTCAGTTTCTATATCTCTGCACTGTTCCATGGAGGTGTTTGTGGGTGCGTGTGTACAGGTACCTTAGGCTAATGCCTCCCATGTGTGTGATAGCCTACTCGGCGCTGGTTGCCAGCCCTTGGCCTATTGGAAGCGGGCTTGGGGAGTCGCGGCTCGAGCCCCGTTGGGTCGGGTCGTGACAGAGTGGTATCAGAGGAGGTTCCACATTTTGGATCTCAGAGCGTAGCTGGTCTAGCTGTGAGTTTGGTTCGGGTTGCATAGCGACAGAGTTAGGATGTTTCGAGTTCGGCTTTCAGGCCAGAGACTCCAGTGTTGGTGCGGCGGCCGACGTATCCATACACCAGGACTCTGATAACCTGCCTTTCGACTCGGTACATTCGTACACTGGTCGTAGGGACATAATGGTACATGCATCATATGGGACTGGGTTTTGGGTTTTCCTTGTCCTTCTTGAGTCAGCTCTCCAGATATACTCTTTGACTGTGATGCGTCTTGAATGTATTTCAGGATGCCTCCACGACGACAGCCAGTGAGGGTTCCGTAGAAGGATTGTGCTGATGACTCGCCCCGTGTAGAGGTTGTGGAGCAGGGCGCAGGTTCTGAGGTTGCACCTCCAGGTGGTCTTCCAGTTGAGCCACCACCTGTCGAGCAGCTGGTTGTGCCGGAGGCGCAGGATGAGGTTGCGTGCAGGCTGAGTGCGCTGCGCGAGTTCCAGAGTCAGCGACCTCTGAGGTTCCGGGGTGATCCAGACCCCCAGGCAGCTGATGACTGGCTTGAGGCAGTCACCCGAGTTTTCCGCCTAGTGAGAACACCTCTAGATCAGATGGTGGTCCTAGCGGCGAGCCTTCTGCATGGTTCTGTCAGGCGATGGTGGAGTTTAGTGACGCAATCCCATGACAAGGAGACACTCACGTGGGAAGAGTTTGAGAGGCTCTTCAGGGAAGAGTTATATCCGGTGACGCTGAGGTCAGTGCGGATTCAGGAGCTTCTGCAGCTACGGCAGGAGGGCATGACCATGTCGAAATACTCAGCGCGGTTTACAGACCTGTCACGCTACTCCCTGGATATGGTTCGGGAACCGTTATTTAGGGCTTGGACCTTCGAACAGGTCTTACACAGGGACATCCGAGCTGTTGTGGTTTCCTTGTGTCTTCCCACCTATGCTGGAGTGCTGGAGCGAGCGTTGGTGGTGGAGAGCTTTTTGGCAGAGCAATTTCCGCCTGTTAGTGCTAGGCACGTGAGAGCTGAGACTTCGTCAGTCGGATCGACATCTGGTAGCCGACGACAGACTCAGGGGTCTGGACGTGGCCGACATTTCAGGAGGCGACCCCAGGATGGAGGATTTGAGGCTCAGGGCTCGCAGGCCAGTTTTGGTTAGTCGCAGGAGAGACAATGTTATGCTTGCGACGGTCGGGGACATCTTGCTAGATATTTTCCGACCCGTCGTGCTGCTGAGAGGGAGCCGGTCGATGGACCTCCTTGGCAGAGGCAGCGTCTCGAGCCAGGAAGTATGCAGGGCAGCGGACGTGGCGGCGGAGCGGGTGCAGCAGGAGGAGGTGGTAGGCTGTACCAGTTTCCACCACCCCCACCCCCAGGAGGTCCACACCAAGCTTAGGGAGCTGGTGGTCGAGGGCGATGACAGTTGCATGCCCTGGAGGCTGTTGACCCGGAGGCACCGCGGATGGATAGAGGTACACCTTGTGTCTTTCCTACTTACTGCAGTAGTTTTTCAGACACTGTTTAGTGGTACTCTTTCCTTTTGTTTCTTGCTCGAGTTTTGTTCAGGGCATTGGTAAGACTCTGTGTGGGAATTGTTCTGCATGCTTCGAATGTGTGAGGAAGAGGGGTCCATTCCCCACCGAGATGCGTTTTTGTGACGTGATTAAAACTCTACGGGCGAGTCAGTTCCACCCAAAGCGGATAGTATTGAGGTGTGGTGGATGAGTCCATTTGACTTATGCATTCAGGCATGGGTGTTTGTTGGTGAACTTGCTGGTGTGAAAGTCCCAGTTGAGAGTCCAGTCGCTGTCCTTGTGCTTAGGGCTTTTCGGGGATGAAAAGTTCTAAGGGGGGGAGGATGTAGCGACTCGGGTTTTTGGCCCTGTCAGACTTTGAAATAATTCTACGAATAATTCCAGATCTAGGCGCGAAGACGGCGTGCGATTCTGAGGACCGGTGTTCCCGGAATTAATTTTATAAAAATATTAAGTATTTTTATACTATGCACATGGAGGGGGTGTGATATCTCCTAAACGGTAGCTCAGAATGGGAATCTGAGCACAGGATTGCGTCCAGAACGTGCCGTTTACCCTAGGCGAGGTGTAAAATATGCGGGTGCGGGCCTGCGGTGAGAAACGCCACCAGGGGCGTTTTCGTAAATAATTGGAAAAGTTAGTTTACGAGCGTCGGCTCGAATAACTTCTGAAAGGAGTCTCGGATCACAAATCTGAGTCCGCCGTTGCGTTCAGAACAGCGCGTTTACCCTAGGGGTGACCTTAACTTTGTCCGCGTCGGGGGCGGAGTCGGGGGGGGGATGTTTTAAATGAAGGTTTTTAAATAAATAAAAAAGAAAACAATTTCATTTCTCTCCTCCTTCTCCCACCCACACGCAGCGGAATGGAACCCCTCCTCCCACCTCCGTTCTTCGCTGATTTGAGCTTTGGGTGTCCGTTTTCAGCACCGATCGTCAGCAGATCGAGCTCCAGCGCGTCGCGGGCGTTCTTCTGCAGCCAAAGCTTCGGCGATCCACCAACAGGTAGGCGTTTTACATTTTGAAAATCCCGGATCCCGTTTTTGTGTTGTTGTTCTTCAAATTTTCATAATGGTTGTATAGTTTGGGTCCCGAGCTTTTCGAAACATGTTTCAGATCTGAATTTGGAGCACCGGGGTGCTCCCGGTGGCTCCCGGAAGTTTTCCGGCGAAAACCCGGTTTTCCGGTGACGAGGGGCGGCGGCCATGGCGGAATCCAGAGGCGGCGCGGCGGCGGCGCGGCAGAATCCGGCGGCGGCGGTGGCGGCGCGGCGAAATCCGGCGGCGGCGCGGAGGTTTCCGGCGAGGTTGGCGGTGGTCCGGCCAGGATTTTCCGGGGGTTCTTTAAACCCCCGTAACTCACAAACCGTAACTCCAATTTGTGAGCCGTTTGCTGCGATGCGCTCCTTGCGTCAGGACGGACCTTTTAAACTAACTTTGAGAATTTTATGGTTTAGGATTGTGGCCCGAGAGTTAGAAACGTCGTATAAAATAATAATATTCTATTATTTTACGACTTCGGGCCGTTGTAACTTCTACCCGGAGCGTCCGAATGACGTGTCGTCAGTGGCGTTGAGACCCTGATGGTACGACAGACTTTTTGAGATGGTTTCCCGGTGTTGGGACTGAGTTTGGGGTGTGGGCCCCACGAGGCTGGGTTTTGGCGTTTGTGGAGAAACGCAGCTTTCGCACCAGGAGTCCGATTTTGGCGGATGATTAGTCGAACCTGTGTGTTTTTCCGAGAGAATCGCAATGGTGCGATCCGTTCGATGAGTTTCAGAATCGAGGTGTGGGCCCCACCCGAGCTGGCTTTAGTGAATAGTACCTTTTTCACCGGGTGTTCGTTTCAGACGAGCGAGTAGTCGATTCCGCTTTTTTTTTCGAGGGGATCGTTGCAGTATGATCCGCTCGATGGGTTTCGGGATCGTTGTGTGGGCCTCACACGAGCTAGCTACGGTGAATAGTGCCTTTTTCACCGGTGCTCCGTTTCAGGTGAGTAAACAGCCTATCCTGCGTGTTTTTCCGCGTGGAACGCGATTGTGGCATCGATTTTGGCCTAGGAGGTGCGCAGTGTGGCATTGTGGTGGGTCGCTCGGGTTAGTAATGTTTTGGACCAGCAGTGGTTGAACGTTCTCCCTTGGTTCGTTCCTACGAGGGTTCGTGGGGCATCACAACCTTCATATGGGATTGTGATCCTCTCGATGGGATGTTTACTTTTAGAGTTGTGGCATCCCTCTGGTGGGCCCGGAGCGGGATCCTCTGGCATCTTTACCCTAGATTGGGTTCTTGGTATCGTTGTGACTGCTTATTCACGGGCGGCGATCCCCTATCTAGCAGGTTAACCCCGTAGGGTTTGTGGAATCATCGGGAATATGACCTCCAACGCGGTGGGTCGTGTACAGTAGAATTGTGGAATCATCGGGTTTACGATCCCCTACTCAGCATGATGTTTATAGTAGGGTTGCAGTATTGTTGGTTATACGATCCCCTACTCAGCGTTTGGTGTCGGTAGGGTTGCGGTATCGTTGGTTATGTGATCTCCTACTCAGCGCGTGGTTTCGGTAGGGTTGCGGCATCGTCGGTTCGATCCCCTACATCGCGAGTTATACCAGATAGGGTTCCGGTATCGTCATGACCATCTTTATATGGACGATGATCCTCTATCTGAGTGTGAAACTTCTGTCGAGTGCCAGATCGGGTTGTGGTATCCCCCAGCAGACCCTGGGAGTGATCCCCTATCTGTGAGAACTACGTATTCTAGATCAGGTCATGGTATCCCCCAGCGGTCCCTGGGAGTGATCCCCTATCTATGAGCTACGTATACCAGAGTGGGTCTTGGTATCCCCTAGCGGACCCTAGCGGTGATCCCCTATCCGAGGAGTTTGGTGGTTATGTTGTTTCGGTGAGTTATCCTCTGTGATGCCAACTGACGAGTGTGATCTCTCGGGTGAGCGTCTGAGAGGTTTGTGAGAAACCCGATGGAGCGTATCCCTCGGATGAGTGTCATCTGGGATGACAGTGATCGTGGGGTGTACTCTTATGGTTGTGGGCAGTTGCTGGTGATGAGGTTGGTACCTCTTGTGGCTTTGTGGCATGAGCTGAGTATATTTGGATTGTTCAAGGTGTATGTATGGGCATACACCTGAGCTGAGCTGACTAGTTGTGTTTAGCCGAGGATGGTCACGAGATTGAGTTTCTCTCTCATCTGGGTTCCCTCTGGCTGGGATGAGCGGACTGTTGCCTTTCAGTTTCTCTCTTTGGTTTTGGGTTTTTGGGGTGACTACTGAGTATGTTTATACTCACCCCTGCATGGGCTTTGACCGCACATGTTTGTGTCTTGTGCAGACCATAGGCCTTTTGACGGAGTCCCAGGAGGACCCGGAGCAGGCGGAGCTTAGGGAGCGAGTTGACCGGGGTGTTTTCCAGAGCTGTGCCGAGGGAGATTTCCGGTGAGTGTTTGTGGCAGCGTTCCCCTTCTTCAGAGCAGGTTGGACGCGCTTTGTAGTTTTATTTTGGTGGGCCCTATTTTTCCCTTTGTACTTTTGCTGTTGCACTCTGGTTTGGGATAGATTGTATGCATGCATTTACTTTTCAGTTTCTATATCTCTGCACTGTTGCATGGAGGTGTTTGTGGGTGCATGTGTACAGGTACCTTAGGCTAATGCCTCCCATGTGTGTGATAGCCTACACGGTGCTGGTCGCCATCCCCTGGCCTATTGGAGGTGGGCTTGGGTAGTCGCGGCTCGAGCCCCGTTGGGTCGGGTCGTGACAGAGTGGTATCAGAGGAGGTTCCACCTTTGGGATCTCAGAGCGTAGCTGGTCTAGCTGTGATTTTGGTTCGGGTTTCATAGCGGCAGTGTTAGGATGTTTCGAGTTCGGCTTTCAGGCCAGAGACTCCAGTGTTGGTGCGGCGGCCGACGTATCCATACACCAGGACTCTGATAACCTGCCTTTCGACTTGGTACATTCGTACACTGGTCGCAGGGACATAATGGTACATGCATCATATAGGATTGGGTTTTGGGTTTTCCTTGTCCTTCTTGAGTCATCTCTCCATATATACTCTTTGACTATGATGCGTCTTGAATGTATTTCATGATGCCTCCACGACGACAGCCAGTGAGGGTTCCGCAGCAGGATTGTGCTGATGACTCGCCCCGTGTAGAGGTTGTGTAGTAGGGCGTAGGTTCTGAGGTTGCACCTCCAGGTGGTCTTCCAGTTGAGCCACCACCTGTCGAGCAGCTTGTTGTTCCGGAGGTGCAGGATGAGGTTGCGTGCAGGCTGAGTGCGCTGCGCGAGTTCCAGAGGCAGCGACCTCTGAGGTTCCGGGGTGATCCAGACCCCCAGGCAGCTGATGACTGGCTTGAGGCAGTCACCCGAGTTTTCCGCCTAGTGAGAACACCTCTAGATCAGATGGTGGTCCTAGCGGAGAGCCTTCTGCATGGTTCTGTCGTGCGATGGTGGAGTTTAGTGACGCAGTCCCATGACAAGGAGACACTCACGTGGGAAGAGTTTGAGAGGCTCTTCAGGGAAGAGTTATATCCGGTGACGCTGAGGTCAGTGCGGATTCAGGAGCTTCTACAGCTACGGCAGGAGGGCATGACCATGTCGGAATACTCAACGCGGTTTACAGACCTGTCACGCTACTCCCTGGATATGGTTTGGGAACCGTTCTTTAGGGCTCGGACCTTCGAACAGGGCTTACACAGGGACATCCGAGCTGGTGTGGTTTCCTTGTTCCTGCCCACCTATGCTGGAGTGCTGGAGCGAGCGTTGGTGGTGGAGAGATTTCTGGAAAAGCAATTTCCTCCTGTTAGTTCTGGGCATGTGAGAGCTGAGACTTCGTCAGTCGGATCGACATCTGGTAGCCGACGACAGACTCAAGGGTCTGGATGTGGCCGAAGTTTCAGGAGGCGACCCCAGGATGGAGGATCTGAGGCTCAGGGCTCGCAGGCCAGTTTTGGTTAGTCATGGGAGAGACGGTGTTATGCTTGCGATGGTCAGGGACATCTTGCTAGATATTTTCCGACCCGTCGTGCTGCTGAGAGGGAGCCGGTCGATGGACCGCCTTGGCAGAGGCAGCGTCTCGAGCCAGGAGGTCCGCAGGGCGGCGGACGTGGCGGCGGAGCGGGTGCAGCAGGAGGAGGTGGTAGGCAGTACCAGTTGCCACCACCCCCACCCCCAGGAGGTCCACGCCAAGCTTAGGGAGCTGGTGGCCGAGGGCGAGGACAGTTGCATGCCCTGGAGGCTGTTGACCCGGAGGCACCGCGGATGGATAGAGGTACGCCTTGTGTCTTTTCTACTTACTGGAGTAGTTTTTCAGACACTGTTTATTGGTACTCTTTCCTTTTGTTGCTTGCTCGAGTTTTGTTCAGGGCATTGGTAAGACTCTGTGTGGGATTTGTTCTGCATGCTTTGAATGTGTGAGGAAGAGGGGTCCATTCCCCACCGAGATGCGTTTTTGTGACGCGATTAAAACTCTGCGGGCGAGTCAGTGCCACCCAAAGTGGATAGTATTGAGGTGTGGTGGATGAGTCCCTTTGACTTATGCATTCAGGCATGGGTGTTTTTCGGTGAACTTGCTGGTGTGCAAGTCCCAGTTGAGAGTCCAGTCGCTGTCCTTGTGCTTAGGGCTTTTCGGGGACGAAAAGTTCTAAGGGGGGGAGGATGTAGCGACTCAGGTTTTTGGCCCTGTCAGACTTTGGAATAATTCTACGAATAATTCCAGAGCTAGGCGCGAAGACGGCGTGCGATTCTGAGGCCCGGTGTGCCCAGAATTAATTTTATAAAAATATTAAGTATTTTTATACTATGCACATGGAGGGGGTGTGATATCTCCTAAACGGTAGCTCAGAATGGGAATCTGAGCACACGATTGCTTCCGGAACGTGCCGTTTTCCCTAGGCAAGGTGTAAAATTTGCGGGTGTGGGCCTGCGGTGAGAAACGCCACCAGGGGCGTTTTTGTAAATAAGTGGAAAAGATAGTTTATGAGCGTCGGCTCGAATAACTTATGAACGGAGTCTCAGATCACAAATCTGAGTCCGTCGTTGCGTTCAGAACAGCTCGTTTACCCTAGGGGTGACCTTAACTTTGTCCGCGTCGGGGGCGGAGTCGGGGGGCGATGTTTTAAATGAAGGTTTTTAAATAAATAAAAAAGAAAACAATTTCATTTCTCTCCTCCTTCTCCCACCCACGCGCAGCAGAATGGAACCCCTCCTCCCACCTCCGTTCTTCGCCGATTTGAGCTTCGGGTGTCCGTTTTCAGCACCGATCGTCAGCAGATCGAGCTCCAGCGCGTCGCAGGCGTCGTTCTGCACCCAAAGCTTCGGCGATCCGCCAACAGGTAGGCGTTTTACATTTTGAAAATCCTGGATCCCGTTTTTGTGTTTTTGTTCTTCAAATTTTCATAAGGGTTGTATAGTTCGCGTCCCGAGCTTTTCGAAACATGTTTCAGATCTGAATTTGGAGCACCGGGGTGCTCCCGGTGGCTCTCGGAAGTTTTCCGGCGAAAACCCGGTTTTCCGGCGACGAGGGGCGGCAGCCATGGCGGAATCCGGCGGCGGTGCGGTGGCGGCGCGGCAGAATCCGGTGGCGGCGGTGGCGGCGCGGCAGAATCTGGCGGCGGCGCGGAGGTTTCCGGCGAGGCTGGCGGTGGTCCGGCCAGGATTTTCCAGGGGTTCTTTAAACCCCCGTAACTCGCAAACTGTAACTCCGATTTGCGAACCGTTTGCGGCGATGCGCTCCTTGCGTCAGGACGGACCTTTTGAACTAACTTTGAGAATTTTATGGTTCAGGATTGTGGCCCGGGAGTTAGAAACGTCGTATAAAATAATAATATTCTATTATTTTACGACTTCGGGCCGTTGTAACTTCTACCCAGAGCGTCCGAATGACGTGCCGTCAGTGGCGTTGAGACCCTGATGGTACGACGGACTTTTTGAGATGGTTTCCAGGTGTTGGGACCGAGCTTGGGGTGCGGGCCCCACGAGGCTGGGTTTTGGCGTTTGTGGAGAAACGCAGCTTTCGCACTAGGAGTCCGATTTTGGCGGATGATTAGTCGAACTTGTGTGTTTTTTCGAGAGGATTGCAATGTTGCGATCCGTTCGATGAGTTTCGGAATCAGGGCGTGGGCCCCACCCGAGCTGGCTTTGGTGAATAGTACCTTTTTCACCGGGTGTTCGTTTCAGACGAGCGAGTAGTCGATTCCGCTTGTTTTTTCGAGGGGATCGCAGTGGTAGTATCCGCTCGATGGGTTTCGGGATCGTTGTGTGGGCCCCGCATGAGCTAGCTACGGTGAATAGTGCCTTTTTCACCGGTGCTCCGTTTCGGGTGAGTAAACAGCCTATCCTGCGTGTTTTTCCACGTGGAACGCGATTGTGGCCTCTGTTTTGGCCTAGGAGGTGCGCAGTGTGGCGTTGTGGCGGGTCGCTCGGGTTAGCTATGTTTGGACTAGCAGTGGTTGGGCGTTCTCCCTTGGTTCGTTCCTACGAGGGTTCATGTGGCATCACAACCTTCGTATGGGCTTGTGATCCTCTCGATGGGATGTTTACGGTTAGAGTTGTGGCATCCCTCCGGTGGGCCCGGAGCGGGATCCTCTAGCATCTTTACCCTAGATCGGGTTCTTGGTATCGCTGTGACTGCTTATTCACGGGCGGTGATCCCCTATCTAGCAGGTTAACCCCGTAGGTTTTGTGGCATCATCGGGAATATGACCCCCTACGCGGTGGGTCGTGCACAGTGGGGTTGTGGCATCGTCGATTTTACGATCCCCTACTCAGCATGATGTTTATAGTAGGGTTGCGGTATCGTTGGTTATACGATCCCCTACTCAGCGCTTGGTGTCGGTAGGGTTGCGGTATCGTTGGTTATGTGATCCTCTACTGAGCGCGTGGTTTCGGTAGGGTTGTGGCATCGTCGGTTCGATCCCCTACATCGCGAGTTATACCAGATAGGGTTCCGGTATCGTCGCGACCATCTTTATATGGACGATGATCCTCTATCTGAGTGTGAAGCTTTTGTCGAGTGCCAGATCGGGTTGTCGTATCCCCCAGCGGACCTTGGGAGTGATCCCCTATCTGTGAGAACTACGTATGCCAGATCAGGTCATGGTATCCCCCAGCGGTCCCTGGGAGTGATCCCCTATCTATGAGCTACGTATACCAGAGTGGGTCTTAGTATCCCCTAGCGGACCCTAGCGGAAATCCCCTATCCGAGGAGTTTGGTGGTTATGTTTTTTCGGTGAGTTATCCTCTGTGATGCCAACCGACGAGCGTGATCTCTCAGGTGAGCGTCTGACAGGTTTGTGAGAAACCCGATGGAGCGTATCTCTCGGATGAGTGTCATCTGGGATGACAGTGATCATGGGGTGTACTCTTCTGGTTGTGGGCAGTTGCTGGTGACGAGGTCGGTACCTCTTGTGGCTTTGTGGCATGAGCTGAGTATATTTGGATTGTTCAAGGTGTATGTATGGGCATACACCTGAGCTGAGCTGACTAGTTGTGTTTAGACGAGGATGGTCACGAGATTGAGTTTCTCTCTCATCTGGGTTCCCTCTGGCTGGGATGAGCGGACTGTTGCCTTTCAGTTGCTCTCTTTGGTTTTGGGTTTTTGGGGTGCCTATTGAGTATGTTTATACTCACCCATGCACGGGCTTTGCCCGCACATGTTTGTGTCTTATGCAGACCATAGGCCTTTTGACGGAGTCCCAGGAGGACCCGGAGCAGGCGGAGCTTAGTGAGCGAGTTGACCGGGGTGTTTTCCAGAGCTGTGCCGAGGGA
This sequence comes from Viscum album, assembly GCA_963277665.1. Taxonomy (NCBI): domain Eukaryota; kingdom Viridiplantae; phylum Streptophyta; class Magnoliopsida; order Santalales; family Viscaceae; genus Viscum; species Viscum album. The sequence goes on from OY728151.1 coordinate 476,070,972, forward strand.
GCTTTCTGGTGAGTGTTTGTGGCAGCGTTCCCCTTCTTCAGATAAGGTTGGACGCGCTTTGTAGTTTTATTTTGGTGGGCCCTATTTTGCACTTTGTACTTTTTCTGTTGCACTCTGGTTTGGGATAGATTGTATGCATGCATTTACTTTTTAGTTTCTATATCTCTGCACTGTTTCATGGAGGTGTTTGTGGGTGCGTGTGTACAGGTACCTTAGGCTAATGCTTCCCATGTGTGTGATAGCCTAATCGGCGCTGGTCGCCAGCCCCTGGCCTATTAAAGGCGGGCTTGGGGATTCGCGGCTCGAGCCCCGTTGGGTCGGGTCGTGACATGTTGCTTTTCAGAAAATTTTATGCAGAATTGAATTGATTGTTGGAAAGTTCCACTGCCTCAACCCATTTTGAAAAATAGTCTATAACAACAAGAATATACTCATTCCCATGAGATGATGGAAATGATCCCATAAAATCTAAACCCCATACATCAAAAATTACAACTTCCAAATTTCCTTTTTGTGGTAACTATTTATTTATACCAACATTACCTAGCCTCTGACATCTATAAAATCCAACAAAAAATCTCCTAACATCCTTAAAAAGAGTAGTCCAATAGTATCCAAATTGTAGGACATTTTGAGTAGTTATTTCACCACCATGGTGACCTCCCCTAGGTGAGGAATGACAACTCTCTAAAATAGGAAGCATCTCTTCCTCAGGTATAAATCTCCTTAGAATACCATCAGAACATCACCTAAATAGTAGGTGATCATACCAAAGATAATATATAAGTTCAGAAATGAATTTACTTCTTTGGTTATTGGAGAAATTTTTTGGAAAAACACCTACTGGAAGGAAGTTGGAAAAATCTGCAAACCAAGAAGATTTCCTAATAGAAATAGTAAACAACTTTTCACCAGGAAAGGTATATTTAATATCCCTATAATTTTCAGATTCAGATTGTGTAAGAGGAATCCTAGAATGGTGGTTAGAAACTAAATTTTTAGATCCCTGCTTATCCTTAATTTCTAAGTCAAACTCTTGTAACAATAGAATCCATCTAATCAGCCTGGGTTTAGTTTCTTTCTTAGATAGAAAGTATTTTGAAGCAGAATGATCAGTGAAAATGATAACTTTTGAACCTAAAAGATATTGTCTAAACTTCTCTAAAGAAAACACAACAGCTAACAATTCTTTTTCAGTAGTGGTGTAATTCCTTTGGGGTTCATCTAGCAGTCCACTAGCATAGTACACCACATGCAGTTTCCTATCTTTCCTCTATCCAAGGACAACACCTACAACCATATCACTAGTATCACACATAAGTTCAAAAGGTAGTTTCCAGTCAGGTACAATGATTATAGGTGATGTTGTGAGTTTCTCTTTAAGAAAATTAAATTATTTCAAAGAGTTTTCATCAAAATTGAATGGTGTATCCTTGACCAGCAAAGATCATAAGGGATTTGTTATTTTGGAAAAATATTTTATGAATCTCCAGTAGAAACTGGAATTCCCTATAAAACTTATAACACCATTGAAATTAACAGAAGGTGGAAGTTTTTAAATAACATCAATCTTAACAGTATCAACTTCTAGACCTCTTTTTGAAACTTTATGACCAAGCACAATACCTTCTGTAACCATGAATTGAAATTTCTCCAAATTAAGAACATGGTTGGTTTCAATGCATCTCTCCAAGACTAACTCAATATTTCTAAGATATGTATCAAAATTACTACCCACACCAGAAAAGTCATCCATGAAAACATCATTGATTATCTCAATATTATCTGAAAGGATAGCCATCATACACCTTTGAAAGGTGGCTAGAGATCCACACAACCCAAAGGACATCCACCTATAGGAAAATGTTCCAAAGGGGAATGTGAAAGTGGTCTTCTCCTAATCCTTTGGATCAACAAGAATTTGGTTGTAACCAGAATACCCATCCAAAAAATATAAAAACTCATTTCTAGCAAGCCTCTCAAGCATTTGATCCAAGAATGGAATTGGAAAATGGTCCTTCCTAGTGGTTGCATTAATCTTCCTATAATCTATACAATGTCTTCATTTTGTGGCTTTCTAATCTTGGACTTCTTAATTCTTTTCATTTTTAACAAAAGTGAAACCACCCCTCTTGGGGACATCCTGGATAGGGCTGACCCAAGCACTATCAGAAATGGGAAATATCATTCTAATGTCCATTAATTTAATAACTTATTCTCTCACAACTTCATTCATGTTAGTATTAAATATTATTTGACATTCTACCCTAGGTTTATGGTCAGGCTCCATAGGTATTTTATGCATACAAAATGAGGGACTAATACCCTTGATATCATCTATTGGCTAGACTATGGAAGATTTAAACTTTTTCAACACACTCAAAAATCTTTGTTGTTGGTTTTCATTAATTTCTGCAGAAATTATTATAGGCAAAGTAGAGTTCTCATCAAGAAATGAATATTTAATATGGGTAGGGAATGTTTTCAGTTCAAGAGTGGGTGGTTATACACTCGAAAGAATACTCTAAGTCCTAGTAGATCCAAGATCTTCAACATATCTTTTGTATGGAGTATTAAAATATGAAAGATTTTCAAATTCATGCTTGGATTCAGAAGTAATAGTACTACTGTCCAGTATGGTCAGTTCATTGTCCACACTTTCCAGATCATATTTTAAAAAATATATCTGAGCAGAATCATCTAGACGTCTTGTAAGTTCTCCCTCTCCATCATCAAAATGTTCATAAATATTGGTGTTAACAGAAACACCCTAAAATTCACTCAAAAAGATCCAATGTTCAGAAACAGAGGACACTTCTAAAGAAGAAACTGTACTATTTTCCAGTTCTAGAAAATTTTCTAGATTTGGAGTTCGAGGAGAATTTTTAATTTCTAAAACAGATTGAATAGGATTTTTAGCTTCTAAATAAATTTCTTCAACATAGTATTGATTTTCAGAATCTTCATTGTTTCTGATTGAGTTCTCATTCTCTATAGATTATAGCATTGAACAGTTTTCTAAAAAAGTTGGTCCTTTAACATTTTTAAACACATTGAACTCTTCTTATTGTTCTCCAATTTTTAAATTAATTGACCCTCAAATACATCAATAACAGCACCACCTGTGGCCAATAAGGTCCTAACGAAGATGATGGGGACCTCTTGATCACACACCATATCTAAGACTAGAAAGTCAGTAGGTAGAAATAGTTTCCCAACCCCAACTAGAAAATCATCTACCCTACCCACATGATGAGTGAAATATCTATCAGCTAATTGCAGTATGACTGTGGTGGGTTGAAGGTAAACCTACATTAACTGTGGAAATATTGAGTATGGGAGAAGATTAATGATAGATCCTAAATGACACAAACAATTCAGCTGATCAGAGTTTCTTAGTTTACAGGGGATGACAAAACTACATGGGTCTTTCAGTTTAGGTGGGATTTTTTTTTGAATTACTACACTTCACTCTTCAGTGAGGCTGTAAGTAGAAAATTCTTCTAGAGTTTTTTTGGTTGAAACAGTTTTCCTAAGAGATTTCAAGTAATATGAGATTTGAATTAAGGCTTGCATGAATAGAATGTTTACATGAAGCTTGGAAAAGAGACCAAGGAACTGAAGACATTTAGCCTTGATGTAACTTTGAGGTTTCAACATCTCAGGGAAAGGGATGGGTGGGGAAAAATTTTTAAGGATGGTTGGCATATCCCTCACCTCTTCCTCAAATTTTTATTTTCCTTTATTCTTTTGATTTTTAGATGATGTTTCAGCTTAAATTTCAGGTGAAAATTCAGATTTTGATCATTTTCAAGACTTTTCTGTGAATTACCAGCATGTGAACAAAGCATATTTTTATTACCAAATTGAAGAAGATTTTCATTTTGAGCATTTTCATGGTATTTTTCAGCTACAATTTGAGTATTCATCCCACATCTAGAGACAACATCCATGGAATTCTCTCTAGGGTTAAGTTCAGTGGTACTAGGACGTCTACCTTTTTCCCTAGATGAAAAATCTCTAGCATGTTGGCCAAGTTGTGTTTCCATGTTTTTCATTCTAAGATCAGTTTTCAATTTATTAAAATCATATTGATATTGATGTTTGGATAGTTGAGTCTTGTATCTTTCTTCTTGGGAATTGATTTTTTTCAAAATAAGATCAAGCTTTGAAGACAAGTGACTATCATTTTTTCCTTGTACATTTGATGACTCACCCCTTTGTTGATTCTGAAAATTTGGTATTGGATGATTAGAGTAATTAGGGGCAGTGGATTTTTTTAATTAATCCTTGATCTTTCCTGGAATGATTTGGGTGGTTCATATAGCCTTGATTATAATTTTTTGAAAATGGATCTTCTTTAGGAGGAATTCTAGAACCATAGTTAACAAAGATTGAATTCTCTTGCTATTGGGCTGGAATATCGAAATTAGGACAGAAGTTTTCATTATTCCCAAAGATACCACACTGGACACACTGTTCCCATAAAGATTGGTTGGTATTTTGACATCTAAGTTGGTTCACAATTTGTTTTGAGTTTTGGTTCATTAACGATTGAAGTTGGTTGGTGATTTCAGCCAGTTGAACTTGAGTTTCATTCATTGAACCAGTGTTTGAATTAACATTTATATTGACTCTTTTCCTTCTTTAATTTTTATGTTGTGAATTCTATGCAAGATTATTAAAGATTTTTCTATGTTCTTCATCTATTTTAACATTGTAATTACCCCAAGAAGCTTGGTCTACTAGATTCTTTCTAGAGGAGGACAACCCTTCATAGAAAGAATCCATGAGTATGTGAGATGGGAGTTGATGATGAAGACAATACCTAAGAAGATACATAAATATATCCCAAGATTCATGAAAAGCTTCTCCATTCACTTGATAAAAACTAGCTAGTTTTGTTCTAAGTTCTCATTTTAATCTTTGGGGATAAAATTTCATTATGAAAGAATTATACACTTGATCCCAGTTTTCAAAAATGTTCTCATCTAGACTTAGAAACCAATTTCTAGCATTCCCTTTAAGGAAAATGGGAAATAATCTCATTCTATGTTCATTCTCTATGAGTCCTATAAGAGGTAATTGCTACAAAGTGTTATAGAAGTCTCTAATGAAGGCAAGGGAGTCCTCATTAGAGAGCCCATTAAAAGTAGGCAATAGAGATATGTGTGATTGTTTCAATTCCTAATTTATGGCTCTAGGAGATAACCTAATGGATGATGGATTACTTGAAACTTGGGGAAGTTGAAACTCCCACATCTTAGACCTTTCATTTTCATCTAAGAGTTCTTGTTGATTTGGAATGTTATTAGGTGTAGGAACTCTATTGTCTATGTTTTCTATTTTAGTTTTGTTCTTCTTTCTTAGAGCATTGAGATGTTTATCTAATTCAAAGTTCAGAGGCTGTAATCTAACACCAAAAGTTCATGTGCTCATGAAAACAATAGTATACCGTACTAAGTAGTAATAATTCAACAAGTAGTGAAACAAAAAACTTTCAAATTTAAAGTTTTTTTAAATTTTATATATTTGATTTTTTTAAGTTTTTTTAGAGTAATGGATCGTGCCCTCCTTGAAAATGGGGACAAAAACTTGACACAAACCGTCATTGAAGCCGGTAAAAGTTTAATATTTATATTCCTACTAACTAAAATATATGTGGCAAGCAGGGTCGAACCTAGAGGGAAGGTAAATTTGGCCACTAGTCTTCTAAAAAAACTTGGTAAACTCCATTGTTGTCAGCAGTGGAATTGAGTTTCTATTTTCTATTTTTTTACATTTTATATATTATTTATATTTTTTTAATAAGTTGTAGGGTGAAAGAACTTCATAAACATGTATTTAAACTAGATTGAGGCTAGAGATAGTAGAAAACATGGAATAACAGAGATATAGAACACTGATAAAAGGAAATCTATTGAAACACTTGGGGAGTAATCTACATTCTACTGGTTTTGAAGGTGTTTCAATTCAATTATAGGTTGTTGCAGAGTACCATTGTAAAGAGTATGACTCACCTCCTTCGCTAGCAGTTAAGTCACACAAGCCAACCAATTTAAGAGTTTGCCACTCCAAAATTAATCAACTGTGAACTATTTGAAAATTAACAGCAAGAAAAACTCACCATAAGTCTTGAGGTCTTTTGAATCTATTATCTTTTGAAAAGTGTTTCCACAATCAATCTCACCAACTGAATGTGAAAATTTGAAATTAAACATTGGTGGAACAATTCAATTGAATGAATTCAATATCGATCTCGCCGATCAATATTGAATACTTTAAAATGATAAAGTGAAATGAGAATTTAATGATAACCAGTGGAACTTCACTATATCCCCGAACTAGTGACTTAGCAAGACATTATCTCTATTAACATGTATACCAAGATCATTCTATTTCAAAGGAGAAGAATTAAAGGAAAATAGAGGAAGTCAAATCCCTCGGCTAGCATGAACTATTGTTGCTCCTGGCCTCCTCCAACTCCAAGAATTCGTTCCAGAGTCACCCACCGGTCTCCTCTCCTCGACACTCACTACGAGAAAAATGGGTATTTGCGACGGGTTATTTGCGACGGGAATAAATCTCGTCGCAAATAGCTCTGTTAAAAACTTATTTGCGACGGGGGTATTTGCCCGTCGCAAATAAGTAGCATTTTGCGACGGGATTGCTTTCTCCGTCGCAAAAGAACTGGCGCGCGTTGCGCGCCAAATCGCGGGAAACATATTTGCGACGGGGGAATATTCCCGTCGCAAATAACCGGCGGCGGTAAAAGGTATTTGCGACGGGAATATTTCTTCGTCGCAAATAGTATGTCGGCAGGTGGTTATTTGCGACGGGACCTGTCGCAAATAACTATTTAACCGTTGACCGTAATAAATGATGGCTAAGGTATTTGCGACGGGAATCCCATCGCAAATGGACCCGTCACAAATAATCTAACCTATAAATACCCCCATCCGTTTTTTTCAAATCATTCTCAAACTCCATCTTATTCTTCTCTCAAAGTTTTATTTCTAAAGTTCAGTTTTTCTCAAGTTTAATTTTTTTCTCCGGAGTTGATATTAAAGTTTTGAAGAACGATCAGAGCAGATCAATTTTCAAGGTATTTATGTTCATTTTAATTTAATATTTTTTTTTTAATTTTTTATTAGTTTCAATTATTCTTATTTAGTTGTAATTTAATTATGTTTACTTTGTTTTGTTACTTAATAAATTTAAATTATTAGTATTGTTCATAGTTAATGGTAATTAGAAATAATTAGTAATAATTTTTAATAATTAAGAATAAATATTAATAATTAGTAATAAATACCAATATTTAGGAATAATAACATTATTACATTATTAGTATATTTTATTATTAATATTAAAATAATACAATTTTTTATATATATACAATTCTCTTTTCATCTGTGTGTTTGCTGTCTCCACATGTATTATTTGTATGTGGAGATAGAAAACACACAGATGAAAGGAGAATTGTATATAAATTAGAAAATTATTTTATTTTAATATTAATAATAAAATATACTAATAATGTTATTATTCGTAATTATTGGTAATTATTCCTAATTATTGGTAATTATTCATTTAATTATTAATAATTAGGAACAATTACCAATAATTATCAATAATTAGGAATAATTAGTAATAATTAGTAATAATTACCAATAATTAGTAATAATTACCAATAATTAGTAATAATTACAAATAATTAGTAATAATTACCAATAATTAGTAATACTTACCAATAATTAGTAATACTTACCAATAATTAGTAATAATTACCAATAATTAGTAATAATTATTAATAATTATCAATAATTAGTAATAATTAGTAATAATTACTAATAATTACCACTAATTAGTAATAATTAGGAATAATTACCAATAATTACCAATAATTACCAATAATTACCAATAATTAGTAATAATTAGTAATAATTAGTAATAATTAGTAATAATTAGTAATAATTAGGAATAATTAGGAATAATTAGTAATAATTACCCATAATTACCAATAATTAGTATTAATTAATAATAATTAGTAATAATTACCAATAATTACCAATAATTAGTAATAATTAGTAATAATTACCAATAATTAGTAATAATTAGTAATAATTAGTAATAATTATCAATAATTAGTAATAATTAGTAATAATTAGTAATAATTAGTACTAATTACCAATAATTAGTAACAATTAACAATAATTAGGAATAATTATCAATAATTAGTAATAATTAGTAATAATTAGTAATAATTAGTACTAATTACCAATAATTAGTAATAATTAACAATAATTAGGAATAATTATCAATAATTAGTAATAATTACCAATAATTAGTAATAATTACCAATAATTAGTAATAATTACCAATAATTAGTAATAATTAGTAATAATTAGTAATAATTAGTAATAATTAGTAATAATTACCAATAATTAGTAATAATTAACAATAATTAGTAATAATTAACAATAATTAGTAATAATTAACAATAATTAGTAATAATTACCAATAATTCGTAATAATTACCAATAATTACCAATAATTAGTAATAATTACCAATAATTAGTATTAATTACCAATAATTACCAATAATTGGTAATAATTAGTAATAATTAGTAATAATTAGTAATAATTAGTAATAATTACCAATAATTAGTAATAATTACCAATAATTAGTAATAATTACCAATAATTAGTAATAATTACCAATAATTAGTAACAATTCGTAATAATTAGGAATAATTAGTAATAATTACCAATAATTAGTAATAATTACCAATAATTAGTAATAATTACCAATAATTAGTAATAACTACCAATAATTAACAATAATTAACAATAATTAGTAATAATTAGTAATAATTAGTAATAATTACCAATAATTAGTAATAATTAGTAATAATTAGTAATAATTAGTACTAATTACCAATAATTAGTAATAATTAACAATAATGAGGAATAATTAGTAATAATTAATAATAATTACCAATAATTAGTAATAATTACCAATAATTAGTAATAATTAGTAATAATTAGTAATAATTAGTAATAATTAGTAATAATTACCAATAATTCGTAATAATTAACAATAATTAGTAATAATTAACAATAATTAGTAATAATTACCAATAATTAGTAATAATTACCAATACTTAGTAATAATTACCAATAATTACCAATAATTACCAATAATTACCAATAATTAGTAATAATTACCAATAATTAGTATTAATTACCAATAATTACCAATAATTGGTAATAATTAGTAATAATTATCAATAATTAGTAATAATTAGTAATAATTAGTAATAATTAGTAATAATTAGTAATAATTACCAATAATTAGTATTAATTAATAATAATTACCAATAATTAGTAATAATTATCAATAATTAGTATTAATTACCAATAATTACCAATAATTAGTATTAATTAGTAATAATTACCAATAATTACCAATAATTACCAATAATTACCAATAATTAGTAATAATTAGTAATAATTAGTAATAATTACCAATAATTAGTAATAATTAGTAATAATTAGTAATAATTAGTACTAATTACCAATAATTAGTAATAATTAACAATAATTAGGAATAATTAGTAATAATTAATAATAATTACGAATAATTAGTAATAATTACCAATAATTAGTAATAATTAGTAATAATTAGTAATAATTACGAATAATTACCAATAATTCATAATAATTAACAATAATTAGTAATAATTAACAATAATTAGTAATAATTACCAATAATTAGTAATAATTACCAATACTTAGTAATAATTACCAATAATTACCAATAATTACCAATAATTACCAATAATTAGTAATAATTACCAATAATTAGTATTAATTACCAATAATTAGTAATAATTACCAATAATTAGTATTAATTAACAATAATTAGTAATAATTACCAATAATTAGTAATAATTACCAATAATTACCAATAATTACCAATAATTACCAATAATTAGTAATAATTACCAATAATTAGTATTAATTACCAATAATATTAGTACTATGAAAATAATAAAAAATTTATATAATATTAAAATTATCAATATTTGTAACATGTTTTGCTTTATTCTCAACATATTTAATTCTTAAAGGGTCAATTTTTAGGTCTATCTCAATAAAAAGTTTGCGTCAGTTGTGTATGATCTAAACTCTATAATTATACTAGCTTGAGTGTTTTTTCTAACAAATTATTCAAAACCAGTAATGCTTTTATATTTTATAGAGAAATATGGAACAACGAGGTCGTCAACAATCATTATTAGGTGACCGCATATGGATAAATCAACGTAGAAATCCAAATGGTTCTGGTTTAAATCCAGTATATGTAGAGGGTGTGGAGACTTTTTAATCATTTGCGGCATCAAATCTATAATTTGTTTCAGAAGGCAAAATAAAATGCCCTTGCAGAAAATGTGCATTGAGAACGTTTGACACGTTTGACAAAGTGGGAGAACATCTCTTGCGTTTTGGTTTTCAACCAGATTATGTTTTTTGGTATCAACACGGTGAACGCAGTTCCAGAGCAGGTGATACCAACTTGATTCCGGATCCATCCCGGTTTCAAGATGTAGTACATGATGTTGCAGGTTCATCTGTTCAACATACAGAAACTCCGGCTGATATAGCTTCAAATCCTGAGTTGGCACCGTCTGAATTTTATGAGTTGTTGAAGTCTGCTGAGGATGCATTATATCCTGGCTGCAATATGAGAAAATTAGAAGCATTTGCAAAATTTATGGCTATCAAATAAGATAACGGAATGTCAAACACCTATTTTGACCAGATATTTTCTTTGCTTAAAACACTGTTACCCGAAGGAAATGTTTTACCTGCAAATTACTATGAGAGTAAGAGGCTGGTTCGAAATTTGGGACTTACGTGTCAGAAGATTCATGCATGTTCAAATGACTGCATTTTATATTCTGGGGAAAATGAGTCGTTGGATAGTTGTCTCACATGTGGGCAACTGATATATAAAGAAGGACAACACGGGAAGTCTGGTTTGATTCCTGTAAAACAGTTGAGATATTTTCCGCTTACATCCATACTTCAGCGTTTATTCATGTCTAAGAATACAGCGACAATGATGTCATGGCATAAAGAGAATATTTCAACCGATAAAAGCTTGAATTATCTAGCCGATGGTGATTCATGGAAACATTTTGATAGAGTGCATCCATCCTTTTCTTTAGAAGCTAGAAATGTTCGACTGGGCCTTTCCACTGATGGTTTCTGTCTGTTTGGATCTTATGGTAGTCAATATTCATGTTGGCCTGTTTTTTTTAATTCCGTACAATTTACCTCCATGGATGTTGATGAAGGAGCCATATATCTTTTTGACTTTACTAATTCCAGGACATCCGAAGAAGAATATTGATGTTTATTTGAAACCATTGAATGGTGAATTAAATTTATTGTGGAGTACTGGTGTCAGTACATATGATGTTGCAACGAAACAGAATTTCATACTGAGAGCAGCATTGATGTGGACAATAAGTGACTTCCCGGCTTATGGGATGTTATCTGGCTGGAGTACACATGGTCAGAAATCATGTCCTTACTGTATGGGAGAGAACAAAGCATTTATGCTCATTCATGGAAAGAAACCTTGTTATTTTGACTGTCATCGTAGATTTCTTACAGCTGATCATCCTTTTCGTAGAAACAGATCTCATTTCAGAAAAGGAACAGTTGAAAGGGATGGACCTCCAAAAATGCTATCAGGTTCGGAGTTAAAATCAGTTGTATTTTCATTACCTCCCATCACTTTTGGTCCCACAATAAACCAACAGAAAATTTCTGGTTTTGGGAAAGAACACAATTGGATTAAACGTAGCATATTTTGGGATTTTCCATATTGGTCTGATTTGTTGGTCCGACACATGTTAGATGTCATGCATATTGAGAAGAACTGTTTTGATAATTTGTTTCATATAGTTTTGGATACGCCAGGAAAGAGAAAAGACAATGTAAATGCACGTTTAGATCTTGCCCAAATTTGCAGGCGTCCAGAATTGGAACTATTTGAGAATGTCAAAACAGAAAGGTTACTGAAACCAAAAGCAGATTATACACTGTCTAAAGAAAACCGTTTATTATTTTGTCAATGGATTGCAGATTTGAGACTTCCAGATGGCTGTGCTTCCAATTTGGGTAGATGTGTAAAGAATGGTCATATTACTAGATTAAAAAGTCATGATTGTCATGTTATAATGGAGAGACTTCTACCCATTGGATTAAGAGGTCTGTTGAATTCTATGATTTGGGATTCCATAACAGACATGTCTCATTTTTTTCGGGAAATTTGTGCGGCTACGGCAGATTATGATGCTCTAGGAAAACTTGAAAAAGATGTTGTTGTAATTATATGTAAACTGGAAAAAATATTTCCGCCGTCTTTCTTCGACTCAATGGAACATTTGATGTTACATTTGCCATATGAAGCCAAATGTGGAGGTCCAGTACAGTTTCGATGGATGTACCCATTTGAAAGATGCATGAAAAAATTGAAAATAAAAGTACGTAACAAAGCATCTGTTGATGGATCTATTGTAGAAGCTTATTTGCAAGAGGAAATATCTTTTTTCTGCTCCCATTATTTTGAATCTGAGTATCCTTCAAAACACAACCGAATGGGATGGAATGAGAGGAATATTGATGAAATCGACAATCAATTATTTGTTTTCAACCAGTCAGATCTTGGTTTTGGTGGAGTTTATGAACGCTGGCTTTCAGATGATGAACATCATAGAGCTCATACGTATGTTCTGCTCAACTGTGAAGAGATGACATCAGTTGTACTATAAGTATTTATATCACTTATTCTATCATTTATGTTACAGTAAATAACTTTGGTTTTTATAGGTTGTATGATAATCATATCAAGAAACGAATTCCACAAATTACAGCAGCTGCTCTCGAAGAACGTCGACTGAAAAATTTCTCTCAGTGGTTTCAAAAACTGGTAACATAAATTCTTTATCTTTTAGAAACTCATTCAATGTATAGTTTACTATATTGATAATTATTTCACAAATTTTCAGGTGTCTCGACATGCTGATAAAATTGACAAACGACTGTGTGTATTGAGTAACCCACCTTCCAAACTTGTTAAAACTTATAATGCATATGTGGTGAATGGATTTCGATTCCACACACATGCATATGAGGAATCGAAAAAAACAATGAACAGTGGAGTTAGCTTGAGAGGATCTCATCATCGAGAAAATGAAGTTGACTTTTATGGCATACTTGATGAAATCATTGAACTCTGTTATCTTGGACAACATTACATAACCATGTTCAAATGTCGGTGGTTGGATACAGAGAGAGGCGTGCGTGTTCATCCGACTCATGGAATCATCGATATTAAATGTAAAAGTGTTCTCGCAGTAAATGAACCATTCTTATTGGCTCAACAGGCATATCAAGTTTATTATGCAAAGTACTGTGCTACATCAAGAGACTTGACTGATTGGTGGAGTGTAATAAAAATCAAAATTCGAGACAATCAGTTTAGTCAAAGTGAATGTGCTTTCACTGATGTGCAAAGAATTGAAGTTTTTCAAGAGAGTACTCAAAATCAATCTTTTTTACAAAGAGACATGAGTATCGATGACGACACCCCACATTTAAGAGTCGGTGATGACGATGATGTTAATGATGTCACATATGAATTTGAAATGGTAAGAGATGAAGCAACTGTAACTCGAATGGATATCGATGATGTTGAGGAGGAATATGAAGATGACATTGACATATATGAAGATGATGATGAAGATGAACACTGATAGAATTACATGGTATTTATATACAATCATAATATGTATATATGTATATATAATAGTAATTATCAATTATTTGCTAACATTAACATTTTCTGTTTCAGATGGACGACGCCACATTTCGTGAGTTGGCGGATGCTGACCTGACTTTCGATGCGGATGAGTTGCTGACAGATGACCCTCAGCCTGCAGGCGCTCCAGGGAGTACGCGGAGGGGGCACTATCTTGCACGATTGATGATTCATGACCCCGTCCCCGAGCGACGTCCACGTCTTGGGTTTGATCCATGCACACGGAGCTGTGATAACCTGTGTGATAACCTGTGGATTTGACTAAGATTTCATTAATCTATTCACATAATAAATGTTTATTATTTTTACAGTTTTCCGCATATAGCAGTCGGACAGGGCAGCGCTATTTTGCGCAACTATTTCTCTCATTCGTGGACCACATGGGAGCAGATTCCCATTGATGTGCAGCAGGCCATGTTCGGCCATTGGTTGGTACGTACGTAAATAAATAATTTTTATTTTGAAAATTATTTCATTTCTAACTTGATATTTTGATTTATTTGTAGGGTTTATGGTATCCGATCGAGGATACCATGCGTGACGCCATCCACGAGGCATGAGAGGTGGCCATGCGTGACCGCCTTCGTCAGTTTTTGCACAATTTAAGAAAAGCTGCGATGAAGAAAGCAGGAGTGTCAGATTTTGATGAGTCATGTAGAGCACACCGACCAGAGTACATTTCATCTCATGTATGGGATGGATTATGTGCGCACTGGTTGAGTGGTGCCTTTCAGAGGAGATCATCGGTGAGGAGGCAGAATCGGGGGAGACATGAGGTGACTCATCGAGCTGGGAGTCGTTCTTTCAGTACTCATAGACAGCATCTGGTACGTACATTATTTATAAATATTTTATATAACTATAAGTATTAACAGTTTATTTTTTATTCTTATAGGCTGTCGAGCACCCCGATATTACGGAGTACGACGTATATCGGAGGATGTATAGTGATCCTGCTACTGGGGAGCTCAGAGGTGATCGTCAGCATCACATCGTGGTCAGTATTATTTGTTTTCAAGTTTAAAAATTAACTGCATATAATATATTCACAATTTTAATTTTAAATTGCAACTACAAGAGTCATATGAGGCTGCAGCGTCACAGGCCCGACCTGAGAGTCAGGCCGAGTCATCAGATCAGACCACTGGCCGTCAGTTTGATGAGGCGGCATGGATGCAGGCCACCCAGTATGCCTTCGAGAAGGGCCGGGTAGTTGGTATCAGCTCTCGACTGACTCCCAGAGATTATTATGGCAGTGCTGCGATGTCGGCGTCCAGCTCGAGAGGAGCTCGTGCATCTTCTTCTACTCCACAGTATGAGGATCAGTTGCGATCTCAGACTGCACTGATAGAGAGTCTCCAACAGGAGCAGGAGCAGATGCGTCAGCAGCATGAGGAGGAGCGTCGACGCCAGCAGCAGCTGTACGAGGAGCAGACGAGTCGGTGGCAGCAGCAGCATCAGGAGCAGATGGAGTACATGCGCCGACTCACTCATGCTTTAGGGATAAAGTTTCCTCCACCACCATTTGCAGATCCCCCACCTCCCCCCCCCTCCTTCAGATTAGAGTTTGTATTTATGTTATAAAATTTGTGAAATCAAAATATGATTTTTTTTCTATTCGTAGTTTCTGTCTCATTATAAAATATTAATAATATTATATTTTTAAATAACAATATTAATATGAATAATAATATTATTTATATTTTATAATATTAAATTATATATATATATTAAAATTTTATAATATTATAATTTAATTATATTTTTTTGTAATACTTGAATTATTTTAATATTTGAATGTAAAATAATTCTATTATTTTTATATTAATTAAAATAACTTATTAATATTTTTTTTTATTTATGAATTATAATTCTAATATTATTATATTAATTAAATCATTTATTAATATTCTATTATTTTTTATTTTTGAATTATAATTCTATTATTATTATATTAATTAAAATAATTTATTATTTTTATTTCTGAATTATAATTCTATTATTATATTAATTAAAATCATTTATTAATATTTTATTATTTTTTATTTTTGAATTATAATTGGATTATTATTATATTAATTAAAATAATTTATTAATAATTTTTTTTTTATTTTTTTACAGTATTTGCGACGGGATACTATGCCCGTCGCAAATAGTATTATTATTATATGCATTAAAATAATTTATTAATAGTTTTTTACAAATATACGGAGTATTATTTGCGACGGGGAGAATACCCATCGCAAAAAAAGGCTTTAGCGACGGGCCCGTCGCAAATAAGTGTTGTTGCGATGCCGTTTTCAGCAACGGGCCATTTGCGACGGGCCCCCGTCGCAAAAAGCCATTTGCGACGGGATCCCGTCGCAAATGATCCGTCGCAAATACCAGTTTTTCTAGTAGTGACTAGCTCTCATGATGTGTTGAATGAATGAGCGTCTTATGAGTTCCCCACCAAATACTGCTGCTTTCTCTGCTTTAATTACCCACTATCTTCTGCTGCTTGTCACCAGAACTCTTCACCAACTTGAATTCATCTTTCACTACTGCCCCGCACACATGCGTTTTTTTTGGGACTGACACATCTAACTAGTTTTTCTCACATAACTGACACCTGATTAGTTAGTTTAGTACACTTCGACGTGTTTTTGACTCTTGAATGAACTTGTGTAAGAAAAAAAACAAAACAATTAAAACACTAAGAAAATAAATAATTATATTTCAAGAAATGAGTTTATTAAAAAGTATTTGAATAAAATTAATAAACTTTTAAATGATGTTATTAAATAAATTATTTTATTAATATTACTAATAGATTGTAATTATATTTTAATTTATTATAATTAAATGATATTTATTATTTAATATTTATTATTTAATTATTAAAGATAAATTATGATAATTTACGTATTATAAGTTGATCGAATTTGTAAAAAAGAGTTATTATTATTATTAAGAAGTTTTGTTAATTATTAATTTTGATGATAATTTTTTTATAAGTTATTATTAATTGAAATTAGTAAAGTAAATTATAAACACTTAGTTTATTATTATTTTCAAAGTTTACATTATTAACATTTTAAATTAATTTGTTTATTTTAAATATAATTTAATTTATAACTTATTAATAGTATTTTATTATATAAAAAATATATATTATTAAATAATTTTTAATATGTATTATTAAATTATAATTAATAAGATTTTTAATAGTCTATTCTAATTTTATTTTATAAATAACAATCCATTAATTAAATAAAATTTTATTTATGTTTAATAATTACTTTTTATTACATATCTTATATTAATTATTAATTATTTCTGTTTATTATTTTTAGTTTATGTTTTTTTTTATTTTAGCTTTGTTTTGATTCATTAGTTTTTTTAGTTTGTTTTTGTTTTTGATTCATTAGTTTATTTATTTTAGCTTTGTTTTTTTTAACCCTCCCCCCCCCCCCCCAATTCGGCGCACAACAAAATGGGGTGGGGTTTCTAATTTCATCCAGAGGAAGGCTCCGCCGGCGGTCCAAGATCATGCTTTGTTTCGACGGTCTCCTCCTTCATTCCAACACAATCCATGATTCATCGACAATACAAGACCCTACCTCCAACTCGTCTAGGATTTGTGGTCTCTTGCGGAGGTGATTTGTACAGCACACGACCCTCTTCCAGTTCTCCAGCGGATGGTACGGCCTTCTGCTCACTCAGCGTAGGTGATTTCTTCTCCAGACTCAGCCTGGGTAGAAAATATAGGACCAACGACTTGCGGGGGTGGCTTTGGATTTGTACAGAGGCCAGCGGAGTGCACCGGCTCTGACGACTCAGTTCTTCACAGCAGTATCCCAGCTCCGACGATTTATAGGGTTTAAATGCGGAACTATTTTTCTGCATTTTTTTTTTGTTTTTGGTAAATTGGTGCATGATGTTGCAGTAAGTAGTGGGTTAATTTGATTACATGATGAATATATGCTTCAGACAAAGAAGAGAGTTATTGAATCATTGTGTTGGTGAGAAGCTTCAAAATGCACGAGCTGTGCGGCTTCAAGTTTTTTTGAGAACTGTGACGGGGTATAGAAATCTGGAAGGTTTCAGTTAATCTTAATTTGAGTTTTCAGAACTGTTAGTGTTTGCAAGAGTTGATCTGATCTAAGTTTTTTTATCATGTTCTGTGTGTGTGATAAGTTTATTCATGGTGTGTCAAAGGAACACTGGGCAGTAGTATAGTACAAGGTCACCGATATACTTAAATGAAAAAGCGAGGTCACCGTTTCAATAAAAAAAGAGGTTACTAGTACCTATAAGGTCAAAGTTACAAATAAAAATAAAATACTCACCTTTGAACCAAAAAGAAAAGGGTCACTGATGCACTAAACAATAAGGTCACCGGTAGATTTAAAGTGACATAAATAAAATAAAGGGTTACCGATGACAAAAAATCACCGGTAGACTTAAAATTCACCATTTATCATTAAAAAAGGCTCCCCGTTAGAACAAAAATAAATAAATAACAGTGACCTTCAAAAAATTAAAAGGCAATAATTGATCTTAAAATTAAAACATAATTAATGTAAATAAATGGATTGCAAATTAAAAGTTAAAAGAAGAAAAAACATTAAGAAAAAATAATTATTAAACCTTAAACCTAAAAGTAACAATAGTAATTATTAATTGATATTAGTTAGATTAAGAACTAGATAATTGATAAACTAAAATGATATGAGACAAAAATTAAAATTACTATATAAATTAAATACAGGGTAGCAATGCGTAAAACTGAAGAGCATCGTGACCCAATAGGTTACTGATAGCTCTTGTCTAGCTCACTCGTAGACTAAAATTTATAGATAATATATATAACTTCATTCATAAAATTAAGTATTTAATTTTTTAAAACACTTAAATAATTAATTAAATTAGTATGTGAAAACATAAAATTCAAAGCGCACTATTTATTTAATTTTAACTGAAATTCTTATCTTAATTAATTAGCAGGACGATTAAACAAGTTATTTAACATTGTTAGCCTATTCTAATGAAACTAAATAAAAAGATAAAATAATAAAATAAAGACTAAGTTAACTAAATATAATTACAATGATTATGTAATTTTTTATTAAAAATGTTAGTTTATTAAGAAGTCAAGAAGATTTAAATTAACCAAACTAAATAAGACATAATTAAATTAGAAAAGTAAGGTAAGATTAAAATTATTAATTTAAGGACTAAAAATAGATAATTAATTATAAAAAATGATTAATTGACAAAGATAACTATAAAAATACAAAATTAAAATTATTTAATAAATATTGAATAAATAATTAATTAAATAATTAAAAATTAAGTAAAAAGATGTGGCAAAACTATGTAAAAATAGAGCCAATCAGCTTGCAACCAGAACTATAATTAATGAACATCTATAAATAAATAAAAAGAATCTGATTCATCTGAAACATAAAAAAAACCTAAAACTAAAACGAACCACAAACGAAACAAAACCCAACACGATATCCATGTGACCTCTTAGTCACCACCATCTACAAAAATATCCCTCTCTATAGTCAAATTAGTTAGAAACTAAAAACTAAAAAATAGTTCAGGTCTATCAAAATTGAGTGGCACAGGTAGGGTTTGAGTATGAATGGCTCAGTATATAAGGCCCCATCCCTTAACATTACATAATCTTGAATTATGTTAATAATTAACATTGATGATTTTTTCATGTTTATATATTTTTAGAGAATTAGGTCGTAACTATTACATTACATTTCAAAAAATATAAAGTAGGAGCGTTTACTCTATCCAAATTTTTTCTCAATAATAAAACTCCATAAACAAAAAAATAGTTATTTTCTTGATATAAATCTTCTTGAATTATTACTTTCTCTTACCCTTCCTTATACCCCGTGAAAAAATTTTCAAAAACATGGTATGAGCATAAAAAGTACAGTAAGGGTTATAAAACATGGAAAGAAAGCCTTACTTCATCAATATATACAAATTAATTAAATCATACTTTTAAATCGTTAACCCATGACACAAAATCATAAGTTTTAGGAATAACACTTGGAAATCATAAATCATAAGGTAACTTGTGGCATCCTTAACATACTAACATTGTAGATATCACAGCTATGTAGGGAGATAAATTGGGAATACCCATCATTATATATTCCCTGAATATCTTAACAGAAACATTAACGTTTACCTCTATCACGTTACCCAATTCATTGGAGAGCTATCTCAGGCTCACCCACCCAAGTTCTATTATGGAACCACCCGTATACGTAAACAATTCTCATGAACCATAACATATTCATAACAAAGAAAACAACCATAATGGAAAGATAAAATTTCCACATTTCAATCACAATATATCATTTAAATATATTGACATAACCAATCCATTGTCAAAACCATTTTCAATACAAAAAAACATAAAAGATTATCTGGTATTTATTATCCTTTTAAAAACATTAGGGCTTGTTATGGAAGCCAAATATCAAATAATGCTCGTAGCGGCGGAAAGTTCGTTGTAACCGTGTACGTTAAAAAAGAAACATCCCCCTTGTCATTTTGTAAAACTCTACGTATAAAATGGTTCCATTTTAATGAAATGAAAAGTCAAAGGGTTTATACACCGTATAAAATAAAGCGGAGTGAAAATCAAAATATGCCTCAATGAAAAGAGATTGAGATGAAGTACCTTACAAAGATCATTTTGTAAATAAAATAGATTGATTATGTGTATTCACTATAAGTAACATAAAATAAAGTATAAATACAATATAGAACATAAAAATTCATTTCTCACATAATCATAAAACTACATAATAAAAAATTAGAAGATCAACCCAGTGAATGTAAATTGGGTTAAGAAGTTCCCTTACAAAAATTCGACAGCCTAACTGTGTCACTTAAAAATTCAGAAAATGAATTGATGAGAGAGAAAATTGTCTCTCACCAAATGTATTTAAAATTTATGGAAATAAGGAAATAGAATAACATATACTAACATTTTAGAATTGAAATTTAAATACATATCATAAAATAAGTCTTTGACTAGAAGAGGAGGGTGAAAGGTTCCTTTATCGATTTGGTTACTTATGAAACATACACCACATGAAAGAAGGATCATACAATGAAGATGTAAATACCCATAAATTAACGTATATTACACAATTAATACAATCATGGGTAGTACATTCACCACACAAAATAAAATATTTTCAAATATAGCATGAATCCCACGGGAACAAAAAAGTGAGATGAAAACCCCTTACCTTGTGTCCGAATTGTCTTGTTAATTCTTTATCTCCATGAATAATAAAATTAATTTAATTATAATTAATTCATAACATATTCTCAGTTTTTTATTCATTTTATATGAATCATTACCTTTCTATAATAATCATATATTTATTCATGTTTATATCGATTTTTTGTCGATGTTTGGTAGTTGAGTTCAAAATGAACTTGTTACAATTAAAAAATTTCCATGTGATAAAAATTACATTATATCCAAAATTATATTAATTATTTACATATAATATATATAATATATATCTAGTATATATTTATTTATAATATACCATATCATTTGGATATAAGAAATGAAATTCATCGTTCATGGAGACAGTAAGCCGTACGTACGCATGAACGCTACTTTCATTTCATTTTTCATTTTTAAAGGAATGAAAACCAAATGATACATATGTATATTATGATTCCATTATAATATAATATTTTATATAAATTACATATTTTAATTAACACCATCCTTTATATGATCCCTGTATGGTATTAACGAGTCATATCAGTTTGAGGGGGCGGTAGTCCGTACTTTCTCAAATGAAATTATCGTATTTAACCATTATTGAAACCATAAAGGTATTATATAAATGAAAAACAAATAATCATAGAGAAAATATAAATATAATATATATCACATATAAATACAGTTTCATCATAATGACCTCAATGATAGGTTGTAGGAAAAGATTGAATAATCATCGTTTCGTGAGGCAGTAGTTCACTATCCATAGAAATATTATGTTCTTATTCATTTATTAGAGGTGTGTGTATGTTTAGCTCGAATCATCCTCATAAATAATCATAGTATATTGAAGATACTTTTATTGTAATAAAATAATGAAATAAAGAGATTTATGGGGTTGGATAAGGAAAATAAAAGAAATTAGCTTGAGAGAAGACGTTACCTTTAAATCGGGTAACTTCATTCTATTTAAGAAAAAGGGCTCTCTTGAATTGCCTTATGCATATGGGAATGCATCTAGGTGTAATAGAGGTATGTTGGAAGCTTATTGGGGTAGAGGTTGGATGATCCATGGGGGATTGATAGGTGTGAGTAAGGGCTACAGGTGATGGGTTTTTATAAGGGGAGGAGGGGCTCTTTAAGAATGTTTGAAAATATTATTTCATTTTAAACATAATTTTGATTTCAAAAAGTCGAAAACTAATTTAATTAAAATATAATGTGATTAGTGTTATAAATACCTTAATAAAATGTGTTTTATACAAGTTTAGGGATACAATTAACCTTGTATTTTAGTTTTAACCTTTAGTTTACCAATTTATCTTTTACCATGTCTTCTTGTATATTCAAATATATGGTTAATATATTAATTATAAAATAAAAGATACCCCAAAATGGATCTTTAATGAAATTAGTAACATCATATATTTCATTTGAATGAATATTATATTTTTTGGACTATTTTATAATTTAATAAAATACTGATTGATTTAAAAACTCATTTATCTCAATTTATAAACTATTCATTTCAATACTATTAAAAACATAAATAACAACGTGGTTATTTTTAAAAAACTACATAAATTCAAATATATTAATCTATAATCATCCAAAAAATTCTTTGATGGCATAAAAAGTTTCAAAATAAATTTATTTTAATATTTATAATCTCATTTATTAAAAACATTCATTAATGAGGTAATCATTACATCATCATTGTGTCACAAATTAATTTATTTATATGATGTCTAAAAATTATAAATAAAATACCATTATTTAATAAATATTTTTATATTTTAATGAATATTTATAGTTAAAAATATCACTTATATAACTCTTATAAAAATTGTTTTACTATGAGATATATGTTTGTGTTATATTTTCCTTAACTTTAAATTAATTTTTATAAAGTGTCATTTTCAATTACAAGTGGCTCTATGGGGTCCCAAAACTGACCTAAGGATGACCATGGATGGAAATATATCATCCAATAGGATTCAGACATGTGTTAGGTTAATTTAATATTAGTATAATATTATTTTGTTTTACACTTATTTAAAGGATTTACCCTTTAACCACGTTAAATAAAATATTTACTAAAGTTAATATTCAAAATGTATAAAAATAATACTAATATATTTATACAATTTGGAATTCTTGATTCCAAATATGGAATCAATTTTTTCAAATTCAAAACACATAAGTTTCAGAAAATAATTTAAAATTAATTCCCGTTGTCAAAACCAAAAATCGTGTTTTTAAGAAATAATAACTATCAAAAGATTGACACTTTTTCATGTTCAATTTCAAAGTAAAATTACTTCCAATGAACAAAATTAGATTAAATAATAAAAATTTAATTTAATTACACTTTGAAACCAATTAAAAAGATAATATAACCACATAAATAAATCAGATTAAAAGGCAGTTTTGAATTAAAGTTCAGTATTTTTCACTATTCACTAAAAAATTAACATTATCTGAAAAATAAAAAAATTTCATCCAAAGTAAATTTTTATATCCTTATTATAATGAAGAATGTTATCTTTTCAAATAGAAAATATAAAAGTGACAAAATCTATATTTAAAAAGGGTTTTCCATCAAAAGGTGGTAAATCAACCTTTTAAAGAATATTAGAGTATTTATGCATAAAATTGGATTCATTAAAATTTTATGCTTCTAAATTTTATTAGATAAATTTTAAAAAAATTAACAAACTTGTATAATAATATTTTATTTAGTTATGTTTATTCTCACTAATACAATAGGTTTTCATTAAGTACCATTTAATATAATACTATTTTTTTTTCAATATGACTCCGCCTTTTGTGAAACATGAGATTTCAGAGGAACTCATTGTTGTGTGTTGGGTACGCCATCGAACATACCGAAATATTTAAATTAAAATTAATATTTAATTAATAAATATTAATAAATATGAAAATTTCATATTCTCTATTTATCTTGGATGTTACATCTTTCCCCCTTTTTGGAAATTGTGTCCTCACAATTTTAAAATTGGGCTCGGAAGCATCATTGAAAGTCCCACATTGGAAAAAGTGTCAATAAAACTATCAAATTAGAAGAAATAAAGAGAATTAAAAAGGTAAATTGATATAACCCATACTATATTCATTGAAAACAAGGATATGGAAGAGAAACTAACTGTCATGTTCTGATGGAGAGTGATGGAAAACATGATAAGAAAAAAGTTAACCCCTAAAAAACCACAAACTTATGATAGGTTAAATAGTATTTGGTTACCCTGTAATAAAAGTAAACATACAAGGTTTTTTTTGTTTTCATTTCCCTTTCATAAAGATAGAGAAATTTATTTATGAGATTGACTAAGAACATAAGAAAATATATTTACCTTCCAAGTAGAGTTTCAACCTTTAATAAATTTCTACCACAAACTCATCTTTTCTCCAATCGATGAGTATTCAAGATGACTGGGTCACACCTGAAATGCTCAAATTTACATCTAGAGAATCACATAATCTAAAAATGATAATATATATATTTTCCCTATCTTTAGACATTAACCAAAACCAAAATGGTTTGTATAAGATGAGATAATCCCCAAAAAGGATAATCTTTTATAAAAATAAAAACTACTCTTAATCTCCAAAATTGAACAAACAAAACCCAAAGTTCAACAAAGACCATAAAATAAACAACTGTCCTTAAAATCCTTTAATATAATCCAAACTTAGAATGAAATCCAAAAATTTAGAAGAATTTTATCACCTAATCTTTCATGATAAATTATAACATTCATATCCAATTAACATCGAGTACTCTTAATGTCTCATATCAAAATGTAATTAACCTCATCACATATTCTATATGATAGGTTAATCATTTAAATAAATAACCCAAATTGCTATATGTCCACAATAAGAAAACATAGATTCGTCAAAAATAAAATTTCAACCATTACACCACAAATTAGATCCCTTAGTATTCTATTTTCCTTAAGCATATAGTGTTCCCAAAAGAGAGAACGTCTTCCAAAATAAACATTATCACCTAACCACAAAATCAATTTACTATACTATTGATTTCAATTTAATAAAAAATAAATTCCAAAAATAAATTTATTATTTTTCTATAAAATCATTTAACTAAAAATAATTAGTCATACCAACTAGGGTCTTATGGTAGGCCAGGGGTATGCGATGTGCCCATGTAGCACTTCAGTTATGGGTTCAATTCTTGTGGCCGTGCCAGAAACGATGGGTTTTCACCCTTCCTATGGGTTGTCCTTTTTTTAAAACCATATTATTTTGTAACTTTCCCAAAAATGAGATAAATTCCTCAAAAATAACCATAAGTTATTTTAACCAAAATGTTATATCTTAAGTCGCATTTTCATCCCAAAAAATAAGAACCTGGAATTCTATCCAATTCAAGGATCATATAAACCTAAATGGTTCTTTATAACTATATCCACAAAAGAAAAGATAATTCTTCCTTGAATAAAATTTTCACATATCAAACTTTAGGTTTACACATCCTAGAAAAAAACATCCAAAGTAATCCCATCAACAAAAGATCATTAATACTTTCCATCATTTCATCATCCTTAAATCTTGCATAACTCTTGAATCCCTTATATATAGAATTATTACTCAATAAACATTCTTCATGATCCATTAACCATTATTTCCCAACTTATTTCGTAATAATTCTTTCCTACCGAAAAATCAGGATTCATATCCTAAGATTCAATACTGTCAAAACCTTGGCTAAGAAATAATCTATACCTTTCATTGGACATTACCAATTTTCTCATCTTCAATTGGAATGGAATTATGAATTGGTAAAAATATATTTTTTATGATCCAACCGATCCCATTCATGAACCTTCTTAATAGGACATCTATTTGTATAATGACCATGTACACTAGATTTAAAACATTCAATTAATCCTTAAGAAATAACTTATTTCCCTTTCTTGGATTCACCTAGATGAATCCTTTTTCTATGGAAGGTTCTTGCTTTAAGACCTTTATTACCACATTTGGTCCATATTTTGGCCCCTTTGAAGCATTTTCCTCGGTGTTTCTTTCCACATCCTTGACACATAGGTTTTTTAATATACTTACCTTTATAATTATTACCTTATCTTTTGTAGGGATTTGTTTCTTTCATATATGATGCCTTATAAAAATCACCAAGTTTCAGGTGGTCAATAATGAAACTAGATAGTATGTTGAGAATAACCATAAGAGTTATCATTAGAGATCCCATTTCATTCAGTTTCTTATTCAAAACACCATCACAGTTTTCTTCACATCCATTGTTACTTTGGTGACTATTAGATCCATCCATTTACTAAATCCAAAAATGTTAGTGTGAGTATATCAGTAAAATAATCATATAATATAATATGAGGTGGGTAAACACTATGATATACTTATTTATGTTATATTAAACCCATTTAGTTTATCTAAAATAACTGTGACTCTTTATAATATTATAACCATTATGGTTATGTCACTTATTCTTAAATAACACTCTATCCTATAAAGTTATCTAAACCAAACTATGATACCAACTCTAAGTCCCCATCCATAAACATTAAATGATCTTGAATTATGTTAATAATTCATATTGAGGATATTTTCAATTTGATAGTTTTAGAGAATTAGGTCGTGACTATTACATTACATTTCAAAAATTACAATATAGACACTTCTACTCTATCTGGTTTTTTTAACAATAATAAAACTCCTTAAATAAAACAAGAGTTATTTTCTTGATATAACTATTCTAGAATTATTCATTTCTTTTTCCATTCTTTATACCTTGTGAAAAACATTTCAAAAACATGGGATGAGCATAAAAATCACAGTAAGGGTTATAAAACAAGTAATTAAAACATTAGTCCAACAATACATACAAATCAATGAAATCATACTTTTAAATCATTAACATACCACAAAAAATCATAAGTTTTATGCATAACACATGGAAATCATAAATCATAAAGATAACTTGTGTCATCTACAACATACTTACATTGTAGCTTTCACACCTATGTAGGGAGTTACATTTGGAATACACATCACAGTATTTTCCTTAAATCTCATAGGAGAAACATTGACATTTACCTCTATCACATTAACCTATGCATTGGGGAGCTATCTCAGGCTCACCCACCCTAGGTTTATCATGAAACCACCCGTATACGTAAAAAATTCCAAATAACCATAACATATTCATAACACATAAAAGAAACATAATGTAAAGATAATATTTCTACATTTCAATCACAAAATATCATTTAAATATATTTACAAAACCCATCCACTATCAAAACCATTTTTGATACCAAAATATGTAAATGATTATATGGTCTTTATTTTCCTTTTAAAAAAAATTATAGATTGCTAAGGAATCCATATATCAAATAACGCGTGGTGGCGGAAAGTTTGTTTTCACCGCATACGTTAAAGAAGAAACATTCCCTTTTTATTTTAGTAAAACACTACGTAGAAAAATATTCCCCTTGAATGAAATTAAAATTCAAAGGGTTTTATACATAGTATACAATAATGTCATATATAAATCCGAATATTCCTCAATGAAAGGAGATTGAGACAAAGTCCCTTACAAAGATCATTTTGTAAATATAATAGATTTATTATGTGTATTCACTATAAGTACACATTAATAAAGTATAAATTAAATATAGTACATAAAAATTAATTTGTAAAATAATCATATAATAACATAATCAAAAAGTATAAGATCAACCCAAAGAATGTAAATTTTTATAAGAAGTTCCCGTACAAAAATTCCGCAGCCTAACGGCGTTACATAAAAATTTAGAAAATGAGTTGATGAGAGAGAAAAGGGTCTCTCATGACATGGACATAAAATTTACAGAAATAAGGATATATAAGAAAATATCACAACATTTTAGAATTGTAAATTAAATACATAACATAAATGATTTCTTTGACTAGAAGAGGAGGGGGAAATGTCTCTTTACCGATTTAATAACTTATGAAACATACCCCACATAAAAGAAAGATCATACAATGAGGATGTAAATACCCATAAATTAAATTATATTACAAAATGAATATATTTATAGGAATTACATTCAACTCACACAAGGAAATAGTGGAAAATATTAAGAATCTCATGGGAACAAAAAGTGAGATGAAAACCCCTTACCTCGTTACTGACTTTTCTTGTTAATTATTTATCTATCAGAAAAATAAACATAAGTTAATTATACATAAATCAAAACATTTTCCAAGTTTATTATTCATTTTATTTCACTTATTAACTTTCTATAATAATCATATAATTATTCATGTTCATATCGGTGTTTTTGTCGATGTTCGGTACTTGAGTCAAAAATGAACGTGTTATAATTACAAAATGTCCGTGGGGTAAAAAGTAAATTATCTACAAAATTATATTCATTATTTAGATATCATATATATCATATAAATCTAGTAAATATTTATTTATAATATTCCATATCATTTGGATATAGTAAATGAAATTCACCTTTCATGGAGACGATAAGCCGTACGTACGCATAAACACTATATTGTTTTTTCATTTTTTTCATTTCGAATCAAAATAAAACCAAATGAAACATAGTTAAATTATTATTAAATTATAATATAATATTTCATAGATATTACATATTTTAATTAACACCATCCTTTATACGTTCCATGTATGGTATTAACGAGTCATATCACTTTGAGGGGGCGGTAGTCCGCACTTCCTCAAAGGAAATTATCATATTTACCCATTATGGAAACCATAAAGGTATCATATAAATGAAAGATACAGAAGAATAGAGGAAATACATATATAATATATATCACATATAAATAAAATTCCATTCTAAATGCCACAATTATAAGTGGTAGGTGAAAATTGAACAATCATCATTCCGTGAGGCAGTAGTTCACCGTCCAGAGAAACAATATGTTTTTTTATTAGATGGAGGTGTGTGGTTGTGTAGTTTGAATAACCCAAATAAAAAAAATCCTATTATATTGAAGATAATTTCTTTATTATAAAATAATGTAATAAAGAGTGTCCATGTGGTTGGATAAGGAAAATAAAAGAAATGAACTCAAGAGAAGATGCAACCTTTGAATTGGGTAACTTTTTTTGATTTGAACCAAAGGGATCATTTGAGGTGACTTTTCCCTAAGAGAAGGATTTTTGGAGGAAGATAGGTATGTTGGGAGATTATTCAGGAAGAGGTTGGATGAGCCAAGGGGGCTTGAGAGGTGTGAGTAAGGGTTAGAGGTGATGGCTTTTTATAAGGGGGGAGGGGCTCTTTATGAAAGATTGAAAATATTATTTTATTATAAAATAAATTTAGATAAAAAAGGTCCCAAACTAATTAAATTCATATATAATGTGATTTTTGTTCGAAATATTATCATCCAATGTGTTTTAGACAAGTTTAGGGAATAAAATTAACCTTATCTTTCAGCTTTAACATTTAGTTAACTAATTTATCTTTTACCATGTCTTCTTGTATATTCATACTATATGGTTAATATATTTACTATAAAATGGAAATATACAAAAAAATGGATCTTTAACGACATTAGTAAAATCATATATGTCATTTGGAAGAATATTAGATTATTTGGAATATTTTTTCATTTAATAAAATATTGATTATTTTAAAAACACATTTATGTCAATTTATAAACTATTCATATCAAGACTTTTAAAAATATATATAACAACTTTATTCATTACAAAAAAATATTAATTCAAATATAAGAAGTTATAATCCTTTATAATATTAGAGTTTTGAATAAAAAGATTCAAAATAAATTTATATTAATATTTATAATCTCATTTACTTAAAACATTCATTCAATGAGGTAATCATTACATCATCATTGTGTCATAAATAAATTTATTTATACGATGTCTAAAAATTATAAATAAAATCCCATGATGTAGGAAATCGTTTTATCTTTCTATGTAATATTTATAGTTGAAAATATCACTTATATAACTAATTATAAAAAAATTACTAATAGTTATATCTTTTTGTTATATATTTCCTTTACTTTTTAATTTTTAAAGTGTCATATTCACTTACAAGTGGCTCCATGGGGTCCCAAAAGCGACCCAAGGATGCCTATAGTTGGACATGTATCAGCCAATAGGATTAGGAAATGTTTTAGGGTAATTCAATATTATTATAATATTATTTTATTTTACCATTATTTACCATATTTACCATTTAACCATGTTAAATAAAATATTTACTCAAATTACTATTCATAATGTCTAAAAATAAAATTTAAATATTTATGAAATTTGGACCTCCTAATTTCAAATATTGAATCCATTTTTCCAAATTATAAACATATAGTTTTCAGAAATTAATTTAAAATTAATTCTCGTTCTCAAAACCAAAAATCGTGTTTTTGATAAATAATAACAAAAAAAAAAGATTGACACTTGTTTATGTGCAATTTCAAAGTGAAATTACTTCCAATGAAGAAAATTAGATTAAATGGTAAAAATGTAATCTAATTAAACTTTAAAACCAATTAAAAAGATATTCTAACCATATAAATAAATTATATTAGAAGGCAATTTTGAATTAAAATGTTGTATTTTTAACTATTCACAAAAAAATTAACATTATCAGTAAAATACCAAAATTTAATCCAAAGTAAATTTGTATGTACCTATTCAAAATAATAATATTATTTTTACAAACATAACTTATTAAAGTGACAAAAACTAGATATTAAAAAGGGTTCTCTATCAAAAGGCAGTAAATCAACCTTTTAAAGAATATTAGAGTATTTATGCTTAAAATTGGATTAATTCACATTCTAAGACTCTAAATTTTATAGGATAAATGTAATAACATTTAACAAACATGTATAATCATGTTTTTGTTAGTTCTGTTCATTCCCATCAATACAATGGCTAGGCATTATCTACCATTTAAAATAATATTATATTATTATTTTTCTGTATGACTCAGGCTTTTGTGAAACATGAGGTTTCAAAGAAATAATTGGTGCATGTTGGGTATGACATTGAACATAGAATCCCCTTTAAAGTGAAATTAATATTTAGGTTACAAATAATAATAAATATGAAAATATCATATTCTTTATTTTCTAGGGCTGTTACACAGTAGGTTACCACCCCCGGATCTATACATTTCCTTTTCACAAATATTCCATAAACACTAGTTTTAAATACATATAGAAAATACGGTTTTATCATTTTAAATAACCAACAATGAATTACTATTTTAGAAAAAAACACACCACATTCCTCTTCTCAAAATTGATTTCCACTTTATAATATACAAGTTCCATGACTAAAACCCATAGAAGAGTCCAAACCATGAAATAAAAAGGATTATATTGAAAATTAATAAAAACCAAACAAGCACGAGAAACACAATCAAAATAGCATAAGAATATGAAAAAAATACCCTAATAAAACTAGTAACTATGAAAAAATGAATAAGAAGAATCATAAAGATATATAATCATGGTAATTTCTTAAACATATAAATAAGAAATGATTGGATGTACTCGGTTAAGACTCACCAACAAAGTTATAGAGAACCTTCATATCCAATAACCAACTCACCACTCAAAACTATCCATTACAGTGGCTTTTCCCACCAAGACTCTCATCTAATTAAAATGGGTAGAGACCCCTATAATTAGGGTCAATAAGAAACCATAACTCAACCCTCTAGATGATTCCCAAGAATTCCATGATTATAGTACACAGTGAATGCAGAGTTCCTCACACATGTGACACAAACCAATAACCCACATCCAAAATTATTTCCTACACCAAACTTGAACACCACCTATGTGATGACCCTATTCATGGAGGATTCATCATAGAGGTTCCAATCTCAAATCAAGTCATACACAAGGTCTATCTAATCCTACACATCATGTAACTTCTAAACCAACATTCTAAACATATAAAGATTCCAACCAAGCCTTTTAATTTTACAAATCCAATTCCTTTTCTAAACTATTTACAAAATATATTAAAAATATGGAATTTGGTAGAGAGTATTTAAGTGGGTATTTGTCTCATTTAATAACCAAACCACATTTAAATATTCCAAATTACCCTTTTTGGTCATGAGTTTACCAAGAATGCTCCATGGTACCAAATGATCCAAGCGCTCAACACCACATTTTGTAACCACATTGAAAACATTTGGGAACCAAAAAATCATTTAAAAATTATTGGAGTTCTAAAATAACCATGGGGGAAGAGGAGTTTTAGAGAATAATTTTGGGAGAGAGAATGTGTTCTTTAAAAATTTTGGGTTCAAGGTAAATGATTTTAATGAATTCAATCATCATATTTGTACCTATCCATGTGTGCTCCCTATGCACCCATGGATATGGCCACATCCATTAGAATATAATTTGAAAACCATATAGGTAATAAAAACCCAATTCAATGAAACACCCCTTTCATTACACATGTAACACCAACCAATAAAATCCACCATAACTCGCACACAAGGATCAAATCAAAAATCAACCAAGAGACACAAACATAACGAAGTCCTAAAACACTCTTAAAATACCAAAACTAATTTAAGAAATGGACAATTGGAAAATACTGAAACACCTCACATACATGTGTAAAAAGGAATATTTAAAAAAACATTTTGAAAACCAATTCACACCAATTCACCATCATAAAAATACCAAAAAACTATACAAACACATCACAAGAAAGATCATAAAATACTAAATTAATTAAAGGAATGTTCAAGAATTTATAGAACGAGATGGAAAGGAATTGGACAGAAACACCAACCTCAATAGTTTATGGTCACAAAAAAACCATCAAACAAGGAATAAGGGGGCCACAGATTAATCTACACACCCTAAAATAGAATAAATTGACCAAAATCTTACAATACATACCATAGGATTCAACTAAAGAGAGATAAAGATAAGAATTAAGAAGAAACAAGAATAAGAGAGGAGAAAATTGATAATTAATCTTACTCATAGTGGATACCACATAATATTTGAAGGAGAAGCACTAGGATTCCATGGTGGGAGGAAATAGGAATCCTCCCAAGGCTCCCCTAGGGAGGCAAAAATGAGTGGTAGAATATAGGAGAGAATATGGTGTTAAAAGTCATGAAGAGAAAGAAGGTAGATTCTACTTTATAATGATCTAGAAATTTTTCACTATTAGGCTAAATGTTTTTCAAAAAGTGTTCCAATTGTGTGCACCCTATTAGAGAAGGAGGACACCCACCTTGTTTGGTCACATAGTTTGGGAAACCATGAACCAACCTTTAAAATTGTAGATCCTCCATGAATTATTAACGCATAGTTTCTAATAACCATGTTAAAGTTGTGTGACATGTCCCTAAAACCATCATCAAGCAACATGATTTCTCCTGGGCCTCAAAAAGTTCCGGCCAAACCACGTTCAAACCATTCTAGTCATATAGTGAAATAAGGAAAAGAATTAAAAAGTCTCTTGGCCAAAACATTACACATTATTTTCCTCCAAAAAATGCACACTAACCATTCACCACTCCATTAACTACTCAGTGTCTCCAAATATTGAAAATTTAAATATATAACATGACCTAAACCTCAAACAATGGAACCAAATCCAAAAAAATAATAAAATAAAAGAAATTACAATGTTGCGGTGTGACATGTTTCATCCACCATAATATTTTTTATTATACCCCATATTCTTATATGGGGGTAAATTAATTTTTAACTCCAAGATCCTATCATGATGAATTTATTTTTCTAAAAGTATAACGTTGTTCAGAATAACAATTATCCTCTTTAACGATTGTTTCCACCACTCGTCTATAATAACCGTTCCCAAAAATATTTTCCTGTATATTTGGAAACATAATTACATGTTATCTGATATGAAATTCATATTATCTTTATCTTATTTTCAATGAATTATTTTATTATCCCCTTTAATTGTGTTTAATTTTAACAAAATAAATATTTTAAAACATAAAAAGTCATTTTTATAACCACCCTCATGATTTTTTAGGTTACACATTTTCTATATTTTCACCTTATTTACATCAATATTAGTCTCATTTATTTCTACCATATTCAATATAAATTTCCCTTAAATATATATAATGTTTATATTAACATTATGTTTTAGGTTAACCATGTTGTATGTTCCCATAGTAATTTCCACTTTTATATAAAATCTTACTTAAGGGAACTTTTTGATTTAATATTTCATAAATAGTCCAAACTCCATAAAAAAAATTCAACATAAATTGATTCCAAAAACCTCATTATTTTATTTAATGACAACATAATAAAATAATTCAATTTGTGTGTGGGAATAAATAATAAACCATTTCCTTTTTTAAAATATCCCATGCTTACTTTGAAAAGCTTCACCTATGTGGTTCATTTATATTCTTGCATATCATTTAACTTGGTCATGAATTTTCCTACATTAGAAATAAATCTTTTAGACCTATGTTTATTTATTAAAATATTAACATAAAAAATGATATAATTCCTTGTTCCTTTGGTAATTTTATGATATATCCCTCATTTATGCATTGTTTTGGGATTTTCAAAACCAATTATTTAACAATGGATTTACAATGAATATGATTAATGTATTGTTTTCACTTCCTCACATGGAATTAATATGAATTCATACATTATGATGTTAATTATGTAATGGTTGGTACCATAATTATATGCCCCCTTAATTTTTTGGGTAAATATTTCATCTCACGTTATGCCATACATGGATCACGTGAGGTTAGCCTAAGCATATAATATTATGTGATGGGTGGTCCAAAAATTATATACCCCTCTACTGAATTAGGTGATGTTCTATATATCATGAGTTAATATGAAAGGGAATGGGAAGCGTACCCAATCCATCATGGGATTCGGTCAACTATCTTTATTAGAATGGGGAATGAACCCATTTACTATTAAACAAAATCCAATATCTATATTGGAATGGAGAGTGAACCCAATCCATCATGGGACTCTATCAACTATGATAATCTTTGAAATAATCCTTGAATTTTTCTTATTATGTTATGTGTTATGAAGTGGTATAATATTTATGATTCTTGAAATTATGATATCATATACATATAAAATGTTATTGTTCTTAAATCAAACTCTTATGTCATGGTGCATGTTTCTTCGTTTGATATTACATGTCCCACCTTCATGAGTTATGGAAACATCTTATTTTTCTATGTTAATTTTAATATTAAATGTATATATACTCATGTTTTCTCAAATGCTTATGATCTAACCCTTCATGTCAGTTTGATATATTTTCCTTTACAGATCATTTCTGCTTTCTCCTTTCTAACGTTTACATTATCCTATTTAATATTAAAAGAATCAATTATGAGAAGTCTAGATTGGGTAATAGAATACTAGTTTTATGGAAAAATGTTCAAGAGATATTTAAAATAAGTTTTCTATATAAATGACCCTCAATGATAAAAATTAATGAGTATGCCTGATCCATGTGATATTTTTTAGTTAAAATGTTTAGATTTTCATGAGGATTTATAAGAATATATGTCTGGCTTGGGTCTGTATATTTGGTACCAAAGGATTATTTAGTTTTTCTTGAGTTTTTACTTTTGGTTTATAAGGGATTATAATTAGAAAATATTAGTAATACCCATGGGATATGTTTGAGATTTATTTTAAGTTTATGATAACATATGAAAATATTATTAATGTTTATATTTTATGGTTTTACTATAAATAAAATCCATATTTGGAGACCATATATAGATATCAGATATAGAACTGATTTTACTAATGGTGGTAACACTAAAAAGGGAGTATTTTGTATTAACTCAAATATTACATAATGCTATAAAATGATTCCTAACTACACAACTGGTTTTACACACATGGTAGATATGATTTAGTTAATCACCTTACCTTTTTAAGCCATTATGAATGACTGAATGGCCCGAAGGCCTTAATTTTTTTATTATTTTGGACAATCAACCTTTAAAGTGGTGAGGTGGAGCCATTACAAGGCATATAAGATTATATATAATTAAATGACTCATAGTTCTTAGACGGAATCACCCATACAAGAAAACTTGGATCCACCCATCCCTAGCACATATCATGATATCATCACTCCACCACGGCAGGGATAGTCGGCTAGCTGTCATGTGAATAGCTGTACAGGCCCGATACCGATAAAAATTTCATACCCTCTCATTCTTCTAATTCCGGTAAGCTATTATCTAGTTAATATTCCTGCTCTGAATCTTCAACAAGATCCTTTCCCTTGTAGTATGACTAGTATATCTTCAAATTCATGTGGCCTAAAGGCCTTGAAAAGGACTTAAGTCCTTGAGAGACAACTGGACAAAAGGCCTTGGGTGGCCCGAAAGCAATGCATAACCTGAGGACCAAACTGATGGCCCAAAGGGCCAGATGGATGAATAGTTTTTGTTTCTATAGTACTGATTGAATCCAGCATGAAGAAACATATATTAAACCAGGTCTTATTTGGGTTAAATTGAAATCTAATATTTTTATTTTGAAGAGTGACACATTTTTTGGTGGATTTTATCAAAACTCCCTTTTGATATCAATATTTATCTCTAATGATTATAACTTTTTGTTTTATAAATAGATAATTCTAGGAGGAACCTAGTTAATAATAAACAAGATGGAAAATATAATAATTTTAATATTAATTTACCAAATGGAATGGAAGCTGATATTGAAACTTATGTAAATATTTACACCCAAATATCTCAGATTATGATCAATAACATGGATTTTTCCTGACATCTAAACTCACCAAATAGGGAATGATGGAGTTCTATTTAAGATCATGTAAAAAATACGATAAAGGGATGAATATTAAAAATCCAATAAGCCAATTAGGGGGAAAAAGCACCCTGTGAAATGTGTGAAAGGGAAAAGAAGTCATTTTTTACAATGCTAATGATATACATAAGGGAAATTTTTTGATGAAATGAAAATATCAGTTAACATGATGGAAAGAAATAATGTCTATCATAAGGACCCCATATTAGTTAAATACGGGGAACATGAAAATTATCCAAGTCAATTACCTAATCCAATAAATGATAAGGAAGGTTATAATCAACATCCTCAGAGTAAATGTTAGAATGGAATAGTATAATAAATCACTAATATTGAAGTGTCCCCTGATAATGATGTGGAGAAATTGAAATCCATCCTTTAGATAAATGGGATGAATTTAGAAAAAACCACTTCACACTTCCAAAGGATATGATCAAAACAGTTAGTTATAAATCATACTGAATATATTTGGAATAAATTTTGAGTATTCATCTAACATGAAACCAACATTACATGATATCCCAATTATCTCTTATAAATCTATATCATGAAAGATCATGAAAAAAAGTCAATCATATTTTTAGAACCTAATTATATTATTTTACCCATTTTTAAGAATACCACATGTAAATTTGTTATATTTTTATAGTGGAATGATTTGAAATATGCCTCTAATTAATAGATGACTATTTTAATATTCTAAAGGAAAATAATTATTTTAAATTATGATGTCAACCGTGCTATGGTTTTTTGGAAAAAATTATAATTTTATTTCTGACATTTCTGTTCATTTTTCAAAGTCATATAACACTATCCATTATCAATCAACTTTCTTACAATGATTTTTTCATATATTTTACTTTTATAAAAGAGTTTTATTAATATAAATGATTAATGATAAGGATTATCAACTCATGGACCCACCTTGATATAATTATAATCATCTAAAAAGAAAAATGAATTCTGAGTCTCACATGATATTCATTTTAAAAGGTA
This sequence comes from Viscum album, assembly GCA_963277665.1. Lineage (NCBI taxonomy): Eukaryota > Viridiplantae > Streptophyta > Magnoliopsida > Santalales > Viscaceae > Viscum > Viscum album. The sequence continues at coordinate 476,109,032 of OY728151.1, forward strand.
TGTCTCTATAAACACATTAGTCTATAACCAACTAAGGAAGCCCAGTTTTCATAAATGGTTTTAATGTATTACAATTTTGATAGAAAAAATAGTATCCTAGTCTTAATGAAGTTAGTAAACTAAATATTTCATTAGAAGTTATATCTTGATTCATGGATATACTAAGATAACTATCAAATATTTAATCAATGATAGAAAGTAAAATTTCAATGATGAAATATATTTATAGTATGGAGAATGCAACTCCCCATGATTTTAATACATAATCATTCATTAGATAATCATTTTGTTGGTAGGTTTTTACACACTAAACGAAACTAAAATGACCATTGACGTAATAGATGAATATTATGAAGAGAATATATAAATAATAAAACCTATATTAAATAAAATTATTTTATTTAATTAAAAATTCATAGTAAATTGGATTAAAAATAATTAATGTTTTAAAACTAGGTTTTCCAATAAAAACTATTATCCATTATATATTATATTTTTTTATTTTTTTTTATAAATTTAAGAGTTAAAATTTTACCGAATTAACAAAATCTTTTTAAATGGATTTAAAATATTGTCTTAGTATAATTTTATTTTCATTTGTCTAAAATATTTTGTTTTTAAGGTAAACAGGTGAAAATATTGTTTTTATAAAAACAATATTTTTTATGAAATTTCTATGAGATAATATTTATTATGGAGATAAAAAATATTGAATATTTATTTAATAAATAAATAAATATTAATTTTAAAAAAATTGAACATCAAAAATGTAAAGCCCCAACCCCAGTTACCCAGAGTTGGTGCATTATTTTAATACATTGGCACGATTATAAGGAATCAGGTCCTGAAGGACCAATCAGTTTAGCAGTATTGGAAAAAATATTACATACATGAATGTTACATTACATTTTATAACATACAACACAACATATATAATCCTTCATAAACACCATTATTCCCTTAGCTTAACCCTGCATATCAATCACAATACACTTGTTGGAATCCTGGGAAAAATAAACCATAGAAAGGGGTGAGCTCAAATGCTCAGTAAGGGTATGAAATACAACAGAAGATAACATAAATATTAATCATGGTGAATAATTGAAACCACATGCCTTTACCAATAATAAAAATGAATACTTTTATGGAAGGAATATGAGATGAGTAATTAATTCCATAATAAAACATAATCATGGGTATTCTACTAGTCGAATGACCACATGAACCATCAATATTATTTTCATAATGTGGAAATGTATAATACCGTACTTTAATTTCTGTGTCAGGGCCTCATGCTAGGACCTGTGGGCTAACTTTAACTGGATCGAAACCCGGAGAGTCTCTGTAACCAGATTCCATCCCAGAGAGCCTCTGTAACCGAACTCCAACCTGGAGAGCCTCTGTAACTAAACTGCATCCTGGAGAACCTTTGTAACCGGACTCCATCCGGGAGGGTATGATATAACCGGACCCCAACTCGAAGGTCTTACTTTTACCAGTCCCCAACCTGGAACATACTTCCAATACATTCATCATAAGAAAATGTTGAAATATAACATAAACATTCGTATTAAAACTAGAATACAAAATGTCAATAATTTATCTGTAAACCATGAATGGTATAAAAATAACAAATCCACATTCAAACATATCACAAAACATTCAATACAATATAGAAGATTTGTATCATAATAAATTAACTTAAAACAAGCTTAAAATCCATTAAAGGATGTTGACATTGATGGAAATGATCAGTAAAATGCTTTGAGAGAAATAACCCTTTTTTATGAAATCGTTTAAATTTATCACAATTTATAAAGGTAGTCATTTAAAAGTTATTTTTGAATCAAAGTGTCCCATACCACTTTGAAACGTTTTAAAATAATTATAATTTCAAAACATTCATGTACATATAAAAAAATCCTTAAAATCATTTTGAAAACATGGACATTAATTAAAAGGGTTTAGAAATATAAATATTTAAAACATTTAAAATGATGATATAGTTAAATAGAACCTCCAATAAAACATTAATTGGTTCATTTTGATATCATTTTTATAAAATATGGGTATCTATGATAAGTATATCCCAGGAAATACTTACACCTGAACAATCACAGATAATAATGAGATTGATGAAATAACCCTTACCTCTTTGTAATCAATCGATTAATATGAATGATAGTCAATAACCACCAAATGAATAACAAAATATCATGAATATACATATAATCCTGATAATATATATCAAATGTCAGTACACAATACACCACATTCAATAAATAAGTGGTGAACAATGAAAATCTCACAGAATTAAAATTGAGATAACAAATCCGTTACCTCGTTTCTGACTTGACCTGTTCGTTCTTTAATACCCTGAATAATAAACTAAAGTTAATTTATAATTTTTTAAGAACCTTATTCAGCTTAATTATTCCTTTTATATCACTTATTACCATGTTATAAACATTATGTAATCATTTAAGTTAATAACGTTCGTTTTGTCGATATTTGGCACTTGAGTCAAAAATTAACACCTTATAGTCACAAGTTGTTCACATGGGCAAACGTTTATTATATACAGAGTGATATTAATGATTTAGATATAATATATATCATATATATCTAGTATATAGATGTATTTATAGCATTACATATCATTTTTGCGTATGAAATGAAATGCACTTTTCATGGAGACGGTAAGTCGTACGTATGCATGAACGCTACTTTAATTTCTATTTCTTATTTTAATGGAATTAAAACATAATGATACATAGGTATTTTATAATTCCAGTATAATATCATGTATTATATATTTAACTCCATCCTTTATACGTCCCACATATGGTATTAACGAGTCATATCACTTTGAGGGGGCGGTAATCCGCATTTCCTCAAATGAAATTATCGCGTTTACCCATAATGGAAACCATTAAGGTATACCATAAAAAAAAATACAGAAGCATGAAGAAAACATAAAAATAATATATATCATATATAAATATGGTTCCATCATAATGGCCACCATGAGAGGCGGTATGAGGTAATTGAACAATCATTGTTTCATGAGGCAGTAGTTTTCCATCGACAGAAACATTATGTTATTTACCCATTAGATGGAGGTGTGTGTAAGTGTAGTTCGAATCCTTGTCATAAAAACATCAATGTATATTGAGGATACAGTTGTTGGTATAAAAAAAGGAATAGAATGAGTTTAGTGGTTGGAGAAGTAAAATAAAAGAAAAGAAGCTAAGAGAAAGTGTTACCTTTAATTTGGGTATCTTCCTTTGGTTTGAACCAAAAGGACTTCTTGAAGTGCCTTCTGCCCAAGGTAATGATTCTAGGAGGAGGAGAGGAATGTAAAGAGATTAATTTGGCAGAGTTTTGACAAGCCTAAAGGCTTGAGAGGTGTGAGGAATTGGTTAAAAGTGGTCTCCTTTTATAAGGAGGAGGAGGGGCTCTTTAGGAAAGTGTGAAAATATTATTTTATTATATTATGATATTCAGTTTATAAAGGTCCAAAAATCATTAGGGTCAAAGATAAGATGTCTCAGGGTTGAAATAGAATCATCCAATAAGAATTGGACATTTTTTGGATATTATTTTAATATTTATAATCTAATTTATTTAAATCATTTATTAGTGAAGTAAATACTGAATCATTATTGTGTCATAAATAATTTAATTTATTCGATGTCTAAAAATTATAAAACAAATACCATGATGTTGGAAATATTTTTATATTTCCAAATAATATTTATAGTCAAAAGGATTACTTATATAACACCATATAAAAATTAATTACTAAAGGATTTTTGTTTATGTTAGTTTTGCCATTACTTTAAATTAATAAATCTAAAGTGTCATTATTATTCATAAGTGGCTCCATAGGGTCCCAAAATCGACCCAAGGATGCCAATGGTTGGACATTTCTCATCAAATAAGGTTACGAAATTTGTTAAGATAATTTTGAATTATTACAATATTCTTTTGACCTTTAATTTCCCTATTTACCTTCAACCGCGGTAAATAAAAGTCAAAAGTTACTATTCACAAAAAAATTATTTTTATCTTATTGAACCATATTTTAATACTTGATATTAACCATGTCTCTAGGATTTTTAAAATTCATCTAACATAAGCGGTAAAATTTAGTTTTATTTGAATTTGAAAATTCTCATGGGAGGTGGGTAAAAGACAGTGAAAAGTTAAATAAAATTTATATATATATAAATTTATTATAAAATGACTCCAAAAAATTACATTTAACTTATATAGGTATTATGTATCTAATTTTACATAAATTAATTTAAATAAAATAAATTATTATTTAAATAAAAATTCATTTTTAAACTATAACTCAGTGTTTTTCACTATTCATCAAAAATTGAATGTTTTCAGAAAAATACCGAATATTCACCCTAAGATAATTTCGATATTTAAAATTCAAAAATGAAGTCTATTTTACCAAATTCAAAACATAGAAGTTGCATTTATTAATTTATAAATAATTCCCGTTCTCAAAACCTAAAGTCGTATTTTTAAGAAATAATAACTATCAAAAGATTGACACTTGTTTATGTAGAATTTCAAATTGAAATTACTTACAATGACCAGCATTGGATTAAATGGTAAAAATATTATATATTTGTACTTCCAAACCATTAAAATGTATAATTGAACACTATAAATTATTTATATTAAAAATGTTGTTTTTAATTAAAATTTAGTATTTTTCACTATTCACCAAAATATGAAAGTTATCAGAAAAATACCAAAAAATTATCAAAACAAAATTTTTATATCCAAATTCTAAAGAAGAAGTTTATTTTGTCAAATTGAATAAATAAATGTGTCATATATTGGATTTAAAAAGGTTTCTCCCTCAAACGACGGTAAACTTTCATTTTTTGAAAAATATTTCCTTTATCTAAAAATTGAATTTGTTCTTGAATTTTGTCTAAGAAACTCATAATATGGATACTAAAACTATATGGATTATATAAAGTTCCAAATTCATTTAATACTATTCATAACCACTTTTGAACGGCTAGTTTGGTATGTCATGGTGTGCTTGAACTCAGTGTTACGTGTAGTGCAAGTTATTGAATTACTTAACGTACTATGAAATATTGGGGTGTTACATTCTTACCTCCTTCAATAAATTTAATCCTCTCAATTTGAAATTGTTATTAGAAAATAAAAGTTTGAAAATAGAAAATACCTTTGTGGGAAAACCCACCTCAGAAATTGGGTTTATAAAATCTAGTCTTAATAAGTGGAAAGGGGGAATGGAAAAGTAACCACCAAATTATGATCTCGATTAGGAGAACATTGGTTGAAATTAGAGAAACATAATTGGAGTAAAAACATAAATATTTATAGGGAGTGATTGAGGTCATCAATCACAAAAAATTATAGAATTGTGGGCCTCAAAGATATCAATATCTGATGATTTAAAATATCATATGTTCAAAAAAACATAAGGTATTAAGATAACACATTTTTAGTGTGAAGATCCCTTACCTAATGTTTAAGAATTAATCTTTTCATAGAATAAGATAAGAAAAACAAATTATATACTTGACAAGTAGAATTCCATGCTTTAACTAATTTCTACCTTAAGCTCATCTTTCACTCTAAAAGAAAATAGAAATTAAGAAAATATTATATTTATCCTATTCATATAGAGTTCCAAAAAAATGAATTTATAATTCACCTATCAAACCCCTTTAAAAAAAGAAACTACATTATACAATCTAGGGACTTCATGTAGTCTAGTGGTAGGAACTAAATCCCAATTGCACTATGGTTGTGGGTTCGATTCCCACAGCTTTGTTCGACGCGACGGGTTGTTACACGGTCTGTGTGTTGTCCTTTTTATAAAAATCCAAAAATAACCTTAACAGTAGTATCTTAATCCATTCCAAACTTTATAATAATCCAAAATAAATCTATCCAAACTCACAGTCCAAAATTTATAAGGAAGTTAAACACATTGAAGATCCTTTTTTCCACGTAATAACATGTGAACACCTTCATCGTGTATTATTTTAAAACTTGGTAACACCCTGAATTACCATAAAACCATATTGATTACATTCATTCTCCCTTAACCATTATATAATACTGGATATATTCCTTATATCCAAAAATATTGAATATTTCAACAATGATGAAATAAACAAACTATTAATCAGTTCCAAGGAAGTCAAGAATATCCAATATAATTTATCCAAATCAACTATCTCTTATTCCAAAATCACTACCTCGGTATCAGATCCATATTATGGTTTATCTTTCTCTCGACCATATATTTTCCAAAAATTTAACCTCCAATTGAGTAACTTTTCTTAGTTCCACACAATCTCATGTCCTTAATGAAATAGTACTATAGTACAATCCTTATATACTCTATAATTCATATAACATGTACATCAGTAATACAATACTCAAATGACACAATACTTTAATAACAACGTAAGAAATCTAATCATTCCTCTTCATCTTTAGTAGTATCATAACATTATTATTATCCATTAGCAGAATTTGGGGTATACTCTCGTGATTTGGACATTGATTCGCGTAGTGTCCCAACTCCTTGCAGATGAAGCATTGTACATTGGAAACTTTTTTCTTACCCTTGAAATCACGCACTCGGTGTCCATTTTCTCCACACATATAACAATCTCTCATTCCCTTCAAGCATTTACCAAGGTGATTATTTCCACAGTTATCACATATGGGAAATTCCTTCTTTTCCCTCTTCCCTTTATCCATATTTCTCTCTTCCATCCTTTTCTTCCCTTACTTCCCTTAAAAGCCATAGGAATCAGAGAATTCTTTACTTATCTTATTAACACATGATAATATTTCTTCATATGTTGATAATACATGAGAGACTATTTCCCTTCTAAATGTTGGCATAATACCATGAAATATATGATCCTTCTTAGTTATTGTATCATACGTATTACTGGAGTTCACATTCCTTCTACTAGGCGCCATTTCTATACAATGGCATAAACTAGATTAGTTTATGAATCGAAATACATAATTCCAAACTTGTAGAACACTAAACATAAATTGAACAGTTTATGGATATAATCCATAATCATAAAAATGTTTTCTTTGATGAATTATATACTCATAAACCCTTCATAATGATTGGTAAATAAAATGAGAATTATCCTAAGAATATCCCCCAGGAGTGTCGTAACCAAGAGTGCAGCAAGGCTCGTTGCCATGCACCAGTGCCCTTTTGAGTCTAGCTCAAAGCGGTGTTTTTGGTTTTTACCCCTTGGTACATCTATGCCAGAGCTTCTTCTACCTGCTCGTATCCAGACATGAATGTATTTGCTTGGAAAAATCACAAAATCTCATCATTACCAAAATTCTATGAAGTTCTTCTATACTAATCCTCAAGGTTTATCTTAGGCCTATGTGTTCTAATCAGAGTTTATCTAAATCTAGTTTCCAAGGTCATTACTAAACCTCCTCTGATACCAAGTGTAACACCCCGACCCTAGTTACCCAGAGTTAGTGCATTATTTTAATACATTGGCATGATTACAAAGAATCAAGTCCCGATGGACCAATCAGTTTAGCTGTTTTGGAAAATATATTACATAATAGAATCTTACATTACACTTTATAACATACAATGAAACATAAATAATCCTTTATAAACACCATTATTCCCTTAGCTTAACCCTACATATCAATCACAATACACTTCTTGGAATCTTGGGAAAAATAAAACATAGAAAGGGGTGAGGTCAAACGCTCAGTAAGGGTAAGCAATACAGTGGAAGATAACATAAATATTAAGCATGGTCAATAAATCAAACCCCATTCTTTTACTAATAATAAACATGAATACTTTTATTTCAGGAAGATGATATGAGTAAATAATTCCATAATAAAACACAATCATGGGTATTATACTAGTCGAATGACCACATGAACCATCAATATTATTTTCATAACGAGGGAATGTATAATCTAGAAATTAATTTCTGTTTCAAGGCCTTGTGCTAGGACAAATGGGCTAACTGTAACCAGACCCAAACATGGAGAGCCTCTATAACCGGACTCCATCTCGGAGATCCACTGTAACCAGACTCCAACCCGGAGGGAATCTGTAACCGGACTCCATCCCTGAGAGCCTCTATAACCAGACTCCATCTCGGAGGGTCTGTTGTAACTGGACGCCAACCTGGAGGGCTTACTTTTACTGGTCCCCAACCCGGAAAATACTAGTCTAATACATTCATCATATGAAAAGGTTGTTATATAACATAAACATTCGTATTAAAACTAGCATATGAAAGTCAATACTTTATCCGTAAACCATGAATGGTATAAAAATAAAACATCCATGGTCAAACATATCACAAAACATTCAATACAATATAGAATATTTTTATTATAATAAATTAACTTCAAACAATCTTAAAATCCATTAAAGTATGTTGACATTTATGAAAATGATCAGTAAAATGCATTGAAAGAAATACCCATTTTTCAAAAAATCATTTAAAATTATCACAATTTATAAAGGTAGTCATTTAAAAGGTATTTTTGAATCAATGTGTCCCATAACACTTTGAAACATTTTAAAAGAATTATCATTTCAAAACATTCATGTCCATCTAAAAAAATCCTTAAAATCATTTTGAAAACATGGACATTAATTAAAAGTGTTTAGAAAGACAAATATTTAAAACATTTTAAATGATGATCTAGTTAAATAGAACCTCCCATAAAAACTTAAAATATTATTTTTGAAATCATTTTTATAAAATATGGGTGTCTATGATAAGTATATCCCAGCAAATACTTACACCTGAACGATCTTGGATAATAATGAGATTGAGGAAATAACCCTTACCTTGTTGCAATCAATCGATTCATATGAAAAATAGTCAATAACCACCAAATGAATCATAGAATATCATGAATATAAATATAATCATCATAATATATATCAAATGGTAGCACACAATACACCACATGAAATAAATAAGTGGTGAACAATGGAAATATCACGGAATTAAAAGTGAGATAATGAACCCCTTACCTCGTGTCTGACTTGAACCGTTCATTCTTTAATATCATGAATAATAAACTAAAGTTAATTTATTATTGATTAATAACCTTTTTCAGGTTTATTATTCCCTTTATATTTCTTATTAACATGTCATAAACATTATGTAATAATTTAAGTTAATAATGTTCGTTTTGTCGATATTTGGAACTTGAGTAAAAAATGAACACCTTATAGTTACACGTTGTTCACATGTTCAAAATTATATTATATCCAGAATGATATTCATGATTTAGATATCATATATATCATATATAACTAGTATATTCATGTATTTATAACAGTACATATCATTTTGGGGTATGAAATGAAATGCACCGTTCATAGAGACGGTAAGCTGTACGTACGCATGAACGCTACTTTCATTTCTATTTCTTATTTTAATGGAATTAAAACACAATGATATATAGGTATATTATAATTCCATTATAATATATTACATAATATCATTAGCTTCATCCTTTATAAGTCCCACATATGGTATTAACGAGTCATATCACTTTGAGGGGGCGGTAGTCCGCACATCCTCAAATGAAATTATCGCGTTTACCCTTAACAGAAACCATTAAGGTATGCTATAAAAAAAGTACAGAAGAATGAAGAAAAAATAAACATAATATATATCATATATAAATATAGTTCCATCATAATAGCCACCATGAGAGGCGGTAGGAGGTAATTTAACAATCATCGCTTCATGAGACGTTAGTTTCCCATCCACAGAAACATTATGTTCTTCACCCATTAGATGGAGGTGTGTGTATGTGTAGTTATAATACTTATAATAACAACATCCAAGTATATTTAGGATACAAGTGTTGTTATAAAATAAAGGAATAAAAAGAGTTTAGGGGTTAGAGAATTTAAAAAAAAGAAAAGAAGTTAAGAGAAACTTTTACCATTAATTTTGGTAACTTTCTTTGGTTTGAACCAAAAGGACATCTTGATGTTACTTCTACATAAGTTAAAGCTTCTAAGAGGAGTATAGGGATGTATAGATCTTAATTTTTCAGAGTTTTTATGAGCCTAATGGCTTGAGAGGTGTGAGGAATAAGTTAGAAGTGGTCTCCTTTTATAATGGGGAGGAGAGGCTCTTTAGGAAAGTGTGAAAATATTATTTTATTATATAATGATATTCAGTTTATAAAGGTACCAGAATCATTAGGGTCAAATATAAGATGACTCATGGTCGAAATAAAATCACCCAATAATAATAAGACATGTTTTGGATATTAATTTAATATTTATAATATAATTTATTTAGATAATTTATTAATGAGGTAAATACTGCATCATTATTGTGTCATAAATAATTTAATTTATTCGATGCATAAAAATTATAAAGAAAATACCATGATGTTTTAAATATTTTTACCTTTCTAATGAATATTTATAGGAAAAAATATTACTTATATAACACCATATAGGAATTAATTACTAAAGGATTTTTGTTTATGTCAATTTTTCCTTTACATTAAATTAATCAATCTAAAGTGTCATTATCATTCATAAGTGGCTCCATGGGGTCCCAAAATCGACCCATGGATGCCCATGGTTGGCCATTACTCATAAAATAATGTTAGGACATTTGTTAAAATAATTTTTAATTATTAAAATATTCATTTTACCTTGAATTACCCTATTTACCTTTAACCGTGGTAAATGAAAGTCAAAAGTTTCTATTCACCCAAATTAATTTTATCTTATTGAACCATATTTTACTCCTTTATATTAACCGTGTCTCTCATAATTTCTAAATTCAACTCACAGAAGCGGTAAAATTATGTTTTATGTGAATTTTCAAATTCTCCTAGGAGGTGGGTAAAAGACGATGAAACGTTCAATAAAATTATATATATATATATAACGATTATAAACTGACTCCAATTAATTAAATTTTACTTATATAGATTTTCTGTATCTATTTTGACATAAATTAATTTAAATAAAATAATTAATTATTTAAATAGAAATTCGGTTTTAAACTATAACTCAGTGTTTTTCACTATTCATAAAAATTTAATGTTTTCATAAAAATACCGAAAATTCACTCTAAGCTAATTTTGATATTCCAAATTCAAAAATTAATTCTATTTTTCCAAATTCAAAACAAAGAAGTTGCATTTATTAATTTAAAATTAGTTCCCATTGTCAAAACCAAAAGGCGTATTTTTAAGAAATAATAACTATAAAAAGATTGACACTTATTTATGTCCAATTTCAAAGTGAAATTACCAACAATGACCAGCATTGAATTAAATGGTAAAAATATAATCTATTTATACTTCAAAAACATTAAAAAGTATAATTGAAAAATATAAATTATTTTGATTAAAAAAGTTTTTATTAATTAAAATTTAGTATTTTCACTATTCACTAAAATATGAAACTTATCAGAAAAATACCAAAAAATTATCAAAAATAAATTTTTATCTATAAATTCTAAATAATAAGTTTATTTTTCAAATTTAATATATAAAATTTTCAAATATTGGATTTAAAAATGGTTCTCCCTCAAAAGGTGGTAAAATTGCATTTTCTGAAAAATATTTCCTTTATCTAAAAAATTGAATTTGTTTTTACATTATGTCTAAGAAACTCATTATATGGATTATAAAACTATAAGGATTATAAAAAGATCAAAATTCTGTTAATACTATTCATAACCACTTTTGAACGACTAGTTTGGTAAGTCGTGCAATGCTTTAACTCGGTGTTACGTGTAGTGCAAGTTATTGAATTACTCAACGTACTATGAAATCTTGGGGTGTTACAGAAAACATATTATTATCATTTTTTAAATGAAATAATAACCAGTTCTAATAAAAAAAATATATATTGGAAAATTTATTAAATTAATATCTTATTTCATAAAATTATTTTTTGGTTTTCCCTAATGAAATCGAAATAGTTACTTCATTCATAATAAAAAAATATTTTTACTATAATTAAAAATTGACAATCATAACCCACACATAAATTTTAAGCCTAAAATGAACATTTTCAAAGATATTTTTTGATGAGTTATGTGTGTTAATACTAAAATTAATATATATAATAATTAAAAATAAATTTAGTAAAAATATAATAATATTAAAATTAAAAATATTCAAAATAATGAATTGTTTTAGTTTCAATTTTTTTATTAAAATCCATTAGCTAGGGTAAAACTAGTGTTACCATGGTAAGGGTAAATTAAGGTAAATGGGGATTAACCTAGTGAAAAGGGAAAAAGATATTAAAACATGTGGGATAACAGATGGTGGCTATATTATTTATGTTATATGGACTACATTCTATTATTTAACATTATTGATTCCTTTATAATTTCATAATGTAATGAAATTACTGAAATGTAATGAGATTTTGGAAAACTACCACTCTCTTTACTTTTACATGGAGGCCACATGAACCCCATTTATCCACTAATTATAAAGAAATATATCTAACAAATACATAAATTTATCTCTCTTAAAACCTCTTATAAAATTATATAAGGATTGTACATCCCAAAAAACCACACTAGGATACATAAGGAGTCACCGAAGGGAGAACATTTAACAAGAGAGGTAATGCTCTCTATCAATATTACCTTTTTATTTTTTCTTATTATACCAAACTCAAATAACCATTATCCTGGAATGTATTAAAATACTATCATTTTTAATATTATTAAATTTTAGTATAAAAATGGAAAATTCATATTATACCTCCCTCTAAAATGATTATGAAAAATAAAAATTTTATCATATGTTTATGCGGACTACCGCTTCCATGAACGATGATTTTAATATAGTATAAAATCATTAAATGGATGGTTCAAAAGATTTTTTAATAAAAATTATTACAATTATAATATTATATATATTCATAAGTGATAATTATTTTATTTTTATTTCCAATCCATTTTTATGAAATAGAAGAGCATCGTTTATGTACATGACGATTTTCACTGCCATGGAATAATGTATTTCATTATTATATTACATCATAACAAGAATGATTTAAAAATTTTATAAAATATATAAATATTTAATTAGTGAAAATTTTAACATTTTAAATTAGTAATAATTTCAAATATATATGTAATATAAATCATAAACAATTATAGTATCTTTAAGATCTTGAAATGAATTGACCATGGAAGCTTTCCTAATTTGGGACTATTTTGGGATAACCTATGAAACTATTAAAATATTGGGATAATGTGATAATAATGGACTTAATAGTCCATTAATATAGGGATCATGAATTTATTTTACAAAACCATTGAGCACAATCAACAAAATGAAAGTATTACAATGAAATTAACTAAACCATGACATATAACTGACCTAAGATGAAATTATATTAAAACTAAGTAAAAAAGAATATAAAATGTCTATATAATATATATTATATATGAATAAGTATCTGCAGAATTATTTCTATAAATGTTATTTTATTTTACAGAATATTTGAAACACACATCCAATTAAATAATACAAGTGGTAGGATTTTTTAGCTTTCAATTTAGTTTAATTAATATATAATTATTGTTCATCACTTATTCATTTTTGTGGTATATGTATTAAAAATGGAATTATTTTTTACAAAATATTTATGAAATAATTCGGATTTAATAAACCATATCATATTCTACCTTAAATTAATTTTCAATATCAAGGACTTTGATGTTGTATGGGTTTCTGTTAACTCGAACCCCATTTTCATTTGGTTATAAATCTCATCTTGAGCCTTTTATTTCTGTGATGTATTTTTTTCTATCAAAATATTTTAAAATTAAAATTACCTTAAACTATGGGAAACCTTATTTTCCATCTTAGTTCCCTTACATTGGTGGATTTATATCTCAAAAATTATATCATTCTTAAAAATATTTCTCATCTTCTTTAATGACAGTTTCCCCTCCTTGTCAAAAACCCCCCTTCCCACCAAAGATATCCTTCATATTTGGGTGAAAAATATTTTTTATATCTTTTTAAATTTATATTTAGCTTTACTTATTTTCAATGTAAATTTTTATTATCCAATTTTATGATGTAATATTTTTATATAAATGTATTTTAAAATAGAAAAAGTGATATTCCAAACAACCTTTGTTATTTTTTAAGTTACACATTATCATTATATTTCTACATTTTATTTCAGTTGTATTCTTGTATATTTATTCTATATTATATATTAATGTTCCTTAAATATATATCATTTTTACATTACCTTTTACTTGGGGTATTATATCATTTTATGATCCCTTTATAAGTCTATAATTTTTATACAAACCAACATAAGGGGACATTCTAATTTCTTATTTCATGATAATTGTAGACTTCATAAAAGTTTTATCTACCATTAGTGGGTTTTTAAAACACTAATTATTTTAGGTTGAATAATCCATGTTTAATTTTTTGTTTTGATTTAAATAAAAATCTATTTCCCTCCTTAAAAGTTATCATTCTTATTTCAAGACGAATAACTTATGTGGTTCATTTCTATTTCAACATCTCGTTGAATAATTTCATAAATTTTAGAAATTTTAATTCAATGATAAAGTTTTATATATTTTTATTATAAAATGATCATAAAATATTATATAACTGCTTCTTATGTTGGAAATAATTTTTATATAGCCCCATGTTATGCTTTGTGTCATGATTTTGAGACACACATCATTCTCATGGATTTTACCATTATTATGCTTTATATATTGTTTTATTTTAATAATATAGAAAAATTATATGCATACATATTAGTATTTTCATTATGTTATGGGTCATATAAGAAATATATATCCCACCAATGAATTTGGTAATGTTTTCATCTCATTAGATATCATGTATGGGGCATGAGCGTTTCACCTAACCATAATATGTTATGTGATAGGTGAGACTATAATTTTATAACCCTATAATGAATTTGATAATGATTTATCTTCCTTGAGATAATATAAAATGGAATTACGAGTTACCCCTATCCACCATCAGACTTTATCTACTATTTTTATGCGAGTGAGAATTGAATTGAATCCACCATAGGATTTTGTACAACATATTTATGGGAATGGGGAGGGAAAAATCTACTATGGTAATCTATCAACTATGTTTGTTATAATGGGGAGTGATTAAAATCAACCATTGTACTCTTCCCAATATGATAGTCTTAGTAGTGAGCCTTGAATTATGCTTGTTATGACATGTTTTTTTATTGAAACATATTTTTTATTCCTTGAACTTATAATATCATATCTTTCACGAACCAGCATGGGGTCGAACCTGAACCGGTCACCCGAGTTGGCTCGCGGCAAGTCCAGAAGGGCATTCCCGATCCCCACGGGCTGGAAACTAGTGTCGGGCATCAAAATTTGATCGTTGGGAATGATTTAATCCCAAACAAAAGCCGGATCAAGGAAAAAAACAACTAAACAGAACAGATAAACACTAACAGTGGAAAAGACTTAAAATTCACATGGCCAAACATACCTCCATGAGACCTCTCAGGTCACCACCCAACTAAAGACCAACCTCGCTCCAACACCGAGTGACTCAAACCAGAAAAACCTGAACAAGGAAACCTGCAACTGAAATGGTAAAAGACAGGCGTGAGTAAAAAAGTACTTAGAAGGTATGCCAAAGTAAACCACTAAATCCAAAAGTTTCCTTTCCCAAAGAAAATCCACTAACACCATTTTGAAATACAATTATAAAAGTAGGCTTTTCAAATTTAAAAAAAAACAACATACCTTTTCTATAATTTAAAAATCCAACACACGCTGCATACCATTTCCAAAATCATTTATCATTTCATAATGAAAATCAAAACAGAAAGATCAAGATTTTATTTTCTAATCAGAATGAAAGTAGACAAAACAAACTGGAACAAACTAGTACAATAGAAAGTGAATAAGCCAACAAGGAAAATAAATAGTGCTAAGGGAAACATGCGGCGGTAAGAACTGTAACTTAAGTACCACTGAAAGTGAACAAGTAATGTAGTCAAGTAACCATGGGTGATCCTAAACATCTCTAGAAAACCCATGGACGTACTCGGTTCAGAACCACCTACCGACGTATGGTGAAGCCCCATAGTCTACAACCACCTGATCGCCCTCATGACAAAATCAGCGACACTTCCCATCTGGCCTCTAACTCTACCAGTGGGTACCAACCCATCTAATCGTGGCCAGTAAGCAACCGTCAATCGATAATCTATAAGACACCCAGGAACCCATGGTAGTTTTAATAAGACTGTGTAAGTGGGAGGCCCTCACATGTATGACTCATCTCACCGCACTTGCCAACCCCTTACACGGACATCGCTACATGAAAACCCTCAAAGGGAATTCCCCATGTAGAGGTTCCTCATAAGTATATATCTATATATATATATATAAATATATAATTACAAGTATACATATATCACATCACCAAAGTACCAACCGGGCCGTCAAAACACATGACATTAAAACCATTTTCTAAAACACATTAAGTTGCCAAATGACATTTAAATTTTCGCAAAAGATATTCTTTTCAAAGAGTCAACACAATTATTGCACTAAAGTTTAAAGATCCAAATGAGCCCTAGCCTCCAACCACACACCCAAGTACATTTCAAGGCCAATCGAACCAACAAAGAGGGACACATTTTGGAACCATCTTTTGAACACATGAAGCACTATTTTCCCAATTTTGGAAAACAAAGAATTTTTTTGAAGAAATAAGAGGGAGGGATGAAGAGGAATTCTTGAAGGAGACTAGATCTAAGGTGCCATAACCACTTGATTGCACAACCATGTGTACACATAGTGCACCCATGGTTGTGTCTTTATCCAATGGAACCCTATAAAACCAACCAAAACATTTTAAACCAAATTTAATAGATGCACCATTTTTGTTCAACTCAATGTCATCCATTTATCTCATTAATAAAACACAACACATGATCATGAATCAAAAAGATCATTCTAAAACAAACTTTAAACCACGCAAAGAGCGAATCAACACATTTCACATGTAAAATTTAAATCACGATCCAAACCAATTTAAAAAACAATTCAATTGGAAAAACTCCACTCAACCATCCAATTTCACCCAAGGAACATAAATTACATTTCTTTAGCAACCGCCTTAAGCACAATACACAAGGGTATAAACAAAGATTTAGATAAAAATCTATTTTCAGCAAAACATGACAACTTCAAAACATCATAAAAAGCTTAAAATGAGTATCATATCGGTGTGAAACAAGGTTATAAATTTAAATAAACATCAAGCATCAAAGGAAATGAAATAGAAACGAAACTCATGGATTCGCCTACCTCAAACCAAGCGCAGATGCGACAAACTTCAACGTAAGGACTAACAACACCCTGAGGGCCAATCACACATCCTAATCAACGAGATGAACGTGCGAATTACAACTTGTGACACTAGGGTTTGGACAAAATAAAGAAAAACACCAAATATTAAAATAAAATAAAAAGAAAAAACCGGAGCGGATGGTCATGAGCAAGGGGCGAGTGTCGGGATCGGGCCGCGCTGATCAGAGCACGCCGAGCAGAGGAGCTCGTTGGAGCGGGCTGGTGAGAAGAAGAGCGGGGCTGGGTGAGGACAGGCCGGCCGAGCGAACCTTGCCAGAAACTGTGCCGGACAGCAGGGAGACGACACCAGAACGAAGAAGCCGGAGGGGCAGGGGTGCGGAGGTGCGGGGGAGGGTCGAGGAGCGGTGGTGGTCGGGCTGGGGTGAAGCAGGAGGCCGGGGAGCGACGGAGGGAGCCGAGATTGATGAAGGGGAGGGAGGCCGGAACGACGGAGGGAGCCGGGAAAACGGAGGGAGCCAGGATGGTGGAGGGATCTGGGGCCACCAAAGGGAGACGGGACGACTGAGGGAGCCGGGATGGTGGAGGGAGCTGGGACGACGGAGGGATCCGGGATGTCGGAGGGAGTCGGGACGACGGAGGGAGCCGTGGCCACTAAAGGGGAAGGAGGCCGGGATGGCGGAGGGAGCCGCGCAGGGGCCATTGGCACTAGGGAAAGGGAAGGGGGGGGGGGGGGTTCTGCTCGTGCAGGAGGGGAAAACCGGGGGGGGGGGGTTCTGCTCGCGAAGGAGGAGAAAACCAGGGGGGGTTCTGCTCACGCAGGAGGGGAAAACCGGGGGGGTTAGGGTTTACATTTTTTTTTCATTTTATTAACACAATAATAATAGTAGTAGTAATATAATAATAACAATAATAATTATACAAGAAGTAAATAAAAAAAATAAAATAAAATCCTGATAATAATAATAAAACGTTATAAAGAAAATAAAATGTTATAATAATAACAATAATAATAATATCGTAACTATAATAATAATAAAACTTTATAATAATAACAATAATAATAATAATAATACTTTAACAATCCTAATAATAAAATAATAATATTAATATTTAAACATTGGGCGAACACGCGGTCACCCGGGCTGAACGCACCATCACCGCTAACGATGCGGTGACCGCGCACCGGCGCAAAACCTGCCAACAGAATTAAACTTAGAAAAATTAAAACTGTGACCAAGAAAAGATTAAAAACAAGGGCATCTGCGGTCGGGGTTTGACAATTCTCCCAACCACATGCACTTTCTTCCCCCAGAAAGTCACCAAGGCAATAGTCGGCCAAGATTCAAGTCTATGCCCAAATGGAACTAAAGGAACCGAAGAGAATTGAGAATCTTAGGATGACCTTACTCTACACAGTTCACACACGACCGATTCAAGAGAAAAAAGAAGTCTGATGTTGAGGGGAGAACACGGAGGGGTTCTCCCCACCAAAAGAGCTCAACGTGTGCAGAAAAAATAACCATATAAATAGACAACCCTAGTAAAGGGGGGGGGGGTCGATACGGTAACTCCCAACCGATTTAAACCAACTCTTATAACACGAGTGAAAAACAACACCTTCATCAAAATGTTCAATCCTCGACCAAAGTCAACGACCTTCAACACTAGGGGGAAACCCATGGAAAAGACTTAACCAGACATCGAGTTGAAAACATGACCCATTGAAATCCAGAAAACATAACCACATCCACACAAACAGGACTACTTAGATCAGAATAGAGTGAGTCCATGATAACCCCATGATAAAACAATGAACTTACAATAACGTCAAAACATTAATAGCATAAAAACAAGTACAAAAATATTTTAATTGTTCCACTGCCAACACAGAACACAAAACCCGGACCAAGGCTTCACAACCCTGGGGACTCCTGACTGTGCACGAGCTTCACCCCGAGACCTTTGGAAGGGGCTCTAATGGCTGAAGCATCTCCTGCCTCGCAGTCAGGTACTGACACTCACCAATCACGGCGTCCTCTTCAAGTGATGCATCTTGAAAAACTTCTCCAAATGACCCAGACAATCAGAAAGATGACACGTCTTCAGAGGGTTGTGACAGGATGACTTCAAATGTCCGAAACGACCACACTGATAGCATACCACTGAACAATCTGAAGAACTGGGAGCTAGGACCAAAGGAGACAACTCCTTAGGAACAGGTTTCTCTGGCATCCTTTCCTCTCCAGATGGAGAAACCCCATGAACAACTGGGTACGCTGGGCTGCCAACCACCTGCGCTCCGAACACCAACTCAGCTAAAAACGCTTCCTCCACCAGCTTCTCGAAACGATGGTCTTTAGGAGGGAGGACCCGATCCTTGATTTCTGGACATAGACCCCAGTAAAAACAGAGGCCTTCATGAGCTCATGCGATGCCACCTCTGTAGAAAAGGCAATCAGTTCCTTGAAATGTTCAACAAATGCTTTCACCGTATGTTGACCTTGTTGAATATGCATGAGCTCCCCCTTTTTCTTTTCCTTCACTTCTTCAAGTATAAATCCTTGGACGAAGATGGTTTTAAAGACATCCCACGTCATTCTGACTTGCATTGATGGTGGAGCAACCACCTTCCACTGGACCAAAGCAGGACCTTCAAACAATCCCATAACAGCACGAACCCTAACAGTCTCGGGAGTTCCCAACGTTCTAAAGATACTGTCCACTTCTTCAAGCCACTCTACTGCCTCTAATGGGCCTAGATCACCACGAATAATAGGCAACGTACGAGAAGGACCAAAAACTGGGCATGACCCATTAGAAACTTTGGGGATTTTTCTGGGCAACATTCTCTGAACAACATAAAAACACAAAGCCAAAAATCAGCATCCAATCAAATCTTAATCAAAAGGACAATCGCATACCAACAACTGGCTCGCACACCAAAAATCCACTTTTCAAAAATCACCATTTCATTTCAAGACTACTTCCAAACACAAAACCCACTTTCCGAAACAAAATCCAATTTCCAAAATCATTTTCCTATTTCAAAAATCATTTTAGAAAGACAAGTTCAAACCTCTGGTTTCAAATAAACACCCATAGAATCTCATGAATCATCACATGTGTGTCCATCCATTCAACTCACTTCATCCACTAAAAAGTGCCTCTCATGCACTTTTCGCACAAACCCGCACACATGGAATCATTCATAAGGAAAACCAAGGGTCGCACCAAAACCATTTCCCTACCAATTCCAAGAAAACTCCCAGTTTTTGAAACCAGAACACTTTAAATTTCAAAAATCCTTTTACCAATTTAAACCCATTTAAAAGAAAACATTTCCATTTCAAAATTAAACTTTAATTTTCAAAAACACGATCACACCAAGAACAACCAAACATAGTACAACTTACAAAGAATCACCAGAATGAGGAACTAGAAGTTGCGCTTAACCGGGCGACATGGTAGTGAGCCACACCCCATGTAAGCATCAATAGCTAGGAGGAAATTAAACCGTGTACTCGGACTCTACATGGGTTAATACTCCATGTGAAATCGCGACGTGTCACTGGCTTGTCTCATTTTTCATTCCTCAATCCAAAACAAGTTCAAAAGACACAATTTCCAGACTACACCTGGTAACACGAGGATCAGCGCGAGCAAGAGTTCGCGACGCTCTTACCGCACCTACCTCTCGTGTTCCAACAGTCCTAATCTCCTTCTACCGAACAACCCAAATGACAAGAACCTGACCTCTGATACCATTTTTTCACAAACCAGCCCGGGGTCGAACCTGAACCGGTCACCCGAGCTGGCTCGCGGAAAGTCCCGAAGGGCGTTGCCGATCCCCACGGACAGGCAACTAGTGTCAGGCATCAAAATTTGATCGTTGGGAACGATTTCATCCCAAACAAAAGCAGGATCGAGGGAAAAAAACAAACTAAACAGAACAGATAAACACTAATAATGTAAAATAAATAAAAGTCACACGACCAAACGTACTTCCACGTGACCTCTCAGGTCACCACCGAATTAAAGACCAACCTCACTCTAACACCGAGCGAATCAAACCAGAAAAAACTGAACAAGGGAACCTGCAACTGAAATGGTAAAAGACAGGCGTGAGTACAAAAGTACTCAGTAGGTATGCCAAAGTAAACCACTGAATCCAAAAGTTTCCTTTCCCAAATAAAATCCACTAATTCCAGTTTGAAATACAATTATAAAAGTAGGCTTTTCAAATTTTAAAACAAACAACATACCTTTTATTTCATTTTAAAATCCAACACATGCTGCATACCATTTCTGAAAAGCATTTATCATTTCATATAGAAAATCAAAATAGAAAGATCTAGATTTTCTTTTATAATCAGTAAGAAAGTAGACAAAACAAGGTGGAACAAACTAGTACAATTGAAAGTGAATAATCCAACAAAGAAAACAAACAGTGCTAAGGGAAACAGGTGACGGTAAGAACTGTAAAGTAAGTACCACTGAAAGAGAACAAGTAACGTAGTCAAGTAACCATGGGTGATCCTAAACATCCCTAGAAATCCCCGAGATGTACTCGGTTCGGAACCACCTTCCGGCGTATGGTGAAGCCCCATAGTCTATAACCAACTGATCACCCTTGCGAAAAAATCAGTGGCACTTCCCATCAGGCCTCTAACTCTACCAGTGGGTACCAACCCATCTAATCGGGGTTAGTAAGCAACCGTAACTCAATAATCTATAAGACGCCCAGGAACCCATGGTAGTTTTAATAAGACTGTGTAAGTGGGGGGCCCTCGCACACATGACTCATCTCACCGCACTTGCCAACCCCTTACACGGACATCGCTACACGAAAACCCTCAAAGGGAATTCCCCCTATAGAGGTGCCCCGTAAGTATGTATATATATATATATAAATATATATAAATATAAGTATACATATATCACATCACCAAAGTACCAATCAGGCTGTCGCAACACATGAAATTCAGACCATTTTCTAAAACACATTAAGTTTCCAAAAAAAATTTATATTTTTGCAAAACAAATTCTTTTCAAAGAGTCAACACAAGTATTGCACTAAATTTTGAAGATCCAAATGAGACCTAGCCTCCAAACACACAACCAAGTACTTTTCAAGGCCATTCAAACCAACGAAGAGGGACACATTTTGGAACCATATATTGAACAAAAGAAGCACCATTTCCCCCATTTTGGATAACAGAGAAAAATTTTAGAAGAAATAAGTGGGAGGGGTGAAGAGGCATTCTTGAGGGAGACTAGCTCTAGGGTGCCATCAGCACTTGATTGCACAACCATGTATGCACCTAGTGCACCCATGGTTGTTTCATCGTCCAATGGAACACTCTAAACTAACCAAAACATTTTAAAACAAATTTAATAGATGCACCATTTTCTTTCAACTCAAAGTCATCCATTTCTCTAATTTATAAAACACAACACATGCTCATGAATCAAAATACTCTTTCTAAAACAAACATTAAACCACACAAAGAGGGAATCAACACATTTCACATGTAATGTTTAAATCATGATCCAAACCAATTTAACAAACAATTCAATGGAAAAAACTCCACTCAACCATTCAATTTCACCTAAGGAACATTAATTACATTTCTTTAGCAACTGCCTTAAGCACAATACACAAGGGCATAATCCATGATTTAGATAAAAATCTATTTTCAGCAAAACATGAAAACTTCACAACATCCTAACAAGCTTAACATGAGTATCATATGGGTGTGAAACAAGGTTATAAATTTAAAATAAACATCAAGCATCAAAGTAAATGCAATGAAAACGAAATTCATGGATTTTCCTACCTCAAACCAAGCGCAGATGCAATGAAACTTCAACGTAAGGACTAACAACACCCCGCGGGCCAATCTCACATCCTAATCAACGAGATGAATGTGAGAATTACAACCTGAGACACTAGGGTTTGGCCAAAATAAAGAAAAACACCAAAGATGAAAAAAAAATAAAAAGTACAAACCGGAGCAGATGGTCGCGAGCAAGGGGCGAGCGTCGGGATCGGGCCGTGTTGATCAGAGTGCGCCGAGGAGAGGAACTCACCAGAGCGGGCTGGTGAGAAGCAGAGTGGGGCTGGCCGGGGACGGTCCGGCTGAGAGAACCTCACTGAAAACTGCGCCGGACAGTGGGGAGACGGCGCCGAAATGGCGAAGCTGGAGGGGCAGGGGTGCGGAGGCGCGTCGGAGGGCCGGGGAGCGGTGGTGGTCGGGCTGGGGTAAAGTGGGAGGCTGGGGAGCGGCGGAGGGAGACGAGAACGATGAAGGGGAGGGAGGATGGAACAGCGGAGGGAGCCGAGACAGCAGAGGAAGACGGGATGATGGAGGGAGCTGGGGCTGCCGAAGGGAGCTGGGATGGTAGAGGGAGCCGGGACAACGGAGGGAGCCGGGATGGCGGAGGGAGCTGGGACGGCGGAGGGAGCCGGGGCCACCGAAGGGGAGGGAGTCCGAGACAGTGGAGGGATCCGCGCAAGGGCTGGCAGTGCTAGGGCATGGGAAGGGGGGGGGGGGGGGGGTTTGCTCGCGCATGAGGGGAAAACCGGGAGGGGTTCTGCTTGCATAGGAGGGGAAAACCGAGGGGTTAGGGTTTAATTTTTTTTCATTTTATTAACACAATAATTATAATAGTAATAATATAATAATAACAATAATAATTATAGAATAAGTAAATAAACAAAAAAAATCCTGATAATGATAATAAAACTTTATATAGATAATAAAACTTTATAATAATAACAATAATAATAAGATCTTAACTATAATAATAATATAATTTTATAATAATAACAATAATAATAATAATAATACTTTAACAATCCTAATAATAAAATAATAATATTAATATTTAAACGTTGGGTGAACACGCAGTCACTCGGGCCGAACGCACCGTCACTGCTAACGATGCGGTGACCGCGCACCAGCGCGAAACCCGCCAACACAATTAAACTTATAAAAATTAAAATCGAGACCAAGAAAAGATTAAAAACCAGGGCATCCGCGGTCGGAGTGTGACAATATCATTATTCTATACATCCACGCATATATCACACTCTTATTTCGTGGTACATATTTGTTCATTTTTATATTTCTTTTCCTTACATTATTATTTATGGAGACTCTTATTGTTCTATGTTATTTTTAATCTGAAAATTTTCCCTTCTCAATTTTTTCATATTCTTTTGATCTAACTCTCGATGAAATATTGATATTTTTTCCCTTATAATGCATTTTAGATCATTCATTTTTTATTTTATGCATCCCATGGTTCAGAAAATGTATATAACTCGTGATAATTTGTAAAAATGTATAATAATATTTCTAACATGGAAAAGTGTGTATAAATTTTGTAAATTTAGTTACCTCTTTAGATAGTCCTCAAAGTCACTAAACTAAATGTTTCTTTTAGATATATGTTTTTTATGTGATAAAATATTTAACATCTAGAAATAATGTAAAATGAAGATATTTTTATCTTGGTTTTCTAATGATAAATAAATTTGTAACTCTTTTGAGTTCTAATATAACATAATCTTTCCAAAATATGAAAATATGGTGATTGATGAAATAATTTTAAGAGTAGTAAAATATGAGATTATTAGAAAATCCATGGATGTATTCATACATATGTTTAGGTTCTATTATAACATAAATTTTATAGACATACACAGACTCCTACATTGTGATATAATCATTTTTCATATGACCCCAAATCCCTTTAATATTTTAATGGTATATAGATATTTAAATGTATTTACTATAGAATATATTCTCAATGATTTCACCACCTTCCCTTTTATAATACATTAAATGTTCTTTGATAATGTATTCATCCATAGACTAAAATTGATTAAGAACCTTGTATGAGTTCATTCCATATTTAAGGATATATTTCCTCAAAATTTCCCCCTCCTTCATTTAACTATTGGTGACATGTCTGTTTCTTGATATTCAACTTTTATGGAAAGCATGTTTCATGAGATCAATATCATAGGAGAGTGAGAAATAATATCCTTACCCTTATTAAAATAATTTTCCTTATGTTTATCATCATTTGAAAATGTTATTTTATAAGACTGGATGGGCTTTGAAGGGTCTATCATATCTGGGATACAAACTTTGAAATTATTAGGTTGATTACAATCCACTTTATTGTCAACTAAGAATATATGAGGATGAACATGGTGTCTCAGAAAATAGGCCACACTGAATGGAGAAGATTACATATTATTAATATAAGCTAGGAATTGATGGAATGAAATATGTTCTCAAGAATATGGGCAAGGTGTATAAAAATCATGAATCATTAAGCCCAAATGTTGTTACCCATAGGTTTGTTCAGAGATATTTCCCACATATTACTGAGGGTACATAAGGATGTAATCTGAGGGATGAACATATTTCTATGTGATTGAGAATTTTTTCTGTAACAATCATTACTATATCCCAAAATATGAAAGTGAATGAAATATCTTACAATGTATTTATTCTAATTTTTTCCTATTAATGATATCATTCTAAATTATTATTTTTATATGATTTTTGAAAGGTTGATATAGATTCATTTCTATGAAAATTTGGGAATAATTATATAATGATACAAACCTCCATAGCCCGCCTGGTTCGTGAAATTCGTGTATATCAAAACCCCAATCCCACCTCTAATAGGCCAAGTGTAGGAAACAATCAACCAAGAAGGCATTATATAATGGGGATTAATTTTCCTAGTGTACATATATGCATGCACCCAATCGACTCCATGAAACAGTGAAGAGGAACCATAAAAAGGGTTGTAACATCTAGAGTAAAACCATGTATAAAAATATATCTTGGGAATAAATCATAGTAAAAAACCAAAGTGTAATGTGAAAAAAACACAAGACTATAAGGAAATGAAGTCCCAACCCAGTAAAATTTGGAATAAAGGAAATATGATAGGTCCTTTCTCTTTATCTCTAATCCCGACCACCATATAAGGTTTATGCACCCTAATATAGGTCATATTCAACCAAAATCACATTTAATCTATATATCCTCATCATAAGACATGAAACGTGTCATAAAATCCCTTTTATGGGTGAGTAAATACTTACCTGGTAGGAAACTTTGAGAACTGAAGTGTGAGAAATAGAAGAAATGATCAAATTAGTTACATAAAACAAAATAAATATGAAAATGAAACCCAAAAATATTTGTGCGTGATCATAAGGAAACCCCAATGATATAGAATGTGGATCTCCATCTCACTGAGCAATGAGGTAGAATGTGGATCTCCATCTCATGCCCTAGTGTGTCAGGGTGGTTCCACTCAGTGTGTATAGGATCTGTACTTTAGTACCATAAGTGTGTGCCACTCAACAAGTGTTAGGTGTATGGAGGACCTCCATCATTTCTCATTGGGGTTTCCTTATGAGGATGCACACATATTTTTTGGTTTCATTTTCATATTTATTTGGTTTCATGTAACTACTTTGACCATTTCTTCTATTTCTCACACTTCAGTTCTCTAGGAGCCCTACCATGTAAGTATTTACACATCCATACAAGGGAATTTATGACATGTTTCGTCTCTTATGAAGAGGATATATATATTGGAAGTTATTTTTTTGGAGTATAGATATATTTGGGTGCATAGACCTGATATGGTGGTCGGGCTTAGAGATCAAGAGAAAGGATCTCTCATATATTTTTTATTCTAAATGTTATCGGTTTGGGACTTCATTTTATTCTATTCTTGTGTTTTATTCACATTACACATTGGTTTTTAACGATTATTTATTCCCGTGATAAATTTGTATGCATGGATTTACTCTAGACGTTACAATGATTTTTACGGTTCCACTGCACTGTTTCATTGAGACGATTGGGTTCATCTCCTTCCACACAGGTACTTTTCTACATGCATACGAACCATGTTTTATCCAACTGAGGAGGATCAAATAACTTTTGGGACTAACATCATGGAATGTTATCCTTATCTTCTCAGAAATCCTAACTTCTTCAGCTGGGTATGGAAACATGGAATGTGTTCTTAAAATACATACCGTGTAGTTGAGTTATCAATAGAAACCCTTGATTATTCCCATGTTCTCTAGATCCATCCCCCATAGTATGAATCATGCCTTTTGACACACCAAAATTGGAGGAAACTACCTCTTTCCATCGATTTATATACTCTAATTACTGATGATCAAATTACATCAATCTCCTCAAAGTGAGAAATGCAACATGTTGTGCATCTCATCACATACCACACAATCCCATCACCTGTCCATATCCTATATCAACATATTATCAACCACATCCCATGTCATTCCCTAATCTGTCTAAAGAGTATCGATCTATGTGTCGCTCATGTTACCTCAATGAATCTGGGGATCCACCATTCTCAAACACATCTTTTCAATGTGGAACCATGACCCCATAGGCCAACGGGGAAAATCATGATGAGAGGATAGGGGAATCACTCAAGAAAAAAGTAAATCATTCATTGGTAATTTTTTATTGTTCAATTATTACATAATGGGGATATACGGGGAGAATAACCATGAATAAAAAATTTAAAATTATTATTCCTTTCAATTATTTAGACCGGATCATTTTAAGGGTCTGAAAACGTTGATCAAAGATAATAAAGATAAATATTTCTTGGTAAAACATTTAATCTTGAGTATAAACCACAGTTGATGAGACATTACTTTCTTATAGATCACTCATTTTTGAATAATCTATTCATAATTGATGGAGAATACCCTCTACATTCATTGCCTCTCAATCCACCTCGATCTGATCATCATTCATCGTATGATTTTGATCTACCAATGAAGAATGCACTCATAGTCCTATCAAATCTAAAAATATTTATAAATATAAAAAATGGAAAATAATAATAAATAAATGTTTATAGAGGAATGGCTAGGTTAGGTTTACTAAATAAATACATTAATTAAATTAATTAATTCACAAAACGCACCCACCAATAGTTGTCTCAACATAACATCTGACGTCGAAAAACATTAGGTCACACCTAAGGTAAAATCTATAGTGTGGATTCAATCATGATCTTAGATGTAAAATATAAGGCTCCACTCAAGATTTAATACATTATTTCATAAACTAAGTGTGCACATGGTACTAATTTATTTAATAATATTATAATATCAATCTAGGCCCACTGGGCCCCACAATATCACAATATCTTAGCTCCTAGATCCAACACAATTCCTTAATATATTTCAAAGTAATAGAATGAAAAAATAGGGTCACCAAATTATTGACCATTAAATAATTTTACCCTAAAAATCAAAATCTTAACAAAATGTTGGAGATGTTGAGCCCACCTATGTATCTCACACTCCTAAAAGCTCTCCTTCATCCTCCCATGCTACCATAACACCTGATCCAATTATATGTTCATTCAACAAAGGGTATTAAACTAACAATACATGATTTAGATTGGGTAATACATGAATTTGGATCCATAATTGGTGTACATATCACTTCATTGAATGAAATTCATAGGATAATTCATGTATCTTCTCAGTTGTGACACTTGGATGATATTACACACTTGCTCCAACTACAGGGGTAAGGATAAGTAGTAAGAAAACATTCCAACCCTATAATGGATCCGAAATTTCCTAGTGATCCTTAGGAAGAACCTTCCTCCTTGTCCAAATTTCCTTAATTCACTTCATGGTGATACTTTCAGGAATACATTGTCTAATTTCATGAACTCCAAAGGCTCGTAGAATCAATTTGTGTAAGATTTATTTTGACGCTAAGCAATCATCATTTACTCATGGATTTCAAAATTTTTCTACATAATATCCTAAAAATTATAAAACCAAATATGTGATGTTTATTTAATCTCAGTCCTATAAAAGGGTGACATGCAAGGTCTCTAGTATATGGCCTCATAAGGTGCCACATTGATTATATGGTGATAAATATAATTATAATTGTACACTACCAATGGTAATTTATCCTACCACCTCTGGAAAAAGTCTAAAACACAATATACAAGAATAACCAACAACACCTAGACAGTGTGCGCAGTGTTCCCATCATTCTGGGGGTGAAATATTTTACTAATCCACATTCTGGTCTTGAATGACTCATGCAGGTCTCTCAACAATTATGATGTAAACAACATATCACAACAAGAGGGAATTATATAGGGTTACCCATTAGGTAGGATGATATCACACACATACAATTTTCCTATAATATACACCAAAATCAACTTCTTAATTGAAGGGAAGTGTTATAACTTCATGAGTCATTCAATAATAACCCTTATAGAATCATGAACTCTCTTTATCTACATAATCCCTAAAACAAAGTTTATGGATATGCAATCCCATATCCACTCCGTGATCCCAAGATGTCGTGTCAAGACTAAAGAAAACTTGTTCTTAGTCATCACCTACAAACATGTGAGACATTAATAGAGAATATCAGTTACGCTTCATCTCATGAAATCCCACCAAAACTTCTACTTAAGGTACATATACATTCTCTACACTATGATATGTACAACCATAGAGAAAGTGACTCTATACTCACCTCCTCTCCCATCATGACTAGAAACACCATCCATCCTTGGAATAGAATAATATGTTCCCCTCCTCTAGAAAATCCATCTTGTAATGAATACAACTACTATTCATCCACCTCTATTGAAAAATAATGAGATTTCATAGTATAGTAATCTTGCACCACATTACCCTTTCTAGGAGTTTAGAATATCTCAAAGTTATAGTCCTAAATTACCTATAACTATTGCCTTTGTCTCATGTTTAGATTTATATTCATGGAAATATACAATGGACGCTAGAATTTTGAGTAAAAAACAAAAAACTCAACCTAAAGATTGTAGCCTACATATTTAGAGTGAAGACTAACACTTCAAACATCAGGCCACGGGACCCATAGTTCTTCTCATGGGGTCTCAACTTCTTCAACCCACAAGTGATTTCTTACTACCTCTATATTAACACATATCCAATCCTAACTCTAGATGAATCAAAATATTCTAGATACTCTATGATCTCCTATGTTAGACTAAATATTGGAGCACTTGTTAACTGTATCTTAATATTCTTGAAGCCTCTCCAAAAATGATCAAACCTGGTACATGACTTTACTTTCCATGTCAAAGTGATTTAAGAAGATTAAAACCTAGAAAATACAACCATGAACCTCCAGTATTACCCATATAAGTAATGAAAACTTTTAACCTATGAAATTATCTTGGATGGATACCAAGATAGAACTGAATCAATCTTTTTGGGGTCTACAGTTTAACCATGCTCAAAAATTAAATCCATTAGAAAGTGAACCTCACGAATCCAAAAATAGAACTTTACTTTTATTATATAATATTGGTTTTCTCAGAGTAGTCCTAGGACCATAATAAAATTATCCACATGACCCGTCTCTAGTGTATAATAAATGATTATGTACTCAATGAAGGAAATAAAAAATTAGTCCACGCGTGGATAAATTATCTAGTTCGTCAAAGCTATAAAAACAAAGCTATCATTCATGAAACTGAATGGGATTACATCGAACTCATAGTGTTCATAGTGACATCAAAATTTCTAATTTGGAATACAATCCAAGAGAACCCTCAACTGGTGGTATCCAAACTTGAGATCAATCTTTAAGAACCAACTTGATCATCACAATTGATCAAGGAGGACATAAAACTTATAAAGGGGAACATTTTCTTGATCATATCTTGGTTTAGATGATGTTATGATAATCCAAACAAATATACATTCCCCTATCCAGCTTTGTCACAAATAAAACATGGGTTTCCCAGGGGACACACTATGTCTGATAAAAAAATTCTCTCAACAATCCTCCAACTGCACCAGTATGACCCATAGATCAATATTGGACATTTTATATGATGTAGAAGATATAGGTATGGACCCAATGCACATGTTAATGCATAATTACATATCCATCATTGATGGAAGTCATTTAATTTACTTGATAAACAATTCCATAAATTCCTCAACTACCATAGTATTCTAGACGACTGATGTTCCTACTACACTCAAGGATATACTCACCACCTGGTAGGTGATGATATATAGCCTCATGTTCAAAGTCATACTTTCACTACCAAGAGATATATCTATCCTATAAAGGATAATCTCACCTTATATTTCCTATTTCATCGAACCCACCTATGATGACACTCAATATTGGATCAAACTTTGGATAATTAGTTCATACCCAGGATGATGTTATAAGGTTTCATCAGGACAATCAAGAGGTCCCATGTGAAATTATCCTCATGAAATGATATATCATACTACCTTCACCTAAAAGATAGTGTACACTCATACTAGTTAGATCCTCTATTTTTTTTGATAAGGTCTTTGTGGTGAGATCTAGATATCACAAAATGGATATGGAAATGAAGAATTAACTCACACATATGTCTAAAATTACTATAGAAATTGATAAAAAACACATATCATACCTCATTTCATCTCGTGAACTTCTATTTTATAAGCCTCCATGGACTTCAGCTACCCACAACCCCATCTGCTATCCCTTGAGCCCTGTGTAAGACTCCTAGTGCTGATGGTAGAATTAGATCATAACATCTCACTCCACCAGTGGATCCTCCTCCTAGATCCACTCCTAGTCCTATGTTAACTCCATCCCTTTAGGGACCACCCTATTCATGACTTTTGGAAACCTACTCATAGTTCTTCCTCTTTCATGGTAGTCCATTTATTGTCATCCTTCCCTCCTTGTCATGATAGGTTAGGATATATCATTAAATTTGACATCACCCATGACTTTACTAACATCTCCCCTATCAGGTATTACATGATCATCTTTTGAATAGACTTCTCTACATGTACACATGACTGAGAATGTCTATGAGAAGGAGTCATACACTGAGGAATTATTGACTAGAACCTACTAGATACTAAAAATGACTCTTCCCCAGGAAACCCACTTTTATCTCCAAATTCATGTCATCCCTTGGATTGGAAGCTCTACATAACCAGTTCCTTCTTTATAACACCATCATAGGTGGGATTAAAAAAGAAAATGATGCTGGTAAAAATGTATCCATGGAGACCCTGGCCAAAAATCAATCCACATAAGAATCCATAACCAACCAAATCGTGGTAGTATTTTGTAATGTCATTGAATATAATGTAAAACTAACAAATCAACATACTTGCCTGCAACATCTATGTAAGATCCTGAATACTAACTATGGATAAGTATGAGGGGATAATACTCCTCACAAAATTGTAGCTGCAAATCGTACCATGATAGTTTCATCTCATCGTGAGCCTACATGACTAGAATCCACTAGCACCGAGCTACACCCTGGAAAATACTAACATCTGGAGAAACTATTGGATTAGTGAGGGATAATATGAGCCTGAAGACTCTGAAAACTTAATCAAGTTAATCCTCCTCTACCTCAAGATCTAGACCACCATGTAACCTCAACAGTATTTATTGTTGGAACTTATATAGAACCCTTTGACTACATGATTCCTCAATATACATTACTAGTACTATATTATACTCAATGGGATGGGGATTGACTACCTATATTTTATGTGGGATGACTAAATGATATGGATCATAAATATAGACCTCGTCACTTATCAGATCATCATCATAATCTTGAATAAGTAACCTAGTTATCTACATTCATAGGGATTCCTGAATGTGATCAATATGTAATAATATAATATTAGAATATATATATGGAGATCGGGCTCAAGAAGTATAATCAAAGGAATCAATCCCAAATGATGCATGTACTATTGTTCCATGGATCCAATATATTAGTATGTAGAGTTGATAAGTATGAATTGAATGTCTTGATGAATGGATTAGTTGGATACCATGGTAGCATTTGGTTCCCTAGCCTAAAATACACACTCATAAAACATTTAGACTATTTCCCTATGTCAAAACCAAACCCCATAAAGGGATAACTCCAAAAATAATCACGAGGGAGAGAAACTATGATACCACTCTTTACTGACATGGACAACTAGGCCCCACAAATATAGTGTGTGGTTGGGACGTCATAACCCCAATCCAACATCCAATTGGTCATGGGTTAGCGACAAGCGCCGAAAAGGAATAGTATAAATGGGACTCCTTTTATTAGTATACCTGTATGCACACATCCAATCGTATCCATGCTACATTATAGTGGATTAGTAAAGAGGATTGAAAAATATAGAGTACAAGAAATAATGAACTAACCTATAGGTAATACATTAATATATGATGGAATGAATACAAAGTATAAACTAGAAAAAATAAATTCTCATCAAGAAATGAATTCCTAACATGGGAACAATTGGAATAAAGGAAAACTAATATATCTTAGATCGTGACCTCCATGACTGACAATTGAATATGCTCTATTCACCTAGGAATCCCAATTCACCACTGAAATATTATCCAATCACTCCACTATCTTTTTAAGACATAACAAGTGAAATAAAATACCATGCATGGGTGAGTACATACATACCTAGTAGGATTCCCGAAAAATTAAATGGGGAGAAATAAAAGAGACGATAGAATTATTCATCTAAACCTAAAGTAAGATGGAAATGAAAAATATTATATATATATATATATATGCTCATAAAAAAACAAAAATGATAGAGAAAGGTGTTCTTAATCTCCAAACCCAGCCCTGGATGACGAGTCTACATGTAACTCCAGCGGTCCATCATCGATGTATTGTATCTCATGTGTCGTTATGAATAATTCATGAGGATGACCTGCACCTCAATACTTATCCATATCATGAGGGTTAACAAATTCTAATTGTGTACCTACACCCTAGTATGTTAGGAGGATTCCACACAGCAGATAGGTAGAGGACCTGTACATTGATGAGATAGGTGGATGCCACTTAGTAGATGATTAGAGGACCCACTCCCTGATGTGACGTAGGTATTATACTCAGTATATGATTTCAGTATCCAGATCCAAGTGTGTTAGGAGGATACCTCTAATATATGGAATACCCATGTCATACTGTGTCAGTAGGTGCCACTCAAAAGATGTCGATAGAGGACCTGTGCCCTAGTGTGTTAGGGGGTTCCACACAGTGGTTACTGAATCTCCACCCTATTACCATAGGGGGGTTCCACTCAAATAGTGTAAATTGTATGGGTGACCCACACCCTATTATGATAGGGTTGTTTTAATCCCATTCTCTCTCACTAATGATAGTTCCTAACCACTTCAAACGTCATGTGATGCATAAAGAAGAATAATTCTTATTAAATTACATATCATATATAATAAGACACTATAAATTATACCATCATATTGTAAATGTAAAATTTTTCCTTACATGATACTCATGAGTCAGAATCGAATTCCAGGAAAAGGAGATATGCAAGGTGGAGGTTTCTCATAGTAGAACAGTTGTGTTTTGGGTCTACATGATGTGTGTTCCAACTCCCCTGCATGCCTATGTACTCTTATTGAAATGGATTGGAGGGCATTTCACCATTCAAAGCATGCATGGGTGACTGCATTGATATTCTCTACCACCTAGGTCCTTCTCATGTGCAACTAGTTTTTTCTATTTTCATCAGGGCATTCCCAGGTACCTATCTATTTTCCGGGTCATGAACAAGTGCCAACCCATGCCATTATGCTCCCAGAGTATATATTGTGTCCTCCCACATGGGTTCCTAGCCATATGCATCTAGAAAATGTCTTATCCACCCATGTAGGGTCACAAGACATATGGGACTAGCCACAAAACATGTCATCCTTATCTTCCCCAAATTCCTAGTGACCATAGTAGGGTGGAGCTATATGACATGTGTTATTAGAAAACATTTCCTATAGTGTATTTTTACCAAATCAAACACTATATTATTCATGTGTTTTCCTAATACAAAATCCCCACCCATAATCACACTTACTAACCACCTAAAATTGGAGGAAACCACCTATCACCATCATATTTTTAAATATGATGACTAAAATTTTGATTTCGGCAATCCCCTCGAGGTCTGCAACACTGCACATCGTTCCTCACATCACCTTCTATAAGATCTCATGACCCCTATAAATCCTAGATCCATAAAGTATCATCCACATCATGAAATGTTCCTTTATCCTTACTCAAACCATCATACCACATATCTTTCACTCCACTATAATGAATTCGAGCATTCAATCAAGCTCAACCCCACCCCAGAAATGTCGAACCATGATCTTATAGGCCGACGGTGAAGAAAAAAATGAACAGAGAGGGTAAATTCACATGAACAATGTTAATCCATTTTTTTAAAATATTAGATGGCTAATTAGTACCTAATAGGGATGCCCATGGTGAATATATTAGAATAAAATATTAATATATATTAAACATTTCTATTATCTATATGGGCTAATGAGAAGGGTATGATGACATATAAAAATGATATATATGATGCATAATACATTCTAAAACTATTAATCAGGGGTGTACAACTCAATTTATGGGCCCTACCTCTATTTTTCATTTATATTTGGGGAAGAATTCATTCTCCAATTATGGATAAGACTCGCTGCATTCACTGCATCTTGATCTACATTGATCTGATCACCACTCATCATTCAATGTTGATTCGCCAATAAAGAACACTATCCTCCTCCTCTCAGATCTATAAAGTGTCATGTTTCTAACCTATAGAAAATATTTATAACAAAATATTCATAGATGTGGAGTTTTTTTAGGTTTGTTAAATAAATTATGAAATTAAATTAATTAAATCACTTGACACACACACCAGTTGCTATCTCAACGGAATTTACAGTGCTGAATAACATTAGGCCACACCTATGGTAAAACACACATTATGTATTAAACTGTGTAATTTTATTTCTAATGTAATTATACACTCATGATATATTACATTATTTCTAAAAAATTGTGTTCACGTTCTATTAATATATTTAATCTTTTTATAATATCAATTTTGGGCTCACCGGTCCTCAGAATCTCATGTCATCTTAGTACCTGGCTTTGAAAATAATACTTGATATATTTAAAGGTTTAAAAAATAAATAATAGGGCATCGAAAAAAATTATAGGACCATATTAGGTTGATCATCCTGATCTAAAAGTAAAAGTGAGTCTCCTATTCCCCAAATAACCATCTATATCCAAAAATGCGGAATTTGGCCAGAAAGATGAAGCTACATTAAAATAGAAAATAGATAATTGATCTTTTGAAAAAAAATCCATTAGAATAGTAGAAAATATAATCAATTTAAAACTAAAAATTCCAAACACCACACCAAACAAAAATCATCATCTAATTGATGAAAAATACATAGATTCTTAATAGAACGGATGTTGATATTGGATAAAAAAAGTGGCCCCAAGATATATTACCCAATTATTAAATGAATCAATGGAAGGTATATATAGTATAAATAGATATAAGATCATCAATGAATATTGGGAAATAATATTAGGTAACTCTAAATATAAGATGCCGAATGTGAGCACACCATCCACAAATAGCTATATTAAAGGATCCTAATGTTTTCTGACCTAAAATTCATCTAAAATGAAGCTAAAGGTGGATTAAATTTGACCAAGACCTTTTAAAATGTTTGAAGAGAATAAGACCCAATTTTGGGTTCCTAAGATAGGTTCAAGCTATAAAAAAAGTGGATACATCTGATTGGAGTGGTAGAGAATCTATCAAAGCCTCACATGGGACTTTGGAACCATCATGGGAAGAAGAAATGACCATATATGGGGAAATAGAGTGATCTAATCCTGAATTATCTTTCTTGAGGTCATCCATGAACAATGGCCGTCATTCACACACCTGAATCCCAAAATCCAACAATAAAATATAATAATTTGTTATGAAAATTTTTAATTAATTATTACAAAAACATTTTTACAATTTATAATTTAGTAAACGATTTAACTAAATATGTCATAAAAAACACACTAGGATCTATTAGATCACAAAAAAACGTGGGAAGAAAGAATTTATAAAACATATAGAACACCCTTAGACCTAAGATTCCCAAAATCTCTATTAAAAAATTCAAATTTATTTGGAAATTTTATTTAATTATGTAAAAAATAAAAAAAAAACATAATGTTATATACCGTGACTAAACCAACATGTGATGATGTTTAGATATTGTCTCAGTACATCCTAAAGATAATTCACATGAATAAGCCATCAAAATTGATTTATTTCATGATAATTTAGGGAAATATTCACTAGTCCCTATCCAAAACCTACACCAGAATCAAGGGAGAGAAAAAAGGAATAAGAACATAGATAAAACCCATATAAAAATACATCAAATACCAAAAACACAAATGAAGATATATACCCAATAAAGGGGAATCAAATGAGAATAAAGGGAGGGGAAACATTTCTAAATGACTTAACCATAACACCCTAAATCCCCTAAAATGAAAAAAACATCACTTGAGAAATATTTTTCCCTTTTTACAAACACCACCTAGAACACAATCCATTACACGACCCCCTTCTTTAGAAAATTAAATTCTGGAAAAAATGTTGTATCCCCCTCCAGAAAACATCTATTATTTTGTGAACAAGATTTCACACTATAAATATCCCATGAAAGGGTGCTGAACCCCTCACGTAAGGATCATTGTCTCTATACAAATTCCATATCCACAACTCGAGTTCCCTATGTATGGGTCCTATAATTATATAAATGTCATTCAAAATATCAATGAATAATTAACATTTTTAAAGGACTGAAACTATAAAATTATGGTATCTTAGCCACTCGACCGTTATTCAATGATATAATTAATTGTACTGGGATTGCCTAAAAAATGTTACACAAACTTGTCCTCTTCATACCCAAAGTGTATTCGTGATCTTCAAAAGCTAGAAATGAGTATTCATGTATCAAATAGTAATTTTAGTGGATTATTTCTCTCAAAATAATACAAGTTGTATGGTATATATATATACAGTTTGAAGGAAAGAAAAAGGAAACTAAATGAAATATTCAATAAATTTTAGAGCAACTAGTAGAGATATAGCCTCAAAGAAAAAGGATCCAAAACCCAAAGATCACAACCAAAACCAAATTATAATAGTTAAAATAGGATATAAAAACTCTATTTGATATGGGATAAATTCCTGACCACCACCAACTACCCACACCCAGCTAACAAATACACTCATCACCTTACTTCGGCGCCTTTCCATTCTCAATATAAAAAAAATGAAGACATGAGTTATATACACCACCAAAGTGGTAGAATAGGTTTGAAATAAACAAACTCTATAGGATCCTATCCAGGTGTTCTATATCAAGAATCCATACAAAATTACCTATTTGCTCAATTTTAACAATATGAGGCATGATAAGTATATAAAAAGTTTTATATCAAAAGAATTGTTATTATTTCCACGTATTACAATAGTTCCTAAATTAATCTAATTTTAAAAAATAAATTCATAATTTATATAAATATTTATCAAATATTTATATCAAATATATAGCAGTACAATCCAAATAAAAATTGTAAACAATCCTAGAAACACAACAGGTCAAAAAAATATACTCCTCCTACAATCAACGACTTGTGCACACTCAAGTCCTTAGGGAATATGGAATAAGGAGAAGTGGATAATCCCATGAGTTAACCTTCAAAAATAAAAAGATCACTTCTATAGGACAAATGGCCTCTGGATTAGTAGAACACCCCATGAGTGAATCCCACAATAATAAAATTTATGAGACCCAATACTACACCTCCACCTATGTACCCAAGGATTCCTATGTGTGGCATATCTCAAACAAACTTCAAAGGGACTCACATATCAGAAAAACCTCCAAAAAAATCTTTTTTCCATAAACATTATTTGATAATATTTTTTGATGTTTATTTAATAATACATTAAAAAAACCATATATTTTACCAAAATGAAGGGAACCCCAATTTTTATTGAAAATTGATTTGTAAACAAAATGAAATATTTCCATGATCATGGTAATTCATTTATAAAACCATTTAATAAATCATGATCATTCAAGGATAAATCATTATTGGCCAAATATGGAACCTTCATTCCTTTTTAATATAAGATCAAACAATCACCGAAAATAAAATCCTACAATGGAGTGTCAATGGAATTGTAGATAAAGGAGAAGTCCATAGAATCAAAATTCATAAAAATATGATCTAATCATTAAAAAAAATGGATTCATCAGTATCAAAGAATTGGAGAAGATAATAAAGGAGGATTCTTCAATGAGAAGTGATACATCAACATTATAGGGATCACTCACATCCACAAGAACATTATTATGAGAAGAATATAGATTGAATGATCCAAATCACCTCTTGAGAACCTTCTAAAGGGAAATCATTTGGGATTTAGTTATATTGGGGGGAATTTTGAAATTAAAAAATTTATGAATTTTAATGTCTATAAAAGGAATTTCCACTAGGAACCCCCACCCCCATTACCCAGGTGCAGTAGTGCTGAAAATATGGAAGAGCATGGTGTAATGAAGGAGGATACACCACATCCACCTCGGGTATAACATGCAGCAATATCCACGATGTAGTTAAATCCATAATACTATTTAATAAGGTCCTAGACATAGTAAAACACAATCATCACACCATATACACCATCAAATTGGTAAAGTAAACTCAAAAAAATCCACACTACATCTCATCATCATGTTTTACCCCTACAAAAATTGGTAGAGGCTTTAAGAATACCTATACAATAGTTTAATATCTATTATACAGTGATGTTGGAATTGGAAGTAGAATAAAAAACCCAACATAAATTATCTATGCGATAATGGAATCTTCATAGTATAGGGCCACCTTCTCCACACTACATCCCTTATCACTACATCTCTTATTCCTATAGAAAACATATAAAATTTTCATAAAAAATATAGTATGAACTCAATACTACATCAAAAAAATGGATAAGAGGTACCAAAAACCAGAAACAGGATGTTACAATCTCTCCATCATAAATGCACTGTGCCACAGAATCCTAGTCAAGAAAACTACTTCTCAAAGAGAAGATGAAACTATTCTCCCATAAATGCCTTATTCTCCCTCATCTCATGTAAATTGGAATTGTATATCCATAACAATATGACCAACAAAAAGGAATCTCCACATAATACATTCACATGAGAATCAATGATCACCATTGTGTAACAATAAAATGATGCATCTAGATCCAAAAAAAATTCCTCCCAAATCAAAACATGAGAAGTATCAAGATATTAATTCCTAAGTATATATACATAGAAAACCAAAAAAATAATTATCAATAGAGACGATAAAACCATCCAAAAGTTATCCCAACATAGGAACTCTATGATGTGAAATGGTATAACATATATTAGAGATTGTTTTCTTTAGTTTCCAAGATAGAAGTCACCCAACTGAAGAAAAACATTCAAGAAATACTATCAACCATTGGAAAAATCCAATGGATGGCGTTGATGATCAATATATGAATTATTCATACTCTAAGATGGAACCAAGTATCTACATACATCTTGAATCCTTTTAGATTTTTTTTAAATGATAATCAGTCTAATAAGTGAGTCCCTTCCTACCTATTTCCCTTAATGAGATAACCAATACAGGTGACCGAACAAAGCCTCAAATGGAGTAATTTTGATCTATGACTGGTAAATATTGTTATATGAAAACATGACCAGTCCTAGATGGTTATCCCATAATCCACCAATATACATGATTTAGGTACAAAGAATATACACCAAGATCCGAATATATTTATATTTCTTGATATAATTGGGTTTAATGTAAGATGTTGTAAACCTAAAATGGGTCCCCATCACTTCTTGGACACTCTTCTAGAATTTGGACACAAACCTAGGATCCTTGTATGAGAAAATAAATGAAGAAACACCATGTGTAATGACCAAGGATTTTGATACATAGATATTTAATTTTAGTATATTATTATTCAATATATTTCACAAATACACACCCATGAACTGTAATGGACTAGTTTTATTAGAGTCTATTTAAATAATATTTTTATTTTAGGAAAGATCTTAAACATATTGCCTAAAGTTCTTCCCATTTAGTAATCTTTATAGACAAAACCTGCCTAAAAGTTTCTTCATAAC
Source organism: Viscum album (assembly GCA_963277665.1). Taxonomy (NCBI): domain Eukaryota; kingdom Viridiplantae; phylum Streptophyta; class Magnoliopsida; order Santalales; family Viscaceae; genus Viscum; species Viscum album. Next base: position 476,150,691 of record OY728151.1, read on the forward strand.
CTAGGAAAATGAATCAAATGAATGTGTGTTCATAGATGCTATGTATGGGTAAACATTGTACATATCAACCATTGATCATATGAAAGAATAAGATAACTATATGGGTTTGAGATTATGAATATAACATATAGAGTTAATATCAAATATATCATGGATTGGAAATATGATCCATTGAATTAAAAATTATCATTCTAAAATAAGATGAACCATAATTGTGAGAAATAATCATGAATCAATCATGAACCCTAAGATCATATCATATAATTGTAGAACCATCATCTGTATAAAACCTATTTCAAATGTAAAAGTCGAAATCTGATACAATAATATCATAATGTATCATGCATCAACACCTATTTCCCATTTCATAATAGATTAGGAAATCATCTCATGATTCCCATAGTGGATCATGAACAACATGTAGTTCCCCATTTTAGACCAATCACATCAGCTTTTTTCCAATCATCACCTCATGTGATATAAACTTTTACTCAACTAATTAGAGGGAGATATAGGTCCCCCATGAAACCTAATCCCAAAATTTGTGTTCCACAAGAATATAAAAAATTAATCAAGTCATAACCCTTAAAAAATGAAATGGTTTTAATAATATTTAATCATTAAATAATCTATGGAAATGAAACATGTTTCATAAACATTTAATTAATTAATCATATCATAATATGTGGAAAAGGAATGAATTTCATAAATATATTTTGATCATAATAAATAACATAAACCATCCAAATAAATAATTACTATGGATAAATTGGATCAAATTCATTGTAAAATATAACTAACTCAAGGTTTTTTTTGTAGTTTCTGAATAGAGATTTCATAAAATTTCATTAAAAGTTCCTGGAAAAATATCATTTTCTTTTGAAATCAGTTATTAAAATCTAAAAATTTACTAAATATTATAGAAAAAACATTCATTTAAATGACCTTGAAAATAGGTAAAGGGATATTTAAATCATTTAATGTTAAAAAAGGTGAATAATACCATTCAGATCCAACATAGTCAAACAAATATTTCATTCACATTTGTTGAAAATAGTGGAAAGAACCATAATCATAAAACCAAAATAAGTTTCCTATTATTTTATCTAAACAAGTTATAAAAGGATCAAAATTAATTTAAAAATAATTATATAATAATAACAAAATTCTAAAATACTTTAGTATAAAATGGATATCGAAGGGAAAAATGGATTATGAATAAAGAAATAAATATTGTCGATTTTACTTTAAAATTTTATTTGAGAAGCATTAATAAATAAAGATATTAAAATGACTGTAAAAAAATAGTATCATAAAATAACAATTGGGGAAGAAAAATGAGTATTTCAGAGTTAGATCATAATATTTATTCATCATAAACATAATCGTAAACAATCTTGTTAAACAATGATATTTTAATATAAAACATTTAAAACATTGGTATTGTTGGAATTATAAGACCCATAAAATAAATAAACTATTATAGAAATTTATATCATATTATTTATTTGATAATGTCATAAAATTAATTTATGGGATATATATACACAATTCAAATGAAGCAAGTGGTGTATAGGGCATGTGTCCCACATAAATAAAAAGAGATTAAAATCTTATACAATAAGTCTTGGGTTATTTCAAACTCATTAGAATATCCAATATAATAAATATATATTAATTAATAATATATTTTAGAAAAAATATTATATATTACATTCCAGATATTATTTTCTTAAAAAAATTTATTACTCTTTTATTAACAATTTTATATTAAAATAACTTTTTGGGTAATAACTGCTTCATTTTTAAAGTTAATTTTGGTTTGGTATTTTTGATATATTAATTTTGATCATGGTTTCATCAAGTAAATAATGTTAAAATTTTTATAAATAGAATATTTATTCCTAATATTGGTATTTATATTAATCCATTAATGTTAAAGATATAAAATAAATTATAACATTCTGGGAGGCTATTTGTTTTACGTATGCATGAATGTTTTTCCCATTTTCTATATAGGTGTATTGAGGTAAAGTTAACTAATATATCATATTTATATAATAATTATAATTTAATATATATATATATATATTATACAAATAAAATTTATCCTTATTACCTTCCATGTGAGGTGTATGAGAAAAAATGAATGACATCTCTTTAGGAGGTGGTAGTCCATTGTACACATGAGCGACATTATCATATTCCAACAGAATGGAAATTATTAAGGTATATAATATATTATAACATTAAAAGAATAATAATTCAAATAAAATCATTTATATTTATACACAAACACCAAAACACAATTTAAATCTGTCATTATATCCATTATTGTGTTGTGGTGATGGAATATGAATTGTATCGTCTTGTGAGGCGGTAGTCCTCCATAAACTCAATCGATGGGTTTCATTCCCATTTGGTGGAAGAGAATGTGTATATAGGTTTTATAACTAACATAATAATATATCATTTAATTTAAGATATAATGATTATTAAATAATCATAATTAAATAATATTTTGAGGATGTGGAAAAAGAAAATATATAAAATGTCTAGCTTGGAACGATACATCTTAATCGGATAAGATCCTTAGTTTTACACCAAAAGACATCTTATGATGGATTTCTGATCGAAAAATTATAGATTATAGAATAATGTATTTAATAAAAGTATTTGGGTATATAATGGTAGAAAAAATTGGGGATTTATAAGTGTAAATAGATGAGGATATGGGTTCCCTTTTATAACCGGGGGAGCGAACATACACATAATTTTATAAAAGAAATTGACATGACCACATTTTCCACTTGTCACAAAGTTACATATTGGATCATTATAAAAATTAAGATGATATAAGGTCCAAATATGACTAAAAAATGGGGTTTTGAATGTTTTTATCACATTTTACTCCATATATTTTTTGTCTATCCCATGGTAATTAGTGTTAGCCTTAACTAAAATAATCAATTTTTACTATTTTCACTATTAATTAATATAGAAAATTATTTCAAAATATTATACAATTTTAATAATACTAATTCTAAATATGAAATACATTTTTCAAAATTCCATTAATAGAAGTTGAAAATTTTAATTTAAAATCAATCCCAATGAAAAAATGAAAAAGGGTTTTCCAATGAGAATGTTTTATTCAGTATATAATTATTTAATATAAAAAGTAATGACTAATTTCTTCCAATGACACTAATGGGTTAACAGTAAAATGATTAAATAAAATTTACCTTCAAAACCAACTTCAAACTAGATATAACTTTGTAAATAATTTAAAAGAAAAGAAAAATTTAAATCAAATTCAATATTATTTACTATTCAACGAACGACTAATATTTTCAAAAAACTCATAAAAATTCACCATAAGATAATTATTTTACAATATTTATAAAATAGAAGTTAATTTTATCAAAAAAAAGTTTTTACTATTTCCAATAATTAATTTTAATTTGTGGTCACAAAAATTAATACAGATCATTTTTTAAGGGAAAAATGTTTTCAAAGAATATAAATACTTTAATAAAAATTAAGTACTTATTTATAAATATATTTTCATTATGTAAATAAATTATTCTTTATTTTATAATTTTGGTTATTCCTATTCATACCACTAAATATAATTTGTATTTTATAATTTTCATGTTTATATATAATTATTATCAGTATACCATTATTTGTTAAAACTCGTTGTTGCAGGAAAAGAAAGATATCAATGAAATAAAATATATTTCCTAAAAACTGGGGATGTAATATTTTCCCCCATTAAAATTAATTTCTTTCCCAAAATTCATTACTCTGATAAAAACTATTTAGGATACTTCTACCTCAAAATATCTTATGGTTCCCATATAACTTCTTCAAATTAAGGAATTCGCCACCAATCAATTTTCAAGTCAGTGGTATTATTTTTTAGAACATCTTTTACAGATCTATAATCTCCACCAGTTACTATCTATAATAAATATCATTCTCTAGTGGTATAATGTTAGAGTTTAGTACATGTCATGGATAAAGTATGTCCTTCATTGCGAGTGATACATTGAACACATCGTGGAAATGAGAGAGGTTTCATGGAGTTATAATCAATAATATTTTATCCTGATATGATAAATAATTTAAAAGGGATTGATATATGTATGTTATAGTTTTAACTTCTTTCCAAATCCCATTACATTATTCTTTGGAGATATTCTTAGAAACTCTTATTCAGCATCATTGAATTCTAGTTCATGTCGGTGATTGTTAGCATAATGTCTCTGTTGACATTGTGAATCCATTATGTATTACTAAATGATTATAACCATCCACTTCATTCATTAAACAAAAAATGTCCCAATATATTTATTTATATAACTTCATCTCATTACATTGGAGTTTCACACTAATTTTCATACAAGGTTTAATATTGATCCATATGAATGTTTGGGTGAAAATTATTATTATATGAAAATTAAACCATTAGAAACTGTTGATCCCAACCACCTTTAAAATCCATATAAAAAAATTCAAACATATCCTCTAGGGTTTTAATTTTTCTCTCAGATAGACTATATTTCTGATATAGAGTTTATTAAATCAACTCCATATTCAGATCATGCTGAAGAATTCTCTGGAACATTATGTTAAACCATGAATCATGATCAGTCATAATAGAATGATGCACTCCATGGATCCTTACCACTTACTTAATGTATATCCTGAAAATATGATCTAGAGATAAATCATATCTAATAGTGATGATGTGTCTTGACTTTGGAAGATGATTGACTACAACCCCTATGAATTTAAGTTGATCAGATGTTTTGGTTTGTCTAAAAAACCCATTGTGGATGTTTTCACATTTCTATTGTGGAATGTGTTATGGTTGTAACATCACATAAGACATTAGTCTCTATTTCATAATTTACTAACATACAGAACACCATGATACGAACTCTTCATTATCATTCATCACGTCATCCCACTAGAAATAATCATTAAAATCATATACTTTATTGTACATCCATGAAGAATAGATAATGAAAAAATATGAGCCTATTCTAAAAAATCCATCAAATTAGGTATGGAGGGAACACATTCATGGTTATTAAACATTATCATTCTATTACAATCAATGTTAATCTTAGTATAATATCCCACCTTCTATTACCAATCTACATTTTCCTTCAACTCCTCTTTAATCTTCACTTGAATAGATGGTTGAAAAATCATTTTAGAATGATAATATTTCTTCAATTCCTTTACGATTTATCAATCCGTCATTTAAAATTTTAGAAATATTTTAATTTTTTATCCTCACCATGTATAATGTTGTATGATTCTTTTGACTTAAAGCATAACCCACCTTCTTTTCTTTCCTAGAGTGGTAATATTTCCAGCAATATGAATATTTAGAAAGATATAACCACATTATTTGTTGCATGTTCCACTCCTTATGTGTAAATATATACTTTAAACTATTTATTATTAGTATATATATATATCATACATTAATTTTTAATGATAATATCTCAATATATTTAATTCAATAAGTAAAGTAGCTATATCAAAATCATGATTCGGTTATTTTTATCATGAACTTAAATTGAAATGAGGGATAAGATATAACCATGTCATTAGGCATGAGAACATATCCCAATCCATTATTTGATTCATTACTGTTGTTTATAATCCCTTCTCCACTACAGGGTATTATGAGAACATGTTAACTAACTAATATTATCTTTAGTTCCTTGAAATTTTCCTTACATTAATATATCCAGACGAAATTGGATCCCTTGTAAGTTAAAAAGGTGAATGGATTAGATAGTTGTGAGAAATTCACCAAAAACCATTGATAATGTCGAGTCACATTTTAAAAAAAATAGAACCACACTATTGTGGGTTTTTAAGGATTATATTCAGTAGTCTCCATCATTGATGGATACACTGATATACACTTACTTGAGAATATATGACCCAAACAAGAAAATTTAATATCCAAAATTCACACATTTTAAACTTATCATATGGTTTATCCATCCACAGTGTCTTCAGAACAATTCTAAATTGATCATCATGATCTTCCTTTATCATTGAATAGATAATAATAAAATATATAAATACTACCAAAAACTGATCAATGTAATCTCTAAATAATATATTCATTGAATCCATAATGATAAGGGAGAAATTAATAAGACCGAATGGAATCAAAATGTATTATACAATGTTAAATTTTTTTCCCTTGGTATATGATCATTCCTAACCATTAATTTATGATATCTATAATGAAGTGAAATCATAAAATGTATTGAATACTTATTAGTTTTTCAAAAAAGTCATCAATATAGTGTGGATGATACATTTTCTTCATTTTTATCTTGTTTTGTTACTAGTAAACAATACAGAGTCACATATATCCATCATAAATCATAATAAAAAGAATTGGTTAACCCCAAGGTGACATAATTTGAGGAATTAATTCCTTATCAATGTTCTCTTGGACTTTATTCATCAATTTGTACAACTCTATCAGGGTCATTCTATATGGACACATTGAAATTGGTGTATAATAATGTATGAGTTCTATTAAGATCTAAACGTCATGATTTTGTTAATGTCTGGGAACATCTTCTTGAAATATATCACAAAATTCCCACACAATAGAAATGACATTGATGTTGATTTTATCCATAACTATCCAAGATAAAAACAATTTTTGAATGGGAATCAAAACCCATTAAATGAGTGAGATTTCTTTCATATGTTTATATTTATCGTCACACTAATTGATGTAGAATATTGGTTTAGAATATGAAATGTGGATTCCCTTCATTGGAAATAGATGTGTGATTTATGTAAAAAGTTCAATCAATTCCTAAAATAACATAAAATTCATCCAGACATATAATAATGTGTTTCATATGAAGCATGTTCCCAAAAACATCAACTGGAGAAAAATCATAGACTTTAGAAGGGACCATCATACAATTAGGGGAATTCAATTCTATTTCAATACATAACCCATTCAGATAACAATGAATATCCCTATATACATTTCAAGATATACATGAAACCATATAACTAATATCAAATAGGATACTTCAAAATTTGAGCATACCTACTACCAGATCAATTTTTTCATTATACCATTAGTCATATAATATATGCCAAATTGTTAACATTAAAGTCATGTATTATTAATCCAGGTGATCAATCATGAAAAATCCTAGATATCATTTCAAAATCATGACAACCACTTTTCAATATCTGAGAAGTTTTAACCTAGTTTATCCATGATTATTATATATTCAAATCCTTTATGATGGATTAAAATGATTTTATTAATTTTAAAATCAAATACCATGGTTCTGATAGACCAGGTGTGTGGGAAGGCCTGTTTCTGTTCACTATGTAATAGATGAGTGCTACTAAAGGTTACCATTTTAGAGTTATCACCCCTAGTTACATATTTTTTAGATTCACATCTACCTATAGTATATGGATAGGGATGAAATTTATTTTTAAAACACTCACTCTATCCTTCACAAAATTTCATGTACATTTTCCAATACATTGAATTGTCCTTAGAATTATAATTTGATTGATCCTTAGAAATATCTTTAGGGATATCACTAAGGTTTTCTTATCTGATTTTTCAAATATTTATTAAACTTTACCTCAAACACCAACTATAATGAACAATGATATTTATATATCGATATTACATAATAAAAGTTGAATATTCAATACATTCAAAAAAATATGTGAGATGACATCTCGCTATTGTCATGTGGTGAGTTTTTTTTGTGTTTGGGGGTTACGCTCATGAGCCGGTGGTTTGCAGGGTTCTTTATCTTCTTAGGTGAGAACGTTAGGGTTTCGGGTGTCTGATGCAGTCGTTTTTGTCTGGTGGCGGTGGGATCTTCTATTCTTTGTTTTTATTTTCTTCCGATGTGTCGTGGTGAATCTCTCACCGAGAGTGCTATCAAGATGGAGCGATGACGATGATTTTTTTAGAAGGCATCTCCATGGATGTTTGTTCTATTGATTTTGGTTTTTTGTTCAATGTTTTCTTGTATCCTCTTTCATGGGGAGATGATGATGATGGCGGACGCCAGCAAAGCTCACCGGCGATCCGGTGATGAGAATGAGGGGAGGGAACACATTGGATACTCCATGGATGATGTTTCGTTGAACCCCCAGCGGTGTGATGGGGAGGCGATGTGACGACGGACGCCGACGAAGCTCACCGGCGATCCTGTGATGTGGATATGGCTGAAGTACATGGCACATGGCGTGTCAGATCTGATGGCGGCTTGGTTCTTGAGGCAGTGCAGGGTCACGGCTCGAGGCGATAAGGTGGTGGTTTGAATTTCGAAATTTCAGTTTGAATTGTGATTTCGTGTTTCGGCTGTAGGGGTACCGACAACCCACAATCCGTCTTTCTATAAAATGAAAAAAAGGATTTTCCGGATATAATGAATATAAATCTGAAATTTAATTAAAAATATATATTAGATCATAAGCATGATCCATGATATAAATCATTTTCATTTCATAATAAAAGATCCATAAGTGTGAGAAATCACCCTAAACCAATCATGAAACATAATTTCATGTCATATAAGAGTGGCACCATCACAAACACTGGAACTGTTTTGTATGACATGTTTAGAATCATAGATGATAAAATAATAACATATTTGGAATCAACACATATTTCCCATTTCATGTGGATCAATTATCATCAATTTATTCCTATGGAGGATCGAGCACATTATCTTATTTCCCATAGAGGATCACAGACAACAGTGTGTTTCCCATCATTATCTCATGTGATATAAAACATTACAAAATTAAATAGAGGTAGATATATGTATCACCGATCACATAATCTGTAAATTTTTTATCCATTATATCATAAAACAATCATCATTTCATAGCCCATGAAAATGGAAAAATGTTTCATAAACTTTTGATCTTAAGAATCCCCCTGGAAAAGAAACATGTTTAATGCATATTTAATCAATTTATCATATCAAAAACCATGGAAAATGAATAATTTTCATTATTTAACACATAATAATCATATAAGAAAACAATATAAATAAATAATAATTATTCTACCACTGGATAATATCCCGAGTAAAATATAAACAAAGCCCTTGGTTGTTGTCGTTGATTATTGAAATTCCACAAAATATCACTAAACCTATATTGAGGAAAATATACTTATCATTTAAAATTACTTATTTAAAACATATAAATTTTATAAATTTTAATTAAAATAATTTTTAAAAAACACCTTTAATATTTTTATATAATGCTTTAAATCATTGAGTATTCGTGATGGTAGAAATACAATTCATGTCGTACATGATAAAACAAATATTCCATTAAATTTTTTGGTTAAAAGTCAAAAGCACCTCCTTAAAAAAATATTAATAAATATTTCAAAAAAAGTAAAAAAATCCTAAAAATTAATCTAAATAATCTTTTTATAATATTAATTTTTTTTGTTAAAAATTTTTTTAAAACCCCTGGATATGGAAAAAAATGTGTTTTAGACTGAAGAAAAAAATTAAAGTCTATTTTACTTATAAATATTATTTTTGAATAATGAGTGAATAAAGGGAGGAAAATTAAATGAGAATATTTATTTTAATTAAATAACAGGTGGAGAATAAAAGTAATGATTTTCCAAAGAGATAGATCAGAATATTTCTTCATCAGAAACCTAATCATAAATAATGAGATTGTTACATATAAACATTACCATATTGTTATCTTTTTAATCATAAAATACATGAATGAATGAGACTTATATTTAAAATTATAACACATAAACTTCATAAAATAAAAAAATAAATTCATGGTCTATACATACACCATACAAAAGTAACATGTTGTATATAATGAATGTGTCCCAGAGAAACAAAACTAAGATGAAAATCCTTTACCATAAGTATTTAATTCCTTCACACTTGTTCAAACCTACTATATAATAATTGTAGGTCTATAATAAATATGGTATAGAAACATAATTATATATATATATATATATATATATATATATCATACTATACAATATTTATTTATGACCATTAATTACATGTTTATAAACAATTCTTTGTTAAAATCGTGTTTCAAGTAAAAACTACTATGTTTTTATTATATGTTTTTTTGGTATTTTAGGCCCATTTTTTTATCATGGTTATATCATATCTATAATATTAAACATTATATAATTATCATATATGTTAATTATAAATGTATTTATAGTAATCCATAAATGTTAAGGATAAAAATGAAATACATAGTTCATGGAGACAGTAGGCTATAGGTACAGATGAACGTTTCTTCCATTTTTATAAAGGTTGGAATAATGAAATGTAAAAATAATAACTAAAAAATAAATAATCATTATGATTTAATATATATCAAATATATTCATTAAATTTATCCTTGTTTAACTTTCATGTAAAGAGGCATTGAAAAACAAATCACTTAGCTTCGTGACGCAGTAGACCGTCAAACACACAAGTGATGTTATTGAATTCCCAGAAAATGAAATGTTTTTAGGAATATGTTATATTATAATGAAATAAGTATAATAATTTCAAAAATATCATATGTATATATATATATATACTTTAATCCAATAATTATTTTCATCTATGAGTATTGGTGATGTAAAACAACATACATTGTTTCGTGAGGTTGTTATCTGTCCTACAGGCAATTGGAAATTTCATTTTTCATTTTATGGAGGAGGAGGTGAATATAGGTTATTAAATTAACATAATAACATCTAAGTATATTTTATATACATAATTTTAAAATCATAATTATTTAATAATATTTTAAATATATTGAGTAATAAATAAAATAGAAATGCTTGGTTGGGAATGATACATTTTCTTCAGATGACCTCCTTTGGTTTACTCAAAAATCCTTTATTGGTTGGATACTTGGTTAATAAAAGGACTACAGGATGTTACCGAATAATTAAGAAAACTATTTTGGAAGTTTATATCCTAAAAAAATTGGATTTATTTATTTAAATTGGAGGGGAAATGGGAATCTATTTTATATGTGAGGGAGAGGACACATTCAGATTTTTGGAAAAGATAGAGTTGTATACACATATTAACAATGATAAAAATATATAAAATAGATCATTATCAATATAATTATGATATAAGGTATAAATATGGAAAGTATATTTTATTTTGTAATGTTTTAAACTCATTTTACACCTTATATTTTTAGTCTAACCCCTGGTAAAACAGTTTTAACCACAACTCCAGTAATTAATTTTTTCTATTTTTACTATTAATTTTTAAAAATAATTATGTTAATATTTTTATATAATATTATTTAATATTATTTAAAATATGAAATTATTTTTTATGAATTCCATTCTCATAATTGTAAATTTCTTATTTAAAATTGAAATTTCAAATTATGGAAGAATCTGTTTTCCAAATTTAAAATTTTCATACGTATATAAAGTATTATTGTCAAATGTAAATATGAATTTGGTTCAACTGGATAATTTTTTTTAATAATATAATAATTAAAATAATACTAAATCTTAACTAACTTTAAAAAATATTGAACTACGAAATGACTTAAAAGAAAATGATATTTTAGTAGAAATTTGAGTTTTTTATATTCACCAAAAAATTTCATTCCTTCTAAAAAATTATACAATATTTACCCTAAGATAAATTAGAAATTTTAGTTCCAAAAATAAATTAAATTTATCCAAATAAATTTTCTCAAAAACTAAAATTTTTAAAACTTAATTCTATAATATTTTAACAAAAAAACCATTTATTGAGATAAAAATATTTTCAATGAATATAAAGACATTAATAAAAATTAATAAAATATTTATGAATATAGTAATTGTATGTAAAATAATTATATTAATTTTAAATATACATTTATTTATATTAATACCAAAAAATTTAATAGCCAGGTTATAATTATTATGTTTAAATAACAACATTAATATTATATTACAGTTCGTTAAAACTCAGTGTTTCATGTAACATAAGTTATTGAAGAAATTAAATATATTCAAAAAAAATATTACATAATTTTATTTGTTACTCCATGAATCATAAAAATATATTGAAATTATATATTACCCAAATCATAATCTTTTAATGTTTCCCTGATCATAATTAAATGGGTTGATTTAATCCACCGATCAATCACCACCCAGATAGAATTATTCCCCCAGGGTGTCTGTGGTAATCCAACAAAAAAGTCTATAGAAACCTCATCCCAATTCCAAACTAAAAATGTAATATTTTGTATTAGTCTATAAGGTTTCAAGTTATATTCCTTTACCTATTATCCAGTGTAACTACGAGACACATAACCAACACAATTAAAATCCATGAACAGCCACGAAAATCAACGTCTAATGTCATGACACATCATCATAGATCTTGGATTAACATCCTAGGATGAAATGTGATAATAATTGCAATACATATACCTTATATATTTTGGGATGATTTTTTTTCCTTGAAGTGGATAATGTCAGTAGAATAGATAAACCAACATGAAATTATTTCCATGTCAAAGAATATTTCTCTGATTCCCCTAACCTCATCATCATACTACTAGATCTATATAATAGGATCAAAGAGATATAATTATAACTAAATACTAGTTATAACCATAAATTAATCATTCTCTTGTGAGTATATATTCAACTGAGTGAATATATATATCATATTCCACTCTTCTTTCAATTCTAAGGTAGCTTATAGTGGAGAAATCTTATTTGAGAGTGTCAATGATGATATTCCCATTCTATGTTTTATAAGAGATGTCAAAATCATGTGTTTAAATGTATTACACCCATCATCTCATAATGATATTCGATTCCTTCTGAAAAATTAACAAATTAAACTCTAATGATTAGAAAATATTGCAATCCCCTCCCTTAAAAGATAGTGCAATGAATACTTAAGCACATGTATAAGTGTGACATGCTCCAAATCATTAGAGGGGAAATTTTTTATCCCATGGCCAATGATGATGAATGTCATAAGACACAACGTGATCATCCTTGACAATAAAAAACCCCATAACAACACAACAATCACCACATTATTCTACATACCCCTTACCGAGATCTGGTAATATCCAAATAGTTATTGATTTGAAAATCCATTTGGACTCATCGAAAGAATAATACCATTTAGAATACAATATAAATTTAACATTATTATTATTAATATAATCCATAGGCTATTTCATACTTGAGGAATATTTTAAAAAACATAGAGTGTATCCAATAGGACCTAATATTCTAGGAATCACAATAATATCCCATGGATCCTCCCATGATAGGAAAACATTCACATTATCATGATTGACTAAAATTTATATTTAGAAATCACATGACAATATAACATAACTTGTTAGATCTAGAAATATAATTTATAATTCGTACAATAAATATGGTAACTCCTTGCGAATTCCAAAACTAGTTTCAAATGATTCTTGTTCTCAGGCATGAATCTAGAATAAACATAGATGTAATCTAAAAACAAAATGACAAATGTAGCAAAATTATAATGGATTGTGTGGTCATAAAACACTTAAATACAATAGGATTATTATTCATTCCAAAAGGGAAAACATGAAATTCATAATGTCCATATTATATCCTAAAAAAGGTGTTAGGAAAATCACAATCCTGAATACTAAGCTGATGATACTTCAACTTATGATAAATCATTGAAAACCACTTCACTGAATTTAATTAATCAAAAAATTAATCAACATGGAAAAAATAGTACATATTATTAACAATCACTTAGTTAAACCATTGATAGTCTATGCATAATAAAATTAAACCATTATCATTTTGGAAATAATCATGGGGGTTTTCAATTTAGGTACACTGAGGCATACAAAACTATTCACCAACAGATCATCCAAATGGATCTTGAGCTCTTTCAGCTCAGCTAGTTCCATGTGAATTTTTTTTGAGATTAACTGCATACCTAACACCAAATAAATAATTCCATCTACCTACCTATCTAGAATAATTTCAAATAATTCATCTTGGAAGTCATATAGGATGTAATTAAAAACCAATTGATAATTTTCATTACACTAAACGTCTTCAATCCCAACTGAAATTATAGAAAAAAATTCCAAATGTAACATTCTGTAACTGTCCTTCAGAAATCTCTAGTGTATTTACTCATTTCCACATTTAATTGGGTGCACCTTATAACTCATAAGGATGAATAAATTTTTTAGGGGGGAAAGAACCAATTTTTTTGGTATATATGTTTATTTATATTATTGGAATATGAGTATAAATGTTTAATGGTTTAGTGGGGTTCTCTCCATGTTTGGAATATACACATGGTGGTTTAGGGATTCATGTAAGAATATTCAGTTTTTTGTTACCTTTTTGAAATTTACATGTCCTTTAATTGGAGTACATTATGTGTAATGTTTACTAGGTACATGTAATGAACTAATTCCACATAGTGAAATAGTATACATCATGTAATGCTAAGAATTTGGGTTTTAATATAAAGTCAAAAGGGTTTTCAGTATATATGATCCATGTGGGTTACACAACATGTAAAGGTATTACAATTAGTATAAGTGTTGTGAACAAGAATTTTAGGGAACCATAATATTGATATGTTTTAATCATTCAAGGTGAATCCTCCTTTCTCAAGACCTAGAGATCCTCTTCACTAATTTTGGGGACCTCCATTAATTTTTAATTTCTTCATTCAATGATTGATCTCCGTTATAGTTGGGATTTATCTATCCAAGAAAGTAATCATTTCTAATTATTCTTGTCATTTTATTTTAATAGTTTCATTTCAGTACATTATCAGATCAATCAAACCATGGTAATGTTTCTTTTTGTTTCTTACAAGATCCATTGTGTGATCTTATCTCGGAGGTCAATCCCTTATTGGTTGTAGTGTGGCTGGTGTTCATTCTTGAGGAATTTATTTCTGCCAATTATCTATAGATGATTTTGTTAAATTAAATATATATTGAGATATGTAGATTTATTCTAGGTCCTCCATTTTCATCTTTGTTTTATTCCTATTGGTGGATCCCGATCCAACGTCTGCGACCTGAGTTTTGAGGTAGGTGGTTCCATCTCTAGGCTATGTTTGTGAGTTTCATTGCCCTTATTTTTTTATGATTTTTTTGTTAATTGAAATGGAATAATTGACCGATTATATATGTGTATGTGGATTGGTATTTTATAAAATATGGTTATCGCATAGTTTTGGTAAATGAATATGGGTTTTTTTTCAAAGGATTGTGAAATAGTTATTGTGAAATGATTTTCAAATCCAGATTTCATTAACGCGTTCAATGAAATGGTTTTAAAAAATAGATAACCTGAGATGGATTGAGTATTTAGGTGGAAGGTATTGTTATAGGCATCTTCCACTATTAGGGGTTTTCTCATGGGTATTTCCTCCGCTCCCCATGCCTTTTGTTCTAGTGGAATTTTAGACATGTTTGTGGGTTCACATTTTGGTGTGTTTCAATGCTCTATAGACTCAATTAATATGTCTATAGGATTGATTCATGAAAAAATGTATATGTTAGGGATGATTTTCCTAGATATATTGAAATAGTGTGATTTTTTGGTTAACGAAACATGTAATTTTTTTCGAATTTGGTTGTTTTGGATTGTACTATTTTGGGTGTACATCCATTGATTTGATATGATATGTGATATATTATATTCTTTAAATTGATATATATATATATATATATTGATATATGTACATAAACGTCATTGATAATGATTTACCTCATTTATTTGGAAATATACAAAAAGGTTAATTAAAATTGTTTTCCATGCTTTTGATATAAAAATGATAAATCATTTATCATGACTAGTTTTCATTAAACATGAACATTCTTGGATTATTGTACAGAGAAAATATATAGAACACTTGGATGGGACCCCACACATCATATTATCTCACACCCTACATACCACATATGCAGTGCAGGGTCCTAGTTATGTCTTTTTAATACAAAGAATTTCATGGCACCATAGAGAGGTATTAAGGTTTTCTATCAGAGGGTTTTTGTAGCTGGTTGATGTGGTGGTGGGGGATTTCCCACACTATCACATGGAGGCTGTTGGAGTTGTTTTTTATTTTTTTCTTCCCAAACTGTTGAACTTCACTCTTGTATATTTTTTTCTACCTTTCCACTTGAATAACTTTTTTTGTTCTATTTTATTGAAATATATATATATTCATGTTTTAATTTACTGGTTTTTTCATATATTTGTCCTTATTTCATCTTTTCTACTTCATGTTGGGTGAAATAGTTCCCTCTATTTGTTGATGTTTTTCGTGATTACTGGTTACCAGTCTTTGGAGATCCAGAACGACCTTTGGATGTATTAAAATTCAGGTTGGGTTCCAGATTTAGAGGGTATCATAGTCAGGTTCATCATAAATTTTTATCAGTGAAGGTATTCCATCATGATTAATTATATTTTTACATTTGGTAGGCCTGAAATATGATTTTCAAAACATGAGAGGTAGATTATAGTGATTTCCGGGATAACTATTATCATGAAGAGACTCAATTTACCATGGGATGTTGGGATGTGTATCTCTTATCTTGATTTTTGATCTTAATATCAGTTTTTTCAAATAAATTTTCTAGTATGAACTGATATTATTTATTTGTTGGATTATTCATCTGATTTTGTGTGTAGTGGTATACCTCTAAGACATGTTCCGTGAGTTCCTCGATTGGCTAGAGATTATTCTCTAGATTGGAATCTCCTAATGAATCATAATTTTACTAATACTACCATATAGGAAGATCATGTTGTCAACTAGAATGTACCGCGTCCTTAGAACGTATCTATTTAGGTTCAAATAGGTGTATTTGAAAGAAAAAGGTATTGTTCATTGGAGTTATTTCCTGATAATCCCCCATCCATTAAAAGTACAAATGAACCTCAAGATGCATAGAGATAACTTTAAAATATTGATCATATTTTTGACTTATTAGATATATCTAAGAGTATCAAGGTGATGTGTGCAATGTTTATACTTGAGGGTCCAAGCATGTGATGGTTAGATTCTTTGGTACAGGCGAATAGGCAAGTGTGTTTAGATCGGAAGGGTTTCAAGACTCTATTCTTATAGTAGTTTTTTCAAAAGTTTCTGATGATGGAGAAGTCTCTGGAGTTCCTCTCCTTATATGTTGAAGATAATTATATTTTGGAATAAACCAATCATTTTGTGGAGATGTTTCATTTGGAACCAGATTTGTAAAGAATGACCAGAAAAATGCTCAGAAGTACTAATAGGTTTACGACTTGATATCAGATCACATGTATTTATGATGATGATTTTGAACTATGAGAAGATATTATATATGGATATGATGGTAAAAAATGAATATGGAAATCACGTTTGGATATTGTTTCCCTTCTCTTCCACAAAGTGGTAGCTTCAATAGATCTCTTGGGAAAAAAGATGAAGTAGCATGATCATCACTATAGCGTTGGATTGGTTCTCAATCGAGAGCCTCTTCAGCACCTCCAATTATAGCTAATAGTGTTCATTTTACATTCAATCAATGTGTAATGGTAAAAAAACACACAAAATTATTTTCCCTCACATAAAAATATGTGTAACAGTTGTAAAAATTATGGCCGTTGACATCGTTTCAATCAGAAAATGTATAGACCTCGATATAAACATGGATCAATAGTTTAAAATACTACTATGAAAAAATTAGTTTCTTTAATGACTATAGGGATTCATCCCCCGGAAATATGAGTGAAGCACCTTTAAATAGTAGATGAGTTTTTGGTGGTGGTTGATGCGTGTACAGAGATTTTTAGAGGTACCATCATTATTACATCTTTCGTATTGATTGTTTTATTTGAGACTAGTGTTTCCCACTCATTTTTATCTAGTTTGTTGTTGATATTCTTAATCATCAAATGTGGACTATATACATTGTTATATAGGTAGAAAAACCTCTTAGGAAGATGAACTAGTGGGGATTTTAGTTTATTTCTTGTATGCTAACGATATCAGATTCAGAGTTAAAGTAGGATGTTATTTTTCTCAATGTAGATAAGTGATGCCTTCATAATGAGGTATTCTATTATTGATCATCATGTTGAGGTTTATTATTAGCATATAATTGTCTAGTTTCTTACATATGATGGTTCCTCATAGGTATTGTAGGTATAGTGGGATCCAAGTATTGGTAATGAAGGACCTTCCCATCGAGAGCTCGAGAGTTTTTTGTTTATTGTGTTTTATGAGTCAGATGATGTTTCTTTTATTATTCATGAACTTTGATTCATTTTTATAGATTAATTATATAGGATTACTATATATATAGAGGTATATTTTATGATTTACCTACTTCTAGGTATGTAACCAGTTACGATTACTACCTATTGTATGGTACCACAAGATTTGAAAGAGATAATGATTCGATTTGATGACATGATGGGGTAAGGTTTCATTAACCGTAAAATTTTACCCAGGGTAGCTCCAATGATATTTTCCATGAAGGTAGATAGTTTACACTGATTTTCAATAGAATATGGGAAGTTTAACTAGGTAACAGTTAGGAATAATTATTGTTTTCCTTATGTGGATGATTTGTTCATTGGCTAATGGGGAAAAATTGGTTTTCAAATATTCATCTACTGTCAAGTTATCATCAGCTCCTAGTTTGGGAGTGTGATATTTTAAAGTTGAATTTTAGGGGAAAGAATATCCATTAAAAATATCATTTAATTTTGTTTGGTCTATCTAATGATCTTGTAGTTTTTAAGCTTTGATGAATCAGATATTTTATTAGTATCATGACACTTTTATGGTAGTGGTAATGGATGATCTTTTGAATTAATTTAGACATGAGAATAAGCATGAGAACCAACTAGATTTAGTTATAGAAATATTAAAGAGTCACCCTTTATTTGAAAATATTTCAAAATTCAATTTTTTGGATTCATGAATTTAATATATTTGTGAAGGTTATCATTTAGGGGAATATTGATTTCATTAACTTTCATCACATGAGAATAATTACACCACTCTTGATTTGGGACATTATTTATTTATTAATGTGCTTATGTATTGGATGGAATATCTTTTTAGGGAATGATTCATAGAGTTTTATGATCATAAGTGTTTGATCTATATGTTTTCTAAGAGAGACTTGAATCTCCGATAGAGGTAATGGTTGGAATACCATCATACATTTGATTTTGATATCGCCTATACCCTGGGGAACATGAATGTTGTGGCAGACACTCATAGAAGGAAAGTTCCATCATAGGCTATTTTGGAATTATAGAATGCAAAATTATAGGACCATTTTTTTCAGTTGCATTAGGATGCTCAAGAGGATGTTCTATATATTGTTTTTTATAGTGATCAGGTATCATAATTCTAATGTCCCATCCCAGCTCACCTCTAAGCTGGTGGCTGGACCGGTGGCCAACATGACCTCAAACGTATCTCCCCGAATGCCAGAGCCTACCAACTAGTAGAGAGGGCCTTTCTCATGTCATTTGGGGAGACTATTCCCTTACAGGTAATAGGTATTATCATAGAAAATGTAAACAACAATTGATAATAAATAGTCAAGGAATATAAATGAATAAATTATAACATAAGGAATATGGATAATCCAACTGAATAAGAAAAAACTATAGAAGCTCACAGAATAATGTCATGCTATGATGTTTTTATAAACTGAAATCATGAAAAATAGAAACCTAATCATAATATCAACTAAAAAGAAAGGACACAAAATGACAACTTCATCATGAGCAAGAATCGGTCCTCTGCCATAGTCTCCATCCTAAGTAGCAAGAAACAATCAAGAATTGGGATTAGCACATATCCCTTTGTCAATAACTACAAGCATATAATCTACTCTAGTGTCAACGATGCCCGAGCGTGGTGTAAGATAAGATCCCAGTAGGTCATCACCAACGGTGTCTAAACCATTCTATTTTGTGTAGTAAATAAACGTAGTGTGTCATTATATAATAAATTAAGAAAACTAATTTAGTGCAATAAAATAAATATCTCGGCATGGGTTCCCAATGGTACTTTTCCTTAATCACCTCCTTCAACCTATGATGGGATTTTGAAGGATGTACCTGTAAGAAGAATGCACATGTACAAATATATAATGCCTAGAAAAGCAAGGTAAAAAAGGAAGAGGTATAACCCCAAGATTCTGCTTTAACTTGGGGTCTAAGTTGTGTGTCAACCAGTTGTGTTTTACCATACAATAAAATTATTAAAAATCTCAAGAGGCTCAAACCAGCATTTATATAACCATCAATGCATAATTATTAAGGGTTTAAGTTGACAGTCAGAGTCTGAGCCCATCCAAAACGTATCTTTATGGGGAATCGTTCAATTTATCTAATACCACCAATCCCATCCAAAGAATAATTTCAAAAGACCAAGTATCGCTCGAGGCATGGATTTACCATGAGTCCCTTATGATATCAGAAAAAGGGGTCGAGCATCATCTGAGTCTGGCTTATCCACATTACCAATGGATCTATCCTTGATGGGACCTTTTAGAACCGATGTCACTCATACGTATTAGAATGTCTGGGAAGTCTCGGTCGGACAAAGCCAAAGACAAAACCCCTAACATGTAGTGGTAACTAGTAGGAACATAGGGTCTAAGAGTGGCCCTTAATATGAGACCCACCTTCATTCCACTACCTGAATTAGTTTAATGATTCACAACAGAAGATACACCCATGAAACAAAAGGTATTAATTTAATACTGCAACATAAAAATATATCAAGGAAAGATACCATATCGGCACAAGTAGATAAGTGGAATTTTTAATAAATTAATAAATATGAAAAAACAACTACCAAAGATCCACCAATACAGGGTTTATAATTAGTTTAAATTAACTATTTAAAATTTTAAAACAAAAAATAGGATGTGCAAGACTTGAAGTTAATTAAATTAAATGCCTAAGCTAACAAAAATTTTACCGACCACATCGGAATGGACAAATGGGTGTATGAGCTTGTTGAAATTTTTTTATTCATGATAAATAAAGTTGTAACAATTAATAAAAACAAATAAATTAAAAAACATTTGGTGAATTTGCATAAATTAGGTTGGCACCGATGAATGATGCAATTGTGCATTTTTATAAATCTCAAAAAATGAGTAAATGTAAGTATAAACTCTACCGTATGGTCGTATATGATCCTATGATCCACGGTAGGATTTTATTTGACCTAAAATATAAGGAAATTGAATATTTTAGAAAAACCACAAATTTCAGGTATAATCCTTCAGCGGAAGATCGCGAAACGGATTTGGAATGAGATTGCATGATACCTAGTGTGTGGGATAAGCCCTACTGAGAGGTTCATAGCGCACCTGACGGCGAAGAAAACAGACGACGAATTGAGGCACAAAGATCTTTCAAAGTTGTAAGAATTTGGTCGCACCACCTAAGGAGGGGGGTGTGCTACGCACATGATAGGGGGGAGACGAGGAGAGGAAAGAAAAGAAATAAATAAAAAGGAAAGGAAAGAAAGAAAAAAATAAGGGAAAAAAAGTAAAATAAAATAAAATAAAAATAAAAAATAAAAGGGGAGGAAAATAAATAAAAATAAAAATAATAAAAATTGTTAGACCCATTTTTAATTTAATTTATTTTCATTGTATTATCTCTTATAATTTTATTATTTATTTTCATTCTTTTTCCATCTCTTGTATTTTTTAAAAATTGCATCAATCATTTTCAATTATTTTTAACCCAAACGTTGTGCTATGGTGTGATGTAATATTTTACATAAATCCCAAATGATTATTTAATTAATTTAATAGATTCCTGGGACCCGCCATAGGGTGCGCAAGCACGCGCCCTAGGTCTCTTGAAATATTTGTACTAAAAACATAACGGTCCACACCTTGATTTATTCCAAGATGTTTCAAACTTTTATGTGGATAATTAATGATATTTTATCAAACACAATAATAAATATCCACCCATATATTTATATATATACATGTTATATATTTATACCCATCTATATATTTATATATATACATCTGCAAATTCTTATATAACTATATAGATATGCCTCATATATATATACATTAATGCTTTTTTTCAATATAATAATAATATTGATAATTAAAATTATTCTTATATAATACAACCCATCAATGACACCATTATTAATTAAAAAAACAACCACTAATAATATAATAATGATTATTAAATAAATATTTACTACACATTTTTATTTAATTGAAAAAATTAATAATATCACCTTCATTACATTGGCCATCTTTTATTTACACCACAACATAATTTATTAATTGTTTAATTACATTTTCATTTTTGTTTTCAAAACAAATACTAATGTTCATAATAAAATTATTATTATTATTTTCAACTTCCTAGGAAAATATTTATAACCAAAAATAAATTACCTTCAGGTGCGATCAGACAAAAAATCCAATCCTTGAAAAATTTATACCCAGCTTAGGTTAACCCCACAACCCAGAACTATCTGTTGTCTCATATTTCGGATACAACGCACCGTTCAAGAGAAATTAATTATTTACTATTAAAAAGTTTTAATAACAAATTAATTAAAATTAACGAGGTTATTATCATCAGCGAGGGTGCCAAACACCCGATGTGCATTAAGGTTATACCCTACTCATTGTAATCCCGACATTCCGAACCGAACGGTGGTATCAGATTTCTCATACGACACACTGTTTGAGAGTTATTTCAATTTTTTTAATGGAAACAAACATGCGTATGAATAAAATAAATTCAATATTTTTATTCTATCAATTTCAAGGGTTTATGAGTCTCTAAACACTACACTAACCCATTGTATAACTCTGATAGTATTTCAAAGAAAATTAAAATGTTTTATTAAGACTTTTACCATTAATTTAATTTGTTTTAATTTTATTTTAATATGATTATTGTAATATAATTTATTTAAAAGACACATTGTAGTGTCAACTAATGGAAATAAAAAGTTTTGATGCTCGTTTTTAAAACTGGCATGCCTAGCTAACAGACAAATTTAATTTCCCTTTCTTTTTCGTTCAGTTCAAAACACAAAATGTTACAACCTTCCCACATTATAACTTCTCATCCCCAAGAAGCGTTCAAGAAAAACATAACCATCACCTGATCTACATGATTATGCAGTTTCATACAAAAGATCGTGTTGCATATCTAAACACCCAACGAACATTCAAGCATTGGTTATGAAAACAACAAAAAGGCATTATAATTTGAGTCAATGATCATTCTCCATTGAAAACACTGAGACATTATTTATCCAAGATCTTTTTGCTAGAGAAACAACAATTTCATTATCTCATTAAATTCTAGCCAATGTTATTTCCCACCTTAGGTTTTAATGTTATAATGCATAAAATTCCATGTCACAGAACCTTCCACCATCGGAATATCCTATAAGACACACCCTTCAACATTATAGAGATGCTTCTTGTGTGATTTCTGAAAACCTTTAAAATAGTTGAATCGCATTGACCTAGAAGCCCATGTCATGCTAGCTATTCATGAGAATCCCTGACCGACCCAAATTGAACTCCTCCGACATAACGATGTACCAAAAAATTATTTCACTAACCGCTTCATTCCACAAAAGAGACAACTAGTTGAGCCACTTAGACCGACCATTTTAGATGATGCTCAGCTTAGAGGGAAGGTGTTTTACAAATTGAACTGTGATGTATTCTTCAATGTTATATCACATTTACCGTGAACACATCCACTGAAGTTCATACCTAACTTCTGATGACGTTTCTGGATTTAGGAATCTGTGAGCCTGACAACAAGTCTAGGGTAACCACATATTGGCACAACAGTAGTGAAATTAAATAACAAAAGGTTGTCCAAAATTCATGTTTATGAGTGAGATTTTGGTATAACAGAAATATTCCCATATGAAAATATTGATTGAGCCCAGATCGGCATCGACCTGGCCGTCATGTTATAAGAAACAACTGGTGTACAATAGTTCATCCAATGAATTCCTATATAGGAATCTGAGGGTCACTTTAGACTATCCAAAGCCTCGATAAGAATGACTCGTTAGTTTGAAACAATGAGAAAAACATCCTAAACTTGCTCAAAAACATTTAGACCTTTAGTAAGGAATAATACCAATGCTCTCTTAATGCATCAGGGACTAAGGCATGATAGGGGACATGCTCGTCTTTAAAGGAAAAATACACTAAGAAGATTTTGGAGATTATCAGAAGGAAAATGTTTAAATAATTTGCATGAAATCCCAACTAAACTAGATGGTGTGTTAAAACAACCAAGTCTCGGGAAATCATCCCGATCATTGGGAAGAACATGATTCCTTTAAAACAGAAGTAATTGTAAAACAAAGATGAACAGAAACATATTTAACTGCACAAGACATGACGATTACACAGAACTCAACCAATTTTTCACAATGTTAAGAACTCAAGGACATCACATACGTGAATGCATACTACCTTGAGTTGATAAAAAATCAAGTTGACTTTTAACATAGAGGATGGCGTTCTGAATCATTCATCATTGTGGAGAAGAGATATTCGAACAACCTATGAAGAAACTAACCATTCTTAAGACATGCCTAACCTGATGGAAATGAGCACTACCTGATTCTCAAGACTGAAAAAAATTAAAGGAGAAGATGAACACCCATCTGAACAAGGGTGTCATTTTAAGATAGGGGCTCCGATTAGGGACAATGACATAGGAATGGTTATATTCCAAAGCAACTCGAGGAGGAACTCAAACTACCCTTATATCAGGGTCTTAAATAGAGGACATCACAACATGTCCAATATACAATCCCTTTATATCAAATCACATTTAATCTTTAATCATCAAAAGATTTAATCAAAACCTCAAGTAACATTTTTCAAAACAAAACACAAGGTACATGACCTCAACCAACACCTCAAGGGAAAGACAAGAATTGTTTATAAAACTCTATTTTAAAATATTTTACATTAATTAAATTTTCATCCTTAATTAGTGAATCTATCACAGAAAATACTTTTATGTAGATAAGGCGACCTACAAGGGTCCCACTAAACCACCCCAGGTTCATTATATTACAACCCAAAAATAGTTGTTTAATTATTATGAGTCAGAACCACCAATACCAGGTTATGTTATAAATAACACACACCAACTAGATTACATAGTCCAAGTTGTGACTTTTAGGTAATTAACCAACTAATTTGAAATTATAACATGCTCAAACACATATCAACCAAGATATATGGGGGGATATCATCCTATAAATAAACAATACACATAATCATTTTTGGCATTTAGATCTCATTCAAAGGTATCAAATAAATTTTTTCAAAGAAACCAATTACATAAAAAACAATCTAGAAGGTCACTACCTAAAGCAAACAAACTGAGACATGTTGTAATCATCAAAGAACAATTTTTTTATCATAGATACATGCTAATAGGCATAGAAGCATGATACAAGGAAAATAAGGTATTAAACAGGTAGTATGAAAATGTGGTAACATGTTAAATATATCACTGAAACATGGTATCTAAAAAGGCCTACTAAATAATTACATGACATGGAATACATTCATGGAAAACAATTTGAATCCATAGGAAGCCTAAAATGAAACTACAAGGCATGGAACTATGCATGGCATGTGAATTTCTATGTGCCTATTATGATGCACACAATGCTTCATCCTTACTTCAACAGGTGAAGGGAAAAATACTATAAGGTTCATAAATCATAAGAAGTAAAAATTACTCTAATCACTCGAGGTGAAATCATATAAACTGTAATATGGAAAAGAATGAACATCAATTCGCATCCCTGACCACTTGGTCATTTCCTGTACGTGGGGTGATCAGTTCCAGGCATGGTTATTAATCAAGCACCAACACATTTGTAGTCTCTTATATACCAACCCAAAACAGTAAGCCAAAGGAATGAACCTCCTCTGAAACCAATTTTTGACATCCCGACTCAGCTCACCTATAAGATGGTGGCCATAACGGTGGGTTACATTACCTCAAGTGCATCTCCCCGAATGCTAGAGGCTACCGACTAGCAGTGCTGGCCATTTTCGTCTCTGTGAGGGAGCCTATGCCCTCATAGAAAATATGTATTATCATAGAGGAATTAAAAAACAATTAATAATAAATATAAGAGGCATATAAATGAATAAAATACAGCAGAAGAAATATGGATAATCCAACTGAATAAGAAACAAGTGAGGAAGCTCACAAAATAACGTCACACTATGATGTATTTCTAAACTGAAATAATTGAAAATAAAAACCTAATAATAATATAAACTAAAATTAAAAGACACAAAGCGACAATTGCATCATGAGTGAGGCTTGTTCCTCTACCCCAATAACCATCCTAAGCAGCTAGAAACAATCAATCATTAGAAGGATCACACTTCCCTTTGTCAATACTTACAAGAATATATTCTTCTCAGGTGTCAACGACGCTCGAGAAGGGTGTGAGATAAAATCCCAGTAGGCTAGCACCCATAATGTCTAAACCTTTCAATTTCATGCAGTAAATAAATGCAATGTTTCATTATATGAAAATTTAGAAAATTAATTAAGAGAAATATAATAAATAACTCGTTCTGGGTTCCCAACGATACCCATACTTAATCACCTTCATCAGCCTAAGCTGGGTGTATAAAGTAAGTACCTATAAGTAGAATGGACATGTAAATATATATATAAATATTAGAAAATCAAGGTAAACAACAGAAGATGCATAACCACAAGATTTTTCTTTATCATGGGGTCTAAATCTTGTGTCAACTAGGAGTGCATCAACATACCAGAAAAATATTACAAATCTCAAGAGGCTCAAAGCGTTATTAGTATAACCTTCAGTGAATCGTTATTAAGAGTTCAAGTTGAGATTTGGAGTCTGATCCCATCCCGAATGTATTACTACAAAACATCCTTCAATTTATCTAATACCACCGATCCCTTTTAAGGTAATCATTCAAAATCCAAGTATCTCTTGAGGAATGGATTTACCATGAGTCTAATCCTATATCGAAAAAAGTAGTCGAGCTTCATCCGAGGATTACTTAGCCACATTTCCAATAGATCTATCCTATATTGGCCCTTTTGGAACTAGTTTCACACATAAGTATTAGAAATCCCATGGATGTTTTGTTCTGGAAAATCAAAAGACACCACCCCAACGCGTAGTGGTAACTAGTCAGGAACGGAGGGTCTAAGCGTGACCCTTTATAAAGGACCCACATTCTTTCCCCAACATGAATTTAATTAATGTTTCATAGTATCATATATGAAATAGCATGCATATGTAATTTCATTTTGAAATCAAATCAAATAAACCCATACAACACAAGGTATTAATTTAATATTAGAGCATAAAAAATAACAAGGCAAGGTACCATATCAGCACAAGTAGATAAATGCACATTTTAATAAATAAATAAATAATCACAAACTACTACCAATGATACACCAATTCAAGGATCATAATTAATCTAAATTAAAAATTTAAATTAACACAACAAAAAATAGGTTCCGCAACACATGTAGTTAATTATATTAAATGCCTACGCTAATGGAAATTTTAGCGTCCACATAGGCGCACCCAAAAGTGTTTACAATCTTATGGAAATAATTTAAACAATTTAATTCATGATAAATAGGGCTTCAACAATAGGCTAAATAAATAAATTAATGAAATTGAGTGAATTTTCACAAAGTTGGTAGGCACTGACGAACGAAAGAACAATGCATTTTTATAAATCGCAATGAAATGGGGGGAAAGAGAGTAGACACCATTCATTATAGTCTTAGATGATCCAATGATCCACGGTGGGCTTTAATTTGAAAAAAAAAACAGATGGAAATCAAAGATTTTATAAAAACTCCTAATCTTGGGTAAAATTCTTCAACAAAAAATTATGCAGCGGATTTGGAATGAGATCGCATGATTCTTGGAGCATGGGATATGAAATATAGAGAGGTTCACATTGCACTTGAAAACGAAGTAAACAAACGATGATTAGAGGTGTGGTGATCTTCTAAAGGTGGAAGAAGGTCATGCGCACCACTTAGGGAGGGGGGGGGGGGGGCTCCAGGCACATGAGAGGGGAGGAGAGGAAGAGAGGAAATAAAAGAATGAAATAAAAAGGAAATGCAAGAAAGAAAAAAAAAGAATAAGGGAAAAAAGAAAAATAAAAAAAAATAAAAATAAAAAGGGAGGAAAAAAAATAAAAAAAATGGATAGACCCATTTTAAATTATTTTTCTATTCTTCCCATTCCCGCATTTAATTTTATTATTTATTTTCATTACTTTTCCATATAATTAATTTTTTTAAAATAAAATAAAATAAAAATTAATTATTTTTAACCTGAAAGCTACGATAAGGTGCGACATAATATTTTACATAAATACCACACAATTATTTAGTTAATTTAATAACTACTTGGGACCCCTAACAGGGTGTGCAGACATGTGACTTGGGTCACTTTAAGGATTTGGACTAAAAACATAATGGTTCACGCAGTGATTTAATCCGAGATGTTCCAAGCATTTATGTATAAAATTAATGATAATTTATGTAACCTAATAATAAATACCCACCCATATATATATGTTATATATTTATACCCATCTATATATTTATATATATAAATCCGAACAAGTATACATAACAATATATATATTTAATCCCCATATATATATATAGATATGCTTAATATATATATATATATATGCATTAATGATTTTGTCTCAATCTAATAAAAATATCTATTTTTATAATTATTATTTAATACAACCCATCAATGACACTATTAATAGTTTAAAAACAAAAACCATTAAAAAGGATGACAATTATTAAATAAATATTGATTGCACATTTTTATTTATTTGTAAAAATTAATAATATCGCTTTTATTACACTTCCTAGTTATTATTTACCCTACGAAATAATTTATTAATTGTGGAATTACATTTTCATTTTTTTTAAAATAATAATATTACTAATAAAATTATTATTATTATTTCCAAGTTCCCAAAAAAATATTTAAAACCCCAAATAAATTAGCTTCATATGTGATCTGGAAAAACGTCCAATATTTTCAGAAGTTATGACATGCCTAAGGTAAACCCCATGTGTCGAAATTATTGGTGGTTTTATATTTATGATACCACACATCGTTTGACCGAAATTAATTAATTATTATTAAAAAAATTCACATAATAATTTATTTAAAATTATGGGGGGAATTATCATGTCTGTGGGTGCCAAACACCTAACCCGCATCAAGGTTATACCCAGACTAGGGTAAATCCGATGTTCCGGACCTAAAGGTGCTCTCATATTTCTCATACAATGCACCATTTGATATTAATTTCAATTTTTTTTGATAGGAATCAGGCATTCATATGAATAATATAAATTTAATATTTTTATTCTATCAACGTCGAGTGTTTATAGGTCTCGGAACCCTGTGAGAACCCATTGTCTATCTCTGAAAATATTTAATTGAAAATTAAAATTTTTTATAAATACTTTTACCCTTCATTTAATTTGATTCTATTTTATTTTTAATCTGATCAATTTAATAAAATTTATTTAAAATACTCATCGTAGTTTCAACTATTGGAAATAAGAAGTTCTGATGCTCGGTTTTAAAACAAGCCTTCCCAGCAAATAGAAAAATTTAATTTCATTCACTTTATTGTTCAGTTCAAAACACGGAAGGTTACAACCTTTTCACCATAGAACTTCTTGTCCCCATGAATCCTTCAAGAACAATGAAACTCTCACCCGATCAATAGGGTGATGCAGTCTCATACAAAAGAACATGTTGCGTCCCTATTCACCCAACGAGCATTCAAGAATTGGATAGGATATCTGTAAAAAAGCCATTAAGATCTGAGCCAAATCTCATTATCCTACAAGAAAACTAAGATGATATTTATCCAATCCCCTTTTTCTAGAGACATGACCATGTCGTCATCTCATTAACTTCTTGATAGTGTTAATTACAAAATTAGTTTTTATTGTTATAAAAGTGAAAATACCATGTCACAAAACTTTCCACCATGGGAATTTCCTACAAGACACACCCATGATTGTTCTAGAAGCGCGTCTTGTCTGATTTATGAAAATATATAAAATAGTCGAATCCCAATTAACCTAGAATACCAATTCATTCCTACTTTTCATGAGAATACCTAGCCGACCCAAACCAAACTCCTCCCACCTGATGACATTCTAAAAATGTATTTATCTAACAGATTTATTGAACAAAAGAGATAACTAGTCGAGTCAATAAAACCAACCATTTCAGAAGATGCTCGGCTTAGACAACATGTGTTTTACAAACTGAACTGTGATGTCTTTTTGAATGGTATCTCACATTTACCATGAAAACATCCACCAAAGTTTATACCTAACCTCCAGTGACATTCCATTATTTAGGCATCACTGATCCCAATAAAAAGTCCAGGGTAACCTCAGATTGACACAACCTGAGTGAAATGAACAAACACAAGGTAGTCCATACTCCATATTTATGATTGAGTTGTTCGTATAAGGGAAAGACGCCCACATCAAAACATTGACAAAGCCCAGAATGACATTGACCTGGCATTCAAGTTAGGAGATATAGTTGGTGTACACGAGTTCATTCAAATAATTCCTATATGGAAATCCTAGGGTCACTCAAGACTAACCAAAGCCCTAATAAGAACGACTCATCAGCGTTAAAAACTATGAATACCACCCTAAAAGAGTCCAAAAACATTTAATGCTTAGAATGGAAAAATACGGATGCTCTCATAGTGCATCAAGGATGATGGAAAGATATGGAACATGCTCGTCAGTTAAGGAAGAATACACCAAGAGGATTTTGGAGATTATCATAAGGAAACATTTAAAAAATTGGCATGAAATCCCTACAAAGGAAGCTGGTGTGTCAAAACACGTGATTCTTTGGAAGTCATCTCGAGAAATGGGATGAACTTTATTCCTTTAACATAGAAGTAACTGTACTACAGAGATGACCTGAAACGTATTTAAAAGTGCAGGAAATGATGATTAAACTTAACTCAACCTGTCACAACATTTATAACTCAACTGTATTGTGTACATGAATGCATAATACCCTAAGGTGATACAGAAGCAAGAGGACTTTTAACTTAGAGGACGATGTACTGAATCATCCATCACTTTGGAGAAGAGAGATTCAAACAACCTACTAAGAAACTGACCATTCCTAAGGCATGCCTAACCAGATGGAAATGAGAATTAACTATTTCTAAAGACCGAAACAAAAGTCAAGGAAAATATGATCACTCGTCCAAACAACAGTTTCATTTTAAGCAAGGGGGACCAAATAGGGACAACGACATATATATGGTTCTGTTCCAAAGAAACTCAACGAGAAACTTAAACTACCCTTATACCAAGATATTAAGTAGAGGACATCACTACAGGTCCCATATCAAAGCCCTTTATATTTAATCACATTTAATCTTTAATCATCAAAAAATTTAATCAAAATCTCAAGTACCATTTATCAATAAAAAACACAAGGTACTTGATCTCAACCAATGCCTCAAGGAAAAAGAGTATTTTTTTATAAATATCAATTTTATAATAGTTTAAATTAATTGAAATCCCATCCTTAATTAGAAAATATATCACATAAAATCTTTTTAAGTAGATAAGATGACCTACAAGGGTCCCACTAAACCGATCGGGGTGGATTATAATGAAACCTAAAAATATTTGTTTAATTATTAAGAGTCACAACCTCCCATATCAGGTTATATCATAAGGAACATGCACCAACTAGCCTACTTAGTTCTATTTGTTCCTTTAGGTAGTAAATAAACTCATTTGAAATTACAACATGCTCAAAAATATATTAACCAAGATATATGTGTGGCTATCAACCAATAAAGCGACTATACACTTTATCATTTTTGGCATTTGGATCCTATTCATAAGAAACCCATAAATGTTTTCAAAGAAAATAATGACATAACAAACAACCTAGAAGGTCACTACAAGAATCTAATAGAGAGAGACATGTTGTAATCACAGAAGCATAACATTTTAATCATAGGGTCATGCTAATTGGAACAAAAGCATGATACAAGGAATACATGGTATTAAATTGGCAGCATGGAAACAAGCTAACATGCTAAAAATATCACCGAAACATGGTATCAGAAAAGATATGCTAAATAATAATAAGATGTGGAATATATTCAAAAAACAGATTTTAAATCAATAGGTAGCCTAAAATGCAACTACATGGCATTGAACTATGCATGGAATGTGAATTTCTATGTGCCTATTGTGATGCATGCAATGCTTCATCCATACCTTAACGTGCCAAGGGTAAAATATTATAAGGTTCATAATTCATAAGAAACCAAAATTACTCCAATCAATCAAGGTGAAATCATATAATATGTAATATCAAAAATCATGAACATTAATTCCCACCCCTGGCCACATGGTCATTTCTCGTATGTGGGGTGATCAGTCCCAATCATGGCTATTAACCAAGCACCGACACATTCCTAGTATCTAATCTACAAACCCAAAAGTGTAAGAAAGCATAAAGTACCACCTATTATACCAATTTTGTAACATATCGACTCATATCACCTCTAAGATGGTGGCCAGACTGGTGGGATACATGACCTCAAGAGCATCTTCCCGAATGCTAGAGGCTACCCACTTGCAGCGAGGGACTTTTTCGTGTCAGTGGGGGAGACTATGCCATCATAGGTAACATGTATTATTATATCGAAAGTAAGAAACAATTAATAATAAATATAAGAGGCATATAAATGAGTAAATTGTAGTACAAGCAATATGGATAATCAAAGTGAATAAGAAACATATATGGAAGAACAAAAAATAATGTCATGACATGATGTCTGTCTAAACTGAAAGCATGAAAAATAGAAACCTAAGAATACTATCAACTAATAAGAAATGAAAAAAATAGGAAAAAAACATCATGAGAAAGGATTGGTCCTCTTCCCCAGTCTCCATCCAAAGCAGGAAGAATCAATCAAGCATCGAGAGCAGAATGCTTACTTTTGTCAATACCTACAAACATATAATCTACTCAGGTGTCAATGATGCCCAAGCATGGAGTGAGATAAAATCCCATTAGGTTTGAACCCACTGTGTCTAAACCATTCCATTTTCTACTTTAAATAAACATAGTGTTTCATTATATAATAAATTAAGAAAATTAATTAATGTGCAAGAAAACAAATAACTAGGTCCGAGTTCCTAATAGTACTCGTCCTTAATCACCAATTTCAGCCTAAGTTAGAAGTCTGATGGAAGTACCTGTAAGAATAATGCACATGTACATATATATAAATATAGGAAAATCATGGTAAAACAAGGAAGGTGCATAACCCCAAGATTGTTCTTCAACATGGGGTCTATGTCATGTGTTAACCAGGTGTGCTTCAACATAACAGAAAAATATTAACAATCTCATGAGGCTTAAAGTTTCATTAATATAACATTCAGTGAATCATTATTAAGGTTTAAAGTTTGGAGTTGAAGTCTGAACCCATCCCGATGGAATATTTACAAAAAATCCATTAATGTATCCAATACCACCAATCTTATCCAAGAAAATCTTTTGAAAGACCATGTATCGCTCGAGGCATGGCTTTACCATTAGTCCACTCCGATCTCGCAAAAAAAGGGGTCAACCATCATCTAAGGCTAGCTTAGCCACATTGTGAATGGATCCATCCTTGATGGGACCTTTTGTAACTGGTGTCACTCTTAATTATTAGAATTCCCAGGGAAGTCTCAGTCTGGAAATGCCAAAGACACTGCACCCTAATGTGTAGTGGTAACCAGTCAGGAATGGAGGGTCTAAGCATGACCCTCAATAAGATACTCACCTTATTTCCCCACCCTAAATTTAATTAATGATTCACAGCAGTAGATATGATGTATCATTGATATGTAATTATAGTTTTAAATATTAGTAGATACACCAGTGCAACACAAGGTATTAATTTAATATTGCAGCATAAAAATATAACAAAGCAAGATACCATATCATTACAAGCAGATAAATTCACATTTTAATAAATAAATAAATAAGCACAAACAAATACCAAAGATCCAACAAATCAAGGTTTATAATTAATCCAAATTATTTATTTAAATTAACACAACAAAAAATAGTATGCAAAACGAATGCATTTAATTAAATTAAATACCTGGGTTAAACGAAATTTTACTGACCACATCAGCACACCCAAAGAGGTTTCCAATCATGTTGAAATAATTCAAACATTTTAATTGATGGTAAATAGGGGTGCAACAATTAGGAGAAACAATTAAATTAAAGAAATTTGTTGAATTTTCACAAAGTAGGTAGGCATCGACAAACGACATAACGATGTGTGTTTTTAAATTGCAATGAAACAGGGGGGAAGGGATTAAACACCCTACCTTATGGGTGTAGTTGATCATATAATCTGCAGTAGAAATTGATTTGACCTAAAACATAAGGAAACAAATGGTTTTGAAAAACCCCAAATCTCAGGTAAAATAATTCCACGACAGATCGTGGGACTGATTTGGAATGAGATCGCATGATTCCTGGTGTGTGGGATATACCATACTAAGAGGTTGACATCTCACCTGACGGTGAAGAAAACAGACGATGAATGGAGGCACAGTAATCTTCCGAAGGTGGAATAAGGTGGTGTGCACAACCTATGGAGGGGGGTACGCCGCACACAGGAGAGGGGATGAGAGGATGAGAGGAAAGAAAAAAAAAGAAATAAAAAGGAAAGGAAATAATGAAAAAAAATGAATAAGTGAAAAATGAAAAAAATATAATTAAAAATAAAATGGGAGGAAAAAGAAATAAAAATAAAAATAATAAAAATGGTTAAACCCATTTATAATTTTTTTTTCTATTCTTATCATTCCTTATTCTAATTTTATTATTTATTTTCATTTCTTTTCCATATCTTCTAATTTCATTAAAATTAATTTAATCCTTTTAAATTATTTTAACTTGGACGTTGTTCTAGGGCGCGACGTAATATTTTACAAATAGCCTAAGAAAGTATTTAATAAATTTAATAGCTTCTAGGGACCCGTAACAGGGTGTTCAAGCATGGGCCCAGTGCAACAATTAATTATTTGGACTAAACAAATAATGGTTCACACCTTTATTTAATCCAAGACATTTCAAGAATTTATGTGGACAATTAATGATATTTTATCTAACCCAATAATAAATATCCACCCACATATATATACTTGTGTTATATATTTATACCCATCTGTGTATGTAACACTCTGAGATTTTATGAAAAATATTCTTTTAATTTCATTGATGTCTTCTATTATACACTACACCAAGTTTAGCTTGTACTATACGCAACACCGTATTAGCTTTCAGTAAACCAACACTATTCTTGGCTCGTGCTACACACAATTTCAAGTTCGTTTAGTGGAAATTATTCAACACAACATTAAGTATAGATTTTGTTTAATGTATAAATGAAATATGTTTTGATTATGTTATACGCAACACCAAACGGTGCTTTCACCACACACAGCCCTAACTTGGCTTGCATTACATGCAATCAAGACCTTCCTCTATAGTGTGTGTAGTACGCAATACCGAGTTTCACTAAACGAGATATTATTATAATATTATTATAAACTAGCCGTTATGAATAGTAATACCCAATTTTTGAAATTTTATAAATTTTATTTTTCAAAATGGACTTCATTTTTGGATTCGGAATATCGAAATTAGCATAGGGTGAATTTTTGGTATTTTTCTGAAAACATTCAATTTTTGATGAATTGTGAAAACACTGGGTTACTATTTAAAAACCGACTTTTTATTTAAATAAATATTTATTTTATTTTTATTTTAGGTCAATATTGATACATAATACCTATATAAGTTCATTATATTTCATTGGAGTCATTTTATAATAATTTTCTATATATAAAAATTTTATTGAACATTTTCACCGTCTTTTACCAACCTCCTAGGAGCTTTTTGAAAACTTACATAAAACTTAATTTTACAGATTCTGTGAGTGGAATTTCAAAAATCCAAGAGACACAGTTAATATCAAGGACTAAAATGTGGTTCAATGAGATGAAAATATGTTTTGGTGAATATAACTTTTTAGTTTTATTTACCACGGTTAAAAGTAAATAGGGTAATTAAGGGTATAAATGATATTATTATTACACTAACACATGTACTAATTCTATTGGATAAGTTTAATTCGACCAAAAACTACATTAGGAATAAAATATGACCATTTAGGTCCACATGGATTAGATTAGGACATTTATTATTAAATTATTTAAAGAATGGTTAAAATAGTTAAAATCAAAGTTTAATAAATAAATCATTTTTAATATAGGGTTATACATAAGATAAATTGGACTATAAATATAAATTAGAAATCTATAACTATTTACTACATAATGGTATTTTATTTATAATTTTTTGACCTTAAATATGTTAATTTATTTATGACACAATGTTGATGCAGTAATTACCTTATTAATGAAATATTAACATAATTGATGTTATAAATACACAAATAAATGTATTTTTAGACTTTTTATGAATTAAACTAATTTTATATGTTAATATGACATGTTAGTATTTATTTAATTAATGTTTTTCGAACTAATCATGCTGTTATGATTTTCACAAAAATCAATTACCAAATAGTGTCAAAATTGACATAAAATAGTTTTAAAAAAATATTATATTATTAATTGTTATTATATTCTTAAAAATATAAGGTTCGGACAAGATACTTATATAATGAAATTTTTATCATTAATGGACCACTTGGGGGGTCGCTTGGATGTATATGGTATTTTTATTAACTATATAATATAAAAATACAAAGTGACATGGTAAATGTTAATCTAATTAACTAAGAGTTAAAACTAAAAGATAAGGTTAATATAATGACCCAAAACTGTCTAAAATATATTGGTTGAGAATATCTTGACCCATCCCCACTTTATCTTTTAAAGAAATAAATTTGGAGCTATTAAATACCAAATAAGTCTTTAGTATAAAATAATATTTTAAGTTTTTCTTAAGGTGCCCCTCTCCTCCCTTATAAAAGGGAATCTCCTCCCTCTTCTCCTCACACCACATTGAGCATTCAAGCTTGGCCAACCCCTTCCAATTTATATTATACACTTCCTTATTAATATTCTAGAGGTCATGTTCTTCTTCAAATACCAATTTTAGTTCCCTAAGAGGATGTTTCAAAGAGGCGTGTTGAAGAAGAGGTAATATCCGTTACCGATTCATTCAAAAAAAATTCATTTTCTACTTCCTCTTCTTTAGTTGTTTCATTATGAAGTAATAAAATCAGAATCAATCATATACTGGTATGTTATTATAAATATTAAACAACTCTATTTCACCTTCTATCCATCCTATGGAAAATGAAATCACCACGCGTGCGTACGTACGGAATACCGTCTCTACACCGTGGTGTAATCTGTTTTCACCACCACCTTACTTGGATGGGTATAATGGTGTAAATAAATAACTATATATGATTATTTTAAAGTTATATTGATTCTGAAATATTATACATATGCTTAAATACAATTCTACGATCATGGGAATGATATCATCGCTCGTGCGTACGTACAGACTATCGTCTCCATGACGTGATGAGATTCATTTTCCATGATTAACCATTCAACTATGATTATAAAGTATATATAATAAATAATAATGAAATATATTACATAATAATGATATTGGATTTATGTACATATTTGTTTCATTTACTTAATTCCATTTAAATCAATAAGGAAATGAAAACAGAGTTCATTCGTACGTACGACCTACCGTCTCCATGAACGGTGTATTTCATTTCATTTATATATCTATTATATATATATATACTGAATATATATATGATATATAAATCATGATTTAAATTCTAGAAGTAATTAAATCAAGATATAAGTAATAATAATATCATGAACAACAAGTCCAAACACGTATGATAAATAAAATGATTTTACCGAAAACGCTGCTTTAACATGGAATTTACAAAAGAACCGGTAATATAAAGTCATAAGTGAACCATATATGATATAATAAAAATAAATATGATTCTGTAATAAGTAAATGACATTATTTAAATCATTATACAGGAGGTTCAGATACGTACGAAGAATATCGGACCTAAGGTAAGGGATAACTATTCCAATCTTGTTTTTATCCGAGATTGTTATTCGTAAGTATTTACTGGGGTTATTTTTATCATTCATGCCCATGTTTTCTAAAAATATTTTCATGTATTTTTAATGTCCTTTTTACCCATTTTTGAAATTTTCCACATGTTATTAAAGAAATCTTACTTTTTTTTACCACACGGGGAGCTTTTTGACTTTTTCGACAAAAGTACGAGAAGAATGTTATTTTTAACTTATACGGCGTGAATGGATTTTTATGGTTTAATAATGCCTCATTTTCATGAAGCTTACTCTACAATATTTTATGACTATTTTCAAAAAAATACGTTTATTTTCAAATTTCATGGCATTTTGTGAAAAGAAAATGATTTTGAAGAAGAAAGGATATTTTCCTCAATAATTCATTTCAAGTGTTTTATCAAAACCAGTTTCCATATAAGATGACATTATTTCATATGTGTATGTTTCAAGTATAATGTGTCTATGATTTACATGGTTTCACTTTTCTTGTGATGAAATGATATCCATTTGTTTTATATGGATTATGTTATGATGGGATGATGTTTATGAAACCCATTTTATTCTTTGGGTTATGATGAATGATTTATTTTTATTTTGTGGCACAAGTAAGAATGATTTCATTATGAGATGTGTGGGACCTATATCTCACTCCAATAAAATGGGTAAATATTTATATCTCATTAGATAGACATGGATGGAACGGTAAGTTAATCCAGTTCAATAATACAGGACTAGAACGAGGAGTGAACTCGATTCAGAAAGAGACTTTGTCCAATAAGATGGTCTTGGCAGCAATGCCTTGGCTACTATAGAAATCATATCATGTGCTTAATGGTCACCAAAATCACATGTTTTATTCCCATGATATTTTATCATGATTGATGTTCCTTTATGATATATTCCTTACGTACTTCTTAGATTTATGTCTTTGCTCGAGATTTTGATGTTTAGATTTTATGTTCAAGTTTTTGCGTTCAAATGTATATGGATTGTTTTGTGTTCTCTATGTTTACCCTTACTGAGAATTTGAGCTCACCCTTTATATGTTTTCATTTCCCCGGGATATAAAGAAAGGTTTTAGGTACGAAAAAAGGAAAGATATTTATGGGAGATGTTGAAGATCGTTCACCAAGATTAGAAGATTATTATCCATGTTTCCAAAGACACTAAACAATTATGTTCCTTTGGTGTCTGTTTTTGTTATATATTAAGTATTCCTAAAAACTACTGTAATTCCCATGTAAGTCAAGCTTTTTTTCTCTACAGTTGGTATCAGAGGAAAGGTTTAGTTAACCTTTGGAAACTAGGATGCAAAAACTTTAGTGATATCCATAGATATATTTCTATGGTATGTCTAGGGATGTCCATAAGGTGAAGTATACATATAGGTTATAGTCCTAGAATTACGGAAACAATATTATAATTAAACCAAAGATGTTAGATATCGAAGGTACTCTCCCTTTATTATGTTTTTTTCCCTGGCATGATTTTTGCCTCTCGTACTATTCTTTTTGGGTTTTTGACGATGGCTGGAACCCGAAGGAACCGTGTTGATCAATGTAATGGGCAATGAAATGATTTTCCTCTTGAACAAACCAACGTTATAGGAGATGGAGTGAAAAATCATATTACTATACTTACAAAAGCTATGAATCATTCTGGACTTCCAGATGAGCAGAGAAGGGAACAATATTCTATTGAGTCTTTCATGAGGCAACACCCACCTTTTTTCAGTGGGTCTTCTAATCCACTTGCTGCTGAACAATGGATTAGTAACATTGAAAAGATATTTTCCATACTTCATTGTTCGGAACATGAAAAAGCCATTCTGGATATTTACTGTTTAGAAGGTGAACCAGATCAATGGTGGACTCTAATTAAGAATTAGAGACCCCGAGATGAAATTGAATCCATGGAATGAGATGAGTTCAAGAACATGTTTTCAGTAAGTAATTCCCTTGCATTCTTAGAACAAAGATGGAAAAGGATTTCCTTGAGCTTAAGAAAAAGGATGATGAATATGTTGGTATACATGAATCGAATTTTACAAGGCTTGCAATGTATGCATCTAGATTTATCATCCAACCTGAAAGTAAAGATGATCGCTTCTTCAGTGGCTTAAAACCATGTCTTCTAAGGGAATTAGCTATAAGAGACTTCAGTAGCTATGAAGAAATTGTGTGTTGTGCTATCAAGGTAGAAATGGAAGTTGGTGTTACATATCCATCTCATGGTTTGGACAAGAAACGAAAGATGGAGTTCAAGGAGAAATCTCATAACAATGGTGAAAATAAGAAGAATGTTTCTTTATGCTCAACGTGTGGAAAGAAGCATGGTGGAGATTATCTTAAAGGGACTAGAAAATGTTTTAAGTGTGGAAAAGAAGGTCATAGAGTAGCTGAGTGTCGAAGTTATGGAAAAAGGGTTGCTAATGATGTAAATAAAGAAAAGACTATAGAGAACTCTCCACCAACACTTCAATGCTTCAAGTGCAATAAAATGGGGAATTATGCTAATCAATGCCTTAATCCAAGTGTTAATGATGATCGACATGACCAACCACTTAAGGCAAAGGATAAAGGGAAGTCACATGCGATCACTATTGGCGATGTTGAATATGACAACGATGTGGTGGAATGATTATGTGTTTATGAAATGAGATTCCAAAATAATGTTTTATATAGTATCGTGGAATATTGGAATATTTATGTATTGGTCTATTGTGGTTTTCAATAATTTTATGGCACTGGTAACCATGGAAAGTGATTGAGATGTTTTTGAAAAGAAGATGATATGTGCATAGTGAAGGGATAAAGATAAAATGAAATGTTTGGCAGTATTCATGAGCTCGTGACTGATATAAGGAAAAAGTTATATCATGGATTGAGTATATAGAATTTTTGAATTTTGGTATGTGGAAAGAGTTAACTTTTGACAGCATTCATGTCTTCACTAAGATTCAATGGGTATTAATTTTTCAAGAGAATACATGATTAAGGTATTCACATGTTTGTAATGTAACCAACAAGATATATCTCATATGGGGGATAAATGATGGTATTCACATGCTTGGTAGATGACATTTCTAGTAATCATCTTATTTATACTATAAGATTGGACAGAAGTATTTTGGATAATCCTAAAGATTGGAATGGATTATGTTGGACATAAGTTAGTATTGATTAAGGCTATAACTTTTTCGATATTATTAATGGAATTTTATAATAATGTAGTCTTAGAAAAAGGACAACCTGTAGGGTGGGTGACAACCCGTCGCGTCGGACGAGGATGCGGGAATCGAACCCACAACCAAAGTGCGACAGGCCTTTATCACCTACCACTAGCCTAAAAAATGTCCCCGATTAGTAGAAACTAGTTTTATTTTATTAAGCGCTATTATTGCTGAAATATAAGTCCATTTTAGCAACCATATACGATTAATCTCAGGATAGATGGACTTCTGTATATTTAATAAATTGTGCTAAACTTTTTGTGATAGAAATATATGGAATGGCCTATCATTCTATCGCATAATCTACTAACACTTCACAGAAGACAAATTCAACTTAATTTATTTAAGAGATGAAGTGGAAATTGTTAAAGGCATGAACAATGGTGAGATTGTACAAAAATCAAGTATGTATTTCTTTTAATTCAACAATTCTTTATCTTTAGGGAAATGATCTTGAAAACAAAACATGTTGTCTTAGTGCTCTCATATCTGATGAATTGGATGGTACCTTAGATCAACACAAATTTATGACTTTGTGATTGTTGGATTTTTCTTAGCCATGTCCTCTACCACTCTTCATTAGAAGTTGATGGTTATATTTCTCTTTAATATCCATATTTTTACCTATGTTCTACTATGTGGAAACCCGGTGATTAGTTAATTTGGGTAACCGTTATGTTTCATACTTTAGTCAAGTTTGGGTATTCCTTTTTACGATGTGGGTTTCTATTAAAGAAACTTTCAAGTAGGAAACCATTTATAACACCGACGAATTTTGAGGGAGAAATTCATTTTAAGGGGGGTAGAATGTAACAACCTGAGATTTTATGAAAAATAATCTTTTAATTTCATTGATGTCTTCTATTATACACTACACCAAGTTTATCTTGTACTATACGCAACAACGTATTAGCTTGCAGTATACGCAACACTGTTCTCGGCTCGTGTGACACACAATTTCAGGTTCATTTTGTGGAAATTATTCTACGCAACATTAAGTATATATTTTGTTTAATGTATAAATGAAATAAGTTTTGATTATGTTATATGCAACACCAAATGGTGCTTTCACTACATGGATCCCTGACTTGGCTTTCATTACACGCAATCAAGACCTTCCTCGATAGTGTGTGTATTACGCAATACTGAGTTTCACTAAATGAGATATTATTATAATATTATTATGAACTAGCCATTATGAATAGTAATACCCAATTTGTGAAATTTTATAAATTTTATTTTTCAAAATGGACTTCATTTATGGATTCGGAATATCGAAATTAGCCTAAGGTGAATTTTTGGTATTTTTCTGAAAACATTCAATTTTTGATGAATAGTGAAAACACTGGGTTACTATTTAAAAACTGACTTTTTATTTAAATAATTATTTATTTTATTTTTATTTTAGGTCAAAATTGATACATAATACCTATATAAGTTCAGTGTAATTCATTAGAGTCAATTTATAATAATTTTCGATATATAAAAATTTTATTGAACTTTTCACTGTCTTTTACCTACCTCCTAAGATCTTTTTGCAAACTTACATAAAACATAATTTTACTGC
Source organism: Viscum album (assembly GCA_963277665.1). Classification (NCBI taxonomy): domain Eukaryota; kingdom Viridiplantae; phylum Streptophyta; class Magnoliopsida; order Santalales; family Viscaceae; genus Viscum; species Viscum album. Next base: position 476,193,918 of record OY728151.1, read on the forward strand.
TTTTGTGAGTGGAATTTTGAAAATCCAAGAGACAAGGTTAATATAAAGGACTAAAATGTGGTTCAATGAGATGAAAATAATTGTTGGTGAATAGTAACTTTTTCCTTTCATTTACCACAGTTAAAAGTAAATAGGGTAATTAAGGGTAAAAATGATATTATTATTACCCTAACACATGTTGTAATTCTATTGTATAAGTGTAATTAGACCAAAAAAAACCTTGGGAATAAAATATGACCATTTAAGTACACTTGGATTAGATTAGGACATTTATTATTAATTTATTTAAAGAAGGGTTAAAATAGTTAAAATCAAAGTTTAATAACTAAATCATTTTTAATATAAGGTTATACATAAAATAATTTCGACTATAAATATTAATTAGAAATCTAAAAAAATTCCTAGATAATGGTATCTTATTTATAATTTTTAGACATTAAATAAGTTAATTTATTTATGACATAATGATGATGCAGTAATTACCTTATTAATGAAATATTAACATAATTGATGTTATAAATACACAAATAAATGTATGTTGAGATTTTTTATGAATTAAACTAATTTCCTAGGTTAATATGATATGTTATTATCAATTTAATTAAATTTTTTTGAACTAATCACGCTGTTATAATATTTAAAAAAATCAATTACCAAATAGTGTCAAAATTGACATAAAATAGTTTTTTTTAAATATTATATTATTAATTATTATTATAGTCCTAAAAATATGAGGTTTGTTCATGATACTTATATCAAGATATCTTTATAATTAATCGACCACTTGGGGGTTGCTTGGATATATATGGTACGTTTATTAACTATATAATATAAAAATAAAAAGTGACATGGTAAATGTCAATCTAATTAACTAAGAGTTAAAACTAAAGATAGGTTAATATAATGACCCAAACCTATCTAAAATCTATTGGATGAGAGTATTTAGACCCATCAACACTTTATCTTTGAAATAAATCAATTTCATCTATTAAAAACTGAATATGACTTTATTATAAAATAATATTTTATGTTTTTCCTAAGGTGCCACTCTCCTCCCTTATAAAAGGGCACCTCCTCCCTCTTCTCCTCACACCACATTGAGCCTTAAAGATCGTCCAACCCCAACCCATTTCTCTTCTCCACTTCCCTAGTAATATTCTAGAGGTTCTGGTCTTCTTCAAAGACCAATTTTAGTGCCCGAAGAGAAGGTTTCAAAGAGGCGTGTCTAAGAAGAGGTAATATCTGTTACCGATTCTTTCAAATTTATTTCTTCTTCTACTTCCTCTTTTTAGTTGTTTCATTATGAAGTAATAACATCAGAATCACTCATATACTGGAATTCTATTTTAAATATTAAACAACCCTATTTCACCTTCTATCCATCCTATGGAAAATGAAATCATCGCGCGTGCGTACATACGGAATACCATCTCCACGTCGTGGGGTAATCTGTTTTCGACCACCACCTTACTTGGATGGGTATAATGGTCTAAATAAATAACTATATATGATTATTGTAAAGTTATATTGATTATGAAATATTATACATATTCTTCAATACAATTCTACGATCATGGGAATGATATCATCGCTCGTGCGTACGTACGGACTACCGTCTCCACGACGCGATGAGATTCATTCTCCATGATTAACCATTAAAGTATGATTATAAATTATATATAATAAATAATAATGAAATATATTACATAATAATGATACTGGATTTATTTACATATATGTTTCATTTACTTAATTCCATTTAATTCAATAAGGAAACGAAAACAACGTTCATGCGTACGTACGGCCTACCGTCTCCATGAACGGTGTATTTCATTTCATTTATTTATCTATTTTATATATATATATACTGAATATATATATGATATATAAATCATGATTTAATTTCTGGAAGTAATTAAATATAGATATAAGTAATGATAATATAAATAACAATAAGCCCAAACACGTACGATAAATAAAACGATTTTACCCAAAACGTTACTTTAACATTGAATTTACAAAAGAACAGGTAATATAAAGTCATAAGTGAACCATATATGATATAATAACAATGAATATGATTCTTTAATAATTAAATGACATTATTTAAATCATTATACAAAAGGTTTGGATACATACGAAGCATATTAGACCTAAGGTAAGGAAAAATTATTCCAATCTCGTTCTTATCCGAGATTGTTATTCATAAGTATTTACTGGGATTATTATTATCATCCATGGCCATGTTTTATAAAAATGTTTTCATGTATTTTTAATGTTCTTTTTACCCATTTTTGAAATTTACCACATGTTATGAATGGAATATTACTTTTTTTACCACACGAGGAACTTTTTGACTTTTCCGAAAAAAGTAGGAGAAGAATGTTATTTTTAACTTATACGACGTGAAAAGATTTTTATGGTTTCATAAACCCTCATTTTCATGAAGCTTAATCTACAAGATTTTATGAATATTTTCAAGAAAATACTTTTCTTTTAAAATTATATGGAATTTTTTGAAACGAAAATGATTTTGAAGAAAAAAGGATATATTCCTCAAGAATTAATATCAAGTGTTTTATCAAAACCATTTTCCATCTAAGATGACATTAATTCATATGTGTATATTTCAAGTATAATTTCTCTATTATTTACATGGTTTCACTTTTCTTATGATGAAATTAAATCCATTTGTTTTATATTGATTATGTTATGATGGGATGACGTTTAGGAAACCCATTTTATTCTTTGGGTTATGATGAATGATTTATGTTTATTTTGTGGCACAAGTAAGAATGATTTCATTATGAGATGGGTGGGACCTATAACTCCCTCCAATGAATTGGGTAAAGATTTATATCTTATGAGATAGACATGGATGTAATGGTAAGTTAATCTGGTTCAGTAATACAGGACTGGAATAAGGAGTGAACTCGATTCAGAAAGGGACATTGTCCACTAAGATGGTCTTGGCAGCAATGCCTTGGCTACTATGGAAATCATATTATGTGCTTAATGGTTGACACAATCACATATTTTATTACCATGATATTTTGTCATGAATGATGTTCCTTTATGATATATGCCTTACGTACTTCCATGATTTATTTCTTTGCTCAAGATTTTGATGTTTAGATTTTATGTTCAAGTTTTTTCATTCAAATGTTTATGGATTGTTTTGTGTTCTCTATGTTTACCCATACCGAGCATTTGAGCTCACAATTTATATATTTTATTTTCCCCAGGATATAAAGAAAGGTTTTAGGTAAGAAAAAAAAGGGAAGATCTTTATCAGAGATGTTGAAGATCTTTCACCAAGATTAGAAGATTATGTTCTATGTTTCCAAAGACACTAAACTATTACAGTCCTTTGGTGTCTGTTTTTGTTATATATTAAGTATTCTGCAAAATTAATGTAATGTCCATGTAAATCAAGCTTTGGGTCTCTATAGTGTGTGTGTATATATACATATATATATATGCACTTGTAAATATAACTATATATATATATTTATTCCTCTTATATATATATAGACATGCCTTATATATATATACATCAATGATTTTTCCACAATAAAATAATAATAACAATAATTAAAATTATTATTATTTAATACAACCCATCAATGAGACCATTAATAATTTAAAAACAACAACCATTAAAAAAGGATAAAATTTATTAAATAAATATGTATTTTTCATTTGTTTTTAATTGGAAAAATTAATAATATCACATTTATTGTATTTCCAAATTATTATATACACTACGACATAATTTATTAATATAAGGACCCAACCATAAACCTTACTTAATCTTGAGTTATTACAAGATTGCACATTGATGATCTATTCAGGTTTAGAGTTTTAGAGAATTAGATCATAAAACATGCATTACATTCCACATTTAAACAAAATGGTTAAATAAAAGATAGTACTCATTTTTCTCATCAATGGAAACATATTTAAAATAAAAAATGGATTATTTCTTGACACTTCCTTGACAATATCATCACATCATGTACCTTTCCCTTGACCTGTGAAAAACATTTCAAAAACTTGGGATGAGCATAAAAATCTCAGTAAGGGATATAAAAATACAGAAAGGAAACATTAGTACATGTATATGTTAGAATCAATGAAATCATACTTTACTCATAAAACATAACCACATTAACATACCTCATGAAATAATAAGATTTATGAATAACTCATAGAAATCATAAGACATAAAGGTAACTTGAGGCATTCATAAAATTCTTACGTAGGGAGTAACCCTCACGGTTACGTTTGGAATACACATCACAATATATTCCCTAAATATATTCGGAGAAACCTTAACATTTAATCCCCTTCGCATTACCCAATGCATTGGAGAGCTATATCGGTCTCACCTGCTCTTTGTTTATCACAGAACCACCCGTCTTCGTAACAATGCCCAAGAACCATAATATATCCGTATCACATAAAACATGCATAAAGGAAACATAAAATTTCCACATTTCAATCACAAGATATCAATACAACACATTTATATAATAAAAACATTATGAAAACCATTTTTAATACCAAAATAAAATAAATGTAAAACATGGTATTTATTTTTCATTTTAAAAAAATGTTATGGCTTGTAGAGGAAGCCGAAACTCAAATAATGGTCACGGTGGCGGAGAATTCGTTGTCGTCGCATACGTACGACAAAAAAACATTCCTTTTGTCATTCAGTAAAATGATTCATATAAAAAAGATTATTTTTGAATAAATATAAAATTAAAAGGGGTTTATACACCGTATAATATAAAGTTGTGTATAAATCAAAATATGCCTCAACGAAAGGAGATTGAGACGAAGTCCCTTACCTCAGGTCCAACTTGACTCGATCACTCTTTAATCTCCTAAATAATAAACATGAGTTAATTTCTAATTGATTAAGAACCCTTTTCAAGTTCATTATTCCTTTTATATCACTTATTACCACGTTATGAACACTATGTAATTATTTAAGTTAATAATGGTCGTTTTGTCGATCATTGGTACTTGAGTCAAAAATAAACTCTTTATAATTACAAGTTATTCATATGGAAAAATATCCATTATATTCAGAATTATATTAATGATGTAGATATCATATATATCATATATTTCTAGTATATACATGTATTTATAATATTACATAACATTTAGAGGTAAGAAATGAAATGCACCGTTCATGGAGACGGTAAGCCGTACGTACGGATGAATGCTACTTTCATTTCTATTTTCTATTTAATGGAATTGAATAATAATTATATAAAGTTATATTATAATTCCAGTATAATATCATATATTATATCATTAACTCCATCCTTTATATGTCCAAAAAATGGCATTAACGAATCAAATCACTTTGAGGGGGCGGTAGTCCGCACTTCCAAAAATGAAGATATCACGTTTACCCATAATGGAAACCATAAAGGTATGCCATAAATGAAAAATACAGAATATTAATGAAAACATAAACATATTATATATCATATATAAATATAGTGACATCTTAATGGCCACATTTGAAGTTGTTAGAAGAATATTGAACAATCATCGTTTCGTGAGGCAGAAATTCACCATCCACGGAAACAATATGATCATTAACCATTAGATGTAGGTGTGTGTAAGTCTAGATCGAATAATTCTTATAAAAACATCCTAGATTATTATAATATACTGGTTTTGTTACAAAATAAATGAATAAAAAGAGTTTAGGGGGTTGGAGAAGCAAAATAAAACAAAAGAACATTAGAGAAGTCTTTACCTTTAAATCAGGTAACTCCTCTTTGTTTGAACCAAAAGGGTTTCTTGAAGAGATTCCTCCCAATGGTAAGACTTTTAGGATGAATAGAGAGATGTGGAGAGGTAAAATGATCAGATCATAGCCGAGCCAATGGCTTGAGAAGTGTGGGAAAGGAGGTAGAGGTGGGGGCCTTATATAAGAGGAGAGGAGGTGCACTCTTGGAAAGTTATAAAATGTTACTTTATATTAAAATGAGTTTCAGATTTTAAAGGTCCCACATTGATATATTTTGAGGATAAGGTGATAAGGGTTAGAAATATACTCATCCGATAGGTATTTGATAAGTGTAAGTCTTATATTTTACACTATCATTTTATTTTATTTAAATTGTTCATTAATGAGGTAATCATTGCATCATCATGATGCCATAAATAATTTAATTTATTTAATGTCTAAAAATTATAAAAAAAACTACTATGATATAGAAAATATTTATATCATTCCAATTAATATTTATAGTCCAGGATATCATTTATGTAGACAAAATTAAAAATGTTTTACTTAGCTGATAAATTCTTTGTTATATTTACTTTCTTTAAAAATAAAAAGATAAAAAGTCATTATCACACAAACGTTATTCCATGGGGTCCCCAAGTTTGGTACAAGTAATCAAATGGTCGGAAATGACAAAAATAGTAGCATTAGGACACATGTTTGGGTAATTTGTTATTATTATGATATCATTTTATTATCCTTAACTACCCGATTACTAATTAATCAAGATAATTAAAGATAATTACAGTCGTTATTGTTCATAATGTACAAAAACAGAAGAGTCTTAATTACATAATTTGGACCTTATGATTCAAAATATGGAATCCATTTTAACAAATTTCAAACACATAAATTGCAATAATTAATTTAAAAATAATTCCCATTGTCCAAACAAATAGCGGGTTTTTTGAAACAATATCTATGAATAGTTTGGCAGTTATTTATGCCCAATTCCAAAGTGAAATTAATTATAATGAACACCATTAGATTAAATGGTAAAAATATATTCTAATTACACTTTAAAACCAATTAAAAAGGTAATCTAACCATATAATTAAATTAGATGAAAAAACAGTTTTGATGTAAAATGCAGTATTTTTCACTAGTCATTAAAAAATGAACATTGTCAGAAAAATACAAAAAATTTATCCAAAGTAAATTTCAATGTCCCAATCATAAAGAATAAGTTTATTTTTACAAATAGAGCATATACAATTTTCAAAAGATAGATTTAAAAATTGTTTTTCATCAAAAGGCAGAAAAACAATATTTTAAAAATATTAGAGAATTCTATGCTTAAGATTGGATTTATTCTCATTTTAAGTATTTACAGCACTATCTAATTCATAAATAAACATAGATAAGAAAATATCTTATTCATTAATTACTTGGGATGTTACATCCTTCCCCCCTTTAGAAAATTGCATCCCCGAAATTTATTTACTTATCGAATAAGTGGGGGTATTTATCCCACATTGCATTTTCAGATTCCCATGTTGCATCTTCAATCATGTTTTTTTTCACAAAACCTTAACTTGATGAATCACCTTATTCCGCAACACTTTCTCCCTATGGTCAAGAATCTGGACCGGTTGTTCCTCATAATATAGGTTCTCTTCCAACTGAACTACCTCTAGACTCAAAACATGAGATGGATCTGGCATGTACTTCCTTAACATTGAAACATGAAAAACATTGTGTACCTGAGATAAACTCAGAGGTAAATCCACTCGGTATGAAACTGATCCAACTCTCTCCAGAATTTCATAGGGTCTGATGAACCTTGGAATCCTCTTTCCTTTCTTACTAAATCACATAACACTTTTCCATGGTGAAACTTTGAGGAAGACATGATCACCTACCTCAAAAGAGAGATCCTTCCTCCTGTTGTCCGCATAACTTTTCTGCCTGCTCTAAGCTGTTCTCATGTGTTTCTGTATTAGCTGAACTTTTTCTACCAACTATTCTACCAATTCCGGTCCCATCAACTTCCTTTCACCCACTTTATCCCAGAAAGCTGGAGTTCGACACCACTTGCCATATAATGCCTCAAATGGTGCCATCATTATACTGGAATGAAAAATGTTATTATAAGTAAACTCAACCAAAGAAAGATGTTGGTCCCAACTTCCCTGATAATCCATCGAACAAGCATGTAGCATATCCTCCAAAGTCCGAATCGTTCGTTCTGACTGCCCATCTGATTGAGGATGAAAATCTGTACTAAAATTTAATTCAGTACACAATGACTTCTGAAGGCCTTTCCAAAAGTTAGAAGTAAACCTGGGATCACGATCAGATACAATGTAGAGAGGAACTTCATGTAAACTGACTATCTCTTTATGATACAAACGAGAAAGTTGATCTAGGGAAAAATTATCTCGTATAGAAAGGAAATGAGCAGATTTAGTCAAGCGATCAACAATAACCCAAATGGCATTATTACCTCGTGGTGTCTTCGTCAATCCCACAACGAAGTCTGTGGATATATTTTCCCATTTACACTCTGGCACTGGTAAAGGCTGAAGCATCCCTTTGGATAACTTCCACTCTGATTTAACCTATTGACAAGTCAAACACTTCACACTAAATTCAGCAATATCTCTTTTCATTCTGTCCCATCTGTAATACTCTCGAAGATCTCTATGCATCTTAGTACTTCCTGGATGAACTGAAAATGGAGAACTATGAGCTTCACATAACAACTCTCTCTTCAAATGTGAATCACAAGGCACACACAATCTCTTCCCAAATCTCAAAACACAATCATTATCAATGTTGAATTTATGCATCTTACCCTTCTGAACCAGCTCTACCTTTTTCTGCAAATCACTGTCTTGATTCTGTGCTTGCTTAATCCTGTCTGATAGAGAAGATTTCATTGATACCTGAAACAAAATAGACGGAAATCCTGCACCAACAACTTATATTCCAAAGTTCATCAAATCCTTAACCAAAGGATCACAGTATAAATGCAACATTGTTAATGAAGCATTACTTTTTCAACTCAAAGCATCATCCACTTTATTTTCTTTTCCCGGATGGTAATGAATTGTACAATCATAATCCTTGATTAATTCCAACCATCTCCTCTGTCTCATGTTCAATTATTTCTGAGTGAATATATACTTTAAACTTTTTTGATCATTATATATTTCACACTTTACACTATAAAAATGATGCCTCCAAATTTTCAAAGCGAAAACAATAGTAGCTAATTCCAAATCATGTGTAGGGTAATTTACCTCATGAGTTTTCAACTGACACGAAGCATAAGCAATTAACTGATCATTCTGCATTAGGACGCAACCAAGTCCTTTCAATGAAGCATCATTGTAGATAATAAACTCACTATTCTTAGAAGGTAGTGCCAAAACTGGATCATTTACCAATATTCTTTTCAGTTCCTGAAAACAATCAACACATTATTTTGTCAAGATAAACTTAACACCATTCTGAGTTAGCTTAGTCATTGGACTAGATAACCGTGAATAATTTCTAACAAACCTTCGGTAATATACTTCCAAACCAAGAAAAATATGAATATCAGTTACATTTGTGGGTCTTGGATATTCTTCCACAACCTTTTTCTGCAGGATCAACAATTATTCCATCTTTAGAAACAATGTGACCAAGGAAAGAAATTTGTTGCAACCAAAACTCACACATTATGAATTTCCCATACAATTTATTTTCTATTATGGTTTGAAAAATAACCCTTAAATGTCTTTCATTCTCCTCTTTACTTTTAGAAAACACCCAAATATCTTCAATGAAAACAACCACAAAATTATCCAAGAACTCATGGAAAATTCTATTCATAAGGTCTATGAATATAGAAGGTTCCTTGGTTATCCAAAAAGGCATTAGTACAAATTCATAATGTCCATATCTTTTACGAAATGCGGTCTTCGAAATATCTGATTCCTTTACCTTCAACTGATGGTACCCCGATCTCAGGTCAATCTTTGAAAAATACTGAGCTCCCCTGAGCTAATCAAACAAATCATCAACATGAGGCAAAGGATATTTGTTCTTAACAGTAATGTTATTAAAGACTCTATAATCAATGAAAAGTCTCATTGAACCATCTTTCTTTTTATCAAATAAAATAGGAGCACCCCATGGTGATGTGCTAGGTTTAATGAAACCTTTCTCTAATAAATCATGCAATTGCTACTTCAAATCTAAAAGTTCAATTTGTGCCATTCGATAAGGGTGTTTTGAAATTGGATTAGCATCGAGAACTAAGTCAATAGTAAATTCAACTTCCTGATCTGGTATTATTCCAGGAAACTCATCAGGAAAAACATCAGGATACTCATTTACCACTGGCACATCATTAATCTGAACAGTTCCTTTGTTTTCAACAATATGTGAAAGGTAACATTGATTTCCATATTTTACAAGTTTCTCAGCTTATTGATATGTTATCAACAGTAAGGGTTCATTCTTGTACACAAACTGAAAGTATTTCTGAAAAGAAACTTCTTTATCCCTACAGTCAATATTAGTATGGTAAACAGAGAGCCAATCCATACCCAGAATAACATCAAACACTACTAGAGGTAAAACAATAAGGTTTTCAAGTAGGTTCTTTCCACGGATAAGGATAAGAATATACTTATAAACTCTTTTTGCCTCAACATTTCCACCAGTTTTTTTTACCACAAGTTCAGGAGTCATTTCTTGAGATGGTATTCTCATTTTAATAGAAAATTTTTCAGAGGTGAAGGAATGTGTAGACCCTGAATCAAACAACACACTGGCATAATCTGAAAAAACAAACAAAGTACCTGATACCACTTAATTTGATGGCCCAACATCTGCTGAAGTAGTTTCAAAGGATTTCACCACTCCATTTTTCTTATAGTCTAACTGCTTCCCATCACTCGAGCTCTTTGTCAGACATTCATTTGCATAATGACCCATCTCATTACACTTGAAACATTTCACTAACTGTAAATAATATTCAGTCTTACCATCACCTTGATCTTTTTCAGTGCAATCATGATCCTTATGTCCCATATTACCACATCGGTAGCACTTTCCAGAATTCAGAAGACATTCCCCAATATGCCTTTTACAACATTTATCACAAACTGGAAACTTAGTTTTCTTACCATTGGAACTTTTTGAAGAATTCTTCCCTTTCCCCTGCCACCTCGGTCTCTTTTTCTGTTGGTTGTTATAGGACACTTGATCATTGATAAACTCCATTTACAACTTCTAGGAACAGTTAACATTCTTTTCATAACTCTTGAACTTGCGAGAAGCTAAAGCCCTTCGATATTTTGGCTTTAATCCTGAGTAAAAATGATTGATTTTACTATCAAGGTCTCGGATAAAATTTGGAGCATACCTTGACAATCGAGTGAATGTCTCTTCATAAGCAGCCACTGAGTCATCCTATTGCCTCAATTCCAAGAATTATATTTCCATCCTAAGTTGAACAGCCTTAGGAAAATACTTCTCAAGAAACATACCTTTGAATTAATCCCAGCCGAGAGCATCAATCTCATCAGAATCCCTAATATTTATATCCATTGACCACTACTGATCTGCTTCACCCTCCAAATGGTAAACAACAAGACTAACCTTTTGATTTTCTGAACACCTCATGACATAAAAAATATTCTCCAGTGCTTTAATCCACCCTTCAGCAAGCATAGGGTCAGATGATCCTCTGAATGATGGGGGGTGTTTCCTCATGAAATGTTCCACAACTAACATGTTCCTCTGTGGTTGATCTAGATGATCTCGTGCATAGATACCACCACCATTTATCGGTTGAGTCAACTATGCCATTACTGCAACAAACAGTTCGGTTCTAATTCCGACCATCTCAGGATGCTGATTTGGAAGGTCATTTCCTTCTGTATGCCTTCCCTGCACTGCTTCCCTGTTTCCTCTGTGGAAAACCATTTTGAAAAAACATGTCTTAGATGAAGCAACATGGTAATCTTCAAATGCTATATCATCTCAAAAAAATGATTTTAGATAATAATTTAATAGAATTCTATCTCCTAAAGTTATCTAAACTGACCTCTGATACCAACTATAAGGCCCCGACCTTAAACCTTACTTTATATTGAGTTATTACAAGATTACACATTGAGGATCTTTTCAGGTTTAGTGTTTTAGAGAATTAGATCATAAAACATGCATTACAGTCCACATTTAAACAAAGTGGTTACATAAAAGAAAGTAATCATTTTTCTCATCAACAGAAACATATTTAAAATAAAACATGGATTCTTTCTTGACACTTCCTTGACACTATCATCACATCATGTACCTTTCCCTTGACCTGAGAAAAACATTTCAAAAACTTGGGATGAGCATAAAATGCACAGTAAGGGATATAAAAATACGGAAAGGAAACATTAGTACATGTATACGTAAGAATCAATGAAATCATACTTTACTCATTAAACATAAGAACGTTAACATACCTCATGAAAGCATAATATTTATGAATAACTCATAGAAATCATAATACATAAATGTAACTTGAGGCAGTCATAACATTCTTACGTAGGTAGTAACCCTCATGGTTACGTTTGGAATACCCATCAAAGTATATTCCCTAAATCTTTTCAGAGAAACCTTAATGTTTAATCCCCTTCGTGTTACCCAATGCATTGGAGAGATATATCAGGCTCACCCTCCCTTAGTTTATCATAGAACCGCCCGTCTTCATAACAATTCCCAAGAACCATAACATTATCGTATCATATAAAACATGCATAATGGAAACATAACATTTCAACATTTCAATCACAAGATATAAATACAACACATTGATATAATAAAAACATTATGAAAACCATTTTCAAATCCAAAATAAAATAAAAGTAAAACATTGTATTTATTTTTCATTTAAAAAAAAGTTATGGCTTGTAGAGGAAGCCGAAACTCAAATAATGGTCACGGCCGCAGAGAATTCATTTTCGCCGCATACATACGAAAAAAATTCCTTTTTTCGTTTAGTAAAACACTTCGTATAAAAAATATTCCTTTTTAATAAACATAAAATTCAAAGGGGTTTATACACCGTATAAAATAAAGTTGTGTATGAATCAAAATATTCCTCAATGAAAAGAGATTGAGAAGAAGTCCATTACCTCAGGTCCGACTTGACTCGATCGCTCTTTAATATCCTGAATAATAAACTTGAGTTAATATCTAATTTCTTAAGAACCTTTTTCAAGTTCATTATTCCTTTTATATCACTTATTACCATGTTATGAACACTATGTAATTATTTAAGTTAATAATGGTCGTTTTGTCGATCATTGGTACTTGAGTCAAAAATGAACTCCTTATAATTACAAGTTGTTCATGTGGTAAAATATCCATTATATCCAGAATTATATTCATGATGTAGATATCATATATATATTATATTTTTAGTATATGCATGCATTTATAATATTACATAACATTTAGAGGTAAGAAATGAAATGCACCATTCATGGAGACGGCAAGCCGTACGTACGCATGAACGCTACTTTCATTTCTATTTCCTATTTAATGGAATTGAATCATAATGATATAATGGTATATTATAATTACAGTATAATATCATATATAATATCATTAACTCCATCTTTTATATGTCCCACATATGGCATTAACGAATCAAATCACTTTGAGGGGGCAGTAGTCCGCACTTCCAAAAATGAAGATATCGCGTTTACCTATAATGGAAACCATAAAGGTATTCCATAAATGAAAAATAAATAAGATTTAGGAAGAAATAAACATATTATATATCATATATAATTATAGTGACATCTTAATGGCCACCTTTTAAGGCGTTAGAAGAATATTGAACAACCATCGTTTCGTGTGGCAGAAATTCACCATCCACGGAAACAATTTGCTTTTTAACCATTAGATGTAGGTGTGTGTAAGTGTATCTCGAATAATTCTTATAAAAACATCCTAATATATTTAATATACTTTTTTTTACAAAATAAATGATTAAAATTATTTTAGGGGGTTGGAGAAGAAAAAGAAAACAAAATATCATTAGAGAAGTCTTTACCTTTAAATCGGGTAACTCATCTTGGTTTGAAACAAAAGTGTTTCTTGAAGAGATTCATGCCTAAGGTAAGACTTATAAGATGAATAGAGGGATGTGGAGAGATAAAATTAACAGATATTGTCTGAGCCAATTGCTTGAGAAGTGTGGGTATGGAGGTATAGGTGGGGGCCTTTTATAAGAGAAGAGGAGGGGAACTTTTGGAAAGTTATAAAATGTTACTTTATATTAAAATGAGTTTCAGATTTTAAAGGTCACAAATTGATATATTTAGAGGATAAGGTGATAAGGGTTCTAAATATACTCTTACAATAGGTCTTTGACAAGTTTAAGTCTTAGATGTTACATTATCATTTCATTTTATTTAAATAGTTCATTAATGAGGTAATCACTGCATCATCATGATGTCATAAATAATTTAATTTATTTAATGTCTAAAAATTATAAAACAAATACTATGATGTAGGAAATTATATTATATTTCCAATTAATAGTTATAGTCCAAGAGATCAATTATGTAGACATAATAAAAAATGTTTTACTTAGGTGATACATTCTTTGTTATATTCACTTTCTTTAAAAATAAAAAGATAAAAAGTCATTATCACACAAAATTGATTCCATGGGGTCCCCATGTTTGGCACAAGGAATCCCATGGTCATCCATGACAAAACCAGTAGCATTATCACACATTTTGGGGTCATTTATTATTATTATGATATCATTTTATTATCCTTAACTACCCGATTACTAATTAACCAAGATAATTAAAGATAATTACCATCGTTACTATTCATAATGTCCAAAAACAAAAGAGTCTTAATTAAATAATTTGGACCTTATAATTCTAAATTTGGAATCCATTTTACCAAATTACAAACACATAAATTTCAATAATGAATTTAAAAATACTTCATGTTGTCAAAACAAATAGCGGGTTTTTTTGAAACAATATCTATGAAAAGATTGGCACTTGATTATGCCCAATTCCAATGTTAAATTAATTATAATGAACACCATTGGATTAAATGGTTAAAATATATTCTAATTACACTTTAAAAACAATTAAAAAGGTAACATAACCATATAATTAAATTATATGAAAAAGCAGTTTTGATGTAAAATGCATTATTTTTCACTATTAATTAAAAAATGAACATTGTCAGAAAAATACCAAAAATTTATCCAAAGTAAATTTCAATTTCCAAATTATAAAGAATAAGTTTATTTTGACAAATAGAGATTATAAAATTGTCAAAGGATAGATTTAAAATTGGGTTTCCATCAAAAGGCTGAAAAACAATCTTTTAAAAATATTAGAGAATTATATGATTAAGATTGGATTTATTCTCATTTTAAGTCTTTAAAAAAATATCTAATTCATAAATAGACATAGATAAGAAAATATATTATTCATTACTTAGTTGGGATGTTACAATTAATTATGTAATTACATTTTTAATTTTTTTCAAAACAAATAATAATATAAATAATATAATAATTATTATTATTTTCAACGTCCAAACAAAATATTTATAACCCAAAATAAATTAGTTTCGGGTGCGATCTGACAAAACTTTCAATACTTGAATAAGTAATACCCTCCCTATGGTAAAACCCATGTATTGGAACTATCAGTGGTCTCAGATTTCTGATATGGCACACCTTTTCAGAGAAATTAATTATTTATTATTAAATTATAGGAATAATAGATTAATGAGAATTAAGGATGGTATTATCATGTGTGAGGGTGAAAAACACCTGACGCACATCAAGGTTATACCCGGCCGATGGCAAACCCAATGTTACAGACCTAACGGTGGTCTTAGATTTATCATAAGATGCACCATTTGAGAGTAATTTAATTTTTTAAAGTAAAAAAACACGTGTTTGAATAAAATAAATTTAATATTTTTATTCTATCAACATCGAGGGTTTACGGGTCTCTAATCCCCTCGCTAACCCATTATCTAACTCAGAAAATATTTTATAGAATATTCCAAAGTTTTATTTATACTTTTAACCTTCATTTAATTCGATTCTATTTTAATTTGAATGTGTTTATTTTAATAAAATTTATTTAAAAGACAGATCATAGTGTCAACTATCGAATATAAAATGTTCTGATGCTTGGTTTTAAAACCGGCCTTCCCAGCTAACAGAAAAATTTAACTTTTTCACTTTTTTGTTCAATTAAAAACACAGAACATTACAATAATTTATCCTCGATTCCATTCTATAGGAACAATAGTAAGATGACGAGTTTATAGGATTTCAAGAAACCCTAATTAGTAGGAAGACTTTTTCAAGTTGGTTACCCTCTTCATATGGTATTCTCAGTTTTGGGGATTGATTTCCTATCACATAATCAGTGAGGAGATTAGTTTTATTTAATTTTTATAGTTCCACATGATTCATTCATCTGTGAACTATGAAGATGTATGATGACATGACATAAATATTCTATTGGCTGGGTATGAAGTGTGACATTGTTGATCATGTGCCCTTCTATAACACATTCCAAAAGATGAAGGTAGAGAATCTGAAACATTCTGGTTTGGTTATGTCTCTTATGATGCTAGTTTGGAAATAGTACAAGGTATCCACATATTTCATTGTTGGATTACCAAGGAAACACCAAGGGAAAAATTATATCTGGTTTGTGATTGATTAGTTTACAATGTCAACTCATTGCATTTCGAATAGAAATACTATAAATGTTGAAGATATAGGTATGATGTGTGTGCAATATATCATCAGGTAACATGGGGTTTATTTTGATGTTATTTCAAAAATGGATCCTAGGTTTTCTTTGGGATTCTAGAGGAGCCTCCAAGGGGAAATTCGGACTAATTTTTGGTATAGTACTACTTAATATTCATAGATATACAATCATACATAACGTATTATTCTGACTTTGGAGGAAATTATCCATGCTCGTGTATTGGATTTTGGTGGATCATGGGATTCAAAACTGTGACATGTTGATTATTTAATAAAAAATGTTATTTTTTTCAATCATAATGTATTAATTTGATTCTTTTTTTGTCTCCCATGTATATACACTCTTTCTATGTTGAGGTCTGTGAAGCTTATTTGATGGGACTGAGTTTCTTTCAGGAGATGTCTATGACTATTCTATAAATATGTTGGAATCTTGTTAAAAATCATTGTAAATGGAAATATTATATTGATCAATATCATCATCCTTTTGATTTTTCCATAGGTGACTTGATTTTCATGAAAATTTCTTATTGGTTGGGCCACCATTGGCTTGGTTAATTGGTAAAGATGGATCTGATATATGTTAGACTACTTTTTATTGCTAAGTAGCTTTGGGAGATTGTTTATCAGTTATAATTTTTTGTTTATTTGAAAGGGATTTAATTATTTTTTCTATATATCACATCTTAAGAAATACCATCCTAAATCTTATCACATTCAAAATTGGGAAGAGATTGAGTTAGATCCAGATATTTCTATTATGGATCATCCATTTGAGATCATTGACTCTAAAGTGAAATTCTCCTGTGGGAAGATGATTCTGTTGGTCATAGTGTTATTGTGGCGTGGCTAAAATTATCCTAAGACATTGGTTCCTGATTTATTTATGAGGCAAAAGTGTTATAACCTCTTTATCAAAACTCATAATTCCAAATTAATTCCCAGTAATGGAAAGTCTTATGGTGCGGTGTTTGCAACATCATGTTACCATCTTTAATTTATTACAATTCTCCTTATTTGTTTTTCCATTTATATTAGGTTCATATTTGGAATCCCATTTATGGAGAGAATTTATTGGGGGAATATAACCTAATTCTTAGGGATGTATGTTTTTTAATTAATGGATTCTGTGTATAAATGTGAAATGTCTTAGCAGGGTTCTCCTTGAGATAAAATAATGTTTGTGGTTGTTTGTGTTTTCATGTAACAATATATAGTCTTATCTATATTTAGGAAAATTAAAATATGTGTAATGGGAATACATGATCTATAATATTATCTAGTCTCATATCATGAGCTAATTACATAGAACAAAATTCTACATATCGTGTAAAGAATATGAATCATGTTCTGTATAATATCGGGGTTTTAATAAAAATGTAATAAGTTTTTTTGATGTGTATGATCATCATGGATTGCATGATGTGTTAATGAATTACACACCATGTAGGTTTTTTAGATAGGTATTATAGAGAACAATACAAGTGATATTTTTATTCATTCATTGTGTATCCCCCTTTCTATCAGCCTAGAGCTCATAATTGATGTTTTTACGGACCTCTGTTTCTTTTGAATCGCTTCGTTCTGTGATCGATCTCCATTGTGGTTAGGTTTCATCTCTCTAGGTAAGTAATATATTCTTATTATTTTTTTCCATTGAATACAATAGTTTTTATTGACTGAATTATTATATATATTGGCCTATGGTGATATTTCTTATTGTTTGCTTCATGATATATTGTGAAATACTATTCCTAAGGCCAATACCTTATAGGTTGTTGTGAGTTGGGAGTGAATTATTGAGGTATGTGTTGTTTAATATTCTATATCAACCCTTATAATAAGTTGATTAAATTTTGATGTGTTTAGATGGATTGTAGATCCACTATTTCAGTTTTTTTATCATCCTGTTAGTGGATCTCATAAGAGCATGTGTGACCCATGTTATGAGGTTGGTGGTTTCATATCTATCCAGTGTTGGTGAACTGCATTGCTCATGTTTTTTTGATAAAAATGTTTTACTAAATGAAATGACCTAATTTACTAATTATATTTGTGTGTGTGGAAATGGGTTTATATAAATAAAATATTTCCCCTAGTTTTTGTAAATGGAAAGGGTTTTTTTCAAATAATTATGAAATGGTTTTATGAAATGATATTCAATGTATGGGTTGTTGAAATTATTTAAAAATAATGCAGATGGGAACACTTGGGTACTTAGGTGGACTGTATAGTAATATGTATCATACACTTTTGGAGTGGGGGAGGTCTCATGGGGCTTTTATTTACTGTCTAGGCCTATTGTTCTAGGGACATGTTAGACCTATTAATTTTGGGTGTTACTATATCCTATAAACTCAATTCATATGTCTAGAGGGTTTATGAGAGAATGATTTTCTATTTGTAGTATGATTTTCCTAGCTATCATTATCAATTCCGATCCTTGGATTAATGTTACCTATGCTTTTCTTTAGCTAATTTGGGTTGTTCTGGATTTTATTATTTTGGTTGTACTATCAGGGATTTGATATGATATGTGATATATGATTTTCATTGAATATATATATATATATATATATATATTTATATATTAATATGATATAATTTGTAAATAATTTACATTCATTATTCTGAAATGACAGAAAAGGGGAGAGTAAATTGTTTTCCATGCTATTGATATAAAACTTCTTAATAATTTAAAATGCGATAATTTAATTTATATTGAGAATGATTGGACTATTGTTCATAGAATAGACATGGAACACCTGGTTGGGACCCTACTGAACCTGTTATCTCACATAATATGCACCTCTTCGACAGTGCCTAGTCCTGGTTATCTATTTAGTTGTAGGGAAAGGAAACAAATCATAGTGAATCAATGATGTTTTATTTCAACTAGTTTTGGGTATCTAGTTGGTGAGATAGTGAGGGTTTGACTACACTATCATGTAGAGGTTGTTGTATTACCTATTTTGGTTTTGTCATCCCTTATTACTGGACTTGTATCTTGGAGATTTGTTTTCAACTTTTAATGCAACATTACTTCTGCTGTTCTCTTTTTTATTTGAAATACATAGATTCAGGATCTATTTGGTTTTTTCATTACATATATTGGTATATTTTTCATGTTGTCAACTTCATGTTGGGGAAAATTATTCCCTCTGGTTTTGGTTTTTCTCTAGGTGCTAGATGCCAGCCCATTGGGATTAGTAATTCCCTTCAGGTATGTTGAAATTTGGGTTGGGTACCTATCTAAAAGGGTATCTGGTTCAGATTCATCCCACTTGGGATCAAGTCAAGAAGGTCCCACATAAATGGACCATTGATCCCACTCTCCGAAAACACTCTATATCTCCAATTAATTGAAATGAATGATAAATGAATTTGAAAATAATCAATATTGGAAAGATAAGTGACAAGCCTGTCCATACTAATGATGATTTCCAAGAGATCTATATCAAGCACCAAATAATCCTATACTAACTCCACATCCTCTATCAAAATAGGATTATAGGATCACTAAAATGCAACATATTTCAAATTTCCATGTTGTTTCACTAACTGCCTAATAAAGGACATGAGATCTCTTTGAAGTTCTAACTCAATAGAAAAATAATTATAAATAATCTAGTATGATAAACTAGTGTCAAATTCAGATGTGTTTATATAATACATAATGAATATTGTACATATCACTATCAATGGGCCCACATAAACCTCCTGTAGAAACTCATCTACTTTGTGAAGGTGATTCAATTTTAAGGGTTATAGCCAGATCCCTATAGATTTTGATACATTTAATTGTGTTGTAGTGTACTTTGGGATTGAATATCACCAATCATAATAGGGAATAAATGTATCCTGGAAGAACCATTGAAAAATTAATGGAATCCAAAAGGACCACAAATCATTATAGGTGAATGGAAAGAATATCAAGTGCACCCTATCTTAACACAATGTTATTAAATCACTAGAATACTTTTGATAGTTTTTGTTGGTTTAGAGGATATTTTTTTTATTGAGAATGATCTCCACTAACCCTAAGATGATCACAACACTTCTTTTTATCTCCTTAAAAACCAATGAAGCATCCACTGGGTTGGAGTAAAGGGGAAGAATATATAATCATGGCTACCTTGTTTATTTGTTGCATCAAAGGCCTTTTAACCATGTCAACATTTTGGTAAGCTTCAACATATACACCTGTGATCAGATAGCTAGTTGAAACCCCTATAAGAACTTCAATACTTTTAGCTAATCATTCTTCACCACCTTTAGAGAAAAGTGATCCATCTATGTGAAAATATTTGTGTAATACAACACTTAATGATATCTCTCTAACAACTAGTGTAACTCTAAAGACTTTTCCAACATCAAAGACTTAGGGTAGAACTATTGAAAGAAGAGGGTCTTGAAACTATTAAAATAGAAGATGAGATGCCTATATTCCAATATCATAGAATCCCACTACCATATATTGGGAACCACAGGATTAGTCATTGTTCACTTCACCATGATTACCACAAGTTTATATTGGAATTATAAAATCTAATCAATCTTTTCCATCCAACCTTGCAACTATTTGGGTTTGTTCTTACACTTAATGGATGGGGGACTCTCACTCAAGAACTCTTGAGATTGATTGATATCTCCTATAGCTCATGGTTGTGCACCATCCAATCATTCCTAAACTTGTAGTACATCCTATTACACAATATGAACTAACCACATGATAGCCTCTATATGAATCTAGACCAGAGGAGGAATCCCTTGAGGAGAATATCCCACTTCACCCACTGGTGGAAGCCATTGATGATTTTACAATGGCATATTTCAACACACTAAAAAAATTACAATCTAATAGTTAAAAAAATGTTAGTTAAAACATTAAAAACATAATAATTAACTGATATCCAGAACAAAACTCAACATAGTTGGAGGCACACTCATCCCCACATCCCAAGGTAACTTGAGGCTCATCGTGAAAAGAGCTGTCTAGGTAATTACCACATCCTACCTATCATGAGTCAAAAGTCTTATATTCTATCTACCAGAAATACCAGAAGAATGAATCTTGAGGAAAATTGAAGCCATGATACCAAATTTTTAACAAACCATCCCATGATAACCTCAAATATTTTTACCTGAACCAATATTCTACACTCCTAAAGGGAATTCTAGATCTACACATGGTGAAAACTAGAAACTATGAATCAATAAACAAATTGAGTTTGTTTTTTCACACAAATTGACATAATATACATTGTATACATACACATCAGAAATATGAAATGGTTGGGAAATAAAAAATATATTCCATAAACCAGATATCCAACTGTATTGATTCATCCACCAAGAAAATGGATCCAAAATCCCCTTGTACAATTACAACAACAAAAAGTATGGATAAATTAGGAATCCAATAATCAATGTCATATAGGGGTAATCTCTTTCCATCTCACCACTATTTACTCACACATAGTTGACATAAACTATTGCCGACTCACTATAGTGCCATGCATTTCATATATCATAAGACCACACAAGGTCTATACTCCACTAAAGGTGTGTGTGGAGTGTGGGCTAAAAATATTAGTAGGATACCACCAAACTGATCCCTATTAAATATCCACACAACAATCCCAATATGTATAATTTTAACAAAAAATTTCATGATAACAAAATTAATAGTTTAATTTCAGATTAATGGTAATTATTTCAACTTTTTCATTAGTTCGAATCCAAATTCAGGTAAAATAATTGGAAATTATAATTTCCATAACAATTAGAAAAAAATTTATATCATATCCAATTTATTATAATATATAAAATAATGGTAAAAAGTAACATGATCACAAGATGTATTTCTTGTATACTGCTCATACCATAATCATTAACTATTAGTCACTCATGTCCTTATGGCATATGGATACTATAGAAGAGGAACAACCCATGAGTGAATCTCTCTATAATGGGATGATTAATTCATAGGAACAAATTTCATATGGTGTGGAGGAACTACCCATGGGTGAACCCCCTAATAATAAAATGGATGAGGCTAAATACTACAACTTCTACCTAAGTAAACAATGGTCCCAATTTGTGTCATATTTAAAACTAATTTCAAACTAATTTGAAAGGGATACTAATTTTTCAATAAACTCCAAGAAAACCATATTTTTTCGAAAAAAATTATTTTTAAATAATTTTGGATTTCCAATTCACAATACATTGAAAATAAAAAATTCTTTTACAAAATTTTTGGAAAGAAACATATTTTATCAAGACCAGATTTATAGACATAATTTAAGAAATCCATGATCACTGATATTATTTTAAATGATCAGTTCATATATAATTATAATTCAAGGTTCACCCAATATATTTTATATATGGAACCACAACCTTTTTATCATGAGAAAAAACTGTCATCAAAATAAAAAACATTCAACAATATTTTGAATGTGAGGGAGATTGAGGAGAAGTCCCTAGAATAACAATCCAAAAAAACTGGGATCCAATCCTTTAATAAAATTGGGATTCATCACTCTAAATGTGATATAGTATAGAATAATGGAGGAATACATCATGAGAATAGATTCAAATATCATAGAGTGACCAATCACATCCATTGGTACCTCGATCCTAGAAGAAGAGCGGTTGGTGGTTTCAAATAACCTATTGAGAGCCTCCCTATGGCCAAAGTTCAAGTTAGATTCGAATAGGAGGGATTTTGATAAATTTAATAAGGTTTAGAATTTTTAACTATATAAGAATACCAACTATATAGAAGACACCATGATTATAGTGTAGACGTGCTGAAAATGGGATGTACCATGGTGCATTGTAAGAGGGTACATCATCCCCACCCCCATTTTAACTTGTTATGAGATCCATGGTACATTATTTAACTACATCATACTTTACTGGGTCATATATAGGGATCCATAAATAAAAAAATTTGATAAAAAATAATAGGAAGAGGTACCATATACATCATCCACTCCATAACTCTCTTCCACACTGTAGACCTGCTAAAATTGGAAGAGGCTCAAAAATACCCTATACTACAGACATATTTCAACACAGTAGTAATTCATTAATTAGATGAGGTAGAAAAAACCAAAAAACTATTCATTATACTACAAAATAAACTTTATTACACATGACCACAATTTCCATGTCGCAATCCATTTAACTAAGTCAAATATTCCTATAGAAAACCCATAAAATACCCAAAAAACATAAGAAAAAACAAGGAACTAGACAAGAACAATAACACAATTAATATTGGGATTAAGAGGTACCTAGATAATGTTGAAAAAAATTCATAAATTCTTAATCAAGAACCCATACAATAAACAGTCTCTCGAATGTCATACAAAACACACTTTTACGATGTTCCAACAACCATAAATCTAATCTGAATCCTTGATATCAAAATTAAATTTTCACTAAATGAAAAATTAAAATTCCATCTATATTTTCACAACCCATATATAGATGAGATATTATAATCTCCCCAACAAAACATTTACTGTTCTTGAACAGTCTCATCATCCATTTAATCAAAGATTAAAACAAAAAATAATAATTAATTCATTACCAAGATTTTCATGTCCTACCCAATAATTTATATTGAACATTGACTATGAAAACCCAAAAATAAATAAAAAAATTAATAAAAATACAATATTCCCCTTATCACCTCTATTGATCCATAAAAATGGTTCTTAATTACACCCATCTATCCCGAGAGACCATAGAATCATAAAAACATTAATACATTGGATCATAGAATTCCCCATCATGTGTCTTATTTCATAAATGACTCATTCATATATATAGTGATCCACACTATAGTAATCACCTACTGGAATGAATATCCCAAGGTCTAATGTCCCACTCAATGATGTTTCCATATCACTACATAAAATAATGTATAAAAACACCATCCATGCATCCTATAGTCAATTGTTCCAAAACATGCTCGGATATAGCATCTGACCATCACCTTTTATCAACATATAAGAATTATTAGTTTTACTTATAAAGGAATCCTATGTTTATCCAAAAAAACCACAATAAATTTTGAAAACTACTAAAATTGTTCCAAAACATGCCACCTCTCTCATCAAATGACTTGTCTCAAAAATACATGATTCTAGCCACATGGGTCCATTCCCCCACAAACCATTATATATCTATCATAGTACATAATGAAAATATGTGACCATCATTCTCATACCCATGAATCTACATGAAACATAAACTACAAATAGTTCCTAGCTAACATGAACATCATCCTTGTTGTAACACCCCAACCCCAGAAGCCCAGATTCAGTGCATTATTATGTATCATTGGAATGATCATAAAATATGAAGTCTATAAATACCGATTAGTTTAGTAGCCATGTAAGTACTAGATACATTCATAAGTTTTACATTACATCATAAAATGGAAAAATACTACAACATTGTTTCCATAGACAACACTAAGATCCCATAGACTATCCCTGTAGGTCAGTTATAACATACTTTTTTGCATCCTGGGAAAAATAAAACATAGAAAGGGGTGAGATCAGATGCTCAGTAAGGATAATATTATAGCATAATATTTCTTAAATAAGCACAAACATTTAAGGAAGTGTATAAGACTAAAAAAACCTTTAGCATAATATGGAAAACATAAAATAAAATAATGCCATTTAGTTATTCAGATGGATATTCTACTAGTCGAATAATCACATGAAATATCAATAGGCACTTTTATAACGATGGAATGCATAATGCTAGGCTTTCATAACCACATAGTCAAGCCTTGTACCAAGACTACAAATATGATTTTGTCAATGGCTTGTGCCATGACACTATTTTGTATCATCAGACCTACCAATGCATCAAGGATCTATAGCGGGCTCCACCCATCACTTACTAAGTCCAATGCATTCCTCATTTGAAAAATTGAAACATAACATAAACATTCGTATTAAAACTAGCATATGAAATGTCAATACTTTATCCACAGACCACGGATGGTATAAAAATAGCACAACCACATTAAAAAATATCTCATTCAATACAATATGGAAGATTGTATTGTAATAGATTAACTTCAATCTAGAATAATTAAGGATAGATAAAATTAATCATCAAAACTATTTGAGAGAAATATCACCCTTTTTCTTGAAAACTTTTAAAAGTCTCACTATTTATCAAGTAGCTATTTAAAATAGATTTTTAAATCAAAGTGTCCCATACCACTTTGAAACTTTTAAATTGAATTTTAATTTTAAAACATTAATTTCCATATAAATAAATCCTTAAAACCATTTTTAAAACATGGACATTAATGAGAATGATTTAGAAGAATAAATCTTTAAAAAAATTAAATAATATTTTAGTTAGAGTTCCTAACCAAAAGAGAGACAATTGAATAAAAATAATTGAGGTAATAAAAACTTTATAATATCATGAGAATAAAGGGATTCGTGATATATTATGTCAAAGTACATTATATACACCATATAAAAGGGAATTGGTATATAACAACAAAGAAGTCTCAATGGATTGTAAATTGAGATGAAATTCATTATAAAGAACATATCCCTAGGTTAAGGATAAAAATGACATAATTATGTGTGAAAAATATAAATAAACCAATATGATTAGATATTTAGTGTAAATAAATCATAGGACACTCAAACATATTCTTGTAAAAACAACACCAATGAATTTGATGTTTAACTCAATGAATGAAAATTGAGTTAAGATTACTCTTATCAAGTTCATAACAATTACTTGAGAAATTCTCAATGGGGTTATTATGTGTATCAAAATAATATCAACACAAAGGGGATTAGAAATTATGACATAGGTAAATTTATAGTTATTCCACACATAATCTTTGATTAAAATAATCAATGAACTATGCGTATAGCAGAATGAGTAGAAATTGAAATTTCAAATTCCCTTATCGATTTGGAAACTTACTAAACATTCACCCATGAAAGAAGGATATTAAAATGATGATGTAAATATCCATATATTAAATTATATTACAAAATTAATACAATCATGGGTAGTACACAATAATGGTCAAATAATTATTACTACACAATAAATAAGTGGTGAACAAAGGAAATCTCACGGAATTTAAAGTGAGATAAGAAACACCTTACTTTGTACTTTTACTTGGTAGATTGTAGGTTAACCTTCTATATAATGGTGAAATAATTGTTATTAAATTATAACATTATCATATACATTAATATGATATCTTATATGTTCTTTTAATATTTCTTTGTTAATAATATTCCAGTATTATCATAGTTCTAGTTGTTAACTGATTCATTTTACTTTATATGAATTGTTTCATAAGTAGTGTTTGTTTTGAATAGGATATATTTTATTAATATTCATAATGATATTAAGTTGTTAAAATTTATTTTTAAATATCTAGTTAAAATTAGTCTTGAATGGATTACGATGGGGAATGAATCTCATCGTGTTCATAGAGACTGTAATCCGTACTTACGGAAGAGAAACAATATCATTATTTTGATATTAAAATAATATATAATTGGATGTTATATCATATATAAAGAATCATTATCATGTTATATTTATTATTTAAATCAATTAAACATCATTATTATACACATCCAAATAATAATGTATTGAATAACAATTACACCATGACGTGGAGACGGTAAGCCGTATATACGCACGTATGGTGAAATGTCATTCAAAGGATGGATAGAATAATGAATGTGGTTGTAACATAATTATAATATCATCAAAATGTATAAAATATTCTGGATTTATTATTTTAGAAAGTTAACCACAAAGAAAGAGGAAGTGGAATAAGAAAGGAACTTGAAAGTGGTGATTAAATATTTACCTCTTCCTCGGGTTCTTCCTTTTGATTTGATCAAAAGGGCTCCCTAGGTTGGATTTCTGACTAAAGTAAGGCCTCTAGGATTAAGGTAGGATAGTTGAGAGGGTATTTGGGTAGGGGTTGGCTGAGACAAAATGCTTTGAAGGTGTGAATTTGAGGGAAGGGGGAGTGACCTCTTATAGGAGGGGTGAGGGGAACCTTAGGAAAAACTAGAAATATTGTTTTATAATAAAATAAAATTCGGTTTATAATATCTCCAAAATGAATTATTTAAAGGATAAGGTGTGGATGGTTCAAAAAACACTCAACCAATATGTCTTAGATAGGTTTGGGTCACTATATTAACTTTATATTTTAGATTTAACTCTTAGTTAAATAGTTTGACATTTACCATGTCTCTTTATATTTTTATATTATATGGTTAATAAACTTAGTATATACTTCCAATAGAACCCCAAGTGGTTTAGTAATGATACACCTATAATTATATAAGTCTTTTGTCCATACCATATATTTATAGGGAAAGAATATCAATTAATAATATAATATTTGTATTAAAAACTCTTTTATGTCAATTTTGACATTATTTGGTATTTTGTTTTTTCTAAATTCATAATAGCATTATTACTTCGAAAAAATTCATCTAACAAACCCTAATATGTCATATTAACATATAAAATTTGTTTAATTCATAAAGAGTCTCAAATTAAATTTATTTTAATATTTATATTATCAATTAGTATAATAATACATTAATTCGGTAATTACTGCATCATCATTGTGTCATAAATAAATTAAATTATTTAAAGTCTAAAAAATATAAATAAAATACCATTATGTAGGAAATATTTTTATCATTATAATTATTATTTATAGTTTAATTTATCTTATGTGTAACCCCATATTAAAAATGGTCAAGTAATTAGACTTTGATTTTAACTCTTTTAACTCTTCTTTGAATTAAATTATAATATATGTCATAATCTAATCCATGTGAACCAAAGAGGTTCATGTTTTATTCCTAAGGTTGTTTTTGGTTTAATTATACTTATAAAATAGAATTAAGACCTGTTTTAGGGTAATAATAATATCATTTTTACCTTTAATTACCCTATTTTCTTTTAACCGTGGTAAATAAAAGTTAAAAGTTACTATTCACGAAAAATTATTTTTAACTTATCGAACCACATTTTACTCCTTGATATTAACCATTTCTCTTGTATTTTCGAATTTCTACTCATATAAGTGATAAAATTAGGTTTTATGTAAATTTGAAAATGCTCCTAGGAGGAGGGTAAAAGGCCGTGAAAAGTTCAATAAAATTATATATGTATAATATTATTAAAAAATGAATCAAATGAAGTACATTGAACATATATAGGTATTATGTATGTATTTTGACAAAAAATAAATTTAAATAAAATAATTAATTATTTAAATAAAAAATCGGTTTTAAACTTAACTTAGTGTTTTCAACTATTCATAAAAAATTGAATATTTTCAGAAAAATACCAAAATTCACCCTAAGCTAATTTCGATATTCTGAATCCAAAAATGAAGTCCATTTTGAAAGATCAAATTTATAAAATATCAAAAAGTAGCTAATAATATTCATAATGTCTAGTTTGATTGGTCGTGGTGTGTTAGAATCTTGAAGTTGCATACAGTGAATGCAATTACATTATTCAAAGGGAAACATACCGTGGAAGCTTGGGTTGTTACACTTGTGTCCTGGAAAAATATATCCATAACTATGGTCAAACCCTATAATAGAAAATGGTTCATTGTCCATATTTTGGATCCCCCTATACCTATATATGAATATTATATAAATAGGTTCCATAATCATACACATGTCAATCACTAAGTTCTATGGTCACCCATTCTATCAACACTGACACTATCCTTCCTAGAAATACATGTCAAGGAACAACATCAAGTCAGCTATTCCACCACTATCGATTCATTTATGAGGTCCCCTATATATCATTTGTACATTTACCCTTTTTATTATAACCAAAAGAAACCAATACCATATGGATTTTATCTTTTCTATCATCCCTCAACTATTATATGAAAACACAATGTTTCATAATTCTATAGGACCATGCATGAAATCATTTACCACTTTGGTATCATCTAGACATAACATGAATATAATATCACACCACTTGATCACATACCAATACTCATGATCCCATTGTTTAATTTTATTATACCTAGGATCACGTTGTAGAAAAATTGACCATGACCCACAATATGTTAATTTCATTTATCCAGATGCACATTATGTACTCCTATTCAAAATCAAGTATTTCTCATCTGTTTTAGTAAATACCATGATATATCTATAACCTGATGTATTTTTATTAGTAGAGGAATCTATATGTTCACTAAAAATTCTACTGACGTCACATGTAAAATCAACAAGGTAAGGAATCAACCATTCATTCCGTCCTAAACCATTATTCTTTACCAAAAGCACAATCACTCGAGGTTCTCTTCAATAGTAGTCCTGGGTATCTCCAGGCCTATACTATTTTCCACGTAGAAAATCCTATGATGTAATACCATGTAATGGAACATGACCATGTACTGGATCATAATCACAGTTTAAAGGTAGTGTTTTGGTTTTAGTTTTTGAAACCTCTTCTAAATTAAATTAAGAATATTTTAGAAATGGTTTTTAAAAGACTACCTCAAAATTTTTACTGAAAATAAAAAACACTCTTCTCCCCTCACACTGAATTATTTTCAGATGATCCAAACCCTCTCCACCTTTTAAACCACATTGAATATATATCTCAAGACCTAACTCTCCATGTCCACCCACTACCAAGACCTTCGAATTTATACCTAGCCACCATTTCCCTTTTTATGGATTTCAACCACATGGTTTCCCGCACTCCCCTTTCCCAAAACCCTAAATCCATCTCTTGAGAACTCAATGTCCCCAATCCCTCACCATCACGACATCACCATTGATCGATTCCCACCACCACTATCACCCTCATTCACAACCTCATGGTCTACCTTACTCCAATTACCCCTCCCCAACCCTCATCCCCTACCATCATACTGCTCCATCCACCCCCTTTACCCCTATGGTTGTACCAATCTTGTATGATTTTAATAATCTCTCCATTTGTTATTAATATATTTTTTACAATAAAATTATATTTTTTTTGTTCAATAATTTCAATTCCTTCTTGAAAAACAATCATGATTAAATATTCCATTCATTTTAATGATTTTATAAGAAAATTTTCTTCTTTCAATATTGAAGAATGAGGATTAGAACAATGAATAAATAGTGGATTGGAACATTAAAAATAACATGAAATCATATTGATCCTAATTGTTATTATACAAACCAGACAAAATAGAGTCTTTAAACACTAAATAAACACCCGATCAGTTACATGATATTAATTTCTATTATTGTGGATCTATTATCATAATAATGTTTTTTTTATGTATGATTTGTTTAATTTTGAAAAAGTAAATTCTAGATTTGATTACAATTGTAGTCATTAAATATCATACTTATTTATACTATCTTTTTCACTATTATTTATCTATTATAATTTCTAAATTTATGATTCTATATGATTATTTGGAAATACATGTTTTGAATTTATTTTTTCTTTTTAAAATGATAGGAATTACATTCAAGAGGATATTTAGAAATTGAATTCAACTCCCAATTGAATTTCACCTAACCATATAGACTTATTTAGTGTAAACAAATAATCACTAGCATCCCCTCTCTATATCATCTAGGTCGTCATTCGTCTCCATCCCATCAACATCTGCCACATCCTTTATCTCCCTCACCTCAGCATCCAGAACACCCTCTATCCCCCTCTCATTAGCATCTGCCACACTACCTCCTAATTTAGTCAGTTGGGCATGTGAAGACTCTACTACATGGGAATAGGTGGTGCCTACTATTTCATCATGGGTATTTTGATGGTGATTTTTATATGTTTAAATTTAAATTTTAATAATGATATGTCACCTTTTTATAATTTAAAATTATTTTTCCACAAAATATTGAAATAGTTTTTCTACTGAGAAAAATATTAAATATTTAGATTTGTCAAATTTGAGTATCTTGAATATTTTTTTACTCGTTGATTGATAAAGGGTCCCCACAGATAATGTTGAAGGATTTTTGGACTAGATTCTAGGCCGATTGGTGGTTGATACAATTTCCCTTATGATTTCAGATTCTAATAGGAAGAAAACACCTTAGTTTTGGAAGTTGAAATTATTTAATTCTCATATAATGGAAGTTTTAATACATTATGGATAAATTTAATATCACTATTTATTTAAATTTTAATTTTTTTAAATAATGAATTTATTTATACAGATGTTATTCCACTTTACCAGTTCTTAATTTATTGAACAAAAGTGAACATTAATTTTTTTTTTAAGAAATGGGATGATTTTAAATATAGATTTAAAAAAAATTAAAAACTACATTATTTTATGTATTAAATTAGTTTGATAAGTTATCTGAAGGGGTTCCTAGAGAAAAGTGGAATGTATTTTTTATTTCCATCACAATGTGAAGCACATGGGATTGAAGAATATATTATTATATTAATATAAATTTACTTATATTCATAAATATGAAATGGGTATGAAATTTAATTCTACCAAATTAAATTACATGTAATGTATTTTATGATGTTTCAAGAAAATATATATAATGTCAAGTGAATCAAATCATCCCCCACACTACCAGTTCAAAGAGTTTTTCATAAAACAGATATATTATTGTAATAATTTCATTTGATCAAATATTTATTAGATAATATTATCTATTTAATATATTAAAAAGATGAAATATCTTCATTTAATGAATAAATTTAATTTAGGGCACCAAGTATCCTAGAAAATAATTTGGTTTTATGTTCATAAAAAATATACTAGGGGGTATATGAATTATACTACCAGACATGTTTGACTATAATTTCATTTGTAATTTTAATAACTTATTTTCACTTGTCCCCTTATTAATATGTATTTCATTAAATTTTATTTATATTCAATTTATTAGAAAAAATAAAATAAAAATGGGATGTAGATATCAGAAAATCCTCCTCAGTCTCCAAGGATGATTCAGTTGGTCAGATCCTTAGGAAATAGAATCTTGGTCATGTGTGTTGGATGGGTTCATCACATTTACCATTTAACTTATTTGGAAAGTCCCATGGTATTGAAACAAAAAATACACTGGATTATAACTACTCCCTTCCTCTATAATCTTATAGGAATTTTTTTATAATTGAAAAAAATTCAAAAATAAGGGTGAACATTCTATAGTAGGGGGCTCATATACAACTTGAGGATGCGATGATTATTGGTATGTAGAAATCATTGGAGGAATTATATCATAAAAAAACTAGTTGTTTCTATAGTGACATTATGTTGATAGATGGTTTGAGTCACTAGGTAAATCAAATGACTTTATAATCATTTAGTACCCAAAAATTTTAGGATTTTAAGTTGAAAATTAAAATTACATCAGTGTTTAATTTAATTGAAATTATCAAATAGGTTATAGGATATGATAGTGGAGATGATTATGGAGATGATATTAGTTCATTGGGTAGTGATGGGGAATGATATTGGACTTTTGGGTAGGTCATTGTAATTAAAATCATGATATACAAACAAAATGATATGGTGATTGAGAAACCACGTTATGGTTTCGATAATTTATCAATTATTTTAGTGTGGGGGTATTTGTATTCTATTCTATGAAATTAATATTAATAGTTTATTTGATACATTTTCGTTTAAATTTTCCATTAAACTCATCATTACTAATCTCTTTTGAGTTATTTTTAAATTATTCAATGAAATTATTCCTTTATAGTTTGATGATAGGTTTCCTTTTCCTTTTGTGTAGTAAATTAATGGGAATAGTCTTATGAAGTCAAGAGTTGGTGTGAAATTTTTTATGGATGGTGGGTACCTCTTCTTGGAGGGTATGTATTGGGAATTTGTTTTCCCATTCATTTTTATGAGACTAATTAGAGTAATTTGTGATGTTATATCTTAATGTTATAGAGGAGTCTAGTAATATAGAGAAATATTGAGTGGTTGATATCTTACTAATGTGATGTTATTATGATATAGGGGATTCTTTTCGTTATGGGTGATGTATGAGAGAGTGTAAACCTTGTTTCCTTTTCTAAATGTTATATTAGAGTTCATATGGGTAGAATATAATTACTATGATGAAAGAAATGATTTTTTTGGCCTGTTTTATCAAGTAGAGTTTGGTTGGTCCATATAATGTGAAAGTTATGATATAAGTCATGGGTGTATAAGTGTTTGATTTTTTCCAACATTTCTCATGTTTTCTTTTTTATGGCAGTTGTATTTGGGGTTTTCTGTGGTTTATAGAATTAATTTAGGTTTTATTGGAATGTTTATGATTTGTTTGTTATTTATAGAAGATTATAGGGAATGATGGAGGAATGTAGGCTGATATTATGAGGGATTAATTCACTGTTTTAGTGAAATATTAAAGTATTATTATGAAAAAATTATTTTAGTAAATTAGTTCATGTTATTTTTTTTATTTCTGGTGTGTTGTAAGTTGATTAATGATTACGTGGTAATAATTTATGAGAATGTGTTGTGGTAGTATATATTTATATGGTAATATTTTGAATTGTAAAACTATGGTGTTATATATCTATGGTTGGGTTGAGTGATTATGTTGTTATGTGTTGGTATGTATCGATATGGTAATATTGTTGAAAGCGTCTATATTTAAGAATGAATAAGATGGAAACATGATGAGGTTATTGAGTGTCATATGATTGATAGATTCTGGTAGGAAGATGTAGTGGTGTGGTTTTATTGTGGTTTTATTTTTTAGCTAGTTATCAAGGGTGTGTCCAACCATGGATCTCAGTCCAATATTGAGTTTTGGAGACTTTAAAACTAAAAGTGAAGAGTAATTTTTTACATTATAGAAAAATTAAATTTGTATTTACATTAGTTTTGGATTTTTGGTTTTTGATATTATATTTGAGTCATTATTATTTGATCTATATTTATGATATTTCTATTCCATTGGTGTTATATTTTTTTAATTTTTTTTATTGGTTTATTTATTGTAATGTTTGGATAGAAAAATAGGTTTTAGTTTATACTATTTTGTTTGTAGTTGATGAGGTTAAGGCATTGGCATGTGTTCCATTGATGGATTTGTGGTTATTGGTTGGAAATTCTTTGGTTACTTATTTGTTTGTAATTTTTTTGGGTGTTGTAGTTTCTACTATATTTTTAACAGAAATATATAGTGGTGGTTTATGACACAATAATATATATAAAAATATTTTTTCGTGGTTTAAACCATACGTGATCCTTGGAAACATTTTATATACAAAAAATATTTCTAAAGTAGAAATAACAACCATTATATAAATGTTTAATGGACCCCAAAAATACCACCACTATAATTTTGAAATGACACTAATTGATTCTTGATACAAACTTTAATGGTCTTGTACAAGAAAAATGTCACGGATACTTTTTTGGGTTGTTCAAAGAACAACAAAAATAAAAAAAATATAACAAGTAACCATATTTTTTATAGTGATTCCTTCCACATTCATAATTTCTAAGGAATGGCCATTACTACAATCTATATTTGGTCTCACATCCCATGCAATGATATATACCTGAATTATCTACCCATTATTCCCATCTATAAGGTATTCAAAAGTATGTACTAACACACTATCTCATTATACAATCTCATATGATAGTTCATATCATCCATAACACCTAGATAAACTTACCTTAAGTCACATCTCAAAATCACTAGGCTCTCCCACCTATCCCATATGCCATACCTCATAGAAGTCACCAATCATGGGAAAAATACTCTATCCCCAACTCGAATATCATACATAAACTCACATGACAAAAATATGCACTCTTTTGTCTCACACACATAAGGATTAACATTCCAATTCACTATCCAACAAGTAAATTAATTATCATTATGTATCTTTATATGATGCTCCACCCTTGAGTTTCAAGATCATGGGCCAATCGTTATTGATCCCTACAATAATAAAATCTTTTTGTACATGGAAATTACATCACTTTTACATTATAAATAATATATTTCACAAAAAAATTCACAAATACCATATTAGTTTAGGGATTTTGCAAACTTGGAACACAAACATCTATCATGGAGGAAGATCTTCAATGATTACCACAAAGAACATTCCCTTTATTACTCCTACATAAAACCATTCCTTATAACCTAGGGAAGGGAAAAATAAATGGAGGTGAGCTCGTATTCCTAGTAAATGAATAAAAGGGAGACATGTAAGCATAAATAAAAACATGGAGGTATGAAAATGTGATCAAAACAATAGAAGATCACACCCTGAATTTCCAAGATCATAAAAATTAATAATCGCATAAATGTTGGAAGTTCATAAGACGTGAATAACAATAAAATAAATAACATAATCCAAGAAATCATAACATATTTATATTACAAGGAAGTTTTTATAGACAAATAAGAATAGAAAATAATTTGTTAAGGATAAGAACCAAGACCGTCAAAATATGTTAGTATTGGGATTGTAAACCACGAAACTTATTTGGGATGGGGATACACTCCCATGTAGCCCCTTTTTTTGGATTTGGGATGTCTACCAGTGTACCGTCATGTTTCAGGCTTAATATTCTCTCCTGTTTTTGGCTTCAAATTCCCTCATGTGTACCCTATTATTTTTGGCATGGATGACCTAATATATACCCTATCATGATCATAAATCATTTATAATTACCTGATAAATTATAGGGAGATATCTTCTCCACTCATCACATAATGAAATCATACATATGTGTTACACAAAAAAATAATTCATTTTTTTATATTATAAACTATTAAATGAAATGGTTTTCATAAACATCATGCAATCATAAAATAACAAATAGAGAAAAATGAGTTTCAAAAATATCATTACATCAAAAACATAACGATTAATAGAATGAATAATAATGGAAACATTGAATTATATACCTAGTAAAACATAACTAACATAAAAAAATGTTATCTTAGAATGGAAATTATTTTGAGATAACTCTTGAAACCAATTATTGAGGAAAATATCCTTTCAAACATGAAAACATTTTCTTTATTGAAATGTTAAGTAATTTTAAAATAAAAAAATTATTTGGAAATAAAATTATAATATTTTAAGGAATGTATCATCAAATTAAGGCATCATTAATGTATTAGAATATATTCATGCCATATAAGTTTAAAAAATTATTCATATACTTTTTCCAAGAAATTAATAATTTAGCTCATTAGGAAAATGACAAAATATTCATTTCAAACTATTTAATAAAAACTCATACATTGATAAAAATGAATTTAAAAAATTCTATAAGAATAGTAAAACTACTATAAAAAATAATTTTATAAAACAAGTACAAGTGTGATAAATATAACCTAGTAAATAATAATGTATATTAATTCTTATAATGTAATGTGATTTTGAATTTAACAAATTTTCATTGAAAAAATATTTTTAGAATACAATTTTTTTTGAAAAACATATTCTATGAAAATATTTTTGAAAACATATTAATGAATATTAAAAAACTAACTTTAATTATAAAATATTTAGTTAAATCACTTTATTTGAAGAAGATCATATGAAATATTTTAAAAACATTTATTGATCAAAACTATTTTTAAAAATTTCAAAGTTCCCATAACACTTTGAAACATTTGTATCATAATCCCCATGAAATAAAAACATTAAAATAATATTAGAATATCATGAAACGAATTATAATTTTGATATAATAGGTCAAGTGGCAGTATATATACCTCATAAAAGAACATAGTTTCATAACAAAACATGTTTCTCAAAGAAGGTAAAATTGAGAAAAAAACTATCTTACTCATTTGGTAACTTTTGAGTTGTAAAATCCAATGTAATTGATAAAATAAAAATGGAAATGTAAATAAAAATAATTTAAAGTAGAAAAGTCAAATAATACATTCTTGGGTAGTATTTATACCAAATAAACTAAATGAGTTGTGAATGAACCATGCATTTAACAGAAAGAAATATTGAGATAAAATTCCCTTACCTCACGTTCGGCTTCCATCAAAAATGTTCAAAACTCAAATACAATGGTTTAATGAATGATACTAACTCATTACAGAACCATATTAATGTTTATTTTAACTTACATTATGACTCTATTACATCTTATTACCCATTCATTAATAACATTTCGTTACTTTCTTAGTTCTCGGTGTGTTTTTTTCATTGTTCCATGATTTCTTCACTTGTTTAAACTTATGGATGTTATTGTAAAATGGGATAAAAAATGAAGAAGTTGAATGAAATAGTGTTAATTTTATTTATAATTATAAATGTTCCTATATATCATCTATGTTTCTTACATGAATATGATACATTAGATAAAATGTTAATGTGAAACACTTAGTTTATTTTAGTGGGTATTTTTAGATTACTATGAACTAGTTTCATTTTATTTACTATTAATATTATATTTTAGTTAAAGAATATTAAATAGGTTAAAATTACATATTGAAATATTATTTAACTATAAAAATAGTTTTATGACCATCAATTAAAGAGGAAAATAAAAAAAGAACAAAAAATTAGTCACAGAGGTGATTAACCCACATATCATGGACAATAATATTGATTCTTTGAATAAGAGATGATGATAAATGAAATGGATATGATAGATTCAATAAAAAACATAAAGCGTTTATATATAGTTGATTATAGAGTTACCATGCATTTATTTATGCATTAGGTGATGTGAAAGTAGTAAAATAAATGAAATTGAAAGATGTACTTTTGGGAAAATTAACTCTTGAATATCATCACATTGAGAGACACTCGAGAACCTTGGATTTGGTATTTTGATGAGACCATAAGAATTTTGATGTGGGGTGAGTGAAGATATGTGGTTTGGGTAGATATTAGAGGATCTAAAAGCCTATGTGGGTTGAAATGGGGTGGTGATGTGTTGTATGTATACTTAAGGAGAGTGGGTTTAAGTAATTAAATAATAAATATTTTATATTTAAAGCCATATCATTTTGAGGATGCATTAAATTCAATGAACTAGGTTGGAAATTTATATTATTTATGCTAGATATGGTTTATTAATACAATAAAACTTTTAAATGTTTTAGTTTTTAGGTTGTTTAATCCTTTTCACATTTATCTATAACATGATTTATTTTTTACCCATATCGCGGTAAATAATTTTTTCACCATGGTAACTATATTATATTTAAAAATAAAATTAACCCTAATAAATAATATAGAAGTTGTGATTATAAAAATTGAATCCATTTTAAATAATTAAATTCACACAATAAGAATAAATAAAATATAAAATTAATCCCGTAGACAAAACAAAAAATATCATTTTTAATATGAAATGTTCAAAATTTGAAAATATTTTTAAACCTGATTTCAATGTGAAATTTATTCAAATTACCAAAATTTGTTTTAATGATATATTATTTTACTAATTATACATTAAAAATATTTTAAATATAATTCCACCAAATAAATAATGTAGAAAAATATAGTTTGGAACAAAAAATGCAGTACTTTTCACTATTCATCCCAAATTTATGTTTCTCCTAAAAATCCCAAAATATTATTAAAAATAATTTTTTCCCTCAATTTTAAATAAGAAATTTATTTTTTGAAATAAAAATTATAAAAGTGTCACAATATATATTTAAAATCATTTTTCCATTAAAAGGTGGTAAAATATTCATTTTGAAAAATATAGGGATTTATGCGTAAAATTGGTTTAGTTATGATCTTATACATATAAAATATAGTTTATTAATATCAAAAATATTTTATTGAATATATAACATATATATTTCATTAATATTATTCACTAATTGTAATTAATTAAATTTATTAAAACAAAACTCATTTCAGAGAATAAAAATAAAAGTATTTTTATTATAATCAATTTGTATATATTTTCATTTAAAATTTTTGGTAACAAATTAAATTATATTATAAAACATATATCATCAAAATATAATTGATTATATTCATAATCTCTAATTTAACAACTTGGTTATAACTTATTATATTAAATAATAATATTTTAATAGTATATTATTGTTCGGTTAAACTTGATCTTGCATGTAATACAAGCTATCAAAAGAATTCAAAAGTATGTATAACACAAGAAAATAATAGTGCTATGTACACCTTAGGCTAATATAAGTGTTTTTTGTAACATAATATTTTCATTTTGTTGTGTATAAGACAAGAAAAACATAGTGTTTTTCATATTGAAAAATCTATATTCAGTACTGTGTGAAATGAAAATATTGAAAATATTAAATTAATTCAATTTTTTCCACTAAATCTAATTGTGTAATATTGTACCACCCTGAAAATTAATTTTTCTTTAAAATTATCCTTGATTATCGAAGGTATAATACTTGAAATTTGCTTTCATAGAAACCCACCTCATAAAAAAGAATACCAAAACGTTCTTTTTTAAAAAGAAAAGTTGGAAAATAATGGTTACCCAAGGTAAATCATGACTAGGTTTCTAGATAAGATAACATAGGTGAATATTTCAGCAGGAGGAAAAGAATTAAAAATCATATGGATTGATAAAGACCACTGATCAGTAGAATCTGAGCAATCTAGAGAAGGTTAACAATAAAAAAAATATAAAATTAAGAATCATAAAATAAGTCATTTATATCATTAAAAATAATGATAACATGAAAAATATTTACATCAAAATACATTTTCCTAATGTTGAGAAATATTAATGAGAAGGTATACTTACATGATTTCTCCACAATCTCACTATTTGTTGTGTCTTGATCAATTTCCACTCAATCTCTTATTCCAACAAATAATGTTAAATTTTTCATTCCTAAATTGTAAGAAGATCACGAGATCTATAAATAGAATTATATTTCATTCCATATGTATTTATCAGAACAAAAAGGTTAGCACAAGTTATCAAGTATCCATATTTCCTAAAATATGGAGATAATAATTTAATCTCTAAAACCACATCGGAAGTTTCAAATAAACAAATCCATAAATGGTTAACCTTAAAATCCTTCAAAATGATAAAAATACATAACATTATAAATAAGTGTACAAAATAAGAATAACATTTATCTCTTATATATCACAGGGTTTCTCTTGATTATCACATTCCAAACATGTGAATATCCTCATCATTTATTATCTTGAGTCGTGGTAATAACCTATATTAAAATACATATTTATTTGAAACATGAATGTTTCTTTATTAAAAGGTTTGTTGGATATATTATTTAGGTCCCAAAAGTTTAAACTCCATCAATGACAACATACCCCACAATTTTGACAAATCAACAGTCATTTTAATGGTACTCAATACTATCTAATTTACATTATCTAAATCGATCATCTTTTTATCCAAGACAAATATAATATTCTCTACATATTTAACACATTAAGGGTTTCCTTCCCATAATCAAAATATTAC
The DNA here is from genome assembly GCA_963277665.1 of Viscum album. Lineage (NCBI taxonomy): Eukaryota > Viridiplantae > Streptophyta > Magnoliopsida > Santalales > Viscaceae > Viscum > Viscum album. Next base: position 476,235,009 of record OY728151.1, read on the forward strand.
CCTTCCCTTAAATAACTTTTATAAGTCCTCATCACCATTCAAAATATCCTTTATAATTTTTAATGAAAAAGTTTTAGTGAAATTACTTATATATTTCTTGATTCTTATAACATAATGTTTGAATTTTAAAAAATATTCACCTCAATCAACAAACATTATTAAAAAAACAATTACTCTATATCCATCATATTATTATATCCTAAAATATGAATAATGAATCATGTTATAATGTTAATCAACCATAATCTAAACAAGTGTATTAGGATTAATGGAAACAATAATTATAGAAAATATGATATCATTTTCATGTTGATTACAGTCACATTAACATCAATAGTATAACAAATACTCATAGAACCATATAGATTCTCTTCATGAGATTTCCAATTAGGTTAAATATTTTCATATCTCCCATAGTTTCAAAATGTGAAATATTTAATGTTAACCATGTTTCTTGTGGTTCCCTACATTGACTAATACCAGGATGAATGGTGTGAGAAACATTTTCTATTATGGAAATCCACTTAATCATAGAAAATCACTTATATAATCATAATACCTAATTTTAAATCTATTAATCCTTATTCTAATATTTAAAAACATCTCTATCAAAATCATATGAATAGAACATGGGATCTTACTAATTTTTTCATCTTAATTTCTATAGGTTGACTAAACCATTACTTTGATACCAACTATAACAAACCATGATTTTCATACATGGACATTACATCACTTTTTTGGAATACTTAATATATTTAACAATTAAACATGCAAAGACTATTCAAGCTTAGTCCCTATTGAAACATGGAACAAAAAATTATTGTCAAGAGGAAGATCTTCAATGTTTCCTAGAATCACCATTCCATTTAGTACTCATACATAAATCCTTTACTTATAACTGGGGTAAAAGAACTATAAAAACCAATGAGCTCAGAGGATTAGTAAGGGTATACAAGTGAGAAATGTAGGCATAAACATGAGAATAGGGTTATGAGAATGTGATCATAACATTGGAAGATTAAACCCTGCATATCAAAGATCATAAAAAAGAATCCCAACATAAATATTGGTAGTTTATAAGACATAAATCATAATGAAATAAATAAAAAAATCCATGAAATCATAGCATATGAATAATACATGCAATTTCTTTCAGAAACATAATCATATAAAATCATATGTCAATGATACCTACAATTACCTTCATAATATGTTAGTATTGGGATAATAACCCATGTACCAACATCAGGCTTGGGAATACATCCCATGAGCCCCTCTTGTTCTTTTCTTTGTATTTCCACCTATGTAACATCTTGTTTTGTCATTGGTATGTCCTGCTATGTACCCTCTTGTTTCGAGCTTGGGATGCTCTCTCATGTACCCTATAAAGATCATAGAAAATATATCAGTACTTAATACATTGAAGGTAGATATGGGAACCACCAATCTCATTATGAAATCATACATATGTGTTCCATAGGAACAAAAATCAATTATCATTTCAGAATCTATGTAATGAAATGGGTTTCATAAACACAATGTAATCGTAACATAACCCTTGGAAAATAAATGGATTTCATAAATATCATTTCATAAAAAAAATAACCATTCATATAAATATTATGAATGGAAACATTGAATTATATCCATAGTAAAACATAAGTATCATAAAAAAATGTCATATTATATGGAAATTAATTTGGAGAGAACTTTTGAAAACAATTGTTGAGGAAAATATCCTTTCATCCTTGAAAACATTTTATTTTATTGAAATGTAACAAAATTTTAAATGAAAAAACTTTCTTTGAAGATAACCTCTTAATATTACATGAGAATCATCAAATAATTAAGGTGTCATGAATGTGTAAAAATATTTTCATACCGTATATGTTAAAAACATTCTTATCAAACTTTTGCTGAAAATGTCTAAAAGTATCTCATTAGTAAAATGAAAAAGGATTCCTTTAAAACCATTTATTAAAAACTCAATCATTGGTTAAAATGACTTTAAAAAATTATAGAATAATAGTAAAAATATCCTGGAAAACAATTTTATGAAACATGGAAATTGTTTATTAATATACTCTAGTATATATTTATTTATAAACAATCATGGAATGTAATCAGATTTTAAAATTAATCCTATTTCTTTCAAAAATGCTTTTCAGAACATAAAAAATTTATTAAAACATTTTTAATTAAAAATGGATTTGAAAACATATAAAGTAATATTTGAATAAAAACTATCTGAAATATAAAACATTTCCTTATAATACTTTTCCTTGAAAATTATATTAAGATATATTTTAAGAACATTTCTTGAGGAAAATAATCTTTATATTTTTCAAAGTGTCCCATACCACATTGATACATTTTGATCATAATCACCATGAAATTAAAAAAACTAAGATAATATTAAATTATTACAAAAAGAAAGATATTATTTATATAACATGTCAAATGGTAGTATATACACCTTGTAAGAAGAATTGAAGCACTATAAAACATGTGTCTCAAAGAAAAAAATTGAGAAAAAACTACCTTACTCATTTCGTAACGTTTGAAGCATAAAACACCATATAATAGAGATCATCAAAAGGATATGTAAATTCTCATAAATTAAATTATAAGGGTTATAGAATATATTCATGGGTATCATGTACACCACACAAAAGAAATGTGTAGTGAATAAGTCATGTCTCAAATGGAAGTATAAAGTGAGACGAAACTCCCCTACATCACATTTGGCTTCTTTCAAACATGTTAAAACATCCCTATAATGGTAAAAATAAGGTTATTAACTCATAAAAAACCCATATTCATATTTATAGTGTATTGTATGATGAATCTATAACATTTTATGACCCATCCATTAATAAAACATTATTATTTTCACAGTTTCAGATGTGTTTGTTTCATAGTTTTAGGATCGATTCATTTTTGTAGAATTTAATTATGTTATCATAAAGAGAGATTCAAATATTATAAGTGTATTGAAATAGTATTAATGTAATTCCATATAATTTATTATGGGTATGGATTAGTGGTAAGCACCCCTTAATTATACATGAAAAATGGGGGTTCAAAGCCCATTTGGCATAGGGGACTGTAGCAGCACTGTAGCAACGGTGGGAACTGTAGCAGCGACATGTCACAATAGCAGCGGTGGGTATAGTGATGTATTGTAGTAGTGCGGGTACTATATATGTACTATTTATAGAATGGGCCTTGGGCCAAACAAATGGGCCTACGGGCCATGTAATGTCCTAAATGCCCAATAGGCCTTCGGGCTATGTAATGGGTCTCCCTCTACCCAGTTAAAGAGGTATTTTATTTTCTTTAATAATAAATGAGCCTTCATCCCCAACATTTTAAAAATGTAATTCCATAATTATAAATATTCCCATGTATCATTTTAATTTCATACATGAGGGTGATTCCTTCGATTAAATATTAATGATAAATGTTTAGTTTATTTCAGTGGGTTTTTACGATTACCATGAACTATATTCATTTTATTTACTATTATGATTATATATTAGTTTTATATTGTTAAATAGGATAAAACAAACAAATAAAAATATTTTTTTTCCAGGAAAAATGTTTTAATTCCATCCATGAAGGTGGTAAAGAAAAAAAACAAAAACATTATCCATGGAAGTGATTAACCAATATAACTTGGGAAATAATTTCTTTTATTTGAAAAAGAGGAAAGGATAAATTAAATTGATAGGATATATTACATAATAAAAAAATAACTCCATTATATAAAGGATTCTATATTTATCATTCATTTATTAAATAAGGAGGATAGGTGAATGAAAAAAAAGAAAATAAATTAATAGAGGTACTTGGGGAAATCACCTCCTGAATATGACATCCTTGAGAGACCCTTGAGGACCTTGGATTTTCACTTTTGATAAGACCAAAAGCACTTGGACCTAGGTAGAGTTAGGAGGATAGGTTTGGTAAAAAATTTGAGAATCTAAATGGTTTTTTGGATTGAAATGGGGTGGTGAGGGGTGTTATTTATATTTGAGGATAGGTAGGTTTAAGTGATTAAATTGATAATATTTTATATTTCATGAAAGAAAATTTTATGTGGAAATTAATTCAATGAATTTGGTTGGAAATTAATATTTTTATGTTGTATATTGTCTATAAAATCCTCAAAAATCCATTAAAATTTGTAGTTATTTGGTATTTTTTGCCTTTTCCCTTTTAACTTTAACATGTTTCAGTTTTTTACCATACTGTTGTAAATAATTGTTTTTTACTATGGAAAATTTTTTAGACACAAAAATCAAACTGAAATTACAAAACAATATATAAATTTTTATTCCAAAAATGTAATCTATTTTACCTAATTCAATCCACAGAATAAGAAAAACAAATTAAAATTATTCCCACAGAAAAAATGGAAAACATGTTTTTAAAATGAAACATTCAAAATTTTAAAATTATTTATATATAATTTAATTAATGAAATTTATTAAAAATAACTAAATTGGTTTTATGATATTTTATTTAACTAATTATAAATTAAATATAATTTAAAATATAATTTAAATATATAACTAAAGTACAATAAAATGATGTTTTGATCTAAAATGCAGTACTTTTCACTATTCATCCACAATGACGTTTCTAAAAACATTACCAAAAATTAATACAAAATAAATATTTATATCCCAATTTAAAATAAGAAGTTTATATTTTCATATAAAAATTCTAAACAAGTCAAACATTATCTTTAAAATTATTTCACTATTAAACTGTGACAAAATTACCTTTTTGAAAAATATAGTGTTTTGTGTATTAAATTGAGTATATTCTCATCATAGGCCTATATAATTTATTGGATGAGTATAAAAATTATTTTATTGAATATGTAACATATTTATTTCATTATTTTAATTCACTAATTGTAACAAATTCAATTCATTAGGACACAATACTTTTGTGGTCATAAAAAATATTCACTTTATAATGAAATGGTATATATTTTCATTTCTAATGAATCGGTGAACAATTAATTTATATTATAAAAATTATACCATCATAAGTTAGTTAACTCTGTCACATGCAGCTAATTTTACATCTTGGTTATATCTTATTATATAAAATAAGAATATTTTAATAATATAATATTATTCATTAAAACATAGTCTTACGTTTAACACAAACTATCAAAAGAACATGACTATGAGTATAACAAAAGTCAATAAAAGTGTTTCACAGCCCACAATATAAAATAAGTGTTTCTTCTAGAAAAACATTATCTAGGTGTTGTCTATAACACAATAAAAAATAGTGTTTTTTATAAAAAATTCTATATTTAGTATTGTGTGAAAATAAAAATATTGAAAAGATTAAATTAATTAAAAAAAATATTTTACTAAATGTCAGGGTCGTATAAGTTTCACATAAGAGAGACACACATAGAGGAACACTACCAAAGTTTTCAAAACACATCACAAGGACATAATGAAATCACCCTTGATTTTCTATGAAGGATAACCATGGTTACATGGGTTTTTCAAGTAGAATGCCACCAAGTATTTATATGGGAAAAACTATATACATTTCTATTAAAAATTAAAATGAAGAAACCCTTTTTTCCTTATCGAAATAGTATTTTAAAAATACACTTAGGGTCTACCTCCATGGAATAAAATTGTGGGACTAACATACTAAGATCATTATACATCCATTATAAGGTGGATTGAGTAGTCAAGATCATATAAAATCTCTATTTATAATCGACATAAACTATCATCATAAGAAAATATATCATGGTCTATAGAATTAAAATGAAACTAAGACTTTATATAGTAAAATTTTATATGTTTTTTACTGAGACATAAAACAATTGTAACATGTCTTTATTGATATCCACAAAAGTTGGTTATTTTAATATCATGTCAATCCTACATGCAAAAAAGGTTTCATGACCACTATACCCTTTCCTATGGTAGAAGAGGAAAAATACCATAATTCCAAAATCCAATACTCCAAGTGTGTGATTATGTAACTCCTCAACCCGAGATACCCAGAGTCATTGCATTATTAAAAAAATTGGCATGATACAAGAAATCATGTCCAGAATGACTGATCAGTTTTGTAGCCTTGGAAGTATTAGATATATGCATAAGTTTTGAATTAAATCATGAAATGAAAACATCAACAACATTTTATCCCCTTTGAACATGCATATATCCTTAAACTATCCCTTTAGGTCAACCATAAAATACTTTTTCACATCTTGGGAAAAAAATAAAACATTGAAAGGTGTGAGCTTAGATGCCCAATAAGGATAACAATATAGCAGAACCTTTCATAAAAAATCATAAAAATTTAAGGCAATGTATAAGACTAAAATATAATACTTTCAAACTAAAACATCAGTATAATATGGGAAATAAAAATCTAATAATTCCATTTACTTATTCACATGAATATTCTACTTGTCTAATAAATCCATGCAATATAAATAGCCAATTTCATAATGACGGAATGCATAATGCAAGACTTCATAACCACATAGTCAAGGCCTCATGCTAAGAAAAAAAATAAGACTTTGTTGAGGCCTCGTGCTAGGACACTATTTTTGTCTCACGAGACCTACTGATGTATCGATGTGCTATAGTGGGCTCCAACCATCAATTACTAAGTCCAATGCATTCCTCTTATGAAAATGTGTAATCATAACATAAAAATTCTTATTAAAAATAGCATATGAAATGTCTATACAGTATCCATAATCGATGAATGGTATAGAAATAAAATATCCATAGTCATACATATCATAAAAAATTCAATAAAATATAGAAGATTTGTATCATAATAGGTTAACATCAATCGAGTTTAAAATCCATGAAAAGATGATGACATAGATGAAATGAAAACTATTTGAAAGAAATGACTCTTTCTTTTTTGAAACCATATAAATTTAAAATAATTATAAAAGAAAAAATTTATTTTGAAAATATTCTTATAAGCTTGTAATGGATTCTTCTAAGGTGTTATAATGGTGGAAAATAGCCGCACCCGCAGTATAAGTTAAAAAACATTGTTTTCTTAATTTTTTTCGAAAAGGTCATAAAGGACCTTATTTGGAAAACAATGAAAATATTCATTTGTATAAATCTTATAAAAAATCCAAAAAGGGTATAAATTACTTTAACCCATAGTCTAGGTAATTGTAAAAATGTTTTGAAATACATATTGAAGAATCACTGAAGTGGATGATAAAGGGGTCCCATTAGATACTCACATATAAGCAACCTCATGTAATGAAGAGATTTTAGAATTAACCCTTTCCTTGTAATTTTCCTTGGTCATGGTACATTAAACACTTGTATAATAGTTAAAACATTGTTATTGAATTATATAAGAATCACCTACATAAATAAGTTATCAAATATGATCTTCTAATATTGATTTGTTAATAATATTTTGGTAGTATCAGTGTTTCGGGTGTTAACTGATTTGTTTTCCATTAGATGCATGGTTACTTAAGCCATGTTCATTTTAGATAATATGTTTTCTATTCTTATCCAGAATTATATTAAGTTCTTAAACATTATTTTTTTAATCATAAAATGAAATTTCTTCTTGAAGGGTTACGATGGGAAATGAATCTCATCGTGTTCGTGGATATGGTAATCCGTACGTACGCACGAGTGAAAATACCATTCTATATAAGGTAAAATAATATTTAATTGGATGTTATACCATATATAATGAATCCTTAACATGTTATATATATTATTTATATCAATTATACTCATTATTATACCCATCAAAATAATGAAGTGTTTGAATAACAATCTACACCATGATGTGGAGACGGTATGCCGTACGTACGCATGTATAGAAACTTGTCATTCATAGGATGGATAGAATAATAAATACGGATATACCATATTTAAAATAATATCTATGTATGTATAAGGTACTGATGTTGTTATTTTTTATGGGGAATAATAATAAAAGAGGATGTGGAAGAAGAAAAGAACTTTGAAAGAGGTGGTGAAATTATTACCTCTTGTTCGGGTGTTTTCTTTTGATTTGATCAAAAAAGCTTTTTAAAGATGGAATTATGATAAAATAATGACTCTAGGTCGAAGTAAGTATATTTGGGATGATATTTGGGCCAGCTTTGGCTGAGAAAAATGGAATTTGAGGTGTGATTTTTAGATAAGGGGAAGTAGCTTTTAATAAGAGAGGTGATGGACACCATTGGAAAAGAACGAAATATTATTTTATTATACAATAATATTTTGTTTATAATGGACCCAAAATAATTTATATCGAGGCTAAGGTGGGGTATGGTCGAAAAACATTCAAAAAATAGGTTTTAAAATGTTTTAGGGCACCATATTTGCCTAATCTTTGAGATTTAACTCTACGTTAAAGAGTTTAACTTTTATAATGTATTATTGTATTATTATATTATATGAATAATAATATTACTATAAAATCCCAAGAGGAACAAAAGTGGTTAATTAATGATATATATATATATTATTAAATAAATCCTTTGGCTGAACCATAGATTCTTAGGACTATTAGTTCATTTAATAATATAGTATTTGTTTTAGAAACTCAATTATATCAATTTTGACACTATTTAGTAATTGATTGTTGTGGAAGTCATAACAGAATGATTACTTAGAAAAAATTCATTGAATAAACCCTAAAATAACAATTTAATCTATAAAATTAGTTGAATCCATAAAGTCTCAATTAACATTTATTTGGATATTTATAACAACAATTATTTAAACCTTTCATTAAAAAGGCAATTACTGCATCGTCATTGGGTCAAAAATAAATTTAAAATTTTAATATCTAAAAACTATCAATATAAAAAAATTATGTAGGATATAATTTTGTCTTTCTAATGAATATTTATTGTTAAATTAATCTTATGAATTACTCTATATTAAAAATGTTTTAGTTATTAGACATTGAATTTAAAACATTTAACTCTTCTTCAAAAAAATAATAATAATAAATGTCCTAATCTAATCCAGGTTGACCAAAATGATCATATTTCATTACTAAGGTTGATTTTGGTCGAAATAAACTTATCCAATAGAATTAGGACATGTTTTAGGGTAATAATAACATCATTTTTATCATTAATTACCCTATTTACTTTTAACTGTGGTAATTAAATGTCAAAAGTTTCTATTCACCAAATATTATTTTCATCTTATTGAACACCATTTTACTTTCTGATATCAATCATGTCTCTCATATTTTTGAAATACAATTCACAAAATTAGTAAAATTTCGTTTTATGCAAATTTGCAAATGCGCTTAGAAGGTGGGTAAAAGACTATAAAAAGTTCAATAAAATTTTATATATCTATTATTATTATAAGATTAATCCAATGAATTATATTGAACATATATAAGTATTATGTATCTATTTTTACCTAAAATAAATTTAATTAGACTAACTAATTATTTAAATAAAAATTAGTTTTAAACAATATCATTGGGTTTTTCACTATTCATCAAAAATTGAAAGTTTTAAGAAAAATACCAAAAATTCAAACTTTGATAATTTTGTAATTCTGAATCCAAAAATAAAGTCCATTTTAATAAATAAAATTTATAAAATTTCAAGAAGTGGGTATTACTATTCATAACTGCTTGTTTTATTGGCTGTGGTGGGTTGGAACTTGAAGTTTCGTACAACGCAAGCTATTATATTATTAAAAGAGATGTGTATTGTGGAAGATTAGGGTATTACATTCTTCCCTCTTCAAAATAATTTTATCCTAGAAATTTCAATAATATTACTACATAAAATGATTCGGGTGGTCCTTCATCACAAGTTCCTTGGGTTCCCACGTTGCCTCTTCCATCTTATGGTTTCTCCATAGAACTTTCACCAGAATATTTTCCGGTTTCTCAACACTTGTTCTCTGGTATCAAGAACTCTGAAAGGATATTTACAATAATATAGGTTAGGTTCCGGTTATATTTCTTCATATATGAGTACATGCATTGGTTCAGGCATGTATTTTCAAAACAGTGATACATAGACACATCATAAACTTTTGAGAGACTTGGCGGAATTTCCAAACGATAAGCTACAACTCTAATTCATTCAAGAATTTCAAAAGTTCAAATGTACCTGAGATTCAATTTACCATTCTTACCGAAACGTATAATACCCTTACACAGGGACACCTTCAAGAAAACATGATCTTCTACTTGAAATTCCAAATCCTTCCTTCGGTTATCGGCACAACTTTTTTTCTTACTTTGATCTACTTCGATGTCGATTTGGATAACCTTAACCTTTTCTCTTGTTTCCTCAACAAGTTCTGGGCCTATGAGTATTCTTTCACTAACATCATCCCAACAAGTTGGTGTATGACATCTCTTTCCATATAAAGCTTCATATGGTTCCATCTAAATACTTGAATGGAAGCTATTGTTATAGGAAAATTCTAAAAGTGGTAAATACTGATCCCACATACGTTGAAAGCCAACTGAGAAATATATCAACATGTCTTCTATGGTTTGAATAGTCCATTCTGATTTTTCATGAGTTTGAGGGTGGTAGGCAGTTCTCAAATGAAGTTCATTATCCAAGGCCTTCTGAAAACTTTTTCAGAATCTTGATGTAAAATAGGGATCACAATCTGAAACAATTGATAGGGGTACTTCATAAATTCTTACAACTTCATTAATATATTATCTTTTTAGAAATTAAAGTGGTAAATAATTTTTATAGAAAAAAATGTGTTGACTTGGTAAGATGATCAATAATGACCCATGTTATATCATTCTTTCTAGGTGTCTTTGGTAGCCCCATAAAAAAGTCCATCGTAATATCATCCCATTTCCACTATGGTATGTGAAGAGGTTGGATGACTCCGCTAGTATGTTGTTTTCTTTTATTAAACTATTGAAAACCCATAAATCTTGACACATAATCCTCAATATCCCTCTTAATGTTGTCCCACAAAAAATGTTACTTCAAATCCCTATACATCTTAGTGCTACCAATGTATATAAAGAAATTGGATATATGAGAATCATTCAACAGTACCCTTTTTAGATCAGGTATATCAAGAACACAGTGTCTCTTCCCAAATTTCAAAATCCCATCTTCATATACGATGTTGATCAATCTCTCATCATTCACAGATTTAATTTTCTTTTGAAACTCCTCATCATAAGTCTGAGAACGTTCTATCATTTCTAGTAAAGATAGTTAAGCAACCATTTGAAAATGTATTTCTGTTTCACCTTCCTTGATTATTCCCATATCTATATTTACTAGATCCATGAATATAGGATCCCTTTCAACTCTCATCTTGTTCAAAACTCCATGATCCTTTCTCCTCAAAGAACGTGATACCTTATTTTTCGTCCCTAGGTGGTAGTGTACAATGCAATAATAATCCATGAGCATCTCAAGTGATCGACTTTTCCTCAGGTTGATTACTTTTTGTGAGAAAATATACTTCAAACTATTGTGTCAGTATATATATCAGATTTTTCACCATAGAGATAGTGTCTCCATATCATCAAAGCAAATATTACAGTATCAAACTCAAGATCATGAGTGTGATAGTTTTGTTAATTAATTTTCAGATGTCGTGATGCATAGGCTATAACTCTATCATTCTGCATAAGGACACTACCAAGACCTCTCTTTGAAGCATAACTGTAAATATCAAACCCTTCATTCCCCGATGGTATAGTCAATATAAGAGCATTGAATAATATTCTCTTATGTTCTTCAAAACATTCTTCACAATTATTTTTCCAAAAAATTTTTTTAACCCCTTTACATGTGAGCTTGGTTAATGGGTTATCCAATCTGGAAAAATTATGGATTAAGGGCTGATAATAATCTACGAAACCAATAAAACTACGTGCCTATGTTATAATTGTCGGTTCTTCCCATTATTGGATTTCCTTGGCCTTTGAAGGATCAAAATAGATTCCATCTGTGGAGAAAATATGGAATAGAAAAGAAATCTATTGAATCCAGAATTCACATTTGTTAAACATCCATTGTAATTTATTTCTTCTGAGGATTTTCAGAATAGTGCATAGGTGATTTTCATGATCTTCATAGATTTTTGAGTAAACTAGGATATCACCAATAAATACAACTAAAAATTCATCAAGATATTCCTTGAAACCCCTATTAATTAGAGCCATGAAAATAGAGGGTTCATTATTCATTCCAAAAGGCATTATTGTAAACTCGTAATTCCCATACCTAGTTTAAAAATGTAGTTATCAGAAAATCTTCCATCTCCACACACAACTAATGATATCCAGATCAAAGGTTAATATTTGAAAAAAAATTATCTCCATGAACTTTGTCGAATAACTCATCAATGTGAGGTAGGGGATACTTGTTCTTTATTATTATATCATTGATATCCCTATAGTCAATTCACAACCTCATAGATCCATATTTTTTCGTAAAAAAAGAATAGGGGATCCCCATTGAGAGACACTAGGGAGAATAAATATTGTATTACTAAATTCCTCTAGTTGTTTATTTAGTTGAACTAATTCCACAATGGCCATTCTATATGAGTTCTTTGATATGGGCCTTGAACACAAAATTAAATGAATAGAAAACTCAATTTATCTTTCTGGAGGATGTCAAGGTAATTCCTCTGGAAACACATCGAAATATTCTTGCCCAATAAGTACGTCCTCTAATTGAACATTCCTTTCCTCACCCATAGTTATTTCATTCTATTCCTCCCCAATAATGGAATTTAGTAGAGCTACACGAGGTGGATCTAGATATTAATCAGGTGGTGATGTTTCTTCTCTAATGATTGGGTACACCTTATCATCATTTAAAATTGTGACCTCCTTCTTCTTACAATGAATTTTTGTATCATAGTATGAAATCCAATCCATTCTGAGGATTATATTAAATTTAATCTTGGGTATGATGATGAGATCAACAGATAATGAACATTTATATACCCCAATGGGAACTGATTCAAAAAGCTTTGTTGAAATGATACTTCACTTAGAATTTTTGACTGAAAAATCCCTTGTTAAATCAAATTGAAAATATATAATTTTCTTAGAAAATAGGGAAGATATGAAACCATGCGATGATCCAGAATCAAATAAAGAATTGGATAAACGTGAGTAAACCATTAAATTACATACCAATGTGTCTTTAGGAGCTTCAACCTCAGAAATAGTGATCACATAAGCATGGACTTTCTACCTTGGCATTTTCTGAGGTATGTTTCTTTTTTTCTTAGGACATTCGTTTTCATAATGCCTCTTTTATATAAAATTTCAACATTCAACATTCACTACCACAAATACCCCCTTTATCAGCGCTAAATATTACCTTTAATATCTCTAGAAAAACACTGTTAAAGCTGTCGTAGATAAGGGGGGCGGTCCCTTTTATCAGCGCTCTAAAAAGCGCGTATAAAGACCACTTTTACCAGCGCTAAAAAAAGTATTGATAAAAGGGGACTTTTATCAGCACTAAAATGAAGCGCTTATAAAAGGGTCCTTTATCAGCACATTATTTTTATTGCTGATAAAATAACCCCTTATCCATGCTTTTTTTAGCACTGATAAAACTTAAAAAATTATTTTTTTTTAAAAAAATCCGGGAAATCACGGGGGGGGGGGGGGGGGGGTTAAAAGCGATTGAGCCCCCCCTTTATCAGCACCCCCACACACCCCCCTCCACCCTTTATCAGTGCTATACCCCACCCATTTATGAATGCTAGCTCCCATATTCCTCCATGTGCACACACCCCTTCCTCCACTATGTTTTGAACTCGAGACCTCCCCCCTGCGTGCCTAAGCCCTTACCACTCCTCTATTTTGATTTGTTTTTCATTTCATGATATCTATATATATATATATATATTTAGTTATATTTATTTGTATAGTAATATATATTTATATTTATATATATATATATATTTAATATATATATATATAGTTATATTAATATATATTTTTATAGTGATATTAATATATATATTTATAGTGATATTAATATATATATTTATAGTTATATTAATATATATAGTTATATTAATATATATATAGTTAGATTAATATATAGGTATATAAATATTCGTATATTTTTATTTTAGAAAAATGGATATTAGTTATTATTTAGATAAAGCTAATATATTTTATATGTAAATATATTTTATTATTTATATTTATAATTAAATTATTGTGTGTGAATATATAAAAAATATGTATATATTGTTATATATTTGATTATAAATAGAAGTTCATTATATAAAATGATAAAATTTCCATGAAATAATATCAATAGGAATGTAATACCTTGGAATAAGTTTAGTCCCCACCAAAACAAGCCAATAATACCCCCTTAAACGAGGCTGAAAATCCACAAAATGATTAACAATAAGGGTATCCCAACTAAAAACTCAATTTTGGAGGCCTTATGGGCCTTTTTTGGCCACAAAAAAACCTTTACCAAGGTTACGCTAATATTAAGAGTGTAGATCTCATCACAGGCTTTGATTTTATATATGGTAGTGCTCAAATGGACACCCGGATCAAAAGTTCTGGCCGTTTGAAGTTCGAGTTTCATTTTCAACACATTTTGGATCTTTTTTGAATTTTTTTATTTTTTTATTCTTCAAATTGTTATTAAATGACTATTACTCCATAATAATTTGCAAATTATTAATTGAAAATAATTTTTTAAATTTTTTATAAGCCATTTTCACTAAATATCTTATATATTAAGTGTAACTGTACATTTATTCTTATCTAAAATATATTTCAAAATATATTTAACAATATATATTATATTTATATCAATATAACTATATCTATATATTTAAATATTAATATATTTTTTTAATTAATTTTTTTGGAAGTAGACCCTTTATTAGTGCTTTTTACAAAAGCACTGATAAAGAACCCCCTTTATCAGAGCTACTAAAAAAGCACTTATAAAGGGGTACCCATTAACAGAGTTAAAAAAGCGCTATTAAAGGTGGTACCTTTATCAGCGCTAAAAAAAGTGCTAATAAAGGCATACGTTTATCAGCATTTTTTAGCACTGATAAAAGTACCCTTTAGCGGAGCTTTTTTTAGCGCTGATAAAGGTACCCCCCTTTATCAGAGCTTTTTTTAGCACTGATAAAGGGTGGCACTGGGCTTAGACCATTTTGTGGTAGTGTTTGAAAACCTCTTTATTTCCCTTGCAATCACGAGCTGGGTGGCTTTTTTCATCACACATGTAACAGACTCTCATTCCCTTCAGGCAAGTACTGTTGTGTTTCTTCCCACATTTACCATAGGATGGACATTCAATATTTCCCTTCATCACCTCATTTCCATTTCCATAGTGTTATTTAGATATCTTCTTATCTTTATTTTCATTAAAGTCATAAGACATAGATAATTCTTTTTCTGTCTTGAAAGCACATGAGACAATATCATAGTTTGTTGAGAAGGATTGTGAGACAGGTGCTCAATGGAGAAATGGTTTTAACCAATATAAGAATCAATCTATATTACTCCTTGGGTTACATATATAATCTTCTTAATTCCTTGCTAACATTTTAATGTTAGCCTCATACATTGTTAAATTCTCATCCTCCTTTTGCCTTAGACTCAAAAATTGTATTACCATATCCGCTTGATGGTCACAAGGAAATGTATTTTTCTATGAAAAACTCTTTAAACTCCCTCCATTACATATTTGACACTTCATCATCTTCCTTTGTGTTTTTCATTTATGATCACCATTAATCTGCATCTCCCATGAGACGATAAATTTCCCTAAAAACTTTTTCCCTTTCACTACTCACCGAAGCATGAAATGTTTTCTATAAATAAATTATCCATTCCTCAGCTACAAATGGATTTTTAGTCCCATCGAATGATGGTGGTTGTTGCCTCATGAATAGGTCTAGAATTGATCCTCCACGTTGTGGATCAGGGTGCTCTATACAGGTAATATTATTAATCATAACCTGGGTGAGTTTTCCCAGTATGGTGATAATCTGATTAGCACCAGTTGCATCACCAACTCCACTATAATTATCATGAGGAGGTGAGAAATCGCATCATAGATTATGTGTGTTGATAAAGTTTCCATTCCTTCCACTAGGCACCATTTCTAATCAATAGCATACACTAGATTAGTATATGAATCACTATAGATAATTTCAAACATGTAAACACTTAACATAAATTGAACAGTTTAAGGATAGAATCCATAATCATAAAAAAATTTGAGAAGGTATATACTCATAAATCCTTCATAATTGTTTGTAAATAACATGTGAATTATACTAAGCATGTCCCCTATGAGTTTTTTAACCAAGAGTGCAGCAAGGCCCATTGTCATGTACCAGGATACCTCGGGTCAAGACCGAAACTCCTTATCGAATTTTTCACACCTAGTTACATCTATGCCAGAGCTGCCTCTACCTGCTCGTATCCAGATAGGGATGTATTGCTTGAAAAACTCCCAGAATCTCTACATTACCTAAATTCTAGAAATGTTTTCTATACTAATCCTCAATGTCTATCATAGGGTATTGTTCTATAATCAGAGAGTTTCAAAATATAGCTTCCAAGGTTTGTCATAAGCTTCCTCTGATACAAACTATAACACCCCAACCCCAATTATCCAGAGTTGGCGCATTATTACATAACATTGGCATGATCACAAGGGATCAAGTCCTAAAAGACTGATCAGTTTAGTAGCATTGTAAGTACTAGATAAAAACATAAGTTTTACATTACATCATTAAATAAAAAAATCAACAATTATTTGTCCCCATTAAACACACATATATCTATAACCTATCCCTACAGGTCAACTATAAAATACTTATTTACATCCTATGAAAATAAAACATATAAAGGGGTGAGATTAGATGCTCAGTAAGGATATCAATATTGATGAAACATTAATGAATTAACAAAAACATTTAAGACAATGTATAATACTTAAAAATAATCCTTTTATACATAGACTTCAGCATAATATGGAAAATATTAATCAAATAACTCCATTTACTTATTCACATGTATATTTTTTTAGTTGAAAAATAACATGCAATTTTAATAACCAATTTCATAATGATGGAATGCATAATCCCAGACTTCATAACCATATAGACAAGGCCTCGTGCCAGGAATACAAATAAGATTTTTTCATGGCCTTGTGCCAAGAAACGATTTTCTCTCAGGAGACCTTCCAAATTCATCGAGGAGCTATAGCATGCTCCACTTGTTACTTACTAAGTCCAATGCATTCCTTATATGGAAAGGTTTAAACATAACATAAACATTCATATTAAAACTAGAATATGAAATGTTAATACTTTATCCATAAACCATGAATGGTATAAAAATAACACATCCACAGTAAAAAAAATATCACAAAAACTTCAATAAAAAATGTTAGACTTGTATAGTAATATGTCTACATCAAACAAGTTTAAAATCCATCAAAGGATGTTGACATAGCTGAAATGAAAACTATTTGAAAAAATACTTATTTCTATTTTAAATCAATTTAAAAGTCACTCAATTATACAAAAAATTATTTTGAAAATATTCTTATAAACTTGAAAGGGAATCATAGAAGTTGTTATAACAGTGTAAAATAGCCACACCCGTTGTATAAGTTAAAAAACATTCTTTCATTAATTTTGTCAAAAAGGTCGTAAAGGAACAAGTTTTTAAAAAACGGAAATATTCCTTTATAAAAATCATATAAAGAGTAAAAAAATTGTATAAATAACTTTGAACCATATTCTTGGAAAATGTAAAAATGTGTTGAAATACATTTTGAAGAATCACTGATGTGGATGGTAAAGGGGTCCCAGTAGATACACACGTATAAACAACCTCAGATAATGAAGAGATTGTAGAATTAACCCTACCTTGTACTTTTAATTGGTCAAGTGTAAATTAACCTTATATATAATAGTTAAATCATTGTTATTAAATTATACCAGAACCAAATACATAAATATGTTATCTATATGATCCTCTAATATTGCATTGTTAATAATATTTCGGTAGTATCATTGTTTCGGGTGTTAACATATTGGTTTTCCTTTATATGATTGGTTATGTAAGCCATGTATGTTATAGATAAGATGTATTTTATTTATATTCAGAATGATATTATGTTCTTAAAAATTATTTTTTTAATCATAAAATTAAATTTATTCTTGAATGGTTACGATGGGGAATGAATCTTATCGTGATCGTGGATATGGTAATCTGTACGTATGCATGAGCGACAATACAATTATATTGACGGTGAAATCATATGTAATTTCATGGTATATCATATATAAATAATCCTTAACATGTTATATTTATTATTTACATGAGTTATACTCATTATTATTCCCATCCAAATAATGAAGAGTTTGAATAACAAACTACACCAGGACGTGGAGACGGTAAGCCGTACGTACGCAGGTATGGTGACTTGTCATTCATAGGATGGATAGAAAAAAGAATATAGTAATATAATATCTATAATAAAATCAAATTATATATTAGGTACTTGAGTTATTATTTTGGAATGGTAATAACAAAGAAAAAGGAAGTGGAAGAAGAAAAGAACATCGAAAGAGGTGGTGAAATTATTACTTCTTCTTTGGGTGTTTCCTTTTGATTTGATCAAAAGGGATCCATAGGTTGGATTTCAGATCAATGTAAGGCCTCTATGTATAAGTTAGGTTAGTTGGGAGGATATTTGGGTATGGTTTGGCTGAGCCAAATGTCTTTAGCAGTGTGATTTTGGGATAAGGGGAAGTACCTTTTTATGAGAGAGGTGAGGGTCACTTTAGGAAAAGCATGAAAGTTTATTTTACTATACATATCCTATTCCAATAATAATGTCCCAAAAATAATTTATTTCAAGGATAAGGTGGGTATGGGTTGAAAACCTTTCAACCAATAGGTTTTAGATAGTTTTAGAGCACCATATTAACCTTATATTTTAGATTTAACTCCAAGTTAATGAGTTTAACTTTTACCATGTATTATTGTATTATTATATTATATCATTAATAATATTAATATAAAATTCCATGAGAACCCAAATTTAATCCTTAATGATATATATATTATTATATAAAACATTTTTCATAATATTATATTTTGTAGAACATTATATCATTTAATAATATAGTATTTGTTTTAAAAAAGCATTTATGTCATTTTTTATACTATTTAGTAATTGATTTTTGTGGAAGTCATAGCAGTATGATTACTTCGAAAAAAATTCATTGAATAAACCCCATCATTTAAATATAATCTAGAAAATTATAGGAATGCATCAATAGTCTCAATTTACATATATTTAGATATTTATAACATCAATTAAATAAATAAATAATAAATGTCCTAATATAATCGATGAGGACAAAAATGATCATATTTTATTCCTAAGGTTGATTTTGGTCAAAATAAACTTATACAATAGAATTATAACATGTGTTATGGTAATAATAATATCATTTTTACCTTTAATTACCATATTTCCTTTTAATTGAGGTAAATAAAATTCAAAAGTAACTATTCACAAAAAAATTATTTTCATCCTATTGAACCACATTTTACATTCTGATATCAACTGTGTCTCTCAGATTTTGGAAATTAAATTCACATAAGTGGTAAAATTACATTTTATGCAAATTTTCAAATGGGCCTAGATGGTGGGTAAAAGACTGTAAAAAGTTCAAAAAAATTTCATATATCTATTATTATTATAAAATGAAACCAATTAATTACATCAAACATATATAGTTATTATGTATCTATTTTTTCATAAAATAAATTTTATTATCTAAATAATTTTTTTAAAAAAAAGTTGGTTTTAAATAATAACGTTGTGTTTTTCACTATTCATAAAAAATTGAATGTTTTTATAAAAATATAAAAAATTCTCCCTAAGCTAATTTAGACATTCTGAATCGAAAAATGAAGTCCATTTTGAGAAATAAAAATTATAAAATTTCAAAAAGTGGGTATTACTATTCATAACTACAAGTTTGATTGGTCGTGGTGTGTTAGAATTCGAAGTTGCGTACAACCATGCTATTGTATTATTCAATGAGAAGTGTACCATGGATGTTTAGTGTATTACATTCTTCTCTCTTTCAAATAATCTCATCCAAGAAATGTTTAAAATATTATTTCATAAAATGATTCTGGTGGTTCTTCATCATAAGTTACTCGGGTTCCCATGTATCCTGTTCCGTATTATGGTTTCTCCATAGAACATTCACCATATGAGTCATCCGGTTTCTCAATACTTGTTTTCTGGTATCAAGAATTCTGATAGGCTCATCACAATAAGATAGTTCAGGTTCCAATTCTATTTCTTCATATATGAGTACATGCGTTGGTCAGACTTGTATTTTCTCAACAGTGATACATAGAACATATCATGAACTTTTGGCGCCATTTCAAAACGATAATCTACAACTCCAATTCATTCTTGAATTTCAAAAGGTCCAATTTTCCGAGGACTCAATATACCTTTTTTACTGAAACGTATATCACCCTTACATGGAGATACATTCAAGAAAACATGACCTTCAACTTGAAATTCCAAATCCTTACTTCAGTTATTGGCATATCTATTTTTCCTACTTTGAAAGGCTTTGATGTGGGTTTGGATGACATTCAACCTTTCCATTATTTCATCTACAATTTATGGGCCTACAAGTGTTCTTTCACAAACATCATCCAAACAAGTTGGTGTGCGACATCTCTTTTCATATAACTCTTCATATAGTGCCATCTGAATATTTGAATAGAGGCTATTGTTATTGGAAAATTCTACCAGAGGTAAATAATTATCCCATATACCTTGAAAGTCAAGTGAAAAAGATCTCATCATGTCTTATAAGGTTTTAATAGTCTGTTCTGATTTCCCATCAGTTTGAGGGTGGTATGCAGTGCACAAACGAAGATCAGTATCCCAGGAATTTTGAAGACTTTTCTAGAATCTTGATGTAAAATAGGGATCAAGGTTAGAAAAAATTGATATGGGTACTCCCTATAGTCTTACAACTTCATTAATATATAGTATTTCTAGACATTCAGGTGGTAAATCTTCTCTTATAGCAAGAAAATGTGTTGACATGGTAATATGGTCAACAATGACCCATATTGTATCATTCTTCCTAGGAGTATTTGATATCCCCATAAAAAAGCCCATACTAATATCATCCCATTTACACTTAGGTATGGGGAGAGGATGGATGACTCCTCTATGATGTTTTCTTCTAGACTTAACCTATTGACAAACCATACAACTTGACATATAATCAGAAATCTATCTCTTTATGTTGTCCCACCAAAAATGTTCTTTCAAATCCCTATACATTTTAATGATACCTGGGTGTATAGAGTAATTGGATATATGAGAATCAACCAACAATTACCTTTTTAGATTAGTTATATTTAGAACACAAAGTCTCTTCCCAAATTTCAAAATCCTACATTCATTTACGAATTCGATCAATCTCTCATCATTCACAGATTTAATTTTTTTTTGAAATTCCTCATCATATGTCTAAGAAATTTTTATCCTTTCTAGTAAAGAAGGTTTGTCTACCATTTGAAAAATTATTAATGTTTCTATTTCCATGTTTTTTCCCATATCCATATTTACTAGATCCATGAACATTGGATCCCTTTCGACTATCAACTTGTTCAAAACTCCATGATCATTTCTCCCCTATGAATCTTCTACCTTATTTAACTTCCCCATGTGGTAGTGTATAGTGTAATAATAACCCTTGAGTAGCTCAGGCCATCTTCTTTGCCTCATATTGATTACTTTTTGGGAGAAAATATACTTCCAACTGTTGTGATCAGTATAAATCTCACATTTTTCACCATAGAGATAGTGTCTCCATATATTCAAAGCAATGATACCAACAGCTCACTCAAGATCATGAGTGGGATAGTTTTGTTCATGAGTTTTTAGCTGTCATGATGCTTAGGCAATAACTCTATCATTCTGTATAAGAACACTACTAAGACCTTTCTTTGAAGAATCAATATAAATAACAAACCCAACATTCTACGATGGTAGAGTCAATATAGGAGAATTGACTAATCTTCTCTTCATTTCTTCAAAACATTCTTCACACTCTTTTTTTCCAAACAAATTTACTCCCTTAAGGTGTCAGCTTGGTTAGTGGGTTATCCAATTGGGAAACATTATGGATGAAACACCAATAATAACCTACTAAACCAATAAAAATTCCTACCTGAGTTATACTTGTCAGTTCTGGACATTATTGGATTGCCTGGTCTTTGAAGGATCAATAGATATTCTATCCTTAAAGAAAATATGGCAAAGAAATGAAATCACTTGAAGTAAGAATTCACACTTTCTAAACATCCCATATAATTCATTTCTTATGAGGGTTTTCTGAATAATGCGCAAGTGATTTTAATTATCTTCGTAGCTTTTTGAGTAATGCAATATATCATCAATAAATACGAATACAAAGTCATCAAGATATTCCTTGAAAACTCTATTCATTAGATCCATGAAAATAGATGGTGCATTATTGAGTCCAAAATGCATTTCTGTAAACTCATATTTACCGTACCTAGTTTGAAATGCTATTTTTGGAATGTCTTCCTTCTTTAAACACAACTAATGACATCCATATCGAAGTTTAATTCTTGAAAAATATTGAGCTTCATTAGTTGGTCAAATAAATCATCAATGTGAGGTTGGGGATACATGGTCTTTATTATTTTAGCATTGATGTCCCTGTAGTCAATGCACAACCACATAGATCCATCTATCTTCATAACAAAAACAATAGGGGCTCCCCAAAGAGAAACACTAGGGAGAATAAATACTTTATTACTAAATTACTCTAGTTGTTTATTTAGTTCAATTAATTCCAAAATGGACATTCTATAAGGGTTCTTCGATGTTGGCCTTGAACAAAAAATTAAATCAATATAAAACTCAATTTATCGTTCTGGAGGATGTCTAGGTAAATCCTTTGGAAACACATCGACATATTATTTCCCAATATGTACGTCCTCTAATTGAACATTCCTTTCCTCACCCATAGTTATTTCATTCTCTTATACCCCAATAATTGATTTATGTAGAGATACTGTGGGTGGATCTAGATAAGAATCAGGTGGTGATGTTTTTTCTCTAAAGATAAGGTACTCCTTATCATCATAGAAAATTGTAACCTCCTTTATCTTAAAATAAATTTTGGAATCATGGTCTGAAAGACAATCCATTCTGAGGATTATATCAAATTCAATCATGAGTATGTCGAAGAGATCATCAAATAAAAAACATTTATATGCCTTAATAGGAAATGAGTCATAAAACATAGTTTCAAAGATACGTCCCTTAGGATTTTTGACTGATAACTCCCTTGTCATAAAAAATTTGAAATATCTAATTTTCATATCAAACTGAGAAGATATGAAACAATTTGATGATCCAGAATCAAATAAAGCATTGGCTAAACTTGAAGAAACCATTAAATTACCTACCACCACATATTTTGGAGCTTCAACATCAGCAATAGTGATCACATAAGTGTGGCCTTTCCCCCCAGTCCTTTTCTGAGGTACTTTTCCATTGCGTATAGAAAATTCATTTGTATAATGCCACTTTGATCTCTAATTGTAACATTCAACAATGAAAACCTCTTTCTTTCCCTTGTAATCACGAGCTTGGTGGCCTTTTTCACCTCACTTGTAACAGACTTTCATTCCCTTCAAGTACGTACCATGGTGTTTCATCCCACATTTATAGCAGGATGGATATTCAACATTTACCTTCATCCCCTTATTTCCATTTCCAAAGTGTTAAACATATATCTTATTATCTTTGTTTTCTTTAAATCCATAAGACTTAATTAATTCCTTTTCAGTCATGATATCACATGAGACAAAATATTCGTACGTTGAGAAGTATTGTGAGACTAATTCTTGATGGAGAAATGGTTTTAACCCATCAAAGAATCGATATATCTTACTGTTTAAGTTACGTATATAATTTTCTGCATTCCTTGCTAACCTTGTAAAGTTAGCCTCATACTTTGCCACATTCTCATCCACATTTTCCCCACACTCAGAAATTTTCATTCCATATCTGCTCGATAGTCACGAGAAAAGTATTTTTATAATAAAATCACTTTAAAATTCCTCCATTCCATATTTAATACTTCTTCATCTTTCTTTTTTGTCTTGAATTAATGATCACCATTGATCTGCATCTCCAGTGAGGTGATAAACTTCCATAACAACTTTTTCCCTTTTGATACTCCCCAAAGAATGAAATATTTTCTCCAAGGAACATATCCATTGCTCATATACAAATGGATTTTTAGTCCCATTGAATTTTGGTGTATGTTGCCTCATTAAGAGGTCTAACAATGATCCTCTATGTTGTGGAATAGGGTGATCTGTACAGGTAATGCTTCTTTAATAACCTGGGTGAGTTGTCTCAGTATGGTGAAAA
Source organism: Viscum album (assembly GCA_963277665.1). Lineage (NCBI taxonomy): Eukaryota > Viridiplantae > Streptophyta > Magnoliopsida > Santalales > Viscaceae > Viscum > Viscum album. The sequence goes on from OY728151.1 coordinate 476,259,562, forward strand.
GATGTTCAGCACCAGTTGGATCACCAGATCCACTATAATTATATTTAGTGGGATGGAAATCCATACATGGATGACATGTGTTGATACAGTTTCCATTCCTTATACTAGGTTCCATTTCTAAACAGCGAAATACACTAGATTAGTTTATGAATCGAAATACATAATTCCAAACTTGTAAAACACATAACATAAATTGAACAGTTTATGGATAAAATGCATAATCATAAAAATGATTTCTGTGAGAATTTATATACTCATAAATCCTTCATAATAGGTTTTAAATAAAATGTGAATTATCCTAAGCATATCCTCTGGGAGTTTTGTAACCAAGAGTGCAGCAAAGCCCATTGTCATGTACCACGATACGTCGGGTCAATCTTGAAACTCCTTGTTGGAGTTTTCACTCCCTGGTACATCTGCATGAGAGCCGCATCTACCTTCTCTTATCCATACAAGGATGTATTTCTTGAAAAAATCAAAAAATCATTACATTAACAAAATTATAGGAAGTTATTCTATACTAATCCTCAATGTCTATCTTAGGGTATTGATCTCTAATATGAGTTTTTCTAAATCTTTCTTCCTTGGTTTTTCCTAAACATCCTCTAATACCAAATGTAACGCCTCAAACCCAGTTTCCCCGAGTCAATGTATTATTACATAACATTGGAATGATCACAAGGGATCAAGTCTTGAAAGACCGATCGGTTTAGTATCCTTGTAAGTACTAGATACAAACATAAGTTTTACATTACATCATTAGATAAAAACATCAACAACATTTTTCCTCATTTGAACACACTTATATCCTTAACCTATCCATATAGTTCATCTATAAAATACTTTTTCACATCATGGGAAAAATAAACCATAGAAAGGGGTGAGCTCAGATGCTCAGTAAGGATAACAATATAGCAGAAACATTCATAAATAAGCATAAAAATTTAAGGCAATGTATAAGACTAAACAATAACATTTTTAAAATTAAAATTCATCATAATATGGAAAATATAAATCAAATAATTTTATTTACTTATTCACATTGATGTTCTACTAGTTGAGTAATCACATGCAATATCAATAGCCAATTTCATAATGATGGAATGCATAATGCCAGACTTCATAACCACATAGTCAAGGCCTCGTGCCAATACTACAAATAAGATTTTTCAAGGCCTTGTTCCAAGACATTAGTTTGTCTCAAGTGACCTACCAATGCATCGAGGAGCTATAGCGGGCTCCACCTGTCACTTACTAAGTCCAATGCATTACTCATATGAAAAGGTTTAAACATAACATAAAAATTCGTATTAAAACTAGCATATGAAATGTCAATACATTATCCATAAACCATGCATGGTATAAAAATAACACATCCACAGTCAAACATATCACAAAACCTTAAATAAAATATGGAAGATTTTTATAATAATAGATCAACTTTAAACATGTTTAAAATCCATCAAAGGATGTTGATATAGATGAAATGAAAACTATTTGAAAGAAATAACTCTTTCTATTTTGAAAATATTTAAAATTCCCATAATTATAAAAGAAAACATTTATTTTGGAAATATTTTTATAAGAATTTAGGGGAATCTTCAGAGGTGTTGTATTGGTGGAAAATAGCTACACCCATTGTATAAGTTAAAAAACATTCTTTCCTTAATTTTTTTTCGAAATAGTCGTAAAGGACCTTGTTTGGTAAACGATGGAAGGATTCCCTTATAAAAATCATATAAAAAGTAAAAAACATGTATAAATGACTTTAACCCATTGTATAGGAAATATTAAAAAAAAATTGAAATACATTTTCGCGAAACACGGATGAGGGTGATAAAGAGGTCTCAATATATATTCACGTATAAGAAATGTAAGACAATGAAGGGATTGTATAATTACCCCGTACATTGTACTTTTCCTTCAATGAGTGTACATTAACATCTTATATAATAGTTAAATCATTGTTATTAAATTATACAGAAACAACTTACATAAATATGATATCATATAAGATCTTCTAATATTTCATTGTTAATAGTATTTCGGTAGAATCATTGTTTCAGGTGTTAACGGATTCATTTTCCTTTATATCATTGGTTACATATGACATTTTATTTATGGATAATATTTATTTTATTCATATCCCGAATTATTTTATGTTATTAAATAGTATATTTTTAATCATAAAATGATATTTTTTCTTGAATGGTTACGATGAGGAATGAATCTCATCGTGTTCGTGGAGATGGTAATCTGTACGTACGCACGAGCGACAATACCATTCTATTGATGGTGAAATATTATGTAATTGGATGGTATATAATATATAAAAAATAATTAACATGTTATATTATTATTTAAATCAGTTATACTCATTATTATACTCATCCAAATAATGAAGTGTTTTAATAACATACTACACCACGACGTGGAGACGGTAAGCCGTACGTACACATGTATGGTGACTTTTCATTCATGGGATGGATTAAATAATGAATATGGTTTTACCATATTTATAACAACATCAAAGTATTTATAAGGTACTTTTGTTATTATTTTGTTCTGGGGAAAAAAAGAGGAAGTGGAAGAATAAAAGAACTTTTAAAGAGGTGGTGAAATTATTACCTCTTCTTCGGGTGTTTCTTATTGATTTGATCAAAAGGGAACCTTAGGATATATTTATAATCAATGTAATGCTTCTAGGCCAAAGGTAGGGTAGATGGGAGGATATTTGGGAAGGGGATCACCGATCTAAATGGATTTGGAGGTGTGATTTTGAGATAAGGGGAAGTACCTTTTTATAAGAGATGTGAGGGTCACTTTTGGAAAAGCATGAAATATTATTTTATTATACAATAATATTCGGTTTATAATGGCTCAAAAATTATTTAATCTAAGTTGGGTATGGGTATAAAACCTTTCAACCAATAGGTTTTCTACAGGTTTAGGTCACTATATTAACTCTATCTTATAGATTTAACTCTAAGTTAAATAGTTTAACTTTTACCCTGTATTCTCCCCCCCAAATGGCCCGAAGGCCATCATTTTTATTGATTTTTGATAATACCCCTTCAAGGGATGAGGCGGAACCCCTAAAATTCCCATAGCCTCAGAGATTACATTGCATGTAGGATTAAGATATTAAATGACCCAAAGGTTTTAGAGAATTCAACTAGACTATCTACAAGGAACTGCCACTCCCCAGCATCAGTATCGTGATAGTAGCTTTCCACCATTACATAGCCATATGGATAGGCTTCCCATGAAAGAACGAGATGGTCCTGATGGCATATCCATTGCCTCTCATTCTGAAAAATCCATTTTTCTCTACTCTGTTGAGTGAATCTTCTTTAAATCCTCTTCTGGGGTTGGTCCTTTTTTGTGGAGAATGTTTGGGACAACTGCATGTGGCCCGAAGGCCTTGAGGTGGCCCGAAGGCCTTGATGGTGGCCCAAAATCCCAACTGACCTGAAGGCCCAAGTTTCTAGAAATCCTTATGGACTCCAAGCCCAAACCGGTGGCCCAATGTCAATATTTCTAACTGCAACAATGCAGAATAGTACCTGCTACAATACCTACTACAGTGCCTGTTACAACACCCGCATAGTGTACAGTTTTGCTACAACACCTGCACAGTGGACCATTATGCTAAGTGTTAATTAATGATATATCTATTATTATATATGTCCTTTAGCCTAAACTTATAATTTTAGGACTATTATATCATTTAATAATATAGTATTGGTTTTAAAAATTCATTTGTGTCAATTTTGACACTATTTAGTAATTTATTTTTTTGGAATTCATAACAACATTATTATGTCTAAAGAAATTAATGTAATCAACCCTCACATGTCATATTAATATATGAAATTAGTGCATTGCTTAAAAATTATCAAATTAAATTCATTTGGATATTTATAACATTAATTGTTTTAACCTTTCATTATAAAGGTAGTTACTAGACCATCATAGTGTAATAAATAAATTTAAATTTTTAATGTCTAAAAATTATAAATAAAATAATTATGTAGGAAATCACTTTATATTTCTAATTAGTATTTATAGTCTAATTTATCTTATGTATAACCATATATTAATTTTTTTTTACTTATTAAACATTGAATTTACACTTTTAACTCTTCCTAAAATAAAATTATAATAAATATACTAATATAATCTAGGTGGACCAAAATGATCATATTTTATTCATAAGGTTTATTTTGGTGAAAATAAAATTATCCAATAGAATTATGACTTGTGTTAGGGTAATAATAATTTCATATTTACCATTAGTTACCCTATTTACTTTAATTATTGTAAATTAAAGTCAAAAGTTATTATTCACCAAAAATTATTTTCATCTTATTGAATGAAATTTTACTTACTGATATCAATCATGTTTCTTTTAATTTTGAAATTAAATTCACAGAAGAGGTAAAATTATGTTTTATGCAAATTTTCTAATGTCCCATGAAGGTGGGTAAAAGACGGTAAAAAGTTCAATAAAATTATATATATATATATATATATATAATATTTTTATCAAATGGCTCAAATGAATTACATTGAACATATTTAGTTATTACATATCAATTTTTTACCAAAAATAAATTTAAATAAACTAACTAAATATGAAAATAAAAAGTCTGTTTTAAACAATAACGTAATGTTTTTCACTATTCATCAAAAATTGAATGATTTTAGAAAAATACCAAAAACACACCCTAAACTAATTTTGATATTCTGAATCCAAAAATGAAGTCCATTTTGAAAAATAAAATTTATATAATTTTAAAAAGTGGGTATTACTATTCTTAATGGTTAGTTTGACTGGTCGTGATGTGTTAGAACTCGAAGTTGTGTACAACGCAAGTTATTGTATTATTCAAAGAGAATTGTACCATGGAATCATGGGGGTTACACATACTGGATGAAATCATATTATCATAAAAAATAAAAATCCAATAATAGAAGTCCCATGTCCTTGGTAACCTATACTTCCTACCCAAAAAAGTGTTCATAACTGTTCAGTTTCATCACTATCACAAGGTCCAACAAATTCCAATATCACATTTCTACCATATTCTCAAATAATAATGAAAAAATAAATATGATACATTCGGTGATATTAATCACATTAATTTATGATAACACATTGTAATATCCTCATCCTGAGACCACTCAACTTTGTATAGACAAGAGATTCTCCTAGTACCTCATGTGTGCCTTCCCATATTCCAGAGTCTTCTGATAAGTAGTGAGAATCTGAGGTATTATAATTGGTAGAAAATACCCCCACATTATAGTGTGAAATAATATGGAAACTAACCAAACATCATCTATAAATAATTAAAAGTATATAGAATTATTATATAATTATAAAATTTCTATAAAAATGAATATAGAAAAGCATACTATCATACTAACTCATGGTCATTCCTATATAAAGCTACTAATTTCCCACTGTAACAATCATATATATCGATAAATGAATGAAATAAAATTTATGAGTCCCTACTACCATCCCCAATCCTTGTAGCATTCAGTCTTTGAATCCCATCTCTGTCATCCGACTCAATAATTCTATATTGATCATCTACTCAATCAAAACCTTCTATTAGTGAATTTTACTCAGATAACCAAGTGTAATGGTTGGATAAGAGGGGTTTGAGTAAAAATACAATGGTAACCTCTAATTTTGTACCATACATAACAAAAAAATCGTCTGTATTCATGTCATTTACTCAAAAAGAATTAAATAATTTTGAATATCATTAATAGTTAACCACAATCTATCCTAAGGTTCAAATTTGAAACATGTAATCCATTCAAATTGAATTTGGCTAGTTTTATGCTATCTCATGGCATGGAAAAAAACATTCAAATCAGTACCATTAATTGGATCCTAGTAATGTCTTACCAAGAAACATTCTACCAGAAACTCATGGGGTTGGCCTAATGGGAATCCATCACTTGGATCCATATAATATCATATCATGAAAAACAAATAATGAAACTCAAGTTTTTTTTCTTACAATGAATCCATCTCTTAGATATAGTGGAGTGTATCTACTATGCCTGGTATTACATCACCTAATTATAGGTTATACCCTACAAAGAAAACACATTCCTCAAGTATATGAGTGTAGAGCCCCCTTTCTAGAAATCTCATCATCTGAGTCCAAGGATGTTGTTCTCCTTAAAAGATACCACCACATCTATGTATATGTGTGTAGATCCCCATTTTCAGGAATAACATCATCTTATACATGGTGTATTATATCCCTAATTGTATATCACATAATAATAGTTCATAGGATTATCTCTCCTTATCCTTAAAACACATCATCTATGTTCAAGGGTGTTTTACCCTACAATATATTACCTCATATGGATATAATGAGGTTTTATAACACATCCAAAAAACATTTATCTATATATTTTCTTATTATAAATCCCATTATATAGATCTAATGAGAATTTACAAGGAATCTCAAACTATTGTATCATTTGATCCAAGGAACAAATCCAAGGAATCCAATATTTAGTCTCAATATATCTCTGTGGTAGGTGTGCCCTACGTTTATCACCTCAAAATAGTTACTCAATGGTTCAATGATCCTTCTAATCCCATAAATCAAATATATATATAGTCTCTCTATTGTGTGACTTACTATAATTACAACCATTATTTTCTTCCACCACCAATTCAGGCTCTATGGTGACACTCTCAATTGTAACTTCCATCTTCCAATACACACCCTCTGTAGGGACAATATCTAATTAGGAACCCACCAAGGTACCCCTAAGTCCCATCACACATGGACCTCCATCATTGATTCCCATATCTCAATTATATCTCTAGGATCAACACCCATTACTCATGTGTAACACATAGTTTTTTTTATCCTGATTGTCATACAACCTCACTAGACTTGTCAGTCCAACTTAACTAGAATTTCTACAAAGCGATAATAAAGGGACTATATCCAATCCAAATTTATCCATAGGTTTGTTAACTCATCGAATCTATCCATAACTCTTTATAGATTATATAAACCTTGGTGATCACATTATCAGTGGGAGTGGAACACTAACCCCATGGTCAACTCACTAGCTATAAGTATTTATGAAATCTCGTGGTGAGCTCAGAAGGCTAATCCCTAGTCTAAACTCCTCAATTACTCACTAAAATACACTTTGAAATTAATAAGGGAACCAAATAACAGGGCCAATAGTTCTCAGTATATTCCATTAATTTAATATACCCCATAATGTCCATGTTTTACATGCAATAGATTCATAATAAATGAAATAATGTTAGTGATATATTAAATTAACCAAATGCACAATGGTTTATAATATCCATTAGAACATTGTTTAACTCATTAATGGGAATGAGATCATAAATATTTATTTATACTTTTACTATGGAATCTCCCTCAGTGGTGAGACAACAAATTTCACATGCATATTATTGAAATAAATAATACCAAATTGATATTTATGAGGGACCTCTTACCCAAAGTACACTATTATTCAATTTACTCACTACTGAAAAACTCTCATATGATCTCATCCAAGTCCAGTGACCAATTTATAGACCCCTACTTCCTTAACTCCAATCAAAATGCAAAAATAATTCGGTATAAAAAATAATAAATATTTATTCATATACCCTTTGGTATTTTATAATCAATGAAACCATTTTTAATCAATAAGGGATAACACCCACTAACTCATCAGATATAATCCAATCATAAAAACCTTGATAAATAGGGTGTGAACCACATCCATAACCCACCCCCAACAACCTAATCTAAAAAGAATCCCCAAAAAATGATATTAATTTAGTCATCACATTGATTTAATTTTTTCAAAACAAATAATAAATTTTATATAATGAAATATCTTAATGGAAAAACTTGATATGACACTTGGATACTATTTCAATACATCTTACATCCAATACTTGTGAAATACCCATAACAATTAGATTCTTTCACCATACTCTAGAGAAATACTCATAAAAAATATCCAAAAAACCTAACCAATTTTATGTACTCTCTTAGTGGAATAGGAACAGATAAAAAAAGTGTAATATGACTATGAAATTATAAAAATTCACCCTAATCCATCATCACTCATTGGGGATTTAATAGAGGTTAAGGGTGGGGAAAAGAGTATTGAATGGCCTATCTTCAAAACCTCAAACCCAATAAATCAAAAGACACCTTACCCAGATATGATATATTTTTTCCTATCTAAATGAACCACACAACACACAATTAATGGAATGGACCCTTACAGGACATTATAAAATTCTAAAAGAATGGTGGTATCCACCACAACAAAACATCATTCACATTATGAACTATAGTTTATTCCCGGAGTGGCCTAAATATGGTTCCCCAACCCGTTTTATAAGGGTCACTGTCAGGATTTAAATTACGCATTAACTACATTATTTACATGAATTATGTTATCTATATAACTAAAATATAATTCATAGAATGAATGACTAGTTCACATATTTAATGACCATAAATTTTAGAATTTTAGCATCCCAACTTTCCAACCCTTCTCATATACTCACCTAAGATCCCATACCACCAACCGGGTCACGAACCATGCCCTAAGATATCAATTTTATATTTTTTAATAGTTCAAATTTTAATCACAATCATATTTCTCTAAAAAACATCCTATAAAATTAAAATCTAAATTCCTTGTTAATTTTTACACTCTATAGACATAGGTTACTAATGGCTAGTGTTGGGTTTTTATGAGAATATCACATGGAATAACTCACGGTTGATATTTTATCAATTTTAAATAATATAAGTTATTATCTTGGTATTTTATCCTATATTATCATGGTCATAATGGGAATCACACTCCACCACCACATAATTACCATTAATCGATATGTGTATCCTGATTCCATCATATGTTAGTGAAATTAATGTTGTCATAATAGTACATGTATATCACATGGGGTCATATCATCAGATAACATGAAGAAAAGTCTCCAAGAGGGAATTAAATGATGTAATATATCATTATTGGTAAATGTATTTGGTATTAAATTCTCCCTACAATATAGATCTATGTATTATTATGTTCAATGATAGAAAAATTATCCATTGGTCATAAAATCCCTGTGTAAATAAATTGCAAGTTGGTATAGTGTCTTACGAATTACATTCCCTTCTATTGAAATTTTAGTATTCATTCATGGTGTCCCATTTCCATGGGTATAAATACAAAATATGATAGTGTGTCTATAGATTCAAAAAATATCATCGAAATTAGAATGTCATTCCATACCATGGTCATAATGAGAGGGAGATGGAATGACATCAAATCACTATAACAACATGTGGTAACTTTGTAATATGTCACATATCATAATTACATGATCATTTGTGATGGTCATCACTGTAAATAGGTGATATTAAGAAAGTGAAAACGTTACCCTGACTATATCCCATATTAAATAATTGTAATGTCATCAATTTCTATAGAAAATAAATAAGTAAATGGGAAGTTCATTCAATAAAGATCTATGTAGTATTATTTTAAATGATAGAAACATAACCCTGTGGGAAAAACATCCATGTGGAAAGAATTTTCAAGTGGGTATAATGTCCAAGGGAATATAATCCCTTCTATTAAAATTTATACATTCATGCATGGGGTCCCCTTTCCATGTGTATAAATACACAATATGATAGTGTATCCCTAGCTTCATGGAATATCATAGATAAGGGGATATCATTCAATATAATGATTATAATCATATATAGAGTTTATAAAATAAAATCACTATTACAACAAGTGATAACTGTGGAATATGTCACATACCATGTTACCATGATCATTTGGAAAGGTAATCCCCTAAAATAGGTTCCATTAAGAAATTAATAACTTTACCCTTCCCATATACCATATTAAATATTTGGTATGCCATCACTTTCCTTAGGAAATACCTATTCATATGTGAAGTTCAACACATACTTAGAATAATCACCTTAGAATGTGGAATGAAATTCCACATTATATTAGGAATTATATAATATGAAAAGGGGCCCATAAAAATAAACCATAATATGAAATAATAATTGTCCCATAAATCACATCATGAATCTAAAATCATATGTGTGAACATTGTATCTAAGTATATATCATACTCATATATAGTTTGTCCTCACTCATACCTCTAATTTCGACATTCTAAAACACAACGAAAATGTAACTAAAATACATAAATCTATAGGGTGAGGTACATTAATTCCTTATACTGGTATAAAAATCATTAACCCATATATTAACTTAAAATCCCAATATAGGTCGTGTTTCATGATGATCTCTAATCACATTGTATATGTCCTATCAAATAGAGACCAAGGATCCTATTAAAGGTTCCCAATGTCTACAATTTCCAAGGGAGAACCCTTATTATATCAAAAATCATATTTATCCATTATAATATATAGACCTCATGGTCATCAATGACCATAGGAAATTGACTAAACATTTTAACCATCACTCATGTCCTTAATACCTCAAAATCACTCTTTGTATTGGAAAAAATGTTATATAAATTAATTTACTATCGAGAGAATAAATTTAGTGTGAGTTGAGTATCACATGACACCTAAAAAATTTCATAAAACAATATGAAATATTATGTAAAATCATCTTTATGAAGTAAGAACCAATTAATTATATATTATAGGCTAAATATTTATATGATTAAAGACATTATAAAACATATAACAAACCCCTAAAAAAGTGTATAATCTGTTAGAGGTGATGAAATAGTGAAAAATAGGAAATAAATTATATATGTGATTCACCTATGTCACTATAAGATATTTTATTATAAAATCATGTTGTATTTTTTTATTTTTTGGGGATTTTAAGGTTTTGACATTTAGTAGTTGAGAGGTGCATGAGACCACACTATCACTAGAGGCCTTACAGCATGACCTATGGTCATTTTATAGTGATAAAATTCTCACTTTAATTTTTTGGAAAGTGGTAGGACCACACCACATCATATGGGCTTTACCATGGAGGATACTTATTTTCTAGTGAGGAATTATTCTTTACCATTTTTGAATTTCATAAATGGAAAGCTGACTACATTATAGCTAGCACACTATGTTGCATATAGGGAATGCCACATGTGAGCCTATATCATGAAGACAAGAAATGCACCATGGTAACCTTGGGGTTAGGAATTATAATTACTCCTCAAAGAGTTGATGTAACTATAGGAATTGTTCCATGCTACAACAATTATAATATTGGTTCATTACACCATGGTGGAAAGGGAAACACCATAGAGTTAGTCTTCTTAGTTTTAATTATAATATTTTTTCTTTTTTCTATTCAAATTTAATGGTAGTTTTTCCTATTTTCCACATAAATAAAATCGTATTTTTGTGATAGAGATTAATGGATCTTATTAAATCCTTCATCAATCCTCTAAACACTGTGATTTATAAATTTCAGGTAGAATTGGAAGTAAGGACTTCCATTATTCTTCATTTTCATATCATTCCACAATTCCTTTAGGTTACCTTTCCTCCCCAAAAAGCTAATGTAATAGATAAATGAATTTAGTGTTTGTGTTTTGTATACCTCAGGTATTTTTTTCTTATGATATCAAAGAATATATTTTAACTCTTTCATTCATTATATACTTATGGAAACTTGTTTCCAATGATTGATGTAAGTGTTTTTTTATTCTTTTTTAAATAAATTTCATGAAACACTTGAGTTTATAATTTTTTTTCAAAACTAGTTATAACTATGTTTGAGACCATTTATGGGGTTATTAATGATTTTAAGTTATTTTTATACCTATTATAAAAAATTAATTATATGGTTTTTATAGTTTTTAATAATAAATTGAATGTTTTTCATGCCATGTGTTTTTGAAAATGCCTCATGGATCTATAATTTTTTTTAGAATTTTAAAGCAGTTTTGGATGCAAATTTAGTTTTCAAATTAGATGTTTGATGTTTTTAAAAGAAAATGTTTCTAAAAAGAAGTTATCGTTCACCATGTTGAAAGGTTTTAATAATTAATTAACACAATTAGGTTTAGAAGTTATTTTAAATTACATTTTTTTGATTTTTTTTGAAACATTGATGTATAACATACCATAATAAGTTGGCATTAAAGTCATGGTTGAAACCCGAGAATAAATATTATTTGTAAACACCTTAATGTGATCATGTTGCGTAACAAATTATGTATTAATTTAAACCATTTTTATAATGTGAAATATTTAATATTATAATTATGCGAAACTTCAATGAATATTGAATGGTAATATTTCCTAAGAGGGTGATGGAGGTGAGATGATAATTATTATATGTTATATATCCATAAATGTAAACATTTTGTGGCCTGTTTGTTTTCCCACCTCCATTGGTTAATTTTATGGGAACCTATGCTAGAAATAAGGGACATATAAATGAGTGTTACCCAAGTTTATATTAATCTCTAGATAGTGGTTTGAAGCCCGATGAGACCGAGAGAGCCCCTAAAATTTTAAAGTTCATTTATCCAACTAATCATCACGTGATTTAATGTCCAATATCATATAACATTGAGTAAAAATGAGTGACCAATGATGTCATGATTCTTGTTTAGGATTATTTATAGGATTCTATTATATGAATTTTTTGATTTTTCATCCTTTGATATGGTTGTGTGGATCCATAATTTTAGTTTTTTTACTACACTCTGTTGATATCTTAGTGCTTGTATTTATTATATTCTATTTGGTTATATCTTTTATATTAACATCAAAATTATTTATATCATAACTATAAATAATGGTTTTAAATTAAGAATGTTTCTTTTATTACAAATGAATTTTGAAAAAGAGTTTTATGGAAGAGGTGAAAGGTTTAGTATTTAATTAATGAATTCAAAATGTCATCTTTTTGTGGTTTATAGTGTATTCTTCAAAAATGATAGTTCCAACTTATCTTTGAAATAAAATTATAGTTCTTTAAATAAATAATATATGTAAATTTTTTCAATACTATTGAATGGGATGGAAATAAAATTTTAAATTAAATATTAAATATATCATATTTAATTTTTTTAATATAATTAATTACAAATAATCTTAGGTGAAGTCATACAGTTCATGTTTAGCCTATACCCTATATATACAACAGTGTGTGTGTGTGTGTGTTTCCTAATTCCTATATGGTTCCTTAGTATTTATTCCCTTACTTATTGTTCATATTTTTTCATTGATGGATGAGTTGCGATGTGTTAGAGATCATAGATAACATGGATTCATCAAATATTTTTGTCAATTTTTTGTTTTTATTTTGGAATATTGAGTGTCAACCATTTTTTATGTTATTTCTTCATTCAGGGTTTCTATTTTAGTTTATGTGATGTTTTTTTGAGTACTTTATATGATGTTTAATTAAATAAACTATAATTTATCATACAAGAATATTCATTTTAATTATTTATTCTTCATTTCGATTATTTATATTATTAAATCCATGTTTGGGCAGTTCATTAGTTTATCTAATTATTTGAAATGCTAAGATTTCCCATGAATGGATAGCTCATACCAGATTCTCTGTAGTTTATACTATATTTTTTTTTATTTTTTTTATTATATAAGGTTGAAGTAATTCCCAATTTTTAATTCATGATACCCTTGTACATGTTCAATCCCACAAGGATTAGGAATGCATAACGGGCCTAAGGGTGAGTTTCATGAGGGGGCATGTCTGGTTAGCCGAGGCTAATTCATTAAAAATTATATCAAATAGTAGGCTTCCAAAAGATCTAGGATAATTTTTAATACTATTATTTTTATGAGATTTTGGTAGTATTTATCCATGAATATTAAGAATGTTGATGTAAGTTTAGAGAGGGTCTAATTGTCTCTCTCTCTCTCTCCATCATGGGCTTTGAGTTTCCACATGTAGTCCAGATTTGAATCATGAATTTAATCTTAATTTTTGGATTTGAATACCTAATTTAGGCACCATTGGGGTTATTATTGATGGCTTTTGACCAAAATATATTTTTAATTTATTCTTTATGTCACGACCCGTCCTCGGGGCCCGTGTCATGACTACCCCATGCCCGCCTTCCATAGGCCAGGAGCTAGCGACTAGCACCAAAGGCGTAAATCCCAATAAAAAGGGAAGGCATTTCCTTTATAAAGTATACAAACACCACAGAGTACACAAGCTGAGTAAACACTAAGTAAACTGAGTACAAGAGTAAGTGCTGGAACGTAAATGGACCAGAATACAAACCCAACTGAAAGTAAAGTACAAATGAAAAGGAAGTACAACAGAAAAGTAAAGAAGCGAGTCCGAGCCGTCCTCTGGAAATCCCACCTGAAGGGTGGGTACAGATAGTCTCCTCTGCTCCTCGGATCCAGCTGTCCGCTCTGAGTATTTCTCGTCCAGTGCTCCACCTCCAGGTACAGTTCAGCTCCACGAGCTCCCACCTTGATCAACGATGTCTGTCGTTTGCATTCAACATAATGTAGTGCGGGCATAGCCCGTGCAGGGGTTAGTATACACTACTCAGTAGGGACCCTGAGACCCCTGAAAGTCTCCCATAATCCACGAAGGATAAACCACAAAGGAATGATACAATCACGAAGTAACAACCAACTCTACTTAGGAATATTCCCATACATATACCTAAGTCATCAATTCCAGTTTGGCTCCAACATCCGTGCCCATGTTCGATCTAGTCCACACAGGAAAGCACAATCCAATCCACAAAGGCTAACACAACCCAATCCACAAAGGATAGAAAAACAATCACATCGAAGATAGTGATTGAAAGTCAAGACTTAGCTCACACAGGTATCCATTTACGAAGAGGGGTGGATATTATTAGATGTATCCTCAGAATCATCTGCTCTGCCAAACCCACATAGGATCCAAGTATAGTAGTCGTCGCTACCGAACCCACGGAGGATCCAAGTATAGTAGTCATCGTCGTTGAACCCACAGAGGATCCCAGTACAGTAGTCATCCTCGTCGAACCCACGGAGGATCCAAGTATGGTAGTCACCCTCGTCGAACCCAGGGAGGATCCAAGTATGGTAGTCACCCTCATCGAACCCACGGAGGATCCCAGTAAGGTATTCGTCCTCGTCGAACCCACGAAGGATCCCAGTACGGTATTCTTCCTCATCGAACCTACGGAGGATCCTAGTATGGAAGTCATCTTCGTCGCAGCTAGCTCTAGGGTTCCCGCACCCAGCATGCTCAATTCTGGGAGGGTCCACTCCACGATCCAAGGGGGGTCGATACATGAACTGACACAAAGTCTGGAGTTGATGTATCCCAAAGTTCCGTCTCATCAAAAGGAACTCAACGCGACAGACGGCGCGTCAATCAGACGCCCGGTCTGAGAGTTATTGGCTTTTTCGTCCCAGGGGATCGGTTTGTTTTTAAGTCAAAACCAACCTGACAGTACTCCAACTGTGTCCAAACCTCGATCAGAGTAATCCAAAAAACCATCTCACTACAAGGAAACAAACAAAGTCGATGGTACGTCAATCGGACGTCCGGAGCTCATGATATATGTGTTTTCGCTCCGAGGGCCTGGTTGGTTTCGTGTTCAAACCAACCCGGCCATACCCAAATTTCTCCAAAAACTTGAGTGTAATATACCGAAACGACCATATCTATCCACGTATCTCTACGCAATAGACGGTGCTTCGATCTGATGTCTGTAGCCCCAGTTATGGGCGTTTTAATGGATATGTCTGGAAAACAGGGGGTTCGGGCCCGGTCCGACCATGCCCGATACCCCTGGGTGGGCCCGAACCGGGTCGACGCGACCCGGGTCCGGGTCTGGCCCATTGGGGCACGACGCGGCCTAGATGGCACGGCTTGGCCCGGTGCGGGGGTCCGGCTAGGCACGGGCGGTCCGGACCGACGCGAGCGGTTCGGCCAGGCGTGGGCGGTCTGGCCCGATGCGGTCGGTCCGACCTTCTGTGGGTGCCTGCATGCTGAGCGGACGTAGAAGGGGGTGTACGGCCCCCCTAGTTTTGAAAAGGCGGCCCCCACGTAGAGGGGACCGCCCTTAGCCAGCCTCCGGGGGTTACGACCCACAGTCTTCCGAAATCCGGCCGGCCGGTGTGCCGCTGTGGGACCCCTGTGGGTCTCGCATTCCTGGAGCGTCGGTGGAAGGTGGATCCGGCCGCCCTCCCTTGCACCACCACGACCTTATGGCGTGGGCCTTGTCCGACCGGCGGGGTGCGACAGCACCGCGACCCTCCTCCGCGGCCCGGCTCCAGTTGTGGCCTCTTTCAGCCTCAACTGCGCGGCGCCACGGTGCCGCACTCCTTCACCGTGGCCCGCACCGGCCGCTGTTCCCTCATTCCCGCGCAGTGAGAAGGCACCGAGTCGCCTCCGTTCCAATCAAGAACTAAGTACAACAACAATGGGGAGGAGGGTCGGCCGTGTTTGTGCGGTCCGACCTCCTCCCGTTATACCGATAGCAAGCGGCCAAGAACGAGTAATCACAATGACAATTAAAGCGCAATTTTAATTGATTAAAATTGAACTTAAACCCTACCTCAAAGTAGTTCACGAAAACTAGCGTCGTGGAGAATGGCATCGCAGGGTGTGGCTCCATATAAGTTGGCGGAGATCGCATGAGGAGGAAGCGGCGTCTCCCTTTCTTTGATGTGGAGTGAAGATGGAATGGCGAGTCGGCATTCTTCGCGTTCTTCAAGGAGGAAGATGAAAATCTTCAAGACTTTGAGTGTTCTTCTCCCAATCCCCTTACACCACAAGCCAACCTAATAAAATAAGATTCCTCTCATTTTATTATCTTAAGTCATTCCTTTCGAAATTCAAAATATCAAAATACATAACTCACTTAATTAAATTAAAGAGTTGGCATTGAATAAATGTGGGGAGAGGGAAGTTCACAAATTAATGGGAAGTTTTAAGGGTTACACACTTAAGTGGGAGATTAGAGGAGTTATGGAATATGAGAAGATGGGGGCTCATGTGGGACCCACCACCCTCATAACCTCACATGGTAAGTTGGGTGGTTGTGGGCCCCACCAAGAACTTCCCATGAGAGAATTAAACTACCATGGATAAAATAAATTTGCACACAATTTATTTTACATAACATTTATTTCCCTAATTTTTAACAACTCCTCCCGAGCAAACACAACTCTAGTAAAGGTCTTCTTAAGAAAATACTGGCATTTCGATTTCATCGGTGCCCTCAGATTTAGATTCCTCACACCGGTCCTAAAGTTAGAAAAACTCGCTTATTCGTTCACTGAATGTACCTGAGCTAAACTTCAGAAATTGATTCTGGGAACACCGGGCTTCATAATCAGGTGCCGTCAGAAACTGCGGACTCATAAAATTCCAAAAAAATTAAGAAAAAATTTTCCTTGAAATTTATGGGTCTTTAAATTACTCCTCCGTCAGGGCTTTACGTCCCCGTAAAGCTTCAACACACAAAAAAGAAAAACAAAGTGGTACTGAGCACGCATCTGAGCCTTCCGCTCCCATGTGCTCTCTTGGAGGTTCTCGAGCTACCAGTGAAAGCGAACCTAAAGAATCTACCGTCCACGTAGGACCCAATCCTGTCGATCCTCAATCTCTACTAGAACCTCCGCAAATGTAACCTTTTCTTAGACATCCATTTCCCCGTGGTCGATCATATGGGTCGGTTCGTGCACATATCTCCTCAGCTGAGATACGTGGAAGACGTCATGCACCTTGTGCAACTGAGGTGGATGGGTCAAGTGGTAAGCCACCTCGCCTACCCTGCTAAGAACCTAGAATGGTCCGATAAAGCGCAAAGATATCTTGCCTCCCCAGCCAAATCTCCATAATCCACGTCGATGTAAGACCCGTAATAATACGTGGTCGCCACCCTTGAACTCCAGTGGTCTCCATGTCCTATAATAATAGGACTTAGTCTGCTCTGTGTAGTCTTCATATGCTTCTGGATGATCTACAATTTCTCCATTGCTGCCTGAACCATCTCTGGTTCTACACGTACTATCTTAAACACTATCCACAAAGGATATCTGAAAAATGGCTAGCTGCTCCGTCGTGGGGCCATCCTGAATAGAAACAGGTGCGCCACAGTAAATATAGTATACCTGGTGAGCTGACATAAGTAATAACAAAGAAAACTTTGAAACACACATGAAATCAATGTTTTCGTGCACTGAGTCGGAAATCAGAATTCAGGGTCCTGGTGTATGGATATGTCGGCCGCCACAACAACACTGGACAGCTTGGACTGATAACCACACTCAATACCCTTAACACTATTGCTTCACATAGAAGAAGGGTCAGAGTACTGAGTTCTATGGTAGAACCGAACTTCTTAGATACCAAATGTAACAACTGGGTCTCGATGACAGCACAACCACTTGCCATTACATGGCCGTCAAGTCCCGGCCTGCCACGTACCACTAGTTTCCCCGCAGACACGTGATCCCCACCTAATGTCCACCCACATGCCTGAACAGGTCATCTGACTAATTATAGTCCCCATAGGCCAACACATGTCCTTTCAAGTGTGCTTTTTTCTCACCCACACACACCCTGGAAAATTTCCTAGAAGGTCACCCATCTTGATCACTACTCCAGGACAAACATGTTTAACTGTGGAGTTCTAAATAGGTAGGCTCCTTGAAAGGAAGGTTCACCTTATTGACATGATTCATATAATTTAGTCATTTAACCCTTTATCATTTGTGGGTGTTACAATCACCCCCTTTAGAGAACAACGTGCTCATTGTGGGCCCTACATCTCAACCCAGGAAGTGCACCACACTTAAGGCTGGGTACCACCTCTGATACCAATTTGTCACGACCCGTCCTCGGGGCCCATGCCGTGATTACCCCAAGCCTGCCTTCCATAGGCCAGGGGCTGGAGACTAGCACCAAAGGCGCAAATCCTGATAAAAAGGGATTCATTGCCTTTATAAAGTATACAAACACCACAGAGTACACAAGATGAGTAAACACTAAGTAAACTGAGTACAAAAGTAAGTGCTGGAAAGTAAATGGGCCAGAATACAAACCCAACTGAAAGTAAAGTACAGCTAAAAAGGAAGTACAACACCATAAAAGTAAAGAAGTGAGTCCGAGCCATCCTCTGGAAATCCCACCTGAAGGGTGGGTATAGACAGTCTCCTCTTCTTCTCGGCTCCAGCCGTCCGCTCCGAGTATGTCCCGTCCAGTGTTCCACCTCCAGGTACCGTTCAGCTCCATGAGCTCCCACCTCGATCAGCGTTGTCCGTCGTCTACATCCAACACAATGTAGTGCGGGCATAGACCTTGAAGGGGTGAGTATACACTACTTAGTAGGGACCCCGAGACCCTCGAAGGTCTCCTAGAATCCATGAAGGATAAACCACAAAGGAATGATACAATCACGAAGGAACACCCAACTCTACTTAGGTATATGTCCACACATATACCTAAGTCATCAATTCTAGTTCAGCTCCAACATTCATTCCCAAGTTTGATCTAGTCCACACAAAAAAGTACAATCCAATCCACACAAAATAACACAACCCAATCCACACAGGATAGAAAAACAATCATATTAAAGATAGTGATTGAAAGTCAAGACTCAGCTCACAGAGGTATCTATTTATGAAGATGGGTTGAGATGATTAGATGTAGCCTCAGAATCATATCCTCTATCGAAACCACATAGAATCCAAGTATAGTAGTCATCGATGCCAAACCCATGTAGGATCCAAGTAGAGTAGTCATCGTCGTCGAACCCACGGAGGATCCCAGTACAGTAGTCATCCTCGTCGAACCCACGGTGGATCCCAGTACGGTAATCGCCCTCGTCGAATCCATAGAGGATCCAAGAATGGTAGTCGCCCTTGTCAAACCCATGGAGGATCCCAGTATGGTAGTCCTCCTCATTGAACCCACGGAGGATCCCAGTACCGTAGTCGTCCTCGTCGAACCCACGGAGGATCCTAGTACGGAAGTCATCTTCGTCGCAACCAATTCTAGGGTTCCCGCACACAGCATGCTCGATTCCGGGAGGTTCAGCTCCATGAGCCAAGGGGGGTCGATACATCAGCTGACACGAAGTCCAGAGTTGATTTATCCCAAAGTTCCATCTCGTCAAAAGGAACTCAACGCGACAGACGGCGCGTCATTCGGACGCCCGGTTTGAGAGTTATTGGCTTTTTCGTCCCAGGGGCCCAGTTGGTTTTTTAAGTCAAAACCAACCCGACCGTACTCCAACTATATCCAAACCTCGATCAGAGTCATCCAAAAGAACCGTCTCACTTAGAGGAAATAAACAAAGTCGATGACACATCAATCGGACGTCCGGAGCTCATGATATAAGCGTTTCCGCTCCGAGGGCCCGGTTGGTTTCATGTTCGAACAAACTCGGCTTTACCCAAAGTTATCTGAAACCATGAGTGTAATATACCAAAATGACCATCTCGATCCAAGGATTTCTACGCAACTTATGGTGCATCGATCGGAGGTCTGTAGCCGAAGTTATGGGCATTTTAACGGATCTGTCTGGAAAACAGGGGGTTCGGGCCCGGTCCTACCCGGCCCGATACCCCTGGGTCGGCCCAAACCAGGAGACCCAACCCGGGTCCGAGTCTGGCCCGTTGGGGCGTAGCTTGGCTCGGCTAGTGTGGCCTGGCCCGGCAGGTGTGGCCCTGCCCGGCGCGGGTGGTCCGGCCCGGCGCGGGCGGTCCGGCCCGGCGCGGGCGGTCCGGCCAGGTGAGGCCGGTCCGACCCGGGGAGGCCGGTCCGACCCTGTTCGGGCGCCCACACGCTGAGTAGACGCGGAAGTGGGGGCGTTTCCCCCGTCTTTTTGAAATGGTTGCCCCCATATGGAGGGGCCCGCCCTTAGGCAACCGCCGGGGGTTACGACTCCCGGTCTTCCGAAATCCGGCCGGCCGTAATGGCCGGCTGGTGTGCCGCCGTGGGACCCCCGCGGGTCCCGCTTTCCAGGAGCGCCGGTGGACGGTGGATCCAGCCGCCCTCCTATGCACCGCTGCAGCCTTAGGCTGCAGCCCTTGCCAGACCGTTGCGGCGCGACGGTGCCGCGCCCCTCCACCGCGGCCCGGCTCCGGTCGCGGCCTCTTTCGGCCTCAACGGCGTGGCGTGACGGCGCTGCGTTCCTTCGCCGCAGCCCGCACCAACTGCGGTTATCTTGTTCTCGCATGGTGTGACGGCCCCGCGTCACCTCCGTTCCAATCCACAATGAAGTACAACAACAATGGGGAGGAGGGTCAGTCGTGTTTGTGCGGTCCGACCTCCTCCCATTATACCGATAGCAAGCGGCCAAGAACGAGTAATCACAACAACAATTAAATTGCAATTTTAATTGATTAAAATTGAAATTAACCCCTACCTAAAAGTAGTTCGCGAAAGATAGCATCATGGAGAATGGCGTCATGGGGTGTGGCTCTATATACGTTGGAAGAGATCGCACGACGAGGAACCAGTGTCTCCCTTTCTTTGACATGGAGTGAATATGGAATGGCGAGTCGGTGTTCTTCGCATTCTTCAAGGAGGAAGATGAAAATATTCAATACTTTGAGTATTCTTCTCCCAATCTGCTTACACCACAAGCCAACCTAATAAAATAAGTATCCTCTCATTTTATTATCTTATGTCATGACTTTCAAAATTAAAAATTTCAAAATACATAACTCACTAACTTAAATTAAATAGTTGGCATTGAATAAATGTGGGGAGAGGGAAGGTCACAAATTAATGGGATGTTTTAAGGGTTACTCACTTAAGTGGGAGATAAGAGGAGTTAAGGAATATTAGAATATGGGGGCTCGTGTGGGACCCACCGCCCTCATAACCTCACATGATAAGTTGGGTGGTTGTGGGCCCCACCAACAACTCCCCATGAGATAATTAAATTACCATGGATAAAATAAATTTGCACACAATTTATTTTACATAACATTTAATTCCCTAATTTTTAACAACTCCTCCCGAGCAAACAGAACTCTAGTAATGGTCTTCTTAAGCATATATTGGCGCTTTGGTTTCATCGGTACGCTCAGATTTCGATTCCGAGCACTGGTTCAAAATATAGAAAAACCCGCTCGTTCGTTCACTGAATGTACCCGAGCTAAACTTTGGAAATTGATTCTGGGCACACTGGGCCTCAGAATCAGGTTCCGTTAGAAACTGTGGATTTGTAAAATTCCAAAGAAATTAAGAAAAAAATTTCTTTGAAATTTCTGGGTCTTTACAATTTAGTTATTATATTAATTTGTGGGATGTGAGTAAAATAAGAATTAATGGCGACAAGTTATCTCACATGGATTGAAAAATCCTGTTGATACTAGATGCATGGTATTGGAAATGTTTTAGTGGTTTTCACATTATTAGAACATGGTCAGTGAAAGAATATAAATATTCCATGCTTAGTTATTCACCTCAAAAAATTTTTACATCTAATCCCTTTCACCCTAAAACAGATTTTTATGACATTGACATTCATTTTAGGTAAATTCAAGTGATTTTATAAGGATTTGAATTAATCTTTATTGGTTAAATTATATTTAATTTCATTGTTATGTATTTGTTTATATGGTTGTTAAATATTTGTTTTTATGTTATAAGGATGATTTTATGATATATATTTTTCTGAAAATAATATTTTGCTGGTTTTTTCATAAAAGGAATTTGGGTTCAAGGAAAATTTATTTTTATGGAGTTGTTTTTAAATTAACATTTGCTGAGATTATGACTTTAAGTAATCATATAATTTAAACATATATTTCTCTGGGATTCCTAAAAAATGTATAGTTATTTGAATTGAATACTTTTTTGTAAATATGTTGGATTTAAATTTGGAGCTTTAGACTAACATAAATTAATAAAATGGGTTTAATTTTCAATTATACCTTAGTTTAATTTTATGATGAGTATTTTGGGTCCTTTATCCAAGAGGTGATAACTTTAAATTGATATTTATGAAAGGGTTTGTAATGATTATTTTCATTAAAATTCATTCTTTGGTTATCATTGGAACTATTTGGATTATATTTCGAAGCATGAATTGAATTAATTCATGTTTTAGTAGTGTTCCTCCAGAAAATTATTTTGAGAATACTTAAAATATTATAATTCAGTATGATGGATAGGGTTATTCATCTTTTTAAGGAATAGTTCTTCATGTTTATCGCCCAACACAAACTCATATTAACATGGTTAACCTAGAATCATATATAATATAGAATTTACTGAATCGCATCAGTATTTTTTTTGAATTGATCAAGGTATTAATTAACCAATTTAGCATCTAGTAACAATGTAGGGAAACCCTAAACACATGGAAATTAATATGACCTAGTTTTTAATCTCTTGGGTGATTGATTATTAATTTTATTGTTATATCATATCAATCTAAACTCTGATGACTTTTGGAATGATTTTTATAATTAGAAATGTTTTTTTCAAACCCTATATTAGTTATAAAAAAGTTATTCCTCTTAGGGATATTTTTTTCTAGTGAGATGAGGGGATTTTAGATATAGTCAGGATTTGGGTTAATGAATATTTTGAGATTGATGATTACTAGGTCTAGAGCCGAGTGAGTCCTTTGAATGGATTTTTTATAGTGTATTCTTTTCAGTATCTCCATAGTTTATCATTTGGTAGACGATTCATTATTGTTGATTATTCTCATTCCTCATTGGTCTGATTATGGATCTTAATATTGTGCATCTATGATGTTCCTGGCATGTAGTTTTTTATAATGTTCAATGTTTCAGGGATCGAATATTGGATGATTTGTGTATGTTATTTGGTAATTTAGACTAGTGGTTTTTTTCTAGTTCGATCAAGATTTTTTAATGATTCGGTTTTTCTCTTAGGATTACCATGGGTAAGTGTTCCAAATGTAAAATCCCAAATTACCTTCTTTTTTTCTAATAACAAAAGGCCACTACAATATTGTTACATATTGATGAATTTTTTGGATTTTTTTTTATTATTAAGGAATGTGATGGATTGTTTGACCCTTAAAAATATTATATTGGATATTCATTGTATGGTACTCCCTCTTTTTATCTTAAGCAGTTAATTTTAAGGTTATTGAAATGTATAGGTATTTAGAATTTCCATTGTATAAATATGAGGAAATTTTATATTTTGGGTGTATCCTTCTTCTAGAGGTTTTTATCCCAATAATTACTATATTATATCATTTTGATAATGTGGACGGACCAACTGCAGGTCTCTAGGAACCTTAAGAGTTGTGTCTTTTGATTTTAGTATGGTCTATTCATAAGGACATTGTTTATATTTCATGATTATTATAAATTATGTTGGGGGAGGATTGTCTTATTGTATGTTCAATTTTTTCTAATTTAAAATCTTTTCACTAACAAAGATCCTCCCACATCTCATTTTGGGTTTTGAGGTTTTTGTTTTTCTATTTCATCAATTATTGATTGTAACATTATATGGGTAAAAACTAGAATGGTGGGGTGAAATTTATTACCCTAATATTATTGTGGTATATAATATAATATAATATTGGGTATTTTTGAAATTTTTGTTATTTTATTGTTTTGGACTCTCATAGTTGACAGAAGAAGTGGACCACATTTCATCGAGTGGCCATGAAGCATGGGTGTAGTCATTTTCAATCGATGTAATTTTTCATGAATTTGTTTTTTATTGATCTGACATAGGGCCAAGCTATAGTATATAGGATACAATATAGAGGATTTCTATTTTATAACAAGGGATTATTACATGATATTTGTGAAAATTTTCAAATGGAGTCTAACAAAACTATAACCATAGTATACTACAACATGGATGGTTTTTTGTGTGTGAGAATGCATAGTAGAGAAAGGTATTGTGCCATAGGGTCTTGGGGCATATGATGTGTGGTATTTACCTATAGAGGTGGTATAAATTAAAGTACTTTAAGATACATTAGAAAGGTTCTTGGTTAAGGGTAATATCACAGTGTATGGTTCCCTTACATAAAGGCAATTTTCAATGATTTAATTTTATGGTTTTAACCATTTCCCTACTTGATATTAAAGGGATTTTTGACTCTATGTGATCAATGGGATAAACTTCTTGTTGGAGATATTAAGAGAGATTATCTTCTCCTTAACAATGTTTCAAATATTTATTTTTCATCCATTAATAGTAGATATAGAATTTTAGTCCTCCAATCCCTATATTTTATTCTCCATCTACCACAATCCATAGTTAAATTTTCTCCCAGAAACCTAAATATGATATATTGATGAATATAGAACATTATTTGGGTCTAATTTATGGATTTGCGTGTCCAGGGATCTTGGTGGACATCTCATCCCTCATATATAAATTTTCTATGAAGGAATATTAGTTTTTGATTATTGAGTTTGGTGTTTTTATTGAAATTCACTGGTTAAGAGATTTCATAAAATTATCCTGTTTTTAAATACATTTCCAAACTAGTTATGGCTATGTATTAAACCCTTGAGTGTTTTATTAAAGGTTTTGATGAATTTTCATACATAGCATTGAATGTGGGTGTTATGATTTTTCTAGTTTTGATTCAAAAATTGAATATTATTCATGTAAACTATTTTTGAAAATGCATAATAGGATCATTCAAATGGTTTGGTGGAAATTAAATAGGTCTTGGACATTAGTTTTGTTTTCTTGGGTGATTATTGATGTTTTTAAAGGGAAGTTTTTTATTAAAATGGAGTGTTTATCACTTTATTGAATGGTTTATTTATTTGGTTTCCTTGGTGATGTTTAAAAGCTATTTAATGGAATTATTCAGTTATTGGATTCACAAACCAAGACATTACAATATATATTTCAATTTAAATAAATTTATTCTCTTCGATAGATTGTTATACATGGAACCTTGATTCTAAATGAACTGTAAATTAATATTCCTTTATAACAAGGCCATTAAATTGGTGGTTATGAATATGAATAAAACAATTATTAGTATTTTATTGTTTACAATTTTGTAAAAGAAATAAATATTCATCAGTTGATTCTAAATAAAAATTAATAAAACTATTTTCATTGAAAATGAACATTCCTTGTAAAAATATTTTCTTAAATGATTTCGTCGCATTTTGCACTATTTTTGCGAAAATATTAATTTTTTCACATTAATAAATTTATTGGATAAATGATCATAATTTTTTAATTAATAATTTAAATATTATCTTAGATTTTTTTTAAATTTTTTTTGAATAGATTGTTTTTTTTATGAATGGTGAAAAAAACAATGATTTTTGTGGAAAATCGCAATC
Source organism: Viscum album (assembly GCA_963277665.1). Lineage (NCBI taxonomy): Eukaryota > Viridiplantae > Streptophyta > Magnoliopsida > Santalales > Viscaceae > Viscum > Viscum album. The sequence continues at coordinate 476,285,904 of OY728151.1, forward strand.
TAATTTACAGAATTTACAATGTTATAATAACTTTTAAATTGTTTTAAAAGATAAATTATTTCAATTATATTAATTTTAATACAATTTATGTTATTTTAAATAACTATATTTTCAATTTTGATATAAAAACATTGTGTACTTGTGAAAGAAACTATTTTTAAACCTTTTTTATCATATATGTGGTTTTAAAGTTAAGATAAATTCACCAATTATTGGATTAGAATTTTAAAAGTTGAATAGACATTTTGAATCAGAATAATTAATATTTATAATAATTTAAATTTAATTTTTGGTCATACTGAATGGTGAAATTAAGAAAAATTAATCACTGAAGTTAAGGATAAAACAGGTTTACAGAGGGTTAAACCAAAAGATATTACTATATTCATCAATTAAACACGTCCAAATAATATATTATTTTAAAATTTCAATCTTACCCCATCCCATGAATTTATTATAAGTTCATTTGGTATAATTTATATGGGGAATGAATTTACAATTCTTTATATTTTCGGAATCAGATGTTTGAGAGGGTATGGCTTCGGTCATTGGTTCTAGGCTCATGCGCTTTTTCACGGGACAACATGTCGTTCAGCATTGAGATAGTGGAAGCTGGATTTAATGTTTTTTATTGCTAGGAGGAGATTTTATCTTGTAGTGTGAGTTGTTTTTGGTCTTGAGATTTTGGTCCTTTGGGGCTAATTGTTTTTTCTAAGTCAATGATGTCTTGGGTTCCCTCCTTACCCCTTAAAAGGGGGGTCTATTTCAATAATAAAAGATTAATTTTCAGTCAGTCAGGTGGCCTTTTTATAAAATACCTTGCAAAATAACTCCCTTCAATCCCTCCCTATGACTTATTTTCCTTGGTTTGATGATAAACCCAATATTGATATGGTTTAGGTATAAACCTAAAAAGGTTTTCCAAAGAAGAGGTATAGTTCTTAAGTGTGCATTTTTTTATTTCTTCCCTTGACTCATTAAAATCTCTTCAAAATATGATAAAATAATAAAACTAATATATACCATATACTAATGTTTTATTAGGTTAATTTAATAATTTATATCTATGTACTCTTAAATCAAATTGGAAATGAAAAGTTGATCATGTTTATAGTGGATTATCGCCTCCCGAAACGACTTAATTCATTTTCCATCACCACATATCATAGATGGATATAATCATGGATTTAATATATATATATATATATATATATTATTTATGAAAAAATTAAACCCTTTTAATTATAATATCACATATACCTTTTTACCTTCAAATCAATTGGAAAAAGATAATGTTGCTTCTGCTTAGGTTTGAACCATCGCCTCCAAAATGAAATGTGAAAAATTATTCATTTTTTTGACATGGATAGTAATGAAGATATATTTAATGAAAATATATGATATAATAATGATTCTATTTATATAAAATATTATTAACCAATATTCCATCCTATCCGTCAAAAAAATCTAGATAATGTTCATTCATACGTACGACCTACTATCTCCATCAATGGTGTAATTCATTTTCTATTACAGGATTTTATTGTCTATTATAAATACTTAAAATAGGAATATTTATGATATTTAAATCATGGCTAACATTATTAACATTACATAACCATGATCAAAGTACAAGGACTAAAATTACCGAAGTAATTCATATCTTAAAAATGAAGTGGTTATCATACAAAATATTGTTTTTAATAAATAAATTTTAATCAATGTGTTATAAATATTATTGAGAAAATAATGTTTCATATGATATATATGAGTATGAATATATAATAAATTTAATATTAATCTATATTTATTAAATAGTAGTTTCAGATATGTACAAAGAAAATCTGACTTATGGTTAGGGTTACTCATCTCACTTTTAATTCTGTGAGACATATTCCATATTCACAGTTTATTCTTTTGGTTTACACACTTCCACTTTAATATGTTATATAATGAAAATCTTTTAATTCATGGTATTTAAATTTTAATTTGCTATTATGGGGGACTATATCCAAAAGATACATTTACGGTAGGGGTTTATACTTCAATCTCATCATTTATCATATTATATATGATTAAGTTACCAGAGTTTAAATAAAATAGTCTATATCTCAAGTGGTACAGGATTCTTCTTTCCATCCAAAAGACCCATGATTGAATTCATGAATGGATGAATTTATGGTTATTGTATTAGTATTATTCACTGAAGTTCTCTTTAGGTCAAAAAATGGGCTTTTGGGCCGTGTCTTCATACAACTTGGTCATTGTACTTTAGGGTATTTAATGGGTCTCCCTATACCAAATTAGTAAGAGGTATTTTCTTTAAATAATAAATGAGGCTTCGGCCACAACCTTTTAAAAAATTTAATTGAGTAATTTTCTTCTCATTGGTACTTAAAATTATAGAGAAATTATTTTTAAGAAAGGGTTTTTTATTTCTCACTTCAGCCGAAAATCCATTTTCATCAATATCCAGGTTCTCTAAAAATGTTTTCCAAAATATTTTATAAATTATCCAAATGTTTAATTTATGAAAATTATACCAATGTTGGAATTTTTACAAAAACAATTGATAGAAATCTTCTTTTATTTTTCCATATGAGTTAATTTTTAACTTGTTTACAATACTATGAAAGGAATTTTCTTATCTTATAAATCATGTGCGAAATTACCCACCATCAGAACCAATTATTTTATTAAGATTCCTTCATATTTTTAAATTCTTATTTTTAAATATTTTTTAATGAAATATTTTTAATATTATTTTCAATGTGAAAATGATATTATTATCATCAAAATTTTAGTGTATTTTTAATGCATTTCTATTCATCAATTCTAGTAACCCCTATTATACATTATGGTCTATTGTGAATTTGATGTAAGTATACCATAATAATTCTTTATCTTGATGTTTTATGACACGTTTGAATGGGATTTACTATTTTGATACCATTATCTATAGAAATCTAGTTGGATTATGATAATTTTTATTGACCTTGAAATTTTTTAAAAATTATATAAAGGTTTTCTTATATAAATTTTTATGCTTCTTATGTTTATTTATTGGGTAAATAATTAATAGTTTTATGCTCATTTATTTGTATGATTGTATAAATTTAATATGTTTCTACCATTTCATATTAGGAATGTATTGGACATAGTATGTTATGGGAGGGTCCTGATTTTGGATCTCAATGCATTAGTAGGAATAATGAGAAAAAAGAGGTTGTTTTCTCAAGGCCTTACCCATTTCTATAAGATGTCTTAGAATAAAGCCTTTATTTTATGCTTATGATGTAAAAAATTAAGTGTTACCTAATTATGATATTAGTTACTGACTTAGAAGTAATTATTATAATAGTTGGAACATCCATGAATAAGTTTAATGCCCATGTGATTATTTAAATGGAATTATTTAATTAGAATTTAATATTTCCATTATATTATTCATGTTCATGTTATTGATTTAAAAGAATTTTTTATATTAACAAACCATTCCACAATGATTATTGATTATTTTTTCTGGATATCTTCCACTGTAAGCATACCCTTAATTAGAATCATAGCTCACCCCTTTATTAAATTTCATTTTTTCAGGATTCTAGGAATTTTGTTGTGATTGGTATGTTTTTATATGATAAATGAAATAGAGATGTTATCAAATAAGATAATATATATATTTTTGTAATAAATTTTAATTTAATATTCATGTATGTATCTCATATCCCAAGACTACCAAAATATTTAGTTCTTTAGAATGTGATTCCTTATTTATAGTGCCATTGAAATAAATTAACCATAAACTATATCCTACTAGGGATATGAAAAATATAGTTTTTATCAATGAATTTTTAAAAGAAACATTGGGAAATAGATTTAGGAATACATTTATAAGAGAAAATAACCTTATGACTGATGTTGAAGATAAGTGTAAGTATATTATAAGTTACTAAATTTTTGGCAAGGTAGATATTAAATAGATTTACTAGAAATGTATCCCTATCTAGATAGTACAAGTGGATATGGAATTGGTAGAGACAGACCAAGGGGTAATAATAATGAAAAGGGTTCATTGTCATTTGACTTGAATGTCCCCTAGTGCACGAAAATGTGCCTTTCTTTACACCTAGTTTCATACTATTGGGTGATAATCTCGAGATAAATCAAAATTTATGTTCACTTTGTTTCAGAGTCCTGATATATATTCTTGGGACAATTATTTATTTCATCACAACCAATTATAAAGGATTTGAATTTATTTTTATGACACAATAATATTTCCAAACATAACAGGATTATGATAATGTAGTTATTTATGAACATACTTTTCAATATATGTTATGTGTATAGCTATTTTTAAAATAATTCTTTAGGATTCATAATGTAATATTCTAACCAAATATGTTCAATTTTTTAAAAATGGCCTGCTGGGGAAGGGAATTAAACTAATTCAATGTGTGAAATCCATGTAGGGATTTCCGTTTAAGGAAAGATAATTAAGTTGGGTATAGATTTACAATAGTATTAAAAAAATTATAACTATATTGGGGTGGTTGGATTAGTTTCTATCTAATAAACATGCCTGTATGGAGTAGCCTAATGGTCTTAAAATTATTCTAACAATTTTAGTCCACTACATGAATTAGTAACCTCCATCATTTTATGGTGATATAACTCCATTTTTGGTTGAGTAATGTATATATACTGTAGATAATATCATTCTCTATTTTAGAATTAATTAATGGGAGGTGGTTTTCATTGTAGTTTATTTTCTCTTAAGGGATAGATATCAATGATAGTCATTGATTTATAATTCTATGTATGAAGAGGAAATATAAAACATAAAGTTGAAATATTTTTAGGCACTCTTATTGAAAAAATATTCTTATAGAAATCATAGAGAAAATATGTAGAAAAACTCATGTTTTTGAGACAAAATGATGAGGAAAATGTTTCTTAGTATTAAGATAAATGAATGTTGTTATAATGAAATTTTATAGACAATTTATTAAATCCCAAAAGGATTAATCACCATTTCTTTTATGGTCTTAATATAATAACACTAAAGGAAATAGTCTTAGAAACATTCTTGTAAACTAAAGACATAATATAATATTTTATGAAGATACATAAATAATTCTCCAGTTCATATGGATTTAATATAAAGAATGATAACAAACGGTTAGTTGAGAACATTGGGAAAGGAAAAAAAGAAAAATATGAGAAGGGAAGGGTAATATTTCCATCTTGTATAAAATTTGGAATGAAACACTGAGGAACATGTTTGCTGGTAATATGGTTTTTATATAGGTTTTATAAGAATTTCCAAAATTATAATGATTTTATGGTAATGAAAAAAGCTTCCAATGTGAACATTTCACACAGTAATAATATGGGACACTATGAAAATGATTATCCTCATCATAAAAATAATTTTACATAGAAAAGGACAAGGGAGAATGGCTATAATTATGAAATCACAATATCCAAGGTTTATGTTCCTAATGATGTGGTTTAAGGTATATTACATATATACTAAAATTTGGCTAATGATATATTTGGTTATAGGAATTCATACTATTTTATATTGTCCATGTTTTACAAGAAAATTAGATACTTACTAATCACCATTAAAAGGTATTTGTTAGTAAATTATCACAAATTAATTCTCATAATAATAAGGGTGTATTGTTCAGTTATCATTATGTCACAAAGACATGTCCTATTTATTGACTTTGTTATTATGCATATGGTCACTTTTTACATAATCTTTAGTATTATATGGATGTAAAAATATGGTGAAAAAAATTAATGTAAGAATAATGAAGTTATGATTCATGTAGTAGATTTTGGATTGGGGAGTCTTTATCATCTGAGTGATGTCTAAATCCTCCCCTAGTAACTCTTATGAATGAATTTGTTGAAAAATAAGAGAAAACCCAACATACATATGGGAAAGGTAATCTTTAAATAAAGGATTTACATATTTTATTAGAATAAATTTATATATTTACTAAATAATTACTTAGGATTCAACCCAATTATTATGTTAAAATTTTAATTTATTTAATCCTTGATACAAGATCTATATCAAATAATCCCTATAGAATTCCCATTGTGTAATATGTGGAGTTAATGACAAAACTAGATAGTTTTTGTAATAAGGGATATACACACCCCACTGTTGCATCTTGGGGAAACACAACTCTTTATATTAATAAGGACCGATCTCTAAGGATGAAAATTGATTATAAGAAATTAATATTTATCACAATAAAGAAACAGTATCCTCTACCTCATATTGATGACTAATTCGATCAACATTACAAAGATCAGTATTTTTCAAAGATTGAATTTCATTCTCATAATCACCAGTTATGAGTAATTATGGAAGATATTGTGGATACAACATATCATATTTGGTATCGACATTTTCAGTTCATAAAAAAGTTATTTGGATTTACTAATTCATCCTCCATCATCATGGATATCATTAAAAATTTATTCTAGTAATATATTAATAAATTTTTGGTATTTATTTATGATATATTGGTGTAAACTAAGAGGTAAAACTCCCATGATAATAACCTGTGGACCATTTATTAGACTTTTATATGAAAATATTTACATTGGAAATTTAGAATGTTTGAATTCTGGAAACATAATAATTTTTATCATTTATATATTAACTCTATGGATGGAATATCAGTTTATCCTATGGAGGAAAAGGCAATACAATAATTTCATAAACCAAAAAACATAACTAATGTACATAGTTTCATTGGTTTGAAAAGATACTATCAGTGATTTGTTCAAAAATTTTGCTGATTGGATATCCTATTATCGAAGGTTACTCGAAAATAAGATATTTCCATAAGGAAAAATGAATGTGAAGAATATTTTGATGAATTGAAGATGTGATTGGTGAATGATATTATTTTGAGTCTACTGCCAGGAAATAATGGGTTTATTATATATTTTGATACATTGAAAAAGGAAACTATATTTTTCCTCATGAAGAATGATAAATTTATTTCCTATTCATTAAAGTAGTTAAATATTCATGAAAGAAATTAGAACCCCTGATATCGAGTTGTTATCCATAATCATTTAATTGAATATATATATAAGTTATCTCTATTGGAATCCTTATTTTTAATGCTTACAACTCATGTTGGGTATTTTTTGGACCTCTCATGTTTTAATGCTCAAAAATCATGTTTGTAAATTTTTGGACTTCTCGTGTTTTAATGCTTACAAATAATGTTTTCCACTCATATAACTCATGCTTTAAACTCTCACAAGATCAAGATTTAGAATATTATAAATCATGTTTGAATAATGTAAAATATGATTAATCATTTTCTATAATTTTTCATTATGATTATGTTTAATCTTAATACATTCTGTGAACATTTCTTCTTAAGAAAGCTTATAGATATCTAGAAAAGTCTGTGAAACCACAAGCTTGCTACCAGTTCCAAATTTTTCAAAGGACCTGACACCATTTCATGCTACCATTACCATTGCACAGTAAAAGGACACCATTAAAAATTTTGACAAAGGACTAGACACCATTACCTAAGACACTATTTCTTTAACAATGTAACCATGCTACCGGTTCCAAAATTCACAAACGACCAGACATCATAAAATTGCTACTGGTTCCAGATCTCACCATGACTATCTAACCATGATGGTCTCACTGTGACTGTCACACCGCCATTGTTACATTATTCCATTCATAACCATTCTTCTACATTTTTCAATTAAATTTAAAATAAATTTCTAACTGTCATATTTGAGTCATTTAATGACACTGATGTAATTACTAATATTTTACAGTTCTATTAACAAAAAATACGAGATACCATATGTGGAGATCGTTAACTTTTTTGTTCATACCACAAGCATTAAAAAACAAAAAACAAAATATGTCACTCAATATGGGTATGGAGTGTAGTAGTTGAATGCATGAAAAAGATAATAACAAAAGTAAATTCAAGAACACGCTGAAGTAAGAACATTCAATTCCTACTGGATGAAAAAAAGAATAAACTTCTATAAACAATCTTGAAAGCTTCCTTACAGTATGTCAAAGGGGAAGATAAAGATATCACTGAACTAAAAAATAGCACACCCAAATCATGATACTCTATTTTTAGAATAGTATATGAACATTGAATTTTCTAAATCCAAAGAGTCTAGATCTTCATTTCATGATACACAAAGCGTTATAAACTATATGACATTACACTTTTCTCTGGTGTGTTCTTCTTTATTACTTTTTGACCAGTGTGTGTATCTGTATTAAAAACACACATTGAATCCTATAATAAACTGGAGGATACAAGATATCCTAACTCAAATATCTTTTCACACCGTGTTTCACCAATGTATAACTGTGGAAGAGTTCATGTGTGACCTAGATGTTACTTTTCTCTCAAAGAACTATGGAAGAGGTCTCGTGACCTGGAAAATATCATGTACTTTTGTTAACCCCAATCCAAGGTGTGGATCAAATATTATATATATATATATATATATATATATTTCTTGGTGGATGTTGATCACCATGTGGAGTGGATTTGGTCTCTTCTTGATACTGAACAACTTGTTTTATCCACTGTGTCATTTAATTTAGTCTTTCTACGTTTTTAACTCAGATTTCATAAAAATAAATTTCACATTGATTGTTAGTCTTAGATAGTAGTTACATATATTTTTTGAATAGATTAGTATCAAACATTCTATCAATATATCATATTGGTATAATTGAGAGTTAATCAATCTTTTGAGAAAAAATTTGAACAGTCATGCTATTATGATTTTACCACCTTGGTTAACTAGCCAATTTTATTTTTAATTGGGGGAATATTTTAAATAAAAATTTATAATTTTTTTATAGTAACACAATTCACCCTTCCCTTGAGTGTCCAACATTGACCAACATTTGATATTATATGTTGTTTTTCTAGTTGTTGTTTCCAAAAATATAAAATATAAATCTATTTTAAAAATATTTTTCAACTATTATTTTATGTGTGTTTTAAAGATCATTAAATTTATATTAGTTCTAAATTTATAGTTCATCAAATATATTTATTTATCATCTATAATATATTGTATGGTGATGCTACCAACAAAACTCAATTATTTAATGGAAAAAATTATGCACAATAGAAAATTAAAATGAAAATGAACCCAGAAAGTATAGATTTGGGATTTGGACTTCAATTATAGATGAATATAAGATTTATACTATTGATAGGAATACTTGGATTGACCCAACTAATGCTTCCTATAATAATAATTTCAAAACCATGAATTCCCTATACAGTTCCTTAGGAGAAAATGAGTTCAAAAAAATTCTTCATGTAAAATAATTGAGGAAATTTGGTATACATTATCTATTTCACATGAAGAAACCTCTAATGTTAAATAAATGATACTTCACATTATACTATCAAATATTATAACATTAAAATGAAGCTTCATGAGACTATTTAATACATTTATCTATGGTTTAATTAAATAATTAATACTATGATCTCTCTAGGAAGAGATGATATAGCTAAATATCAAATCATGAGAATAATCTGATTTTTACCAGATAGATGGATAGGGACGTCAGTATCAATTATAGAATCTTATTACATTAGTGTGTTCCCATAAAAGTAGTTTATATGCAAACTGATGATGTATGAGGATGAATTAATAGACAAAAAAGGAAGACAAATATGAACTGAAGTGAAATTCGGTGGATTTCAAGACCACTACTTCCAAAAAATAGAAAAGGATACGATAAAACATCATTATGACAGAACAAGTAATGAAAATTACTATATAATAGTGATGAGTAAATGACTCAATTATCTTTATGATTTATAAAATTTTATATAAGGAAGAAATTATTCAGGAAGCCTATCTAAAAAACGTAATATGATAAGATGGGAAACTAGAAAAGGGATTGGAAGAAAATTGATAGTTCCAAGGTAATACACTATTATGAATGTAAGAGAAGAGGACATGTTAATGATGATTTTCCCAAGATAAATTATAAGAATTTAGATGAGGAAAAATATAGAATGTATAAAAAGGCCATGCAAGAAACATGGAGTGCTTCTAAGTATATCTCAAGTGACTCAGAGTCTTCACATGAAGAAAAAGAAGATAAAGACAATATGTGTTCTATGAAAAACACATATGAGGTAACCCTTTAGTCACATATAAAAATTATTATTATTCTAGAGATGAGAGTGATTTTTAAAATAAGAAAAATGAGGAATTGTATGAATACATCCAAATGCTAGAATACCGTTGTAATGAACTAAAAGATAAATAAAAATCATTAAATAAATTACATGCTTTGAATAAAAATTTTAAATCTGAAATTTATGAAGAAAAAAGGAAAAATTATCTACTGCATAAAGAAAATAATGGATATAAATTGTTAAATGAGTTATTAATAAAAGATGTAGAGAGATTTACCAATAGAGAAGAAATATTACTTCAAAATTTTTGTGAACAAGTATCTCCTTAGTAAACGACATGAATATAATACCAACTAGGGAAAAAGAATTTTTAAAAAATCATTTTGTATCAAAATCATTAAATTCCAATTTTATGCCTAGATCAGGAAAATTTTCTACAAGTTCTAGTTATCCGACATCTTCTAATATTTAAATTTTTCTTGACCAAATAACGTCTATTTATAAAATATATTACATGATACTTATAGGAATCCCATGAAACATATAACGACCCATACTTAACATACATTGTTATTACTTTTGAATTGAAGCATACTTATTAAAACATATAACAAAACCATGACAGGACCGTAAAGGTATAGTTTCTTTAGAAATTGGGAAACATAAACAACTAGTTCATAAATCATCTACATTGTCTCTCGCTTATTTTATTATATCTAGAGTCCCTTTTGGAATATCCTACTTAATACCCTTATTCCTGGCCTGGGGAAAAGAAAACATACAAAAGGGTGAGTTCAAATTCTCATTAAGGGTAAACAAAGGAAATATCAATCATATCACATTCATAAGAACATAACATTTTGAAAATCTGAACCTGCAAAAGGGATTATAATATCATGACATGGGATAAATCATAGTAGTGAAATATAATCCCAATAATCATATCCTAAACCATAAAAATTTGTGGCATATACCCATAATCATATTATATCATTTCATATTAGTCAAGACTCATTTCCAAGACCATCATATCGGACAATGTCCATTTATAAACTGAGTTCACTCCCCGTTCCAATCCTGTATCACTGAACCAGATTAACATGACATTCCAACCATGTCTATCTCATGAGATACAAATATTTACTCAATGCATTGGAGAGAGATATAGGTCCCACCCATCTCATAACGAAACCATTCTTATGTGTGCCACAAAATCATAAATCATATATCATAGCATAACCCATGTAATAAAAATGGAATTCTTAAACATCATTCCAACATAAAATTATCCATATAAGATAAAAGGAATTCATAAAAATAAATCCATCATAACATAATCAAATCAGTGTATAAATAGGTATAGAAACATAACCCTATATTATCTTAGATGGAAAATAATTTTGATAAAACACTTGAACTCCATTCTTAAGGAAAATATCCTTTCTACTTCGAAAACATTTTTCCTTTCTTATCATGTCATATTATCTTAAACTAAAAGAACATAATTAAAATTAAACTTGAAAACTTGTAAATTAAGATTCCTGAAAATAATGTTCTTTGAAATCATAAAAATCTATTCAATCCGTATAAGTTAAAAAACATTCTTCTCGTGCTTTGGCCGGAAAAGTCAAAAAGTATCTCGTACAAAAAATGACAGAAGATTCCTTTCATATCTTTTACTAAAAATTCACCAATAGGTAAAATTGGATTTAAAAAATTGTAGGAGGATAGAAATAATATTACATATTGGGGAAACATGGATGTGGATGATAAATATTCCCCAGTAAACTATGAAGTATAAACAATCTCGGATAAAAACGAGATTGTGAGATTTTCCCTTACCTTAGGTCCAATATGTTTTGTATGTGTCTGAACCTCCTGTATAATGATATAAATAATATCATTGACTTATTCTAGAATCATACTCACTGTTATGATATCATATATGGTCATATTCTTAGGTTCTTATTAGTAGTATTTCATTGCTAATTGTTATTTGGGTGTTCATTGCTTTATGTTCTTATGCCTATTTTGTCAAATAAATTCTTATTCCTCTTTTTAGGTTATAGCTAAATAATTTACACAATGGTAGTAGTATAATATATATCCTATTTATTAAATCAATTCTTTTATATAATCATGGTTTAATGAAGATAATGTAGAACGAATCACATCGCATCGTGGAGACGGTAAGCCATATGTACGCACGAGCGATGATATCATTCCCATAATTATTGAATGGTCTTGGAGTGGATGATATAATATCTCAGAATTAGTATAATGGTTTAATAATCATATATAGTTATTATTTACACCATTATACCCATCCAAGTAAGGTGGTGGTGCAAAATAGATTACACCATGGCGTGGAGATGGTATTTTGTACGTACGTAGGGGTAGTGATTTGATTTTCCGTAGGATGGATAGAAGGTGAAATAGGGTTGTTTAATATTTATAATATCATAGAAATATATCAGTGATACTTATTGTACTAATTTATAATGAAATATCTAAAGAAGAGGTTGTTGAAGAAGAAAGAAACATGAAAGAATCGGTAGAAGGGATTACCTCTTCTTCGACATGCCTCTTCTAAACCTCCTTTTAGTGGATGAAAGTTGGTCCTTGAAGAAGACCAGGACCACTTGTATGTTTCTAGGGAAGTGGAGAAGAGAAATATTCAGGGGTTGTCCGAACTTGAAGGCTCGAAATTGTGTGAGTAGGAGAGGGAGGAGGTGGCCATTTATAAGGGAGGCGAGGGGCACCTTTGGAAACAGAAAAAATATTAAGTTATAATAAATTCCAAACCCACATAAAAACCTCTAAAAATGACCCAATTATAAGATGATATTATATAGGGTTGTAATATCATCATCCAATAAAATTTATACATGTTTTGGATTTATTTTAAACCTTATCAAATTGATTTATCCTTATTAAATCTATTTAATTTTATTTTTGGTAATAATATTCTAAATTTTATATTGTTATAAATAATTACTTATGTGTTGTGAATTATCCATAATTGGATAACTTATGACATTTTAGACCATACAAATTTAAATTTTTAATTTTTAAATATTTTTTGTTATTTTTAAACAATTTTATAATATGTTATTTTTATAAAATAACAATACGGTCAATTTTGACACTATTCATATATTTGAATTTAAATAAATTCCACATAGAGGATATATTTGAAATAAAATATTTAATAGATTCCCAGTAAGTCATATTAGTCTAGAAAATTCTTGGATCTCATTTAATTTTTCATATAAAATTTATTTTAATATTTTCAAAACCATTTATTTGATATTTCAATCAATAAAATAATTTCAACATCACTATTGTGTCACCATTAATGATTATTATTTCACCCATAAAATATTAAATAAGTTCACATAATGTAGATAATTTTATTATCTTTCTGAAGACTCTTCATTTTAGAAGTATTAATTAAGTATATCACTAAATAAAAATTATTACACTTATAAGCTATAAGTGAGTGACATGTTGTCACTTTCTTTGGTTTTACTTATAATTATATCCTTTTCATGGTCAATAGTCCATGAAAAGAATATATTATGACCATTAGGGGATATGGGTCGACTTTTATTCATCAAATAGAATTTTTCCAGGTGTTAGAGTAATTTAATAATCTTATTTTTACCCTTAATTACAAGATTTACCTTTAACTGTAGTAAATAAAAATTACCGTAGTAACTATTCCTAATGTCAGAAAAATGAAAGTAACATCTTAAAATAATTTGGACCCACTGAATCAAAATATGTAACCCATTGTTTAAAAATTATAAACACATAAGTTGGAGTAATTATTTTAAAATAAATCCAATTGTTAAGAAAACAGGTTTTAAAAGATAAATCATTATCAAAGATTGAAATGTTTTTACCTATGAATTCAACATAAAATTAATGGTAATGACATGAATGATATTTAATGTAAAAAATAGATTCTATTTATATTATAAAACCATTAAATTTAATCATTTTACCATCTAAACTATCTTAATGAAAAAAGTTGTTTTTAAGAAAAATTTTGCATATTTTTACTATTCATCAAAATATGAAAGTTATCAGAAAAGTATAAAAAATTTATCCAATGTCAATTTTTATATCCTGATTCAAAAAAAGAAGTTTATTTTGTAAAATTAAACTTATAAAGTAGTCAAAAATTATATTTAAAATCGGTGAGCCATCAAAAGGCGGTAAAACTTCATTTTTTTTAAAATACTTTTTTTATCCGAAACATTGATTTTCTTTTCATATCTCATTCTAGAAAATGTGTAATTGGGTTTATAATGTTATAAAATTCAAAATTCAGTTAATACTATTCATAATGGCTAGTTCATAATATTATAATAATATATCATTGTTTAGTGAAACTCGGTATTGCGTACAACGCAAGCTATCGAGGATGTTTTCTCTTGCATGTAAGGCGAGCCAATCTAGTGTTGTGTGTAGTGAAATATTATCTTGGTGTTGCCTATAACATAAGACATAAAGAAAATATTTCTCATAAAATCTGAGGGTGTTACATTCTACCCACCTTAAAAATAATTTCGCCTCCAAATTTTGTCACTTTGTTGGAAACAGATGAGGATACTTATCCCTCATCATATCCTCAAGTTCCCTTGTAGATTATTCTAATTGGTGGTTCCTCCATAAAACATTAACCAAGTGAGTGGCCTTGTTTCGTTGAACTTTTTCGCTACGATCTAGAATCTCTATCGATTGTTCTTCATAAGAATGATCTTGCTCTAGTGGTACAACTTCTGAGCTTAGTACATGTGAAGGATCTGGTATGTACTTTATGAGGAGAGATACATGGAACACATCATGAATTTTAGAGAGATTCGGTGGAAGCGCCAATCAGTAAGCTACCATCCCAACATGATCTAGTATTTCAAAAGGAGCAATATACCTAGGGCTCATCTTTCCCTTCTTTCCAAATCTCATTACTCTCTTCCAAGGAGATATCCGTAAGAACGCTTTATCACTCACTTCAAACTCTAGGTCTTTTCTTCGGTTATCGGCATAACTTTTTTTGTCGAATCTGAGCTGCTCTTATGTGTTGATGAATAGATTGTACCTTTTATGCCATCTCATCAACAAGATCAGGTCCTAATAGATTTCTTTCCCCAACTATATCCCAACAAGTTGGAGTTCTGCATTTCTTTCCATAGAGAGCTTCATAAGGATCCATTTGAATACTGGAGTGAATGCTATTATTATAAGAAGATTCTAACAAAGGTATGTTTTGATCTGAACCACCTTTGAAATCTATAGGGCAAGCTCTTAATATGTCTTCCAATGTTTGAATTATCCTCTCAGACTGACCGTCTTTCTGAGGATGATAAGCAGTGCCGAAACTCAACTATGTATCTAGAGCATGCTAAAGACTTCGCCAAAAATTCGAGGTAAACCTCAGATCCCTATCAGATATAATGGAATGTTGTGCTCCATGAAATCTTAGAACATTTTTTTACATATATCCTGGCAAGCTGATCAAGAGGAAAATCTCCTTTAATAGAAATTATGTGTGCGTACATCGTAAGACGATCAACTATAACCCAGATATCATTATTGCCTTCAGATGTTTTAGGAAGTCCAGTGACAGAGTCCATAGTGATATTTTCCCATTTTCATTCTTGTATGGGTAATGGTTGTAACATCCCCTTATACTTCTATCTCTCAGCTAAAACTTGTTGAAAAACCAAGCATCGAGAGACATATTTAGCAACATCTTTTTTCATTCCATCCCACCAGAAGTACTTCTTCAGGTTCCTATACATCTTCGTGCTTCCAGGGTGAATAGAGAATGACAAACTATGAGCTTCATCCAATATTTCCTTCATTAATTCTAGTGTGGGAGGAACACAAACCAATTCTGGAACCTTATTATTTCATCATAATCAATTTAGAAATCAGTAACATTTCTCACATTCTTATTTAACTCTGCATCTTCTTTCGGTGCCTCTTTAATCTTCACTTGTATAGATGGTTGAACATTCATTTGAGAAAGATAATATTTTTCCCCTTCCATTATAATTCCAAGATCCATCATTTTTAAATCCATAAATATTGGATCTTTTGTGATCCTCATCAGGGATAATCTAGCATTGTCTTGTCGACTTATTGTGTCTGCCACCTTGTTTTCTTTCCCAGGGTGGTAATGAATTGAGCTGGTGTAATCCTTAATCATCTCCAACCATCTTCTATGGCACATATTCAGCTCCTTTTGTGTGAAAATATACTTAAAACTTTTATAATCAGTATAAATATCACACCTTTCACCCTAAAGATAATGCCTCAAAATCGTTAAATAAAAGATTACCGTAGCTAACTCCAAATCATGAGTTGGGTAATTTTGATCATGGATTTTCAACTTTCGTGAGGCATAAGCTATCACCATATAGTTTTTCATGAGAAAACACCCCAGTCCCTTCTTGGATGCATTACTGTAGATCACAAAACTTTCCCCACTATAAGGCAGTGTGAGCATAGGTTAACTTGATAACCTTTTTTTAACTCTTTGAAATTTTCTTCACACTCTTCCATCCAAACGAAATTAACTCTTTTTCGAGTTAACCTGGTCATTGGATTACATAATCATCAAAAATCATTCACAAAACATCGATAATATCCAGCCAAACCAAGAAAACATAGGATCTCAGTTACTTTTGTTGGTCTCAACCATCTTTTGGAAACCTCTATTTTTGCTGGATCCACAAATACCCCCTCTTTTGAAATTATGTGACCCAAAAATGAAACTTTTTGAAGCCAAAGTTCACACTTGGTAAATTTGGAATAAAGCTTCTTCTTTCTTAGGGACTTTAATACAATTTTCAAGTGATCTTCATGTTATTCCTTTCTCTTTTAATAGACAAGAATATCATCTATAAATAGTACATCAAACTGATCAAGATAGTCTCTAATGACTCTATTCAATATATCCATGAAGATAGTAGGGGCATTAGTAAGACCAAATGGCATCACTATAAATTCATAGTGTCCATACCTTGTACGGAAAGCCGTCATTGGTATATACCCCCTTTTGACCCTTAATTGATGATACCTTAAATGAAGATCAATCTAGGAAAAGTATTGAGCTCCACGTAATTGGTCAAATAAGTCATTAATGCGTGGAAGAGGATATTTTTTCTTGATAGTGATCATGTTAAGTTCTCTATAATCAATGTAGAGTCTCATTGATCCATCTTTCTTCTTAACAAATAGAATAGGTGCTCCCAAAGGTGATTCACTAGGGGGTATGAATCCCTTATCAATATTCTCTTGGAGTTGCTTCTTTAATTCCTACAACTCAATTGGAGCCATTCTATAAGATGTCTTTGAAATGGGCATAGCACTCGGTATGAGTTCTATTGAAAACTCAACATCACGATTTGGTGGAAGACCTGGAAATTCCTCTGGAGAGACATCATGAAACTCTCATACAATGGGAATATTGTTAATCGTGAGTTTATCTCCAACCATTGGAGATAAATAACCTTCATTTATTGGAATCAAGACCCATAAGAAGGAAAAAATTTCCACTGGAAGGTTATATTCATCCTTACATCGATAGATGATCGTTTGTTGATCTGAAATATGAAATGTGCCTTCCCTTCATTGGCAATCGATATGATCTCCATATAAGGAAATCCAATCCATGCCAAGAATCACATCAAATTACACTATAGTAAGGATCACAAGATTTTCAATATGAACGTTCCCACAATCATCAATTGAAGAAGAGTTATAAACTTTTGATGCAATTGTTGTACCATTGGGAGTTATCACAGCTAACTCAATAGCTAATTATTGAGGTAGTACAAAGATAACCATATAAAATTCATAAAAAATAAAAGAGTGGGTGGATCTAGAATCAAATAAAACATTTTCTACTTTAGATTGGATGATAAGTGTACCTTTTACCACTTCATTATCGTACTCCACATCGCTGATTGAAATTGCATGTGACTTTCCTTTATCTTTTGCCTTAAGAGTTTATTGACTTCGATCATCATTAATAACCCTTGGATTAGGGAACTGATTAGCATAATGGACCATTTCTTTGCACTTGTAACATTGAAGTGTATCATGTGCATTTTGTGTATCCTTTTCTTTGTTCGCATCACTAAACATATTTTTACCATCATTGTGGTATTCAATTGCCCGATGACCTTCTTTTACACATTTAAAACATTTATTTTTTCCTCTAAGACAATTCCCTCCATGTTTCTTTCCACACTTTGAGCGTAAGGGAAAAATCATCTTATTTTCAGTGTGGTATTTAGATTTCCCTTTGAATTCCATTTTCCTCTTCTTATCAAACCCAAATGACTGATTGGTTACTCCAATCTCCTTGTCAACCTTGAGAGAACATCGAACAATTTCTTCGTATCTATTGAATTCCCTTATAGCTAATGCCCTTCGTAGACTTGGTTTTATGCCACTAAAGAATCGATCGATCTTACTCTCCAGTTGGATAATAATTCTGGAAGCATACCATGCAAGTGTTACAAAATTTTCTTCGTAGGTACCAACAGATTCATCATCCTTTTATTTTAGTTCAAGAAACTCCTTCTCCATATTTTTTTGAAGAACACAAGGGAATTAATTATTGAAAAATATGTTCTTGAACTCGTCCCATTCCATGGACTCAGTTTAACCTTTTTTCCTCGTATTCTTGATAATATTCCACCACTAATCAGCTTCAACTTCCAAACGATATACTGCTAAGATGACTTTATCAAGTTCAGAACATTGAAGAACTAAAAATATCTTTTCAGTGGTACTAATCAATTTTCAGCCAATAATGGATTAGAAGACCCACTGAATGAAGGTGGACGCTGCCTCATGAAGGATTGAATAGAATGTTGCTCCTGCCTTTTCTCGTTTGGAAGTCCTTCATGATTTATAGCTTGATAAAGTTGTGTGAGCATGGATACATGATTTTTCATTCCATGTCCCATAACGTTTGGTTTCTCAGGGTTACAATCATTGCATTGCCCGTCGAATTTAGCATTAACACGGTTCCTTTGGGTTCCAGCCATTGACTAAAAAACAATAGGCATAGTGTGAGAAACACTAATCAAAATAGGAAAACCACATAATCAACAATAAAATTTCACACTTTAGGTATTATCATAGGTTATTCATGGACATTTCTAAAACACTAATATTTTGTTTTATGATTAGACATATCCTTAGAGGTCTTACTAAGGCTTTCACATCCTAGTATCTGAAGGTTGACTATACCTCCCACTGATACCAACTATAAAGACCCATACTTAAAATACATTGATATTACTTCATAATTAAAGCATATTTATTACAACATATAAGAAAACTATGATAGGACCATATATTTATAGTGTCTTTAGAAATTGGGAAACATAAACAACTAGTTCATAAATCATCTACATTGTCTCCTACATATTTCATCATATCTAGAGTACATTTTTGCCTATCCTACTTAATACCCTTCATCCTAGCCTAGGGAAAAGAAAAAATACAAAAGGGTGAGATCAAATGCTCAGTAAGGGTAAACAAAGTAAATATCAATCATATCATATTCATAAGAACATAAAAATTTTAAAATCATAACCTGAAAAAGAGATCATAATAGCATGACATGGGATAAATCATAGTAGTGAACTGTAATCCCAATAATCATATCATAAAACATGAAACTTTGTGGCATACACACATAATCATAGAATATCATTTCATATTAGTCAAGACTCATTTCCAAGACCATCATAACGGACAAAGTCCATTTCTGAAATGAGTTAACTCCTCATTCCAGTCCTGTATCGCTGAACTGGATTAACTTTCTGTTCCTTCCATGTATATCTTATGAGATATAAATCTTTACCCAATGCATTTATGGGAGGTATAGGTCTCACCCATATCATAATTAAACCATTCATATGTGTGCCACAAAATCTTAAATCACATATCGTAGCATAACCCATGTAATAAAAATGGGATTCTTAAACTTCATGCCAACATAACATAATCCATATATGTTAAAAAGAATTAATAAAAATAATTACATCATAACATAATCAAATCAATGTAAAAATAGGGACAGAAACATAACCCTATATTATCTTATATGGAAAATAATTTTGATAAAACACTTGAACTCTATTCATGAAGAAAATATCCTTTCTACTTCAAAAACATTTTTCCTTTCTTAACATGTCATAAAATTTTAAAAAAAAGATAATTAAAAATAAACATGAAAAATTTTAAAGGAATCTTCATGGAAATAATGTTCTATGAAATCATAAAAATCCATTCATGTCGTATAAGTTAAAAAAACATTCTTCTCGTACTTTTTTCGGAAAACTCAGAAAGTATCGCGTATTGAAAATGACAAAAGATTCCATTCATATCTTTTAAAAAAAATCACCAATAAGTAAAATGGGATTTAAACAATTTTAGGAGGATATAAATAATATTAAATATTGAGGAAACATGGATGTTGATGATAAATATTCCCCAGTAAATTCTGAAGTATAAACAATCTCGGAGAAAAATGAGATTATGTGATTTTCCCTTACCTTAGGATCGATATGCTTTGTACATGGATGAAACTACTATATAATGATTTATATAATGTCATTGACTTATTCCAGAATCATACTCATTTTTATGATATCATATATGGTCATATTCTTATCTTCTTATTAGTAATATTTCATTACTACTTGTTATTCGGGTGTTCATTGCATTATGTACTAATGCGTGTTTTGTTGCATAAATTCTCATCCATCTTTTTAGGTTATAGATACATCATTTACAGAATGGTATTATTATAATACATATTATATTTTTTTCATTCAATTTGTTTCTATAATCATGTATTAGTGATGATCATGTAGAACGAATCACATCGCATCGTGGGGACGGTAAGCCGTACATACGCACGAGCGACAATATCGTTCCCATAATTATTGAATGGTATTGGAGTGGATGATAGATTATATCGAAATTAGTATCATGTTATAATAATGATATATATTTATTCTTTACACCATTATACCCATCCAAGTAAGGTGGTGGTGGAAAACAGATTACACCACGACGTGGAGACGGTATTCCGTACGTACGCACGCGTGGTGATTTTGTTTTCCTTAGGATGGATAGAAGGTGAAACGGGGTTGTTTCATATTTATAATATAATATCAGTATATAAGTGATAATTATTGTATTACTTTATAATTAAACAACTAAAGAAGAAGAAGTTGAAGAAGAAAGAAACTTGAAAGAATCAGTAGAAGAGATTACCTCTTCTTCGATGTGCCTCTTCTAAACCTCCTCTTAGGGCACCAAAGTGGGTCTTTAAATAATCCCATGACCTCTAGTATGTTTCTAGGAAAGTGGATAAGAGAAATTGGCAGGGTTTGGCCGAGCTTGAAGGCTCAAAATTGTGTGAGGAGGAGAGGGAGGAGGTGCCCTTTTATATGGGAGGATAGGGGCACCTTTTGAAACATAAGAAATATTAATTTATAATAAATTCCAACCCCACTTAAAAAACCTCCATAAATGACTCAATTAGAAGATGAGATAAGATTGGGTTGTAATCTCATCAACCAATAAATTTTATATATGTTGTGAATTTATTTTAAACCATATCAAATTGATTTATCCTTATTTAATCTATTTAATTTTATTTGTGGTAATAATATTTGAAATTTTAAATTGTTATAAATAATTACTTATGTGTTGTTAATTTTCCATAATTAGATACATTATAAGTTTTTTGACCATATAAATTTAAATTTATAATATTTAAATATTTTTTGTGATTTTTAAACAATTTTATAATATGTTATTTTTATAATATGACAATAGTGTCAATTTTGACACAATTCATTTATTTGAATTTAAATAAATTCTACACAGAGGATATATTCATAAAAAAATATTTAATAGATTCTTAATATGTCATATTCATCTAGAAAATTTGTGGATCACATTAAATAGTTCATATAATATTTATTTTAGTATTTTTAAAACCATTTATTTGATATTTCAATCAATAAAATAATTTCAACATCAATATTGTGTCATCATTAATGATAATTATTTAATCCCTAAAAATTATAATTAAATTCAGATGATGTATATACTTTTATTATATTTTTAGAGACTATTAATGTGTTATTTTTTATAAAGTTTATCACTAAATTAAAATTATTACACTTATAAGATATAAGAGAGTGTCATGATGTCACTTTCTTTGGTTTTAATTATAATTATATCATTTTCATGGTCAATAGTCCATGAAACTAATCTACTCTAACCCTTAGGTTATATGGGTTGACTTATATTCATCCAATAGAATTTTGGAAGGTGTTAGGGTAATTTTATAATCTTATTTTTACCCTTATTTACCCGATTTATCTTTAACTGCAGTAAATAAAAATTACCTTGGTTACTATTCATAATGTCAAAAGAATAAAAGTAACCTCTTAAAATAATTTGGACCAACGGAATTAAAATATAGAATCCATTGTTTCAAAATAAAAAACATAAAAGTTGCAGTAATTAATTTGAAATTAATCTTGTTGTTAAGAAAACGATTTCTAAAAGTTAAAACATTGTCAAAGATTGAAATGTTTTTAACTAGGGATTAAATATAAAATTAATGGTAATGAAATGATTTATATTAAATGGTAAAAATATATTCTATTTATAATTTAAAACCATTTAATTTTATCATTTTACAATCTAAATTATCTTGATGAAAAAACGATGCTTTTAAGAAAAACTTAGCGTATTTTTACTATTCATCAAAATATGAAAGTTATCAAAAAAGTATGAAAAATGTATCCAATGTAACGTTTTATATCCTGATTCAAAAAAATAAGTTTATTTTGTAAAATTGAAATTATAAAATTTTCAAAAACCATATTTAAAATGGGTCCGCCATTAAAGGCGGTAAAACTGCATTTTTTTAAAAATATTTCTCTTATATGAAAAATTGATTTTGTTTTAATATATCATTCTAGAAAATGTGTTAGATGAATTTTAATGATATAAAATTCAAAATTCACTTAATACTATTTATAACGTCTAGTTCATAATATTCTAATAATATATCATTGTTTAGTGAAACTCAGTATTGCGTACAACGTATGCTATCGAGGAAGGTTTCTCTTGCGTGTAATGCAAGAAAATCTAGTGTTGTGTGTAGTGAAAGATTCTCTTGGTGTTACGTATACCATAAGACATAAAAAAATTATTTCTCATAAAATATCAGGGCGTTACAAAACAAGTATTGATTCATAATGAACTTATTACTAATGTTCCTAGACCAATGAAAATATGGGTACCAAAATCAAATTTTCTTTCATCCTTATGTAGGAATTATGTTTAATGAGCTCTCGTAAAATTATATGGTTATTGGAATGTGGATGTTCAAGACATATGACATGATATTACTTATGTTTCATGAACTTAATAATGATTTTTGGTGGACATGTAACCATTGGTGACAACGCTAATGAAAAAATAATCATCCTAAGGTAGATTAAAAAACTCTAACAAAATTTTAATTTCTAAAGTAAATTTTATTGATAGATTAGAATATAATATGTTTAGTGTTTCAAAATTGTGTGATGATTATTCATATGTTAAATTTGAATATAATTTTTTTAATGTTTATTATTATAATAATGAATTATTATTTTATGCTTTTAGATATGAGAATGTTTATTCTGTTAACATAGATTCATTAGTTTCTCAAAATATTTCATGCGTAAATGTATTTCACTATAAACCTTGGATTTGGCATAAAATACTTGGACAATACAATATACAATCACTTAAGAAAGAATTTTAGCAATGTCTTAGTCAAGGATCTACCCAAACATGAGTTTCCAAATGAAAAAGTCTGTAATACTAGTTAAAAGGGTAAAAAACACAAAATCTATTTCAAACTAATGAAAGAAGGTATAACTTATCGACATCTTGAGTTGGTTCAAATGGAATTGTTTGGAAGTTATAGAGATTCATGTCTTAGTTGGAAGCACTATGTCTATGTTCTTGTAGATTATTACTCCAGATATACAAGGAACTTATTCTTATCTTACAAGAGTGAAGCTTTCTCTTGTTTCACCAAGTATTCTTGGACTGTATAAAATAATAGTGGTCTTATAATAAAAACCCTAAGAAGTGACCATGTTTATGAGTTTGAAAACAATGAGTTTGAATATTTTTTTCTCAAAAATGATAATATTCATAAATTCTCATCTTCAAGGACACCTCAAAAAAATGGTGTTATAGAAATAAGAAGTAGAACAGTACAATAAATAGCTAGAACAATTCTTAATGAATATGAACTACCTACCTACTTTTCGAGAAAATATATCAATATAGAAATCTATATAAACAATAGAGTCTTAATCAGAAAAATGATTAAATGAACACCCTATGAATTGTGGAATTATAGAAATCCCAATGTTAATTACATCAATGTTTTTTTACAATGTCTATATCCTTAAAAGTAAGGATAATATGGTAAATTTTACATCCATGAGTGATGAAGCAATTTTTCTAGGTTATGAAATTTATAGTAATGCGTATAGATTCATTAATAAGAGAATAAAATTTATGGAAGAATATGTACATGTCATATTTGATGAAACAGATAAACATGAACCTGATACCTCTCTAGAAAATCATGAGGATGATATGTCAAATTTGGATATCAATACTAAATCTTCTAACCATTCTATGTAATAATCTATTAAAACTTCCAGTTTTATATATTTTTCAGATTCAAGCCTTGAAGGAAACAAACCTATGGAATATCCTAAAATTACTGGTCCTTCTTTTTCTTGATATGTTAAAACCCTCAAGAACCATCCTTTATAATATATTGATAGGGATTTAGATAAAGGAATATAGAATATAGATTCTCTAAGAAATCAGGTTGAACATCAACCTTTCTTTTCATAACTTGAACCTAAAAACATCAGTGAGGTAATCAATGATGAATTTTGGGTAATGGATATTCAAGAGGAATTGAATCAGTTTGAATGAAATAATGTCTTGAAACTTTTGGATAGACCTGATGACATAATGATCATATGCACTAAATAGAGTTTTCAAAATAAAGAATAATAATCTTGTACCATAGTAAGAAATAAAGCTAGATTGGTTACTCAATGTTATAATCCAGAAGACAGGATAGATTATAAAGAATCATTTTCACCAGTTTTCTTGACTTGAAGGCATCAGAATATTTTTTGAATAGGAAACACATCAGAAATTCTGTCTATATAAAATAAATTTCAAAAATGCATTTCTAAATGGGAATATAGTTGAGGATTCTTTTGGTGAACAACCCCTTGTCACACAAACTCTAATTTTAAAATAATATTTTTAAATTATCAAAAGATTTATATGGTTTAATGAAAACTCCAAGAGCATGGTATGATAGATTAAGTAGTTCTCATATTTCCAACAGTTTTACAAATTACATAGCTTATCATACTACCTTTATAAAATTAATTTTTAAAGATGATTTATTTGTTCAAATATAAGTTGATGATATTATTTTTTTATCTTCAAAAAATTTCTTATGTATTTATTTTTCGAAAGATGATGCAAAAATAAATTTAAATGATTTTTATGGGTGAGCTAAAATTATTTCATATATATATAATATTTCAAAATAAGGAAGGTATTATATTGAAACAAATTAAACATACTAAAGACATTGTAAGTTTTTTTGGATTTAGATAATATATAAATTAGTGATACTCTAATTAGTTCTACATGTATGTTGGAGGTTGATGAGTATGGTAAATCTATTGATCAAGACACTTACATATGAATTTTTGAGAGTTTACTCTTTGTCACTACTAGTAAAACTGATTCTATGTTTTGTGCGTGTATGTGTTTTTTTTTTCAAAAAATACCTAAGGAGTAAAATCTTATTTTTGTTAAAAAAATATTCAAATACCTCAAACATACTACCAACTTAGGATTGTTTTATCCTAATACACAATCATTTGACCAATATAGCTATTCAGATGTTGATTTTGGGGTTTGTAAGTTAGATTGAAAAAGAACTTCTGTAACATGTCATTTTTTGGTAGAGTATCTTGTTTTATGTTGTAGTAAAAAGAAAAATTATATTGCATTATCAACTACTGAATTTGTATACATAGTTGGTGGTGGTTTTTGTGCTATGATTTTGTGGATGAAACACACCTTTTTAAACTATGGTTATCAATATAGACAGTTCCTTATAAATAGTGACTACATAAGTGAAATTAACATATCAAAGAATCTAGTTTATCATTCTAGAACAAATAATATTGATATAAGACAACAATTTTTGATATATCATTATCAAAAAGGTGATATTACTTTAGAATTTATTGGCATGAAACATCATTTGCTGAAATTTTTATGAAACCATTAAAATATGAAATAAAGAATTACATCATACATGAATTAGGATTGATTAACCATGATTTAACAAGAATACTATCTATGTTTACTGTCTCAAGATTACTAACTCAGGATTTTTGTCTTGGTCAACTATCTTAGGATTACAGTCTCATAGCATGGTATCTTTGTTCACTATCACATTCGTTAAAGACTCGCCATTTTGAGTCACACAGTAATATTGACACTGGGAATTCCTATATTGTTATCATGTATTATTTAGAGTATCCTTATTTTTTATATTTATTTTGGTATTTTTTGTTTTATATATTGCATTATTTATTTTTTTGACGTTTTAACTCCCTAAATGATATATACCTATCACTTTACTTCTCTCAAGATCACTTCTCTCAAACCTGAAACCCTCTATCTCTCCCAAATATTTTTCCATCAATCTCATCTTTCTTGATCTCATGTTGAATTCCCAGGATGAAGCATCAATCTTCATCATCTCTTGAGAAGTGCAGGTCTCAGAAGAAATAGAAGAAGGATCTTGTTGTATGCCCGAGAAACCATTAACCCTAGTCTTGAGGATCAAAAAGTCATATCAAAAAAGGAAATAATTGTGAAGTTTCTATTGTATAGTAAGTCAATGGTTATAAGAGTTAAAAAATTAAAGGGTTGGTTGGATGGATTTACCAATGAGAAAGGACCCATCTATCCAAGGATTGTTTCTAGTTTATATTATTATGTTCAGTTTTCCTCAAATTCCACGGATGATTTTATAGTTAGGAGCTTGGTAAATGGTTAAAGATTCACATTTTATTTGAGGTTATGGACTATGTACCTGGAAAGTCAAACTGTATCTAGTACCATATGATGTTAAACTGTATCCAGTCCCACATGAACTTCAACTATTATGTCCCATAGGACATTAAATTGTATGTTGTTCTTCAAGATGTTAAACTGAAAGAACTACATATGGCTTGATTCCCACCCTCATGGAAAATGCAGAAACACTCTGATGCTTCTTCTTGAGTCCATCCCCAGTTTTCTCTTTGAATACCACCAGGGTATAGTTATCATGGAGGACCCAATATGGTGTTCGGTAGGCTTCTATAGCCCCATCATTTCAGGATTACGATGGTCACACCATGTGCTCCCATCCTCGTTCTTCTATTCTCCCACGTCCTCACCGCATGATGCTAAACTGCATGGCCTTCAATAACTATGTATGGTTTGATTCCCATCCTCAGGGGATACGTAGAAATGCCCGGACATATTTTCTGTTGTCCCAACCTCAAATTCAATATCTCCCCTCGGGTCCGAAAACATGGAGTGGTGCTGACTTTTTCCCTCCTTTACGTCAGATTCATCATGACCGCACCATATATCCCCTTCCATGGAGATCTCGACCACTTTGACCATCTTTCTTGACGTTAAATTTCACCATAAAATTTATACCCCACACGCTCCTTGTAGTTGGGAATCCATCATATTTCACATAAAAAAGGCCCCCCAAATGTTACAGATAATTTTCCAAAGGGATATCTTATCATTTCAGACCAACACTCTTCAGGACCTCGAACGAAAAATTGATACAAGTCCCGCATTGCGAATATGGTAAGAGGTTGATGCTCATTTGTTTTCCCCATTTCAGGTCACACGATATGGATATTGTGTTTTTAACCTGGTCAAAAGTTATCCTTTGTTGTTTTCACCACCCCCATATGTTCCAAATATTGAGTGTAGTGGTTCATTCTACCCCGCTATCTCTTCAAGCATCAGTATTCCTCGGGCAGGAGTGTGAGTCCAACTGTCGGACCCCTATATGATGAGGAGAGCCAAGTCATACTCAGTGTTTCCCACACTGAGTATTTCTCAAATGGTATTAAGAGCTATGGTAAGGCAATACCCACATGAGGGGTCATATGGATACAGTTGTACGGGACTCCCAGCCTCAGGTCCCTCGACCCTTTCGGCCCCCTGGTCCAAGTTCTCATCTAGGATTGTGTGGTGTGGTATGGACTCACGTCTCCATTCACATTGAGTTTTTTTCCATACCGCACATATCCCCTTGATACACCACTCCTTCATCTACCATTCTTTCCATGAGCACAGGCCCCGCCATACTTTGTGTGCCCCATCATTTGGGTTTCCATCATCTTTTATATCCAAAAGTACCCCCGAATGGCATGGATGCTTGACCCAAGGTCTCTCCTGCCATTTCAGGACAACGTCCTTGAGGAATTTGAATGAGAAATTGATAAAAGTCCAATGTGGGGAATGCAGTCAATGGGCGACACTCAGTTTTCTACCCCCAAACCCTGGTTCAACGAATATGGATACTGTGTTGTGAACATGGTCAACGGTTATCCTCTATCATTGTTTTTATTTTGAGGTTTCTACATGCATGATGATTCTCCCTCTCTACTCAATTTTCCTAGGAATATGGCATTAAAATAGGCATATATGGTTCAAGCCCTATGAACTCAAACAAAGAGCACCATCGTCCTCACGGTAAGACATTAAACTACGAACCGATTGTTACTTCCCGTTCCAGGTCCCTCAACCTTTTCAACCCCTTGGCCTAAGTGTTCTTTCGAGATTTTATGATGTGGTATGTGATTATTACCTCATTCATCTTAGGCTACTCGTTGTTCCATACACATCCCTCGTTGGGGTAACTTTCCCCAATTATCATTCTTGTAACATGGTGTTAAACTACAAAGCATACTTCCTCAGAACTATGTGTGGATTGATTCACATCCTCATGGGATACATAAAACCACTCGAACCTCTAGTATTCCGGTCTAGCCCCATCTCATAGAAACCTCCTTATCATTCTATCCTCTTGGACTAAGTCCTCCTGGGGTAGGGGTACGTGGTGTGGTATAGGCTTATGTTCACATTCGTGTCAGATTTGTAACAACCATGTCGCGTACCTCTCTCTCTTGAGCTCCCTTCTCTCCCTTGCCTGACACTTATCTTTTCAATTTGTATTCTCTTATGCTGGACCCCTCCACCCTCTTCAGTGATTCACCAATGTTTCCTGCAGTACTCTGGATCAGAACCTGGAGTGTTATATTCTACCTGAATATGCTTTAACCCATTTTCATGTTTCATGTTCCCATTCATTTAGGCATTCATCATATTTACATCCAAAGGGACCCCCAAATGTCATGGATTCTCGGACCTGGGGAACTCCTACCATTATGGGCCAACATTCTTGAGGGTTTTAAATAAAAAATTGACACAAGTCTTGTGTTGAAAATATGGTCAGCGGTTGACAATAATTTATTTTTCCCATTACAGGTCACATGACATGGATACTGTGTTTTGAATATAGTCCAAAATTATCCTCAAACGTCACACAACCCATTCAAGCCTTAAATGTTTTTTGCCTGATTCACATCATCATCCACCCCATCATGTCTTAGTGGAATTTCGACACTCTTGGTATTATCCATCAGTGCGCATTTTCATGTTTGGAGGACAAATCCACGGTAAATAATCATTCAGAGATCCAAACCGACATCCCATTTACATGAATTCCATTATTTCAAAGACATCTTCCCCCTTGTTTCCCACACCTATTTTAGACTCACATGGGTATAGGGATTAGATTGAGTTTTGTGCTCGCATCGAAGCGTTACACTTCTTCATGGTCCGAGCTTTAAGACCTAAAACTAAGATATTCTTATATGTCCTACCGTTATAACTAAATATCAATTGATTCCCATGCTCATGGGATATGTAGGGACACCCTGACATCTCGTCTTTGGGTTCATCTGAAGTTCCACAAATTATCTCTTCTGTTTATCCTTTTAGGCCCTAACTCTTATAAGATTTCATGTTGTGGTGTGTGTGGGTTTATACGCTCATTCACACATTTTTTTTCAATAGCCTCTTCATGTACTCCCCTTCTAAGGGATAGTCCCTCCAACCTCTTGTCTCGCATGACATTAAACTATTTTTCATCCCGCATGACGTTAAATTGTATACGGTCCTACATGACCTTAAGCTGTTATGTCCGACATGACGTTAAACTGCACTCTCATAACTACATGTGGCTTGATTCCCATCCTCATGGGATACGTAGGAACACTAGGAAATTTTTTCAATAGGTACATCACCATATTATCTGACATCTGTTGGCCCCTCGGCCTGAGGTGTCTTCTTTGGAATCACACATGGTGTGATGTGGACCACATCCTCATTCATATCAGTTATGCTTTATAACATCATATACATTCACCCTACGGTATCACATTACTTAAAACTATTGTGTCTTTATTAAATTATTTTAAAATGCACGGTTGGTCCTACCACACGACCATAAACTGTGATATTATCGTCTTGGCCGCACAACAAAAAATGGCACTACATCGTGGTGCCCTAACTTGAGGGGACATCATGTTGGGAATTGGTTATCCACCATATCATTTTCAATTACTAAATATGTCTTTATTCCTGTAGCGATACTAGGATTATCTATCTTAGTTTTATCGCTTAAAAAAATACACATCTATCCTAAAGGACAGACACGATCGATCAAATACCGCTTCTTTTGGTGAGAGGGTCAGACCTGCACAACTTATCCCTAGCACTGGTTCCTTACCATGCTATGTCTAGAACTACATATGTATTGATTCCCATTCTCATGGGGTATGTAGTAATGCTCGATCACTTTGCCTTGGGCCCATCCAAACTTTCACTTTTGGTCTCTCGTCCAAAAAGTATACTGGGGAGAAATTTGTGGTGATATAAAATACTACTGTCCTAATTCGTGTTGGGACTAATAATTTCCTCACCATGTATCCCCCTCACTCAATTATATCTTTTGTTTGAGCACTATAACAATAAACTTAGACAACTCCGCATCTTTTTCGCAAGACGTTAAACTACACAACATCTTCCAAAACTACATACGGCTCGATTCCCATCCTCATGGGATACGTAATAATTCCCATGCATCTTTTCTTTTGGTCTAGCCCCATGAATATGAAATCCCTCCCCTTTTTTTGGCCCCTAGGACCGAACACTTTTGGGAGAAAGTGGTGTGGCAAGTACCTCTTGGGTTCTAATTCACGTTGGGTTTTGCAACAGCTTCACCGTGTGACTCCCTTTTCTTTTCTCAATATGGTATGAGTTCTATGATCCTGAAATCTGATCTCCCTATGGGAACTATCCGTTGGGTTTGGCCACTTCTCCTCCTCGTGCAGAGTCTATTAAATCAATTATCCCATTAGTTGTAATTCCCCAACCCCTGTATACTAGGACCAATGCATTATTAATCACATTGGCATGGTTATAAGAAATGAAAATCCCAAAGGAACTATTACTTTAGTATTCCTGAAGAAACTAGACTCATAGATGTAACTCAAATTACATTGGTAAAGGTTACAAAATACAATACCAAACAAAAACTAAAAACTGCATCCATAGGAACTGAAAAAATGATCTTCTCTTCATCACCTGTTGAAGGTAACAATGAAAGGGTTGATCTCAAATACTCAGTAAGGGTTAAAAAATTCTGAATAACGAATCAATAATAATTTATTTGTAAACAATTGGACATAATCAATATGGCATGGTGAATAAATTAAAAACTCACGCCATTAATAAACTGAGAATGAAATTGCATCCATTGATTTTGACATAGTGAAAACCTCATGGATAGTAATAACTAATAATGAATAAAAAGAAATACTATTAATTAGATGTCATGTAATAGTCACATGATACCATAATACCACAAAAGTGGTTTAGTTCTGTGGGTTGAGACCCGTCTGATTTTTGGAAACAATCTCGAAGGGTTTTTCACCAACTGATTTGTCTCTTAAGACCAACTGATACATCGAGGGGTTGCAGCGGGCCCCACCCACTGCCGCAGGTGCAAATAATTATTTATAAATAGATTCAAAACAAGAGATATATGCCTTTACATTATCAATATATAATAGAGGATACATATTCTTCAATATTTCCACAGTTAAAACAACATTCAAAATAAATATCGTATATAAAATGGTATACGACATAGACAATAATCATATCCATGATATGAGAATATGTAAATTTAAAATGAATTATAATTTCAATATAAAATTGATCTCAAATGGGCAATAGTTACACCACAAAAGAAATAGTAGGCACACAATACTAAGCAAGTCACACCGAAGTGAAAATTGAGACAAATCTTGTTACCACGTTGTAATCAATTGAATCATATGACAAAAAGTTAATAACCACCAAAAGAATCATAGAATAGCATGAATATATATAAAATCATTATACTATATATCAAATGGTAGTACACATATACAACATATAATAAATAAGAGGCAAACAATGGAAATAACACAAAATTGAAAGTGAGATAAAAAAAACCCCTTACAAACATTTCGGCATGGTAACAAGGGTTCTTGTGAGGGATTAATGAGAGGAAAAGGGGTACCTGCTTATTTATATATCATAAGGGAAGTATGTGGAAGGTTTAAAAACATTCCCCATCATTATTTATTAAAAATAAAAGGGCACAACTTTGGGGAGATTCTTGAACAAAAGTGAGAGAGAGGATCCCTTACTTAAAGCTCGAAGGTGTTCTTGATTGTTCTTAACGACCTAAAAAACAAATTTAGATTCATTAATTAATAATTCCATAACCTCATAAACATTTAATGGATAATGTATTACCTTATTAAGTATATTAATGACCTTTTTGATGGGTTTAAGATATTTAATTTTATTGTTTTGGAAGCATTTTCTTGGTTTTCATGATTCATTTACTAATATTTATGAATGGAATTTAATTTGAAATGTGGTTAAACATACAAAATCATTAATGTATCTTACTAATGACATGATTGAGTAATAAATGATATTTTAACGATTCTGGGTATATACCATAAGGATGACGCATTTAATGGGTTAATAAACGTTTGGATTTTGCTTGGCGGTTTTGTGAACAAATAAACTTGTTCTGTTTTATTATTATTCCATATTATGAGTGTATAAGGGTTATAGAACATTAAACAAGATAATATACATATATTATGATCTGATTCAAATATTGAAAAAATTTATTGATCAGTATTGAAGATAGTAATTCAAATTGAAAACTCGCCTTCTTTGAGTGTGATAAATCAACACATCTCGGACAGTGTTAGCATTTATAGTATAAATGGAAGGGGAAAAGAGAGATTCATGATGAAATATTTCATTAGAATCAGGAAAATCTAGTACATGTGTGGTACTGTAATAACCATGGAATTTGGATGATGGGAGGTGAGAAGAGAGAACAAAGGAATGGAGCTTTGTAAAAGAAATTGAAAGGAAAGAGAAGAGAGGTTCACCTCTTGAGTACTCCTCCTTCAGAGTCTCCATAAGGCCTTTTTTTCATTTTGGTGGGACCAATAGGTCTAGGATGTGGGGAGTGGTATTGGGAAGAGTTTTTTGTATAATTTTAGCAGGTCTTGAAGCTTGAGTGGTGTGGGAGGAAGAGGGTGTGAGTGGTGGTTTATATAGTGGAGGGGAGAGGGGATTTCTCTATATTATATTCATTAATTTATTATGTCTCCTCAAGACTAGGAATAGTGAGTCTTTCATGACCAAGAATAGGAAATTTATCATGTGAATCTAAATCAATTGGGATTACATCAGTATATCATCATCAATGACTCAATAAAACCCTTAATTAGCATTTATCTTAAATTATCACATTTTACTATTCATAAAAAAAATCATGTATTTCAGTAAAATCCCAAAAATTCACCCTAACCATTTTTCATCATATAGAATCCAAAAAATAAATTCCATTTTTCAAAAATAATTTTATAAATATGATTATTTAAATATTTATTTAAAATAATTATTTAATGGAAAAATATAAACACTTGAATTATTCATCATAATTTTTAAGGTGCCTAAATTTATTTATACATTCATGGGTGTGGATACCATTCATAAGTGTCACATAACTATTCATAAGTGTTATTTACTATTAATAATGGTAGATTACTATTCATAATGTTATTTTACTATTCACCAAAAATTATGTTAATTATATTAGACTCTAAATATCATCTTAAACATAATCGTGTTTGTTTGATTTTCAAAATTTAAAACACACAAGTGGAAAATTTATGTTCAATGGATAGGATATGACTATATAAAAAATAAACAAGTGTTGTTTCAAAGAAACACAATCCTTTATGAAATATTGTCTTTGACTCGAACATATTTAAGAGAAACATACCATAAAATGTTTGGGGTGCTACAATATTCCCTCCTTCAGAAATTTCATCCTTGAAATTCTTCATTTTTGAAGCCCACCAAAAAGATGTGTGTTTTTCTTCTTTATAAAATCCTCACGTTCCCATGTGGGTTCCTCCAAATTCTGGTTATTCTAAAGAACCTTTACTAGACGAGTCATCTGATTTCTCAATACCCGCTCCCTTGTGTCAAGGATCCCGATAGGATTTTTACAGTATGAAAAATCAGGTTCCAATTCTATTTAATCATAGGTGAGTACATGAATTGGTTTGGGAATGTATTTATTCAAAAATGACACATGTAACCCATCATGAACTTTGGGGAGATGTGGAGGCATTGCAAAATGATAAGGTACAACTCCGATTCATTCTAGAATTTCAAATAGTCTGATGTACATGGGGCTCAATTTCTATTTCTTACCAAACCTTAAGACACCCTTCCATGGTGATAAATTCAAAAATACATGATCTCCGACATTGAATTCCAAATACTTTCTTCGGTTATCAGTATAACTCTTCTACCTACTTTGGGATGCTTTAATATGGGCTAGGATTGTCTTCACCATTGTTGTGGTCTCTTCAATAAGTTCTGGTCTTATATGATTCCACTCACCAACTTCATCCCAACAAGATGGAGTTCAACATCTCTTTTCATATAATTCTTTATAGGGAGCCATTCACTATAGCGGTAGCGGTACTGTAGCTAGTACTGTATCAGTGTGGGTATTTTAGAAGTAATGTTCACTGAGGGTTTATTTGTACCAAAATATGGGATTTCAAGCCTTGTATTCATGCCACTTGGCCTTGGGCCTTCAGGCTATGTAATGGGTGTCCCTCTACCCACACTAAAGAGGTATTTGCTTTAAATAAAAAATTGAGGCTTCAACCCCATCCTTTAAAAAAGTACTATAATGGAAACTATTGTTGTAGGAAAATTCCACCGAAGGCAAGTATTGATCCCACATAACTTGGAAGTCAAGAAAGCATGATCTCAGCATGTCTTATAGAGTTTTAATAGTCCTTTCAGAATATCCTTCAATTAAGGGGTGATAAGCAGTACTCATATAAAGCTCAATATTCAAAGCCTTTTAGATACATTTCTAGAATTTGATGTAAACTGGGGATCTCGATTGGACACAATCGATAGAGGCGCACCATAATGTATTACAACTTCATTAATATAAACTCTCTCCAGGTGCTCAAGTGGTAAATCCCCTCTTATAGGTAGGAAATGTGCTGATTTTTAGAGATGATCAACAATTACCCATATTACATCCTTCCATCTAGGTATCTTCGGTAGTCCGGTGAAAAAATCCATTGTAATGCTATCCCACTTTCACATAGGAATAGATAGAGGTTGCATCACTCCTCGGAAATGTTGTATCTCTGCCTTCAATTGTGGAAAAATTATACACCATGACACGTAATCAGCAATTTCTCACTTCATATGATCCCACCAAAAATATTCCTTCAAATCACTATACATCTTTGTGATACCTGGGTGTATAGGGAAATTTGAGCTGTGGGAATCGACTAATAGTTCCCTTTTTAGCTTAGGTACTGAAGGAATGCAAAAACTCTTCCCAAATATTATAAATCCTTCTTCATACATGAAGTCTGCCAATCTCCAATCCTCGACAAGAATAATTTTCTTGTATAGATTCTCATCATCATATTGAGTGATTTTTGTATTCTCTAACAATGATGGTTTAGCAATCATTTGAATGAGGAAAGATGTCTCCCCTTCATTAAAAACTATTATATCCATATTCAGTAGATCCATGAACATGGGATATCTTTCAATCCTCATTTGGGTCTGGAGTTCGTGATTTTTCCTGCTTAATGAATATGCACCTTATTTTCCTTTCCTGGGTGGTAGTGTATTGAACAATTGTAATAATTGAGTAACTCTATCCATCTCCTTTTCCTCATGTTGAGTTTGTTTTGTGTGAAAATTTATTTTATACTATTGTGGTCCGTATAAATATCTCATCTTCCTCTGTAGAGATAATGTCTCAATATTTTTAGATCAAGGATTATGAATGCTAACTCAAGATCATGATTTGGATAATTTTTCTCATGATTCTTCAACTGTCTTGATGCGTAAGAAATTACTTTATCATTTTGCATAAGGATTCAACCCAATCCATTCTTTGATGTATCACAGTATATTAAAAATCCATTACATCCATATGGAAGAGTCAAAATTAGATCATTGAACAATATTTTTTTCAATTCATCGAATCATTCTTTACATTCTTTTGTCCACACCAACTTAACTCCTTTATGTGTAAGCTTTATTAGTGGGTTATCCAATCAGTGATAGTTTTGAAAAAAACACCGATAGTTACCTGCTAATCCAATAAAACTACATACCTATATTATGTTTGTTAGCGTGTGCCAATCTAGGATCACGTTTGTTTTTGCAGTATCAACTAAGATTCCAACCATAGAGAAAATATGGCCTTGAAAAAAAACTGATTGAAGCCAGAATATTCACTTGCTAAATTTCCCATATAATTCATTTCTTCTAAGAGTTTTCATAATAGTACGCAAGTTATTCTCATGGTCTCCATATATTTATGAGTATACAAGGATATCATCGATTAATACCTCAGAAAATTTATCAAGATATTCATTGAAAACTCTATTCATTAATTCCATTAAAGCATACAGTGCATTACTCGGTCCAAAAGGAATAACTGTAAACTCATAATGCCCATACCTTCTTCGAAACACTGTCTTCGTAATATCTTCCCTTCTCACACGCATCTGATGATATCCAGATCAAAAGTCAATTTTTGAAAAGTATTATGCTCCATGAAGTTGACCAATAAATCAAAAATTTGAGGTAGATGATACATATTTTTTAATGTAATATAATTGATTTCTCTGTAATCAGTGCATAGCCTCATGGATCCATCTTTCTTCATGACAAAGAGGTTAGGGGCTCCCCATTGAGAAACACTAGGTCCAAAAAATCTTTTTTCACTCAATTCCTCTAGTTGTTTCTTTAGCTCCACTAAATCCACAGTTTCCATTCTATAGGGAGTCTTTGATATAGGTCTTGCACCGGGAGATAAATCTATAAAGAACTCAACTTCCCCCTCTGAAGGATTTCCATGTAAATCCCCTGGAAGTACATCAATGTACTCTTTCACTATATCCACATCTTCAATTTAATTATTTCATTCCTCACCAATTGATATTGGTTTCCCTTCCAATCAATTAATTGCATTCAGTATAAATACTAGGGGTGGATCTAGATAAGAATCAGATGGCGATGTTTCTTCTCTAAATATAAGGTATTCAACACCATTTTCCAAAATTGTCACTTCCTTCTTATTGCAATAAATCTTCACATCATAATTTGATAGCAAATTCATACTGAGAATTATATCAAAGTCATTCATTGGTATGATGATATGTTTAGAAACTAAAGCACATTTTTGTGTCTTGGGGTGAAGTAATCGACATGCCATTGTTGCAATGATACATCCCCTAGGAGTTTTGATTGGAAACTCCTTTATTAACTAAAATTTGAAATGTCTAATTTCCATGGAAAAATGGGAAGATATAAATTAATGTGATGATCCCGAATCAAATAAAGTGGTGTCTATGTTTTAGGAAACAATTAATTTACCTACCACCACATCATTAAGAACTTCAACCTATGCAGTTGTAATCTCATAAGGTTTCCCATGCTCTTGTGGCATTTTCTGAGGCATGTTTCTTTAGTGCTTAGGACACTCATTTGCATAGTGTCCCAACTATATACAATTGTATCATTGAATATCATTGATTTTTTTCTTTCCCTTGCATTCATCAGATCGATGACCCTTTTCTATGAACTTATAGCAGACTCATATATCATTAAAGCATTTCATGAGATGATTCTTTCCATAGATCTCACATAATAGGAATTTCTTCTTTCCCTTGTTATTCTTTGGTGCTTCCCCATTAACTTGGTAATAGGTGTACCGCTTCTTATCTTGGTTTCCTTTGAACAAATATGATCTAGAAAAGTCGTTCTCTCTTTGGATTGCACTAGATACAATTTCATAAAATGTTGAAAATGTTTGAGAATATAGTGCCCTTCGAAGACTTCTATTAAGACCTTTAAACAAATAATTAATTTTGTCTATCGAGTCATGTACACAATCAATGGAATATCAGGCTATCCTTGTGAAGATAGCCTCATACTCTGCAACACTGTCTTATTCCCTTGGTTTTAAGACAAGGAATTTCCTCTTCCTTTCTGTTCGTTTCTCACAAGGGAAATATTTTTCGGAGAATATTTCCATAAAAGTCTTATATTACATGTCTTTTATTTCTTCTTCTTCCATGATATTCTGAATCAAAGACCACCATTTATTAGTGTCACCCTTGAGACAATATACTGCCAGCACTACCTTCTCATTTTTATTACATCTTAAAGCCATGAATATATTTTTAAGGGACTTAATCCATTACCCAAAAACCACTGGATTAGTAGTCCCACTAAAATATGGGAGCTTCTGCCATATAAAATGATCCAACATAGGTGTGGAATGGTTATTTGTCCCAACCTGAATAAGTTTTCCCAATATGGTCAAGATCTGGTCTGCTCCAACATTGACTTGGTTTACTTGAGCAATGGGGATATACCAAAATTTCCCAAAAGTATTGATTCTCCTTCTTCCATTTGATACCATCTCTAAATAATGGAACACACTAGATTAGGGTACAAATCATAATGTTTAATCTTAACTTAACAAAATACTTAACATAAATTGAGATCCTACGCATGACTAATCCCATAATCGGAAAGAATGGTTTCATTGAGGAATAGTTTGGGTTTAAATCCTTTATAGTGGATTGTAAAGAAAATATGAATTATCTTAAGCTTATCCCCTAGGAGTGTCATAACCAAGAGTGCATAAAGCCATGTTGTCATGTACCGGGATACCCCAGGTCAAGCCTAAAACTCATTGCCGAAGCTTTCACTCCCAAGTACATATGTGTTAGTGCTCATATCCTGACAGGGATGTATTTCCTTGAAATATTCAAATAATATATTCCTTAACAAAATACCATTACATTCTTGTATGTTTATCATCCAAAAATACTTTAGGTCTTTGTTCCATAATCTATATTTTCCAATATAGTTTCCAAGGTTCCTACTAA
This sequence comes from Viscum album, assembly GCA_963277665.1. Lineage (NCBI taxonomy): Eukaryota > Viridiplantae > Streptophyta > Magnoliopsida > Santalales > Viscaceae > Viscum > Viscum album. The sequence continues at coordinate 476,325,997 of OY728151.1, forward strand.
ACTTCCTCTGATAACAACTGTAATGGCCCAACCCTTCTAGACTAGAGCCAGTGCATTACTAATAAAATTTCCATGGTTAGAAGAAATGAAAATCCTGAAGGAGATATCTGTTTAGTATTATTTAATAAACTATTTACATATATGTAACTCAAATTACATTGGTAAAGGTTAAAAAATACAATACATAACAAAAACGTAAAACTGCATTAACAGGAACTCAACAAACGAACTCCTCTTCATCACATGTTAAAGGTAAAAAATGAAAGGGGTGATCTCAAATGCTCAGTGAGGGTTAAAAATAGTAAAATCATGAATCAATAATAACTGAATTTTAAACAATTTCACATAATCTATATGGCATGGTGAATAAATGAAAAACTCACACCATTAATAAACTGAGAATGAAACTACATCCATAGATTTTTTTAATAGTGAAAACATATTGTTTAATAATAAATGATAATGAATAAATAGATTTATTATTAATTGTATGTAATTTATCTAGAACATGATACCATAGTACCGTAAAAATGGTTTAGTTCTGTGGGTAGAAACCCGTCTGTTTTTTGGAAACAAACTCAAAGGGTTTATCGCCAACAGATTTGTCTCACAAGACCTATCAATGCATTGAGGGGATGTAGAGGTCCCAAAATACTTCTGAATTACCTAAGAATTCTTTATACATATATTCAACAAAATATAAATATTTCTTTATAATATTCGTATCGAATATAGGATACCGATTCATCAATATTTCCACAGTTAAAACAACATTCAAAATAAATACCGTATGAAAAATGGTTTATGGCTTAGAAAATAATAATATACATGATATGAGAATATGCAAATTTAAATGGAATATAATTTCAATTTAAAATTGATCTCAAGTGGGATGTAGGTACACTATATAATAATGAGTAGGTGCACAATACTAAGTAGTCACAATGAAGTAAAAATTGAGACAAAGCTCGTTATCATGTTGTAATCAATTGAGTCGTACGACCAAAAGTTATTAACCACAAAAATAATAATAAAATACCATGAATATAGAGAGAATAATGATACTATATATCATATGGCATTACACATATACCATATATAATAATTAAGAGGCGAATAATGGTAATCCCACAGAATTGAATGTGAGATAAGAAAACCCCTTACAAACATTTCGGCATGGTAATGACTGTTCTTGTGAGGGATTAATGATAGGCAATGTGGTATACCATTACTTAAATATCAAGGGACGTATGGAGGGGGTGAAAAAACATACCTCATGATTAGGTATTAAAAATTAAAGAGCACAACATAGGGGAGATTCTTGAACATAAGTGAGAGAGAGGATCTCTTACCTTAAGCTCGAATGTGATCTTGATTGTTCTTAACAACCTGAATAATCAAATTTATCTTAATTAATTAATAAGTCCAGAACCTAAAAAAATTTAATTGATATGGTATAACCTTTTTATGTTCATTAATGACCTTTTTTAGGGTTTTAAGATATTCCATTTTATTGTTTTGGAAGAATTTTCGTACTTGGTTTTCATGATTCGTTTACTTATATTCATGAATGGATGTTCATTTGAATTGTGGTTAAACATCCAGAATCATTAATATATCTTATTGATGAAATTATATAGATATAAATTATCTTATAATGTTTCTGGTTATATTCCATAAGGATGGATCATTTGATGAGTTTATAAATGCTTGGATTTTTCTTGGCAGTTTGGTGCACAATAAACTTGTTTTGTATAATTAATATTTTGTATTATGAGTGTATAAGGAATCTAGAACATTAAACAAGATAAAATACATATATTATGATAAGTTTCAACCATTCAAATTGTATCATGACTAGTATTGAGGATAGTAATGCAAATTGAAAACCTGTCTTCCTTGAGTGTGATAAATTAACTCATATCGGATGATGTTCGCATTTATAGTATAAAAGGAAGGAAAAAAGAGAGATTTATGACTAAATATTACATTAGAATCATGAAAATCCATTAAATGTATGGTAATGGAATTACCATGACATTTGAATGAGGGGATTTGAGAAGAGATAACAAATGTATGGAACTTTGTAAAAGAAATTGAAATAAGAGAGAAGAGAGATTAACCTCTTGAGTAATCCTCCTTGAGAATCTCTTTAAGGCCTTTGTTTTTGGACTTTTGGTGAGAACAGAAGGTCTTGGACATTTTTAAAGAGATTGGGAAAATTATTTGGTAGAATTTAGGTGAGGCTTTAATATTGAGTGGCGTGGGGGGAAGAGAGTGTGAGGGGTGGTTTATATAGTGGAGGGGAGAGGATATTTCTCTATATTATATTCATTAATTTATTATGTCTCTACAAGACATGGAATAGTGAGTATTTCATGACCAAGAATAGTAATTTTATCATGTGAATCTCAATAAATTGGTCTTACATCAGCAGATCATCATCAATGACTCAATAAATCTTTTATTTAGCATTTATCGTAAATTATCGCATTTTACTATTCATCAATAATTCAAGTATTTATGAAAAATACCAAAAATTCACCCTAACCATTTTTTGATGTGTATAATCCAAAAATAAATTCCATTTTTCAAAAATAATTTAATAAATTTTATTATTTTAATATTTAATTAAAATCATTATTTAATTGAAAAATATAAACACTTAAATTATTCATCTTCAATTTTAAGGTGCCTAAATTTATTAATACATTCATGGGTGTGGATACCATTCATAAGAGTCATATTACTATTTATAATGGTAAGTTACTATTCATATGGGTAGGATACTACTCATAAGGGTATGTTACTTTTCAAAAAAAATTAAGTTAGTTATATCATACTCTAAATATCATCCTAAACACAACCGTGTATGTTAAATATTCAAAATTTCAAACACACAGTGGGAAAATTTATGTTCAATGGCTAGGATATAACTATATCCGAAATAACCAATTGTTTTTTCAAAGAAACTAAGTCCTTTAAAAAGTATAGGCTATGACTCAAATATATTTAAGAGAATCATACCATAAAATGTTTGGGGTGATACATTCACAGTCCACCTCATGACATTAAGATGGAAGCATGCGACCCGAGGCCCTTGTCATTCGAAAGGGATATCACTCCCTCTATCTGATGCATCTTATTTGTGTACTCAGAAGAATAGTGACAAAGTTCCCGAAGTGTAGAATTTTAATATGGATATTCCTTTGTTCCAGGTCTAAGACTCATGAGCTCATTATTTGGATACTTATCCTTTTCCACATCTGAAGGGACCCCCTTTACGGCTCAGTCTCATGCCACATTGACTTACTTACAATCTTGGGCCAATGTCTCTAAGGACCTCAGATTACATTTTCTTTAGTTCCCATGTTTCAAACATGGTCAGTGGTCATCCCCCATTTGTTTTTCCCCATTCTAGGATAACACGATATGGTTGATGTGTTTTGAACATGGTCAACAGTTATCCCCTATTGTCACACCACCATCATTGTTGTCCAGATCACGAGCATCATGATTCACATTTTTCAACTCCCTTATGTTCAAGTGTAATTCCAACATACTCATCTTTACAACTTCTTGCATCTAGGTGCGTTAAGTAGGCAGGTCGGTATTATTGGGATGTCATTCACCTAGCATCCCATTTCCCCAAATGTAAAAATTCATGTACTAGGAAAGTCTCTTCACTACTCATTGTTTCCCATATCAAGAACGACTCACTTGGTCTTAGTGATTTTGGTGGGATGTGTACTGGTATATCCTGTGTATACATGCCTTTCATCCCACATGAAATTAAACTACATTCACAGAACTATGTGTGGCTTGATTCTCATTAGAATGGGATATGTAGGAATTCCTAGACAACCTGTCTCGAGCCCAGCTGGGTCTTCACCTTCGGTCTCATGACCAATGGATTCTCCTGAGAGCGTGTGGTGTGGTGTGGACTCTTATGGTACTCATTCATTTCATGGTATATATCGCACCACATATTTCCTTTCTGGGTATCCGTATCTTCAACACCTGACTTTAAAATTCTGCCCCTACCCTGAACCAGATTAGGATGCCCCATGAGAATTATGGGACATGTTAGCCTCCTCGCTAGATAGGATCCCCCCTATGAGAATTGGTCTTTTCCCATGCTATCCTCAAGAACTATGTTTTGATTTATTCTCATCCTTATGGGATACGTAGATATGGTCGGGCATTGCACCTCAGGACTAGCCCCAGGTCCATTAACCCTTCTGGCACCTCGGCCCCTGATCTTGGTCAAGGTAGTGTGACCCTTTAAGCTATGTGCACCGTCCTCACCATATGATGTTTTGTAACGCCCCGAACCTAGTTACCCAGATTCGGTGCATTATTACATTACATTGGCATGATCACAAAAGATCATTTATCTAAAAACAGATCAGTTTAGTAGCCTTGGAAACACTAGATACATTCATAAGTATTACATTACATCATAAAATTAAAACTACAACAACATCTTGTCTCCATAGACCACCCTCATATCCCCTCATACTATCCATGTGGGTCATTAATAAAATACTTCTTCACATACTAGGAAAAATAAATCATAGAAAGGGGTGAGCTCAGATTCCCAGTAAGGATAACAATATAGCAGAAACATTCATTAATAAGAATAAACATTTATGGAAATTTAGAAATAAAACAAAAGCCTTTTTAAACTTGAACATCAGAATAATATGGCAGAAATAAAATGAAATAATTCCATTTACTTATTCACATGTATATTCGACTAGTCGAATAATCACATACAATATCAATAACCACTTTCATAATGATGGAATGCATAATTCCAGACTGTCATAACCACATAGTCAAGGCCTTGTGCCAAGACTACAAATATGATTTTTTCAATTCCTTATTCCAAGAGACTAGTTTGTCTTAAAAGACCTACCTATGCATCGAGGAGCTATAGTAGGATCCACCCGTCACTTACTAAGTCTAACACATTCCTCATATGAACAGGTTTAAACATAACAGAAACATTCATATTAAAACTATCATATGAAATGTAAATAATTTCTCCATAAACCATGAATAGTAAAAAAATAACACATCCATAGTCAAACATATCACAAAACCTTCAATACAGCATGGATGTTTTGTATCATAATAAATCAACTTCAAATAAGATTAAAATCCATCAAAGGATGTTGACATACATGAAATGAAAACAATTTGAGAGAAATATCCCTTTTTTTAAATCATTTAAAAGTCACATACTTATAAAAGTAAACATTTACTTTTAAAATATTCATATAATCTTGTAAGAGAGGCTTCAGTGATTTTATAACAGCGGAAAATAGCAGCACCAGCCATATAAGTTAAAAAAAGACATTCTTACCTTAATTTTGTCGAAAAGGTTAAAAAGGAACTTGTTTGGAAAACGACAGAAAGATTCCTTTATAAACATCATATAAATAGTCAAACAGAGGTATAAATGACTTTAACCCATATTCTATAAAATAGTATGAATTTTTTTAAATACATTCTTAAAAAACATGGATGTGGATGATAAAGAGGTCACAGTAGATAATTACGTATAAACAAGCTCGGATAATGAAGAGATTGTAGAATTAACCCTTAACCTGTATTTTTCCTTGGTCGAGGGTAGTATAACCTCATGTATAATGGTGAAATAATTTTTATTAGATTATTCAATTATCATATATATTAATATGATATCATATATGATCTTTTAACCTTGCTTTGTTAATAATATCTTATTATTATCATCGTTTCGGGTGTTCACTTACTCGTTTTCCATTATATGTTTTGTTACATAAGTCGTGTTTTTTAAACATAGGATGTATCCTATTAATATCTAGAATGATATAAAGTCCTTAAACATTATTTTTAATCATAAAATGAAAATTATAGTTGAATGGATATGATGGGGAAGGAATCTCATCGCGTTCGTGGAGACGGTAGTCCGTACGCACGCACGAGCGACAATATCATTTTTTTGATATTAAAATAATATATAATTGGATGTTATATCAGATATAAAATATCATTATAATGTTATATTTATAATTCAATTCAATTTCACAACATTATCATACCCATCCAAATAATAATGTTTTGAATAACAATTACCCCACAATGTGGAGACGGTAAGTCATATATACGCACGTATTGTGACATGTCATTCAAAGGATGGATAGAATAATGAATATGGTTGTACCATATTTATAATAACATCATAGTATATAGAAGATACTAGATTTATTATTTTAGAATGTAAATATCAAATAATGAAGAAGCGGAAGAATAAAAGAACTTGAAAGAGGGTGGTGAAAACATTACCTCTTCTTCAGGTTCTTCCTTTTGGATTGATCAAAATGGCTCCATAGGTTGGATTTATAATCAATATATGGCCTCTAGGTTGATGTTAGGGAAGTTGGGAGGATATTTGGGTAGAGTTTGGACGATCAAAAAGGCTTTTAGGATATGAATTTGAGAGAAGGGGAAGTTCCCTTTTATAAGAGGGGTGAGGGGCACCTTAGGAAAAACTTAAAATATTATTTTATAATAAATTCATATTCGGTTTATAATGGCTCCAAAGTGACTTATTTTGAGGCTATGGTGGGGATGTGTCTAAATCCTTTCAACCAATAGATTTTATACTAGTTTGGATCACTATAATATCATTATCATTTATTTTTTACTCTTTGTAAAATAGTTTAACATTTACAATGCCTATTTGTATTTTTATATTATATGGTTAATAAATATACTATAAAAACCAAGAGAACCCCAAGTGGTTCATTATTAATATATATAACCTTATATAAGTCATTTGGATGATCGTTAGATTTTTAGGAATAGACTATCAATTAATAATATAATATTTATTTTAAATACTCCTTTATGTCAATTTTGACACTATTTAATAATTTATTTTTGTTAAAGTTCAAAAAACTATATTAATTATAAATAATTTAATTTAATCAGTACTAAAATGTAATATTAACCCATAAAATTAGTGTAATTCCTAAAAAGTCTCAAATTAAATTTATTTGGATATTTATAATATCAATTATTTAAATATTTCATTAACTAAGTAATTAATGCATTACCATTGTGTCATAAATAAATTAAATTATTTAATGTCTAAAAATTATAAAAAAAATACCCTTATATAGGAAATCTTTTTAGATTTCTAATGAATATTTATAATTGAATTTAATTTTTTTATAACTCTATATTAAAAATGTTTTAGTTATTAAACATTGATTTAACTCTTTTAACTATTCTTTGAATTAAATAATAATAAATGTCCTAATCTAATCCATGTGGACCAAATAGGTTCATATTTTATTCCTAAGGCTATTTTTGGTCGAATTATACATAGCCAATATAATTAGGATATGTGTTAGGATAATAATATTATCATTTTTACCCTTAATTACCCTATTCACATTTAACCGTGGTAAATAAAAGTAAAAAGTTACAATTCACAAAAAATTATTTTTATCTTATTGAACCACATTTTACTCCTTGATACTAATAGTGTCTCATGGATTTTCTAAATTACACTCACAGAAGTAGTAAAATTAAGTATTATGTGAATTTCCAAATTCATCTAGTAGATGGGTAAAACACGATGAAGAGTTAAATAAAATTTTTATATATCTAAAATTATTAAAAACTAACTCCAATAAATTAAATTGAAATTATATCGGTATTATGTATCTATTTTGACCTAAAATAAATTTAAATAAAATAAATAAATATTTAAAGAAAATCGGTTTTAAACTATAACTTATTGTTTTTCTCTATTCATCAAAAATTGAACGTTTTCAGAAAAATACCAAAAAAACAACCTAAGAAAATTTCGATATTCCAAATCCAAAAATGAATCCCATTTTTTATGATAAAATTTATAAAATTTCAAAAAGTGGGTACTACTATTCATAACGACAAGTTTGATTGGTTGTGGTGTGTGTTAGAACTCAAAGTTGCGTACAACACACGCTACTGTATTATTCAAAGATAAGCATACCATGGAAGCTTGGGGTGTTACATTCTCCCATACTACAAATAATTTTGTCCTCAAAATTTCTTGAATATTACTGTATAAAAAGACTCGGGTGGTTCTTCATCATAAGTTTCTTGGTTTCCCACGTTGCCTCTTCCATCTTATGGTTTCTAGATAGAACTTTTACTAAACGAGTCGTACGGTTTCTCAGCACTTGTTCTCTCTTATCAATAATCCTGACGGGCTCGTCGTAATAAGACATATCGGGTTCCAGTTCTAATTCCTCATAGCTGAGTACATGTGTTGGGTCAGGCATGTATTTTCTCAATAGTGATAAGTGGAACACATCGTGAACTTTTGATATATTTGGCGGCATTTCCAAACGATAAGCTATAGACCCAATTCGTTCTAGAATTTCGAAAGGTCCACTGTACATGGGACTCAATTTACCTTTCTTACCGAAACGTATAACACCCTTCCATTGAGATACCTAAAATTCCAAATCGTTCCTTTGGTTGTCAACATATCTCTTCTTCCTACTTTGAGCTGCTTTGATGTGGTTTTGTATTACCTTCACCCTTTCCATTGTTTCATCAACTAGTTATGGGCCTACAAGTTTTCTTTCCCCAACATCATCCCAACAGGTTGGTGTGCGACATCTCTTTCTATATAACACTTCATAGAGTTCCATCAAAATACTTGAATGGAAGCAATTTTTATAGGAAAATTCTACCAGAGGTAATTATTGATCCCACATACCCTGAAAGTCACGTGAGAATGATCTCAACATATCTTCTATGGTTTTAATAGTTCATTCTGATTGTCCATCTGTTTGAGGGTGGTAGGCAGTGCTTAAACGAAGTTTAGTATCCAGGGATTTCTGAAGACTTTTCCAGAATCATGAAGTAAAAGGGGGGTCACGATTAGAAAAAAACAATAGGGGTACTCCATGAAGTCTCACAACGTCATTAATATATAGCCTTGCTAGACGTACAAGTGGTAGATCATATCTTATATAAAGAAAATGTGCTAAATTGGTAAGATGATCAACAATTACCCATATTGAATCGTTCCTTCTAGGAGTCTTTGGTAGTCCCATGACATAGTCCATCATGATATTATCCCATTTCCACTCAGGTATGGGAAGTGGTTGCATGAATCCCCCAGGCTGTTTCCTTCCAGCTTTCACTTGTTGACAAACCGTACATCTTGACACAAAATCAGAAATATCCCTCTTCATGTTGTCCCACCAAAAATGTCTCTTCAAATCTCTATACATTTTGGTGCTCCCAGGGTGTATAGAGAAATTGGAACTATGAGCATCATCAAACAATTCTCTTTTTAGATCAGGTATATTGGGAACACAAATTCTCTATCCTAATTTCAAAATTCCATCTTCATACACAAAGTCACTCAATATCCCATCATTCACAACATTAATCTTCTTTTGAAACTCTTCATCATCGGTCTAAGAACTCTTAATCCTTTTTAGTAAAGATGGTTTGGAAACCATTTCAAAAGGCATTGATGTTTCACCTTACATGGTTATTCCCATGTCTATCTTCACTACATCAATGAAAATATGATCCCTTTCAATTATCATATTGTTCAAAACTCCATGATCCTTTAATCTCAAAGCATCTACCACCTTATTTTCCTTCCCCGAGTGGTAGTGTATCGTGCAATCATAATCCTTGAGTAGTTCAATCCATCGCCTTTGCCTCATGTTGATTTCTTTCTATGAGAAAATATACTTCAAAATCTTGTGATCGGTATATATCTCACATTTTTTACAATAGAGATAATGTCTCCATATATTCAAATCAAAGATTACAGTAGCTAACTCAAGATCATGAGTAGGATAGTTTTTCTCAAGAATTTTCAGCTGTCATGATGCATAGGCAATAACCCTATTATTTTGCATAAGAACACAACCAAGTCCTTTCTTTGAAGAATCACTATAAATAACAAACCCATAATTCCCTGATGGTAGAGTCAATATAGGAGAATTGACTAATCTTATCTTCAGTTCATCAAAACATTCTTCACACTCTTTTGTCCAAATAAATTTAACCCCTTTACATGTGGGATTTGTTAATGGGTTATCCAACCGAGAAAATTTTTGTTAAAAACATCAATAATAACCTACTAAACCAATAAACCTGCATAACTCGATTATACTCATTGCTTCTGGCCATTCTTGGATAGCTCTTATATTAGAAGGATCAATAGAGATTCCATCCTTGGAGACAATGTGGCCAAGAAAATAAATCTCCTGAAGCCATAATTCACACTTGTTAAACATCCCGTATAATTCATGTCTTCTTAGAGTCTTCAATCTAATGCGCAATTGATTTTTGTGATCTTCATATCTTTGGGAGTATAACAAGATATCATCATTAAATACCACTACAAAGTCATCAATATATTCCTCGAAAACATTGTTCATTAGATCCATGAAAACAAAGGGTACATTAGTCAGCCCAAAAGGCATTACTGTAAATTCATAATGCCCGTACCTGGTTAGAAATGTTGTCTTCGGAATGTCTTCTTTCTTCACACACAATTAATGGTATCCAGAACAAAGGTTAATCTTTGAAAAGTATTGAGCTCCATGCAGTTGGTCAAATAAATCATCAATGCGAGGTAGGGGATACTTGTTCTTTATTGTTATAACATTGATCTCCTTATAGTCAATGAACAACCTCATAGATCCATCATTCTTCTTAACAAAAAGAACGGGGGCTCCCCATGGAGAAACACTAGGATGAATAAATCCCTTATTACTCAATTTATATAGTTTTTTATTTACTTACGCTAATTCCACATTGTCCATTCTATAAGGGGTCTTCGATATGGGCCTTGAACCACGAATTAAATAAATGGAAAACTTAATTTCTCATTTTGGAGGATGTCCAGGTAAATTCTCTGGAAACACATCTACATATTCTTTCACAATAGGTACATCCTCAATTTGAACATTCCTTTCCTCACCCACACTTATTTCATTCTCTTCCTCCCCAATAATTGAATATAGTTGAGCTTCTAGTGGTGGCTCTAGATAAGAATTAGGTGGTGATGATTCTGCTCTAAAGATAAAGTGTTATTTATCATCATCATCAAAAATTGTAACCTCCTTCTTCTTATAATTAATATTTACATCATGGTTCTAAATCAATCCATACTGAGGATTATATCAAATTCAATCATTTGTATGATGATGAGATCAGCAGATAAAGAACATGTATATTTTCTAATAGGAACAGATTAACATAACTTTGTAGTAAAGATACTTCCCTTAGGAGTTTTAACTGACAACTCCCTTGTTAAATCAAATTGGAAATATCTAATTTCTTAGAAAATTGGAATGATATGAAACAATGTGATGATCCCGAACCAAATAAAGCATTTGCTAAACTTGAGGAAACCATTAAATTACCTGCCACCACATCTTTCAGAGCTTCTACCTCAACAGTAGTGATAGCATAAGCTTAGACTTGATTCATTGGCCTTTTATGAGGAATGTTCCCCTGATTCTTAGGAAATTCATTTTCATAATGTCCAATATCCATGAAATTGTAGCATTGGAAATCAGTAGCATCTTTCTTCCTCTTACAATCACGAGCTTGGTGTCATTTTCACCACACTTGTAACAGACTCCCATTCCTTTCAAGAAAGTACCGGAGTGTTTCTTCCCATATTTACTGCAGGATGGATAATCAACTATTCCCTTTTTCCCCCTATTTCTATTTCCAGAGTGATCAACAGATCTCTTCTTCTCTTTCTTTGCTTTAAAGTCATAAGACTTGTAGAATTACTTTTCTGTCTTGATTGCACGTGAGACAATATCTTCGTATGATGAGAAGGATTGTGATACTAATTCTTGATGAAGAAATGGTTTTAACCCATCAATGAAACAATCAATCTTACTTATTGGGTTATGTATATAATCTGTAGCATGCCTTGCTAACCTTGTAATGTTAGACTCATACTTTGCAACATTATCATCCACCTTTTTCCTTAGACTCAGAAATTGTCTTTCCATATCCACTCGATGGTCATGGGGAAATTATTTTTCAATGAAAATATCTTTAAACTCACACCATTCCATATTTGACAATTCATCGTCTTCGTTGTGTTTTGAATCAATGACCACCATAGATCAGCTTCTCCAGTGAGGAAGTAAACTGCCATAACAACTTTTTCCGATTCTCTACTCACCAAGGCATGGAATATTTTTTCTAAGGAATTTATCCATTGCTCAGCTACTAGTGGATTTGTACCCCCATTGAATTTTGGTGTTTGTTTCCTCATGAAGCGATCTAACATTGATCGTCCATTCTGCGGATCAGGGTGCTCCATATAACGACCCATACTTTACATACATGGTTATAACTTTATAATTAAAGCATACTTATTACAACATATAACAAAACCATGATAGGACCGTATAGGTATAGTGTATTTAGAAACTGGGAAACATAAACAACTGGTTCATAAATCATCTACATTGTCTCCCATTTATTTCATCATATCTAGAGTCCCTTTGACATATCCAACTTAATACCCTTCTTCCTAACTTGGGGAAAAGAAAACATACAAAAGGGTGAGCTCAAATTCTCAGTAAGGTTAAATAAAATAAATATCAATCATATCATATTAATAAGAACATAACATTTTGAAAATCTTAACCTGCAAAAGAGATCATAATATCATAACATGGGATAAATCATAGTAGTGAAATGTAATCCCAATAATCAAAACATAAAACATGAAACTTTTTGGTATACACACATAATCATAGAAAATCATTTCATATTAGTCAGGGATCATTTCCAAGACCATCATAGCAGACAAAGTCCATTACTGAACCGAGTTCACTCCTCGTTCCAATCCCGTATCACTAAACCGGATTAACTTGTCGTTCCAGCCATGTCTATCTCATGAGATATAAATCTTTACCCAATGCATTGGAGGGAGATATAGGTCCCACACATCTCATAATGAAGCCATTATTATGTGTACCACAAAATCATAAATCATAGCATAACCCATGTAATAAAAATTGGATTATTGAACATCATGCCATCATAACATAATCCATATAAGATAAAAGGACATCAGAAAATTAATTCCATCATAACATAATCAAATAAATCTATAAATAGGGATAGAAACACAACCCTAAATTATCTTAGATGGAAAATAATTTTGATAAAACACTTGAACTCCATTCTTGAGGAAAATATACTACATACTTCAAAAACATTTTTCCATTCTTATCATGTCATACAATTTTAATCTAAAAGAATTTGATTAAAAATAAACTTGAAAACATGTAAAAAAAGCTTCATGGAAATAATTTTCTATGAAATCATAAAAATCCATACATTCCGTATAAGATAAAAAAACATTCTTCTTGTACTTTGGCCGAAAAAGTCAAAAAGTCCCTCGTACTAAAAAACGACAAAAGATTCCTTTCATATCTTTTACTAAAAACTCCCCAATTGGTAAAATTGGATTTAAAAAATTGTAGGAGGATATAAATAATATTACATATTTAGGAAATATGGATGTGGATGATAAATATTCCCTAGTAAATTCTGATGTATAAACAATCTTGAATAAAAATGAGATTGTGAGATTTTCCCTTACCTTAGGTCTGATATGCTTCGTACGTATCTGAACCTCCTGTATAATGATTCAAATAATGTTATTGAATTATTACAGAATAATATTCATTTTTATTTATCATATATGGTCATATTCTTATCTTCTTATTAGTAATATTTCATTTCTACTTGTTATTAGGGTGTTCATTGCTTATGTTCTTATGCATGTTTTGTCGAATAAATTCTTATTCCTATTTTTAAGTTATAGTTACCTCATATCCATACTGGTATTAGTGTAATATATATCATATTTATTCATTCAATTAATTTATATAATCATTATTCAATGAAGATCATGTAGAACGAGTCGCATCACATCGTGGAGACGGTAGGCCGTACATACACATGAGCGATGATATCGTTCCCATGATCGTGGAATTATACTAAAGTGTATGTATACTATTTCAGAATCAATATCAATTTAAACTAATCATATATAGTTATTCTTTATAGCATTATACCCATCCAAGTAAGGTGGTGGGGGAAAACTGATTACACCACGACGTGGAGATGGTATTCCGTACGCACGCACGCGCGGTGATTTCATTTTCCGTAGGATGGATAGAAGTTGAAATATGGTTGTTTCATATTTATAATAACATGTCAGTATATGAGTGATACTGATGTTATTAATTTATGATAAAATAAATAAATAATTATAAGTTTAATAAGAAATAAACTTGAAAAAATCGGTAGAAGAGATTACCTCTTCTTCGACACGTCTCTTTGAAACTTTCTCTTTGGGCACTAAAATTGGTCACTTAAGAAGACCAGGATCTCTAGTATGTTTTTAGGGAAGTTGAAAAGGGAAGTGGGTAGGGTATGGCTGAGCATTAAGGCTCAAAATTGTGTGAGGAGGAGAGGGAGGAGGTGCCCTTTTATAAGGGAGGAGAGGGGCACCTTTGGAAACCTCAAAAATATCAATTTATAAAAATTCAAAACCCACATAAAAACTTCAAAAATGACTCAAATACGAAGCTTAGATGATATAGGGTTTTAATATCATCAACCAATAAAATTTAGACATGTAGTAAATTTATTTTAAACATTATCAACTTGATTTATCCATATTTAATCTATTTAATTTTATATTTGGTAATAAGATTCTAAATTTTATATTGTTATAAATAACTACTTATGTATTGAGAATTTTCTATAATTGGATAATTTATGACTTTTTTACCATATAAATTTTAATTTATAATTTTTAAATATTTTTTGTGATTTTTAAACAATTTTATAATATGTTATATTTATAAAATAACTATAGTGTCAATTTTGAAAGTATTCATTTATTTGAATTTAAATAAAATCTACACAGAGGATATATTAGAACCAAAATATTTAATTGCTTCATAACAAGTCATAGTCATCTATAAAATTCATGGATCATATTAAATAGTTCATATAATATTTATTTTAATATTTTTAAAACCATTTATTTGATATTGAAATCATTAAAATAATGTCAACATCACTATTGTGTCACTTTTTATGATAATTATTAAATCCCTAAAAATACTTAATAAATTCACATGATGTAGATAATTTTATTATATTTATTTATACTATTCATGTTTTAAGTTTCATGAAGTTTATCACTAAATTAAAAATATTATACTTATAGGATTTAAGAGAGTGACGTGTTTTTCATTTTCTTTGGATTTAATAACAATTAAATTATTTTAATGGCAACAAGTTTATAAAATGAATTTATTCTGACCCTAAGGTGATAAGGGTCGACTTTTAGTCATCCAATACAATTTTGGCAGGTGTTAGGGTAATTTTATAATCTTATTCTTACCTTTAATTACCCGATTTACTTTTAAATGCAGTAAATAAAAATTACTGTAGTTACCATTCATAATATCAAAAAAATAAAAGTAACCTATTAATATAATTTGGACCTACTGAATTAAAATATGGAATCCATTTTTAAAAATTAAAAACACAGAAGTTGCAATAATTAATTTAAAATTAATCCCGTTGTTAAGAAAACGGGTTTTAAAAGCTAAAACATTGCCAAAGATTGAAATGTTTTAACCTGTGAATTCAAAGTAAAATTAATGATAATGACATAAATTATATTAAATGGTAAAAATATATTATATTTATACTTTAAAACCATTCAATATTATAATTTAACCATATAAATTATTTTAATGAAAAAATTTGTTTTTAATTAAAATATAGCGTGTTTTTACTATTAATTTAAATATAAAATTTTTTAGAATAATATGAATAAATATTCCAAAGTAAATTTTTATATCATCATTCCAAAGAAGAATTTTATTTTGTCAAATTGAACATATAAACCTATCAAAAACTAGATTTAATGTGGGTTCCAATCAAAAGGCGACAAAAATGCATTTTAAAAAAAATACTTATTTCACCCGAAAAAATTATTTTGTTCACATACCATGTTTTTGAAAATGTGTAAGATTAATAATAATGTTAAAAAATTAAAAATGTAGTTAATAATATTCATAATGTCAATTCCATAATATTATTATAACAATATATCGTTGTTTAGTGAAACCCGGTATTGCGTACTGTACACGTTATCGAGGAAGGTCGCGATTGCGTGTAATGCAAGCCAAGATAGTGTTGTGTGCAGTGAATGATTCCTTTGCATATAACATAAGAAATTAAAAAAAATCTCATAAAATATCAGGTTGTTACATTCTACCCCACGTAAAATGAATTTCGCCCTCGAAATTCATCACTTCGTAACAAATAGATGAGGATACCTCTCCCTCATCATATCCTAAAGCTCCCATGTAGCTTCTTCTAATTGGTGGATCCTCCATAAAACTTTAACCAAGCGAGTGGTCTTGTTCCGTAGAACTTTTTCGCTATGGTCCAAATTCTCTATCGGTTGTTCTTCATTTGAAAGATCTTGCTCTGGTGGTATAACTTCTGAGCTTAGTACATGTGAAGGATCGGGTATGTACTTTCTTAGGAGAGATACATGGAACACATCGTGAAATTGAGAGAGATTCGTTGGAAACTCCAATCGGTAAGCTACCTTCCCAACATGATCTAGTATTTCAAAAGGACCAATATACCAAGGGCTCAACTTTCCCTTTATTCCAAATCTCATTACTCTCTTCCAAGGAGATATTCGTAAGAATATTTTATCACCCACTTCAAACTCTAGGTCTTTTTGTCGGTTATCAGCACAACTTTTTTGTCGACTCTGAGATGCTCTTATGTGTTTTTGAATAGATTAGACCTTTTCTACCATCTCATCAACACGATCAGGTCCTAATAGATTTCTTTCCCCAACTTCATCCCAACAAGTTGGAGTTCGGAATTTCATTCCATAGAAATCTTCATAAGGATCCATCTGAATACTTGAGTGAAATATATTATTATAAGAAAATTACATCGAAGGTAGGTGTTGATCCCAACTACCTTTTAAATCTATAGAGAAAGCTCTCAACATGTCTTCTAGAGTATTAATTGTCCTCTCAGACTGACCGTCTGTCTGAGGATGATAAGCATTTCTAAAAGTCAGCTCTGTATCTAGATTATGCTGAAGACTTCACCAAAACTTCGAGGTAAACCTTGGATCCCGATCAGATATAATGGAAAGTGGTACTCCATGCAATCTTACCACTTCCTTTATATATATCCTGTCTAGTTGATACAGATTTAAATCTTATCTAATTGCAATGTAGTGTGTCGACTTCATAAGACGATCAACTGTAAACCAGATAGCATTATTGCCTTTGGATGTTTTAGGAAGTCCAGTGACAATGTCCATAGTGATTTTTTCCCATTTCCATCCGAGTATGGGTAATGGTTGTAACATCCCCTTAGACTTCTGTCTTTCAGCTTTAACTTGCTGACAAACCAAACATCGAGAGACATATTTAGCAAAATCTCTTTTCATGCCATCCCACCAGAAGTACTCTTTCAGGTCTCTATACATCTTCATGCTTCCAGGATTAATAGAGAATGAAAAACTATGAGCCTCATCCACCAGCTCCTTCTTTAATTATGGGATGGGAGGAACACAAACCCTATTCCTAAACCATATTATTTCATCATAATCAATGTAGAATTCAGGAACATTTCTCACTTTCCTTTTTAACTATACATCTTCTTTCTGCACCTCTTTAATCTTCACATGCATAGATGGTTGAACATTCATTTGAAAAAGATAATATTTTCCCCTTCCATTATAATTCCAAGATCTATCCTTTGTAAATCCATAAATATTAGATCTTTTGAAATCATCATCATGGATAAGCTAGCATGGTCTTGTCGACTTAGTGCGTCTGCCACCTTGTTTTATTTCCCAGGGTGGTAATGAATTGAGCAGTTGTAATCCTTAATCATCTCCAACCATCTTCGTTGGAGCATATTCAGCTCATTTTGTGTGAAAGTATACACTAAAATTTTATGATCAGTATAAATATCACACCTTTCACCAAAAAGATAATGCCTCCAAATCTTTAATGCAAATATTACCTCAGCTAACTCCAAATAATGATTTTTTTTAATTTTGCTCATGGATTTTCAACTATCATGAGGCATAAGATATCAGCATATCATTTTTCATGAGAACACACCCCAATCCCTTCTTGGATTCATCACTGTAGATCACAGACCTTTCTCCACTACAAGGTAGTGTGAGCACAGGTGCACTGGATAACCTTCATTCCAACTCCTTAAAATTCTCTTCACACTCCTCTATCCACACGTACATAACTGCTTTTCGATTTAACCTGGTGAGTGGATTAGATAACCTTGAAAAATCTTTCAAAAAACTTTGATAATATCCAGCCAGACCAAGAAAACATCGGATCTCAGTTACTATTGTTGGTCTCGGCCATCTTTCGATAACCTCTATTTTTTCTGGATCCACAGACATCCCCTCTTTTGTGATTACGTGACCCAAAAATGAAACTCTTTAAAGCCAAAATTCACACTTGGTAAATTTGGCATAAAGCTTCTCCTTTCTCAGGGTCTTCAATACAATTATCAAGTGATCTTCATGTTCTTACTTGCTCTATGAATAGATAAGAATATTGTCTATAAATACTACCACAAACTAATCAAGATAGTCTCTAAAGACTCTATTCATTAGATCCATGAAGATATCATGAGCATTAGTAAGACCAAATGGCATCACTATAAATTCATAGTGTACATACCTTGTACAGAAAGTCGTCTTCTGTATATCCTCTCTTTTGACCCTTAATGGATGATACCATGAACGATGATCATCTTGGAAAAGTATTGAGCTCAGTGTAGTAGACCAAATAAGTCATCAATGCGTGGGAGAGGATATTTTTTCTTGATAGTGATCTTGTTAAGTTCTCGATAATAAATTTAGAGTCTCATTGATCCGTGTTTCTTCTTAACAAATAGAACTGGTGCTCCCCAAGGTGACACACTAGGGTGCATCAATCGCTTATCAAGATACTCTTGGAGTTTGATGTTCAATTCATGCAAATCAATTGAGGCCATTCTATAAGGTGTATTTGAAATAGGCATAGCACCTGGTATGGGTTCTATTGAAAACTCAACTTCATGATTTGGTGGAAGACCTGGATATTACTCCATAAATACATCATCAAACTCTTGTACAATGGGAATATTCTTAATCGTGAGTTTATCTCCAACCATTTGTGATAAATAACCTTCATTTATTAGAATCAAGACCCATAAGATGGAATAAATTTCCACTAGAAGGTTACATTCATCCTTGCATCGATAGATGATAGTAGATTAATCGGGAATATTAAATGTGATTTCCCTTCTTTGGAAATTGATATGAGCTTCGTATAAAGAAAGCCAATCCAGTCCAAGAATCACATAAAATTCCACTATAGGAAGGACCACAACATTTGCAGGAAGCTATTTACAACAAACTTCAATCCAAGAAGAATTGTAAACTTTTGATGTGAATGTTGTGCCATTAGGGTTGTCACAGCTAACTCAATATCGAACTGTTGAGGTAATATGGCGATACCCATAGAAAATTCTTCAGAAATAAAAGAGTGGGTGGATCCAAA
Source organism: Viscum album (assembly GCA_963277665.1). Classification (NCBI taxonomy): domain Eukaryota; kingdom Viridiplantae; phylum Streptophyta; class Magnoliopsida; order Santalales; family Viscaceae; genus Viscum; species Viscum album. Next base: position 476,345,709 of record OY728151.1, read on the forward strand.
ATCAAAGAAAACATTTTCTACTTTAGAGTGGATGGTAGGTGTACCTTTCAACACTTTGTTATCATACTCCACATCACCGATAGAAACTGCATGGGAATTTACATTGTATTTGGCCTTAAGAGTTTGTTGATGTTGATCATCATCAAAAACCCTTGGATTGGGGCATTGATTGGGATAATTCCCTATTTCCTTTCACTTTAAACATTGAATTGTAGGAGGTGCATTCTGTATATCCCTTTCTTTTTTCACATCATTAGACATCTTTTTCACATTATTTCGACATTCAACTGCCCGATGACCTTATTTTCCTCACATAATACATTTACTTGTCTCTTTAAGACAATTACCTTAATGTTTCTTTCCAAACATTGATCATAAGGGAAAACTAATCTTCTTTTGAGTGTGGTCTTTAGATTTTCTTTTGAATTAAATTTTCCTCTTCTTATCAAACCCATTTTACTGACGGGTTACTCTAATCTCTATATCATCCTTGAGAGCACATCGAACAATTTCCTCATAGCTATTGAATTACCTTATGGATAATGCCCTTCGAAGACTTTGTTTTAAGCCACTAAAGAATTGATCGATTTTATTCTCAGGTTGGATAATAATTCTGGAAGAGTACATTGAAAGTCTTGTAAAATTTTCTTCGTTGGTACCAACAGATTCATCATCCTTTTTCTTCAGTTCAAGAAACTCCTTCTCCATCTTTTTTGGAAGAATACGAGGGAAGTACTTATTGAAAAATAAGTTGAACTCGTCCCATTCTAGGGACTCAATTTCATCCCTTTGCCTCGTATTATTAATAATATTCCACCATTGATCAGCTTCACCTTCCAAACGATATACTGCTAAGTTGACTTTATCATTTTCAGAAAATTTTAGAATTGAAAATATCTTTTCAGTGGTACTGATCCATTTTTCAGCCACTAATGGATCAGAAGACCCTCTGAATAGGGGTGCACGCTGCCTAATGAAGGATTCAACATAATTTTACTCTTTCCTTTGCTCATTTTGAAGTCTAGAATGATTTATATTTTGAGAAAGTTGTGTGAGCATTGCTGCAAGATTTTTCATTCCAGCTCCCATAATGTTTGGTTGCTCTAGGGGACAATCATTTCATTACCCGTCGCATTCAGCATTAACACGGTTCCTTCAGGTTCTAGCCATTCACTAAAACCAATAAGCATAGTGTGAGAAAAACTAATCATAATAGAAAAATCACATAATTAAGAATAAAATTTTATACTTAAGTACTTATCATAGGCTATTCATGGACATTTCTAAAATACTAATATTCTATTCTATGCTTAGACATATCCATAGAGTTCTTACTAAGGATTTCACATCCTAGTTTCCAAAGGTTGACTAAACTCTCTCTGATACCAACTATAACGACCCATACTTTAAATACATGGTTATTACTTCAGAATTGAATCATACTTATTACAACATATAACAAAACCATGTTAGGACCATATAGGTATAGTGTCTTTAGAAATTGGGAAACATAAACAACTGGTTCATAAATCATCTACATTGAATCCCATTTATTTCATTATATCTAGAGTCCCATTGGCATATCCTAATTAATACCCGTATTCCTAACCCAGGGAAAAGAACACTTACAATAGGGTGAGCTCAAATGCTCAGTAAGGGTAAACAAAAGAAATATCAATCATATCAATTCATAAGAACATAACATTTTGAAAATCTACACCTGAAAAAAAAAGATCATAATATCGTAACATGATATAAATCATAGTAGTGAAATGTAATCCCAATAATCATAAAATAAAACATGAAATTTTGTGGCATACACACATAATCATATAAAATCATTTCATATTATTCAAGGATCATTTCCAAGACTATCATAGCAGACAAAGTCCATTACTGAACTTAGTTTACTCCTCATTCCAGTCCTGTATCACTAAACCAGATTAACTTGCCGTTCCATCCATGTTTATCTCATGAGATATAAATATTTACCCAATGCATTTGTGGGACATATAGGTCCCACCCATCTCATAATAAAACCATTCTTATGTGTGCCACAAAATATTAAATCATAGCATAACCAATGTAATAGAAATGAAATTCTTAAACATCATGCCATCATAACATAATCCATATAAGATAAAAGGACATCATAAAATTAATTCCATAATAAAATATTCAAATCAATTTAAAAATAGTGATATAAAAAGAACCCTAAATTATCTTATATGGAAAATAATTTTGATAAAACAATTGAACTCCATTCTTGAGGAAAATATCCTTTCTACTTCAATAACATTTTTCCTTTCTTAACATGTCATAAAATATTAAACTAAAAGAATTTGATTAAAAATAAACTTGAAAACTTGTAAAGGAATCTTCATGAAAATAATTTTCCATGAAACCATAAAAATTCATTCATGCCGTATAAGTAAAATAACATTTTTCTCGTAAATTGGCCGAAAAAGTCAAAAAGTACCTCGTACTAAAAAACGACAAAAGATTCCTTTCATATCTTTTACTAAAAACTCACCAAGGGGTAAAATTGGATTTAAAAAATTGTGGGAGGATAGAAATAATATTACATATTTAGGAAACATAGATGTGGATGATAAATATTCCCCAGTAAATTCTGAAGTATAAACAATCTCAGATAAAAATTAGACTGTGATATTTTCCCTAACCTTAGGTCTGATATGATTCGTACGTATCCGAACCACCTGTATAATGATTTAAATAATGTCATAAAATTATTACATAATAATATTAATTGTTATTATATCATATATTGTCATATTCTTATCTTATTATTAGTAATATTTCATTGCTACTTGTTATTCGGGTGTTCATTGCTTTATGTTCTTATGCATGTTTTGTCGAATAAATTTTTATTCCTATATTTAGTTTATAGATAACTCATTTAAAGAATGGTATTAGTGTAATATATATCATATTTATTCATTAAATTCATTTATATAATCATTATTCAATGAATATCATGTAGAACGAGTCGCATCACATCGTGGAGGTGGTAGGCCATACGTACGCACGAGCGATGATATCGTTCCCTTGATTGTGGATTTATATTGAAGTGTATGTATATTATTTAATAATCAATATCACTTTACAATAATAATATATAGTTATTATTTAAACCATTATACCCATCCATGTAAGGTGGTGGTGGAAAACAGATTACACCACGATGTGGAGACGGTATTCTGTACGTACGCACGCGCGGTGATTTCATTTTCAATAGGATGGATAGAAGGTGAAATAGGGTTGTTTCATATTTATAATAATATATAATTATATTAGTGATACTGATGTTATTAATTTATGATGAAAAAAATAAATAAGATGTTGATGAAGAAAGAAACTTGAAATAATCGGTAGAAGAGATTATCTCTTCTTCGAGATGCCTCTTTGAAACCTCTTCTTAGGGCACTAAACATGGTCTTTAAATAATACCATGACCTCTAGTATGATTCTAGGGAAGTTGATAAGGGAAGTGGGAAGGGTTTGGCCGAGCTTTAAGGCTCAAAATTGTGTGAGGAGGAGAGGGAGGAGGTCCCCTTTTATAAGGAAGTAGAGGGGCACCTTTGGAAACCTCAAAAATATTAATTTATAATAAATTCAATCCCCACATAAAAACTTCAAAAATGACTCAAATCCAAATTTTAGATGAGATAGGGTTGTAATATCATCAACGAATAAAATTTAGAAATGTATGGAATTTATTTTAAACATTATCAACTTGATTTATCCATATTTAATCAATTTTATTTTATTTGTGGTATAAGATTCTAAATTCTAAATTGTTATAAATAATTAATAATGTGTTGTGAATTGTCCATAATTTGATAATTTATGACATTTTAGAAAATATAAATATAAATTTATAATTTTTAAATATTTTTGTGATTTTTTAACCATTTTATAATATGTTATTTTCATATAATAACAATAGTGACAATTTTGACACTATTCATTTATTTGAATTTAAATAAAATCTACACTGAGGATATATTCGAACCAAAAATATATAATATCTTCCTAAAATGTCATATTCATCTAGAAAGTTCGTGGATTATATTAAATAGTTCATATAATATTTATTTTAATATTTTTAAAACCATTTATTTGATATTTCAATCAATAAAATAATTTCAACATCACTATTGTGTCACCTTTTAAGATAATTATTTAATCCCTAAAATTTTTCAATAAATTAAAATAATGTATATAGTTTTATTATCTTTCTATAGAATATTCATGTTTGAAGTTTCATTAAGTTTATCACTAAATTAAAATTATTATACTTATAAGATTTAAGAGAGTGAGATGTTGTCACTTTCTTTGGTTTTAATAACAATTAAATTATTTTAATGGTAAAAGTCCATAAAATGAATTTATTCCGACCATTAGGTGATAAGGGTCGACTTTTAGTCATTAAATAGAATTTTTTCAGGTTTTAGGGTAATTTTATTATATATTTTTACCCATAATTACATGATTTTCTTTTAACTGCAGTAAATAATAATTACTGTAGTTACTATTCATAATATCAAAAAAATAAATGTAACCTATTAACATAATTTGGACCCACTGAATTAAAATATGGATTCCATTTTTTTCAATTAAAATCACAGTTGTTTCAGTAATTAATTTAAAATTAAACGCATTGTTAAGAAAACAGGTTTTAAAAGTTAAAACATTGCCAAAGATTGAAATGTTTTAACCTATGAATTCAAAGTAAAATTAATGGTAATGACATAAATTATATTAAATGGTAAAAATATATTCTATTTATACTTTAAAACCATTCATTATTTTAATTTAACTATATAAATTATTGCGATGAAAAAAGTTGTTTTTAATTAAAATATAGCGTGTTTTTACTATTCATTAAAACATGAATGTTATCAGAATAATATGAAAATTTTATCCAAAGTAAATTCTTATATCTTGATTCTGAAGAAGAATTTTTTTTGTCAAATTGAACTTATAAAACTATCAAAAACTATATTTAAAGTGGTTGCGCCATCAAAAGGTGGAAAAACTGCATTTTTTGAAAAATACTTATTTTACCCAAACAAATTATTTTGTTCACATACCATGTTTTAGAAAATGTGTAAGATGAATAATAATGTTATAAAATTAAAAATTTAGTTAATACTATTCATAATGGCTAGTCCATAAAATTAATATAACAATATATCGTTGTTTAGTGAAACCTGGTATTGCATACTACACATGCTATCGAGGAAGGTCGTGATTGCGTGTAACACAAGCCAATCTAGTGTTGTGTGCAGTGAAAGATTCCATTGCGTATAACATAAGAAATTAAAAAAAATTCTCATAAAATCTCAGGGTGTTACACTCCATATGGGTAAGGTTATTATTCATAACCTGAGTGAGTTGTCCCTGTATGGTGATTAGCTGATCAGTCCCAGTTTCATCACCAACTCCAATATAATTATCTTGAGCAGGAGGTATTTCCATACATGGAGTGCGTGCACTGATATAGTTTCCATTCCTTCCACTAGGCGCCATTTCTAAACAATAGAATAAACAAGATTAGTTTATGAATTGAAATACATAATTCCAAACTTGTAAAACACTTAACATAAATTGAATAGTTTATGGATATAATCCATAATCATAAAAATGTTTTCCTTGAGTAAGTATATACCCATAAACCCTTCATAATGTTTTGAAAAGAAAGTGAAATTATCTTAAGTGTATCCCCCAGGAGTGTCATAACCAAGAGTGCAGAAAGGCTCGTTGCCATGCACCAGTTCCTGTTCGAGTCTAGCTCAAAGCGGTGTTTTCGGGTTTTACCCCTAGGAACAACTGTACCAGAGCCGCCTCTACCTAATCGTATCCAAACAGGTATGTATTTCTTGGAAAACTAACAAAATATCTACAATACCAAAATTCTAGGAAGTTTTTCTATACTAATCCTCAAAGTCCATCTTAGGTCTATGTGCTCTAATAAGAGTTTATCTAAATCTAGCTTCCAAGGTTTGTGCTAAACTTCCTATGATACCAACTGTAACTCCCCGAACCCCAGTTACCCAGAGTCGGTGCATTATTATATAACATTGGCAGGATCACAAAAGATCAAGTCTTGAAAGACCGATTGTTTTAGTAACCTCGGAAACACTAGATTCATTCATAAGCCTTACATTACAACATAAAATGAAAAATACAACATCTTGTTTCCATATACCACACTCATATCCCCTCATACTATCCCTGCAGGTCGTTCATAAAATAGTTCTTCACATCCTGGGAAAAATAAAACATAGAAAGGGGTGAGCTCAGATGCCCAGTAAGGATAACAATATAGTAGAAACTTTCATAAATAACAATAAACATTTAAGGCAATGTATAACTAAAAAAAGCCTTTTTAAACATGAACTTCAGCATAATATAGAAGAAATGAAATGAAATAATTCCATTTACTTATTCACATGGATATTATACTAGTCAAATAATCACATGAAATATCAATAAACACTTTCATAATGATGGAATGAATAATGCTAGACTATCATAACCACATTGTCAAGGCCCTGTGCCAAGACTAAAAATAATATTTTGTCAAGGACTTGTTCCAAGACACTAGTTTTTCTCATGATACCTACAGATGCATCGAGGAGCTATAGCGGGCTCCACCCGTCACTTACTATGTCCAATGCATTCCTCATATGAACAGGTTTAAACATAACATAAAAATTCGTATTAAAACTAGCATAAAAAATTTCAATACTTTCTCTATAAACCATGAATGTTATAAAAATAACACATCCAAAATCAAAAATATCACAAAACCTTCAATAAAATATGTAATTTTTGTATCATAATAAATCGACTTCAAATAATCTTAAAATCCATCAAAGGATGTTGACATAGATGGAATTAAAACTATTTGAGAGAAATATCTTTTTTTAATCTTTTAAAAGTCACTTAATTATAAAAGAAAACATTTACTTTGAAAATATTTTTATAATATTGTAAGGGAAGCTTCAACGATTTTATAATGGCGGAAAATAGCTGCACCGCTATATAAGTTAAAAAAGGATATTCTTACCTTAATTTTGTCGAAAAGGTTAAAAAGGTCCTTGTTTGGAAAATGACAGAAAGATTCCTTTATAAACATCTTATAAAAAGTCAAAAAAGGGTATAAATGACTTTAACCCATAGTCTATAAAATAGTATGATTGTTTTGAAATACATTTTTAAGAAACATGGATGTGGATGATAAAGAGGTCCTAGTAAATAATTACGTATAAACAACCTCGGATAATGATGAGATTATATTATTAACCCTTACCATGTACTTTTCCTTGGTCAAGGGTAGTTTAACCTCCTGTATAATGGTGGAATAATTGTTATTAAATTATATAAGAATCATATACATTAATATGATATCATATACGATCTTTTAACATTGCTTTGTTAATAATATCATAGTATTATCATCATTTTAGGTGTTCACTTACTCATTTTCTTTTATATGTTTTAATACATAAGCCATGTTTTTTATCCATAAGTAGTATCCTATTCATATACAAAATTATATAAAGTCCTTAAACATTATTTTTTAATCATCAAATGAAAATTATACTTGAATGGATACGATGAGGAATGAATCTCATCGCATTCGTGGAGACGGTAGTCCGTACGTACGCACAAGCGACAATATCATTCTTTTGATATTAAAATAACATATAATTGGATGGTATATCATATATACATAATAATTATAATGTTATATTTATTATTTACTTAAATTAAACATCATTATCATACCCATCCAAATAATAATGTTTTGAATAACAATTACACCACGACATGGAGATGGTAAGCCGTACGTACGCATGTATGTTGACATGTCATTCAATGGATGGATAGAATACTGAATATGGTTGTAACATATTTATAATACCATCACAATATATAGAAGATACTGGATTTATTATTTTATAATGGAAATAACAGAGAAAGAAGAAGTGGAAGAAGAAATAACTTGAAAAAGGGTGGTGAAAACATTACCTCTTCTTCGGGTTCTTCCTTTTGATTTGATCAAAAGGGCTCCTTAGGTTCGCTTTCTGATAAAAATAAGGCCTCTAGGTTGAATTAATCGATGTTGGGAGGATATTTTGGTAGAGTTTTGTCAAAAAAAAGTGCTTTTAAGGAATTATTTTGAGAGAAGGGGGAGTGCCCTTTTAAAAGAGAGGTGAGAGGCACCATAGGAAAACGTAAAATATTATTTTATAATAAATTCATATTCGGTTTATAATGGCTCCAAAGTGACTTATTTCGAGGATAAGGTGGTGATGAGTCGAAATACTTTCAAAAAATATATTTTAGAAAGGTTTGGGTCACTATATTAACCTTATCATTTATTTTTAACTCTTAGTTAAATAGTTTAACATTTACCATGTCTCGTTGTATTTTTATATTATATGGTTAATAAACTTAATATAACAAGCCAGGTGAACCCAAATTGGTTCATTAATAATATATATAACGTTATATAAGTCATTTGGCCTAGACCTATATTTTTAGGAATAGAATATAAATTAATAATATAATATTTGTTTTAAATACTCCTTTATGTCAATTTGGACACTATTTAATAATTTATTTTTGATAATGTTCAAAAAACATTATTAATTATAAATAAATTCATTTAATCAATCCTAACATGTCATATTAACCAAGATAATTACTGGAATTCATAAAAAGTCACAAATTACATTTATTTGGATATTTATAATATCAATTATTTTAATATTTCATTAATTAGGTAATTACTACATCACCATTGTGTCATAAATAAATTAAGTTATTTAATGTATAACAATTATAAATAAAATACCATTAAGTATGAAATTGTTTTATATTTATAATTAATATTTATAATCGAATTTATCTTTGGTATAACCCTATATTAAAAAAAATTAGTTAATAAACATTGATTTTAACTCTTTTAACTCTTCTTTGAATTAAATAATAATAAATGTCCTAATCTAATCCAAGTGGACCAAATAGGTTTATATTTAATTCCTATGGTTTTTTTTGGTCGAATTATACTTATTCAATAGAATTAGGACATGTTTTATGGTAATAATAATATCATTTTTACCCTTAATTACCCAATTCACATTTAACCGTGGTAAATAAAAGTAAAAAGTTACTATTCAAAAAAAACTATTTTTATCTTATTGACCAAAATTTTACTTTTTGATATTAACTGTGCATCTCGGATTTTTAAAATTCCACTCATAGAAGATGTAAAATTAAGTTTTTTGTGAATTTGAAAATTTTTCTAGGAGAAGGGTAAAAGATGGTGAAAAGTGCAATAAATTTTTTATATATCTAAAATTATTATAAACTAACTCTAATGAATTAAATTGAACTTATATAGGTATTATGTATCTATTTTGACCTAAAATAAATTTAAATAAAATATATAATTATTTAAAAAAAATTGGTTTTAAACTATAACTCAGTGTTTTCACTATTCATCAATAATTGAATGTTTTTAGAAAAATACCAAAAAATCACCCTAAGAAAATTTTGATATTCCAAATCCAAAAATGAAGTCCATATTGAATGATAAAATTTATAAAATTTAAAAAAGTGGTTATTACTATTCATAATGGCTAGTTTGATTGGTTTTGGTGTGTGTTAGAACTCAAAGTTGCGTACAACACACGCTACTGTATTATTCAAAGAGAAGCGTATCGTGGAAGCTTGGGGTGTTACATGTTTAAACTATGTGTTTATCGTCTTTATTGGTATGATGTAAAAATACAAGGCATTTTAGGTCCTTACTAGAGATGTCATGTTCTGAAGTAGGTATGATCCTTGATTTGACTGATGCATCCACCTAAAGTTTCTTCACCATGGTGGCGTAATTTCAAGAGTTTTGGAATCCATTTGAACAACCCATCACTCCACCCTAAATATTTTGAGTCCCCTTTATTTGGACCCTCATCCTATTTCATATCTAAAAGAACCCCCTAATAGTTTGAATGTTGGGCCTATGGCTCACCTACTGTCCTGGGCCAACATTCTAGAGGACTAATGGAAAAATTTTTGAGTCAGGACTCATGTTTCAAACATGGTCAATGGTAGGCCCTCATTTTTTACCCCCATTTTGGCTAACACAATAGGGGTACTATAACCATTATCATTCATTATCACGCCACACACACAGTGATATGAATCTTGGGTACCGTAATTTAGACTCCCCATTCCCCTTTTTCAGATTGATTCTAACGCCCTAGGTGTTACCCCACTTGTGCACCAGAACACATTGGGATGATGGCACATCGATTGTTCTGAAACCTTCGTTCTCTAGTCAGGCCTCCCCCTTTCTGCCTGGAAGTTCGCATTAGTTGTTCAAACCTCGGATGCCTAATGCTTTGTTTGTGCTCTTATATTCGAATGGAATAACAAGGTGGTCATCCCTCGTTTCTCACATCAGGCCTGACCCACATGATCATGATGATTGGTCACTGTATGTTACATGAATGTAACAAGAGTAAAATAGACTCAAAATGAATAACAGAACTCATGCATGCATCCAACATAAATAATCAAATCATGAAAGTATGTTCAATGTTACATGCATCACAGCACCCATGGATCAATCTATCCAATGGACTGTTTGACTCCATCAAAAGAGTGTTGTAACTGTACCACCCTCTATCTTGTGGAGTCTAGGATTCACTATTGCATGTTCAGTTCCCACTCCTCCTCGGCAGCAATGCGGTGTAGTTCATCAGTCATGGTCTGGGCACTCTCATTGTGGTTCAGATGATGGTCATCTCCTGAGAGGCTTTCTTCATGCGATCTTCGACCTCTACTAGATGGTCCTTCAGATGTGATATGATCAATGATTGCGTGGTGTGGAAAGTGGAATGCTCATCTGCCTAGACCTATAGCCATTGAATCTTATTTTCAGCCTCTTGGAGCCTCTTGATGTTCACCACTTTTCTCCACTTCCATCCCACACTAAGGACACAATCATATTCCCAAATCTTCTTCACCATGAGATATCATACAAGCATGTGAGGACACTAGGCATACACTCCCCCAACACACAGTTCATGTAGTTGGAACTGATGCCTCCCTATCTAGTCTATCCATTTTGCATGAGGGTTGTAATCGATGAAGCGCTTAATCAGCTTCCATGAACGGTGACATGTAATTTTTCTATCCTCCTCATCAGAGGTCGTCTTATCCCAATCTACTAGGTCAGCAGTGTCATATGCGAGGAATGCCCCCAAGAAATCGTCAGTAGGGTCTGCATCTGGTGTCTGATCGGGAATGGCAGGACCAGTGCTATATGATCAATCTTCATCGTCAGATCCCACCTCAATGATCTCAGGCTCTCTCCTACTTACGGTCCCACCAGTGATCAGGAGCACTGTATCTTGGTCAGTTCGGATATCCACCTCCACGACCACCGATGTTCCCCTGGGAAAGGCTCTGTCGGGAGTACCAACCAACCATGCCAAGGACGCCCATGCCATTGGAAGAACTGTGCATACTTAAAAAGTGCATAGACCTCAGTTAACCTGATCAATGGATGACAGTATTAAATTTCATAAAGTAAAATTATAGATATCAAATTTTCATTCTTGATCATGGGTAGTTTCCATTGGGACCCCGTGGAATGGTCCTCGGTATATTATTGGGATGTCTAAAAACTCTTGAAGAACTACCCGAGGTTTCTCAACCCTGGTGGATGCGGTAATCGCCACAGCTGCAGGCGTATATCCTGAACGCCCCACAACTTCATCTACTATTGGTAAGGAACGTGTTCTATGTTTGAGGCCCTCCTGCACAATTCAAATATTAGTGAGAAGTCCAATGTAACCTGGAAGCAGACCATGGGGAATGATCCTAAACATTTACCTTGATAGCCTCTACAAACACTTCATGTTCTGGGTCTGAACTGCCGACTTCACCCTTCTCTAGATGATTCCCTCTAACTGCCTCCTCCCCCATGAGGATTCATCATATTTTTCTAGCAGAGGGAAGAGCTCCCACAATTACACAGATGATAACTGTAGAGGAGCTATTAGATCCAGCAATATTTTTACCTGATCCATCATTAGGCATGGGGCAGCCCGTGAGTGCATGAAGTCCTCCAACTCGGTCAGGTATTACTCTGACTCCACCTAGGATACAACAAATATGGCCCTAACATGCTGGATCCATGGTAAATCCATCATGAAATGGTTTATGTGTTTCCAAACCACAGATGGGTTGAGGAATTTTTAGTTGACATCCCAGATGTCCCAAGATTCTAGAAATACAACATTCTACCGTATGTCTATGTGGCGCATCGGCTTCCCTGAAGCCCGGGTGGATATCTTGCATAACCTCCTGGGCAGCCTCCCCTCTAGATGACTCTACTTCTCTGGGACTACTGGGTCTTCCACTACCACCTCCCTTTCGACCAGTGCGGGCCTCACCGCAACTGCATCCCTGCCACCCTAAGAGGTCCTCTCCACCTTCCGGCCCTGGCCTTGGGGTTGGGGAGGCACCCCGTCACTGGCTTGAATGGTTGGATGCTTCAGAATCTCCCCGAGGTAGGCCGCCTCCCAGATCTTGGCGTACTTCTTCACCATCCCAAAGATGGATGTGGGCAGAGGTAGCTCATTTCACATCTTCTCATATTCCCATGTGAACATGATCCATGTCTTCCTCATCACACATGGGCGATTCTTGTGGTGCTCCCCCAAATTGACATGATGAGCCAGTCGTTGCTTGCACCGAAACTGCCTTGTGATTCGATATGGGTTTTATAGCTAACAGAGGGACTCTCATCCAACCCACGCCACTAAGACTCCACCCTAAAAGGCCATGAGGTTGGACTGATTCTCTTCCATTCCCCGACCATCATTATAGAATTCACCTGTATGCAATGGGAACGAGTGGAAATTTAAATCACTTTCCTTCCAGACCTGGTTCAGAACTGCCTGCAGGGTCATCTTGGCTGGAATTCTCCCCACAACATTCCTAATGGATGGGCATAAATTCGATCTTGGAGGGGAAATGGGGTTCTGATTTTCATTGATTCCTCTTACATGCACCGCTATCCACCCATATAGGATTTGGAATGTCCCTCATATCCTTTGTTGATTCTTCCCCTTGATGATATGCCACATAATCATATACAGTTTGGAGAGCATCAAGATTCTGAGGTTTACCGGTCCCCTTGTCGCCAACATGGATGACATGATAAAGGTTCTCGGTCACACATCGATGTTCATGTCTCTCACCGAAAGGATCCAACTACAGATGAGCACCGTAAAAAATACAGCTAACCGGCCTATCAGTTTCTACTCGGTACTGATGCTGATTCCCCCCATCTTCCATTGGATATATTCAAAGTACCACCAGTATAAGTGCTCCTTGTCTCGTTGACCCCCTTCGGGAAAGTCTGATGCCTCATATGGAATTGCCTATTTTATGGGAAGTTCAAGAATTTCTTGAACCACCATTTGAAATGAACGACACTCACTGACTTCTTGTCCTCTACCAACAACAGATCCATCAATGCCAATGCTAGCAGTGACATCTGCTCTAGATCCCCCCACGCACCCACAATAGGGATAGATTCATCGTACATTTCCCCTAGTATTGGGACCCCTAAAATATGGTGTAGATCCCATTGGCTAATGTACACCTCTCCATGGTGCAAATGGAAGATATTGGTCCTCGATGACCACCTAATCAGTAATTCTAGCATCAGCTGCTTCGGCTGATATATATGGAATTAGGAGACCCAAGCCGCCTCATACTGGTCCACTCTTCTCAGCTCCGCCCCGAATTCTTCACACGAGGCACCTACCCAGTAGGCCCAGGCCCTATAATCATTGATGTCGCCACCCTGGCATAGGTCTCACTCGTTAGATCACCTGTTCTCCAAGTTCACATGGGCTTCCTTCAGAATAGTTTTGTACAGTGAGGGAGATATCTTAGGCTGTAGTTCCTTCCTGTCTAGATTATTCACATGATTTTATAGAAATTCATCATTGACATGCATGAAACCCTCCCAAGCATTGCTGTTAGCCACCCTGAACCATTGGTGCTGGCATGGCGTGCTTCGAAACTAGTAAGCTGACTCATCCCTACTCTCTTCAAAAATGAAAGCATCACCCCTCAGGCCAACTCCATACAAAGGCAGCCTTCTGTATAGAGGACAGTCCTTATGAATCTCTAATAGTATCTCTACCAATGAATTATGGTCAGAATGGCTTCATACATACTCCCCTATACCGAAGATATCCACCATTTCCTCCCTCCAGGTAGTATCTACAAGGACCCCACAAGCATCCTCCTGGAGAGCCATTTATTGTTTGGAAATTCAGAACTTTTTTGTTCTAGTTTGCAAAGTAGTTTTTACAAACTCATTCGCGAAGCCTGTTCATTGAGCCCTATCCCGACAAAGAAATCGTGGAACCCTGCCCAGACCTTCAAGAGAAAGCTATAGAACTCATAGCTATAGAGAAAAAGATTAGTTCTGCGTCGAAAAGTAGAAATCATGATTCACGGAGTACGTGGAGCATCACGAATTGAGAGCGCAAAATTCCAAAACACAGAGGTATGAAAAGAAAAAAAAGAGAGGCCTGCTTATCCTATTTATAGGTGATGACAACATGTGCTCAACGGTGCATCTGACCGTGGTGAGCTTTGTGGTGATCTTAGCCCACACATCGCCTCTCCACCTTATGAGGCTCCTTTGTGAGCCTTCTTCGTGATTGACCAATGAGTTTTGGTGATTGACCCTCAGAATTTGACCCTCATCTTCTCCTCGGCTAAAAGTCTGAGGGGGGCTTTTTTTGGCACCAAACCATGGAATGAAGAAGGGAAAATGAAAAGCATTTGAGGCTGCCTTACGAAGTTTTTTTGGGGATCCCCTTATCATCGCGGCTAGCACAACGCTCCTCCTATGTGAAGCCTCCATGGATAAAGGAGGAGCGAGGCTTCGATATCGGATTTGACATTCCTGAGGCCTCTGTGGTGCAGTGAGGAAGAAGGCGCCGCGATCAGATTTGATGTTTGCGAAGCCTCCGTAGAGCAAGGAGGCGTGAGGATCGATGATTAGATTTGATGTTTTTGAAGCCACCATGGGGCAAGGAGGTAGGAGGCTCTACGATCCAATTTGAAATTTGTGAAACCACATAGGATCATGAAGGTGGGAGGCACCATGGTTAAAACAAAATTCCACATGTATTCATGCTAAGGAAGCTCTGATTCGTGGCGCCTCCTGCCTATAAATTCTGGGATCCCCTCAATTACAACAGACAAATCCTCCAACATTTCACATTCTTATCTCTCAAAGCACAAATAAATTTCTTCTCTTTGAACAATGAGCTCTTCAAGGTACTTTAGCATCGTAAAGTTCCTTTCACTTTTATTAAATTCAAACCCTCTTCAAAGAGGTATTCCCTTCATGGGGTCTGCTGGCCTCGGCAAAGGAAGGGGATCCCCAAGGGGACTCGGGTCTTTGCAGGGCACTTATGCTTCACGAATTACCCTCCATGAACATGTAATCCACATGCCCTGGCAGGGTCCCTGTGTTTTATGAAGCACACCGCTTCGTAGTGCTACACTTCACAGGGTAGCCTTGCTTCACGAAGCCCTGCTCCGCAAAATCCTTTCCACTTGGTGAAGAACCATCCATATTCACCTATTCCATATGCTTAGTTTAGGCCACTTCACTCCGTGAAGCATACACCTTCATGAAGTCCCTCCACTATTTGGAGAATCAGAGCTTCATGAGGCTTCCTCCAATGAATCCCTTTTCTTCTCCAACCCTTTTCTCATGTGACCCTTCAAGTTTTGACAAAGTGATTTCAAATTCCCTTAGGTGGTGCTTCTCAGGGCATTGCACAGCCTTATGCTTCATCGCATTGGCACACAAACAGATATAGCTTCTTCTCATAGCCACACTAAAGTGGGACCCTTACTGGATCACTCCACGTCACCCCCTCACCATGGCATTGCTGATGCCTTCCCTTCCCCAATGGAAGGTGGGTATTAGTTATGTAAGTCCTAGGGGTGTAGAGTAAACTCGGCTCATCCGAGATGAATGACATTAAACATCCAAGAACCATCATACTCATCACATGATGTAAAACTGTTTCCCCACCGAGTGACTTGTATAGGGAGGGACCCATATCGAACATTATCTATGCTCGCTCGTCTCGACGGGAGTGATATCTTCCTCACAAAGAATGAGATCCACTTTTACAGAGTGGTTCCTATCCGTGGGGAATGGAAACCACATTGGTGTAATCCCCTAGCCTTTCCTACATGAGGTAGCACCTCTGCTCCTCATTTATTCTTCGGATCCAAAGACCAGTGGGGGTGATGGGCACTGAAACCCTCCCCTCTTCCGTGCCAAAACCCTCTCCCCTTTGGCTTTTCCATCACCGGGGCCTCCTTGATGGATAAAGTCTCAATATCCATCACCCTGGGATACGAAACATGTGTAAGACCACGTTTCCTTTTTGAAAGGCTTCCTTACATAATACCCATTCTACTTGAAATGGATGATCCTCTCGCGACATGATCATCAGGTCTTTGCTGCCTCTTTTTCTTACACTGAGAATGACCCACATGGGCTTAGAGTAAGCATTGACCATGTAATCCTTCATGGCCCTCCCTAGATTTTAATCCCTAAAACCATTTTGAACTACAAGGACTTTGATCTTTTACAAGGCATGGTCTGTAGGAAGCCTCCCTAAGGTTCATGCCCAACACATGTTGGTCCCCACCCCCCTTCATGTTAGTTCACCAAAACCTCTTCCAAACTACATGTACTTCGATACTTTCCAAGGCAAGGTACGTAATAAGCCTCCTAGAGGTTCAAGCCCAATACCTGTTAGTCTCGACCCCCCCCCCCCCTCACATCGGTTCACCAACACCTCTTTCGAACTATGGGGACTTTGATCCTTTCCAAAGCAAGGTACGTAGGAAACCTCCTAGAGGTTCAATCCCAACAACTATGAGTCCCGACTACTTCACGATGGTTCACCACACCATTCCAAACTATGTGGACTTTGATCCTTGCCAAGGAAAGGTATGTAGAAAGCCTCCTTGAGGTTCGTGACAAAAAAAATTTGGTCCCGACCCCCTTCACATCGGTTCACCGACACCTCTTTAAAACTATGGAGACTTTGATCCTTGCCAAGGAAAGGTTTATAGGAAGCCTCCCTGAGGTTCAATCCCAACACCCATCAATCCCAACTACTTCATGTTGATCCACCCTCATCCTAAATGAAGTTAAAATGTACACCCCTTATTTTCTTCATGACACTAAATTTTCCCCCAATCAGTTGTAAATCGTTGTCATCCTCAATTAGTTGTAAGCCTTTGTCAAGACTAATCGACGGTAAGCCATTGTAAACCCTTATTAGCTATAAGACATTGTCAAACCTAATCAGAAACAAGCCATTGTGACACCATATAGTGGTAAGACGTCGTAGTCCACAATCCAGCGGTAAGTCATTGTCGTCCCTTTGTTGGGACCCACATCCTTAGTCCATCTGAGTGGCGTCAGAGTAACCTCAGGCTGCTATGCACTCATAAGCCCTATTATATCATCAAGTCGGTGTCCTCTGCACACACCTCGATCCTTTACCTCATTCTGAACTATGTGGACTTTGATTCCTTGCAACACAGATACACAAGATGTATCTTTGAGGATCAATCCCAATGCTACCGTCACCTTCACGATGGTACCTTCTCATTCCCCCATCACTTCATTTAACTCTCCATATCCATATTGATTCTTACCTGGGCCACCACATCTGTGTGATATCATTCCATTCACCTCCTCACTGTTCCCAGTAGTAACCATGTTACTATCCACGTGTTAGCCCCTACATCAGTGTTCCCTCTAGGGGATTCACCCATCTGATCCACTCCAGTCAGTGTTCCAAATAGTCTGATCCATCTCCACTAGATGTTAAACTCACGAAATACCATTTGTCAAACATGGGAAGTTGAATAAAACCTTAGATGCATGCATAGGGAATATAATTCCTTGCATTCAACGTGTTATTCCATGGGATTACGCACCCTCGAGAAGCCTTATAATAAGGGGAAGAAACCCAAACACACCAGCATTCCAGTTTCCAGACACGTGAGTGATTTCCAACATGACTACTCCCCCGACCGAAGGTTTCTACCTTGACCAGAACCCTTGGAATGTCCCAATATAAGCATTTTATTTTACTAGTGTCCATGAAGACGTGGCACTGGGAAGAGTTTCATGAAAAACATATTAATCTATATGGGAGACTCGGACTGGTTGAGAAGTTCTGAGGAGGAATCCATGGAAGGAGGAATTGACACCACATCATCCTATTTCGATCAAGGAGAAAACTTCCCTGAATAAGTGACGGATGCCGCCCATCATTGGAATGTGGGAATATGGGGAAATAGTTAGCGCATTCTCTTTCTCTAAAATAGATGGATGCGTGCACCCTAGTGAAAGCGTCAGAAACTACCCATGCATCATAATCTCATCCAAGCCCTTCGCACTCGCATACCGAAGCCTCTTATATCAAAGGGTAGAATTATCTACACTCAAAAAACAAGAGGAATTCAACTATTTCAGTTGAGGTTTTTATTATAAGAAACACTGACCATTTAATAGAATTACCTTAATGAAAGTAAGTGATTCATGATCAATTATTAGTCCATCAGAGCATAGATGGACTTTCATACCATTCTAATCTAAAACTCAAAAGGAAAAAATGTTTATTTTTCTACTAATGTAGTTATCTATACTCCTTAATAGTTTTAATATCATTATCATGTTATTTTAACAAAAATAAACCTACTATAATAATACAAAAAATCCTATTATTTCCCAATAAGACTTCACCTAACTCAACTTCAAGAAAATCAGTGAAGTATTCAATCAAGTCAAATATGAGGAAGGAGAACTCTAAATACAAGATCTAATTCTAAGAGAATTAATTGTCACATACTTTCAACACATTACAATTGAAAATTTATAATTCAATAAAAAACAAATATTTATTTACATTATGTTTATGGTAACATATTTTTTTATTAAAATTGCACTTTATGATCTAGGGTTGTTAAAGTAAAATCATTTTATGACATTATTCATTGATTTGGACCTATGTTTCATTGACTAAATTCTCTCTTTCTGTTAACCACTACTCTCATATTTACACCTAACATTCATACCCTCAACCTTATATTTAACAATAAAATTATTTTTAAGATCATTGGATAATAAAGATGATTTCATTTATTTGTGAGTAATGGTTTCATTATCACACATCACATAAACTTTAATTAAAATATTGTAATCCTCAAGGGAAGAAGTTGTAGTATTATTTTATGGTCATCATCTCCAGTATCAACATGTATGTTGGAAGGATATGAAACTATTTTATTTAATTAATCAATATGGGATTTGATTGTTATTTAGAGGGTAATATATAGTACACTGATAAGATATTGTTTTATGTACAAGGCATCGGGTTTAGACCAAATACCATAAATCTAAGTCTCATAAGTATCTTCTCTAAAAACATTATCACATATAGATAAAAGATTAAAACTATGGCCTATCCAATGTATAACATCTTAAATATCAATATAGGTCTCTTAGTTTTACAATTAGGGTATTAGGTGTAAATTTTATTCTTTTAACCACTAAAGGAATCAATTAGTTCATTATAATTTTCAATAATAATAGTTTTTATTAACCACATGTTTAAAACAATTTCACGCTCTAGTATATATATATATATATATATTCAATGATCCTGTATTTTATGGTCTATAAGTATATAATATACCCAATAAGTATATAATACAATTTGGTTGTATTATTTTTTGTCACAATCACTATGAATGACTATGACCCACTAATTCGTACATGATAGTTACTTAATCAAAAGGTAAGTTTCATTGTTTATAAAATAATGAATTATTTTTCAGAAAATAGACAAGTGTTATATGGGATTATGATAACAAAAAACAGTAATTAATAAAATAAAAATATGATATAATGTTTTTTAAACCATAGTGATCTCATATTCATGGTAATAATAACATCCAATGCATTTATTTATTACAAAGAAAAAACAAATAAATACAGAAGAAGAAATATAATATGATCTGGAGAAGCTATCCATGGAGGACGACCATAGTGAACCTGTTGGGAGAAATAAACCACTTCATTATAAGTTAGTAACATGAACTCCTATATAAAATTATGCACGCATAATAAATGGTCGTTTAGTAATAATAACTTATAAAGAAAACTATTTTGTACAATGCTAGGAACCTGTACTGAAACCTGGTTACGATGAAAGGGGTCAAGTCATGAGCCTATTAATTTCCATGTCATCATCCAGAACATATAAACATAATGGATCCACTAAAACATAGGATTTTTTATATTATATCATTACTCTAATGGGAGTAATAGTATAAGGAAAAACTAGGTTTTCCACTTCTTATTCAACATATCACCAATAAAAAATGAGTTGTCTCACCAAACTCTATGAAGAATAAATAGAGATAATTAAGGGATTATAAATAACAATGAGACCCAATGAAGCTATAAAATGATGATTGGAATGAATCTAATCTATTGGGGTAGGTAGTGTTTGCATGGGATGGAATCTGAATGGATGACACAGATCAAAAGTGTAATTTGAGTAACAAAAGGAGGCATAACTGGGTGGAACACTTCGAACAACATTATATGTCACAGGGATTTGATTTGGATTTAAAACATTATATTTCATGAAACAAAAATAATATAAAAACGAAAAAAATTACATGTTACAGTCATTGGATCATTTTTAATAATTGTCCCAATAAATCGAGAAACACTCTCTAATAAATAAGGATCAAATATGATATAAAATGTGTATATTATGAATTAAAAAATCTCATGTCTCAATTATAACCAATGAAACATCAACAAAATCTAAAAAACAATTTTAAACATCTATGTGGATCAGAGAATTGAAAAAAAAATTAATTTAAATTAATGGATGAACATATTGGATTTTAATTAGTATTCTTGTTTTACTTAGGATATAACTCATTCAAGTAGATTTTTTAATTCCCTGACCCCTGTAACCACCATAGGGTGGTTACTTTATTTCATTTGTACAAGATACATTGTATATCACCACCCAAGATCAATTATTTTAACAACCTTGAAAAACTATATACATTCTTGAATCTCACATAACATTTGAAAACATAAAATAAAACCTAGTATATTCTTTGAGAGCATTATTAATCCCCCTTTAATATCCATTAATAATAATAATAGTAAAATTTATGACATCTTGGGAAAAGTAAACATTAAAAAATGTGTGATATGAAATTCTCATTAAGGTAATGAATATCGTAGATTCTATAATATAATAAACAAGGAATGAATAATATTGTAGGAATATATGGTAATAAAAAAATTCCATATAAATAATTACATTAACTTGAGGCATATCTATTGATGGAATAACTATTTTAATAATCACATAGACATGAATAATTTAATTAATAATGATGTAATACATTATTTTAGATATCTTAAACATATTTGTGAGTCCTTGTTCGAAGAAATATAATATAAATGGGTAACTCTTTATCCAAATACTCAACCTATTTTTTCTCATGGGGCCAGTCAATGCATTAATAGGATATGTAATTCTAGGACCCACCAATCACATGATAATTACATTTCATTCATTATATGATTAAACATTATAACTTAATCAACATGCATTAATTATAAATAACTATTTATATTAGAAGAAATAACATTTTTCATGCCAATACTTTCCCTTCCAAAACTAAAAATAATACATAAAGAGAAATAATACTGATTCTATCATTAGATTATAACCTTATAAAATCACAATATTAATCAATGGAAGTTTACATAGATGTACATTCTTTTACAAGATAAATCTAAAATTTCATGAGGAAAATACCATTTTCATTATAAAATTAATTATTTTAAAATTAAATTATATAATCATAGGAAATAAATTCTTTGAACATGACTATAGAAACATGTTACAGAGTCTTCAAAAAAACTGTATTCATGTGTGTATGTTAAAACAATGATTCGGTTCCACTTTTAGAAAAAAAGAGTATTATTCATAAAATGAAAATGTAATTATTTTTTACAATTTACAAAGAAATTCAAAAATGGGTGAAAATTAATTCAATGAATCATTGTATAATATTAAATATTTTTTTAAAACATTTTAAATAAAATATGGATATGGAATATAAATATTTTTGATTGAGTTAAAAATATTAAGTGACTTTCCATAATAAAATTTTTTGGTATTTATTATTGACAAGGTAAAAATAGAACTAATATGTAAAATCCCCCTAAATAAACAATGGATAAAATTATTTTGGGATTGAAGTTTGAGAGATCATATAATTACTCCATTAATAGCATAAATAGAAACAATCCAGTACACAGATGAGATTGTGAAATATACCCTCACCACAAGTTTGACATGCATAGTAAGTGTTTTAAACCTAATTTATTACAAATTTATATTTATTATTAAATAATTTTAGAATCATATACATACATAAAATATAATATTGAATATAATTAAAATATTTTAATATCCATTTATTAATAATTATTTATTAAATTCATCGTTTCTATGTGTTGACTAATTTTATAGTGAATGTATCGATTTGGTAGTTTTGTTCCGTTAATATTTTTCATTATTTAATCACATAAAAAATTATAAAAATGATAAAAATACAATATATATTAATTATATACATATTTATAACCATCCATAAAAAGAGTACATGAAAAATAATCACATCATTTCAAGGAGATTGTAGTCTACATGTACAAACGAGCGACATTATGATGTTTTAATGAGAGAAAGTGTAAGAAGGTAAAAGATATTTTATGTTTCAAGGAAAATAATTATCTCATTAATATTATATATATTTAATAGATTCATATTTATGACCATCCAAGTAAAATGGTGATGAAAATTGTATTAAATAACTAGGTGGAGATGAAAAACCCTACGTTTGCATGAGCGATATCTTAACTTTCCATATGAAAGAAAAGTTGTGTAAAACAGTTGTAACTTAATAATAAAAAAACAAATTATATTGATGATACTGGATTAATTATTTTATTATTAGTTAAATATATATTTTTTATGAAGAAAAATATATAAAATTGAATGTACTCAGTTAAGATTTATACATCAACATTAAAAGAATTCATTTAGATTGCACCTCAAGACTAGAAGGAGAGGTCTGCTTTAAACAAATGAATATATAGGGAATGGGTAATGAATATATGATTGTATTATTCCATTTATCAAATGAGATAGAAGGCTCTATTTTTTGTAAAAATGAATTATAATAGGTGTCATTTCATAGGTGAGGGAAAGGAAGCATTTGGGATTACATAAAAAATTAAACAATATATATAATAATCATGTAATGTAGAACTAAGGAACTCGATATTCAAATATGATATGTTATAAGGTCGTAATAAAATAAAATAAAATCACATTTATACAAGTGTATGATACTTATGAAGCCTTATCTACAAGATAAACCACTATAAAACCATTTTATCATAAACTATGATAACTTATATTTTTATCATGGTAACATAATTATAAAACCAAAAATAAATATATATTTTTCAAAAGAACACTAAAATATAATTAAAAAAATGTGGAATCCATTTTATCAAATTAAATTTCATTAGGTATAAGTAATTACTTTTAATATAACAATGGAATACATATGAAATGTAGTTCTTTTGAAAATACCTCATTTAAGCATAAAACTATTTTTCCTTGAAATAAGGGTTTAAATTTATTTCCCTATATTATTTTGTTTAATAATAAAAAAATATTGTTTTTAGGAATTTATATCAATAAAAAAATTGAAAAGAATCATCCAACCATTCCATTAAATTTAAGGACGCAAAAATGGTTTTTTACTTGAATAAAATATAACTTTTATGCAGAAAATTCAATATTTAGTTCTTGGTTTCAAAAAAATTATTTATAATACATTATTTAAATCCTTAAACAAATGTTACTTATATTATAAACCATGCAGTAAAAAAATGCATGTTTTAGAGTGATTTTAAAGTGGTACCCCATATTCATAACCTAGTTTTACCACATTAAAATTTACCATGATTACTATTCATAATGATAGAAACAATTATCCCGCTTAAATTATATTAACTGTTTGGATTCCAAATATATAATCCATTTTACCGGATTCATTTTCTATATATGGAATAAATTCCTTTTATTATAAATTTGTAAAATATAATGAAAAATTGTTTACAAAAACTTTTTTAAGCCCACAAACGAACCTACACCAAAACCAAGTATAAAACTAATATTTATAAATTAATTATATTATTAAAAAAAATTTGTGACTTATATTAATTTGGGATCAAATTCAAATAATTATGTGACTTTTTCATTGATAATAAATGGTATTATATAAAAACAGTATTTTCACTATTCCCAAAAATCTTCAATTTCTAAAAAATATATAAAACTAACCCTAAAAATATAATTACATAATAGTGTCAAAAATTATATGAAATTTTTAAACTAATATTTTTATATTGTAACATATTAATTATAAAATCTAAACAAAAAATGAAATAAAAATCATTTTTGATGAAATCATATTTTTGAAACAGAGAATGGCTCCACTAAAAATTGTGTACATAATTATTATGAATTAATATAAAAAATTTAATTAAATAAACACTTTAAAAATATTCCACATATTTATTCATTCTAATTCATATCACAAATTTTAAGGCTAGGTAATAATGTGAACATCTTAATAATAATATTTTTATCACTTTTCATTTAAAGCTTAGTATAGCTTGGTAAGAAAGTTGTCATAAATATTATTTTTGTTAAATAAATATTTCGTTTTTTACATTATCTCCCTATTAAATAAATATCCCATCACAAATTTTCACTTCATAACAAAGGGTTCAATATTATAGAAAATATTTGGTGAAATCCTAGATCATAATAATGAATAATAAAACATCCTTTCAAAAGGGGAACTTGGAAATGTAAAGGTTACTAGATGTACCATATAATCAGGTTAAAAAATAAATATAACTAAAGAGAGAATTCAAAATATATACATTTAGGATAATAACAACATCCTGTAAATAATTGAGTGTTAGAGAGAACATGGTCATGAGGAAGTTAACTCCTACAAAACCATAAATCATTAAGGGATAAAGAAGACCAACAATTCCTCAGAAATAATGTTAAAAGGAATAAAATTTAATTTCATTATCCTTTTACAATATTATATTATGTATCCTATAATAATTTATAAATCCTAAAAAATAAATAAATAATATAAATTAGGATTATTTTATAGCCAAGAATATGTATAATAACCATGTTTAAAACTACGAAGAATTATTCATATTAACAAAACCTGCTGAATATATTATAAATTAATTTATACTAGTTGTATTGATTTATAATTTTTTCCTTATATTTTTATTATTTGATTTAATTATCCTTAAAAATATAAAATATCGTGTAGATCTGGATTCAAGTTAGTCTTGATTTTATGATCTAAGTATGTATTATCAAAACATAATGGATATTAAATGTAGTTATTGAAATTTCATATGTGTAACCTTTCTCCCTGATTCTTTTATGAGATAAATTATCCCATCACATGGAAAATTCTTTTGAATAGATACCCATATCTTTTAAATTGAAGTAAAAGACATTGGAGGCTTCTTTCTTTCCCTAACACTCATGTGATGGATGGCCTTTATATCCACACATAAAGAAAACCGCCTTCTCTTAAATAACGTACAAGGGTGTTTCATTCTACAGTTATCATATGTGGAAATATTCACTCTTCCATTATTTTCTTTCCTCTTTTTATTTATTGGTTCTCCTTCATCCTAATATTCAATTTATTTCCTTTAAAAATATTTTTCTTGGAGAATTATTTCACCATCTTAATTACACTTGATACCATATAATCATATGATGAAAAAATTAGAGAAATGATTTCTCTTCTGAGGAAAAGTATAAGACCATCAATTAAATGGTCAATATTCCATTCCATATTCTGTAAGTAATATATACTATTCCTTACTAATATTGTAAATTTTTCCTCATAATTAGAAATACCTTGCTTCCCCTTCTATATTTTATTGAGTAATGTCTTCTTCATATCAACTCAATTTGTATGAGGAATTATTTTAAGATTATATCCTACATAATGAACAATTAAATTCTCTCTATCTCCTCCCCCAACTTTTTATTTTTCATTAGTGAACACTGCTAATCATTATATTCCCTTAAAAAATAAAATTCAATAATATCCTTGTTTACGTATAAAATATTGAAATATATTTTCTAGAGACATGATCCACTATTCAGTTATTAATTAATTAGAGGCTCCACTGAAAGATGGCGGTTTATGCCATATGAAACAGTCCAATATCCCTGAATAATGTTGTAAAGTAGTAAGTCTTCCCATATAGGCAAGGTTATTTGTAATAACATAAGTCAACATTCTTAATATAGTCATAATATATTTATCTCGAACACAAATCATGTTGACATACTCATGTGGGATATCAATACATAGATTAAGGGTGTTGGAAAAAAATCCATGTCATCTAGTAGGTTTCATTTCTAAAAAATGACATGCACTAGATTAGATCATATCATTATGAATCATAATTCATAATTGTAAAACCAGTGAAACACTTATCATAAATTGATAATTCATGAATATCTAATCTAAAATAATATTTTTGGATTATTTGGGAAAATTTAAATATTATAAAAATATTTTCAAACAATTCATATTGGTTTCTAATGAAAATTTTAAATAACCTATTCTTATCCCTAATAATTATCTATCCTAGACCGTTGTAGGAACCATTCACCGTGCACTAGAATAGTGGTCTATATATACTCATCCAACTCATTCTCAGGATATTACCCTAAGATATATATCTTTGAAAACCATATTCACTTATATAATATCAAAAGCGTTGTATTTAATGGATAAATTAACAATATATACATTACCAAACACATTAAGATATTTTCCAATAATTAGATATAGCCTTAAAGTATGTCATAAAGTTATGTTACCAAATATATATTTTCAAAAATATTGTTCTCATGTTTTATAGTACATTTTCTCTAATTCCAACAATACCATAATGACACAAGTAGTCTAGATCCATTGATTACTTATAATATTGGTTGAATATAAAATGGATCCCACAACCCAAGATTAACTAGTTTTTTAGTGCTGGAAAAAATGTTACATGCTCAAATCTACCATTACAATTGAAAACATAAAATATAGAATTGTATTTTAATTGACTATAATATCCTTCCCTATCGAATATCCATTTATAAAAATAATTATACACTTCAGGGAATCCTAGGGAAAGAAAAATATATGAAGCGGGTGAGGTTAGATACTCAATAAATAAATGAATAGAGTTGAATATTTCTTAGAGTAAACAAGGTATGAATAAAACGATGCGAAAAAATGATGATCTAATAATTCCATATAAATACTCACATTAGATTGGAACTTATTCAAGAATGATATAAATATTTGAATAATCATTTGGACATCATTAACTAATTTCTTAATCACCAGTACACATTTGGCCTCTAATGACACAAGTAAAAGGTCTTTATCAGTGCTATAGAAGTGTTGATAATATGAGCAATGTTTAAGGGTTTCTATAATAGTTCCCACAAGAAGCGACCATAAAAACACCCTTTAACATTGCTAAAAAATCACTGATGAATAGTGCCTTTATCAGTTCTTTTTTAGCACTATTAAAGGACCTCTTTGTGAGCATTTTTTAAGCATTGATAAAGGTTAAAAAAAATTACGTGCATACCTCTCCCCTGTCCCACAATTTATCATTGCTTCTCACTCCCTTTATCAGTTCCTTTCACCCGCTTGACCATGCACTCCCCACTCCCCTTTATTAGTGATTTATATAATTTCATCCTCCCATGTCCTCATGGATTTGATCCATGTACCTCTCCTTTGGAACTTCAATGCCTTTACAATTGTACCATGTTGATTTATTATCAATTTAATGACATTTGTATTTAACTATACATATATTTACATATATATTTATGTTCATATTTTTTATTCATATATTTATATAATTATTTATATATACATATATAAAATATATGTTTGTGTGCATGTGATATATATAATTATATTTATGTAAATATATTATATATTAATATTCAATTACATATACTAGAATATAATATAAATATATATTCTATTATTAATACACACACACATGTCTGTATAAATAATATATATATATTTATAATATAAGAAAATTTATATATTGTCTTAAATACATTTTTATAATTTTCAATATATATTTTATATTTATATATAAACTATAGACATTAATACATATACATATTACATATTCAGATAAAATCATATATCTACATAAAAAAAATTTATAATGTATTTATTATTATTTTCTATAAAAACACATTTATATACTATATTTAATGATAATGATAATGATTTATTTGTAAAAATTCATTTATATATGATATATATGCATAATATACACACACATATATATTAACACACACAAATATATAATTATATTTCTAACATACATTTTCAAATATTTACATAATATATATTTATTTACATATATTAGAATATATATATATATATATATATATGTTTATTAAAAAACACATGTTTATATATAATCATTGTTTGTATATGAATATATATACATATTATAATTACTAATAAATTTTTATTGTTTATATTTAAAATACACTTTTATGTAAATATGATGATATATGTATTTATAAAAGAGATTTATAAAATGTAAATATAATAAAATATTCATATATTTAATTATAAATAAAACTAAATTGTGAAAAACAATAAAACATTAAAAACATAATATCAATATGAATGTAATACCTAGGAATAAATTCATTTTCCACCAAAAAATAAAATCGTACCCCCTTATATGTGGATGAAATTCAATCAAATGTTAATAAATTAGGATACCTCAACTAAAGGATCAGTTTTGGAGGACTACTGGGTATTTTGGCCACAAAACATGTGTACATGGATTCCCCTAATTCACTGGGGCATAGAGCTCATCCATGGATTCAATTTTATATGTGGTATATCCCTAACAATTTTTCAGATCAAATGTTATGGTTGCTTCAAGTTCATGTCATTTTTTCAAATTATCATAGATTGTTCAACAATTCATTTCATTTTTATGACATATAACTATTATTAATTGACTATTAATCGATAATAATTAGAAAATTGTTGATTAATAATATTTATAAATTATTTTATAATATATTTTGACAAAATATCTTTTATAATATGTGGAAATTCATGTTTAGCCTAATCTAAAACTTATTTGAAAAATATATATTAAATTTAGATCAATATAAATATATTAATATATTAATATATATTTTTTAATGAAATATTTTTTATAAACATACCATTTATCAATGCTAGTAAAAAAGTGCAGATAAATGTGCCCTCTTTATCGATTTTTTATTAACTCTAATAAAGGGGCCCTTTTTAGTTCCTTTTTGTAAGTCTTGTAAAGGTCCCCCTTTATCAGCGTATTTTTAGAGCTGATAATGACATGTTTTATCAGTGATTTTCCTAGAATTGATAAATTGGTCCTTTATCAGCACTTTTATCTAGCACTAATAAATCCTAGAACTAGATAAACTCAGTTTGGTATTAGTTAATGATTTAATTCAAGATGTTCGAAGTCATAAACTCATTATCGAGTCCTCATGCCAAGGCATATTATAGAAATTGGTGAGGTCTTAGCCAAATTCACAACTTATTTTTTCTCAAGAGACCAACTAATGAATCAATTTTTCTATGTGGTTTCGAGTCCCACCAATCACATAATAATTATAATTCATTTCTCTTATGAATAAAGAATTAAAAAATAATCAATATTCCATATTAATCAATAACTATCTCTATTCGAAGATTGAGAATACATAATGTAAATACTTTCATAGTAAAAATGATCATAATACATCCATATAAATATGGTGGATGGAATAATTTGAGTATAACCTCAATAATGTACAATATTGTTCAAAGGATATTTATATAGCTGAATGTTTTTTAAAATATTAATGATTTTTTTTGAAGAAAATACACTTTTCATTTTGATATCAATTAGGTAAAAATAAATTTCCAAAATACTACGAAAAAAAATTATTTGTAAATTATTGTTGAAACTTATAATAGAAGAATAAATGTAATGATTAATTATGTTATAAGGAAATTTCATTCATACCTTGCATTTAAAAACCAAAATTTTGTTCCCACTTTCTTTTAAAAGATCATCTTCTAGAAAATAACAAGAATATTTATTTAAAAAAATAATTGGTAGTAAAAAATGGGTAAAAATTACTTTAATAAATCATTGTATAATATTAATAACTTTCTTTCAAACATTTTAATGAATATACGGTCATGGACGAAAATTATTCCTGGAAAAATAGGAAAAAAAGTTGGTTTTACCAAAAAACTATTAATTTTGTATCTTTGAGTGCCAAAGAAGAGAAAAATGTAACTAATACGTCAATACCATATAAAAAATAGATATTAAGATAATTTGTGATGTTTAATACAAAAAAATCATAAAATTACCCAAACTTAAACATAAGGATAAATAATCACAAATAAAGAAGAGATTCTGAAATAAACCCTTACCTCAATTCTGATGAGCTTAATATATTCATTTAACCTCTTAAATAATGATTTAAATTTTGTTATACCTATATATTAGAAAGATATATAAATACTTATAATATTATATATAATCCACATTCAATAATGAAATGCCTATTTATTAATATTTCTTTATTAAAACTTTCATTTTTTTATTAAATGTTTTATATTTTTCATGTCTGTTTCGGTTCGGTATATTCAATAAATGAATCTTGATCATGGTTCCATAATCACAAGATTGTTAATAATGATATACAAATCTTATATATTCCTTATTTAAATATTTATATTCATCCTTTAAATGATGATATAATAAATTAATTACATCTCTATGGAGGTGATATTCTACATATGCACACGAGTGACATTATCATTTTTTATGATGGAAGGGTAAGAAGGTCAATGATATATTATATTTATAGGATAATAATTATTTCATAAATATGTTATATATTCTTTTCTTCAATATATATAGACCATTTTTTTTCATAAATATATATTACAACTTAATATATAAATATTCAATACATTTCACAAAAATGTGTTCGAGGACCATAATGGTTTAGAGTCTTTGGATACTAGTTACACAAATGTATAATATCATGAATGGATTTAATCATATCCCATAATGATCTTCTTATTTAGTACTCTTAATACAAATACACTACTTAACCCTTGCTTAATAACATAGGAAAGGGAAAAAATAAAGGGTGACCTCATTGCTTAGTAAGGGTAAACACGGAAGAAATAAATCGACGATCATATGAATGAATAAGATAAGATTATGTGTGTGGTATTATAAATATAACATATAAAGTTAATAACTAATAAATCATGGATTTTAATTTTGATCCACGTAATAAAATTTTATCATTTCAAAGTACATTAAACATAAGAGTGTTAAATCATCAAATATAAATCATGAACCATAATTTTATGTCATGTAAGTCTCAAACCATCACAAGTATAGAAACCATTTTATACGTAATGGTTTAAAATTTGCACCATAAAATCATAACAGATTGGGATTTAACACCAGTTTACTATTTTATAATTGATATTGTATCATCACTAATTTCACATAGTTTATCAATCACATCATCATGTTTCTCATAGTAGATCAAACACATCAACTTGTTTTCCCACATTAACTCATGATATAAAAAACTTTACCCAAATGCATTTGAGGTAAATATAGGCCCAACCCATTACATAATCTATAAATTTTTGTGCCAAAACATTATAACTCATTAATCATACCATAACATATGATAATAAATTTGTTTTAGAAAAATTTCATTGTAGCATACCCCATGGACCTGAAACAGGCTTCGTAAACATTTCATCAATTCATCATATCATAAGATGTGAAAATGAAACGGGACTCATAAACATCTTTTCATCATAATCATGAACATAATCCATTCGAATAAATAAAATGTATGTTACCATTGGATCATATCCTTGGTAAAACATAATCAACAGAAATGGTTATTGTTGTTTACGATAAAAAAATTTATAAAAATGTCATTAAAAATTGTTGAATATAATATCCTTTCTATTTTGAACCATTACTTTTAAATCTAAAAATTTCAAAAAAATTAAGGATTTATTTTTAAAAATATCCTTGGAAAAATGTAATGAACCATTCAAATAATTGAGTGGTCATGATGGAGTAAATTTGTTTCATATCGTACATGTAAATATAATAATTTCTTAAATATATTAAAAAAAGTCAAAAGATAATTGTTTTGAGGAAAATATTTCATTAAAACCAATTTATAAATATTAAAAAAAATATTTACTTAACTAATCATTGAATATGAGTAAAATTATTATATAATTTTATTAAACATATACTTGAAAGAAAAAGGGTTTTCTATTGAAGAGAGAAATAAATTTCTTTTTTCCTTAATAAAATTATTTCAAAATCTTGAGTATATAAATATTGGATAATAAAAGTAAAATTTTTATTTTGTATAAATAACTATATGGGAAGAAAATACATGAGTTTATTTATAGTTAGATCATAATATTTCATTAATAGAAACTTAATCATAAACAATCCCGATAAATAATGATATTTTAGTAACTTTTGAATCATAATAACCATGAAATAGAGAACTTAATATGGATATGTTTATCCCTTAATTTAACTAAAAATACCAAAAAAGTAATTCATATGAATTATATAAACAACACAAAAGAAAGAAATGGGGCATAAGACATTTTTCACATAGAAATAAAAGTGAGGTGAAAATTCATTACTAGATTTAATAACTTTTAAATCATATGACCCATGAAATAAAAAAAAATATATGGGTATTTATTTCACATAATATCATTATAATAAAAATAAAAGAAATTCATAGGAATTATATATATCACACACACAAAAATGTGTGGTATATGGCTTTTGTCTCTTAGAAATAAAATTGAGACAAAAATATATTACCAGCTTTGGTAACATTTTAATCATACCACCCATGAAAAAATAAAATTAAATAAAAAATTTAATATAATAATAAAAAATAAATTCATTTTATATCATGAAAAATTGGATTTATATAAAACTCATAAAATAATATTGGTTTAGAAATTAACATACATCCCAAAGAAGACAATTTGAGACAAAAAACTCTTACCTTAAATCTTGACATCCTTCATACTCATTCAATAATATAGTATAATAAATATTGGATTATTATTAATCTGTTAAAAATACATTATAATTTATATAATACCATATATAATTTAATAATGACCTTTTATTACCTATTTATTAATAATTATTTGTTAAATTCACGTTTCAGGTAATAAATACTTAGGGTTTCAGATATGTTTTGGTTTAGTATTTTTGTAAATTTCACATTGATCATAGTCATATAGTCTAGCTAATGTTAAATATTATATAACATTTAAATATATTCCTTAATATATGTTCTTATAGTAATCTATTAATTTTATATTTAGAATTTTAATTACACCTTTCATGGAAACGGTGGTTCGTATTTACTCTTGATCGTTATTTCAATTTTCTTTATTAGTGAAATGAAACAAAGGTAAATAATATATTATATTAAAATAATAATTTTTATTTAATATATATCATATATTCTCATATTAATTATTTTAATTACCTTCCATTTAAAGAATATGTGAAGAAAAAATTGCATCACCTTGCGAGACAGTAGTCTGTCACATAGTTGAGTGCCATTATTGTATCCCTACATAATAGAAAGTAAGAAGTTATATGTGATATTATAATTATAGGGTTATAATTATTTCATAAATATCATATAAATATTCACAATACATCATTATATCCATCTATGAGAGGATGTTATGGAAACTGAGTGTTATCAGTACGCGACGTAGTAGTCCACCATACACATGATCGACGATTTGTTTCCCCATTTGATGAAAGAGGTTGTGTATATATGTTATTAAATTAACATAATAAAATCTAAATATATGTAATATACTATTGTTATTAAATCAAAATAATTTTAATAGATCTTATGGATGATTTGAGGAGAGGATAGGGGGTCACTTTTATAAGTGGGGGAGAGGATACATTTCAAATTTTTTAAAAGAAAAAGGTGTAACCATGTTTTAAAATTTTAATAATGAATAAAAATTTGTCATTATATAACTATATATGATATAATATTTAAATATTTCTATATAATTGTATTCATAAAATTTTTAGGTCATTTTACCCCATATCATTTTAGTATAACCCCATGGTAAACAAGTTTTAACTTTAACTTAAGTGACTTCTTTTAACTATTTTTACTATTCACTCTAAAAAAATTAATCTGAACATATTATATAATATTAATATTAGTGATTAAAAATATTTAATCCAATTTTAAAAATTCAGTCATAACATAGTAAAAAATTTATCTAAAATTAAACAAACAAGTGTTATGAAAACATGGTTTTCCAAAGAGTAAATTTTCATAACTATAGAATGTTTTAATATAAAAATTCAACATGAATTTTCTTCAAATAAAATAAATTAGTTAAAAATAACATAATTAAACGAATTTTAGTTTTAAATATTTTTTTAAAGTAATTTTAAAAGTATATTATTAAATAGATATTAGTATCTTATACTATTAAGTGAAAATAAATTGGTTCAAAAAATTAAAAAACATTACATTAAGATAATTTTGACATGTTGATTAAAAATATGAAGTTAATTATTTATAATAAATTTTCATAAAGATTCAAAATATATTTTATTATTTTTTCAAAAAAATAAAAAATTTTTTTTTGATATTAATGTATTTTCAAAGCATATATAACCATTATTACAAATAATGTTATTTTTTGAAACTTTTTTTATATAAAACCTATATAAATAATTTTAACAAATTATTATTTCATTTTTTTTAAAAGTAATACTTGGTTATAAGGATCATTTAATAAAATAATAATTCATGGTTTTTTGAAACTCAATATTGTGTGTAATGCATGATATCAAAGAAATTCAATATATTCCAAAAAATTATAAAATATCATTGTGTTGCATTATATTTTCCTAAAAATTAATTTCACATAAGAAATTTACCAATATGATGTACAAAAATTAGGATAAGTTTCCCTCATTGTATCCTCAGGTTCCGAAGTATAATTTTCAAATTAGTGGTTTATCAAAAAATAATGACTAGGTGAGTGGTCTTGATTCATAGCACATTCCCTATACGAACCAAAATATCCATTGGTTATTCCCCATAGTAAATACCATTCTATTGTTGTATGTCTCTGAGTTCAATACACGTTATAGATCAGGTAAGTACTTCATCAAGATAGATATATATAACACATCATGAACCTAAGGTATTTTTGGTGGAAGTTTCAAGAGGTAAGATATAACCCTAATACGATAAAGAATTTCAACGGGGACAATATATATAGGACTTATTTTCCCCTTATTTACAAAAATTATTACATTCTCAAATGGAATTTTTTTAGAAACATCTTATCACCAACTTAATATTTTAGATCACACAAGTGATTTTCATAATAACTTTTATATTGAATATTTGCATCCCTTATGTGTTGATGAACGAATAAAAACTTTTATATCATTTATTCAGCTTGCTCAGGTCCCAATAAGTGTATTTCTATAACTTCATCCCAATTTTTTAGAGTTAAATCAATTCATTAAAAAGAGGGATTCAAAATGATCTATTTGAATGCTAATGTAAAATATAATGGTTAAATAAAACACAACTTTAGGATGGTTTTAATCCCAAAGAACATCAAAATCCATATAATAATATCTTGATATATCATCTATATTTTGAATTGTTCTCTCAGACTAGCTACCTATATAAGGATGAAACATATTGTGAAAACTCAAATACATATTCTAAGTCTTATAAATACTTCTCCAGAACTACATGATAAACCTCGAATCCTGATCTTATATAATGGAATGTGTTACACCCTGAATCATTACTAATTTCTTAATGTATATCCTAGAAAGCTGATCCAGAGAGAAATTTTCTCTGATTGTGATAAAGTGTACTAAAATTGTATGATGATTGAACACAACCCATACAACATTATTCCCATAAAATGTTTTGGGGTTTCCAGTAACTTATTCATGGTGATGTTTAGTCATTTCCATTCTGGTATAGGTAATGGTCTTAAAATACCCTTGAAATTTTGTCTCTCATTTTTAACTTGCTGACATTCCAAGAACAGGGATACAAACTCTGCGATATCTATCTTCCTTCCATCCCATAAGAAATACACTTCCAGATACCTATAAATTTTTATACTTCTAGGATTAATGGAGAATGAATAACTATCATCATCTTCTAATAGCTGCTTCATATCCATTATTGGTTAAAAAATAACCCAATTTCTGAACCTTGTCATTACATCACAATCAATGTAAATCATGGGAATATTTATCACCTACTTTTATAGCTCTAAATCTTCCTTCTTCAGATCTTTAGTCATCAATTGTATAGATATTTAAACACTCAATTTAAAAATATAAGGATTCTTCCATTATATAGGGATTTATAGATCTATCCTTTACAAATCCATTAACACATAATATTTTTTATCCTCATCTTTGATAGTCGAGAATGATCCTTTCAACACAAATCATCGACTTCTTTGTTCTCTTTCCCAAGGTGGTAACGTATTGACTAGTCATAATCATTAATCATATCTGACCATATTATCAAGTGAATATTCAAATACTATGTGAATATATACTTTAAATTTTTTGATCAATATATATCTATATCAAACTTTTACCTATAAAGATAATTCCTCCTTATCATTAATACAAAAAAATGCCATATCAAACTCCAAATCATGGGTTTTATAATTTTTCTCATGGACCTTAAATTCTCAGGATCCATACGCTCTAACCATGTCATTCTCCAAGATAAAACAGCCCAAACTCTTCAAGGATGCATCACTATGGATTAAAAACCCTTATTCACTATAAAGTAATAAAATCATAGTTTCACTAACCAATCTTATCTTTCTTTACATAAAACACCCCTCACATTAATCTACGTATAGGAACATGGATCCCTTTTAATTTAACATAGTGAATCAATTAGCTAGTCTAGGGAAATTCTTCCCAAAGCATTGATAATATCTAGAAAAACCATGAAACACTCAGATATTAATTACCATGGTTGGTCATTTCTAATGTTTAATATCCTCTTTAATTAATGGTTCCTCTATTATTCCCTTTCTTGAGATTATATGACCCTGAAATGAATATGTATTCATCCAAGATTCAATCTTTATAAATTTATCATTTAGTTTTTCACTACTTCGGGTATCCAACAAAATTATCAAAATATCGTCATGGTATTCCATAATATTTGAATATATAAAAATATAATCTATAAATACTACCCCAATTTGACCATAGTAATCTTTATAGACTCTAATTATTATATCCATGATTATAATGAGGCATTAGTAGGAATAAAATTCATCACTATATATTCATATTGTAAAAAACAATATGGAATTTTTTATTGAGTATATCCTCCATTTTTAACCTCAATTAATGATAACCATAAAGAAATTCAATCTTCAAAAATTATTGATCTCTACACATTTGATCAAAAAATTCATCAATATGGGGTAGATGATTCTTTTTCTTTATCACGATCTTGTTCGTCTCTCGATAATCAATACAGATTCACATTAATCCATATTTCATTATATTAAATAGATCATGTTGTCCCCAAGGTAACACCCATGGGTTAAGTAATCCATTTTCAAGGTACCCCTAGATTTTCCTCTTGAATTAATGCAACTCAATCAGGTTCGTTCAATTAGGAGTCCATAAAATAGGTGTGGAACCACGTCTAAATTATATTGAGAACCGATCTTTGTGTTTTAGTGGAAGACATTGAAAATCTTTTGGAAATACATAAAAAACTCACACATAATTGTAATATAATCAATGATGAGTTTATCCCAAAAATATGAGAGAAACTCTCCTTTATAATGTGAATCAACTCCCCTAAATTTCATGTGATGTCTATAAAATGTTCAAATATATCATTACACAGATAGATAATAAATTGTTGGATTGAAATATTAAATGTGACTTATTTTACATGAAAATTGATGTGATATTTTTGTACAGATATCCAATACATTCCTATGAAATAGTCAAATTCAACTAGTGGGATAATAAAGTGGTTTTGAGGATGCACATTCTCAAAAAACTCAACCAAAGAAGAATCATAGACTTGATATGTGATCATCATACTATTAAGGGTTTTTAATGTTAATTAAACATATAGTGGTTGGGGTGGAATTTTAATACCATTAAAATATTCTTAAAATAAAAAATTTTGGGTAGATATAGAGTCAAATAAGACATTATTAGTTCTATATTAAATGTTATGTGTACCATTCATCATATTGTTATCTCAACCCTCATCAGAAAGAGCGATTTCATGATATTTCCCATTGCCTTCAGGATTAATAGGTTTCTTATACGAATCATCTTCACTAGCCTTTGTATTTGATATGTTTTTAAAATAATTACCATATATAATGCATTTGAAGAATTATATCATAGGTTATGTGTTAGTGTCCACTTTCTTGTATTCCACTACATTTACAATACCATTCATTTCCTTCTGATATTCATGGGCTCTCATTCCCACGCTTTTACATTTAATAAACGTTAGAAACCCATTATAGTAGCTCCCTTGATGTTTCTTCACATATTTATGGTATGCATCTTTCTGTAATTTCATTCCACCATGTTATTTATTCAATTATTCAAGAGACTCAATTGTACATATCCTATAAAAACCATGGAAATCGTGGGATTCACTAATTATAATGGCCACCATAATTTCACATCAAATGATTTCTTCATAGCTAATTTGGTATCTTATAGATAACATATTTATGAAACTTGGTTTTAGGCCACTAGTTAATCAATCAATGTTACCATTAGGTTAGATGATAATAATATAATCATAGTGAAAAATTAATGTAAAATTTACCTCATAAGTACCAATGAATTCCAAATACGTATACATCAGCTTAAGGTATTACTTATCCATAATTATATAAAAAATACAAGTAATGTAAAAATTAGAAAAAACTCTTAAATTCATCCCACTCTATAGAGTGAATTTTGGAATTCTCCATTGTGTTCTTGATAAGAGTCTACCACTAATTTGCTTTATCTTCCACTCAATAAATAATGAAAATGACATTTCCATGATCCAAACACTAAAGAACATAAAATTTATTTCTAGTGGGACTGATCCATTGATCAAAAACTAGTGGATTGGTGGAACCACTGAATGAATGTGTTCGTTTCACCATGAATGACTCAGTATAACATTTATCCATATTTTTCTCATTTCTATGTTTAGCATGAGTCAATGAATGAGATAGTTTGGTGAGCATAGAAATGATATTTTTCATTCTAGATCCCATAACATTTTCGGTTCTGGGTGTAGTGGAAGTATGTGCTTGTGGGATATATATTAAAATTTCTTTTAATAATTATTTCCTGAAACCATTAAGAAATATCTCACACAACAAATTCAGAATTAAGTTATTTAATATCTAAACAAAAAAATAATTGGGATTAGAAACATTCTACCATGATGAATGTTGATCATATAAAAATATTCTTTTGGATCACCATAATTATGATATAAAGACCCAAGGAGAGTATCTCTCAAGTGGGGATCCATGTGTTCACTAAGGACCTACAGGAAAAACTATTCAATATCTTGGAGGTAGTGTAGAGAATCAAATGTCATCCATTATTCCTTTTTGATCACTCATTCTTTGGTCTTGAAGAAATATTTCATGTGTTTCACATTCTTGACAGGGAGAAAAAAATGATGATTCAAGAGATATTTTTTTTCTTCACAACAATAATCAATTCTCATATTTTTAATTCCCTACATAATAGGAATAACTGTCTATTTAGAGAGTTAGTATTTATGTTGAATTATTATTTAATTACATGTTATCTATTATATAACATTTATTATATTAAATAATGTAGAGACCCTAATCCTAACGTACATGGAAATTACATTACTTTTGCGGAATACTTAGTACATAACAAAAACACACACACAAGGACCGTAATAGTTTAGTGTCTTTGGAAACTCGGAACGTAATCTTCTAATCATGGTGAAAGATCTTCAACATCTCCCATAAAGATCTTCCCCCTTTTTTTTCTTACCTAAAACCTTTCTTTATATCCTGGGAAAAATAAAACATAAAAGGGTGAGATAAAACGCTCAGTAAGGCTAAACAAAAGAAATATCACTCACATTATATTCATAAGAACATAACATTTTGGAAATCTTAACCTGCAAAATAGATCATAATATCATGACATGGGATAAATCATAGTAGTGAAATGTAATCCCAATAATCATAACTTAAAACATGAAACTTTGTGGCATACACACATAATCATAGAGAATCATTTCTTATTAGTCAAGCCTCACTGCCAAGACTATCTTAGTGGACAAAGTCCATTTCTGAACCGAGTTCATTCCTCGTTTCAATCCTGTTTCACTGAACCGGTTTAACCTGCCGTTCCAGCCATGTCTATCTCATAAGATATAAAATCCTTACCCAATGCATTGGAGGGAGATATATTTCCCACCCATATCATAATTATACCATTCTTATGTGTGCCACAAAATCATAAATCATACATCATTTCATAACCCATGTAATAAAAATGGGATACTTAAACAACATGACATCATAAAACAATTCATATAAGATAAAGGAATTCATAAAAATAATTCCATCACAACATAATCAAATCAATGTAGTAATAGGGATAGAAACAGAAACCTATATTATCTTAGATGGAAAATAATTTTGATAAAACACTTGAACTCCATTCTTGAGGAAAATATCCTTTCAACTTCAAAAACACTTTTTCCTTTCTTAACATGTCATACAATTCTAAAAGAAGTTGATTAAAAATAAACTTGAAAACTTTTAAAGTAAGCTTCTTGTAAATAATGTTTTAAAAATCCATTCATGCCGTATAAGTTAAAAAAACATTCTTCTCGTACTTTTGTCAGAAAATTCAAAAAGTACCTTGTACGAAAAACGACAAAAGATTCCTTTCATATCTTTTAATAAAAACTCACTGAAGGGTAAAATTAGATTTAAACAATTGTAGGTGGATGGAAACAATATTACATATTGAGTAAACATGGATGTGGATGATAAAATACACCCCAGTAAATACCAGAGTATAAACAATCTCGGATAAAAATGAGATTGTGATATTTTCCCTTACCTTAGGTCTGATTTGCTTCGTAAGTGTCTGAACCTCCTCTTCTTTGAAGCGCCTCTTTGAGTCCTCTTCTTAGGGCACTAAAATTGGTCTTTGAAGAAGACCAGGACCTCTAGGATGTTTGTAAGGAAGTGGATAAGAGAATTTGGCAGGGGTTGGCCGATCTTGAAGGCTCAAAGTGGTGTGAGGAAGAGGGGGAGGAGGTGCCCTTTTATAAGGGAGGAGAGGGGCTCCTTTGGAAAACTAAAAATATTATTTTATTATAAAGTCATATTCGGTTTTAAATAGCTCTAAATTGATTTATTTCGAAGCTAACGTGGGGATGGGTCGAAATCCTCTCATCCAATAGAATTTATACAAGTTTAGGTTCCTATTTTAACCTTATCATTTATATTTAACTTTAAGTTAGATAATTTTACTTTTACCGTGTCTTTTTGTGTTCTTACACTATAAGGTTAATAAACTTACTATAACAAGCCAAAATAACCCCAAGTTGTTTATTATTAATATATATAACTTTATCTAAGTCATTTTGCCGAACCTTGGATTTTTAGGAATAAAATAACAATTAATAATATAATTTTTTTTTAAAAACTATTTTATGTCAATTTTGACACTATTTAGTAATTGATTTTTTTGAACATCATAACAGAATGATTAGTTCGAAAAAAGTTAATTAAATCAACACTAACATGTCATATTAACCTATAAAATTAGTTTAATTTATAAAAAGTCTCAAATTACATTTATTTGGGTATTTATAACATCAATTATGTCAATATTTCATTAATAAGATAATTACTGCATCATCATTGTGTCATAAATAAATTAACTTATTTAAAGTCTAAAAATTAAAAATAAAATATCATTATGTAGGAAATAGTTTTATCTTTCTAATGAATATTTATAGTAGAATTTATCTTATGTATAACCCTATATTAAAAATGATTTAGTTATTTAAACTTTGATTTTAACTATTTTAACCCTTCTTTAAATAAATTGATAATAAATGTCCTAATCTAATCCAAGTGGGACTAAATGGTCATATTTTATTCCTAAGGTTGTTTTTTGTCGAATTAAACTTATCCAATAGAATTAGGACATGTTTTAGGGTAAAAATAATATCATTTTTACCCTTAATTACCCTATTTACTTTTAATCGTGGTAAAAAAAGTAAAAAGTTACTATTCACCAAAAATTATTTTCATCTCATTGAACCACATTTTACTTATTGACATCAACCGTGTCTCTCGGATTTTTAAAATTCCACTCACAGAAGCGGTAAAATTAAGTTTTATGAAAAATTCATTTTTGTAACTACCACTTAGTGGTTTCACTATTCATCAAAAAATGAAAGTTTCCAGAAAAATACCAAAAATTAGGCCTAAGCTATATTTGATATTATGAACTCAAAAATTATGTCTATTTTACCAAATTCAAAACATATCAGTTGCATTAATTAATTTAAAAATTAATTTCCGTTGTCAAAACAAATAGAGTGTTCTTAAGAGATAATAACTATCAAAAGATTGACACTGTTTATGTCTGGTTTAAATGTGAAATTACATCCAATGACCAAAATTGTATTAAATTGTAAAAATATATTCTAAATATACTTTAAAACCACTAAAATTAATAATTTATCACTATTAATTATTTCAATTAAAAAGGTTGTTTTTAATTAAAATTTAGTAATTTTCACTATTCATCAGAAAATGAAAGTTATCCGAAAAGTACCAAAATTTCACCCTAAGATAAATTCGATATTCCAAATACAAAAATGAAATCAATTTTGAGAAATAAAATTTACAAAATTTCAAAAAGTGGTTATTACTATTCATAACGACTAGTTTTAATAATATTTTAATAGCATATCGTTGTTTAGTGAAACTCGGTATTGCATACTACAAACGTTATCGAGGAAGGTCGCGATTGCGTGTAATGAAAGGCAAGTCAAAGATGCGTGTTGTGCAAGCTTTTTTTGGTGTAGCGTACAACACAAGACATTAATGAAATTAAAAAGAATATTTTTCATAAAATCTTGGGGTGTTATATTCTACCCCCCTTAAAATGAATTTCGCCCTCGAAATTCATCGGGGGTTATAAATGGTTTTCTACTCGAAAGTTTCTTTAATACAAACCCACATCATAAAATGGAATACCAAAACCAATCTTTAAAAACAAAAGTATGAAACATAACGGTTACCCAAATAAACTAATCACTGGGTTTCCACATAGGTGAAGATATGGATATGGAAGAGAAATCTAACCATCATGTTCTGATGGAGAGTGGTAGAGAACATGGCTATGGAAAATCCAGCAATCACAAAGCCATAAATTTGTGAAGATCTAAGGTACCATCTGATTCATCAGATATAAGAGCACTAGGACAACATTTTTGGTTTTCAAGATCACTTCCCTAAAGTTGATGAAATTGGAATTAGAAGAAATACTTTCGTGATTTTGGTATAGTCTCGCCGTTGGACGTTCTTTGGAAAATTTCTACTTCATCTCTTAAAGAAATGAAGTTGAATTTGTCATTCGTGATGTGTTAGCAGATCATGTGATAGAATGATGGGCCATTCCATCTGTCTCAAACAAAAGGTTAGAAAAGTTATCAAAATATACATAAGTCCATCTATAGTGAGATTAATCATATATGGTTCCTAAAATGGACTTATACTTTATATATCATCCTGCTTAATATAATAAAACTAGTATCTACTAAACAGGGACTTCTTGTAGGCCAGTGGTAGGCGATAAAGGCCAGTCACACTTTGGTTGTGGGTTCGATTCCCACAGCCTTGTCCGACGCGATGGGTTGTCGCCCATCCTGCAGGTTGTCTTTTTTCTAAAACTATATTACTATAACATCCCATCAATAATATCCAAAAAACTTCT
This sequence comes from Viscum album, assembly GCA_963277665.1. Taxonomy (NCBI): domain Eukaryota; kingdom Viridiplantae; phylum Streptophyta; class Magnoliopsida; order Santalales; family Viscaceae; genus Viscum; species Viscum album. The sequence continues at coordinate 476,390,362 of OY728151.1, forward strand.
ATCCTTAAACAATACTAATTTATGTCCAATATAATCCATTCCAATCTTTAGGCTTATCCATAATACTGTAGTCCACTCTCATAATATATTGAAAATGATTACCAGAGATTTAATACCATCGTTGATCCCCATATATCGTAAGATATGTCTTGTTGGTCACATTCCAAACATTCAAAGGCCTTAATCATGTATTCTCTTGAAAAATGAATACCCATTGAACCTTGGTGAAAACATGTATGCAGTTAAAAGTTAACACTTTCCAAATACCAAAATCCTCAAAATTCTATATACTCACACCATGATATCACTTAGTCCTTATATCAATCATGAGCTCATGAATACTATCAAAGATTTCATTTTTTCCTTATCCCTTCATTATGCGCATATCACCTTTTTTTTCAAAAAATATCTCAATCACTTTCCATGGTTACCGGTATCATAAAATTATTGAAAACCACAATAGACCAATACATAAATATTCCAATATTCCACGATACTATATACAACATTATTTTGGAATCCCATTACATAAACACTTAATCATTCCACCACATCATTGTCATCTTCAACATCGCCAATGGTTATGGCATGTGACTTCCCTTTGTCCTTTGCCTTAAGTGGTTGCTCATGTCGATCATCACTAACCCTTGTATTAGGGCATTTATTAGCATAATGCCCCATTTCCTTTCACTTGAAGCATTGAAGTGTAGTAGGTTTATTCTGTGTATCCCTTCCTTTTTTTGAATCATTAGAAATCTTCTTCCCATCATTTCAGCATTCAAATGCTCGATGACCTTCCTTTCCACATTTGAAACATTTACTTGTCCCTTTAATACAATCTCCACCTATCTTCTTTCCACACTTTGAGCATAAGGAAACATTCATCTTCTTTTCACCATTATTCTGAGATTTCTCCTTGAACTCCATCTTTCGTTTCTTGTCAAAACTATGAGATGGATAAGTAACACCAACTTCCATTTCTACCTTGATAGCACAACGCATAATTTCTTCATAGCTACTGAAGTCTCTTATAGCTAATTCCCTTCGAAGATTTGGTTTTAAGCCACTGATGAATCGATCAACTTGACTTTCAAATTGGATGATAAATCCACATGCATACCTTGCAAGCCTTGTAAAATTCTCTTTGTATATACCAACAGATTCATCATCCTTTTTCTTTAGTTCAAGAAACTCCTTCTCCATATTTGTTCGAAGAATACGAGGGAAGTACTTATTGAAAAATAAGTTCTTAAACTCGTCCCATTCCATGGACTAAATTTCATCTCTTGGCCTCGTATTCTTGATAAGATTAGACCATTGATCAACATTACCTTCCAAATGATACACTGCTAAGATGACTTTATCATGTTCAGAACATTGAATAACTGAAAATATCTTTTCAGTAGTACTAATCCATTGTTCAGAAACAAGTGGATCAGAAGACCCACTGAAAGAAGGTGGATGTTGCCTCATGAAGGAATCAATAGAATATTGTTCCCTTCTCTGCTCATTTGGAAGTCCAGAATGATTCATAGCTTGTGTAAGTATAGAAATAATATTTTTCACTCCATCTGCCATAACATTTGTTTGTTTGAGAGGACAATCATTACATTTTCCATTACATTGATCAAAACGGTTCCTTCGGGTTCCATCCATCGTCTAAAACCCAAAAATAATAGTGTGAGAGGCAAAAATCATGCTAGGGAAAACAACACAATAAAGGAGGAGTACCTTCAATATCTAACATCTTAGGTTTAATTCTAAGATCGTTACCGTAATTATAGGACTATAACCTATAATTATACTTAACCTTAGGGACATCCCTATACATACCTTAGAAATATCTCTAGGGATCTCACTAAAGTTCTCGCATCCTAGTTTCCAAAGGTTGACTAAACCTTTCCTCTGATACCAACTGTAGAGACCCTAAGCCTGACGTACATGGACATTACATTACTTTTGCGGAATACTTAGTACATAACAAAAACACACACACAAGGACTGTAATAGTTTAGTGTCTTTGGAAACTCGGAACGCAATCTTCTAATCATGGTGAAAGATCTTCAACATCTGTCATAAAGATCTTCTCCTTTTTTTCATACCTAAAACCTTTCTTTATATCCTGGGGAAAAGAAAACACAAAAGGGTGAGCTCAAATTCTCAGTAAGGGTAAACAAAATAAATATCAATCACATTATATTCATAAGAACATAACATTTTGGAAATCTTAACCTGCAAAATAGATCATAATATCCTAACATGGGATAAATCGTAGTAGTGAAATGCAATCCCAATAATCATAAATTAAAACATGAGACTTTGTGGCGTAGACACATAATCATAGAGAATAATTTCTTATTAGTCAAGACTCATTGCCAATACTATCTTAGTGGAAAAAGTCCATTTCTGAACCGAGTTCATTCCTCGTTTTAGTCATGTTTCACTGAACCGGTTTAACCTGCCGTTCCAGCCATGTCTATCTCATGAGATATAAAATATTTACCCCATGCATTGGAGGGAGATATAGGTCCCACCCATCTCATAATGTTACCATTATTATGTGTGCCACAAAATCATAAATCATACATCATTGCATAACCCATGTAATAACAATGGGATACTTAAAATACATGAAATCATAAAACAATTCATATAAGATAAAGGGATTCATAAAAATAATTTCATCACAACATAATAAAATCAATGTAATAATAGGGATATAAACAGAACCCTATATTATCTTAGATGGAAAATAATTTTGATAAAACACTTGAACTCCATTCTTGAGGAAAATATCCTTTCAACTTCAAAAACACTTTTCCTTTCTTAACATGTCATACAATTCTAAAAGAAGTTGATTAAAAATAAACTTGGAAACTTTTAAAGTAAGCTTCCTGGAAATAATGTTTTAAAAATCCATTCATGATGTATAAGTTAAAAAAACTTTCTTCTCGTACTTTTGTCGGAAATGTCAAAAAGTACCTCGTACGAAAAATGACAACAGATTCCTTTCATATCTTTTACTAAAAACTCACCGAAGGGTAAAATTGGATTTAAACAATTGTAGGTGGATAGAAACAATATTAAATATTGAGGAAACATGGATGTGGATGATAAAATACCCCAAAGTAAATACCAATGTATAAACAATCTCAGATAAAAACGAGATTGTGATATTTTCCCTTACCTTAGGTCCGATTTTCTTCTTATGTGTCTGAACCTCCTCTTCTTTGAAGCGCCTCCTTGAGTCCTCTTCTTAGGGCACTAAAATTGGTCTTCGAAGAAGACCAGGACCTCTATGATGTTTCTAGGGAAGTGTAGAAGAGAATTTGGCAGGGGTTGGCCGATCTTGAAGGCTCAAAGTGGTGTGAGGAAGAGGGGGAGGAGGTTCCCTTTTATAAGGGAGGAGAGGGGATCCTTTGGAAAACTAAAAATATTATTTTATTATAGTCATATTCGGTTTTAAATAGCTCCAAATTGATTTATTTATAAGATAAGGTAGGGATGGGTCGAAATCCTATCATCCAATAGAATTTAGACAAGTTTAGGTTCCTATTTTAACCTTATCATTTATATTTAACTTTAAGTTAGATAATTTTACTTTTAACGTGTCTTTTGTGTTCTTACACTATAAGGTTAATAAACTTACTATAACAAGCCAAACGAACCCCAAGTTGTTTATTATTAATATATAAAACCTTATCTATGTCATTTGGCCGAAACTTATATTTTTAGGAATAAAATAACAATTAATAATATAATATTTGTTTTAAAAACTATTTTATGTCAATTTTGACACTATTTAGTAATTGGTTTTTGTGAAAATCATAACAAAATTATTAGTTCGAACAAAGTAAATTAAATCAGCACTAACATGTCATATTAACCTATAAAATTAGTGTAATTCATAAAAAGTCTCAAATTAAATTTATTTGGGTATTTATAACAAAAATTATGTCAATATTTCATTAATAATATAATTACTGCATCATCATTGTGTCATAAATACATTAACTTATTTAAAGTCTAAAAATTAAAAATAAAATATCATTATGTATTAAATCTATTTATCTTTATAATGAATATTTATAGTTGAATTTATCTTATGTATAACCCTATATTAAAAATGATTTAGTTATTTAAACATTGATTTTTACTATTTGAACCCTTCTTTAAATAAATTGATAATAAATGTCCTAATCTAATCTCAGTGGGTCTAAATGGTCATATTTTATTCCTAAGGTTGTTTTTGGTCGAATTACACTTATCCAATAGAATTAGGACATGTGTTAGGGTAATAATAATATCATTTTTACCCTTAATTACCCTATTTACTTTTAAACGTGGTAAAAAAAAGTAAAAAGTTACTATTCACCAAAAATTATTTTCATCTCATTGAACCACATTTTACTTAATGACATCAACTGTGTCTCTCGGATTTTTGAAATTCCACTCACAGAAGCGGTAAATTAAGTTTTATGAAAAATTCATTTTTTTTAACTACCACTTAGTGGTTTCACTATTCATCAAAAAATGAAAGTTTCCAGAAAAATTCCAAAAATTAGGCCTAAGCTATATTTGATATTATGAACTCAAAAATTATGTCTATTTTACCAAATTCAAAAACATATCAGTTGCATTAATTAATTTAAAAAATAATTCCCGTTGTCAAAATAAATAGCGTGTTCTTAAGAGATAATAACTATCAAAAGATTGACACTTGTTTATGTCTGGTTTAAATGTGAAATTACATCCAATGACCAACATTGTATTAAATTGTAAAAATATTTTCTAAATATAATTTAAAACCACTAAAATTAATAATTTATCACTATTAATTATTTCGATTAAAAATGTTGTTTCTAATTAAAATTTAGTAATTTTCACTATTCATCAGAAGATCAAAGTTATCCGAAAAGTTCCAAAATTTCACCCTAAGCTAATTTCGATATTCCAAATCCAAAAATGAAATCCATTTTGAGAAATAAAATTTACAAAATTTCAAAAAGTTCTTATTACTATTCATAACGGCTAGTTTTAATAATATTTTAATAGCATATCGTTGTTTAGTGAAACTCGGTATTGCGTACTACACATGCTATTGAGGAAGGTCGCGATTGAGTGTAATGAAAGGCAAGTCAAGGATGCGTGTTGTGCAAGATCCTTTTGGTGTAGCGTACAACACAAGACATTAATGAAATTAAAAAGAATATTTTTCATAAAATCTCGGGGTATTACAAATAAACCTCATTCCATATAATAATATTATTATTATTTGGAGGTGCACCAACTTGCACATATTGATAAATTTTAGATACCTGCTTGTAACTAATTATTTTATCACCAGAATCAGTCTTGGTCTAATTGAACCCTTTTTTATTTATTAAATTCCCAAATAATTATTTCACTCGTAATTAAATATTTCATTCACATAATGGAAGATAAATATTTATTAAATATTGAATAAAATAAACAAATATATTTTTATTCACATGTCTATGAATAAATATTAATTTAATTAATTTGATCAATATAACTTGAATAAAATTATTCATTATTATTGAGAATAATATTTATTCCATTAATTAAATTCAAATATAAATTTATCTAGATTAATAGAAACACTTAGTGAGTGACCCTAAAGGATTCCTTCATATTTGAATTAAGCGGGCTTGCCCAAATTCCAGAATATCTCTCTAGAAATGGGTCAATTCACCCCAGATACAGAGCTTAATAACATAATGAAGACAACCAAATACGAATGCTCCCGGTGTAATATAATCCCTTTGTCACAATATCTCATCGATAAGGTTTCATGATGGTCTCATCAACCTATATGAATGATACGTCCTTCATTGAATATATAAAATAAACTTGTCATTACACCATGATCGTGGAATTTTTCTGATGATTATACTCCAATCAAAGGGATGAGATATTAAATACCATAAAGAAGTAAGGGACAAATCCTTCCTCGACATATCCATTAATGACCTGTCAATCGTGATACACCCAATGTACCCTACTTCTTGTTAACATATGGAATGATGAATTTTCATAGTAAATAAAAGTTTGATATTCAGGACATGTGTTAATGATAATATAAAAATCTAATAAATACTACACTTAGTCAATGATATGAATATCCTATCAAAACAAAACATGTAGAATTTCAACAAACTGGTATGTTCTCATAATCTCTCGTCTTGAAGATTACCCAGTGTGAACTTCATAACATGAAGCCTCATCTTCTTATGAGTACTCACACATAAAAATATATTTACTATGTGTCTGATCATACTATGTTAACTAACCACAGAACTATATGAGGAATATTTTTATAGAACATCAGGTTTTTAATATCGTGGGGAACTGTTATGACCTTATCAATGAAACAAATACACTATGGCATAAATATATTTGATCCATGTTGACCAATTGATAATATGTAATAATATGTTCAATTAATATTCAATACATCTTATACAGATGTAATAAAAATACTAACTGTAGGTACTAGGACTCTGAATCCAAAAAAATCCTCCTTAGACTAGAGCCAACTACCTGTGACTTTTAGTCTTCTAGACATCACATGATAATCATGTTTCTATTGAGTCAAGGCTTAAGTCGCCGAGTCTTTCACATTCTATTCAATGGTAATACTTATCAATACAATCTCACCAATATGAGGAAAATCTCTCAAGAAATGATACGTCCAAAGTATGTTCTTCATCCACTGATGTAACCTCAGATCTTTTGTGAGATCCCCAATTATTGTATTATCACAATAGTGTGTGATATGATATTTAGTTCAAGGTACCGTGTCATTATCCTAGACAAAGTTACACTACCATACATCTCTCATATCTTCCTCAGAATCTCAAATATGCATAAACTCTACTATAGAATCTACGACCATAGCCTTAGTTTATCTTTTCCAGATCACAACACATACATTTAAAGTGAATATATACCTCATTCATGACTTTATGTCATATTGATTAGTTTAGAAACACAAATCATCAAATTCATTGATTACTAGTTCTTCATCCCATCCATAGAGTAAGAACATATCCTTAGTACACCTAAGATACATAAGGATTATCTTTACTTCCATCCAATGGTGGTCACCTATATCATCATAATATCAACGTACCAAACTCAATGCAAGGGAATCATCTAGCCTAGAATAAATAGTATCATACATGACAGACCCAATCATGGATGTGAATGGTATCATTTCCATTATTTTCATTTCCTCATGTCTCAAAGGATAATTTTTCCAAAAAAAATATAAATTCCAAGTGATGCTAGAAATAGTCCCCTTTTGTATTGTTCTATAATGAATCTCTTAAATATCTTGTCAATGTATGTACTTGGACCAAGGTCAAGAAACCTCTTTGATATATCATAGTACATATTGATCCCAATAATATATGTTTCATCACCTGGGTCCTTTATTGATAATTATTTTATCAAACATGCCGTAACATGCATTAATAATGGTATTTCAAAATCAATAAGAAATATGTCATTTACATACACTATCAAGAAAATGATTTTACTCCCACTAAGAATTTATTGACACATGGCTCACAATCATTATTCATGAAAAAAATTATATAATAACCTCGTTAGAATAAATTTTTCTTGTTCAAGATACTTTCATTAATCTATAAATGGATCTTTTAAACTTTTATACCTTGTGGGAATCCTTTAGAGTCCCAAAACTTCTTGGTTGTATCATATGGACATCCTTTTGAAGGTTCCCATTAAATAATTCTATTTTAAAATATATTTTCCAAATCTCATAATCATGAAGCGTCATCAGGGCAAGTAGAATTGTGATTGATTTCCTCGTTGAAACTATAGAAAAGGTTTCATCTTAATCAACACCTTGATGTGTTTAATCACTATTGTAACCATCAAAGCTTTATTTTTACTAATGTTTCCTCTCATGTTCATATTCTTATTGAATTCATGTTCGCATCAAATGGTCCTTACATCTTCTGGAGGGTCAATAAAATCCAGAATTTGTTTCGGTACATGAAATTTAGTTCAAAATTCAAGGCTTCTGTCGACATGGACACATATGTTCTACTTATTACTTCCTTGTATGTTAAAGGATCCTTATTTTAAACTAATACTGAGTCAACATCCTTGATGACTATAAAGACAAAAATTTTCTGGTTCTCTAATATCTCTTGTAATCTTATGTAGTACTTGTGTCTCCAGAATAGTTTCTTCTTAAATGAAGCCTTATAAAATATATTAATGTATTATCTTTTGTGTGCCTTGATCCTTGAATTAATTGAATTCTTTCTCTCTCCAACTATCTATTTTAGATATGTTCTCCCTATCAAGGAATATATTGTGTTCTTCGACTATAAACTTCTTTTTAAGGGTTATTAATTGTAATATTCCCACATTTCCCTAGGGTATCCTATAAAGGCACACATTGTGCCTTGGGGTTCATGTTTGTTACCTAAAGAGACTATAAATATTATTGACTTCCCAACACTTGTATACTTTATAAAGTGGTTTTATTTTTATACCAAAATTTTCATGGAATTCCATTTATCAAATTAGTTGGTACGTAGTTTAGTATATGTTCTTCTATTTGCAATTTATATCCCAATAATGATAATGGAACATTCACATGACTCATCATCGATCTCACCATCTCCATTAAGGTGTGGCTCCCTCTTTCACTTACACCATTCCATTGAGGCGTGTAAGGAGGAGTGAATTGGGTTAGGATCCCAAACTCCCTAAGCAATCAATGAAATCTTTCTTAAGATATTCTCCACCATGGTTTGAGAGGAGTTTCCTAATATTCTGATCCATATAGTTGTCAAATTCATTTTGGTAATACATAAATTTATCAAAATAATCCAAATTATCCCTTATTAAGTATATATACCCATATCTACTAAACTCATCAGTAAAATTTATAAATTTTGTGTACCATCCAATTATTTCAATGGGAAATGGCCCACACACATCAATATGAAATAATTTAAGAATATCTTTATCACATTCACATTTCTCACTAAATGTGGATTTTTTTATTTTTTCTTGTAAAAGTTTTTGACATACACCAATTATTTTTTGTTCAAAATAATCAAAATATCAATATTGATTAATTTTAGTGAAGTTCATTTCATTTAAATGATCTATCCAGTTTTTCCAAATTTGGGTGTGGTTTGAGTCATGTGATGTAACATCAATAATGATTACCATTACATGGTTCATTTAATCTAACACATAAATACCATTATTTAAATGATCTTTACTATAAAAATTCTATCTTGATAAAATAAGAAACATTTTTTCCCAAATTTTAAATAAATCCATGTGTATCTTGTCTGGGTACATAAATAATGATTTTGGCAATAGATGGAAAATAATAACAACCTTTGAAAACAAATACCGTTCGAGTCAGAAATTTCTTGTGCATGTCCATAATAGCTAAAACAATAATTTTACCTCTATTTTATTTTTTTCGATCAACCTACCCTTGGTAAATATTTTGTAATCTATATGGTTCCTGTATTAGAATACATATGGGAGCACCACAACTTGTATATAATAAAAATTTTGAAGAAAAATATAAATTGAACTCGATATCAAATGTACATGAAGCTTCCCCTACTTCTTTGGCTGGGAGCAGTTTTTTCTCTAACAATTTTTCTTACCACATGTGAAACAGACAACATCTTGTTGCCTTTATTTCACATTTTTCATACACTTATTAGAAGGGAATGAAGAATCATTGGTCTCACATATACATTTTTCGATTTTTATTATTTCACCATAGTGATGGATGTTTTTTCATGCTTTATATCGTTATCAACTTGTAAAAGAAGAGTAAAAAGATTTGTAAAAGGATTCATAATGTTGTTCATAAAAATATTTTATAAAAATTTTGACAATATCGGAGGGATTGATGCAGAATGAGATTAATGTCCAGTACTTTAGTGATTTTAAACCCTATAACCTTTAATAAATACATGTAGCCGATGAGATTGACTACATGAGGCCTATCTACGGAACCTTATCAAAACCTACTTTGAAAGAGTGCCTTGTAAATATCAAATTGTTCTTATATATTACTCTCCTGGTAAACAACATAGAGGTGATCATACATGCTATACACATCCATTATTTTGATGAGACTTCATGAGCTAGAAATACATAGGCAAATCATAAAACATTGAATTTCTACCATGTCATAAATATTTTTCTCACAAACTTTGAAGTCTTCATAACTCACCTCCTTAGCTATAATATCATGAAAAAGGATACCAGAATTTATGATTTACATTCATGGAACAACCCAACTCGAAGGTTTCTGTACCATGAATGGAAGTTGCTTCAAGTTTGGAGGTTGTCTTTATCAAATATTAATCATAGGGATAATGTGGATTATGATCTTTCCAATTTATTCTAATGTTTAAATAGATCATTATCAGTTCTTTTCTATATTATATATTGGATGAGATATAATAAATATATTTATTTTATTAAATATTAAAATATTTTAACATGATTTAATATCCCTCTCCATTGAACTAGGAATGTCTATATTCTATGACATTCTAGTTGTAAGGATCCATTTTCACCTTCACATAACCCCAAAATGGGTTGGTTATGCTACTTGTTGGTATTTATGTAGGCAGGTCTTTTCTAATAGTTGGCATATATCTACTTGATCCATTGAGTGGAATCATCTATTACAAAATCATGACTAGGATTTCCTCAACACCTACCTCCAAATTACACCACGTATAGTAAGGGATACTCTTATTGGCGTAAAATCGTAAATTAAACCAAAAACCATCAAAATAACTCACCTTATAAAAGTAATTCTCCCAACAAGTGTTGGTCAAACACATAATTCTATTGAGTTTCATTTCAATTCATGTAATAGAAGTCCAAGTTTAACATAATATTTAATTAAGGTATTTTAATTTATTGTCATTTTTTTTCTTATTTTATCCATTACATGTATTTTTAATTTTAGGGGGATGTTACTAAATTATTTAATCGTGAGGGATAAAATATTTACAAATAATTCAAATATTTAATTTCCATAATTGAACATTAATTCACTTATTTTTTTTTCATGTCCTTCCATACACAAAAAAATAATTTCAAAAACACAAGAAACAAAATAATTAAATGGCATGTTCGTGATCTTTATCTAACAGTTGACTTAATGAGCGGACATTAAATCAACTTATGGCCTAGGCGAAATAACCCCTTTTGTTGGTCTTGGAATGAGAAATAGTATTCCATATGTACACATGTGTATCACCTATGTTTGCATCATAATGATTCCGTCTTGAACCACCTCCACCCGCCTTGGGATGCTCCATTAGTTACAATTATTTATTACTCACACATAGCTGAGGGAAACTAAATATTTTTTAAAATCAGATTACATTAATATCAATGGACTCAAATGTCTGACATAATAATGGATATAGGGAAGAAATGTAGGACATCATTTAACTTAAAATTAAATAATTTGAAACCATTGAAATAAATTAAATCAAATCATTCAAGACATACACACCTCTTTCTTAAGTTCATGAATTGTCATTAACGTAAAAAATACACAAATATAACTGTCTAAAATTCATTTTTTTATTTTTTTATTATAATTAAGTTGAATGAAGTTGTATTAATTAATTAAATAATCAATTACTTATTTCCCATTAATCATAATGATAAACAAAAATTTATTATAGATACTCATCATTTATGGAATTTATGGTAAATATATTGAATTACCAATAATCACTTATATTTATTATAATAAATTAATGAAAAATTTTAAATTACTTAAAACCATTATTAAATTTTCAAACACACTATGGTTTCCCAATCAATAAAATAAGGTTTTAATAGTGTATTTTTAAAATTTTATGTAATTTTCAATTTTTCCATTAATGGGAGACTTTAAGAATGTACATTCAACTACACAATATGTATCTCGATTTTTGTGTATTAGGGTCACATGCCTTGGTCTACATTCTGTACCTCAGTCCAACTACACGATTTGTCCATACTAACTACAAATTATGTGTTCCACTTGTTGTGTTTTTGGGATATATTCCTGGGTATTCGTCAAGGGTCTCGGCGGACTACACGACACACACAATCTTACTACATCTTGTGTATCTCTTTTCTTCATGTGTCCATTTTCTCATCGAGTGGTTTTGATTGCTCTTCATACATGGGTATTGATGTACTACACAATGTGTACAATGAATACATGTTAGGTATATCATATGTTATCTAATTTTAAAATCTCATGCACTTTTGATCCTGTATAATGACCACACAGATTTCATGATTTATGCCACTAACCCTTGTAGAATACACGACTTGCATACTGATACATGTGGTGTAATTAGAAAATTGTGTTCTAGGTTGTCCAATCAATAAACAGTGCATATCACATGTAATTACGGTGTAGTTTGTCATGTATCCCTCAGTGCATCCAAATGTAGTTCACATGGGTATATGTAGTTCGCATCCAAGTAAACATCGTGTGACCTTATCTTGTCAACCGAAAATTGGTAGTTTCTCAAAAGAATATTTGGTCATTCTACATTTCTTCTTAAACCTTCAGGAGAATTAAAACGATTGAATTGGTGTGATAAATATGTCCAGGAATGTTAATTAAAATCGGATTGAAGAACTAATAATTTAAAAATGAAATTATAACCAAAATTTTTCATAGGTCAATATTAAAATAAATAATTATAAACATAAATGTGAGCACTATGATACCGCTTTTTGGATTCAAGCACTGTAGAAGCATGTGGTGGTGGGTGACATATTAAAATTTCTTTTATTAATATTTTCCTGAAACTATGAGTGGGGAACCTGTATGAAAATTTTAAAATTTATATATTTAAAATATGAAGAAATAAATACAGGGGCCATTTAAATTTCTTCATTTATGAATGTTTCATCAACTAAAAATACCAGTCCATATTTTATTCATTTCGTATAATGATCTAGGTTTAAAATCCATCAAGTGGTGATCCACACATAATTTAATTATCTCTAAGAAACACCACTCGTTCTTTGGGTGCTAGCATAATGAATCCAATGTATTATGTTGTTCATTATTTATAGTTTTTTTTGTTATTGATAAAATATATCTTTAATTACTCATTTTTGAGAGGTAGGTAGAAGGATTAGTGGAGGGAGATTTCTTTTGTGGGAAAAAATTATCTATTCTCAGTTTTTGAATTCTCTACCCAATATGCATAATTGTCTATTATTATAGTCAGGATTTAAGATAAAATATTATTTAATTTCATTCCATCCATTAAATAACATTTATTACATATAATAAAATGAATTCCATGTATTTTTTTATTATTATTATATGGTGCACCAACTTATACAAGTTGATAAATAATATTTACTAGCTTATAAATAATTATATTATCATCGAACATGGACTTGGTCAGATCTAACTCCCCGTTATTTATTGAATACCTGAACAAATATTTTATTAAACAATAAATATTTCATTCCCATACTATAAAATAAATATTTATTAAAAATTCAATAAAAAATTTATTTTTATTCAAACACTGGTTAATAAATATTTATTTAATTAATGATATCAATATAAGCTGGATAAAATTATTCCTCTATCTTGAGAATAATATTTATTTCAGTAATAAAATTCAAATAGAATTTAATTGAGATCATGAGAAACACTAATTCTGAGACCCTAAAGTATTTTTTCTCATTAAAATTAGGTTGGCTTGCCTAAAGTCCAATATTACTATCTAGTATTAGGTCAAAGATCCTATGGAAACGATCATAGTTCCACATTGATGAGAACCACATACGAATTCTTACTAGGTAATATAATCTCTCTCTAGCAATATATCGTCATGAAAGATTCACAATAGTTTCATCATCTTATATGATTGATACAACTTTCTTTGACTCTTTGAAATAAACTCATCTCAATTCCATGGAAATCGAATTTATGTAATGGATATATTATAATGAAAGGTATTAGATGTCAAATACCACAAATATTGAAGGTAAAAATCCTTCCTCAACTTATCCATTAATGACATGTCTATCTTAATGCACACAAAATACCTTACTTCCTCTAAAAATATGGTGTGATAGTTTATGTCAGAAAATATAAGTGTCTGAATCATGAAATGTAATAATGATAATCTTAAATTATAAGGACCATTATACATGATCATTGATAAGAATATTCGATAACACCAAAACAAGAAAAATTCATATTGGTGGGTATGTTCTAACAATCTCCCGTCATATATATTACCATGTGCGAACTTCATTAGAAGAAGCCTCATCTGATTATGAGTATTCACACTGGACAGTCAAAATACTAAGTGTCCTATCATAGTTTATAATCCAACCATAGAACAATATTAAAATATTGTCATATCACTTCAAGGTTCTCATCATAACTGGGAACATCAATGAGCTTATCGGTACAAAAAATACTCTAGGAAATTATTACATTAAATTCATACATAACTATGACAACCCGAGCCCTCTCTAATGGAACTAGTACTTAAAAATGATGTGTAATTTTTTATTATAAAATAAAATCAAAAATTTGAAAATAGATTTAAAAAATGAGGGACTTTTAACCATATAGTTTTTGGGGGATTATACAAAACCTTACATTTATCAGAGTTGACTCAAAATAAAACACATGCTTGCCACGCATCCACGTGCGCTAACTCCAAAAGGGGTGACTTCTGATTTACGATTCTAAGATACATTTGAAAATTATTTTAAAAACAAATGGTGAGAATTCAATTTCCCTGTAAAGAGTTTTGAAATTGTTTAAATAATTTTATAAAATATTTCGTTAAAAATAAATTCAAGAAATTTCTTTTCAGATAATATAAAAATACTTTTCAAAAAACCCTTTGAAATACCTTATTAAAATTTAATACGTTTAAAATAATATACCACTTTTGAAATTACATTTGTACAAAAACTATTTTAAAAATAATCCATTAATTTTTAGAAAATGTTCTGCAAGGTTTTTAAAACAAAAACATTGTGGCATCCTAGGTCACTGAAGGAAATATTTTCACTACACACAAGTTGAGGGATTGCGTTCACTCCCAAATTCCCTACCATATTTACAATGTTCAAGCACATATTTTTTAAAAAACATTCAAAGATTTCTTTATATATATATATGTGTGTGTGTGTGTGTGTGTGTGTGTTTTTACTAGAGCATTTAATTTTGAACACATGTCACCATATTAAAAAAACTTTCAAAATTATATTTATATTTATAAGTATGTATATTCAAAAATATATGATCTTCTATTTTATATCACTTATGATTTTCGGTGTAAACAAAAATCTTGCTATATACTCATTGCATAAACATTAGCGTAGCCAACATTTATGAAATACATGTTTACATATTGTTATAAATTCAACAAAATTAAAAACCAATCTTGAATAAAAACATTCAACGACATACTTGTTTCATTGACATGTGCATGAAATAATGAATGAATAAAATAATAGTAGTAGAAAACATATAATTTTTTTTATTAAAAAAATAATAAGAAATGGATAACTATGTGTTGCATATAAAATTATCAATGTATCACTTAAATTATATCTTCTTCACTTTCATGGATATATATATATATATATGCATAAATTTTGAAGATATTAACTATAAGTACATATATATACACATAATTAGAAGTCAATATTTAATGTCGACTAAATCATTTTTTCCTTTTTATGTGATTTGAATAATATGTATCATACACCCATGAATTAATCAAAATGTTAAAAATATCACTCCAATTGGTAAATTTATATATCAAACATAAAAATAAAAATTAAATATAAAACTTTTTAATAATTTAAACATCACGCATATTAAATTCATTAATTAATGTTATTAATTTGGATTTCATGTATGTATAAAACATTCAATCGAATTATTTAAAAACTCTTGAAGAAAACATTATTAATGTTTGGAAATATTTTTCATATATATATATATAGATAAATATAAGGATTTAAAAATTTTAAATAAATGATATTTATCCAAATAAATATCTTTACCGGAGTGAAAACTTAAGTATTGTTTCAATAAATATAATTCCTCAAAAAATCATAAATTGAAACATGAATTGAAAAGAATAAATATAATTTACATAAACATAAATTATTCAAATGACATTATTTTGAATGAAGATAAAGTTATAAAACAGAAAAATTCACTTATTTATAACCAAAAAATAAAAATCACAATATTGAAAAAAATAATCTAACTACCTCTTACCTATAATTTTAAAATAGATAAATTTGAAAATAAAATAAGACTATACCTTACATATTATATGTGTAAAAATTATCTCTTATTGACAGAAGACCAAATATGGCTCCTCATGCCCGCAAAAGAGAAAGATAATATGGCTTCACCATCTACCTTGCCCAATTATCTCACCAGACCTAAAACAACAGAACATGGGAGAATTCCCTCACTCTCTCTGAAGTGGGTAAAAATAGAGAAACATAACACTAAATATCTTTTTTACTACCTCTCCAAACAAATGAATATATTCTCAAAGAAATTCACTTGGTGATATATTATTATACGGTTATATAGTGTATCGTGTAAATGAAAAATTCATTCGAAAAAAAGTGGATATATTATTATATGGTCCCATATCTGCAGTATATCATATAATTGAAAAGTTTGATACAAAAAAAATTGATTCAATGAATTAATTTCATCGCAATACTCAATCAAAAAATGCATATAAATTAGATGTTTATATGTTATTGTTCAGATATAATTATTTTTTTTGATTTAATAGATGCAAAGAGAACTAAAAAATCATTGTATCAAATCGCTATTTGATGATGACAACTGTTATATGAAAATTAAAATATGTGTTTTATTCACATTATGATTTAGACAGAATAGTAAAAAGATCTGATAAAATAATCCACAGATTGAACAAATGAATCACAGTAACATACATCGATGAAAACGATGGAAAAATGTCATCCTAATATAATAAATAAAATAAGTACATTCAACAAGATTTATATACTAAAATCATATATGATTTGGATTTCAATATATAATACACTATAGGATTTTAGATAAGATTTCATATGAATTCAAACATCAAAACATAATATAGTACATATTTAAAAAAACACATAACCAAAAAAGATGATAACAAAGTAGTCTTTCGAGATCGAACCCCAATTTTCACTTAAAATCTCCTACAACAACACTTGATCCACCCTTGATCCCTAAAACCAAACTTTATCCCAATGCTCTGTGGTCGAACGCAACTCAGAACACCTTGCCAGTGGTCGCGGCATCCTGATGCCACTATAACTGTGATTGAACTGTGTTTTTTTCTCAGATTCAATTTCTTTGATCACATTTTATCTTCAAGATTAATGTCACTCAGTCGAATGTACTCCCTCAACATCACAACCTACACCGCTCTCTCGAGACCTAACTTTATAGATCCCTCTTGAAGCCTAATTTTACTAACAAGTTTTCATCATTTCTTTATCCATTGTTTTCTTCATTTTGTTTCACTATATATACATATATATATATATATATCATTTTAATTTTTTACACATATAGAATAACGTAATGATTCTATTTATCAAGAAAAATTATATTGAAATATTCATATATATATATTTCAGATTTTATAAATTAATAATTATATATGTTGAAATTAAATAATTGGGTAGTTTAATTAATGAATTTAAGTATTATAATTATTGTAGTTGGTTTATTAAAAGAATTATATTTAAGATAAAAATATTTTTTGTGAAATTATTTTTTAACAAACATTGATTATTGAAATTCATTATAGGTTTTAGGAAAAATGATTTATTAAATCATATTTTGGTCTTTAATTGTACATGTTATTTCACATGGTTAATTATAGATATTTTACAATTATCATTCAAATTCATAATCAATTACAATTATTTATATTAAAATTTTATTTAAAATATTAAAACATCATCTATTTAATAATTAGATTTTAAATAATTTATCTAAAATATTTTAGGAAATGTCTTCCTGATAGAAAATACCATCTTTCAAATTCAAATAGATATAATTGTTTAATTTAAATTAAATTAAATACTTAATATATTATTTTCAATGAAAATTAAAATAAGAAATTTTTTATTTTGTTTTAAATATATATTAATCCTTTTAATATAATATTTTTAATAGGCATGAGATTTATGGGCTAGTACAATATTCCCCCTCAAAAGAATTGTTTCCTCAAAATTCATTTTTTGGACTAAAACCAACTCTGAATTTCCACCATCCAAATTAATAAACATAAGGAAAGCTATACATATAGACTCAAAAACATCTAATCTCGAAATTTTTTAAGACTATTCGTATCATGGAAATTATAAAAACCCAAGGCCGCTCTTCTGGGTTCAGACTATAAATATGCTATATAATTTTTTTCTTATAAAATAAACGGAATAATTACACAACATATTACACAAATTAAGACCTCTTACCAGTCACGGTTTTGGAAGATTAGACAACACCTTACATTTATCAGAGTTAAACCCATATAAAACACATTCCTACTGCACATCCGTGCATGATAACTCCAAATGTGATGATATCTAATTTGAACTGTTAAGATACCTATGAAATTCTGTTTAGAAAGAAATGGTGAGAATTCAATTTCCCAATATAGAGTTTTGAAATTGTTAAATACATTTTAGAAAATATTTCATTAAAAATAACTTCGTGAAATTCCTTTTCATATTACATAAAAAATATTTTCAAACCAAACGTTGAAAAAATTAATTGAAATTACATAAGTTTAAAATAATATACCAATAATGAAATTACTTACCTACAAAAATTGTTTTAAATATAATCCAATGATTAGAAAACATTATTAAAGCTTTTGAAAACTAAAATATTTTGGCAGCATATAACATTTAAGGATATCTTCAGCCTACATAGTTGATGTGAAATTGGGTTCACTCACCAATTACCTACCATAATTACAAAATTCCAGTGCTGATTTTTGTAAAAACAATTTTTGCATGCTTTAGGTATATATACATTCACTGGAGATTTTAATTTTGAAAACATGTAACTCTATTAAAATACACATTTGAATTCATATATATATATAAGTATGTATATAAATAAATATATGATCATTTATTTTACATCACATCCAAGTTTACATATAACTGAAACTCTTTTCATATAATCGTTGTATAAACTTTCATGTACCCAACATTTTTGAAATACATGTTTACATATTATTATAACTTCAACCACTTTAAAAAATCAATCTTGAATACAAAATTGAAATGAAATAATTTTTTCATTTTCGTTTTTTAAAAATATTGAATAATGGGATAATTCTTTTTTTCAAGAAAAATTATTTTAATATATATATATATATATATATATATATATATGAATATATCAGATTTTATAAAATAATAATTCTATATTTTGAATTTAATTAATTCAGTATTTTAATTATCGGATTTATGTATTATAAATCCCAAAATTTATTTATTAACAGAATATTTTTTTAAGATATCAAATTTCTTGTAAAATTATTTGTTAAAAAATATTTATTAATGAAATAGATTTGTGTTTTTAGAAAAAAATTATTTATTAAAATATATTTTGGTCATTAATTTTACACGTAATTTGGATTGGTTAATTATAGTGATTTCATAATTTTCTTTCAAATGCTCAATCAATTAAAACTATATCTATTAAAACAATATTTTCAAAAGTGAAGAGTCATTTATTTATAAATTAGATTTCTAATAGTTAATTTAAAAAAACTATTAAATATCTTCTAGATAGAAAATATCAACTTTCAAAATCAAATTGATGTAAAAATTTTAATTAAATTATCTAAAACACATAATTTATTATTTTAGAAGAAAATTATAATAAAGACATTTTTAGTTTGGTTTAACTATAAATTAATCCTTTTAATATAATATTTATACTTGGTATGATATTTTTGGGCTCTTACAAGAGCAATGGAAAATATATAATAACATATTTAATTAATATTCAATACATCGAATATACGCATAATAAAAGTATAATTATTCGGTTCTAGGGAATCAAATCTTACAAAAAATTTGGTTTCTTAAGAGGAAAATTGTTATATTTTCCATAACATTAAATTATAACATTGTTTCTTCAAGTCCTAACAATTGACTAAAACCAAAATGAATAGTGTGATTAAAAAATCATAGCAAGAATCCTCCTAAATCACTATTTTTTATTTTCTTATGATACTTTTAAATGGGTAAGTGTGAATAACTGTCAAATTCAACATGTTAGTAGAGAAACTCGGAAAATCCCAAAACCCACCATCTGTAAGAATCCCACCCATTGAAAAATGAAAATTTCAATGACTGCTAATGATTTTAACTTTCCAATTTTCAAAATTCAAATGGGACTTCTCAGACGATGAGCCAGACCACATCACACATGCACCATTAGATGCTTCCTGGCCAGCCATCATCGTAATTAATGAAGGATCTGAACTCATTCTCAGCATCACAGAATGATTCCCAAAACACCTGCTAACATCTTTAGAGGAACCTAAACACTGTTATTACCAGAGATAATAGAACCATCTCTAACTAGGAGACCACAAACTCGAGAAACAATAACCAAAATATAATATTGAACAAATAAAACCTCATAATCAGCCTCCTTGAGTAGCCTGATTGTATGACAATCGTCACCATCCCCCAAGATATAGAAAAAATAGAGAAAAAATTCACTAAAACCCTCCCACAATATGAAATGGAGCTCCTAAAATCCAATTAGAACACATTCCACAAAAAATAACATCAAATGATGAAGCCAAAGAGAATAAGAACCTATCCACACACCCTCATTTTGATGCTCACCTTCATTGCTTCCATCATTGTCACAACACAAGATCCATCCAATAAACACACTAGATCACCATAAAACTCCAATGTCGAACCCGAAACAAAAGAACAAAAAACAAAACCTTTTAAAACCCCTTATCAAAATAAAACCCAAAACAAATTATAGTAGTAATTAAAAAATTTTATTGGACCCTTTTATGAACCACATAAATGACCTTAGAGAAAATTATGCTAGGGGATAAGACCCTATAATGATTCCAAGGGCCTAATCACTGAAAGAAGAAGAAAAAAGTCATTAAGTTGTCCTTAATCAACCAAACCACTATCCCAAAGCCTTGGTTTTCCCATCACTCTATATCCGACCTAGAGTGGAGAGGTGGAACTGGAGGTTAGAGCATAGAATGGTGGAGGTTGAAAAGGTCTTCACTAATCTGGGTAAGAAGATATAGGGATAAGATATTAGAACTCATGAGAGAGAAATAGAATAGGACCAGGAGAGAGTGATTCCTAGATAACTAAGCGGAGAGAAAAGAGGGCCAAGGAAAGCATAGTAGAAGAAAAAATTATCTTGTAGAGGAAACTGTAGGATGAGGAGGAAGCTGAGCTGAGAGACTGAGAGCAGCCCTAGATAGTGAGGTGCCATGTCAACCCATAGTAAAAAACCACATTATCAATAATAAACTGTCATTAATTGGATTTCTTAAATAATTTCACATTAATTTCAATATATAACACCTTAGGATCTTCCAAGGATATTCATTATCACCTATTTGAACTCTTCATGATGGTTTTTATAGAGTTTATGAACTTCCAAATCATTTCCATCATGAAAATCAAACTAGGTGTGTAACAAGTCATGTTTTCATGAACCTAGTGATAATTGAGTCTATATCAATGTGATCTTTTCAAATTTATCCCCCCTATGTTTAACATTTCCATATCCATATATGGATTTCTTCTCTATAAATAGATAAAATTTCATGTAATCCACTTTCTTTATCCTTAAACAAAATTCAAGGAAAATTTCCTACACATTAGCTTCTTCATTAAATCCTCCTTAGACATATCCTTAGGGATCTTACTAATGTTTTATCATCCCAGTTTCAAACAGTTATCTAGACCTTTCTTATGATACCAAATATAGAGACCCGAGATATTAAAACAAGGATATTACATCCTAATAAATGAATATTCAATGCACTTCACAAATACACACCCAAGGACCGTAATGTCTTAGAGAAAATATAGACTAATTGTACTATCTTTTTATCTTAGGAAATATCTTGAACATATCCCATAAAGATCATCCTATTTAATACTATCTATAAGAAAACCCCACATAATCATTACTTCATATCTTGGAGAATTGAAACACAAGAAAGGGTGTGCTTTGATTCTCAGTAGGGTTATACATAGTAGATATCAATCGATGATCATATGAAAGCTTAAGATAAGAATTGGGGTATGAGATTATGAATATAAATTAAAATTTTAATACCCAATATATCATGTATCATAATCTTTATCCATGGAATAAATCATTATCATTTTAAAAGACATGGACCATATGAGTGAAAAATCATACTATATTAAGCATGAACTAGTTGTTCATATCATATAAGTGTGGCACCATCACAAGTATATAAACCATTTAATATGTTAAAGGTTAATAATAAAGACCATTAAATCAAAAAATATCGGAAATCAACACATGTTTCCGATTTCATAATGGAGCAAGCATCATCATCTATTTAATATAACAGATCTAGCACATTGGACTATTTCCCATTGTAAATCAGGAACTTTGATTGATTTCCCATCATTATCATAAGATATATAAAACATTGATAAATTCTTCAGTGGGTGATATAGGTCCCAACTGTCACATAATCCATACATTTTTTCCAAAAAAATCACATAGCATTAGTCATATACAAATCCGTGAAAATAAATGGGTTTCATAAACATTTTATCATAGTTTAACATATATAAAGGAAATGGGTTTTATAAAAATTTCATAAATTAATCATATCGTAACCCGGGGAAAAGGAATGGGTTTATAAACTTATTTTAATCATAATCGTAAACATGAAACATAAAATTAATGAACAAGGATGTACTATTGGATCATATCCCCACTAAAATATAAACAACATGAAAGGTTATTATTCTTGATGAATAAAAATTTCATAAAAATAACCTTTAAATTTTCTATAAGAAAGTATCATTTCCATTTTAAATAAATAATTTAAAATCTAATGATATAAAAATATTAAAAAAACTTTTTCAGTACTAGAAATGCAACTTATCCGAACATAACTATATTAATAGTTTTCAATAACCGTTGAAATAGGTTGTATTATCCCATTAGATCAGAAAAACCATTGGGAGAACATTTTAAGGTGAATATTATCCCAATAGATTTAAAAACCTATTGGAATAGATTACTATATACCAAAAAAAAATTCAAAACTTTGGTATATAGGTGTTATACCAACAGTTTAAGAGAATCATTGGTACAGTCATCCCATAAATAAATTTTGCATGGGTTCCTCTTCCCGACAAATTTCAATCTAGATCGCCATATCACTATAATTTGGTGTTTGGGTTTCTTCCCCATTCATGGAGATCTCTCCTCTCTTCTTGTTTTATTTCCATTCCTCTTCGTTATTAAATTTTTTACTTGTAAATCATTCAATAATTATATAAACCATAAATTTATTTTTATTCTAGGGATAAAACACCATGGTAGATTCATTTTTTTCATATTTAATTTCTTTTCATAAGTTCAAATCTTCTTCCATGTGTTGAAACAATGGTTTTTTAGACATATATTAAAAGGTAATTTCTAAATTTTATGGGTTTTCATTTTTTATTTTTCTTGTTTTATACAAGTTATGATGTGGGTTCATTAAATAGATTATTATTTTTTATTTTGAGATTTCATAGATCATTTGTAATGAAAATATTTTTTATAAGAATGGTTTAAATTTGATGATGATATTAATGAAGGTAGCATAAAAATACATCTATCATGGGGAAAATGTAGATTTATTTATGTGTTGTCTCCAGATAAAAGAATTATTATTTATTTTAAATATTTTTATATAAATTTTGTGATTATATTATGAAACTAAATTTATATTTATGAGTGTTTGGCTTGATGATCATTGGGGCGTTCATTGGTTGATTTTAGTATTCAAATTTATTGATATTTTCTTTAATTTATTTTGTTGAATACTGATATTGTTGAAAAGATCAATATTAAAAAAAATTATTTTATTCATTGATTTGATTACATAATAAATTATATGGTTGATGATGAAGCCACATGTTTTGAATTATTTCTTGGATTTTATAAAATTTTCACATATATTTACCTTTAATTTATAACAAATATCATACATTTGGACCTTTATATTGTTTATAGTTTAAAATAAATTATTATGTTATATTAGATTTTTTAATGATTTAATCTTTTTTAGATTTTTGTGAATAAATTTAAAAATAATAATTTCAAAAAAATAAGTAACAAATAAAATCTAAGATAAATTTCTAAATATAAGGATTATTGATAGTTATTTTATTTTATAGATGCATCAAAATAATAAAAATAAAAATGGTAAAAAACTAGAGGGAATGTGTGAGATTTATTTAGAATAAAATAGTTAAAATTATGAAAAATTAGCAGTTTTGTATGTATAAAATTTCCTTTAATAAGGGATACAAAATGTGAAAAAATATAGAATGAAAAAGATCTATGTCACCCAAATATGTATATGGGAAATTTTGTTGAAAATTGGCGTTATAATTCCAATAGAAATAGACATCTAGTAAAAATATAAGTCTTATTTATCAATGAATTATTTTAAATGTTACTCTATAAAATAATGTTTTAAAAAGGATGGAAATGTATGAGTCATTTTCTACAACCCATGTTTCACATTTTGGTATAAATTTTTATATGGAAATGTGTTGAATACTAGCACTATAATTTATAAATTTCTTTATTCGATGTTTGAGAACATAATATTACATGTTATTTTCTTATTCATAAATTCATATAACATAATAATTGAATTTCACTAAATTTATGTTAGGATAAGCATAAAATCGTTTTATTGTTTTTATTTGACCGAATATGTATGATCTCCTCCAAATATTCTATCTTACAAAAATTTAATAATTTTATGTTGATAAATATCATGGGAGTGGATTAAAGTAATTGTTATATTTTCTCTTTTACCATTTTATGAACCCTTGCCCTTCAAACAAGACACATGGAAACTAATAATAAACTGATTGTGATAATTAGAGCATATAAATAAAATTCAAGATGTGAATGATGGTATTATATACATTTTGTTAACATAAAATTCGTTTGATAATTTATAAGGATAACAAACCTTCCAGGTTGGAATATCAAGTAAATCGAAATACAAGAAGACCACCATAAATGATGATATTATTGAGAATTCATATTTCTAATATTAATGGTGATGAAACATATTATAGGTTGATTTAATCTATTATTAACTAAAAAAATTCTTCTTATTTAATTTATTTTATTTCTATATTAATTGTATAGTAGATTCCTTATGGTTAAACAAAAGAGACAACCCCCACCTGTAAGTAGTTATACATTGGAATTTAATTAAATTTAACAATATGGTTTTATATTTATACTATATATATATAATATTTTTCTATTTTATATAATGATTCTCATATAGACTAGTGAGTAAATTATGGTTTCAGATAAAGTTATCAATTTTATTTAGTTAAATATATTTTCAATTTAACTTCAATATTATTAATTTTTAAAGACATGGTATAGAACATTTTTTTATATATTGGATAGAAGTTGTACATTTTAAATTTTTTGAATCTTAATAGATTTCCAAAATAATTAGAGATATTAATATATTTTTCATATAACAATGTTTCATATTTCGGTAACATAGACATCCTAGGTTAGAAGTGTGTTGTGGGACCTTGATTAAGTAATGAAGAAGTTATCTACCATATATCCACATTTTTGTTTCAAAAAAACTACTATGTTTGGTATCACATTGGGAATTAAATGCAATCTCAAAATGTACATGGTCTCAATTAGTTAAATAGATTGGATAATTATTAAAATATCAGTTTTCATTTATCTATTATCATGAGAAATAAAGTATTTCAAAAAAAATGCATTGATGAAAGCACACATGATGCATGTAATGAAAATGATGATGTGGGTATGGTAAAAAAATTGAATGATGCTTCCATGACTTCTATATAACAACAGTGTGGTAAAAAGAAAAAGCTATATTTTTTAATGAAACTATTTCTTGGGAAAACCATGAATGAGATTTCTAATACTTACATCAATTATATTATTAATTTTTTTAAGGTATTACTTCCATATGATGTATATATTCCATCAAACCATTATTTGGTATGAATATTAGTTGATAAAAAAGGATTTTCTAAAAATAAAATCCATACTTTCTTAAAATATTGTAGCTTATTTTGGGATGAAACGGTTAAATGAAATAATTTTATAAAATTTGGCACATATTAATAGAAGAAAAATGATGATGGAACACCATCCTAACTTCCATAGAATGTAATTTGTATCTTTCCATTGATTCCCAAACTTCAACATATTTTCCTTCTTATGCCATAATTTATGGATGGATCACAAAGGGAAAATTATATTTCCAAGTATATATGAAAAATTAATGTCCCAAAAGACATAAATATCTATATTTCTTTAGTTTTATGGAACAGTAATGATTCTTTCCAATGTATTGTCCATATAGGAATAATGTTTGAGGGTTTGACAATAACATAGAGACCAAAAATACCCCTCAATGTTTTTCTGGAACTGATGTGGTTAATGAATTAAAAAATGTTATTTTTTTGGTAAGGGTGTGATGAAATATTGAAAGAGGAATAATGTTTCCACTAAAACGAATTACAATTTAAATAATAAAAGTATATTATTTGAGTTACCTTATTGGTAAAAAGATTTTTTAGGCCATTTTTTTATGTAATGTACATTGAAAAATATATATGTAAAATGTTTATTTCAATTCTTCTAAATGTCAAGGGAAAGGAAAAATATCATTCCTGGTATTTTTTTGACTCGTTGGATTAGGGTATCAAAACATAATTTTATCATGTGTTTTTAATGAAATTAAATGGAATATTCGATGTGATTATTTTATGATAGAACATGAATAAAAAAATCAATTCCTAGAAGTACTAGAGACTATTAATGTTCCTAAAGTATATTCAAGAAACATATCAAAAACTATCAATAGAATTGAGTGGAAGTTGAAATCATTCAAGGATTTTTATTATCACATCCATCTTCATGAGTTGATTCTATTATAAATTAATCACCTATTGTAAAATAATGTAAGGGTTGCAATTATTAAGTTTTTCTATTTTTAAATTGATCATCATTCTAGGAATTTTTTTGGTATTTCATTTAAAAAAGGTTAGATGTAGAACCATTAATTTTGTGTGAGTTTTAGAAAATATCACCTCTATCATTTTTCATGTGTATGTTGCACATATCTATCCATATTCTAGTCGAAATACTTTTTGGAGGATAGTATTCTTTTCATTGGATGTGTCCAACTGAATGAAATCTGTACACATTAAAGTCTTATGTTTAGAATAAGAATCATCCCGAATTATCTATCATAAAAGGGTACATTGTTCAAGAATGCAAGAAATTATATTTAATGTATTAGTTTGATGTAACTACAAGATGGAACAGAACAATGATAAATGAATAAGAGTTGTATGAGAAAATTGAACCTAGTTCTCAATCACTTAAACAGGGAGAATTCTTATATTATATACATTGACCACAAAGAACTATAATGAGTGGAAGATGGAAAATCCCTTAATTTCGTTTAACTGTTATTGAAAAAAATACATCAAGTAAGTAAAGTGACAAGAATATGTCATCTCATATCATTTAATTGAACATATCTTCAAAACTATTTTTATGTTTTTGATAGGGAATATAAAAAAATTATAAATAGAAGGAATAATTTTTTATATTTGATAACGGTGTAAATTTTCTGTAGAAAAGTGTTTTATTCTTGGTTGAAATTGAATGTACAAGTATTACTGTAATAAATTAATCAAATTTATATATTTTTTATTTTAATATTCAATAATACATTAGAAATTGAGTTTTCATATTGACTATGTCTATGAGGAAATAAGATCATTGGTTGTTGGTCTTAATTCAATGGTTTATAAAAGAAAATCAATTGTGATCAATGGGTACATATTTATTATTATTGAATGAGAAATGAACATGAGAATAAATCATGTTTGTGTTATCGTAACTACTACAACAAACCATTATGCCATTGCATTGAGTATCAATACTTAGTTTGAAAAAGTATCTGAGAATGGATTCATTTAGAAAATACAAATATTGGATGTTTACTCTCATGGTGGAGTCACTATGATGAAATTCTAGTGGTTTGACTCAATGATGATACATGTACCATTTATTAATGATTTTGGATTTCAATTTATTGACATGACACATACTCTTGCTATGGATGATCCATATATACTAAAATAAATGGAGAAAAATTTTTTTTTTATTAAAAATCATCCTTGGAATAAACATAGTTTCATTATTGATGTAATAGCAAGACTTATTTTTTTTATTATGGCGATGATGAAATTGACACCGTCAATACTCCCATTAGCCCTGATCAGTTTATTACTTTTGATGACTTCAATAGCTAAATTGTCAAAGTTGATTGTAAACCTGATGTTTTGTTGGAAAACATTTAAAATCATTCATCTGTGTGCTTAGTTATTTTGGTTTAGCTCAAAATGGGTTGTTCAGATTGGAACTATTCAATTTTATTTACTAATGATTACAAATATTTTGTATCTATATTGACCTTCATTTTCATTTTCAATATATATTGGTTGTTGTTTTATTTGATTTTCATTTTTTAATATTGAATTTTACTCCATTAGAACCTAATAATAAAAAACTGAAATAACTAAACTCAAAAGAAAAACAAGATTAATTTAATTAAATAAAAGTAAACTAATTAAAATGAAAATATACTCCAATGAAAATAATTACTAAACTAAAATAATTTAAAAATAACCTAACCCAAAATATGAACCAAATAAACTAACCAAAATAGGATTGGATCAACTTTAAAAAAAAAGAAGACTCTATCACACGTGTGATATACATCCTAATTTGAACGTATTGATTTTTCAATGACATGTCATTTATTTTTTGATATTCATTGTACTAAATATAAAATATTTTTGTTATATCACTATATATGATTTATTTGTTTTTATAATTCTTATTCCTTAATAAAATCATTTCAATATTCATTTTTTCTGGGTTAAACATTAGTTTGGATTTATAATAATTTCCCTATATATTTTACAATAAAAGAAATGAAAATCCTTGAATATACCCAAATGAAATGGATGTCAAACTATAATCCTCAAATGAGATAGAAGGGTATCCTTCCATATGTGCCTTTTGTGAGTGTATTATTTCATATATTCATATTAATAACATATAACATCATGTGATTTATTTTTTTCTACTTTTATTCAAGATCCACCACCTAGGTGATAGTTATTCTCTGATAAAACTAGTTATACCAGTTCTTAGACAAACAATATGAGAGGGTGGTACAAGAGCTATGCACGCCACTCAGCATACCTGATCACACCCTATCCCTTCTTCTAACATTCCATCTAGCACAACTTTATATCATGTAGTGTCATTAGATGAACCAGTGATATTTAGGTTGCCTTTGTTTTCACCACCATTTACATCTAATCCTCCTCGACTGTATTTTATTTTTTTTGATGATGGATTGTACTCCCTATACATATTATATGTTTCCACAAACATATATTTCATCTTATTTTCCTTTTTTAAATTACTTATCCTTGATATTCTACATTCATGTCCCTTTTACTTCTACTCTGACACATTATGAGCCTCCATATTAGACATTGGTTCCCACTACTTCAATAAAGGTTAACATTTCTTTAGAGAATAGTGATACAGCAGCACCCACATATCATATTTTCTCTTGTGTATTTATAGAACACTTGTAAATTTATTGACTAAAATTTATTTTCATTAAATGATGTATTGATATAATATTTTTTTTATTTCATGGTTTTATTTTCCAATATGTTTCATGGTAATATACACATGCATGCAGTGTGAAACTGCTACACACAACTGATGGTTGAGTACAATTAGGAAAATCAAATGTTTGGAATAACATAGTGAGAATGTACAAGTTTAATAGAGACACCATCCAATTATTCCGACGACATTCATGTCAGGACACACTCAGGAAGCCACCATCTAAATGAAGTAAAGGATAATTCACGGGTACTGATATGGGTAAGTAAATTAATTGGTTTTAGAGTTATATTATTATTGTATTTATAAGAATTAGTTTTTTGGTGAAGGATTTTCTATAATATATCTGATAGTGAGACTATAAGGACCAAAAAGCACATGGAATTAGGTGAACAAGGGAGGTAATATAAGTTTGAGTTGTATAATTGTAGGTGTTCCATGGTTGGTACAAATTTAGATTCTACACTTATCACGGATGAGTTTCTATAAAAATATTTCTAGAGATTTATTTCTTATTGAATGAGTACTTTAATTAATATATTAATCAAATTTTAGGATTTTAAATGAAAATATCAATGCTTTTCATTAATACTAAGTTTTGAATTATTGAATTTGTTTTAGGATGTGTCATAAAGAATTAAAAAAACAAGGATTCTACAAAATAAAACTACCCATTAGGGCAGAGTATGACATCTCACAATGAGATAACCTATGTATGAAACTTGTTTATTATTTTTCTATTAAAAAAATTTATGAAAATAAAATTTAGTCAATTGATCATTTTATGTATTCATTATAATTTGTTCATAAAATGTATTTAATAATTATATAGGTCAATAAAACATCTGAAGTCCCTATTTTTATGCATCTTCAGTAACTCATGTACCTTATTATCATTAGAATTTATCTATTTATAATACATCATTGTCTTTATATGATCATTTTTCTCTTTTTTCACTCATATGATCTACATCAAATAACATTAATTCATGGATTTCTCATCTTCATGCACATCATTCTTCCAAAAATCTCAAATATATATATGTGTATCACATTAACATTATTTTCTCTCACACCCAACTTATTCATGTATAATAGAAATTATTTATTTTTTCATCATGTTACAAAGTCCATATCTTCCTGTTTCCCTATAAATTATCCACATCTGACTTCTGATATCAACAAATCAACTTACAATAATAATTACAGTTTATATTTAAAATATTCAGCATGCTACTACTTCTAGTATAATCACAATTCTTTGTAAAATTCTAAAATTGATCATAACTCACTCCATCTTTCTCAAAAACAAAATTGTTTAGCTCTGTCTTGTACTATCACTTCCATCACAATCTTCTCCCAGCGAAATATTTCAGATTGCAGATATCCTCCATTATATATCCCTTATGAAGTTGTTATATTGTACAACACCTATTCCTCATAGCTTCACATACTAGTGGGTTCTTACGTATCCTCCTATTCTCATAAATGTAATCCATTTTTATTTAATAAATAGACACATATTATTATGATAGTGGTCAAATATATCCTTCTAAATAATATAGATTATCTTATATATGTATTTTCCTAGAGGTTGATCCATATTTTTTTAAGACCAATCTATTGAGATCCCAACTCTATGATCCATATTACTATTATCCTTACATTTTTTATAATATAGAATTTTTTTTCCAATTATCAATGTCTGAGAATCTCCTAATATGATTATTTGGATGATCTCAGTCTAGTAACCTCACATATCATTATTTAGTGATGTTAAAATATTTATCAATCCAATATTTTAATAATATTTACATCATTGTAAAATCTATATCCACTACCGTTCAATGATAATATTCAGTTTCATCTTATGAAATATTCTATAAGTGTCACATCTTTCTCATCTATCACTAAATTCAAACTTTATCTCCTAGTGGGAAGGCTTTATGAATGGAAGTATTCTCTGCATCTCTATAATCATATTCTCCACTATGAATACTTCAATGAATTATCTTAGTGAAAACTCATTTATGAATCTCATCATGGTATTCAATTATTTACACTACAATTGATACTTTATTCACGGGGTTTTTCATATATTCTTCCCCGACTATAGTAAAATTTGACTCAACATTACGTTCCTGTGAGTATCTTTTTCAACTAAGTAATCCTAATTATCTTTATGCATTAATTGATTTTTTCCTCTATCACATTTCTTTTCTTATTTCACTTAATATATTCATGCACACATTATATTTTTTCTTTTATCGTAGACAGCCTCTATTGATTTTTTTATTATTCAATTTAATATATGTTCCTATTTTCTATGAAAAAATCATTCTAGTGATCTAATTATTCACATTCATTTTCTTGTTACATTAAATTCCCACTATCAGTCATTTTAGAGGAGTTTTTTAGACTCCTAATATTCCATATCATAATAATAGTGAAGAAATTTGAGCATCTTTTTTAAAAAAAATAAAATATATATTACCCTATTTAGATTTAGCTACTTTCATGGACTTCCTCTACTTTATTAGTTTTTTACAGTTATAGTGAACTAAATTTACCTTAACTAAACTAATACAAACTAAAACATAAATAAAATGATATTATTTGACCTAGAAAAAATTGAGATATATATAAAATTAAACATAACCAATTGAATGTAGAATATAATAAATTAATATGTATGAAATTTAACCTAAACATAAAAAAATACGAACTTATTTAAAATTAATGGATGATAATAATGTCAAAAATATAGAAACTAAACCCAATTTAACATACCAATCTAACCCCAGTTTAACAAAAAGCAAATGAACCATATTAAACGAAATTAAAAAAACAAAACAAAATACAGAAAACTAAATTAGTCTGATGTAAAAATCCATGAAATAATCCTAATTGGATTTCACCAACCCTGATTACAATAAAATATACAAAAAATTAATTAAAATAAAAATAACCAATGTAAACAAAAAACCTATAATGACCAATCAAAAAGTGAATCAAATAAACAGAAACAAAGAAAATATAAGTTGATTTATTTTTACCCAAAACAAACCAAACCAAAATCATGAAGAACGAACATATTCAACAATAGTAGGATTTTTATTTGTATTCAATCAAATAGATTAGGCCCAGAAAACCCAACCCAAATCATACCAAAAAATATAATCCATTAATTAAGAATTAAATTGAATTTAAATTAATAAAACTAATGTTATAAAAAATAAATTAAAATATATATATCATAAGTATAGTCAAGAAAAACTAAATATACATGACATAAATAATCCAAAAACAACCAGAACTGAATAAATATGAAACTACATAAACTAATAATTAAGTCCTAAAACTAAATCAATGCATCACAAAATAACTAATCTTAAACATAACTAAATCACTAATGGAAAAAATATAATTACAAAAAACTTAAATTACTTGAATCTGATGAAACTAAACAGACCTAACTAGAAGTGAAACCAACATGAAAAAAAACCTAAATGTACTAGTCTGACATGATTCAAAAAACTAAATAAAAAAATGAAAAATATCATTCTAGAATTGAAAAAATTGAATTGAATTGAAATAAATATAATGAAAGATAACATCACTAAATTAATATAATGTAACATATACCAAATTGAATCATATGAGGGATGAAAAAAGAAAATGAAATTGAAATAAAAATTTAAAAAACAATATATATGAATAAAAAAATAAATTTGATCCAGAATAATCCAAACTAAATTAAGATGAAAAAAATAATCCGAACATATAAAAATGGTACGTTATTAATAGAAATTGAATATAATTGAACCAAACTTAATTTAAATGAAAAATATATAAAAAAATAGATTTAAAAAGAAATAAGTAAAATTGTACCGTGTAAAACTAAATATGAACAACAATGATAAAAACCAGATTGGCCTTACATACTATCATGCTAAATAAAAATTAACATTATTTAAACAAATAAACAATAAATCCATTTTTTATGCGTGTTTTTAATAAAAACACACATCAATATTGAATATACACTATCATCAATATCCATCAAGTAAAAATTTACCTTTATATTCCCTATTCTAAATCCATTGATATTTAATCATATAAATAGAGAAAATCAAATTGGAACACACATTATATACATTTCACGTTTCTATTTTACAATAGTATGCATGTTTTTATTATGTTTTTTTTCAATAAAGATATTTCATTTCCATTATTCTATAATGACATTGTTCTTATATTCATGAGACTAATATATACAAACAATAATCCTTAAATTCCACATTACTATAATTAATTGAGTCATTATTTAATAATATTTTCAATTCTCTAAATTTATTATATAAAATTTATTTTGTTAACAAACTCACATTATACTTGAAAAAACTAATCAATTATTATAGAAAATCACATTGCATCATAGAGTATATAAATTTGATTTTAGTTCTAAAAAATTATTATTATCATATTTTAAAAAATGGTTTCTATATTAAATGTAATTATATAGGGAGGATTTTAATAATAAATAATGTATACCTATAAGATTTTTTTTCTTGAGTAGATAGAAGAATGATGGAATCATGATAAATGAACTAAAAGAATAACAAATTGTAATATTTACAACAATGTAAAATATATGTGCCAAATAATATTTTACAATAGCTTTTGGGAGATGAGAACCATGCCTGAGTACTTCATTGACCAAATAATATTATTTTTCGAATTAGATATTGGCTCACTTCAGGTTCTAGTTCTAGTAGCATCGATTTTAAAATAGCTATTTCATAGGCAATATAACCTCTTGAGGAAGAAGAATTGTCCAAAAATGGTCATACATGAACATGAATGGAATCAACATGGCAATAATGAATTTAACAAATTAATGGTAGTTTTATGTCCATCACTTCCCCAAGATACCTCTTCATCTTGTGATGCATATATGTCGAGGATATGTACATTATATAGTGCGTCGGTCGATGGTCCTAATGGGGGGTAGGATGATGATGTTCTTGATGATGTAGATGGAGATGATGATGGTGGGGATGATAGTGAGGATGATGGTGAGGTTGGTGGTGAGGATTATGGTGAGGTGGGTGGTGAGGATGATGGAAAGAGTAATATTGATGATGATGGTAAGGATTGTAGTGATGATGACAATGATGATGATGGTAAGGAAGACGACAAGGATGATAGTGAGGATGATGGAAAGGATGATGATAACGATACTGATGAGGGAAAATTTGATTTTTAACATTTTCGACAATTATTTATGACATTTGATGTTTCATGGTTAGTTATGAATGAATATATGTGATGTTTTGAAAGTGTATTATCACTAGTTGAATTAATTAATTGTTTTATTGTGTTAAATTGTTTTTGAAATGGTTGGTGATGTTTTAATTCAAGTAATTGACCAAGGTGGGGTGTTTCTGTGATTTTTGGTTGATTTTGGTGACTGTATGGGTATGGTTGGTGTGTAGATACTTATTTAATAATTGGGGGTCTATACTAATGATTTCAAATCCATTTGTATAGATATATACCTATGGTTTTGATGGAACCATGGGTATATCCTAGAATTACGGGCGTGTTTATTTAAAAATAAAATTGAAAAAATGTAAAGGAATAAAGAAATAATTATGTGTTCATGGTGGATTAAACTTCTTTTCACATCATACATGTTATAAAATACACCTTTCATATTTTAGATAGAATGTCAAAAGATCCATGTTTAAAAGATGATAAGAATATCCACTTTGAACTATTTTTTAAAAATTATAATATGGGAAAAATTAAATTTATAAAATAATTGTATCATAGTGAAAACATTCCTATTTTTTCCAAACATTAATGTAATACCCTGATATTTTTAAATGAAAATTATATTCGATAGAGTACAAGATACACAACACTAAACATAAACTAACAACATATTTTTTTATTTAAATATGAAAGTTATAACATAGTTGAAATATTATAGAAAATTAATAGTAATAACCATATATTGAAAAAACTAATGGTTTGAAAAATTTCTAATGTATTACATATATCATTGTAAATATGCACTAAATTTTTATTAATGTCCTTCTATTTTACAAAAATATGCTTTCTTAAAAATTTTAGTTTCTTACTTTGTTTAAGTGAGTATTATAATTAATTTTTGGAATTTTTCTAAGATTTATTTTTAAAAAATATTTTTATTTTTGAATTCAGCGTTTAAATTTATTTTGAGATGATTTTGGGATAATTCTCAAAAAAAGATTAATTTTCCATTGAATAGTGAAAAATTCATATTTCACTAAAATTGTCATGATAGTTATATTAAAATGTACCTTTATGATTTGAATTTAGTAACCAATTAAATTAAGTACCCATTATTTATATATAATCTAAAAAATTAGATTTTAATCCTCAATATAACTTATTTTGGAATAATTATATTTTTGGGCATAAAAAACATTAATCAAGAAAACATTTTTTCAATGTGTTTCAAATGATTAATTTGAAATTAAAATATTACACATCTATGAGTTGAATATTGAAAAATAGATTCCATATTTGTTTTAATTAGTTCCATATTTACGAAATACTTCCCTTTTATATTTGGTCAAAATGAACAATAACATTATTAATTTTGGTTACCAAGGTCAAGGGTAAATTAGGTAATTAATATGAAATAAATAAAATAATACGGATCATAAAATGACCCTAAAAAATTTCATAATCTTATTTTTTGAATAAATTTCATCCATAAAAATATTGTAATAGGATATATGGTATCTTAGGGGTATTTGGATTAGATTATGACATTTATATTATTTTATTTCAAGAAAAGACCAACAAACGACACACTTGTTTAAAATAACTATAAAATTTCAACATTTTCTTACCTATAGGAGATGTTAAACTATGAATAGTATTTTTAAGATTAAATATTAATATTCATAATAGTAATTTATTTTAAATATTTATTGATAAAATAATTACCTTTAATACTTACATACAATTGGCGTTTTAATTAATCAATTAATGGAAAATATAATGAATGATATTAATAATGATCAAATTAATGTAATTTGTGATAATTAATTTAATACAAGAATTTATAGATGAGACATACATGTTAGGTATATATTGAAATATTTGGTTCAAATTTTATGTTTTGTCTTGATATTTTTACAGTCAAATGAATGAATAGTTCTAAAAATTAACATTAGTGATATTTTAAAATAAATAATATTTTAAATGATATAAATTCCCTAAAAATCATATATTTTGGCCAAATGATTTGGATATGGTTTATAATATAAAATAATGTCCACAATGGGTCTTTTTTACAATTATAGAAACTACATTGACAACCAAAGTGTTAAAATCTATGATGTTAGGGAATATTTAAAAAGGGTTAATGAGGGGTTAAAATTAAATTATAATTGTTAAAAAATTTCCTAAACGAGTCCAAAAATTATTTTAGGAGATTACTTCGATCCATTGTCTTTATAAATTTTAAATAAATGATTTTGTATCCATTTGTAATTAAAAATTAATTTATATTAATTTAATATTTTGAGAAATTCTAAGAGTTTTCCTCCCCTATATTATTAATGGGAACCTCTTCTTCTCAATAATTCACACATAACAACCAATCTGGTTAATAAAATACATATCCAAATACATTCCTAGAGTCTATCTTATAATTCTATAGGCCTTTAAATAGGATTAACACCAGCCTTAGAAGGCTTATGTTGTTAATAAAAGTAGGTTTTCCAAATATGATGGTTAGTTTTTATGAGCTTGGTTTTTGTTTTATTCCTTATTCCACTACCATAAAATATTATCCAACCATGATAAAATTATATCAAAGGTATCATCCATATAATAAGACAATATTATGTTTATATCAAAACCTATATCTATCTCCTCTTCCATCAAACGGGAAACAAAATTGTCATTCGTCTATATGTTGGACTAGAGCCACACAAATTGATGTATTTAATTTTCTACCACTGTCTCGCATGGACTGATTATAAGGATGAAATTAATTTTTATATATTATATTAATGACATATTTATCATTATTGAAAGATGATATATTATATAACATCTTAACATTACATGAAATGAAAAATGATAATGTCCTTTATGCATACATGCAAACTACCACCTTTATAAAGCAATGAGATTCATTCTTCATCACCACATAAAATGGATGATATATATATATATATAAATTAAATGAATTAATATTATATTTATTATATAATTATTATTTTCAAATATAAAATAATACATACCTTCTTTCCATAATGATCATTGAATAATGGAAGTGTTAATAATGCTTACATACAACTTAACATTTCCTTGATTGTTGCATACCTCATTTTTCATAACCATATTTTATGGTCATATTTATATGTATAATACGAATATAAAAATTATTATTATTTCATGATTAATTTTCTGGATATGATGAAATAATGGCCACTTTGTTCATAGTCAACCTACTGAATTCATTTGGTATTTATGTACACTATATCAGGGAATCATCATACATGAATTAAAAAAATTAAATAATTATAATAGATAGGTAATAACTAAAATAAAATGAAAAATAAACATTAAAAAAGTTTTGGGTAAATTAAATAATTAACCTATTTTTATTATTAAATAAGATAAATAATGTTTGTGATGAGTTGGAATCAAGGTAAGGGGCTTCATCTCAATTTACTTTCATTGATGCATATTTTGAAATTATACACCTATATTATTTTATAAGGTATATATACAAAACCTTTTAAATTTTATATCATGAATTTATCAATTACAATGATATTTAGTGTTTTTCATGTCATTATATCATGTGGTTATGATATTAATGATTCCAAATCAGTAAGGCAATTTATTTTTAATATTATATTTTAATTTTTCCCTTGAAACTCACTTTTTAATTAATTTCCCTATGTTTTAGAATGTTTTAAAGAATTTTTTTAATATTATCATATGACTTTTTAAATTAATTTTTACTAGTGTCTGATTTTTTTAAAAAAATTAAAGGATATTTTTTTCCCAAATGAGGTTCTCTTTGATTTTCTTAACAAAAATATGGAAGGAATACTTTTTTAACATATAGATCAAGAGTATATTTTTATGCCATCCTGAAACCTTAATGATTTTATGAGTACATTATAAATTTTCATAATTCTATTCAATGAAAATTGTTTATTAATCCTGAGTGTATTTTTTTAATATTTAAAAATGGTTTTTTAATAAAAAATGGTATTTTTATATCTGAAAAGGGTTATTTACCTATGTTTAAAATATTTTTCAAGGTTTTTATTCATGATATGGTACTTGATAATTATTTATGAAGTTTTGATCCCTATTATAGCTCACAGGTGATTTTGATACAACTTATTTTTAGGGTGATCTCCATTATATCTCTTCAATTTATTAGTTAATGCTTGGAATTTAACCATGATTTTTATTCCAATATTAAATTTGATGGAAAATCTATATGTATATGTGATTTTTCTACAAATTAATGTTTGGAAGTTAACTGTGAAAGTATTCCATGAGTATATTTTATAGTTATTCCAAATTAAGTTGTTATGGTTAATACATTTTTAAATGTGATGGCTACTATATTTATAACTATGATGGTTATTCCAAGTGTAACTATAATGGTTACACCATTTTTAATTGTGGTTCTTATTTCATGTTCAAGATTTAAAAGTATAACTTTGTGTAAAATGTCATGTTATTTTCACATATGGAAAGATTATTTTATATGTTTATTTTTCCATATATATTTTAAATACAATTTTCTAAAAAAAGTGTGGGAGTGAGAATATTATTAATTGAGTAAGAACTGGGTTTATTTTGAGCACAAATATTATTTTATAATTGGAAATGTTTTATAAGTATTAAGGTACTGGAGGTTTCCTTCTTTATTTAATGTCATTTTCTAAGCATATTGTTCTCAACAGACAATTTAAAATGTTTTTTCAATATTTTATGTAGTTTAATGGACAATAATGAGCTTAAGATGAAAATTTTAAATATCATACATGAAAAGTAATTGTGTTTTATTTAATAGATATTTATTTTTTAGTAAAATTTTATACTTTGAATATGTGTCCACATTTAATATAAGGGTTTATTAAATAATATTTTTTCTTTATTCTATATAAATATTAACCTAAATGATATTTGGGAATGAAATAAATATAATTATATTATAAAGTCACTAGAATATGTAATTTTTAAGGTTAGTTACTTAAATTTGTTATCATAGAAAGGGTTTTGATAATATTAGGGTTAAAATAACCATTATAGAATACCCTTAAAATATCTTACATAATGGTTATGTCAAAATGGAATAGAATTTAAATATTTCAATGTTTCTTCATCTAAATGATTTTTTTTCAAAAAGGTTTTACAAAGAATAAATAGGGATTATTTAGTTGGAAGGAGCCAAGAGGAAAATGTCCTTCTAAATATATAAACTATAATGGTTTTAATTAGAACTGATATTATTTTTGTGGGGGCTATTTTGACGCAAGATATAAATAGAGGTTGTCACGACCCAGCCCATGGGACCCATGTAGTGACTACCCCAAGCCATTCTTCCATAGGCCAGGGGCTAGCAACTAAATCCAATGTCATATTTCCCTTAAACTGGGAAGGAATTTCATTTATAACCTGTAAACGCACACAACAGAGCAAAAAAGTGGATACAAAACACTAAGTAAATTGTATAACAAAAGGGTGATGAAAATAAAAAGGGGCCTGAAATAAAATCCCAATGGTAAAGTACAAGAAATTGAAAGTACATCTACAAATGAAGAAAAGAAAAACAGCTACTGGATCATCCTCTGAGGTTCATACATGAAGGGTAGGTATAGATCTCCTCCTCATCATTCTAGGTCCATCTGTCTCTTCCATGTATTGTCACGCCGTATGGTCCACCTCGGGGTACCGTCAAGTCCGGGTAATCTCAGCCTCAGTCAACATTGTCTTTCATCTTCATCCAACACAATAAGGTGCGGGCATATCCCATTATGGGGTGAGTATAATGATACGCAGTAGGGACCCTGAGACCTTCAAGGTCTCACAAAATCCATAAACGACAAACCACAAAGGATAAAATCAACATATAACCCTACATAGGTATACGTCGATACATATTCCTATGTAATTAAGTAATCCATCTCCATCATGAGTAAAACACAAAAGTACAGACTCAGCTAAACCTGGATTTTATTCCTTGGGTAGTATCAAGTAACATCCCCATTCTCATTATCGAAACCTCAGCTGCTAGATAACTCCTGCTCAATTGAGTACAGTGGGCCTGTCGTGGCACCAAGCATGCTTCCCACTATCCTTGAACTGGTGAGGTACTCCTCCTGTCGAGTATTGTGGGTATGCCGCGTCATACAGAGGCACTCCCCAATGCGGGTCGACAACCACACCCTGGCTCTCCCCCTCGTAGCATACTAAGGTACTACTCCTGTCGAGTACCATGGTTCTACTGCGTCACCAAGAGAGATCCTCCACCGTGGGTCTACCGCCACACCCTGGCACTCCCTACTAGGAAATTAGAGTCACTCAGAGTTAAATGATCAGTAGTCGTCAGTTCTCAGCAAGCTGCTAGGTCTCCGCACACTGCTCGCTCGTTACTGTAAGGATCCACTCCATGAGCTACTGGTCGATACTCCAACTGTCATGAAGTCCCATGAAGATGTATCTCAATGGTTCGTCTCCTCAAAGGGGTCTCAATGCAATAGATGACGCATCAATTAGATGCCTGGTCTGTGAGTTATTAGAATTTTAGTCACAGAAGCCCGTTTAGATTCATGCAGGATCCAACCTGACTATAATACAACTATAAAAAATACACTAGTGGGGTATACCGAAAGGGAACTTCATGCTGCAAAATTACCAGGGCCGCTGACGGTTCGTCAAATGGACGCATGATGCCAATGATGTGGCCAAAATAATGTAAAGGGTCGTAGTGGGCCCATTTCTGGTCTGACCCAGTCAGACCGACCAGGACCGACCCAGTCTGGGCGGACCCGGTTCGGGTCAACCCGGCCTGAACCTTTGGGTCTGGCCCAACCCATTGGGTGGGTTCACCCTTTAGGTTCAGCCCAGCCAATTTGGGCACATCCCAGCAGGCCGCGAGGGGATGCGGATGGCCACGAGAGCGTGGACTGGTCGCGAGGGCACGGACTGGCCGCATGTCAGCGCGAAGGAGGCTCGGCCTGGACGACACCACAAGGGAGGATCGGCCCATAGGGAACCAAGAGGGGCCGGTTCGGCCGGGGAGCCGCAAGGGCATGGGTTTGGCCGGGGGCTCGGGAGGTCGGCTGGCTGTCATGGCCAGGGCGACTCAGGTGAGCGTCGTGAGGCCGGTTCGGCCTGGATGGTCATGGGACACAGCTCGGGGCGGCTCGACCCGTGGTTGGGTCCTGTTAGGATGCGGTCTTGGAAAGAAGGTGTGTCGGGGCGGCGTGGTCAGGGCGTTGTGCGGCTGAGGACGGTTCGGCCTATCGTGGTGCATGGCTGAGGGGCTGGAGCGGCCGGGGCAAGTAAGGTGGTAGGCGTGGAAGGGTGTCGGTTCATCCTGGAGGCCAGGGTAGCTGGGGCCAGTTCGGCAGGCAGAAGGCACGGACAGGGGGGTTCGGCTCAGCCCGGGGTGGGTCATCCGGAAGGGTGGTGACCGCGGGGGAGGATTGACCAGCACGCCGTGAGGGGGCGTGTCTAGTTTAGCCGACGGCGGGGTGGAACACCGCGGGGGTGGCGCAGGTCACAGATGCCATGGGGGTGCGACCATTTTATTATTCTCCTTCGTCGTCATTTTTTCCTTCCTCTGTCTCGAAGAACACCGCAAAAGCGAATGACATAGGGGTCGGGCCAGGTTGGTTTGGTTCGCACCCTCAGCGTTTTGGGTGTAGCATTTGGCTCACAAGATCAAAGCACAACAAACCCTCCCACAATGATTAATCCCAAACCAGCAAAAGGAAAACATATGCAGATCAACTAGTTTGAAGTTGATCAGCGTTATTTGTTTTAGAAGGAATGAATCATGAGAATATAAAATCCATCACAAAAATCCCCTACTTTTTCCATTGTTTGTCGATAGAGTCGCGGGTATGAAGATGGAGTTGTCTTCATTCATCACGTCCACCACACACCTCCAATACAAATCTTGTGTGAAGGTTTGTTGATGACAATGATGAGGGAAGGTCGGTCGTTGAAGACATCCCATGTCTTTTTCCTCCGCAAGGTTCTTCTAAGGAAGAAGTGGAAGACGCTCCTCGCCAGCATTCTTTATAGAGGAAGCTCTTCGTTATTCATTTGAGAATCTTTCTCCCAAGAGATCCTCCTCTCCCCAAATTCCACCCAATATGAAAGGTGTTCCAAAAGAAATGATTAAACCATCTATTATTTTGTTGGATAGAATTCAAAAATCCATATAAATTAAGGTGGGAGACGTAATAAATTAAGGGAGGTGGTGGAACTATTAAGGGAGGGTTTGTCACAAATAACGGTAGAGAAGGTCAAGAGGCTTTCCATCATTAATGAGGGGAGTTGAGAGTATCACTCAATTAAATGAGTGGTTTAGTCCCTGGTGGTTCCCACCACCATAACCACTTGTGGGAGGTTAGGTTTGGGTCGGCCCCACCACAATAACCTCTCTTGGGAGGTTATGGTTGGTTGGTCCCCACACTTCAACTCCCACAAGGGTGGTTAGAACAAAATAAAATAAAATATGAGCTTATTTTATTTTATTATTTCCACGAAAAACCCAATAACTAACTTCCACCCTCAACCAACTACCATCGAGGTGAAAGTATTGTTAAGAGAATATCAGCACTGCAAGTTAAACAGTCTCCTCAGATTTCAATTTCGAGCACCGGTTCAAAAGTTATAATAACTCGCTCGAACATTCACTGAATGTACCCGAACAAAACATCATAAATTGATTACGGGCACACCAGGCCTCCAAATCATGTTCCATCTATTTTCACGGACTAATAAAATTCCAATTTAATTATAAAATACATGGAAATTATGGGTCTTTACATTCTCCACACCTCAGGGCTTTACGTCTCTGTAAGCTACAGTTAAAACTAATGGAACAAGTGAGGGTACTGAGCACACATCTGAGCCTCCTGCTCAATTGTGCTCTCCTAGAGGTTCTTGTGCTTCCAATGAACGCACTTTAGAGGTATCAACCATCCACAAATGACCTACTCTTGTTGATCCTCAATCTCTACTGGAACCTCCGTAAAAGTCACCCCATCGTCAATGACCATCTTTCCATGGTCGATGATGTGAGAAGGGCCATGCAAGTATCTCCTCAACTGGGATACGTAGAAGATGTCATGCACTTGATGAAACTAAGTTGGAAGAGATAAGGGGAATTCCACCTCACCAACTCTGCTAAGGACCTGAAGAGGTCTAATGAATCTCTGAGATAACTTGTCACCTCGGCCA
This sequence comes from Viscum album, assembly GCA_963277665.1. Taxonomy (NCBI): domain Eukaryota; kingdom Viridiplantae; phylum Streptophyta; class Magnoliopsida; order Santalales; family Viscaceae; genus Viscum; species Viscum album. Next base: position 476,435,048 of record OY728151.1, read on the forward strand.
GATCTCCATAATTCTCGTCAGGGTGAGACCCGTAGAAAGACTTGGTCGCCATAATCAAACTCCAGAGGTCTCTGTATCCTGTCAGCATACAAATTATGTCGGATCTGTGTAGTCTTCATCTACTCCTGGATGATCAGCACCTTCTCTGGGGTATCTCGTACTATCTTTGGTCTCACTAGTGCGGACTCCCCTAGGTCAGTCCATCACAATGGTGATCTACAAATTCGCTCATATAATGCCTCAAAAGGAGTCATCCAAATGGTGGAGTGATAGATGTTGTTGTAGGAAAACTCCACCAAAGGTACATGATCCTCCCAACTGTAATCGAAGTCATGGCCACAAGCACTCATCTTTTCCTCGAGGGTCAGAATGGTCTGCTTAGTCTGGTCATCCGTCGATGGATGGAAGGTGGTTCTCAAATGAAGATACATTTTGAAAGCCTCATGTGACCCCTTACATAGCCGGGAAGTAAAACATGTATCACAATTAGAGAAAATCATCATGGGTACTCCATGTATCTACACAATCTCCTGCATATAGAGGCATCCCAAGATCTCTACTGAACCCTACTCTCTGATCGGTATGAAGTGGACTGACTTGGTGAGTTGGTCAACGATCACCCAAATCAAGCCATGTCCCCTAGATTTACATGGAAGTCCTGTCATGAAGTACATGGATATCCCATCCCACATCCACTATGGGACCTCCAAAGGCTGATCCAAGCCTGCTGGTACCTGGTGATCCGCCTTCACTTCCTGAAAAGTGTGGCACCGAGAGACAAACTCTGCAACTTCCTTCTTCATTCCCATCCACCAGTGATGTCGTCGTAGATCCTAGTACATCTTCGACACTTATGGATGTACTACTAGATGGGATGTGTGGAACTCCCTCAAAACTTCCTATTGAAGTGACACTGGTGCCATATTACTTTTCTCTGAAGTGGATGATGTGCTCCCCACCTTCAGAAAATCCATCAGGTGCCTTCCTGATGGATATCTGAGAACATCGTGTCTTGCGGTCAATGTCCCCATGTTGTGTGTTCGTGCAACACTAAAGAAGTGGGGGAGTGACTGTAAGAGACTAAATAAAGGATTAACTATCTCTATCCACAAAAGGATATCTCTAAAGCAGCCAGCTGCTCTGTCACCTCACCTAGCAGTTGTATACCAGATCTCCTACTGAGTGCATTTTAAACAATGTTACCCTTACCATGAGTATAGACTATCTAGATGACATACTCCTAGAGGAACTCAAGACAAATTCATTGTCTCAGGTTCAGGTCCTTCTAAGAGAAGATATACCTGAGACTCTTGTGATTAGAGTACACAGTAAAATGCTCACCCACCAGATAGTGTCGCCACATCTTCAAAGAGAAGACCCCTAGCGCTAACTCTAGATCATTGGTAGTATAGTTCTGCTCAAGATTTCCCAGTTGTCGTGAATCATATGTGATCAATGCTCGCTCCTACATCATGACACATTCGAGCCCAGTCCCTGAGGCGTCTCAACATACTTCGTACCCTACACCTTCCTCTAGAAGCCTCAAGATGGGGGTAGTAGTCAGCCTCTGCCTCAGCTCTTGAAAGCTATAATGGCATCTCTTCGACCACCCAAAGTGTTTCCCCTTCTTTATCAAGGCTAATAGTGGTGCTGAAAATCTGGAGAAGTCTGATACAAACCTCTGGTAATAACCAGCCAAACCCAGGAAACTTCATACCTTCATCACACTCTAGGTTTACCAAGAAAGAACCGCCTCAATCTTCGTTGGATCCACTGCAACTCCAGCCTCCGAGATGAAATGTCCCAAAAAGTGAACCTCCCGTATCCAGAACTGGAACTTAGAGACCTTACCATAAATCTGGTTTTCTCATATTGTGTCATATACTACCTGCAAATGATAGGCATGCTCCTCCTCAGTAGTCGAGTAGATCAGAATGTCGTTGATGAAGACTACGACAAAGCGATCGAGGTATGGCTGAAATATCCTATTCATGAGTCCCATGAACACTGATGGAGAATTGGTTATGCCGAATGGCATAACCATGAACTTTTAGTGGTTGTAACGACATCTGAAGGTCGTCTTCTATATATCCTCATCTCAAGCTCTGAGCTGGTGATAGCCTGATCTGATGTCTATCTTCAAGAACCAATGTGCTCCCTTCAACTGATCAAATAAGTCATCAAACCTTGGGAGTGGGTAATTTTTCTTCCCGGTCACCTAGTTCAGGCACCGATAGTCAACATAAATCCTCATGCTCTTATACTCCTTCTTGGTGAATAGAATCTGAGCTGCCTATGGAGAAACACTGGGCTAGATGAATCCTTTCCCCTGCAAGTCCTCTAGTTGTACCCTCAGCTCTCGAAGCTTCACGGGAGACATCTGATACCCTGGTGTAGATATCTGTGCCATCACAGGGTAAAAGTCAATGAAAAAGTCAACCTCTCAGTGAGTGGGTAGACCTAGAACATCATCAAGGAAGACATCCGCTTACAGGTCCACCAATACCGGAAAGCTCAGACTCTCCACATCAACTACTCTGAGGGTAAGGCTAGCCAATTGATGAGTGATCAGATGAAATCTCCTCTGAGTAAGTCTAACCTATGCTGAAAAGGCTCCCTTCTCACTAGTAAAGGTAAACCTGATCTCATTCATGCGGACACACCACACTTTGCGCCTAATACAGTCAATTTGAGCATGGATTGTAGATAACCAGTCCATACCCAAGATTATTCCTTAAGGCCTCGATGCTACTTCTAGGAGATCCCAACTGAATCTCTCACCACCAAGAGTAAGCTCGCACTGCCTACACCAGTGTGTAATTGTCAAATCTGCTTCCGTAGGAGTCTCTAGCCTTGAGGATCGAGCCAATGACTCCATCAGAATCCTTGATCTCCGAATGAGGGCAGTGGAAATGAAAGAGTGATTGGCATCTATGTATATAAGTACTTTATCTATGGTGGAGTAGACACAGATCGTACCTCAAATCATCTCTGGAGCGCCATGATCATATGCCTCCGCTGCCTGCGTGGGGGCATCTTAAATGGAAACTAGTGTGCTATGGTTAAAAAGGTATAGCTGGTGAGCTAACCTGGTGAGTTGACATAAAGAAAACTTTTGAAAACACACATGCAATCAGTGTCTTCATGTACTAAGTCAGAAATCAAAAGTTGGGGTCCTGTTGTATGGATTCTTTGGCCACCTCACTAACACTGGACTCCCTGAACTGAAAACCACACACACTAAACTTATCACTATTGCTTCACGGAAAATATTAGAGTCCTATGTTCTACAGTAGAACCGACTCCTCTGATACCAAATTGTCACAACCCGTCCCCCAGAGCTCGTGTCATGACTACCCAAAGCCCGCCTTTCATAGAACAGGGGCTGGCGGCTGGCACCAAAGAAATTATTCCCTAAAACAGGGAAGGAATGGCCTTTATAACCTATAAACAAAAAAAACATACATCTAGATACAAAAAACTATGTAAACTATATAACAAAAGAGTGCTGAAAAAAAGGGTATCGAAATACAAGCCCAACTGTAAAGTACATGAAACTAAAAGTACAAGTACAACTGAAGAAAATAAAATAGTTACTAGATTTTTCTCCAAGGTTACTACCTGATGGGTATGTACAGATCACATCCTTAGCACTCCAGGTCCGTCAGCCTCCTTTGTGTACCATAACGTCGTTTGGTACACCTCTAGGTACCGTCCAATCCTAGTACTCTCTACCTCAGTCAGCGTTGTCTGTCATTTGCATCTGACACAACAAGGTGCAGGCATAACCCATGTACGGGTGAGTATAACGGTACTCAGTAGGGACATCGAGATCTTCAAGGTCGGACAAAATCTATCAAGGATAAACCACATAGTATTAAATCAACAAATAACCCTACTTAGGTATATGCCCATTCATATACCTAAGTTATTATGTAATCCATCTCAATCATGTGGAAAAAAAGTACTGACTCAGCTTAACCATGATTTTATTCTAGGGTTATTATCAAGTAACATCCCTAATCACATTATCGAAACCTTGGATACTGGAGGACTCATGTTCAATCATGTACAGTGGTCATGACGTGATACCAAGAGCACTTCCCACTAACCTTGGACTGTTTAGGTACTCCTCCTGTCGAGTATCGTGGGTCTGCCACATCACACAGAGGCACTCCCCACCGCAGGTCTGCGGCCACACCCAGGCGCTCCCCCTCACAGTCTGCTGAGGTACTCCTCCTATCAATTACCATGGGTCTGTCGTATCACCAGGCACACTCATCCACCGTGGGTCTTCTAACACACCCAGGCACTCCCCACTGGGCTAGTAGAGTCACTCCGAGTCAAACGATCAGCAGTTGTCGGGTCTTAGCCAGCTACTAGGTCTCCACACTCAACTCTCTCCTCATTGGAAGGATCCGCTCCATGAGCTACGGGTTGATACTCCAACTATCACAAAGTTCAACGGAGAAGTATCTCAAAGGCCTGTCGTGTCAAAGGGGTCTTACTGTAAAAGATGGTGCATCAATCAGACGCTCGGTCTGTGAGTTATTAGCCTTTTAGTATTGAGGGCCTGGTTGGATTCGTGCATGATCCAACCTGACCATATCTCAATTATACCCCAAACTCCAGTAGTTTATATTCAAAAGGACCTTCTTGCTCCCAAATTACCAGGGCCACTGAAGGTTCGTCAAATGGACATCTGGTGCCAATGATATAGCTAAAAGAAAGTAAAGGGTCATAGTGGGCCATGTTCCGGTCCGACCCGGTTGAACTGACCAGGCCCGACCCCGTCTGGGCTGACCCATTTTGGGTCAACCCGGCCTGACCCATTGGGTATGGCCCGACCCATTTCGCAGGAATTCCCATTATGTTCTGCCATGCCCGCTGGGCCCAGCCCAGTGGTCACGAGTGGACGTAGAGGGCGGCTAGGGCACGGACCAGTCACGAGGACGTGAACCGGCCATTGGTCAGAACTAGGGCAGCTCAGCTCCGAGGGATCTGTGAGGGAAGCTTGGCCTAGAGGGGGTCGTGAGGGGCCGGTTCAGCTGGGGTTCCGCGAGGGAGTGGGTTTGGCCAGGGGCTCGGGAGGCCACCGGGCCAGCATGGCCAGGGCGACTCCGGAGGGCGACGCGAGGCTGGTTCATCCCAGAGGGTCATGGGGCATGGCACATGGTTTCTCGGCCTGGGTCTGGGGTGGTGCGGCCGGGGCCTATTTGGCAGGGGCTCGGGAAGCCGACACGTCGAGGTGGAATGTCCGGGGCGCGGTGCTGCTGGGGCCGGTTTGGCCGGGGTTGGTGTGGGGTCGGCGCGGCTGGGGAGACTCGTGACGTCGGCGTGGCTGGGAGCCGGTTCGGACGGTTCATCCAAGGTGGCCAGGGCAAGTTTGGCTAGTAGACAACATGTCTATTGTGGCTTAGCACGGCCTGGGGCGGCTCAGCCAGAAGGGCGAAGACCGTGCGGTCGGTTCGGCCTGGGGCACCGTGAGGGGGTGCGGCCGGTTCGGTCGGCAGCCTGGAAGAATGATGCGGGGGCGACGTGGGTTGTTAGTTGATTTTCGACAGAGTCATAGGGAAGTAGACAGAGTTCTCTTCATTCAACACATCCACCACACACCTCCAATCCCGAGCTCATGTGTTGGTTCATTGATGAAGATGAGGAGGGAAGGTCGGTCGTTGAAGATGTCCCACATTGGTTGCCTCTTCAAGGTGCTTCCATGGAAGATGTCGAAGATGCTCCTCATCAACGTTCTTCATGGATAATGTTCTTCGTTCTTCATTGGAGAAACTTTCTCCCATGAGCTCCTCCTCTCCCCTAATTCAACACATTATGAAAGTTTTTCCAAAATAATAGATTATACCATCTATTATTTTGTTGGAAAGAATTCAAAAATCCTAATTAATTAAGGTGGGTGGCATAATAAATTAAGGGAGGTGGTGGCACCATTAAGGGAAGGGTTGACACAAATACTCATAGAGGAGGTCAAGAGGCTCTCCCTCATTAATGAGGTGAGTTGAGAGTTTCCCTCAATTAAATTGGGGGTTTACTACCGAGAGGTCCCCCCCACCATAACCTCTCGTGGGAGGTTAGGTTGGGGTGGGACCCACCACCATAACCTCTCATGGGAGGATAAGGTCGAGTGGTCCCCACAATTCAACTCCCACATGGGTGATTACAAAAAACTAAAATAAAATATGAGCTTATTTTATTTTATTATTTCCACAAAAAAACCCAAAAACCAACTTCTACCCTAGAGAAACTGTCATCGAGGCGAAAGTCTTCGTAATATAATACTGGCGTTGCGAGTTCAACAATGTCCTCTGATTTCAATTCCGAGCACTAGCTCAAAAGTTAAAAAAACCTGCTCGAACTTTCACTAAATATACCCAAAAAAACTTCAGAAATTGATTCTGGGCACACCAGGCCTCAGAATCATCTTCCATCAATTTTCGTGGACTCGTAAATTTCCCATTTAATTAAAAAGATTTACATGGAAATTATGAGTCTTTACAGAGGTGATATCATTTCAATAGTGAAACCAAATAAATAAAAAAGGAATATGATAATAGTGGAAACTTATATGAGGCACCATCCTCCAACATTTAGTGGATATTAAGACCTATTGGTAGTTTAAGGGTCGATTAAATCTCTAGAAAAGATATTCTATGTCTTGGTTTATTCATATCAATAAATGGTAAATCATTCCATTTATAATTTTTATGGAGAAGATGATCAATGGAGGCCTTTGGTTTAGAATAACAAATACATGGATTAGATTTATTCCACATAATGGAAAACACATATGAATATTTCTTTTATATAAATATTTTTGTATGATTATTCATCTTACAATTGTGAAACAATTTTTGGAATTGAAAAAAAAATATAATGATATTTTGGTGGTATATGAAACAAAATTCACATGACTAGCCATGTATGTGCCATATTTTATTGAGTAAACTCGTGGTAAGAAAAATATGTTTTACATAGGATTGAAACAAATTTAATAAAGATCATTGGATATATAACAATTTAAAATCCTTGGAAATGTTTTTTTATGCTAAGAATGTTGAGACTGGGTTTTCTGACACATATCTGCCTCATGATGACAAGGGTAACAAACGATCAAGGTGGAAGGAAACAAAAAAGAAGCATACCAATAAGTATATAGGTAGGACTCCAATATGTTCCAAGTGTGGTAAATGATATTTTAATGAATGTTTAATAAGTTATGGAATGTTTTACTTATGATTAATGTTGGAAAATATGGCTCATGATTGCTATAAAAATGATCATTGTAGTGGTAAGTAGATTTTGGATAAGAAATAACTAAAGTTATTTAAATGTTGTGATATGGACCATTAAGAATAATATTATCTTAATTATAACCTGAATGATAGGGAATAATACTATAATCATAAGGGTGTGGTGAAATAATTCACAACTACTTTAGTGGATGTTGTGCCATTTAAAAAATTAGTAAAATATATCGGGAGCCTATTATTTTTCAATGTTTTACATGTGATCCGGGTTCCAACAGTTGGAGATGATGGTGGATGAAATTCCAAAAATAGAACTTTTAACTATAAATAGACCTTGTGAGTTTATGGATTTTTCCTTTGGGTTTACAAATCCCACATATTTATTTATGGATCTTAAAAATAGAGTCTTCCATGAACATTTTGTTATGTTTTTTTTTATTTTATTGATGATGTATTGATTGATTTAAAAAAATTTATGATAATCATGAAGCGCATGAGGATTATTCTGTCATAGGTTATGTTTTAAATATATTTGAAACATAAGTAGAGGAAATCAATTCCTTAGAAAACTGATGTAACAAAATGGTCATAATTTTAGAGACACTCATTTAAGGACATAAGATAAATGGATATATAATACCTCGTGCTAATATGTTCATGATGATGTATTAATTTATATTTTAGAAAATTGATCTCTACAGAAATCCTTAGAGGTTAAAAAGTGATATTTTTTATGATGTCCATTATATTTTAGGGAATATATTTTTTATCATTTAGATACCGATTACATTTAAAATGTATTTAGTTATTGACATTATTTGAAGATAAATGAAAAATTTATATTGGATGATAATGTAATCAAATCACTCATATTTCTGGGTTTCAAACATATTCTATCATATTTTTGATGAATTTTAAGGATTCAATTTATTTAATATTATATGTCAAGCTTTGGGTATTACTATTGAATTTTGTATGTTAAATTAGTTTTTCTTCTTATGAAGGTCTATTAAATTGGGAAATTATATTATTTTTTTCTAACCATTTTGGTTGTGGTTAATTCCAAATGGAAGGAGGAATACTTTTTTTCCTTTTATGGGGTATTTTCTTCTATAGAAGTCAAATTAAGCATGAAAAATTCATCTTCAATACTCATCATTTGGAGCAGAATATGAGATTGTGGTTGAAATTAAATAAATGATGGAATCCCTCTTTAAAAGGAAGTATATTTCCTTATGGTAATAGTATATGATGTTATATAATTCATCAATATTTGGAAAATAAATTTTTAAAAAACTAAAAAATTAGTTTTCCAATCAAGAAATCAATGGACCTTTAACCCATCATTGATTTATACTTTTTTGAAGCATAAAATTGTCATCACCATGTACAATATCACTATATTTTAGTTATTAAGAGTTATTTTTATCTTCCATATCCATTTTTTCACATCCCACATATGTTCTCCCTCTTGGAAACCTACTATTTTTTCTTCCAAAGGATCATCGTAATTTTCTTTTTCTCATTTCATGATGATGTTTTATTAATCTTATTTAAGATGTGGGATTTCAACGAAGTATTTTTTAAAATTCAAACCCCTTGAAACGAAGTTCAAATTTATAATTAAGAGGAAGAAATTTATTAAATGGGGGTTAATTTAATATCCTGATATATTAAAAGGAAATAATTTTTTTAATAGCATGCATGATAAATAATATCGAGCTTAAATGAAAAATGAATAATTATTATATAAATTTTTTATTTATAACATAATCGTAGAAAAGGGAAAAATATTAGTGCTAAAAACATTATAAAACATATAATGGTTATACTCATTTATATTGTATTAATTAAATCTTTTTAAATAACACTTTTTTAGTAATGTCTTTTTATTCTTCAAAAATATGTTTTCTTCAAAAATGGGTTTCATTATTTTTATTAGTGAATATAATAATTAATTTCAAGAATTTTTAAAATATTTATTTTAAAAAATTAATTTATTTTTTTAAATTTATTATTTCAAAATTATATTATGAAAAATTTCTGAAAATATTATTTTTTCAACGAATAGTGAAAAACAATGATTTTTTTAAAACTGTCATTTTTATTATATGAAAAATTAACTTTATGATTTTAATTTGATAGAAAAGAAACTTAATTAATCTTTAGTTATATATAATCAAATTATTTAGATTTTAATCTCACTTATACTTTATATTTTTATAAGTTTATTTTTTAGATTACAAAAACATTTACCAAGAAAACTATTTTCCATTGTGTTTTGTGAGATTAATTTTAAATTAAATTCTTCAAATTATTTTTTTTAAGAAATGAAATATTTATTTAATATTTTCAATCCACGGGGGACAATTTATTAAATATTTATCTTTTTATTTTTTATCAGTATGAATAATAACTTTATTTATTTTGGTTACCACGGTTTAGGGTATACCAAGAAATTAAAGTTAAAAAACAAAATGAGAGGGATTATAAAATAAACCTCAAACATTAATTTATCTTTTTTTATGGTCCCATTTAGTCCACAATCATCAAATATTCAGTTTTATGAAATTTTTTCTGTTTGGATGAGATTATGGAATTTATAGTATTTTATTTCAAGAAAAGTATAACATGACATACTATTGTTTTTAATAAAGATACTATATTTAACAAAAGTCTATCCATATTATGTTTTTGACTATAAATCATATTCTCAAATGTAATTTTTTTTTATCAATCATGGATATAGATTATTAATTTTTTTGAATAAAAATTTACCTTAATTTTTTACAAAATGTTGATGCAGTAATTATTTAATTAATAGAGAAATAAAATAATGTTAAAAAAATATTACTATTAAAATAGTTTTAGATAACTAATGTAATATAATATTATTATATATTACCATGAAATTCTATATATGTATTTAAAAAATTGGTTCAAATTATAAGTCTTATCATTATATTATTATAGATAATGTAATAGATAGTTCAAAAAATTAACATTAATGACATTTTAAAATTAATAATATTTTAAATGATATGAAATTAAAAATAGACATAGATTCAAAAAAATATTTATGATATGGTTTATAATTTCTATAATATTCTATTTATGATCTTTTTTATTGCTACTGTATTGACCCTGAAAGAGTTAAAATCATTGTTGTTACAATAAGTTTACAAAGGGTTAACGAGGGGTTAAAACCAAATGATAAGTGTAGTTGTTTGACATAAACTTGTAAAAACATTTATGGGATTATTTAGATCCATTATCATATTAAATTTTATATAAATTATTCTGGATCCATTTGGAATTAAAAATTAATTTATATCAATTTTATCTTTTTTTGAGATTCCAAGAGTGCCCCTCCCCTATATTATAAAAGGGAACCTCATATTCTAAATAGTTCAAACTTAAAAAAAATGGTTTATAAAATTACAATCCAAATACCACCATATAATACCTCAAATTATAAGGCCTTAGTTGGGGAAGAAAACTAACCCTAAAAGGCTTATGGTGTTCATCAAAGGTGGATTTCCTAAGAAGAGGTACGATTTTATCAGCTTGTTTTTGTATTATGTCTTATTCAACCTCTATAAAATATTTTCCCACCATTATAAAATAAAAATAATAGTTTAATCCATATTATTATATTTTATTATGTAAATATCAAATCCTATATCCATATTCTCTTCCATAAAATGGGAAAATAAATAGTCATTTCTGTGTATAGTGGACTACCGCGTCACGAACTGATGTATATTGTTTTTCATCACCGTATATCATTGATTAATTATTATGATTAAATTATTATCTTAATATTTTTTTCATGACATATTTACAGTTATAAATATATAATAAATCATTTACCTTCATACCTTTCTGTGCACTAAAAATGATAATGTCGTTCGTTCATATGTGTCAAATACCACCCCCACAAAGTGATGTGATACATCATTCATCACCATATAACATGGATGAAGTATATAATAGTATTCCAAGAAGTAATTTGATATTTATTATATTATTATTATTCTGTAAAGATAAAACAATACCTACGTTTTCCATAATGGTCGTTGGAAACTGGAAACGTTAATCATGGGTATGTATGGGTTACCATGTCCATGATTGTTACATAGTTCATTTTTATTACCATATTTAATGGTTAGATTCATATGTTTTACTGATTTAAAAAAATTATCAATATAAAATTACTATTATTCTAGAGATGATGAAATAATGACACGTTTGACCCAAGTAAACCTAACGAAGTCATTTTGAACTTTTTAACAAATATCATCAAAACCTCCATTGTGAATGTAAATAATTAAATAACCAAATATAGAATTGTAGAGGCCCGAATCTTGACGTACATAGACATTACATTAATTTTTTGTAATACATAATACATAACAAAAACAGACACCAAAGGATCGTAATAGTTTAGTGTCTTTGGAAACTCAGAATATAATCTTCTAATCTTGGTGAAAGATCTTCAACATCTCCAATAAAGATCTTCCTTTTTTTCTTACCTAAATCCTTTATTTATATCCTGGGGAAAAGAAAACATATAAAGGGTGAGATCCAATGCTCAGTAAGGGTAAGCATGGAGAAAATAAAACAAACCATATACATTTGAACGTGAAAACATGAACATAAAGTTTAAACTTCAAAATCTTGAGTTGTGAAATAAATCATGGCAGTACGTAAGGCATTGATCATAAAAGAACATCAATCATGATAAGATAACATGGGAATAAAACATTTAATTGTGGAAAAACATTACGCACATGATATAATTTCAATAGTAGCCAGGCATTGCTGTCATGACCATTTTAGTGGACAAAGTCCCTTTCTGAATCGACTTCACTCCCCGTTCCAGTCCTGTATCACTGAACCGGATTAACTTACCATTTCAGCCATGTCTATCTAATGAGATATAAATCTTTACCCAATTCATTTTAGGGAGATATAGGTCCCACCCATCTCATAATGACATCATTCTTACTTGTTCCACAAAATAATCTTAAAACATTCATCATAACCCAAAGAATAAATTGGATTTCATAACCATCATCCCATCCTCACATAATCCATATAAAACAAATGGATATTTCATCATAAGAAAATTGAAACCATTTAAATAATAGAGACATTATACTTGAAACATACATATATGAAATAATGTCATCTTAGATGAAAAATGGTTTTGATAAAAACACTTGAAATGAATTCTTGAGGAAAATATCCTTTTTCATCAAAATCATTTTCTTTTCACAAAATTCCATTCAATTTTAATAGAAAAGTATTTTTTTGAAAATAGTCATAAAATCTTGTAGAGTAATATTCATGAAAATGAGGCGTTATGAAACTGTAAAAATCCATCACGCCGTATAAGTTAAAAATAACATTCTTCTCGTACATTTGTCGGAAAAGTCAAAAAGTTCCCCGTGTGGTAAACAAAAGTAAGATTCCTTTAATAACATGTGGTAAATTTCAAAAATGGGTAAAAAGGACTTTAAAAATACATGAATACATTTTTATAATACATGGGAATGGATTATAACAATAACCCCAGTAAATACTTACGAATAACAATCTCAGATAAGAACGAGATTAGAATAGTTATCCCTTGCCTTATGTCCGATATGATTTGTACGTATCCGAACCTCATTTATAATGATTTAAATAATGTCATTGAATTATAACAGAATAATATTCATTGTTATGATATCATATATGGTTCATTTATGCCTTTATATTACCCATTCTTTTGTAAGTTCCATGTTAACGCAGCGTTTTGGGTAAAACCGTTTTATTTATCGTACGTGTTTGGACTTGTTGTTCTTGATATTATTATTACTTATATCTTGATTTACTTACTTCCAGAATGTAAATCTTGATTTATATATCATATATATATTCATTATATATATATATATAATATATATAAATGAAATAAAATACACCGTTCATGGAGATGGTAGGTCGTACGTACGCATGAACGCTGTTTTCGTTTCCTTATTGAATTAAATGGAATTAAGTAAATGAAATATATATTTATATAAATCCAATATCATTATTATGTAATATATTTCATGATTATTTATTATATTTAATTTATAATCATACTTGAATGGTTAATCATGAAAAATGAATCCCATCGCGTTCGTGGAGACGGTAGTCCATACGTACGCATGAACAATGATTTCATTCCCATGATCATGGAATTGTATTGAAGTGTTTTTGTAATATTTCAGAATCATTATAAATTTAAAATAATCATATATAGTTATTTATTTACACCATTATACCCATCCAAGTAACGTGGTGGTGGAAAACAGATTACATCCCGGCGTGGAGACGGTATTCCGTACGTACGCACGCGTGGTGATTTCGTTTTCCGTAGGATGGATAGGAGATGAAATTGGGTTGTTTAATATTTATAATAACATATAAGTATATTAGTGATAGTTATGTTATTAATTTATGATGAAACAAATAGTGAAGAACAAGTATAAGAAGAAATATATTGGAAAGAATCAGTAAAGGATATTACCTCTTCTTTGACACGCCTTTTCTTATCCTCCGCTTAAGGCACTAGGGTTGGTCTTTTGAGGAGACCAGAACCTCTATAATGATTATAGGTAATATTATAAGGGAAATGGGTAGGGTTTTTTCAAGCTTCAAGGCTCAAAAGGGTGTGAAGAGAAGTGGGAAGGGGTGCCCTTTTTATAAGTGAGGAGAGGGGCACCTTTGGAAAAACTTAAAATATAATTTTATAATAAAGTCATATTCGGTTTATAATAGCTCCAAATTGATTTATTTCGAAGCTAAAGTGGGGATGGGTCAAAATCCTCTCAAACAATAGGTTTTAGACAAGTTTATGTTACTATTTTAACCTTATCATTTATATTTAACTCTAAGTTAAATAATTTAACTTTTACCGTGTCTTCTTGTTTTCTTATATTATATGGTTAATAAACATACTATAACAAGACAAATGAACCCCAAGTGGTTAATTATAAATATATATAACCTTATCTAGGTAATTTGGCTGAACTTCAGATTTTTATGAATATAATAACAATTAATAATATAATATTTTAAAAAAAACTAGTTTATGTCAATTTTGACACTATTTGGTAATTTATTTTTTGTAAAACTCATAACAACCGTATTAGTTCAAAAACAGTTAATTGAATCAATAATAAAATGTCATATTAACCTATAAAATTGTTTTAATTCATATAAAGTCTCAAATTACATTTATTTGGGTATTTATAACATCAATTATGTTAATATTTCATTAATAAGGTAATTACTGCATCATGATTGTGTCATAAATAAATTAAATCATTTAATGTCTAAAACTTATAAATAAAATACCATTATTTAGGAAATATTTTTATCTTTATAATGAATATTTACTATCGAATTTATCTTATATATTACCCTATATTAAAAAAAATTTAGTTATTAAACATTGATTTTAACCATTTTAACTCTTCTTTAAATAAAATAATAATAAGTGTCTTAATCAAATCCAAGTTGACCTAAAGGGTAATATTTTTTTTCCTAATGTTGTTTTTGGTCAAATTACACTTATCCAATAGAATTAAGACATGTGTTAGCGTAATTATAATATCATTTTTACCCTTAATTACCCTATTTACTTTTAACCGTGGTAAATAAAAGTAAAAAGTTACTAGTCACCAAAAATTATTCTCATCTAATTGAACCAAATATTAGTCATTGATATTAACCATGTCTCTTGGATTTTCGAAATTCCACACACATAAGTGGTAAAATTATGTTTTATGTAAGTTTGCAAAAAGGTCCTAGGAGTTAGGTAAAAGACGGTAAAAAGTTCAATAAAATTTATATATATATATAATTATTATAAAATGACTCCAATGAATTACATTAAACTTATATAAGTATTATGTATCAATTTTGACCTAAAATAAATTTAAATAAAATGAAAAATTATTTAAATAAAAAGTCTGCTTTTAAATAATAACCCAGTGTTTTCACTATTCATCAAAAATTGAAAGTTTTCAGAAAAATACCAAAAATTCACCCTAGGCTAATTTCGATATTCCGAATCTAAAAATTAATTCCATTTTGAAATAAAAAATTTATAAAATTCCAAAAATTGGGTATTATTATTCATAACGGCTAGTTCATAATAATGTTATAATAATATCTCATTTATTGAAACTCAGTATTACGTACTACACACACTATCAAGGAAGGGTTTGATTGCGTTTAATGTAAGCCATGTTAGGGAAGCGTGTATTGAAAGCACCATTTGGTGTTGCGTATAGCTTAATCAAAACTTATTTAATTTATACATTAAAAAAAATATACTTAATGTTGCGTAGAAAAATTTCCACAAAACGAACATGAAATTGTGTGTAACACGAGCCAAGAATAGTGTTGTGTATACTGCAAGCTAATACAGTTTTGTGTATAGTACAAGATTAACTTAGTGTAGTGTATAATAGAAGAAATCAATGAAATTGAAAGATTATTTTTCATAAAATATCGGGGTGTTACATTCTACCCCACTTAAAATGAATTTCGCCCTCAAAATTCGTCGGGTTTATAAATGGTTTAATACTTGAAAGTTTCATTAATAGAAACCCATATCGTAAAAAGGAATACCAAAACTTGACTTTAAAAACTAAAGTATGAAACGTAACGGTTACCCAAATTAACTAATAACTGGGTTTCTACATAGTAGAATATATGTGAAGATATGGATATGGAAGAGAAATATAACCATCAACATCTGATAAAGAGTGGTAGAGGACCTGGCTATGAAAAAGAGAACAATCACAAAGCCATAAATTTGTGATGATCTAAGGTACCATCCGATTCATCAGATATGAGACCACTAGGACAACATTTTTTGTTTTTAATATCATTTCCCTAATGTTGAACAATTGTTGAATTAAAAAAAATACTTACTTGATTTTGGTACAATCTCACCATTTCTCGTGCCTCAAATAATTTCCACTTCATCTCTTAAAGAAATGAAGTTGAATTTGTATTCTGTGAAGTGTTAGCAGATTATGCGATAGAATGATAGGTCATTCCATCTATTTCTATCGCAAAAAGTTTAGCACAATTTATGAAATATACAGAAGCCCATATATGCTGAGATTAATCATATATGGTTTCTAAAATGGACTTATACTTCAGCTATCATAGCGCTTAATAAAATAAAACTGGTTTCTACTAACCAGTGACTTCTTGTAGGCTAGTGGTAGGTGATAAAGGCATGTCGCACTTTGGTTGTAGGTTCGATTCCCGTATCCCTGTCCGACGCGACGGGTTGTCGCACATCCTGCAGGTTATCATTTTTCTAAAACAATACTATTATAACAAAAAGTTCTAGCCTTAAACAATACTATCTGATGTCCAACAGAATCCATTCTAATTTTTTGGCTCATCCAAAATACATCTGTACAATCTCATATTATAAAGAAAATGTTTACTTGAAATGTCACCTAACAAGCACGTGAATTCCATCATTTATCCCCCATATATCATAAGATATATCTTGTTGGTCACATTCCAAACATGTGAATACCTTAATCATGTATCTGTTAGAAAAATAAATACCCATTGAGCCTTAGTGAAAACATGAATGCTGTCAAAAGTTAACTCTTTCCACATACCAAAATCCCAAAATTTCTATATACTCAAACCATAATATCAGCCATGAGCTCATTTAATTTTATCTTTATCCCTTCATTATGTGCATATCATCTTTTTTTCAAAAAATATTTCAATCACATTTCATGGTTACTGGTACAATATAATTATTGAAAACCAATACATAGATATTCCAAAATTCCACGATACCATAAATGCGATTCCATGATACTATTTTGAAATCCCATTACATAAACACTTAATCATTACACAACATCATTTTCATACTCAACATCACTAATAGTCATCGCATGTGACTTACCTTTGTCCTTTACCTCAAGAGGTTGATCACGTTGATCATCATTAACCCTTGGATTAGGGAATTGATTAACCTAATTCCCCATTTCCTTGAAATTGAAGCATTGAAGTGTTGGTGGTGCGTTCTCTATAGTCTTTTCTTTATTCACATCATTAGCAACCCTTTTTCCATTACATCGACACTCAACTGCTTGATGACCTTATTTTCCACACATAAAACATTTCTTAGTCCCTTTAAGACAATCTCCATCATGCTTCTTTCCACACTTTGAGCATAAAGAAACATTCATCTTCTTTTCACCCTTATTCTGAGATTTCTCTTTGAACTCCATCTTTCATTTCTTGTCAAAAACATGATATGGATATGTTACACCAACTTCCAGTTCTACATTGATAGCACAACGCACAATTTCTTCATAGCAAATGAAGTCTCTTATAGCTAATGCCTTTCGAAGAATTGGTTTTAAGCCACTGAAGAATCGATCAACTTTACTTTTAGGCTGGACAATAAAGCCAGATGCATACCTTGAAAGTCTTGTAAAATTTTCTTTGTATATACCAACAGATTCATCATCCTTCTGCTTAATCTCAAGGAAATATTTTTCCATCTTTTTTCGAAGAATATGAGGGAATTACTTATTGAAAAACAAGTTCTTGAACTCGTCCCATTCTATGGATTCAATTTCAGCTTGTGGCCTTGTATTCTTAATTATAGTCCACCATTGATCAGCTTCACCTTCTAAACGGTAAATAGCCAGAATGACTTTTTGATTTTCTGAATAGCAGAGTATGGAAAATATCTTTTCAATGGTACTGATCCATTGTTCAGCAACAAGTGGATTAGAACACCCACTGAAAGAAGGTGGGTGTTGCGTCATGAAGGAATCAATAGAATATTGTTCACTTTTTTGCTCATTTGGAAGTCTAGAATGATTCATAGCTTGTGTAAGTATAGAAATAATATTTTTCACTCTATCTCCTATGACATTGGTTTGTTCAGGAGAACAATCATTGCATTGTCCATTACATTGATCAACACGGTTCCTTCGGGTTCTAGTCATCGTCTAAAACCCAAAAAGAATAGTGTGCGAGGAAAAATCATGCTAGGGAAAACAACATAATAAAGAGGGAGTACCTTCAATATCTATCATCTTAGGTTTAATTCTAAGATCGTTAATGCAATTCTAGGACTATAACCTATACGTATACTTAACCTTAGGGACATCCCTAGACATACCTTAGAAATATCTCTAGAGATCTCACTAAAGTTTTTGCATGGTAGTTTCCAAAGGTTAACTAAACCTTACATCTGATACCAACTGTAGAGAACCGAAGCTTGATATACATAGACATTACATTACTATTCCGAAATATTTAATACATAACAAAAACAGACACCAAAGGACCGTAATAGTTTAGTGTCTTTGGAAACTCTGGATATAATCTTCGAATCTTGGTGAAAGATCTTCAACATATCCCATAAAGATCTTCCTTTTTTTTTCTTACCAAAATTCTTTCTTTATATCCTGGGGAAAATAAAACATATAAAGGGTGAGCTCAAATGCTCAGTAAGGGTAAGTATGGATAAAATCAAACAAACCATATACATTTGAACTTCAAAACATGAACATAAAGTTTAAACACCAAAATCATGAGTTGTGAAATAAATCTTGGCAGTACGTAAGGAATAGATCATAAATGAACATCAATCATGATAAAATAACATGGGACTAAAACATTTAATTGTGTAAAAACATTAAGCACATGATATGATTTCAATAGTAGCCAGACATTGCTGCCATGACCAACTTAGTGGACAAAGTTCCTTTTTGAATCGAGTTCACTCCTCGTTCGAGTCTTCTATCAATGAACTGGATTAAATTACCATTTCAGCCATGTATATCTCATGAGATATAAATCTTTACCCAATTCATTAGAGGGAGATATAGGTCCCACCAATCTCATAATGAAATCATTCTTACTTGTTCTACAAAATAAACTTAAAACATTCATCATAAACCAATGAATAAAATGGGTTTCATAAACATCATCCCATCATCACATAATCCAAATAAAACAAATGGATATTTCATTATATGAATAGTGAAACCATGTAAATCATAGAGAAATTATACTTGAAATATATATATATATGAAATAATGTCATCATAGAAGGAAAATGGTTTTGATAAAACACTTGAAATGAATTCTTGAGGAAAATATCCTTTTTCTTAAAAAACATTTTATTTTCACAAAATTCCATGCAATTTAAAAAAAAGTATTTTTTTGAAAATAGTCATAAAATATTGTTGAGTAAGCTTCATGAAAATGAGGTGTTATGAAATCGTAAAAATCCATTCATGCCGTATAAGTTAAAAATAACATTCTTCTCGTACTTTTGTCGGAAAATTCAAATAGTTCCCCGTGTGGTAAACAAAATTAAGATTACTTTCATAACATGTGGTAAATTTCCAAAATGGGTAAAAAGGAAATTAAAAATACATGAAATAATTTTTAGAAAACATGGGCATGGCTGATAACAATAACTCCAGCATAATACTTACGAATAACAATCTCAAATAAGAACGAGATTGGATTAGTTATCCTTTACCTTATGTTTGATATCCATTGTACGTATCTGAACCTCCTGTATAATGATTTAAATAATTTCATTGACTTATTACAGAATCATATTCATTGTTATGATATCATATATGGTTCATTTATGTCTTTATATTACATGTTCTTTTCTAAGTTCCATGTTAAAGCAGCGTTTTGGGTAAAATCATTTTATTTATCGTACGTGTTTGGACATACTGTTCTTGATATTATTATTACTTATATATTGATTTAAATACTTCCAGAATGTAAATATTGATTTATATATCATATATATTTTCATTATATATATATAATTTATATATAAATGAAATGAAATACACCGTTCATGGAGACGGTAGGTCGTACGTACGCATGAATGCTGTTTTTGTTTCCTTATTGAATTAAATTGAATTAAATAAATGAAACATATATGTATATAAATCCAGTATCATTATTATGTAATATATTTCAGGATTAATTATTATATATAATTTATAATCATACTAGAATGGTTAATCATGGGAAATGAATCTCATCACGTTCGTGGAGACGGTAGTCCATACGTACGCACGAACGATGATATCATTCCCATGATCATGGAATTGTATTGAAGTGTTTGTATAATATTTGAGAATCAGTATAACTTTAAAATAATAATATATAGTTTTTTATTTACACCATTATACCCATCCAAGTAAGGTGGGGGTGGAAAACAGATTACACCACGGCGTGGAGACGGCATTCCGTACGTATGCACGCGCGGTGATTTCATTTTCCATAGGATGGATAGAAGATGAAATTGGGTTGTTTCATATTTATAATAACATATAAGTATATCAGTGATATTGATGTTATTAATTTTTTATGAAACAAATATAGAAGAAGAAGTAGAAGAAGAAATAAATTGGAAAGAATCAGTAAAGGATATTACCCCTTCTTTGACGCGCCTCTTCTTATCCTCCTCTTAAGGCACTAGGGTTGGTCTTTTGAAGAGACTAGAACCTCTATACTGTTTCTATGGAAGATGAGAAGCGAAATGGGAAGGTTTTGGTCGAGATTCAATTCTCAAAAGGGTGTAAAGAGAAGAGGGAATGGGTGCCCTTTTTATAAGGGAGGAGAGGGGCAGCTTTGGAAAAACATAAATTATTATTTTATAATAAAGTCATATTCAGTTTATAATGGTGCCAAATTGATTTATTTCGAAGATAAAGTGGGGATGGGTCGAAATAATCTCAACCAATAGGTTTTAGACAAGTTTAGTTTACTATTTTAACTTTATCATTTAGATTTAACTCTAAGTTAAATAATTTAACTTTTACCGTGTCTTCTTGTTTTCTTACACTATATGGTAAATAAACTTACAATAACAGGCCAAAAGAACCCAAAGTGGTTAATTATTAATATATATAACCTTATCTAAGTCATTCTTCCAAACCATAGATTTTTAGGAATATAATAACAATTAATAATATAATATTTTTTTTAAAAACTCTTTTATGTCAATTTTGACACTATTTGGAAATTTATTTTTGTAAAAATAATAGCAACATGATTAGTTCAAAAAAATTTAATTTAATCAATAATAACATGTCATATTAACCTATAAAATTAGTGGCATTCATAAAAAGTTTCAAATTACATTTATTTGGGTACTTATAAAATCAATTATGTTAATATTTCATTCATAAGGTAATTACTGCATCATCATTGTGTCATAAATATATTAAATCATATAATGTCTAAAAATTATAAATAAAATAAAATTATGTAGGAAATATTTTTATCTTTCTAATGAATATTTATAGTCTAATTTATCTTATGTATAACCCTATATTAAAAATGTTTTTGTTATTAAACTTTGATTTTAACCATTTTAACTCTTCTTTACATAATATAATAATAAGTGTCCTATTCTAATCCAAGTGGACCTAAAGGTTAATATTTTATTCCTAAGGTTGTTTTTGGTCGAATTAAACTTATCCAATAGAATTAGTACATGTGTTAGGGTAATAATAATATCATTTTTACCATTAATTACCCTATTTACTTTTAATCATGGTAAATAAAAGTAAAAAGTTATTATTCACCAAAAAATTATTTTCATCTCATTGAACCACATTTTAGTTCTTGATATTAACTGTGTCCCTCGGAATTTCTAAATTCCACTCACAGAAGGGGTAAAATTATGTTTTATGTAAGTTTGCAAAAATCTCCTAGGAGGTAGGTAAAATACAGTGAAAAGTTCAATAAAATTTTTATTTATCTAAAATTATTATAAAATGACACCAATGAATTACATTGAACTTATATAGGTATTATGTATCAATTTGGACATAAAATAAATTTAAATAAAATAAATAGTTATTTAAATAAAATTTTGGTTTTTAAATAGTAACCTAGTGTTTTCACTATTCATCAAAAATTGAAAGTTTTGCATAAAAATACCAAAAAATCACACTAGGCTAATTTCAATATTCCGAATTGAAAAATGAAGTCCATTTTGAAAGATAAAATTTATAAAATTCCAAAAATTGGGTATTACTATTCATAACGGCTAGTTCATAATAATATTATAATAATATCTCATTTAGTTAAAATCGTTATTGCGTACTACACACACTATCGAGGAAGGTCTTGATTGCGTGTAATGCAAGCCAAGACAGGGCTGTGTGTAGTGAAAGCACCGTTTGGTATTGCATATAACATAATCAAAACATATTTCATTTATACATTAAACAAAATCTATACTTAATGTTGCGTAGAATAATTTCCACAAAACGAACTTGAAATTATGTGTAACACAAGCCAAGAATAGTGTTGCATATATGGCAAGCTAATACAGTGTTGCGTATAGTACAAGCTAAAATTGGTGTAGTGTATAATAGAAAACATCAATGAAATTAAAAGAAAATTTTTCATAAAATCTCGGGGTGTTACAATCATGGTAAGAAATAAGATTAATGGAATAAAAAAATTTAAAAAATTAATTAAAAAATTAAATAATTAAACAAAATTTGTTAATCATGAAGGTAAATAGTGTACATGATGTGTCAGATTTAAGGCATGGGATTTCGTCTTAGTTTCCTTTTACTGTGACATGTATTTGATGTTATTCACATATATTCTTTTATGAGGTGTTCATACAACCCCTTTGAAAATTTATATTATAAATTTATATATTCTAAGATATTTAAATTTATAATTAATTTTATTCATTCATGAGGCTTATGAAAAAAATGTTTCGAAATAGGTAAGGGAATTAATTTTAAAATAATTTTTTAATTTCCCACTTAAAACTCAATTTTTTATCCATATCCATATTTAAAAAAAATAGGTATTTTATTATTCTACTATTTTTTTTAAATTCACTTTTACCAAAGTTTTACTTTTGAAAAAAAAAATTAAAGGAATATTTTTATTTTTTCTAAATGAGGTAATTTTCGAATTTTATGAAAAAATTATTGAAGTAACATTTTTTAACATATACGACATGATTGGATTTTCCCCCCATCATGACACCTTAATCCATTCAATTTTATTTTATAATTTTTCTCTATTATTTTCAAATAAAAAAATTCTTTATTATGTGTTGAACATTTAGATTTCTAAAAAATTTGGTTTTTAATAAAAAAGGGTATTTTGATATTTGAAATAGTTTTTCACATGGTTTTATAATATTATTCAAGGGATTATAGAAACAATTTTATATAGAATAAGATTTATTATGATATAAAAGGGTGTATTTTGTGCCCAATGATTATTTTTAAAATGGAAAACATTTTAATGTATTCATGGACTATTAGTTTCTTTCATTCATTCATGCCCCTTGCTAATCTATTTGTTCTCATACCAAATTTTAAAATTCATTTTAGTTTTTTTAATGATTATAATTTATAATTATTATTTTAGGATGAAAATTTTATTGATTTTCAATGAAAATAAATAATTTTTTAAATGATTTCTTCATTATGAAAAAATTGATACTGAGTAGAAGTGTCTACATGTAATATAAGGATTTAATATATATGAGTTCTTTATAATTCATTAAAACTATAAATAAATACAATATTTTAGAATTAAATAAATATAATTATATTTTAAATTCACTATAATATGTAATATTTAAGGCCAGGTCCTTTCAATTGGTAGGGGAGACAATGGTTTTCTGATCAAAGAGAGAAATAAATTTTGTTTTTCCTTAAAAAAATTCACTCATAATATTGAGTATATAAAGATAGGAATATTAAATCAAAATATTACTTATTCATAAATAACCAAATACTAATAAAAAATAGGACTTTCTAGAGAGGTATATCATAGTATTTTTTTATTCGATTCCTAATCACAACTAATCTCGATAAACAATGATATTGTGAAAGAAAACGTTTCATGATTTTGTTACATTTGATTCATAATTACCATGAATTAATGAAACGTACATGGATATTTATATAACATAATTTTATTAGAATAACTATAAAATTAATTCATTTTAGTTTATACACCATAAAAAAGAAACACCTGTCGTATAAGGCATGTGTCCCACGAAAATAAAAGTGATACTAAAATACCATACCTGTTTTGGTAACATTTAAATCATAAGTTCAATGAAATAATGAACCTTAAATGGATATTTATATATATACACCATAATTTCTTTATAATAATCATAAAGTAAATTATTGGTAGTGTATGCACCACAAAAAAGAAACAAGTTTTGTATAAGGAATGTGTCCCAGATAAATAAATGTGAGAAGAAAATATGTTACCTTCATTGTTAATTTTTGTATCATAAGACCCACAAAATAATATCATTAAATAAAACCATAAATATCATGATAATAAATACATTCATTTTATAACATGTGAAAGGGTATTTATATGAACCTCATAAAAGAAGATGGGTGTATAACAAAACCTATATCCAAAAGAAGACAGTTTGAGACAAATATCACTTACCTTAAGTCATGAAATCCTTCATACTAAATTAAACGAACCTTGTAATAAATTTTTGTTTAATATAAAAATATTATGTAATTATAATCATATATATAATAACATATATGATTTACTTATGACCATTTATTACCCATTTATTAACAATTCCTCGTTAAAATCTTGTTTTGGGTAGTAAGTGTTTTGTTTACCATATATGTTTTGGTTTTTAATTTTCATGTGTTTTTACTTTTATCAGGATTATATATTATAAATAATTTTAAACTTTATATAAATATAAAATATATTCATTATGTATTTATTTATTCTAATCCATTATATTTATATTTCAAAATAGAATTACATAGTTCATCGAGACAATAGGTCGTACATACGCAATTGTTTCCATTCTATCAATAGATGAAAATAAATAGAGTTAAATAATATATTAAATATATAGAATATATATTAATTCATATATATCACATATTTTAATGAAAACAATATTTATTACCATCCATATAAAGCCTAAGTGAAAAACGAATCCCATCATTTCATGAGGTGATAGTATTTTGTACACATGTGTGAGGTTATCGTATTCCCACATAATGGAAAGTAAAAATGTACATGTTATATTATAAATATAGAGGTATAATTATCTCATATATATTATATACATATGTTAAATATATCATTATATATCCATGAGAGGTGGATATGGATAACGAATTATATCAGTTCACGTGGCAGTAGTCTACCAAACACATGATTGACTGTTTTATTTACCATTTGATGGAAGAGGATGTGATTATAGGTTATTAAATTAACATAATAAAATATTAGTATATGTAATATAATATTTTTACTATATCATCATAATTTTATAATATTTTAATGAGGTGTAAGATTTAATAAAAGAGAAACAATCTGTTGAGAACTATACCTCTTCTTCGGATAACATCCATAGGTTTACAACAAAAGCCTTCATGGGATAGATTAATGATAAAAAAAGAAACATAGGATGTGAGGATTGAAGTAAGGAAAGGATATTGGTTGGTATTTTCGGAATCAAGAGGTTTTGTAAGTGTTAAATAAAGTGGATAGGTGGCCCTTTTATAAGTGGGGGAGAGGACACACTTTTAGGTTTTTAAAAGAAAAAGTTGTGCCCACATTTTAAAAATGAAAAAGGATCCAAAATAAATAATTATAAAATCTTATATAACATAAATATCAAATTTATCCATGAAAGTAGATTTAGAAATGTATTTAGGTTATTTTACCCCTTATATGTTTTACTTTAACCCTTGGTAAACCCCTTTAAACATTTACCATAGTAATTAATTTTGCTATTAATTTTTAAAAAAATTAACTTGAAATTATAATATACTTTTAATTATTATTATTCCATATATATATATATTCTATTTCTCCAAATTAAATACATAGAAGTTTAAAATTTTAATTTTGAAAGAATCCCAAAAATGTTATGAAAATGTGATTTTCCCATGAAAAATGTTTCCTAGGTAAAGAAAGTTTTAGTATCAAATGTCAACATGAATTTGTGTCCTAACCCGCCTTCTTCAAGATGAGGGAAGGAAAAAAAGTGTCATGAACTTACTTCCTCATGATGATGGAGAGTTTATGACCCCATGATTACTGACATCAATAGCCCTCGAGCGACGACTAACACCAGGGGTATAAAATATCACACGATATTGAAGGCATTACACTTTTTATAGAACCATATCTTGAGATAAGATATTAAATCTCAAGAAACTCTAAATATTAAAAGTAAAAGTTATTCAAAAATCCATTCACGCATACTTGTTCTTAATTAATGGTAATACAAGGTACAACAAAACTCCAAAGTAAATTACCCAAAGAAAAAAGACTAAGAAGCAACACTAACTAATCCCAATGTCCAAGTTAGTAATGGAATGCACGGTCCTTAATGTCCAGAAAATAGTTTTATAAAACTAGGGTGAGAATATGAGTATAATCATTTGGGAAACTAATTCTACCTGTTCACAAACATATTAATGTCCCTATGAGAAAATAGTATATCCTCAATGTAGCTTTCAAGGAATAATAACTAACCCAACATCACCAAGGCATTGTCACTAGATAATGAAAGTCAATTAAGGTAGTAATATAAGTACATTAACATTTGGGTACCCTACACCACATTCCCAATGATTAACAGTTCATTTTTAATGGATAACATCTTGATACTATGATTCTTCCCATACTCAATCCTCATTCCACAACCTGCCTGCACACTCTGGGGCCTCAAACAACACTAATATCATCTGTCGTAACCTGGGACCCAACAACCATGCCTCTTGCCTGAAGAAAGCTAGGTCTCATCCCGATGACACTTAGGAAAACAAAACTGGCCCAAAAAAGATAGGCCTCTCATAAAAAAACCTTCTTGACGGATCTAGGACTATGGTAAGCATTTATCCATTACAGCCTACCCCGATACGCTTGAGCGGTAAGAATCGGAAGAGGGTTTGAGGATGAAATTTATTAACCATCCATCGATCCTCCCAACAGGATATTAGGAAAGAAGCCCTCCTACATGAAATGGGGGTGTTCAGAACATGGTGTTCTACAAGGGTGGGGTGTGTATAAAAATCACAAGGAACTACAATTTAAACATATAAGTAATCAAACACTCATCCCATCCTGTGGGTTTCAAACAACAAAACCAACGATCCCACCAGTAGCACTTTTGATGATACCCCTATATGTAAGACCACACAACACCCACTACCAAGAATAAACCCATCCCCTTTTCATTTAACCATATTAAATTTAATATTTAAATGGGTTTACATTAATTTATTCCAGCACTACCAATAAACTACCATGCAGAACAACTGTAACTATTCAGAAGGTAATGTTCCTGATAACCAACACACATCAACCAACCAGCAATTCCACTGCACAAAACTCATTATTTTTATACACTTATTCATCCTTGGAAAACTATAATTCTATAATGTTCTACCGCACAATCCTTTCCTCACAACCAAACCCTGTAGTCCTGCTACCCAAACAATTCAAAGATGTAGTCCCACGGCATAACAAGTTCATAACCACACCTCATCCGTATTTACCAACAACTCTTTGCATCCAAAACAAAACAAAAAGGCATTTTCACTGCCTATAAGTACATCAATTCCCTAATAAATCAACATCTCAGAATGGGATACCAACACACCACCAGTACCACCCCAAACAAAAAACCTAGCATAACTACTATTAAACCACTTCTCTGTTGTACATACATACCACAACCTTCTCATATAACCAAATACCTTGCATATCCTTGTACCCATAATCATGCTTCCAACAAAATCACCACACAAATCACACATTGTCAAAAATCCCAACCTAACATAACACTTATCCACACCAATTAAATATGATATATTCATATTTTGGTAAACAATGTTATTTACTGTAGTTTGATAAATGTGGGAGATCCCACAAGGTTTTTCATCCTGGGGAATTCATTTCATTTAATCGAGTATATGTGATTATTCGGATTAGAATTTACACCAATTTTTCTTAATGAAAAACCAATAGTTATAAAGCTTCACCCATACAAAAGCCAAAACCACAAACGACCATGATTTTAAGAATTTATAATACCATAAAACCCATAAAAGAACCAAGGATAAAAAATAAAATAGGTTATCAAAATCAACCCATATTAAATTTCATGGTTGTTATTATAAATGTTCTGGTTTTAT
Organism: Viscum album; assembly: GCA_963277665.1. Lineage (NCBI taxonomy): Eukaryota > Viridiplantae > Streptophyta > Magnoliopsida > Santalales > Viscaceae > Viscum > Viscum album. The sequence continues at coordinate 476,463,594 of OY728151.1, forward strand.
TTCTATCATTAAATTCCCCATCCCTGATTTGTTACTTGTTAAATTAAAGGATTCAGTCATTATTCATAATTAATCTTTTGTAAAACAACCTTGTATGATGCAAAAATACAGAGATTCAGATGAAATCCCTACCTAGATGATGAAAGGATTGATGTTCCTCCTTATGCCAAGAATATTGGATCCCAGGAGAAGATGAGAACTCCAAGAAACTGAGAAGGAGGGGATCTAGCATAGGTCCATGACTCATCCAGGGAGGAAGGCTCTAGATGCACCAATAAAACATAGAAAACACACTAGGAAGGGAATACCCAAACATTGGAGAGCCATATCCTATATTAAAGGATAAATATTTTTCCAAAATTCATTAACATGGGATCATGATGAAGATCATGTTGTTTGAGTTTCTCAAATCCCCCATGACATTAGGATATTAAAGGTATAACTAATATATTTCGAAAAACCATTAAAAATGCACAAGGATGACCTGAAATCCAGTTAATGTCAAATAATATGCAAGAGGGATGAAAATCGACAAACTCAAAAAAATGTAAACTCTGAAAAGGGAGAGACACCATTTGGGGTGCCACTGTTTCGTTGTGGCACCATCACGTTATGACCATTACAGTGCCCCCATTTTGGTGTGCCACTATTATAGTATTCCACTATTATGGTGCCACCATTTCAGCATGGAACCGTTATATTGCCACTATTTTGGTGTGAAAATATTACAGTGCCACCGTTTTAGTGCCATTGTTTGAGTGTGCTATGGTTTCAGTGAAACCATTTATTGAAACAATATTTTTCCTATCCTAGAAAGAAACCACTATGACCCGCAAGAACACCGCAATAACTAGATTTTTTTAAAGAAAATTCACTATCAAATCTATGTTATTATATCAGATACCAATCAAACTATTCCCATCCAAATAATTTAAAACCAAACTCATAAGAAATAGGGGTCCGAACAACCACATCATAAGATACATCATAGGGAAAAACCACCCTATGTAGTTTAATAACTCGAGATAAAACATCAACATCCAAAAAAACCTACTTGACATCAATCTCATAAACAACTGTAGAAACACTAATGCCCCACTGCTTAAAAAAAACAATAAAACACCAAGGTCACACTATTTAGACATATGGATTAGGGATATCCTTCCCCCATGTCTAGATATTATCCACTTTTGGTGCCACAGACTCACCCGCATGGGTTTAATCACAACCACGTTAATGGGTCTTGATTAGGGATCAGGACCTCCCATCCCTGTAGTTTTGAATTTTCACACATATTCAGAGAACAATGAAGCCACTAATATTAAAGAAATCAAGGTCAAAAATTACATCATAACCAAGGAATAAAGCAAAACACAAGAGAAATACTCAAAACAGTTTGGGGAACTGGGAACACATATGTGCCTCCCGCTACCATATACTCTCTTTGAGACCACTATGCCTCTATAACACATGAACCAAAGGGATGGACCTTGCATGAAGAATATTCTCTTTATGATCCTTGATTATTACGAGTCACTCCATGAACTTTGTGTCCTACTTGATATAAAATTCTCCCCAATCAATGGTGTGGAAGTCATCATGTAGATTCTGAAGGAGCTGAGAGAAACTGAAGATGTCGCGGATTCTCTCCGACCGTAGTGGCTACACTATTTGATATTTCACCTCACCAACATCTCTCGAATCCTCAAAAGGTCTTATGAACCTGGGGGAAATATTTCTCCCTCTTCCAAACCTCTTCTTCCCACGCTGAGGGGAATCCTTAAATAACATGGGGTCCCCACCTCAAACACCAAGGGCCTACTCTTGTGATTGACATATGACTTCTGCCGGTGCTAATTTGCCTTCATCCTCTCACGCACAAGCTAAACATTCTCCCTTGTTCTCTACACTACCTATGGTCCAAGTACACCTACCTCCCCAACCTCTGTCTGTCATACTGGTGAATGAAATAGTCTACCATATAAGGATTTGACCAATTCCATGATAATGGTAGAGTGGCATATATTATTGAAAGCAATATTTACGAGAGTCAAGTATCATACCCACAATTCATCGATGTCTAGAACACACTCTTGCAGCATATATTCCAATGTATGCATGGTCTTATATATATGCATATCCACTTGAGGATGTAAAGCCTTGATAAGGCATAACTGGATGCCAAAAGCATGACAGAACCCCCTCCAAACACATGATGGAAACCTTGTGTCCCAATCCGAGACAATGGATCGTGGAACTCCTTTTAGCCGCACCACCATGTCAACATACATCCTTGCGTAGGAATCTACAACACTTGACTCCATGACTACTAGGAAGTGAGTCATCTTTTTCCACTAGACCCCTACTACCCAAAGAGAGTCACGTCCTCCCTTAGTCCTCAATAGTCATATGACGAAATCCATCAAGATTTCATCCCACTTCAACTTGAGAACAACTAAGGGCTGCAACATACCTCCAGGAACACAATTTTTTTCCTTCACCTATTGAAACCCTAGGCACCTTGCCACAAACTCCATCACTACCCACTTCACTCTGGTCCACCAAAATTATTCTCTCAATCCACATTACATCTTATAAACTCTTGGGTGTACCACCAAGGACGATCTGTGCAACTCACGGAGACATCCAAAACACATTATTACATGGAAAAATAGCTTCCCACAAAATGACATCTAATTATAACTATCCTCTAACCATCCATCCATAGTATGACCCTAGAAAATGCGATCATACATCACTTCAGTCTCTGAACCTTCCCACTTAGAATCCTCAAACTACTGCACTATGGGAGACTACAATGTCATATAAAATAGGTAGCTTCTTCCTCAACCTACTCTCGCATCAAGACACAAAGAATCCAAATCCACAATTACCTTCCATGAATCTATGGATTCCTAAATGAACTCATTCTGTGACTTCCTACTCACACCATCAGCCACCAAGTTCCCTTTTCTTGAGGTGTAATTGATCTCGAAGTAGTATTCCTTGAGAAATTCCCTCCACCTCTGATGTCACATGTTCCGATCTCACTGGGAGATTATATACTGTATGATCTTATGATCTGTAAAGACAAAGAAGTTCTCTCCGATGAGGTAATTTTTCCACAACTTTAATGTGAACATGACCGATATATGCTCAATATCATGGGTGGCATAGTTACGTTTAGGTGGAAATAACTTCCAAGACCCATAAAAGATTATTCCTCACTACTGCATCATCACACACCCCTAACATAGGTTGGAAGCATCATAGAACACCATGAAATCCATCCCTTCCCCTAGAAACTTAAGCATTGTGGCACTGACCATCTTCCCCTTAAGGTAGTTAAAAGAATCCAAACACCTCTCACATCGCACGGAGACCTAGTATATTCTAGTCAGTTCCTTCAATGGAGCCAAAACATGAGAGAAGTAGGGTATGAACCTACTATAATATCCCACCATATACATGAAGAAAAGAACCTCCACCACATTCTAGGGTTTTTTCTAGGAGACAACTTATTCAACCATTGACGGGTCCACTACTATCCCCTAATAGGACACCACGTGTCTATGGAAGTGCACCTTTCATGTCAAGAACATGAACTTGGACAACTTTATGTAGAGATGGTGGTGTCGGAGGACCCCCAATACTATCCTCATATGCTCTATGTTCTCCCCTTATGATATTTAGTTTGTGAGGATTTCTTCGAGGAACACAAAGATGAACCATTCTAAGTACTCATGAAAAACGTAGTTCATGATCCCCATGAACACCGCCATCATGTTTGTAACATTGAATGACATTACCACAAACTCAATGTGCCAATACCTACACCTAAATGTAGTCTTTCAGATTTCATCCACCTTTACCCACAAATAGTGTCACCTAGACCAGAAATCCTTCATAGGGAACCGAGCTTCTCCCTTTAATTGATCAAATAGTTCATCGGTCCTTGGGAGGGGGTAAAGTTCCTAACTTTCATTGGATTTAGTCTCTGATAGAATACGCATAGTCTTAGACCACCATCTTCCTTCATCACAAGGAAGACTAGATCACCCCATGGAAACAAACTTGGCCAGATAAAACCCTTATTCATCAGGTCATCAAGATAAATGCACAACTCAGAATGCACCATCCAATAGGGAGCTAGGGAAATCAGATGAGAGTTGAGTTAAAAGTATATCACGAACTCAAATTCATGTCGAGGGGGTTGAGTAACAACCACTTTAGGGATGCCATCCAGTAAGTCACTGATAACCCCTGAAACATCACCCATTTTTTCAGATAATTCCATTGATATATCTTCTAAAAAAGGAAGAAGAGGCTCCACACGCCGTCTGCCCACCCGACAACTTCGCTCGCCAACGAAATCTATAAACTGGGCATCCATATATAAAAATAAGACCCTTCTATAAAAGTAGTAGATAATATAATTCATAGAAAACAACCTTTCAATTCCTAGGATGACATCATATGGCTGAATATATAGAAGAAAATGATCCCCATGGAACTGATGTGGTCCTATCATCAGTCTACATCCTTGACAAACATCAAAGAGACTGAGACTGGTTTGACCTTTACCTGGATTACTCACAGAAATTATCCCTACATATAGACATAGATAATGGGATATAATGGGTGTAAAAAAGGATTTAGAATCTCCAAAATATTAAAAAATCACACAAAATGTTACTAAACCAACTAATCATACCTCGAACAACCTATAAACCCGCTAGAAATGCTGCCTATGTAGAATGCAACTACCCACACCTAGCTCCTCCTCCCCTCAGCTATCGACTGCCTCCCTGACCACACCCTAGTCACGTTTCCTTTATAGCACCTAGAGGTTGGTATCCTCTATCACTGTCTACTCTCAGTGGAGAGGGTGCTCTCAACCCCTACTGTTGGAAAGGACTGACTAGAAATTTCTGTTGGTGTGGTCAGTTTTGAACATTCCCACCCCCACCATACAACAATTGAACTAGGAAATGGTTCCAATGATTTACTTGACCTCCACAGATAAAGAACCTCGGTTTTGGTCCATTGAGGAACGGGTGGGGACCAGTAGGTAAGAATTAGAACTAGTGAGACCTACTCCCTGTTGGCTGAAACCTATAAGGCCAGGATGTCGGAGACCTGCTTCTAAAGGGATTCCCCTTCATCAAATTAGCTAGATACCTTCTTGTAGTACACCTCACTATGAGTGCATCTTCTCCCATACTTCAGACTTCTTTTGATCCTTTATGTATGCCGACCGAATAAAGAGAGTAACAACAAATTGAAGGGAAGTTCCGAGTGCCACCTCTAAGCGTCTCACTCTTGAATCCACATCTAGAAATAGATCTAGTTCAAATCGTATAATATCCCTAAACTTGATCCTATGTTCCCTTACATATATACTCCTCTACTAGAGGGAGTGCATATCCTTCCCTCTTCTTGGCCTTCATTTTGGAAGAAATTAATCATACCTAGAACTCTTTCTCAAAGTAAGCCCATGAAAAATCATCTTCCTTCCTCTACCTGAGTTAAATTTTTCAACACTAAATTTTTTTTCCTCATATGTATATCACTGATAGAAGAACCCAATACTATTTATGAGCCTTGATTAAGCTAATAGTGATCACCAATTTGTTGTGACAACTCTATGTCCATTTGTCTGAGACACTGCCCTCATGCTTTTACCAGAGTCTATCACTGGAAGGCACGAAGTGTATTCTGCCAGTGGTCATCTTCCTGCTCTCTATTTTTCCTCTACTGATCAACCATGTAAACCCACTAGGCCTCCACATCTAGTACCACAAGGGGGTGATGTATGGTTTCCATATTTAAAAAGGAAACAAGGAACTCATGTGCCAAGTTAGTGTGGAAATTTTCTTTTAAGTTCATTTTAACTCTTCATCTTTATTTAATTTCCTGAAATTCCCAACGCAATTAAGAACATAAGTCATTATGATGCATATACCTTTACTTGGGTCTCTACCCTGCAACAAGTGCAGCCTCACATGGTCGTTCAGTGGGTCCAGATTCTTTGCATCAAATCACAGGGGGGTCCTAATATCTCATGTTCTAACCAGTATTCCCAAGCCTATTTCACACACCAAGGTCTTATAACACTATTTCCCTACCATTCCATGAAATTATTAGTAGGCCTAACTCTAAACTTCATCGTATCCCCCAAACCACCAAACCTGCCTCTGATACTATTTTGTCCTGACCCTCCTTCTTCAACAAGAGGGACAAGACAACAAAGTGTCAGACCCTTTATTCCTCAAGATGAATTATATATAATACCCCCCCCATGTCCCTCCCTCAATAGGCCCCAAAAGTGGGGGCATGCACCAATGGTATATAATATCACATATTATGGAGGGATTTAACCTTTTATAGAATAAGATTATGAGATAAGATGGTAAAACCAATGCAACTACAAATACTAAAAGTGAAATTAAATCCATAATCGATTCCCACTTTCTTTTTCAATAGTAAATATAATCAAATGTAAAACAAAACTCTAATTTAATGTACAAAAAGAAAATAGACTGAGCTAGAACAGAAACTAATGTTAACGCCTGAGCCGGTAAATACCATTGTAGTTTTCAAATTCCTACTGAAAACCTAAAAAGATATTTATATACATCGGGTGACCATATGAGTATACTCAGTAGGGAAACTACAGGTAATCATGTACAAGTGGAGGAACATACTATTTTCCCTGTGGGAAAATAGTATATCATCAAAGAAACAACCATGGAATACTGACCATAACAGCCACACCAAGGAATGCTCACCAAATAATGGAATTCTTGTAAAGTATTAGTATAAGAACATCTCCATTTTGGTACCTTACACAACTTTCCCATAGGTTAACTACTCATCCCTAATGGGTAATGTCTTGAAGCTACCTCTCTTCCCATACATAGTCCCACAAACACTACCTACATGCACACACCTCTGCCTAAAAACTCACTGATCCCACCGACAGACACATCATCCCCAACAACCACACCTCTCACTCGAAGACACATGGGACTCGTCCCGATGACACTTAGGAAAACAAACCCAGCCCCTAAACACCTAGGACTCTCATCCACAAAAAAACTGCAAGAAGTATCTGGGACTATGGTAAGCCTCAACCCATTATTTCCTGTCCAAATACGCTTGAGTGGTAAGAATACGACGAGGGTGTGAGGTAGAACATTAGTAACCATCCATCCATCCTTCAATAAGGATATTGGGAAAGACACCCTCCCCAATGAAATGGGGGTGTTTGAAACATGGTTCCCAACAAGGGTGGGGTGCATATATAAATCACAGGGAAGTATAATTTATACATATATGTTATAAAATAGTCATCCCAACCTATGGGTTTGAAACAACCAAACAAAAGATCCCACCATTACAACTCTAAATGCTACCCCTATATGCACAGCCACACAATAGCAACGACCAAGAATAAACCCATCCCCTTTTCATTTAACCACTTTTCATTTATTAATTAAGGTATTCACTTTAATTAATTCTAGCACTACAGAAAATCTACCAAGAACAACATCTACAACCATTCATAAGTTGAAGATCCTAATAACCAATACACATCAACCAACCTACAATCCCACTACACAAACCACATTCTTTTTATAAACCAATTAATCCATTTTCAACTATCATTATTCAAAGATAAACGACACAAACCTTATCTCTCAATTGATCCTAGGAACCCTGCTGGTAAAAATCTTCCCATATGTAGTCTCACTTCATAAAATGTCTAATAACACACCACAATCCTACTTCCCAACATCAATATATCACCACAACACAAAAAAATATAGTCCCACTGCCTAAAAGTCCATCCATTCCACAATAAATCAGTCTCTTGAGCTGGGATACCAACACTCCACATGTACCACCCCAAACACCCAACCCACTACGACTATCATTAAACCACCGCCCCATCGTACATACATTCCACACCATAGTCACAGAACCTACTCCCCTGCCTACCCTTGTGTGCATAACCATGCTCCCAATAATAGCACTACACAACTCAAACAATTTCAAAAATCCCAACAGAAAACATCACTCATCCAAACCTATAAATTATGATATATTCATATTTGGATGAACACAATTATTTAATCCACTTTGATAAATAGGGGTGATCTAAGAAGATTTTTCCTATTGGGGTTGTCATTTCATTTAATTAGGTATACGTGATTAGCTATATTGGAATTAACACCAATTGTTTTAGGAAACGACAATTGTTATAAAGTGTCACCCATACACAGAAACATTACACTAACGGACACGATTTTTAGAAGGTATACATCCATAAAAACCAAAAGGAACCAATGAAAACAAATAAATCAAGTGATCAACATCAAACCATCATGATTTTGATGTTTGTTATTATAACAGGTCTTTATATCTTTTTATCATTAAATTTTATGTCCATTATTTATTACATGTTAATGAAAAGGATTCATCCATTATTCACAAGGAATCATTTGTACACCCACCCCACAAGATGCAAAAATATTGAGGTGCATAAGAAATTTCTACATGGATGAATAAAGGATCAACATTCCTCCTACGCCAAGAAAAAGGGATCGCGCAAGCAGCACCAAACTCCATGAAACTGAGAAGGAGGGGCTCTAGTAGAGTTGCACGACATGTCCAGGGAGAAAGACTTTAGAAAAACTAAAGGGAAATTGAAAAAAAAACTAGGAAGGGAAGATATCAAAATTGAAGAGTCAGATCCTACGTTAATGGAAGAACGGTTTCCAAAATTCATTAATGTGGGTTTATGGTCAAGATAACACATTTAGAGTATCACAAATCCTCCAAGATGTTAAGATATAAATGATATAATTAATATCCTTTGAATATCACTTAAAAATTCCAAATTAAGGCTTGAAATAGATTTTATATAAAATACCAAATAAGAGGGCCAAAACTGGGAAAACTCAAGATACAGAAAATTCAACAAAGGGTGAATCATTGTTTGGAGTGCCATCGTTTTGGTGTTTCACCATCACAGTGCCAATATTAATGTTCCACAGTTATGGTGAGGAGCTATTTCAATGAGGAACTATTTCAGTGTAGCACCATTTTGGTGCAACAATTAAGGTGTTCCACCATTACAGTGCCACCATTTCATTGTAACCGTTCAGTGGAACCATATTGTTTTTGCAACCCCTGCAACAAACTACTGCAACCCCCATGAACACCACAGGAACACGAATTTCACAAAATAAATTCTTGGGGAAATATGGGTTATTACAATTTAGTTCCAATGAAATAAATTCACATAATTATAAACCAATTAAAATAACATAAATTCTAAACCATTTTCAAATAATATGGATCCTTGTAAATAATTTATACAAACAAGACATTTTTTAATACAAAACATTATTTTTTAGAATTTTTGAAAAATTAATCATTTCAAGAAAAAATTTAAAAAAATCCCTATGATAATTTAAACATGTAAATTAAAAAATGAATTTAATATTTTCAAGTACATTTTTCTCAATTATTTAAAAATTAATTTTATTATTTTTTCTAAAAAATAAATAATAATCAATTTTCATGAAATTGTATTTTGAATCACATAAAGACTTTAAAAAATACTAATTTATAAATATAAATTCTTTATACTAAAAAATTATAAATAATTTTGAAATATATATATTATTATATATACCAAAAAATATTACATCTATGTTAAAATTGTTAGTAATAATAATTAAAATATATCACAGTTTATTGAAACTCGGTGTTGCATGTAACACAAGTAATCAAAGAAATTTATTTATTAAAAATCATAAAATATCAGGGTGTTATACCATATTTATAACCATCAATGTAAAATATATATGAAAATATGTTAAATTAATATGTAGAGATGGTATGTCATACGTACGCACGAACACTGATTTTTCTCCCAATAGGATAAAAAGAGGTGGAAAAAGGTTATATGATAATTATAAAAAAAAATATTTTTATGATAATCAAGTAATTATTTGAAGGTATTATCAGTACATATACAAGAATTATAAAAAATAAATAAAGTAAAAAATGCATTGAAAATTTATACCTCTTCATTGAGAAATCCATTTTGGTTTACACCAAATTCCTTGAAAGGCTGATCTTATCGAAAAGCTAGAAGCTCTTGAACATGGGAATGTATACTAGGATGGTATTATAGAAGGTATCTTCAATATGTAAGGAATGAATTTTTGAATAATGAATAATAATAATTTCCCATTTGTATGTCTTGGAAGTGACACACTTCAAATTACGTAAATGATTAAATAATATATATATATATATATCATAATAATGTCCAATGACACCAAGGGACTAAATATTCATGTATTAACTATGATATGGTCTAAATAAACTCAACCAATCACATTTATACATGTTTTGGATAAATATTATTCCATATATCTATTTTAGACAACATTAAACCCATTTTATCATTAACTGTGATAATATAACTTTTTTACATGATAATATAATTTTATGACCAATATGAAAAGGGGCCTTTTAAGAAAAATTTACCTACTAATTCCAAGATTGGAACCCATTTTATGTGATTCAATTTCAATATTTCGATGATATTAATTTTAATATATGTATTAAAAACACATGGAAAACGAATTTGGGGTTAAATCACGATTTAAGTGTCAAAATAATTTTACAAGGAAATAAAGTATTAAATTGTTTTCCATGATTGTTTTTGGTTAGATAATAATAAAGAAAGCATTATGGACTTTGGGATCAAGAAAAAATAAAATGTAATCTTACTAACATTCCATTAAATATAATGAACCAAAAAATATTTTTTATTTTGAATGAAATATAACTTATATACAAAAAAGTCAATCTTAGGTTCCCAATTTCAAAATAATGGTTTAATATAATATAATGGTATAAAATAAATTATTTAACTCCTTAAAAATATATTTTTTCAAGAAACTAATAATATAATTGTATAAAGTAATGTAACTGTTTATATTTTCTCCAACTAAAGTATACATATGTTTATTAGCATTTAAACTCAAATCATTTTTATAATTTTTCAGCGAGAATAAATCACGGTTTTACAAAAATTTATATTTTTATCAGTTCATCCATAATTCAAATATTTTTGACAAATATCCAAACAAATAACCTAAGAATACTATGATATGTTGATTTTGAAAATTATATCAATTTTTAAAATAAAATTTAAAAATACCTCATGAATTAATTATAATATTCAGAAAAAAAAAATTAATTAAAATAATTCAGGAAGAATGCTTTCATTTTAAAGATTTTATGACATTACAAAAAATTAATTTCTAATTTATTACTAATTTAAAAATAAATTATAATTATATAGAACCTTAATATATATTTTTAACACTGTATTTATTCTTATTCAAATAACAAGTTTAATGGTTATGTTATAATAGTAAAATTTAAATAATAATATTTTTATCATAGTTCAATTAAATTTTAATTTTAACTACTAAGAAAACTATCAAGAATATTAATTTTTCTTATAAAAAATCAGGGTGTTATAGGTTTGAACCTAGAAACTCCATGGAGGATAAAACACCCATATATTTTTCTCTATAAAATCAACAAACATTGATCATAAATACTACTCTGATTGATCCCAACACAATCAAATAACCCTAGAAGTAATAATTTTATTTTATACATAGGTTTTGGGTAGAGGAAATCATGCTGAATTTGAATAATTGTTTCCTCAAAATACAATATATTAATTAGGAATACATTATCTATTCATCAAAATAAAAATACTAGCCTCCTCCTCCATCAAAGATTAAATGAAAAATATTATCCATTAAATATGGTATTTAAAAAATTATAAAACAAAACATGATTCAAAATGCATTTCAAAATAATATATTTCGAATAATTTCTTGTTATTAAATTTTATTTCTTATGTAAACCATTTAAATTTTAAATATCATAACCAAAATTCAAATTGCACAAATTTTATATTTCAAACTATAAACATATTTTATGTTTTATTAGTCTAAAAAAATTTATCAATTAAAGTACTGAAGGCCCAAGTTTTATTTAAAAATGCAATAGAAATCATATTAAATCCCATTATATCAAAATAGGTGTAGTTAATCAAAAATATCATAATCTTGAACAAATATTCCAGATGTTTCCAAAAATGATTGTGAAAAAACATGATAATTATTGCCACATTATTACACTATGAGTCTCTTTATGAAATTTTATTAATTTTTAGATGAATTGTTTATATAATTAATGAGGGTTATATGTGTCTATAATTGAAATTAAATAAAAATATTAATTAATTAACATATTATGATAATAGCTTCCAACCATTGGTCAAACCATTGGTGGCTTTTAATTTATTAACTAAATGTGTTATCCTCACTAAAATTAAGTATTTTCATATCCTAAAATCATGGAATATATACCTAAAATTATTTTAATGTTGATAAATCATCATATAATCATATTATTAAAATTCATTTCTAATAATATTTTAGTTTCACACTCAGTAATCATCAATAATAAGAATGAAATAAATATATACAATGCGCTCTCTATTCATTATCAATGTAAAAAGACATATGTAGAAAATATCACAATATATTCCACTTTCATGGCATCAATATACACAGAGAACACTTAATGATTAAACATGATATATTATATATAAAATAAACTATTAATAGGTACTTTTATGATTGAAATTAAGAATAAATTTTTTTACTATTTCAAATAATACATCAAATGTTTTTTTAGTAATAATAAAAAAAATAAAAGATTGAATATCCTACAAAAATAAAATTAAAATAAATTTGCTAGATTATTTTACCAAATCTATTTGAGGGATTTTACACTACTTTCAATGTTTACATGGTGAAATACCATGATATTACACTATTTAGACCTCATATTCTCCAATATATCGTGTATTATTTAGTTCCTCTATAAAGTGCCTCCTAAATGGGATATAATTCACTTTTATTCTAATTCTTGATATATTTAGATTATTAAAAACAACTATTTTAGGTGGAACTACACCATTTATTTTGGAAAATGATATATAGGTTGGTGGAATGCCTCATTAACCACCCAGTCGAAGAGGCAACATAGGTGAGAGATATTTTATATAATAAGAATTGAATTTTGATGCTCTTTAACAAAGAAAATCATGAATTATTCTATCAGTTTCTCACATAATGTATTTGTGAGTTGTTAATACATTATTCAAGATAAAAATTATGATGACATTATACTTTTGATAGTGAGAGTGTGTGTACCTGTTGGTTTCATATGTAGCGAAAGCATTGCAGTGGAGAGATATATATTAAAATATATTTTCATAATTATTTCTTGAAACCAAGAGAGAGGTTCTTCCATATCAAATTTATAATTAATTTATTTAATATATAGAGAAATAAATACCTAGTATTAGGAACATTATTCCTCAATTATTCTTAATCATCTTAAATGGCCCATCTGGAATACATTAATTGCACTTGTGAGGGTCCAAGGGTAGAATCTCTCTAGAGGTGATCCACACGCACTGTAATGGTCTCTGAGTAGTGCCACTCAATCTCTAGGTGCTAGTACAGTGAATTGAATGTATTTTTTTTGTTCTTTTTCATTTTTTTCGATCTTGAAGAAATTATCTCTTGGCTTTCTCATTCTTGAGAGGGAGAGAGGAGGAGAAGTTGAGATAAAATTCGTTGTTTGAAAATAATATATTCCCAAACATGGAATTAGTTTCGAATGCTTTACACAATAGCAATATCATCTATTTATAGAGTTGGGATATAAGTTAGGAAATTTAATTATATAAAATCCATTAAATATAACTATATCCTTTAATGAAATCCAATTCAACATAATAATAATAAAATTATTATTATTATGTGGTGACCCAACCTGTAAAAAACTTGATAATTAAAATTTACTGGCTCGTAAATAATTATTTTATAACTGGACATGGTCGTGGTCTATTTGAACACCTCTTTAATTTATTAAACAATAGAATAAAAATTTTATTCACATAAATAAATATTTTATTCCCAAACATGTAAATAAAAATCTATTAAAAATTTAGTAAAATAAGTAAATATATTTTATTCACAGTCGAGTGAAATAATATTTATTTAATTAATGCAATAAATATAACTTGAATAAAATCATTCCTCCATTTTGAGAGTAACATTTATTCCTTTAATCAAATTTAAATATAATTTAAATGATACAAAAATAAACACTTAGTGTGTGACCCTCTATGATTCATTATCATTAGCTTTAGTCGGGGCTTTCCAAAATTATAATATTATAGTCTAGCAATGGGTTAAGGCCCCAAAGAGAAAGAGCATATAGTTACTATGATGAAAACTAAATATTAATGCTCACTATTAAAAATAATCCCTTTATCACAGTATCTCATCAATCACGTTGCATGACAGTGTCATCAACCTATATGCTTGATACATCATTCTATGACTATCTGAAATAAACTCATTGTTACACTGTTTCCTAGAAATTTATGGTGATTGTATTATTTCAATAAAATGTTTGAGATATCAACATCCACAAATATAGAAGGGAAAAATCATTCATTGACGTACCATTAATAACATGTCTTTTGTGATGCACCCAACACACCGTACTTTCCACCAGCACATGGCGTGAAGGTTTTCATCAGCAAATCTAATTGTGTGATTTGTGACATGCAATTAATGATAATCATAGAGTCTAAATACCATTACATGTAGAGACCTGAAGCTTTATGTACAAGGACATTACATTACTTTTTCAGAATACTTAATACATAACAAAAACAGACACACAAGGACCGTAATAGTTTAGTATCTTTGGAAACTTGGAAAATAATCTTCTAATCGTGGTGAAAGATCTTCAAAATCTACCATAAAGATCTTCCCCTTTTGTTTTCTTACCTAAAACATTTCTTTATACCCTGGGGAAAAGACAAAATATAAAGGGTGAGCTCAAATGCTCAGTAAGGGTAAGCATGGATAAAATAAAACAAATCATATACATTTGAACTTCAAAACATGAACATAATATTTAAACATAAAAATCTTGATCAATGACATAAAACATGGAATTACAAAAGTCATAGATCATAAAGAAACATTAATCATGATAAAATAGCCTGGGAATAAAACATGTGATTGTGGAAACCATTAAGCACATGATATGATTTCCGTAGTAGCCAAGGCATTGCTGTCAAGACCATCTTAGTGCACAAAGTCCTTTTCTGAATCGAGTTCACTCCTCGTTCCAATCCTGTATTAGAAAACCAGATTAACTTACCATTCCAGCCATGTCTATTTCATGATATATAAATCCTTACCCAATGAATTTGAGGTACATATAGGTCCCACCCATCTCATAATGAAATAATTCTTACTTGTGCCACAATATAAACCTAAATCATTCATCATAACCAAAGACTAAAAATGGGTTTCATATACATCATTCCATCATCACATATTCCATATAAAATAAATGGATATCATTAATCATAAGAAAATTGAAACCATGTAAATCATAGAGACATTATACTTGAAACATACACATATTAAATAATTTCATCTTATATGAAAAATGGTTTTGATAAAACACTTGAAATAAATTCTTGGGGAAAATGTCCTTTCTTTTTCAAAATCATTTTCTTTTCACAAAGTGTAATGAAATTTTAAAATAGAAGGATTTTGTTGAGAATAGTCATGAAATCTTGTAGAGTCATCTTCATGAAAATAAGACATTATAAAACCGTAAAAATCCATTCTTGCCGTATAAGTTAAAAAAACACTCTTCTCGTACTTTTTCCGGAAAAGTCAAAAAAGTACATCATAACGTAAACAAAAGAAAGATTCCTTACATACCATGTAGTATAAATCAAAATGGTTAAAAATAAATTTAAACATACATGAAATCATTTTTAGGAAACATGTACATGGATGAAAACAATAACCACAATAAATACTTACGAATAAACAATCTCGGATAAGAATGAGATTGGAATAGTTATCCCTTACCTTAAGTCCAATATGCTTCGTATGTATCCGAACCTCTTGTATAATGATTTAAATAATGTCATTGACTTATTACAGAATCATATTCATTGTTATTATATCATATATGGTTCACTTATGACTTGATATTACCCATTCTTTTGTAAATTCCTGTTAAAGTAGCGTTTTGGGTAAAATCATTTTGTTTGTCGTTCGTGTTTTAACTTGTAATTATTCATATGATTACTTAGATCATGATTAATTACATCCAGAATATAAAATATGATTTATATATAATATATATTCAGAATAAACATATATATATAATAGATCGAAAAATGGAAAGACATACACCGTTCATGGAGACGGTAGGCCGTACGTACGCATGAACGATGTTTTCGTTTCCTTATTGAATTGAATGGAATTAAGTAGATGAAATACATATATATATACATAAATCCAGTATCATTATTATGTCATATATTTCATGATTACTTATTATATAAAATTTATAATCATTCATGAATGGTTAATCATTGAGAATTAATCTCATCGCATCGTGGAGACGGTAGTCCGTACGTACGCACGAGCGATGATATCATTCCCATGATCGAGGAATTGTATTGAATTGAATGTATAATATTTCAGAATCATTATAAATTTAAAATAATCATATATAGTCATTATTTACACCATTATACCCATCCAAGTAAGGTGGTGGTGGAAAATAGATTACACCACGGCGTGGAGACGGTATTCCGTACGTACGCACACGCGGTGATTTCGTTTTCCGTAGGGTGGATAGATGGTAAAATAGGGTTGTTTCATAATTATAATAACATATCCGTATATGAGTGATACTGATGTTATTACTTCATAATGAAACAACTAAATAAGAAGAAGTAGAAGAAGAAATAATGTTGAAAGAATCGGTAACGGACATTACCTCTTCTTTGAAGCTCCTCTTTGAGACCTCCTCTTACGGCACTAAAATTGGTCTTTAAAGAATACCAGTACCTCTAGGATGTTTTTAGGGAAGTGGGAAAGTTAAATGGGCAGGGTTTGGCAGATCTTTAAGGCTCAAATTGGTGTGAGGAGGAGAGGGAGGAGGTTCCCTTTTATAAGGGAGGAGAGGGGAACCTTTGGAAATATAAGAAATATTATTTTATATTAAATCCCAACCCCACATAAAAACTTCAAAAATGACTCATATCCTAATATTAGATGATATGGGGTTTTAATCTCATCAACCAAAAAAATTTGGACATGTTAGGAATTTATTTTAAACATTATCAACTTGATTTATCCTTATTTATCAATTTAATTTTATTTGGGGTAATAATATTCTAAATTTTAAATTATTATGAATAATTACATATGTTTTGTGAATTTATCATAATTTGTCACTTCATGTCATTTTCGACCATATAAATTTTAATTTTTAATTTTTAAATATTTTTGTGATTTTTAAACAATTTTTAATATGTTATTTTTATAAAATAACAATAGTGTCAATTTTGACACTATTCATTTATTTGAATTTAAATAAATTATAAGAAGAAGATATATTCGAACTAAAAGATTTAATAGATTCATAAAATTTCATATGTGTCTATAAAATTAGTTGAGCACATTAAATAGTTTATATAATATTTATTTTAATATTTTTAATATAATTTATTTGATATTTCAATCAATAGAATAATTTCAACATCACTATTGTGTCATAATTAATGATAATTATTTAATCCCTAAAAATTATAAATAAATTCATATTATGTATATAATTGTATTATATTTCTGGAAACTATTAATTTTCTAAGTTTCATTAAGTTTATCAATAAACTAAAATTATTATACTTATAAGATTTAAGAAAGTGACATGTTGTCACTTTTGTTGGTTTTAATAATAATTAAATTATTTTCATGCAAAAAGTCCATTAAATGAATATAATCCGACCCTTAGGTGTTATGGGTCGACTTTTAGTCATCGAAAAGGATTTTTCAGGTGTTATGGTAATTTTATAATCTTATATTTACCCTTAATTACCCGATTTACCTTTAACTATGGTAAATAAAATTTACCGTAGTTACTATTCATAATGCCCAAAAGTAAAAAGTATCTTATTAACATAATTTCGACCCAATGATTCCAAATATGGAATCCATTTTTCCAAATTAAATACACAAAAGTTTCATAAATTAAATTAAAATTAATCATGTTGTCGAATGAAAATGGGTTTTTGTTTAAAACATTGCAAAAGATTGAATTGATTTAACCTACGAATTCAAGGTAAAATTAATGCTAATGACATACATTATATTAAATGGTAAAAATATATTCTATTTATACTTTAAAACAATTCAATATAAAAATTTAACCACATAAATTATTACGATGAAAAAAAGTTGTTTTTAATTAAAATATAGCGTGTTTTTAATATTCATCAAAACTTGAAAGTTACCAGAATAATATGAAAAACTTATCCAAAGTAAATTTTTATTTGTTCATTCCAAAGAAGAAATTTATTTTGTCAAATTGAACTTATAAACATGTCAAAAACTAGATTTAATGTGGGTGCGCCATTAAAAGGCGGCAAAACTGCATTTTTTAAAAAATACTTATTTTACCCAAAAAAATTATTTTATTCTTATACCATGTTCTAGAAAATGTGTAAGATGAATAATAATGTCATAAAATTAAAAATATATTTAATACTATTTATAACGGCTAGTTCATAATAATATTATAACATTATATCGTTGTTTAGTAAAACCTGATATTGTGTACAACACACGCTATCGCGGAAGGTCGCGATTGTGTGTAATGCAAGACAAGTCAGTGTTGCATATACTGCAAGCTAATACGATGTTTAGAATAGCGCAAGATAACCTTGGTGTATCTTACAATAGAATACATAAATGAAAGTAAAAAAAGAATATTTTTCATAAAATCTCGGGGTGTTACATTACACATGCATGCAAATTGGGATATCTGATATCACCAAAACATGTTGAATTCCAACTAGTGTGTATGTTCTCATAATCTCCTGTCTCGAAGATTACGAAGTCAGAACTTCATGAGAAAACATATCATCTTCTTATGAGAACTCACAGATAATGATCTATATTCTATGTATCCCATTATATTATGATATCAAACTATAGAACTATATTGAGAATATTGTCAAATCATTTCAAGGTTTTCATCGTACTGGGGGACTACTATGATTATATCAATGCAATAAATATTCTAGGAAATTATTTCATTAATGTTAAGAAAAATAAAAACAATATTTAATAAGATGTTTAAATTAATATTTAATGATTCAAATATTCATGTAATCATAGTAAAACAAAGTTGGTTCTTTTAAAAAAACTATGAAAAAATCTCATTTGGACTAGATCTAACTACCTATGATTTTCAGTCCGTTTGAACTCACATTATAATCATGTTTCTTCTAAGCCTAGCCTTTAGTCAAAATATCCACCACATTGTCTTCTGTGGAAATATTTCTCATTAAAACCACCCATTTTTGAGAAAAATCCCCCATGAGATGACACTTTCGATGTATTTTCTTCATCCACTAATGTGACCATGGCTATTTTTCAAGAGCCACTACTATAGTATTATCACATTATAGTGTGATTGTATCTTTACTTATAGGTACCACATAAAACTCTTGGATAAAATTTAAAATCCAAACAACTTTATCTTCCTTAGAAGCCATAATATACTCATACATTACTATAGAATCTTTGACCATAGCCTACTTTTATCTCTTCCAGCTCACAATACCTCCATTCAATGTGAGGATGTAACCTGTTTGTGAATTCATGTCATCTGGATTAGTCTGGAAACAACCATATGCATATCATATATTGATTACATCCTAATCTCCACCATAAAAGAAGAAAATATCCTTGGAAATCCTTAGATACTTAAGGATAGACTTTACTTCCATCCAATGGAAGTCACCTAGATTCGTTTGATATCTACCTACCATAATTATTGTGTAGGAGAAATATTTCCTAGTATATAGCATAAAATACATGACTATCCCAATTGATGATGTGTATGAAATCAATTTCATTATATTTTTTTATTTATGTGTATGAGGACACATTTTACTAGAATAATGAATTCCATGTGATGATGGAAACAATCCCCTCTTGGATTATTCCATACTCAATCTCTTATGTATCTTATCAATATATGCACTTTGACTTAGGCCGATAATACTCTTGGATTAGTCATGATGTATCTTCAACCCAAGAATATATGCAACCTATGCCAAGTATTTCATGTAAAATTATTTATTTAATCACACCATAATAGAATGTATGATGGCTATTTCCTTTCCAAAAAAGTATTATGTCATCAACATATAATACTATGAAAAATAATGCACTCCCACTAATCCATTAGTAGACACAAATCTCACATTCATTCATTATAAAACCTAACTCCATTATGGATTCATAAAAATGAATGTTCCCTAACCTGGATGACTTATTTAATAAAATAATTAATTTTTACAACTTTCATATCTTATTGTCATCCTTTCCGATCATAAACCCTTCAGGATGGGTCATGTAGACATATACTTGAAGCATCCCATTAGAGAAGACTGTTTTGATATCCATTTTTCAAATCTCATAGTCATGGTAAGATACAATGGGAAGTAAAATTCTGATGGATTTTAGTATTAAAACTATGGAAAGGTTTCTTGGTGATAAATGCCTTGATTATGTTTAAACCCTTTTGATACTAGTAATGACTCATAGATAATGAAATGTCCTTCCATGTCTAGTTTCTTCTTGAATATCCATTTTCAATAAACATGATGTACATCCACTAAAGAATCTTCCAAAATCTAGACTTGTTTTTGGTATATTAATTGCATTTTATAATTCATGTATTCTTGATACATGGAAGCTTTTGTGGAACTTACAACTTCTTTATAGGTTATAGGGTCATTATTCTCAAATAATAATGTGTCCAAATCCCTAGTAACTAAAAAACCATATCGTTCTAGTTCTCTATCCTCTCTTTTACATCTACACAGTACTTGTGTCTCGAGAATAGTTTATTCTTTTATGAGGCTTTGTGGAATCTGATCCTATACCAACTATTGTGTTCTTTGAGCCTCAAATTCATCAAATATTTTCTCACTCCCACTATCTCTATTGTATTTTTTCACCCTATCAAGAAATATGGGGGGTCTTTCCACTCTAGACTTTTTTTCATGGGTCTTATAGGTAATATCCCCTTGATTCCTTGGGGTGTCTTATAAAGGTACACTTTGTGCCTTGGGGTTCAAGTTTGTTACTTGATGTAGCCTTAAAAATTGTTTTCTTCATTCCACATATAAATTTGATAACATGGTTTTTATTGCTCTCCAAAATTCCTATGGAATACAATTTATTGATTTTTTGGTACTTGGTTTAGTATGATAGTCATTTTTTATAATACATATCCCCCAAAGGATAATTGAATACTCACATGACTCTTCATTGATCTCTCCATACCCTACAAGGTGTGGTTCTTCATTTCACTTACACCATTCTACTATGGAGTGTAAAGAGATGTGAGTTGGGATATGATCCAAAATTCTCATAAGTAATCAATGAAGTCCTTATTGAGATATTGTCCACAAAGGTCTATAAAGAGTTTCTTAATATTATGACCAAGATTATTCATGAATTTATTCATGTATTCCTTTAATTTATAGAAATAATCCGATTTATACCTCATTACGTAAATATATCTGTATCTACTAAAATCAAAAGTAAAAGGTATGAAGTATGAGTACCCACCCCTTTCTTCAATGATAAATAGTCCATGCACATTGGTATAAACTAATTCAAGAATCTATTTATCCATTTATCCTTTTCCACTAAATAGGGTTTGGTCATTTTTATTTATAAACATGCATGACATAAACCATGTGGTTTTAGTTCAAAAAAATATAAATATACATTATGATGTAATTTTTTCAAGAACATTTCAATTACATGACATAGATAGTGATGTCAAGGTTGGGTGTGGAAATATTTATATGAAGTTACTTCATTATCAATTTAAATTAATTGGTTCATGTAATACAACACGTAAAGACCATTATGTAAATGTGACTTACCATGAAACATATATCTTTATAAAAGAAGCATCATTTATTTAAAAATATGAAAATTAATCCATCTGTGTCAGGTATAGATATAGAAATAAAGTTTTTCGTAACTAATGGAAATTAATAAAAACCATTTAAAATCAAGATCATTATGGTTGGAAATGTGATGTTGTAGTCCCTGATAGCTACAGCATCTATTTTATCTATATTTCCTGCTCATAGATCTACCTCAACTTGGTCAATATTTTCACATCTAATTGGTTCCTAAATTTTAATACATATATATATACACCAAAAATTGTATCTAATGTCTAGTTTGTAGAAATAGATAAATTGAACTCGATTAAAAACACACATGAAGCTTCCCATGGCTTCTTTATGTGTGTTTATTTTTTCTTCTTGTGGGCCTTCTTACCACATGTGAAATAGTAATCATCATGTTACCTTTCTTACCCTTTGATCTTATTATTCTGGGAACGGTGTGAAGAAGCTTTGGGATTAAATATATTTTCTTTCCCTTTATTTTTGTTCACCATATAGATAGAAGGATTTTTGTGATTCATATCTTTATATATATTTTGAAAGAGGATAAAAATATCTCATATAGATTTCTCAAATTTTTTCATATTAAAATCCACAAAAAACTACAAAAGCTCTGAGGGAGCAATGCCGGAATGGGATTGGTACCCAGTTCTATTGGGATTTAAACCATAGAACATCTAGGTGGTCGATGTATCCAATGAGATTGAATACATGAGACCGAGATAGGGAACCCTCTCAAATATTACTCTAAAATAGAACCTTGGACATATAAAATTGTTACTATCTATATATATCCTAGTAAAGACAACAGAGGTTCTAACGCATTCTATATGAAACCTTGTTTTCTTGAGATTTCATGAGTTCAATATAAATAGATTAATGAACCATTCATTGAACATCGACCACTTCATTCAAATGTTTTTCATGTACTAGGAACTATTCATTATTAATCGCATTAGTAGGCAGATCATGAATTGATGATTCTACCATGTAAGATTTCTATTTATGGCATAGAACAACCAGGAGGAATCTAAACAACTCCAGAATGTTACTACTAGTAAGGAGATTGTCTTTATCCAATAGTGATCATATGGATAGTGTGGATGATGAGCTTGTTATTTTATTCTACAATTAAAAGAGAATATTATTAGTTATCAAGTCCTGTTATCCCTCACCATTGAACCTAGAATGTCTATTTAATAGGACATTATAGTTTATAGGATCTATATTACCCTTCGCATAATCCCATCATGGGTTGGTCAAACTACATTGAAGGTAGGAAAGTCTTTTCCAACTGTGGGATTTCAGCTCCTTGATCCATTGAGTAGACTCCCCAATCTAGAAATCCTAAATAGTATTTTCTTAACACTTGCCTATGATATGTTAACCATGTATTCGGTTGTCACATAAATTCTAAAACATGTACAGGTTCATGGTTAACTATAACTGAGTGTAAGTAAATACATTGCCTATGATTTTTATTTTAAAGGTATGAATCATAATGAATGTGACAAATATTTCAATTATGTTAAATATTATAGGACTTCTGAAATGTTATATCATGGTTTATTTGGTTCTATACATCCTACTATTTTAGTGGGAAATAAGTATGGGTTTTTAATTGTGGATAATTATATTTTATTGACCAATAATTATTTCATAATTCATAATGGTGAAATATAAAATAAAATTTTTACTCTCTTGAAATTGATTATGAATAGTAAATATTATTTTATAATATCCATGAGAAGTGATTTAGGTGGTTAATTTTTTAATTTATGATTGGAAATTTTTGGGAAGATAAGGTATATCAACATTTATATTTTCTCTTAAGTCACAAAAACAAATAAAAGTGTTTTAGAAACAAATAATGGATCAATTAAAAAAATAGAGTATTATGTTGGATGAATTTATTCTCCAAAAATATGTTGATTTCAAATATTTTAATACAAAATTTCATATATTAAATAGAGTTCTAATTAGTCTTATACTAAATAAAACCCCTTTATAAAATTCTAGAAGAAAAAAACCCAAATTAGTTTTTAGAGTGTTTTCATGTAAGGTATTCAGTTTATTTACTAAGGATAACATAGATACATTTTATACTAAAAGGAATGAAATTATAATTCTATGAATCTATAAAAATAGTAAATTAATTGAGTATAAAATAAGGGAACTATTATTTTGAACGAATCCATACATGTAAAAATTATTAAAAAAATGATAAACTGGATTAAATTTTATACGGTCTTGGTGATGAATTTAATGAGCTTAACTTTATTGAAGATAAATAAAATTTATATTTTATGTATAAATTTTATGGTGTTTTTATACATTTCTTGCCAAAATTTGGACAGTTTGACTTATTTTGTGTTTTATGGATGGATGCAATGGATATTTGAAAAAAAGAGTAAAAATAGTCAAATTTAGGACACTAAAGACACTTTCCACCACAATGAAAAGAGGTTCGTAATGACACCAGAAATGTATAGAATGATTTTCATGAAAGTTGATACATATGGGATACTCTTGGGGGTTGAAAATAAAGAACTAAAGTTAAACAAGGTTGTCAGTGATGAAAATTAAATATTCATTTCATTTAATCGTTACACATCAAGTTAAATATACACTACATAAAAAAATTATAGGACATGAACCCATGATATTAAATGATATAAAGAAAAGAGCAAAAAATAAGGCCCCACACTTAAGCATGTTGTGAAAACATTACACAACATGAAAGTGTTGGGAAAGTATCAGTTGTGACTATTTTTAAGGGATTTTCAATGGGACTACCTAAATTAAGACTCGAACAACTATTAATGAATAAGAAAAGGCCGAGGGATATAATGATTAATTTTTTTATAATTATTTCTTCCTTATGAATATATAACCACTTTAAATAAGATGTAAATGGTTCCACTCAAAGGATTCATTCTGGAGGCAACACTAATGGGATCAAGGACTGTTACTACTATACTGATTCAAAATGGGTTTTCATTTTCCTATACCGTTGTGACTAGAATGGGGGGGTTGACCATGTTAGAAGGAATTATAATGAAATGGATTTATTGTTTAAGGTATTTTATTTTAAAATTCTATTCTTTTGGTTCTTTTTCCACTTCCTTGATTTGTTAAATCTCTTCATTTCTCTACCATCATGGCCATTGTATGATCAGTGAGGGAGTGATTCTTTTAATGAATAAAATAAGAAATTATTAACACCATGTCCATTGGGTGGATTATTGTGATTGTTTAAAAATGGTTCTGATTTAACAAGTCATCAAATACCCAATGTAACATGACCAATGTAAAAATGGAACATCAATTATTTTGGGGGGTTTCTTTCATAACCATTGGATTCATCCTTACTCTATCCCGACACATATGATTGATTTTTCATTATTTTATACCATAATAAATCATTAACCAAACTTTAAAATTTCCAAGAATGATTTAATATTTTCTTAAACTACAAATCAATCATCATATTTTCAATTAATATATTAGTTTAGGATTCCTTTAGTAAATATTTAAGATTTATTTTATTAAAATTATATTTTCTTCAACCCTATAATTATGGGTTCGATCTCAGGCATTCATATCCTATAATACCTTATAGTGTAGTTGCTTTTTTGTTTCTTAGCCTAAATTTTTAAATTTAGTAACCCTATGGAAATTAATGACACCCTCGAGGCTACGAATAAACCAAACAATTATAACGTATCAGTTCAGGGGGAGAAAATAAGTTCTCAATATGACTTAAAGAATTAAAAAACTCATAGAGATCATTATTTAAAAATTAATAGGAAATGTATAACTAGAAATATGATTTTAAACATCTATGGTAAA
This sequence comes from Viscum album, assembly GCA_963277665.1. Taxonomy (NCBI): domain Eukaryota; kingdom Viridiplantae; phylum Streptophyta; class Magnoliopsida; order Santalales; family Viscaceae; genus Viscum; species Viscum album. The sequence continues at coordinate 476,489,692 of OY728151.1, forward strand.
TATATTTTATCTGATTTTATGCCTATGAATATTATTGAAAATTTGAATAATTAAATTTATATAAATGATATGTATGATTAATATAATCAATTAAAAATACATAATTTTTGGAATCTAGTTAAATAAACAAATAATATATATACTCTAGGAAAAGAAGTGGAATTTTCAAAATAAACTTGTTGAATATCGTAATATAGTTTAAAACCAGGATATGATAATTACATAGGGGTATTAATAATAATATGGTGTTGATTATGAATATTATTTTGTTCCATTTGATAGGATATAACAAACTCATATTCTCTTAGATTTTTCTTATTTTACAAATTTTATATATTTTCAATTATATGTGAAGAGTTTTTTTAAAATGGTTTGATTTATAATGATTTATTTTATTTATCAGCCACCTTGATTTGAACATTATTAATTTCAAAATCATGTGTTTAAATAGTGAAAAGCAATTTATTTTACAAAACATGGTCTAAAAACATCATATGATACATTAAATTTTTTTTTATTGTAAAATAGTTATATTAAAGGAAAATTATATACAAAATTATTTATTTAAAAACATCTTATAAAATTTGGATTATAAAAATTTATTTTTATTACATTACATTTACTTCTATAAATTATTTTATATATGAAGATTTTTCAAATTTTATTAAAAATAAATTTTAAATAAGTTTAAGCAAAAAAGTGAATTATTTTCATATATTGAAAATTTTTAAAAGAAAAGAAGGAACCCTATAAATCAATCTTTGTATGGTAGGGAGATCTTTGAAATTTTTATTTTTGATTCTTGTACAATTATGAAATACCCGATGAGTAGTAATTCTAAATTAGTATTGGGTTGATTTGGAAAATGAATTTATTATAACTACATAGGTATTAATATAATAATACTTTTTAATATATATTAATAATTATGAATAATATATTAATTTTATGTTAAAAGGGATTCTTTTTCCAATAGCGTTCTCGACAGAAAATAATGGTATTCTCTGAAATAATACGTTGCACACAACATTGAGTTATACAAAAAAAATAATACAATAATATTATTGTTATTTTTAATGGAAGTCAATGCCTAGACATTGGAATAGTGGGAATGATTAGTATCATCTGAATTTTGAAATATCATTCACACATGTTTAAATAATTATTCATTAGTCACCAACTTTATTATAAATAGAAATTAAAACCAATTGAATATAAAGCATGTGTTTTTAAGAAAACATACTTAAAAGAGAATAATTATGTTTATTAAATTATATCACTCTTTATGGATTTTTATTTAATGGAAAATATATTTTATATATTTAACGTAATGTTTCAAATTAATCTAATTTTTTTTCTAGATATGATATTATTATAAATTCAAATTTTTGAATAAAAGAAATACTTTTCAAAAAATATGGTTTTACCACCTTTTGATGAAAACCATTTTTTAATCATGTTTATGTCACTTTTATATGTTATATTTGATATAATAAACTTCTTCAGTAGAAGTGGTACATTAAAATTTACATAAGTTGGAATTTTGTTATTTTTCTAATAAAATCTATATTTTTAGGAATAGTGAAAAACATTGTACTACAATTCAAAACTGTCTTTTCATATAATTTATTTAAATAATTAGATTATTATTTTAATTGATTTTAAAGTGTAATTGGATTTTGTTTTTATAATTTAATATAATTTTTAATCATTTTAAGTAATTTATCTTTTATAATTGGACATAAACACATTTCAATCATCTGGTAGTTTTTACTTCATAAAAAACCTGCTTTTTCGGTTTTGACAATGATAATTAATTTAAAATTAATTTCATAAAATTATTTGTTTTATATTATGAATATTGGATTCCATATTTTTAATCATAACGTCTAATTTTTTTAAATAGGTAGATTTTATTTTTGTACATTATAAATAGTAACTTTAGTAATTATTTTTATTTATCATTGTTAAAAGGTAAATCTGGTAAATAAGGGTAAACAATATTGTTATAATATCATTAAAATACCATAACATAGGTTCGAATCCAATTTTATGAGATATTTTAGATCATTTACATCCTTGGGTTCATTTTGGGACCCGTTGGAGCCACTTGGGTGTGAATATGACATGTTATAAAAAATAATTTAATGTAAAAAGAAATATAACATAATCCTGTGTTTTTTACTAAATTAATTTCAATATGGGTTTATATAAGTGATATCATAGACTATAAATATTCATTATAAATATAAATATATTCAATAAATTAGGTTATTTTATTTTAAAAATGTATATATTAAATAATTTAATTTAATTATAAAAAAATTGATGATGTAGTGATTGCTTCATTAACAAAGGATTCAAATTTAATATATGTTTCAAAATTATAATACTCTAATTTTTTATAAAAGTTTCAAAGTTGTATGGGAAAATTTGATTCAAAAATCTCTTTATTAAATGTTTTAAATGGTTATGGAAATGGATTGAATATTTTAGTATCTTGAATTGATTTCTAGTTATTGATGAGTGAAATATTGATAATTTAAATATTTTATATGTTATGATTATGTTATGGTACTTGGAAATTATATGGTTCGTTACATGATAAACCAAATAGGGTTGGTTCTATGATAATCCTAGGGTGGGTGAGCCCATGATAGCTCTCCAATGCATTGGTTAATGTGGCAGAGGTAAACATTAAGGGTTATCCTAAGAGATTTAGGGATTATAAAATAATAGGTTTTCCAAATTTATCCATGAAGGTAACTCCATATGTGGTTACGAAATCTTTAATGTAAATATGTTATGGATTCCCAGAGTTACCTTTATTATTTATGATTTCTAAGAGTTATTCATAAATCTTATGACTTCATGATGTATGATAAAGAGATTATATTTTATGAGTAAAAAGTATTATTTCATTGATTTGAACATATTCTTGGAATAATGTTGTCTTTCCTTTTTTTATATCCCTTACTAATATTTTAATGCGCATCCCATGTTTTGAAATATTTTTTACAGGACATAAATAAGAATAAAGTCATGGATATGATAAAGGAAAATTTATATTGTTTTAACATGAAATGAGTCATGACACTTTTTAGAAAGTTTATATTTTATAGAAAAAATGGATAGTGAGTAAAAGTGTCTACTTGTAATATTTCAGTTTTTATTTATGAGTTATAACCTAATAGTTGAAATCTCTAAACCCAAAAAGGTCCCTGATGTGATTTAAAGTCAAATTATTGACTCATCTCAAGATTAATTAATGTTTTAAGGATAGGTCCTTATAGTTAGTATCGGAGGAAACTTTAGACAACATTTGGGATTAAGAGTTTAAGTTAAACATATAGTAACTTTAACGACCCAAACTTTTTAAATAGTATATTAACTTACTCTTAACGATTTAATAGAGATGTTAATGGTTAATGCAGAAAGAGGAGTCGATGGCTTCATCCAGTAGGCTCGAACCTTATGAAGCCCACTTATCAGAGCTTGGGAAGGAGGTAGAATCTGTGGGATTCACTTTGGACCAAGCCCAAGCTGAACTCCAGCGTGTCAAGCTTGAACGGAAACGCCTGCGAGAGAAGTTCAAGTTAGTAGAGATTACTACTAGGGAAATGTTATCTGAGCCTCCCTCAGATTCTCTCACCATAGCACACCTTACACTTAGGTCATATGCCAGTGTTATAAGGGGTTATGTGATGAGACCCTAGCTTCTTTGTGTAATCCTTTGGGATGAATGAATTGAGATTTATTCCTTTAGTGATTTTGTGAAATTTCAAATGTCCGGATAACTTTAGGATGTATTTTATTGATGAATTTTGAAAAAAAATGATATTTTTAAAATATTTATGTAAACCCTAAATAATTAATGATGTGTAATGATTTTCAAAAAATTGTCTTCTACAAAAGTGTTTAGTAAGGAATTTGGAGTCTAATAAGATCAACTTAATTTTTGATGAATAGTAAATTATGAATAGTGATTTTACGCTTAGGATTAGTAATGTGACCAAATGGATTAGTAATTTAACTCAAATAAAGTTTTAATATAATTTAGACACCTAGATTAATTAATGTGATTCAATAAAATGGGTAAATAACGATTTCCTAAATTATTAAGCCAAGTATTAGTTTTTTCAGATGAATAGTGTTTTTTAATTAAAAATTTTAATTAAAAATAATTAGAAAATTATTTTTATAAAAATGACTTTATTTTTGAACTCAGAGCATCAATATTATGTTATGGTAATTTTTTGGGATTTTTCTGAAAAAAACGAATTCTCAATGAATAGTGTTTTTATTTAAAAATTAAATTAAAATTATTTAGAAAATTATTTTTATAAAATGGAGTTCATAAATGTAATTAGAACATCTACATTTGGTTAAGGTGAAATTTTGGGATTTTTCTGAGAAAGATGAATTTTTCATTGAATAGTAAAAATGCAGTTTTAGGGTTTCGGTATGTTTAATGACATCATAACTGTGTCATGATGATGTCATGAGATATTTTAAGGGTTGGCCAGCCAAGGGTGATGAATTATTGTTTTTGGGGCCCCATATGGCCTAAATCCATGGTAAATGCCAAAGGAGAGCACAAGGTTTTGAGAAAAGTACTTGTAAGGTGTCCCTTGGCCATTAATGCCTTGTCCCCTCACTTTCCCTATAAATACCCACCCTTTCCTCCTTTATTTTTCACTCCCAACTCTCCCCCAACGAAGTTCTGGTCTCCTTACCTCCCAATGAGTCCTCCCAAGGTGCCCCCAAGCCCTCAAGGTCCAAACCATTGAGTTTTAAGAGTTACGTTTTAAGGTAAGGGATCCGACCTCTCTCTTTCTTTTCATGTAATCTTTTTTATGTCATTCCTTTTATGCTCCATGTTCTTATGTGAGAGGATGTTCTTTTATATTCCTATTACTTCCCTTTTCATGTTTACATGATTACATATCCCTTCTTACTCTCATCATTTCGTTTTATGAAAGTTTAAGTGACGCAGTTAGGCTGCCGAATTTTTAAGTGATTCTTTCACCCTTCTCATTTTTCAAGTTCGATTTTCATGTCAAGTCTTTCAAGTTCCTTTTTATTATGATGGGTTATGATCTCTATATCTATCATAATGATCTCTTATGATCATATGATGAGAGACCCTATTTGATCTTGTCAAATCATTTTTTTATTGAAGTTAAGTGATGTCGTTAGGCTGCTGAATTTTCATAAGAGAAATCTTATTTTTGTCTCACTTCCATGTTTTTCATTTCATATGGTATATCTTTAAAATTTCATTACCATGTTCTTAAATACCTTATATCTTTTCCCCCTACTGTTTTATGGATCATTTGTGGTTGGGTGACCCATGTCCCCTCTCTTTTCAATGTTTTCTAAAACCTTGTAACATAGTCGTTATGCTGTAGAATTTTCGTCTCAAAATGCCTCTCTCTTTTCTCAAAATTATTTTATGTACTAAAGTGAATACTCAAAGCTCTTATTTCTACAAGGGTATTCACATATATATCAAAATGTTCTATTTTAAATTCTGGGATTTACATACATGAAACCCGCTTCCCCTTTCTGTGGGTTTAAAGTGACATAAAGATCATGTCTTTAAAGCAGTTTTTAAAAAGTTATGATTATGAAATGAAACCCATTTCTTTTATTCTATATGGGTTATTTATGAAATGTTTGATGATGATATATGTGGATCATATGATAATAATGTCAAATTTAAGGGTGCGCCCTGATAGCGCTCCAATGCATTGGGTAATGATGTAACCACTAGAGATTACAATTTTCACGATACCTTGGTGAATAACCTTGGTAATTTTCAAATGACACCTTGGGGATGGACCTTGGTGATATGTTCATGATTTTCTATGTTAAATGATGTAGCCACATCTTCAAGTTATGAAAAATGTTATTTTTATTATGAAATTCCTCATGATTTCTTTCTCATGCCTTAAAGTTCTTTTCATGTCCTTATTAAAGTATCTCAAGTTCACATGTAAAATGTTCCTCTTGTTTCCCTTACTGGGCCTTCTGCTCACCCTTTCTTTTGATGTATGTCCCCGGGTTATGAGATGCAGTAATGAACCTAGGATGAACTTAAGGAGAAGCCTTTCAAGTTTTTAAGAAGAATGCATTATGTTGTTTTCATGTATTATGTTCCTTGTTTCCAAGACACTAGACCTTAAAGATCCTCAGTTTTGTGTAATGTAATGAAAGTTTATGTTATAAAAAGGTGGGAAGCTATAGTTGGTATCAAATGATGGTTTAGTTATTTGTGGAAATTAAGATATAAAACTTTAGGAAGAACCCTATAGAAAAGTTTAAATATAGGAAAACTTCCTGGTATTTTGGTAAGTATTGAGTAAGTGGTTTATCAAACAAATACATCCCTGTCTGGACACGAGCAAGTAGAGGCGGCTCTGGCACAGATGTACATAGGGGTAAAACCCGAAAACACCACTTTGAGCTAGACTCGAATGGGAACTGGTGCATGATAACGGTCCTTGCTGCACTCTTGGTTACGACACTCCCAGGGGATACGTTTGGTTAATCACAATCTTTTTATGAATCATTATGAAGGAATTATAGAGAACTGTAATTGTCTAAGCATGAAGTCTTAGTTAAAAGATTCATAAATGAAATAAGTTTCTCACTAAGGTTTTATTCTTTTAGAAAATGGCGGGCAATAGGAGGAACCGTGCCGATGGTGACCGCAATGCACCATGTGATGACAGCCCTCCGATGGTATCCGGAATGGAAACATTCATGTGAATGATGAACCAACTGACTCAAGTTATGAGTAATAACTTGAATCAAGCTGAGAGTTTGATCTCACCACGAAGGGAACAACATTTTGTTGAGTCCTTCATGCGTCAACGACCACCAAAATTCAGTGGATCTACTGACCCATTGGTTGCAGAACAATGGATAAGCTCCATTGAAAAGATCTTTTCTGTACTTCATTATTCGGAACAAGAAAAAGTAACCCTTGTTGTTTACCGCCTAGAGGGAGAAGCTGATCAGTGGTGGTCACTAATCAAAAAACATGAAGCCACGAGGAGAGATGGAAGCTATGGAGTGGGAAGAGTTCTGGGGAATATTCTTTAATAAGTATTTCCCTCGTTCGATGAGAACGAGAATGGAGAAATAATTTCTCGAGCTGAAGCAAAAGGAGAATGAATCACTTGGAACCTACGAGATGAACTTCACAAGGCTTTCCCGTTATACCTCAAGCTTCGTCATGGACCCTAATGGGAAGGTTGATAGATTCTTTGGTGGACTACGACCTCATCTGCGGAAGAATCTAGCCAACAGGGACTATGATAGCCATGAAGAAATAGTTCTAAGTGCTATGAAAGTTGAACTAGAGTTTGGGGAGACACAGTGGTCTCACAAATCTAATGAGAAGACAAGAACTCTAGAACCAATCCTGGGAAGAATTTTTGATCAGGAAAGATGTCGATAGCATATGCAACATGCCACATGCAATAAATGTGGGAAGAAGCATTCGGGGAACTGCTTGATCGGAAGTGGTAAGTGCTACAGGTGTGGAAGAGAAGGCCATATTTCTCGGAATTGTCATAGTGATGTGAAGCCTCAACTTCCCAACACTAACGACAGAGGAAAGATGGTTCTGGCCCTACCCAAAGTCACATGCTTCAAGTGTGGAAAGCTTGGGCACTTTGCTATTAAATGTCCAAATCCGAGGGTGGTGGAGGGGAATCACCATCAACCTCAGCAGAGACCAAGGGAGAAAGGTCGTGCTTTCGCTATCACAACAACTGAAGTTGAAGTTCCGAACGATGTGGTATCAGGTACTCTTGTCGTCCTCTCAAAACTAGCAAGTACTTTATTTGATTCTGGTTCTATGCATTCCTTTATTTCCTCCAAGTTTGCAAGGAATATAGAAGCAATCCCCAAACTGCTAGATGTAGAGTTGTCATTCAAGACTCCAAGTGGGATTATCCTTGAATCAACAGTATTTAGAGACTCTAGTGTTTACATTGGTGAGAACAATCTTATCGCAAATCTAGTAGTCATTCCCATGTTGGAATTCGACTTTATACTAGGGATGGACTGGCTCTCAAAGTATAATGCTAAGATCAAATGCAGAAGTAAGGAAATCTCAGTAGTCTTGAATAAACAACCTACAGTTATCTTCCAAGGAGAGATATCCCAAACTGATCCCTATCTAGAAGCACCTCCTATAGATTTATTTATGGAGTTAATTGGTGATGATGAAGAAGGAAAAGGGAGAATACCAATAGAAGATGTTCCAATTGTTCAGGAATACATGGATGTATTTCCTGAGGAGTTACCTGGACCTCCCCCCGAAAGAGAGGTAGAGTTCTCAATTGAACTCGTACCTGGGTCTCAACCGATATCAAATACTCTGTATAGAATGGAAAATGTGGAGCTAGAAGAGTTAAAGAAACAACTCCAAGACTTGTTGGAGAAGGGGTTTATCCATCCGAGTGTGTCTCCTTGGGGAGCACCAGTTCTCTTTGTGAAGAAGAAGGATGGATCAATGCGGCTATGCATTGATTATAGAGAACTGAATGAGATCACAGTGAAGAACAAATACCCTCTTCCAAGAATTGATGATTTATTTGACCAACTTCGTGGGGCTCAATTCTTCTCCAAGATTGACCTTCGATCTGGTTATCATCAAATGATGGTGAAGAAGGAAGATATTCCAAAGACTTCCTTCCGATCAAGATATGGGCATTATGAGTTTACTATTATGCCCTTAGGCTTAACTAATGCTACTGCTATTTTCATGGATTTGATGAATAGAGTATTTGAGGACTACCTTGATAACTTTCTGGTAGTTTTTATTGATGATATTTTGATATATTCAAAAAGTCGTGAGGAGCATAAAGATCATCTGAGGGTTATTTTGAAAACTCTACAGAAGGAGAGGCTCTTTGGAAAGTTCAGAAAGTTTGAGTTTTGGTTACAACAAGTGGCTTTCTTGGGGCACATCGTAACCAATGAAGGAATCTCGGTTGACCCTGCAAAGACAATGGTTGTGGAGGAGTGGCCTCAACCCACAACAGTAACTGAGATTCGTAGTTTCCTTGGTTTAGCGGGATATTATAGGAGGTTTATGAAAAACTTTTCACGAATTTCTAATCCACTAACCAAGTTGAATCGAAAAGGGGTTAAGTTCATCTGGACAAAGGAATGCGAGGAAAGTTTCCAAGAGCTGAAGAAGAGGTTGGTTACTGCACCTGTGTTAACACTACCCTCTATCGGAGAAGGATTCGTTATTTTTATTGATGCATCTCTGAAAGGGCTTGGGTGCGTCCTCATGCAAAATGACAAGGTAATTGCTTATGCATCTCGACAATTAAAGATTCATGAGCATAATTATCCTACGCATGATCTAGAGATGGCGACAGTTTTTTTTCTCTAAAGATATGGAGGCACTATCTTTATGGGGAGAAATGTGATATATACACTGACCACCAAAGTCTAAAGTACATTTTCACACAGAAATAACTGAACATGAGACAAAGGAGATGGTTGGAGCTTATTAAAGAATATGATTGTTCAATTCATTATCACCCTAGAAGAGAAAAAATAGTTGCGGATGTGTTAAGCAGGAAAGATCCTGTTGTTCTGGCAACAATGAGGATCCTAGGAGATCCCGTGATTAAAGATCTAGAAAAACTGGACATGGGAATTATAAGGAAATGGAAATCATCAACCCTATCCCAAATGATTTCTCAACCTTCATTACTAGAGAAGATCAAGAAGGCTCAAAAAGAAGATCCTTTTCTGTATGAGAATTTTGAGGCTGTAAAGGATGGGAAGTTCCCTGATTTCAATATTGATCAAGAAGGTGTATTTAAATTTCGTACAAGGATATGTGTTCCATCTATTCTAGAGATAAAGAAAGAACTGATGGATGAATCTCATAGCTCTACTTTCTCTATACATCTGGGAAGCACTAAGATGTATAGATACCTTCGTGATCATTATTGGTGGGATAATATGAAGAGGGAGATTGCTGATTTCACTACAAGGTGCCTGGTGTGTCAGCAAGTAAAGGCAGAACGACAACTTCCCAAGGGGGTATTACAACCGCTACCCATACCAGTATGGAAGTGGGATAATATCACCATGGACTTTGTAACTGGTCTCCCGAAAACATCCAATGGAAACAATGAGATATGGGTTATTGTAGACCGTCTCACCAAGATAGCCCATTTTATCTCTATTCGGGAAGATTTCTCTCTGGATCAGCTTGCCAAGATATACGTGAAGGAAGTGGTAAGGCTGCATAGGGTACCACTATCCATCGTATCTGATCGTGACCCAAGATTCACATCAAAATTCTGTAGAATTCTTCAATATTCACTGAATACTGAATTGAATTTTAGTACGACCTATCATCCTCAAACTGATGGCCAATCTGAAAGGACTATTCAGACACTCGAAGACATGCTGATATTATGCTCAATGGAATTTAAAGGTGGATGGGATCAACACCTCCCATTAGTTGAGTTCTCCTATAACAACAGCTTCCATTCGAGTATTCAGATGGCACCCTATGAAGCTCTGTATGGAAAGCGATGTATAACTCCTACTTGTTGGGATGAAACTAGTGAAAGAAGGCTTCTAGGGCCTGATCTTGTGCAAGAGATGACAGAACAGGTTCATGCCATCCAAAAACACATAAAGGCTGCTCAGAGTCGGCAGAAGAGCTATGCTGACAATCGTCTAAGGGACTTGGAGTTTGGTGTTGGTGACAAAGTATTCCTTCGAATTTCTCCTTGGAAGAGAGTCATGTGGTTTGGGAAGAAAGGGAAGCTCAGCCCTAGGTACATTGGCCCCTATGAAATCCTTGATCGCATAGGAGCAGTAGCCTATCGTCTAGCACTTCCACCGAACCAAGCTCAAGTTCATGATGTCTTCCATGTATCTCTCTTGAGGAAGTACATACCCGACCCTTCGCATGTACTGAACCCAGAGGAGGTACAACTGGAACATGACCTCTCTTATGAGGAGCAGCCAGTGGAGATCTTGGACCGTAGAGACAAGGTTCTATGAAACAAGACTACCCACCTTGTGAAAGTGTTGTGGAGGAATCATAAATATGAAGAAGCGACTTGGGAGCCTGAGGAAACAATGAAGCAAAAGTACCCTCACCTTTTCGACTAGGCCCTAAGTATAAAATTTCGGGGACGAAATTTCTTAAGGGGGGAAGAATGTAACGACCCAAACTTTTTAAATAGTATATTAACTTACTCTTAACAATTTAATAGAGATGTTAATGGTTAATGCAGAAAGAGGAGTCGATGGCTTCATCCAGTAGGCTCGAACCTTATGAAGCCCACTTATCAGAGCTTGGGTAGGAGGTAGCATCTGTGGGCTTCACTTTGGACCAAGCCCAAGCTGAACTCCAGCGTGTCAAGCTTGAACGGAAACGCCTGCGAGAGAAGTTCAAGTTAGTAGAGATTACTACTAGGGCAATGTTATCTGAGCCTCCCTCAGATTCTCTCACCATAGCACACCTTACACTTTGGTCATATGCCGGTGTTATAAGGGGTTATGTGATGAGACCCTAGCTTCTTTGTGTAATCCTTTGGGATGAATGAATTGAGATTTCTTCCTTTAGTGATGTTTGTGAAATTTCAAATGTCCGGATAACTTTAGGATGTATTTTATTGATGAATTTTGAAAAAAATGATATTTTTAAAATATTTATGTAAACCCTAAATAATTAATGATGTGTAATGATTTTCAAAAAATGGTCTTCTACAAAAGTGTTCAGTAAGGAATTTGGAGTCTAATAAGATCAACTTAATTTTTGATGAATAGTAAATTATGAATAGTGATTTTACGCTTAGGATTACTAATGTGACCAAATGGATTAGTAATTTCACACAAAGAAAGTTTTAATATAATTTAGACACTTAGATTAAGTAATGTGATTCAATAAAATGAGTAAATAATGGTTTCATAAATTATTAGCCAAGTATTCGTTTTTTCGTATGAATATTGTTTTTTAATTAAATATTTTAATTAAAAATAATTAGAAAATTATTTTTATAAAAATGACTTTATTTTTGAACTCAGAGCATCGATATTATTTTATGGTAATTTTTGGGGATTTTTCTGAAAAAAACGAATTCTCGATGAATAGTGTTTTTATTTAAAATTTAAATTAAAATTATTTAGAAAATTATATTTATAAAATGGAGTACATAAATGTAATTAGAACACCTATATTTGGTTAAGGTGAAATTTTGGGATTTTTCTGAGAACATGAATTTTTCAGTGAATAGTAAAAATGCAGTTTTAGGGTTTCTGTATGTTTAATGACATCATAAATGTGTCATGATGATGTCATGAGATATTTTAAGGGTTGGCCGGCCAAGGGTGATGAATTATTGTTTTGGGGGCCCCATGTGGCCCAACTCCATGATAAATGCCAAAGAAGAGCACATGGTTTTGAGAAAAGCACTTGTGAGGTGTCCCTTGGCCATTAATGTCTTGTCCCCTCACTTTCCCTATAAATACCCACCCTTTCCTCCTTTAGTTTTCACTCCCAATTCTCCCCCAACGAAGCTCTGATCACCTTACCTCCCAAGTATTCCTCCCAAGGTTCCCCCAAGCCCTCAAGGTCCAAACCTTTGAGTTTTAAGAGTTACGTTTTAAGGTAAGGGATCCGACCTCTCTCTTTCTTTTCATGTAATCACTTTTATGTCATTCCTTTTATGCTCTGTGTTATTATGTGAGAGGATGTTCTTTTATATTACTATTACTTCCCTTTTCATTTTTATATGATGAGATATCCCCTCTTACTCTCATCATTTCTTTTTATGAAAGTTTAAGTGACGTCGTTAGGCTGCCGAATGTTTAAGTGATTCTTTCACCCTTCTCATTTTTCAAGTTCGATTTTCATGTCAAGTCTTTCAAGTTCCTTTTTATTATGTTGGGGTATGATATATATATCTATCATACTGATCTCTTATGATCATATAATGAGATACCCTATTTGATCTTGTCAAATCATTTTTTTATTGAAGTTAAGTGACTCCGTTAGGCTGCCGAATTTTTATAAGAGAAATCTTATTTTTGTCTCACTTCCATGTTTTTCATTTCATATGGTATATCGTTAAAATTTCATTACCATGTTCTTAAATCCCTTATATCCTGTCCCCCTACTGTTTTATGGATCATTTATGAGTGGCTGACCCATGTCCCCTCTCTTTTCGATATTTTCTAAAACCTTTTAACATAGCCGTTATGCTGCAAAATTTTCGTCTCAAAATGCCTCTCTCTTTTCTCAAAATTATTTTATGTTATAAAGTGAATACTCAAAGATCTTATTTCTACAAGGGTATTCACATATATGTCAAAATATTCTATTTTAAATTCTGGGATTTACATACATGAAACCCGCTTCCCCTTTCCGTGGGTTTAAAGTGACATAAAGATCATGTCTTTAAAGCAGTTTTTAAAAAGTTATTATTATGAAATGAAAACCATTTCTTTTATGCTATATGGGTTATTTATGAAATTTTTGATGATGATATATGTGTATCACATGATAATAAAGTCAAATTTAAGGGTGCACCCTGATAGCGCTCCAATGCATTGGGTAATGATGTAACCACTAGAGATTACAATTTTCACGATACCTTGTTGAATAACCTTGGTAATTTTCAAATGACACCTTGGGGATGGACCTTGGTGATATGTTCATGATTGTCTATGTTAAATGATGTAGCCACATCTTCAAGTTATGAAAAATGTTTTTTTATTATGAAATGCCTCATGATTTATTTCTCATGCCTTAAAGTTCTTTTCTTGTCCTTATTGAAGTATCTCAAGTTCACAAGTAAAATGTTCCTCATGTTTCCCTTACTGGGCCTTCTACTCACCCTTTCTTTTGATGTATGTCCCCAGGTTATGAGATGCAGTAATGAACCTAGTATGAACTTAAGGAGAAGCCTTTCAAGTGTTTAAGAAGAATGATTTATGTTGTTTTCATGTATTATGTTCCTGGTTTCCAAGACACTAGACCTTAAAGATCCTCAGTTTTGTGTAATGTAATGAAAGTTTATGTTATAAAAAGGCGGGAAGCTATAGTAACATTCAATGTCTATTTTTTGGTTCAATCCTTGTTATATAACATTGTTAGATCTATTAAATTCTGTTACAAATGGAATGAGAAGGTTATCAAACAACATTCTTATCTCTTCCAAATTACTTGCTTGCAATAGACATTGAAAATTCATGTCTAGATGATTATGAAACTTTTTCCAACATATAACTCACTAGTAAATAATTGTATGAGATTTCAAACACCTCTACTATACATCGATATCATCATGGATCAAGGGTTATATTTAATCAAATCATGTTTTATCTATATTCCCATATTTTCAAGAAAGGTAAATATTATCAATTCATTTTCCAATAATTTACCTTATCACATGATTTTGAAGAATATTATGATTTTGAAAATGTTATTGAAGACGGATACCCCTGAGTAACCTAGTTTTTTTTTAATTTAGTCTTTTTGCATATACATATGGTATTTTAAGAGAACCAATGATTGACATTTTTCCCTAAAACTCGGTTTGAATATTTTATAAAAATCATGTTTTTTTTCAAATGTTTTGAATTTATATGTAAAACATGTTTATTTTTGAAAAATATTTTTATTTGAACATCCATATGAACCAAGATGTACAAGGTGTATTTGGTTAAATGAAGGAAATCAATTTGACGGATCTCGAAATCATTGTTGTAATGAATGGAACATCTATTTATGTGAATAGGATGATAATGAATCTAGGTGGACACCATGATCAAGGTATTATTTTCTTTAGAAATAGTTTTATTTTAACATATGGCAATGAAATAAAAAATCTATCAATATAAAAAATACTTCGTGAATTAATATGTTGAGGACATTATGAGTTGGGATAAAAATGAGAGGTATAATACAACCATTGAGGTTAAACCATGTTAGGTTTATTTTTGAGTTTTATATAATGGAAAACCCTTAATTTGGGTGAAAAACCATCGCATTTTCCATGGCCATGGTAATTGAACCCACAACCAAAGGTCGATAAGGGTGCATTGCAAACCATTGGCCTACATGTAGTCCGTGGTTAGTATGACTTATTATTTTTTAACAAATGATTTTATAGTTCATGAATAAGTAGATTTTGGGAACTTCTATTTTATAAAATGGATATACTTAATATAGGAATATGATTTGATTATTATGTAATAAATGTATTTTTAATATGTTCTCTCATTTGGGAACACTATATGACTAAGGAGAAAAAAATACTGTGTGTTTTCATTTGACTAGTAATGGTTGATTTTTTGTTTGGATGAATATTTTTTTTTATTGTAGATATATAGTGATTTAATTTATTTATGGAAATGACTAACGTTTCCTCCAAAATATGTGACTAGATTATTTTCTTTTAAATATGATACATTAAGAGTAGTTGATGTAATTTGGGGATTAATGTTAAGATTTGTCATGGAAGAATATGTGATAAAATCCTTTTGAATGTTTTGTTTCAATTTTAGTTTTCATTATTTTGAATAATTTTAAATAAAATTTATTATTTAATAGACTTTGTTGAACATTTTGTATTGTTCCTTGAATTTTGGAGATTAAGAGTTGTATTTCCTTTTATAAAGAATTGTTCTATATGGGGGATTTTCATATCTTCTTCTAAAGGTTTTGGTTTGGGGTTAATGTCTAAAAATGGGGGAAATATATAATTTCCCTTTTTTTGATAATGAGATTCTCTATGAATATGATTCAAGAACTCCAGGTGTGCCTAAGTCGTTTTGAATACTCATCGTTTGGAGAAATGATGATTTTGTTGTAGAAATTTATTAGAGGATGAAACACTACTTCACAAGTAAGTATGTTTTCTTATGTTATTATTCTAAGTTATAAAATAATTTCTCAACATTATGAAAAGTACCTTAAAAAAATTTTCCATTTACTATTCTAACTGTAAAATCAAAGACCATTTAACCCATCACATTTTTATGGTTTTCTGGTTGTTAACATTCTCCTAATCATGTTTTCGATCACTCTACAAAATAAAAATATGGTTAGTTTCTCTTCCATATCAATTTTTTCCTTCTTGGAATCATAGTGTGTTTTATCTCAGGTTACCTTATTATTTCTATTTATTCTTTTAAAGTGATAGTTTTTTATGCTCTTTTTTTAATGTTGGATTTTTCAATGACGTTTTCAAGCCCTGTTTTAAAATTGTGACGATGTAATTTCAAAAGGTGTTGAATAATGTAATGACTAAGGTATTTATAGAATAATAATTTTTCATTTCTACTTATATATATAAATAAGATATTAATTTTACAAGAATGTGACTCTTTTCAGATAGAATAATTGACACATAACAATTGGTATCTCAGAAATCTTATATTGAAAACAACATTGATTTATACTGAAAAATAAAACATTAATAATAATATTATTATAAATGGTTTTCAAAGCCTATCCATTGGAATGGAAGGAATTAATAGTATTAATTGAAAATAGAAATATGGTTAACACATGTATAAATAATGATTCATTGGTTACCAAATTTATTGGAATTGGTAATAAAAACCAATTGAATATAATGGAGGTGTTTTTATGAAAATCAATTTAAAAGGGAATAGTTGTGTTTATAAAATCATATAACCATTTATGGATTTTTATTTAATCATAAATATATGTTATATATTCAATTTAATGTTTTAAATTTATCATATATGTTTTCTAAATATTATATTAGAACAAATTCATTTTTTTATAAAAGGAGTGTTTTTTGAAAAATGTAGTTTTACCGCCTTTGGATGTAGAACCCTTTTTAAATATATTTTTGTCACTTTTATTTATTATATTTTAGAAAATAAACTTCTTCCTTAGAACAGGGACATCATAATTTACTTAAATAGATATTTTTTTATTTTTATGAATAAATTTATATTTTTATCAATAGAGAAAAATACAGAATTTTAATTCAAACCTGCATTTTCATCTAATTTAATTATTTAGATATATTGTTATTTTAATTGGTTTTAAAGTTTAACTGGATTATGTTTTTAAGATTTTATTCAATGTTTTTCATTGGTAGTAATTTCACTTTTAAATTTGATATAAACATATGTTAGTCTTTTGATTGTTTTTATTTGTTAAAAAACGTGCTTTTTGGATTTGACAACGAGACTTAATTTTAAGATAATTTCTAAAAAATTTGTGTTTTAAATTTTGAAAAATGGATTCTATATTTGGATTAAAAATATCCAATTTTTTTAAATATGTACATTATATTTTTGAACAATATTAATAGTTACTTCAGTAAATATTTTTATTTACCATAGTTAAATGTTAAATCTGGTAAGTAAGGGTGAAAAATAATATAATAATAATATTAAACTACC